>OY787670.1:3396547-4666547 GCA_963678985.1 Spisula subtruncata
TATCCTTCCGTATACTACATACAGAGAGGACAGAGTGTACTGTGGACATGGAAGGGTAACGATGATGACGAGGCACATAATATCATACATGTCAAATCTCCCGATAGCGATGTAAGTTGAAGTTAATTTCTATGTTGGCAAAAATTGACATACTAGGGTGAATGATCAGTAAACTCGCTTCATATACCATCCTTACTACACCCCTTACTTAACACTTTATACAGTAGGCTTGAACCCTATATTTACATGCAATATTATTTTTCTCAGTTCTGATAAGATTGTACATCATATTGCAAGTGCAGTATCAAGAATTATCTCCCTTGATACGATATTTTCTTAAATCCATTCCCCTCCACACATCAGAAAATAATTAATTGGTGATGACCATGGAATAGTGGTATGAATTTGTATGCAACATCCAAGATTCCAAGTCAGCTAGTTTGACTTGTTAGTGTACATCCAGCATGCCAAATATTTCATTTCATATTGTCTTCTTTTCACAGGAACCTCTGAATGTTATCCATGGTGCAAAGTCGTTTAACAGTGGTAAACCAATTGTCAACAACAGTTTTCTGTATACATTTGATGAAGATGGATCGTACACTGTGGCCTCGCAGGGAGCTCCAGGATTCTATTGTACTGTTGTTGTCATGGATGTGTGTAAGTGTATGCCCTTCAGTACTGTTCTCCCTCTACATCTGTCCTCAACAAGCCTTGTCAACTTCTCCATACGATAGTCTGCTCAGCATTCTCTGGGTCAGGTCAACCTCTTTCTGCGTCCCTCTAATTCAAAGCGTGATGTATCATAAATAAAAATTCTGTAATTGTAGCTTATTATTATTTGTGGATATCTCACTTGGCAAGCTTTTCATCAGATAAATAAGGAACATTGACGCTTCGAGTGCAAGAGGTGGTCTTTATAAAAAGGGCTTTGAAATAGTGGCCTGTGTTTGCTGTTGGTCTTTTGCACAGATGTGTTTGTATTTTTATTTGCCGATCCTGAATACGACCTTAGATAATATCAAAAAACATTTTTGCTGTTTTGACTGTGTACTCCAGCTTAAACCACATTTCATTGCTGATTATGGTTATGTCTATTAAAGGTGTACGAGTAAAGGAACCATTTCTGGATAAAATATCTGGTGGAACAGTAGAACCAGGTACCAAGGTGACCTTGACCTGTGATACACCAGGAGCCAGAATATACTACACTACTGATGGTTCTCCTGCTGAACTTCACATCGACTCTGTCAAGGTAAGTTTGTTTAAAGTTTAACAACGGGAGACCATTGTTTCTGGTTTAACAAAGGACAACAATAAAATTGGATTAGGTCTCTTGGTGCAATATTGCTGTTCTGGTATGTTATTCTAAATTCTAAAATATTCTATAATTGGAAAATGCGTCTTGTTCATAATAAGTATTATATTTGATGCAATCATAAATAAACTGCATATCAAATAGAATTTGATCAATGCATTTTTATAAAATTGATAAATTAATCTTATGTCTTTTCATGCATTGACTCAACTTCATTATGACTCTGTTCCATATTTCAGGTTTACAAGCCAGAGAAAGGTATTGTTCTATCAAGACCAGGACTTCGATTTATCCGAGCTATCGCTGTCAAGGAGGGTCGTCTCAACAGTCATATCTTTACTTCTAAGTAAGTATTAGTTGTTAATTTACTATGTGACTGAAATAGCATTCAACTACAATTAACAAAACACTTTTTCAATATTTCTTGCTTATTTTTTCTGTTGAATGCAACCTTCCCTGTTATTATGTTTTTGTACAGCAAGTTGTAATTACCTGAATATGATTTTATATCATGATTGTATTAAATTTTGTTTATTTCTATATTGTTACAGTCGTTTCTGGGTGTTAGGTGAAGAGGATGAGTCCGATTCATCAGAGTCCGAAGTCGAGAGAGTTCCATCCAGACCTAAAACCTCCGTAAGTATAGAATATATGGAAAACTGTTATAATGTGAGATGTTGGTTTGAATATTATGCATTGATTATGCTTTCTTTGAGATAGGATTTAGTTTTAAAAAAACTTTTAATTAAATAACATGATAAACATTCATTGGCATAAATCATGGATAGAGTAGAAAGCTGGAAGCTTATTTATAAACTTATTCCTTATTTACAAACTTGAGCTGGGATTTGTACATGTCGTTGTTGTGTTGTGTTGAGTATGCCTATCCATAAGTCCATCATTGGGTCTTCTTAATTGATATAACTGAATTGGACATTACTTATAATATTAAATAATTGACATCTGTCTTTTGAAATCTGTACAAATTCAAAAAAACTGACTTCTTTACTCATACACTTGAGATGATGGAAATCATGTTTAATAAGAGTTGTACTTTGACCTGAAGATAAATTAGTTTAGAAAAAAATAGTTCTACATGCATGGTCTGCTTATGAAAAGGAAGTTATTTTATATTATAAAGAAACTTATTGTGCACTGTGTATTATTTCAGGCTAAGACATGGGACTGGTGGGGTTGTATACCTAACATCAAGGCATGTTTCACCAATCCTGGTACTATGGAAGTATTTTGGGATCGTCCAGAGTCTGGATATCTGGCTCTCATTGAAGGATACCAGGTATGTTGTCATCATTGACCATCAATATTGAAAATGACCTAGTGCTTATTTCAAATATCTCGCTATATTCAAAACAAAAGTGCATCCCATGATGACGTTCTATATTGGCATTCGTCAATTATCTTCTGTGTTTTATGTTTTCAAACTTCACATTCAATGGTCACTTGGAAGCATGAACTATTTATCAACAGAGATTTAGCAGTTATGGCCTTGTTAGAAAGTCTAGTTTAAACTGTTACATTGGTTCTGTGTGTAGTGTTTTAATTTTTCAACACCCCTGGTAACAGACAGTGTTGTAAAAGTGGATAAGATAGTAACATAGAAATAAAAGCGAATTTCATAAATTTTGAAAAATTTGCTAATATAACCCTTTGCCAAATATCTCAAATACAGAATTGAATTGACTTCGTTATTATTATGTTTTGCCACACTGAACACAAGTTTGATATATTTGACACAAAAGACACTATGATTTCACAGCCTGGCCTACCAGGAATCAATGTTACTTTTTTTGTTCCGTTGGGAAATCATACTACAAATTTGTTTTTCCTGTTAATGGTTTATGAATGACAGTTTTACCTGTTCTTTGTGGTTATTGTCAGTGCCCATCATGCTTAATGCTTTCTTTATTGGAAATTATTGCATAATTATCACAGGTTCTGTCAATAGATCATCCAAATTATTGCACAATAATTGATTTTTGCTATTGATTTTTAGAGGCAATGCTTTTTAATTTGACAATGGCTCGTTACTGTATAGTACATTGTAATTAATTATTCAAATGAAATAATTTTTGGAACTAATATCGAGAGTTATCTCCCTTGATAATGTCTCTCATTTGATAAATTTCTGTTATTGGATTGTCTCCCCTTAATTCTTAATATTAGAAAATAATTGATGAGGGGTGTGGGATCGAGGCATGAATTGACATAGTTACTTAAATCTTATGGAGTAAAGGGTTAAAATAACAGCCATTTTCTTAATGCTGTATGTATATTTTCAGATATTCCTGAACGGTGTAACATACTGTAACATGTTCCCAGCAGCAGACAACAGTTTATGTATCAGTGGACTGGCTGGAGGACGTCTGTATGAGGTCGTCGTAGAAGTATTCGGCAAGAAAGCCGATTGCACACCACAGAAATCAAATAAACTGGTTAGTATTTCTTGTTTGGTAATACTAATATGTTTTAAATCTTTATTTTAAGTGCACAAACTGGCATTGCTCTTCATTTGGAGTGCAAAAACTGGCATTGCTCTTCAATTGGAGTGCAAAAACTGGCATTGCTCTTCAATTGGAGTGCAAAAGCTGGCATTGCTCTTCATAACGAGTGGAAACAGTGGCATTGCTCTTCAATTGGAGTGCAAAAACTGGCATTGCTCTTCATAACGAGTGCAAACAGTGGCATTGTGTTGTTAATGCACACAAGCACAATTCTTGTTGCTTTTGAAATTCTCTAAATTTATTACAAATTTTCCATAATAATTATCAAAGATTGGATTTTAGCTAATTTTTGTTGGTTTCTATGTTGCAGAAATTGAAATGTCCCCTGATTACTCCCGATGGTGGACCAGTGATATCCCTGGAGAGAACTGATAAGCCAGATGCTTTGGCCATTGTATGGATGTCCATTGATTCCCAACAGTTCCCAGTATCTGGATACCTAGTATTCCTCAATGACAAACAGTGTGGAGCTAGAGTAAGTCCACATTCTACGTTTTAAACTGATTACCCCGTACTAAAGGCAGATGGATATTGATTTGGTATTGTTCGCCCTTATGTCCGTTCGTCCTTATGTCTGTCCGTCTACAGCAAGTATCTAAGGAACAAAAGCTATCCGACTATTTTCTTGTTAGTATAGCTTGAACTCACAACATTTAGATCTGTAGTCAGGCATTCTACCCTTTTGCATCAATACCTTGTTTTGTTACCAATGTAAACAAGCATTGAATAAATTAGAGATCCTGAACACAATATGCTGTTTCAATGATCTTCGAGCCATGCAGTGCAAAATGTAGGTAGATACAAATTGTCACTTGATTAGAGTGTTTGTTTTTGAGTCCTTTGAAGAACCATTATCAGTAAAATGAGGATCACAACCTCCTGTCATCTTCTGATTGATTTCAAGTGATCTGATATTTCAAAGATCCTAGTTAAATATTCATCAGTGTCAATTAATCTGTATGTGCAGTATGCAGTCTTCTTATCAGGAATTTAAAAGTATATGTTTGATTTGTTTTTTGGACTTTAGCACAGTCAGTTGGTTTGAGGTGCTTGGTCGTGAATTTCATTTTCTGATTTCAAAGCATTTGAAGTGATTTAGAGTTGCTTCTGGAACTGGAAGATAATGTTATTTAAACAAATTGAAAACGGATTTTAAATATTTAACCGGTGTAATATGGAGAACATTGTTCTTGGAATTGATGATTTGATTAGAGAAACTGTGTTTGATTTATTGTAGCTGGTTCCTGACCCAGAAAGTAACCGATGTAAAGTGGTTATAGGTAGCTGTGAGTTAGAGAAGCCCTACAAAGTCTATGTTGTTGCTATTCCTGCTGGTGAGTGCGAATTTATTACATTATTATATCATATTTATCGGTATGGTTTGTATATTGTATGTTGTTTCTGGTGATTTCTTTGTTTGTGTCACTTATTTGGTTCTTCAGCATTTTGACCAGCTATATTGATAGTTACAAGCTAATGCTAAATATTCAGGGACTTTAAATTAAGGGAATAGGGTGTTCTAGAACACTTTGGTATGAAAATGGACAGTTCCCATGTCCAATAAATCACAGAGAGAGTTTCTGTTAAAACTGAAGCATAAAATTAGCTAATTGTTTTTCAGTTTTTGAAACTTTAAAAAAAATATCTTCCGACATAGCTCTATACACTTTAAATCATGTCTCCCTCATATAAAATGGGAAAATATATTGATTGTGCTTAACGTCTGTCTGCCAAACAGTCCGCGCTTGTTTTCCCTGAACAACTGGTTATATTTCAATGACACTTCGTGTGACCATTGGTTAGTACAAACCCGAAGTATGCATACGGTCATTTTTAGGTCAGATAAACCCTTTTTTCAAAGAGTTATGACCTTTTGTGCAAGACACAGTTTTATGCTTTGTGTCAAAACCCTTCTAGTTAAGGAATTAATTAGTAATGATTCATAAGTAATATTCCTTTTAAAAGTAATGTACTGAAGTATGAAATTTTAATTTAACAATTTAACAACCAGGTTTGTATTGCACTCCAGAGGTTAATTTACTGTTGTTGTTGTTTTTGGAAAATGTATCTTGCATGTATATAAATACTGTATTTGGCACACTTCTGTATTGTATTTATTTTACTCGCACTTTCACAGATAAAGAAAAACGTGGTAAGAGTTGTGGTCCCTGTGTTTGTTTTTATGATGTAGAATTTAGTACCTCTGGTGACTGTATTATCATAGTGACAATTTCTTATCTGAACTGTCGTCTTGTTCCTGCATTTACATTATGTTTGTTAGTGATGTCTATGGTGAAAGTATTTCAATTTTTAACTTACTTTTTTTATTCCTCTTTATTAGATTTTTCTGTATGGTGAAAGTATTTCTGCCTTTAACTTACTTTTCCTCTTTATTAGTTTCGTCTATGGTGAAATTATTTCTGCCTTTAACTTACTCTTAACTTATTCTTTATTTTTCCTCTTTATAAGTTTCGTCTATGGTGAAAGTATTTCTGCCTTTAACTTTCTTACTCATATTTATTTTAGTTTTCTTTGATTTGTGGTATTTAGGACACTCATTAGTCACATCTGGAATCTTAAAATTCATTTCTCAACCCTATAGCTGGGTTTATGATTGTTTGCTTGTATTGTATGTTACCCACAGAAGAATGTTAGCAGTGTTAGGAGAAATATTGCATGAATACTATTATTGCATGATACAGATCCACCAAGTTCTGGAGGAGTTGTTGCCCTTTTATTATCATAGAGGGGCTTCAAATGCATATATCTAGTTAATTTCTGGAGATTATTATAAATGTGTTTAGATGGATCTCTGTGACTCAACCCTTAGTTATAGATTTTACATTTCAGTCTACAAATTTTATCAAACTGTATCACATTGGCAATACTCTAGCATTTCATGGGATTCTCATGAAACTTATAAAAATACATACTGCATGCTGGCATTAGAAGTCTAAGTTGTATAAATCCAATGTCACAACTTCAATCTCCAAGGTTGCAATCATAGTGGATCAGGTCTGCTTCTTCTTGCTCAAGGTCACAGGTCACAGAGAGTGGCTCGTCATTACATGAATGCGTACCTCTCACTTTAATCATAGTAACTCTGATATGACATGTTCTATGTTCTGTGGTGATTGAAATTTGTTGTTGTCAATACTTGAAGTTGACCTGACATTGCTTTAAAGCTACTTCTGTTTCTGACTTTCTTGTAGTTAGTTGTCTCCCTTGTGTGACTCCAAACAAATTTTGTATGTAATTATTTATCTTGGTGGATTTTGATCATTTTTTGTACATACTTGTCTCCCTTGCTGGACTCTGGTAATTTTCCATTCATAATTATCTCCCTTATATATTGCATGTAGATTTAAGAAATTTTAACCAAGGCAGAGCTTTACGAAACTCTTTGGTATTAGCTTTTTGTGTATCTTGAAGATCACTTTGAGTCTCATAAAAAGTTAAGAGTCATGTTTATGACCACTTTAAGTTACTTGTCTATCAAAATCAAGAATTTTCAACATACATTGTATAATTTCATAATATTTGTTGTGTGTCGACTACAAACTATAATTTATGCATTCATGGCAATAAGTTTGATATGAAATAAGTGTTGAACATAGAAGTAGACATCCCTAAGTTGCAGAAACTATGGAGTAGCGCCATTTTGAGAAGTTGTTGACAAATATCCTCTTGTATGGCTGATTTATACATACTGTTGGTATAAGTTACATCTATTTGTATTTTTTCTGCAGATTCAGATCAGGTGTTGATGTCCAATGTACTAGAGGTCAGATTGCCACTAGATGTGAGTGAAGTACGTTTACCCGTACGTGAAGCCCGGCTCGACGAAGAGGAACTTTATCTAGAATATTTAGAAATCAGCCAAGGAGCAGGGTATCTACCAGCAATGGACAGTAAGTGTTTAATGTCTTCAATTTACAACAAAATTACAAACATCCAATTTCAAATTTTTTTAAAAATTTGTCCACAATAATACTAGCCTTGTTTAGTAATGAAGATTTTTAATGTAAATGTGATACATGAATGCTAGGAGTTTTTCAAATGACATTTTAAATGTTTATGCTGAACCCAGTTTGAATGTGTGACAACAGGAAAAGTAACATTGATAACAAGCTATAGCTTGACCTTTATGCAAGAATATATTACAAGGTTCTTGCTTTGAATATATCAATTTCCGCAAGCAAATTGTGCAATATCGGTATTTCAAATTTGTGTTTGCATTACATCTCTAACATCTTCCTGTTACTCCCCGATCACGAAAACATACACTCGGTGTTGTAAACGTAGACAATATATCGACTGTTAAATTATTTCTAATTAATAGGTCAGGCTCGTGTCAAAGTAGCCAAGCTATACTTTATCAATATTTGTCTTTATAAAAGATGTACCGGTAGTATTATTGTGGACAAATTTTATGTAGTACTTAAATATTGTACTTTATATTCTTTACAAATATTTTCATATGATCATCTAGTTCATTGTATAACATTTCTTCATTAATTCATCCATAAGATATTTGCACTCATTTTCTGTTGGTTTAATTTGTAGTTCTAGCTGAAACTATGAAACTTTATAGTAAACCTTTGGTGACTGAAACTCAAGAAAAAGAAACAACTTTTGTGTGAATGATAATTGTTACTCTAGCATGGAACATATATGCCAGGTTTTAAAAGATCTGTGTGAAATTGTAGCTGTTATTCAAGTTATTCAACATCTTTAAAGTCATGTTATGGGCTGACGGACTGAATCGTAATAAACATGTTGTTTTGTATCCTATCTTAAAATGGAAGTTTGAGTTTCAAGTCTTAAATTGTTTGTATATATAAGACCCAAGTAGGAAAGTGTCATTGATATTTAATATATTTCACCTTGCTCATTACTCTACAGCATCTAAGATGTCTAGATTAGACGAGTCACGCATCTCACGAAATTCACAAGCTTCACGATTCTCACGAAGTACACGTGCGTCATCTAAGGGTCGTCAATCCCCACGACATTCACCTAACCGTGTAGTATCTCCTTCTGACTCTAGTGACTCCCCCGTACCTAGACCCCCATCTACACCTAAACTAGTAGTATCTCCTCCACCCAAGAGTCCGCTTCTTGCACAAGAATCACGCCCACCACCGGTGCTATATGATGCCTCTACTGGGGGTAACCTATGTGTGCCATCCACTTATGCTAACCTGGAACAGTGTGTGTGAATTGCTAACACCCTTAACCTGTAACTTAAATTTCCATTTATTCAAACCTGCCTGTAGAGACAATCCATGGGACCATGTAAAATATCAAAATGTAGGCATAGTTGAAGGGTACCATATCATACATTACCAGTGTCACTGTGTGTTATCGAAGGGGATATGGTAATGGTAGGCGTCATAGGGACCAATAAGGAGATTATGCATGTCTATTATTTTTTGTTTGGACAAAAATTGTAGTTTCCATGGCAACAGAAACATTGAAAACCAGTAGGAGACTTTTGTATTGCTTGCAATTCCTAGTTACTTATTCGTTCATCCAATAGATTGCTCAGTGGGCACTTTTATTTATGAATACCAGGCTATCTCCCCCATTGACTATCTACCCTAAGGTGCTTCTCACTCAAACCAATCAATGAAATATTTACGTTAAAATAACCTTGTTACTTGATTAATTACGTATTCATGTGTGTTGATAGATGGTAAATAAATCATTCGAACATCATGTTACTTTAATACTGAGATCTATGTCAGTTTAAATATTCATGTTTTCTGCATTTGGATACCTTTGGGTTTCTTGCTTGAAATAATATAGGAATTAGGAATCATTGATTACAAATGATTGTGTTTTATTTACTTGACAACATGTTAGGTAGTGTTTCTAATGCTTCCCAGATCGGGAGTCCGGACTAACATAGAAAATGTAGAAAAAACATGGAACTATAAAGTCTGATTTGCAATGCTAACTGGTAGATGTTTGAGTGTTATATGTTGCAAGATCAGGACTTATATAGAAAATGTAAAAAAAACTTTGGATCTGTTAACTCTGGTCTGTGATGCAAACTGGTGGATGACTATTAATGTTTGAGCATTTGAGAACAAAACCCGGTTGCATTGCGAGTGTGAATTAATCTGTGACAAACTAATTGTGTGACATTATGGGATATAAGCTTAGGATTAACTTGTGACAGGATTAACATTATAGTACTGAAATACAGGTATATACCATATACTGCCAAATCATTGATATTTGTGGGTAAACATTTTTTTGATTTGCACAAGTTTCATTTTATCCTTTAGTCAAATCTTTTTGAATCCCTGAAATTTCCAAAAACTTTACAAGCTATATTTTGACCATCAGTATCATTACGGCAGGGTCGACTTTTCGTCGCTTGTATTTTGGCTTTAAAATGATGAAATCCAGTACAAAATTATCGAAATGACCTGTTCTTATTCAGCCCCTTTTAGAGCCCATGATTTGGGTAAAAAGGATATTTCATTAGGTTGTAAATTCAAGGATTGTACATTAAATGTTTGAAAATTGAAAGAAAATTTAAAATTGTTGAGAATTTGATGATAATTATGTTCATATTGAGTGACAAAAGTCACAAAACACAAGAAACTGTGTTGCCTACAAATAATAATGATATTACAGTAGCCTGTATATATCTATCAATGTTATTGTCATATTAATCAATGATAAATACTGGATTATTTTGTCTATATTAGTAGCATACAAAGAACATAGTGTAATATTACGGATAGTTACAGGAAGTTTATTTAATATTAAATATCATACTCCCAATATTATATACATGTATTGATTTCTGACTTTATTTCTGACTTTAGTGAACCAATCATTCTTGTCAAATCATTCTTTAAATACATGTACATAAAAATATTGAGAATTTATGTGTGTTATATTATTGAATTCCTTGTTTTTATGTCTGGACTTATTACAAAATTTATTATAATGATTTTGATCTGTTAAATGGTTTGGCTTTAAAACATGCAGACAATGAGATAAATTGACATACTAGTTTATTAAATGTGAATACAATAGCATTCATGATTTTATATTGCATAAATTTGTATGAAATTGACTTGCAGTGCACTGCTTTTCAACCGCAGCCCCCTCGTGAAGGTGCACATTTTAGTTCTTATTGGGACGTTTGAAAACAGTGCTATTGGTATACATGTGAAGAATCATGCTTGATAAGTAAATTCCAACTGCAGCAAACTTCATTATGTCAACATAATTATGTAGCGTTCTTGTTGCCTGTGGATCTTTCAGGGGAGGTTGTGGTGGACTTATGTGTCTATTTGTTGTTCAAACGATATTTTTCTGCTATGTGCTATGTGTTATTTTAAACTTAGGATTTTAAACTTGTGATTTGGAACATTTGCTGTTGAAATTTTGACTGGAGAGGTTGTGGTCATATTCAGGGATATTATTTAATTCTTGTAATTTTAAACATTGATCAGGTGTGATATATTTATGCTGAGTCGGCTATTTCTTGTATTACAGATGAACACAGACAGAGAGCTGCCCCGGAACAATCCATTGATGTAGAGGATCATAAATATAGAGGTAGGTGTTCCTCCTCTTATCATAAAATTATTATGATGACTTCTTATTATTATGATTAATTTGAGTGAAAAAATGATCTGCCTTGATAACCTAGTGGTAGAACATCCCTTCTGAGTGCCAGAGGTCTTGTAGTTGATTCAAGGCCACTTCATACCAAAGTCATTAAATTGCTCTTCCTTTGATAGCCTACTGGTAGAACCTTCCCTTTGAGTGCCAGAGGGCAAATCCTGGGATCGAATCCAAGAGCTCAAAGTAATTGTTGTTAAAAGTATAATTCATATAATTCCTTGCTCAGTTTTATAAGTTAGTCCAAGGTTACTACACTTTTGCCAAGTTGGTTATATGATAAGATACTTGGACCATCAAGATGAATAGATATTAACTATTATAGACCAAGCAGGTGCTTGTATCCCATTCCAGATAAAACTTGTCTGTTGTTATTTAACTAAATTGATTCAAATACTCATATTTTAATTGCTGTTTTGTTTTATTATTCCATGTGTTGGCTGCCAGTCTTGTCATATTCATTATTCCATTACTAAATTTTACTACTATTGTTTAATGTTCATACCTCATAACACTGTTGCTGTTCAGAAACCATATCATTAATGCATAACTTGAATAAATACATTATATCTAAAACAAGCTAAATTTTAGTCAATATATTAACTTACATGTGCATATGTTTGTTTGGCTAGATATATTAATATAAACTACATGACATTGTATGTATTGATTATCATTTTGCATATTCATTTCATGTAATGCATATTCATTTCATGGTATGCATATTCATTTCATGGTATACCTATTTACTGCTAGTATTCATGAATAATTCATGCTCATTGGCATATAAAAGTGTTCATTGTTTCAATAGTCACAATATATTTAACAGAGGTTCCATTTGGCTTGAGAGTTGGGGTTTTACACTTGAAATTTCCAAAAAGCCTTATTTGACCTTCAAAATTTGGGTCTGAAGAGAATCACGGGTATTTTGCCTATAAAATGGTTAAATATAGTCAGAGGTATCAGAATGACCTTCAGATTCAGAAGCTTGTGGAACCCCTATAGTTTTACTAAATGTTACTCTTTGTTATTGAATTCAGTATCTTTATAAGACAAGACTGGTATATAAGTATTTCAACTTCTATGAGGAGTGATCAATATGTGTCTGGAAAAATTCTTCTCATTTATGTCTGGAAACTTTTTTATCACGGTAGAATCATGCAACTTTGATATAATTTGATTTGATATTAATAATTATTTTAGCTAGTTACATTAGTATACAATGTACTAACATCATGGTTGAATGCTGAAAATTATTTTGCAAATAGCATTTTGAGGGCTTAGTGCAAAACTATGGTTACTGCATCAATTTGTATAAGCACATGCCTTAGTTTTGCACTAAGCCCTAGATTTAGATTAATGTAAAAAACTCTTTTAGATATCAGATAAACAACTTAAACATGTATGTAAATTTGAACTGTATTTTTTTCGCAAGACCCTACTGCTGCCAAGAAGGCTTTTAAACAAGTGGGATCTTCATTGGCTGCATTTAAAAAACAACAAAACGTTTTTTCAACTCCCGGAAAAGCTATTGACAGATCACATAGTATTGCTGAAGCTGCAGCACAAAGTTATAAGTCAAGGTCATTTGAAGGTGAAAGTATAGCAGACAGTTTTGATGACTTGGATCCACGGAATTCTGGAGTATCGCAAAGAGAAAGATCAATTAGAAGCCTGTCAGCATCACCAACACCTAGGGGATCTGCGCATGAAGAAAGGCGAAGCAAAGTAAGCGTAGGGCGAGATGGACAAGGTTCCCAACTGCCTGAGAGTTTAGATTTAAGGGAGCATAAGAGATCTAGAGCCCTTACACTGAAAACTGTGGCTCAAACCATTCTTGGATTTGTTAGACAAGAGCGAATGCTAAGATTAGCTGTGGGGGCATTTAGTCTTACAAAGACACCTTTTAAATGTGACTTTAAGAGATTAAAGAATTACGTTAAGGGACACCAGGCCTTTATAAGTGGCCTGTCAAAAAAGAGAGATATTGAAATAACTGCTCCAGACGCAGTGAAAAGAAAGCCTGGGATGAAAGCATTTGCAAATGCTGCAATAAGCCAAGCTACTGCACTTAAGAAGAAAAAAAGTGGATTTGTCAGTTCTACTTCACCAGTTGACAATGGACATGATAGTAGAACACCCCCTGCTAGACAAAGTGAAGCCCCGCTACAAGATGGCCGCCAAGATATGGAACAGGGTTATGGACAAGATTATGATAGGAGATTTCCTGCTGGTTACGGGCCTGCACCAGGTTTCTTTGACAGACCACCATGGGCAAGGGGATTTCCTGGCCGTGGTGGAGGTGGTCCTGGCGGGGGTGGTCCTCCTCGAGGGATGGGACCTACGGATGAGTATGAATATTATCGCTGGAGGGATGCAATGATGCATTATGGGGGAAGAGGCTACTGGGATGATCCCTCTAGAAGAGACATGGAGTCAGATAGATACTGGGACCCAAGGAGTGCCAGAGACTCACACTACAGAGAATTTGACCCCAACGAGAAACTCTGGGGAAGGCGAGGAGGTGACCCGGAGCAAGATTATCAAGATGCATTAGATGATTATCAGGAAGAGTACAAGAATACACCACGTGGTGAGCGGTACAAACTGGCACCACCCGAGTATAGGAGACACAACAAAGATAGCCCTGATAGAGGTAGATACAGGAGCTCTAGTCCAGGTGATGAACGATACCTTAGATTTCAGGATAGTAGTCCTGAGGATCAGTATCGAGGGAACACTGGTAGAGAGGATCATGGGTATCATAGTGGACCTAGTGGAGCTCCAGAAAGTAAAGCAAGCAGACGGAAAATGAAAGAACAAATGGGAAGACGGAAGGAGAAAAGTCCTGAAGGTCGTAGAGGTCAAACTCGTGAAAAAGATTCACGTTCGAGAAGTAGAAGTAAGGAGAACAAAGTTAGAGTAAGCAATAGAAGTTACAATCATCGACCAGATGTAGTTGAGGTTGATGATGGGAGTGAAACTCCTGAAGAATATAAATGGGCTAAACCTAATCCTGAAAGAGGTCTTTATCCAGTGAATAACAGAAACGACCATGCTAGATATGGTAGAGGGTTTCAAGGAGGATTTCATAGCATTCCAAGACGACAACCAGACCCAAAAGAGGAGATGGCTAAATTACAATCAATTGCAGTGTATGCTACAGCTATGGGTGGAGTCAATGATATGGGCGGAGTCAATTATGTGGGAGGAGTCAGTGATGAACGAGGTTTGTCTTACAGTGTTGTCATGGAAACACAGAATGTCTCACTTCACAGCAGCATGAAATATCTAACTTACAATACACATGTCAGCATGGATATGTTTATAAAAGAAAACTTGAGCATGCAACAAAACTTGTTTTATTCTTGACACCATTTTCTTGTATCTAATGAAATTATTTGTTTACAATTTTATTTTATTTAGTGGACACTAACTAATTCTTTTATTTCAGTAAATATATGTGATGTGTTAATCAAATGTTTATTTCAGTGTAAAAATTACTAGGAAAACATGGCATAGTTGAGATTGCTTTCATTTGGGCATATTTGTTGCAATAAATTTGATTGGCTCAGGCGTTCCTGTAACCTTTGTTTGTTTTATAAACAAGGATACTTTTAGTCTTGATGTATCCATGAAAAAACTAAAAACAAATGAAAGTAGAAAATGTTGATTTATCAATATGCCATGAAATGTTACCAAGTTTTGCTGTAATCACATGAAGCAGCTGGGCACTGTGGGTCTTTTATGTTTTGGAATCCCCAGCGGCATTATTCACAAATATTTGAAGACTGAAACTCTGATTTAGACTGCTATGTTTTACTCCCATGTTGTTATGAACTACATTATTATTAATATAAGCTGAGAATGCACAATTTGCATAAGAAAGTCATATGAGACCTTCACCGTGTCTCTGGCTATTATGACCCATCCAATATGCCACCAGAAGTTTCATGTGATTAATTATAGCTATCAAACATTGCATGTATGCTATAATTATTATGATCTAGATGGATAATTATTATGTACTAACAAATAGTTTTCTGTGTCTGTTTTATGTTCTCACAGTTACTTTTGGTTTACATTTATCACAGCTATCAAAAGTGGGCGTGTCAAATCGAGGAAAATCAACTTTATTGGCTATGTTAATGGTACTGCAATGCACCCAATCTATCAGCATATTTTGTCAGATTTGAAAATGTTCTGATTTCATGGAATTGTCGAAAACTCAGAAAATTTTCAAGTTTTGACTATGTTCTTTCGATCATGTACTCAATGTGTGACAAAAAATGTGTGCTCAATGCTTAATTATTTCAAAATATTATATATTATAATCTTACAGTCAATGTATAATCTGGATTTAAACTTCCAAGACTCATACAATTAATGTGATTTGTATGATGTTTTCAATCATTTTTTTTGTATTTTAAAATCTCATTTTTTTTGTTTTTGAATATTTAACACACTAGCTAACAAATAATGTTTTCAAGAATTGAAAGGCTTTGAAATAAGTTACAAGAACACATTTTAAGTCTTCACTTTTGTACAAGATCAAATTTCTGTTGATTCTCATTTTGTCAAAGTGTTTTTCGTTACATGATCATATGTGGCTTCATGCACAGGTGCTTCTTTAGTGGACGATTTGAAATATAGCAATCCTCCGTATAGCAGTACAAAAACATGACTGAAGTTGTACTTTTCTGAGGGTGTATTTATCCTGGTAAAGATGTTATGGGCTGAAATACATTGATTTAATAATTATGTGTTGATGTTAAAACTTACAATCTAAAAATCTTAAAGCAAAACCATACTAACTTTGACAAAATGAAATCCTGATATTTTCCCGAACCTATTTATCACCTGTAACATGTTCTAAATGTCTGTATATTTCAGTACTTACTCTTGTTGTTATTGTTGTTGTTACTAACAGTTTTGTTATATTTGTCACTCTGGTTTTCCTACAAAACCAGACAGAATTTTGTGTGTTCTTTTATCTGTTCAAAAAGCACAACAGAATGTTCTTTTTGTGTACACTTCTTTTGGTGGTCACTTATTTTTTGTAAGTCATATTTTCATTGTCTGATCATTTAAAAAAAATAGAATGATTTTTACTTTGTAAAACAAACTTTCATTGGCTAAATCATTCAAAAGTACTTAAAATAATGTTAATGTGTCCCCTCTTTCTATTTGTTTATATTTTGTTAAACAAATTTTCATTGGCTGACAATCAATGTTCAATTTCAAATCTAAAGATTATCTATGTGTGTTTTATTGTGCACAATGCTCTTTTTCCTGGGTTGTATACATATTTTATTATGTACAGTTTGTGTTCATTATTTCTTAGTATCAATTTTAAATGTCTTGTGCTTCTGTTGTAGCACATGGTATATGAATATTGTGGTTGGTTTTCTGTTTGCATAGCGTGTTCCTTAAATTTTGCAAAATTAGAAGTTTAATATGTATTAATTATTATATAGTCATTCAATCTTTCATATAAGAGTAAACAAATATTTGTGGATGCATTTTTGTGTCCTGGTTGTCTTATAGTTTGTATATTAACTGAACTTATCTATATCGGATATAAAATTTCAAGATGTATCATTTTCCCAAGTTTAACTCATATAAGATTAATGCTTGAGGTTATGGATCTAAGTTTAGAGATCAGAGTCAAATATCAAGCCTCTTAATTGGCCATTCCACATCCAGGCCTCTAATTGGTTCAATCTTCAACAAGCAGGACTCTGATTGGTTGGTACTTCCACAATCAGGCTCTTAATGGGTTTGGCCTTCCAAAATTAGACATCTGATTGGTTAGTTATTCAACTATCAAACCTGATTGGTTGGTTTATGGTTTGGTGGTTTTCTAGATCTAGCATCGGATTGGTTGGATTTTCAAAAATAAAGCATCTGATTGGTGGTTAATAATATAACATTAAAATTTACCAATAGCAAGGCTGCATTCTGATCTTTGAACTATGTTCATATGCCTAAGCAATATTAATCTCGGTACAGCTAACATTCTATCATATATTTGATCATCATACTCATGGTAACTAATTCCAGGCCAACCTCAGCTACTCTCCTCTATAGAGGATGGTAAGTAACCCTCTATCCCACTCACTAATACTAACAAAATGCCGTCTGCAGCAAAGTAACAAAATGTGCACTGTACATGTACATTATATGTCGTCTTTTATTGTAGAGTTTACTGTTCAGAAAACAAAATACAAAATATACTACTCCTCTGAAATGAAGTTTAAACTTAAAGTCTTGGTCTTGGTGTATGTGACTTGGTGTAAGGATTTGAAACAAGATGTAGCTTGAAATTGGCAAATGAGACTAGACTATATATGTATTAGATCATTTAGAGGATTCTTTTGATAATTAAATTATACACAATCATTGAGCATTAGCAAACCATATTCCAAATGCAATAGTGGTACCTACTAAGATCTTAGAATTTTATGTTTTAATGTCAGGACGTTACCTGAAATGACAAGGTCAGTACTTGTCCTTGATGACAAAGGTTAGCTTTTCCCTTGGATTTCAATGTCATAACTTTACATTGATTATCAAGGTCAATACTTACCTTGGAGGTCAATACAAGTGTGTTTCTCTTGACTATGAATTTTCTTGGGGTTGTTTGTTTAAATTTTGGGAGTTTTGATAATGACCGGTGTGTGGAAGAATGGTGTATGCTGTTGTTTTCAAGTAGATACTAGGTTGTTGCTGTTGTTTTTATGTGTCTGTGATTTATGGGTTTTGGTGGGACATTATAACCGCAAATAGTCTAAATACATTTTGAACAGTATTTAAATTTCCATAAGAAAAAGATATTGATACAATGAAATCATGCACAGTTTATCATTCGTTATTAGTCACTTGTAAAACTTTTAATTGCAAAAAAATGAAAAATACTCATTCAGAGAAATATTGCATTTTCAGCAAAAGTAGGAAATTTCATGCACTTGCATTTTGTAGCTTTCATAATCACTGTACCGTAAATGAATGCACATTGAACTGTAGTGCTTATATGTAATATGCATTTAGCTTGGAACTTTGCTGTATTTTGTCTCTCTAAACTTTTTTGAATTTTTCATATTTTCCAGTAACTATAAACTATATTGACTATAAAACATAGACAGCCTCACATAAAGTCATCCGTATGTATGTCCCTGCTTGCTAGCGCTTTATTCCTTGTTAATCACTTTCAGGTTTAACATTTATGTAAAAGTATTAATAAGGAAAAATATGGTTTCTCATCCACAGTGTTAAGTACCACTATTTAAACCTGACTGAGTTAAGTATCATTATTTCTATTTGATGTTTTATGTATTTGTTTGTTTTCTTTTAGACCAGAGTGTTGTGACGGATGAAAGATCCATACGTACACCATCAAACAGGAAGTACCGTCAGTCACTGAATCACGACTTTATTCCACCAAGTTTACAAGAGAAAGGTGTCTCACCTCGAGGTAGACGAGCTCCGGTATCAGAGAGCGAAACAGAAACGGACAGTGAGACAGAATCTGAGACGGAATCTGAGACAGAAACTGAAACCAATGGACAGCCTAGTAGTATGGTCGTTATGGATGCACAAAGACCAATAACACCACATACTGTTAAGCGAAAGACACCACGAACACCAAAGACACCAAAATCTGGACGTGAGTTTGAAACTCGTCAACAGAGAGGTGTACGTGTCATCAGAGAAGGGCGTGGCTATGTTGAAGTCGAAGATGATGAAACTTCTGCTTCGGAATCAGATCGGGTACCAAGTCCTGTGGAACCAGGTATGAAGTTTGATAAACCAAGGAAACGTAGGAAGAACATGGCAATCATTGAAGTACAGGATGCTGTGGAACTTGACGCCAAGAGAAATGAAATGTCAATGGAGGAGGAGAGGCAGGTAGCTGTACCTGCTAACACCAAAGACAGTATGAGGCAAATTGATGAAGGACAGGTGAGTTTAAAAATGTTCTAAACTTATTTATTCTAATTCCTTCAATACCACATATATTCTCATACATCAGAAGTTTAGTCAAGTTCCCAGATTTGGATGAAGAATATACTGGAGAAGTAGATTTAGCTCTTGCAAGTTTACTGTAGTAAACTTAGAACATTGTTCCTGTTTCGGGATACAAATTAAATTTTGAGTCTTACTAAGTTTGCAATGAAATTATCTTGAAGAGATATATGCTCCAGTATTTGAGTTGAGTTTAAGCTCAAAAGTGCTTGGATAGAGCTGTGCCAGGCTTATTGATCAGAATAATATAGGTAAATGGCCCCCGATGGAGTTTATTTCAGGGAATACCCGGTAATATATGGGCTATAATATTTTGATTATGGAATGATCGGTTAATTTTATTCTATTTCAGTTTATTACCAGCGATGGTGAGGGTATTCTCCCAGCTCCAGCTGTTATGGTTGAAAGTCAAGGAAAAAGTGCTGTACGTGTAACTTGGAGGTTACCAAGGGAACCAGATCCAGAATACCGTCTACTACTCTATGTCGTCAATGTGGTTGGTACCCGCTTCCAGTCTGGAATTAACAGTGATATCAGGTACCAGGCATTGACAATCATAAATTTATTCATCATAATGAGATATGTGTTGAACATGAAGTTAATCATATTACAAAAAAGAGTGATATTTTGTATCAAAAGATCTTCTCACTCCTGAAATTTCGGATAAATTTGACAATTTTCTCTAAAAAGTAGTCTTATTTGAGTCAAGTAAGGTAGTATCTGGCTTGAGATTAAGTTTTCAAATGAATTCAAAAAATCATTTCTGATAAAAGCCCAGATATGAGTTTTTGACTATCCGTTTTCTTTTTTCTGATGAAAAGAAAATGATTGTTGTTCAGTTAAACTTTCTCCAACTAGATAGCAACACAAATGATTTAATTATAACATTCTAGAACCTGACTATGTTTATATTTCAGTTTTGAGTGTAACTTGGTAGAGAAAGGTAAGCAGATCCGTGGAGTACAACATTGTTGGAACATACAGGAACGTGGTCGATGTACTGTCAATGGTTTGGTACCCGGTCTGACCTACAGATTATATGTCATTGCTAACTACACCATGTTACACGGGCAACAACCGTGTGAGATTCAGACTACATCCTCTGTCATATATTACACCACTGTCGGACCACCACGCCCACCAAAATTCAGAGTGACCAGCGTCGACTTGCATCAGGTAAGTTTTTCAATGCCAATTTTATACTTCAAAACAATTACATTTAATACACATTTGAACAGTTCATAGGTTTTATCTGAACTCCTATAACGGGAAAAGCTTAATTAAATCAATCTATTAAAAAGCTGGATAAAGTCTTATGCCTGGCTACGCCCTGTTAGTGCTTTGAACAACGGATCAGGTTATAGTCTCTAAGCTACCTTGTCAAATTAATGATTTTAAACCTGTATGTTTTCAGGCTTTGTTGGAATGGGAGCCACCACGTATGCATGATGACCTTCAGCTGAAAGGTTATCAAATCTACGTTGACAACAAACCATTAGGTAACATTCGTTCCAAGGATACCAAACAAATGATGATCAACAATATGGTATCTGGTAAGACTTTAAGCGTGTACGTGGTCGCCGTCACCAGACAAGCCTCACAGGAGAGTGAACCATCTAGAGTTCTACATATCACATGTCCAAGACGACCTCCAAATATAACTGTTGCCCAGCAACCATCATATCGTCAAGGTACTGTCTTGATATCCTGGGAGAGACCTAAGGGACATACATATGCTACAAATGAGGAGGATATCTCACTTTATGGGTAAATACACTGTTAGATTTATTTTCCTTTACACCATACTTTTGAGCAGTAAACACATGTCAATAAATTGTCATTACTAAACCTTGCATGGAAAACCATATAACAACACAATTGTGACAGTCTCATTGATTTGCAAACAAATTGTCATTTCAATCCGCTAGTTTGGCTTGTATTCTTATGGACGAAAATCAAAGTTGTGTTTTAATTTTTCCCCAAAGTCTGCCGAGCAAACCATGTCTGAAATAAGACTTAATATGAGTCATTTAAGTATTTTTTTATTCAGATTATATTTACATTATGTTTATTGTTTGATTCAGAGTGTATGTTGATGGTAAATGGTATGGAGAAGTGAAGTCCAACAAGTTAGGAAACAAACATGGCTATCAGTACATCCTGAACGACCTTAACCCCGAGCAGAGTTACGATATCAGTGTCAAGGCCATCGCTGGTTATAAACGTGTAGACCCTGATGCTCAACATGTCTTCTGTCTTAGTGAGGGTGGAATGTCAAACGTGATCAATGTGATGGCCCCAGCAGCCCCTAAATCCCCTAAACTTAGACTTGAAGGGCTAACCCCTGAAGGTATTGATGTCACTTGGCTGGTCCCTCAACAACATGGAGATGCAACTATTTCTGTAAGTTAAAATCACAATTAGGTCATAACAGTGTAAAGTTTCCTAATTTGTCCGATTGATAATTAATTCAAGAGCAGCAGTCTCAGCACTATATACAACAAAAAACTTTTGAAAATAATAGTTGTTGAAAGTTGTTGATATCTGTTCTGTGTACATCAGTAACATATTAGCTGTTAATTATACTGATTGGATTTAAAAAGATTCAAACGAGTTAATTATGTTGCATTAATTTTGACAGGGTTATCAAATGTTGAAGAATGGAAACTTATACGGATCTATTATTCCACCTGAAGTGAACAGTCTCCGTATCCGAGATGTATCTCTCGGCGAAAAAGTTTGCTTACAACTCATTGCACTTACGGAACACCCCGTCGGCAAGATTGATCGCCGTACTGAAATGCTTCAGAAAGAGGCTGAATTAGTTGAAAAGGGAACCGGTATGTATTTTATTACCTTACTGGTACCTGTTTTTATTTTGATTATCAAGCACTGTATGAAGTGTACAAATTATAGCACACTGTTTATATACTAATCCATCTAATGTTTTTACTATAGCTTGACCAGATTAAACTGAGACTCCTTGCATGATTTGTTCAATTCTGGAAAACTCTTAACATTTTAAAAAGCGTATACTGTACTTACAATTATACATGGCCTTATAAGGAGTTAATTGTACATAGTAAATAAACATACAAACCGAATACAGCCGAATATAGCTGGACGCGCTTACAGACCTTGATGAGTGTCAGTTTAATCTGGTCAAGCTATACCTGTAGATTTTGATTTTTAACCACTTTATTTTGAAGCTTTTTTTTCGATTCTCAGATTTTAGTTCAGTCAATCAGTCACTTCCGTTTTATGTCTGTCTCTGTACCGTAAATATGTTGCATTCAATTTTGTGTTTAAAATTCAATACAGCTGCATTTGGTTTTACTTTGATAAAAGATGTGGTGTTACATAGCAGATTTCTACACGTCGTGCAAAAATAAATGTTTCGATTGTCTGACATAAAAACCTGGATAATTTGATCATAAGAAAAGTTTAATGATCTTAATTGCCTGTTTTGTGTACATTCATGAGGCGTCTCACTTAAACAGTACTCTTGTTTCGATCTGACTAAGGTGCAATCTTTATCATTGTCTTAAAATCATTCAATAATTCAATATTTTAAGCAGTTTATGGCATCTGAAATGAAAATAGGACTGTCACATTTTATACTTAGTAGCTTTTTTTAAGACAATGTGATTATCTTGTGGTATTCTGCTGTTCTTATAACTTTCATTATAGCAATTTAATATTTTATTTACCCTCCCATACTAATCATTATATAACCATTTATTTTGTTTTTATTTTAACACCACTGTGTTTTAGCTTAGTAACATATTTATTTCACTGTATTAACACATTTGCATGACTTACCTGCCCTTATAGTGAGGGGTGCCACTGTCGGCGACAAACAAAAATTGATAATGTTTACGGATGATGTTAGGACATCGGACACCCGAGATGCCAAAGTGCAAACTGGGCCTAAAGGAGACGAATCCGATAAAAATGAATATGCAGGTGACTTAGTGTGGTGCATGATTATACATATATAAAAACAGATATTTATGTTCTGCTAGTCTAGTAATTATTATATGAAGGAATTTGCACCTCATACAGTTGATCAGCTAATCATAGTATCAGACTTGGGTGGCACGTTTGTCAAGTGGTTAATGCTTTCAACTATCATCGCGTCCGGGGCACTGAACATTTCACATTTAAAACAAGTTAAAGAACCTGGACGTCTATTCTGCTATTGTTGCTTGATACCAACCTTTGCTAAATGCTAACAAATGTATGCAGGTCATTCACATGTCCTAAAATAGGACATTCACAAAATTACAAAACTTTATGAAATCTTGTTAGTTGTATTTGTGAAATGTTCTTTAATGTTTGTACAAATTACAATGTTTAGTGTAACTATTTGCTAGTGTACTGTAGCAGTCCTTTTAGTATTGTATAAAGTGTTGCAAATTATTTTGTAGCTGTAAGTCAGGTTGTGTTTATTGTTATTTTTAAAAGATATATGCTATATTAAACATTCAAATGTTTGCAATTATTAGTATGCATAAAAAGGAGGTATTAAGATCATAAACAAAGAATAATTAACCTTATTTAAAAATTGCTTGAAAAGTAATGTATCTCTGATTTGCACTTTTCAATCATGAAATAATGCTAATCAATTGAAAATTAAATGTCTGACACTTCTGAGGTGCATTTAATTAATTTTTTGTATGAAACTTCACTTCACTTCACTTAGCTAATATTATGTTTTATGAAAAGTATGCTTCTGGGGTGAAAAACTTGAAAATACTATCAAACATGTTTTCTTAATTTCTTTCATCATATCGTCATCTTTCATTTTCTCCACATTTATTGTTTCTATTCCAATAATTTACAGATGTGTTTGTTGGAGATAGATATGCTGGATGTCGTCCTGGTGCCAAACTGGTCGTCCACTACACAGGTCTGGTATGTCCACCATCACAAGTCTGGTGTGAACGTGTGACCGGACACTCGGCACTCGTTGTATGGAACAAAGGTAGGCTTGTTATAAGTCATTGTTTGTATTTGTTTATATGTACTATTAGGCCTTTTCAATTGGGCTGTTTCCTGGGGCAGGTTATTATAAAGTCCTGTAATACTGTTGTCTGTTGCCTAAGCAAAACACTTCTTACTGCATTTTCTATGAGATGTAATCCAAGCCTTCTATATTTAAAAGAACGGGGGTACCGATAACTGAATAAAAGCGCTGGATGGCGCTTTGCTTAGGAAACAGGCACCCGATGTAGTACATCCTGTAATAGTGTGGACCGGAATTAGACTATAATCTTCTCCATTCTTTACAGTCCAACATTTGCCTCTCTGATTTCTTTGTGGCAATGGATACCATCAGGAATGAGGTGTCGAGAGTGATAAATATAAGTTTTTAGAACATACCTCACTATCAATCTAAAATAAATTAGTATAGAAAAATAAATTAGTATAGACTGTATTCTAATCGGGCTCCTGCAAAACTACGGTAACTGCATCAATTTAAAGAGGCATGTTTCATAGTTTTGCACTGAACCCTCAATATGTTGTACCCAATATTCATCAGACAAACTTAGAGAACTGGAATGTGATTTATCCTCATTTTTCAAATGATTTAAGATGTTGTCTCTACCCTGACAGGTGCTTCTTGAAATCTTAGATAACCAAATAAGTGAAAGATTTATGTTCTATTAAATTTACAATCTAAGGATTTAGGTATTTGATTGAATTTAACAAAGGAGCTGTAAGCGATATTGACAGAAAGACAGGTAAATTATCCATTGATTTCATGTCCTAATCCATGTCCAAACAAGTTGTTATAGAAATTGCATAAGAATGAATATCGAATAGTTAACAGTTTTAATTGATTATGTGTAATTTATTTGATTTCTTGCTCAGTGAAGTTATTGTGTGTTTGATAAGTAGAAAAGTGTGTGGTGTATGTCGGTGCTTATTACCATGATTTGTGTTTGTACTCTGACGTTTTTCCTATGTAATAATTATGAAGCTCCCTGTTATTTGATGGGCCTTGTTCAAAATTCACTTCCATAGCTTACCAATTGTAGTTTAGGGTGTCTGCTTTATATGTATCAATAACTAGGTCCCCATGATATGGGTCATCTGTGGTCAAGAGCTAGGTCACCAGGTCAAATGATAATACTAAAACATTTTATGACTGTCGTTAAGACATTTTCCTTGGATTTTCTCGATTCTTAGATGAATGAGAGCAAGTTCTTGAAGATGAGTGATCAAGGACCATCTTGGTCTTCATGATCTGGAATTGCAATTTATCTCTCAGTTCAACTCATAATTTATTTGTAGTTTGATGTTTGTACATAATGGCAGATTATTATTCTTCTTACACCTCTCATGACTAAGTGTACAAGGTACACCGTGACCAAAAACATAGATTATATGATGCCATCAATTGTACAAAGTTTTCAGTTTGTGATTTTATGTGGCATACCATATCTACCTTTCACTTTACACTTCTTACTTTATGAAGTCGGTGATGTGCATTTTAAATTTTGTCCTGTAGAAAAGTCATTTGGTGAGCAAATCTCGGTTGCCATTTAATATTATAAATAATGGCTATATGCTCTAAATAAGTACATGTTCATAGATCGGGCCAGAGTTATCTCCCTTGCCGATCTAAAAATCTCACAGACGAAAGCAAAAAATTATGGGGCGAAGCCATGAATCACATTCAAAGTTCATAATTAACAGAAGTTGTAAAGTATGTTACAATTACCTTTAAAATTCAGTGCCTCTTGATCAAAATGTCAAAGTTTGGGTGTTTTGGATCATATCGGTATGACAACATGCATTGTTTATGACAATTTTTAAAATGGAATTGTTAAACTGAAAAAATTTTTGGTTTAGATGTATAAATATCTACTAAACACTGTCAAGTCAGCTTGACTGACCTGTTTGACTGGCCTGTCAAACAATGGTGTGATAAATAACCCGAAATTATTACTTTTAACTGTGTGTGGCCATTAAAATGTTGCTGTTTTCATGGGCCAATGGCATTTTACTATGTTTCTAGTTATATGAGGTTAGAAATTTGCTGCAAATAGCTTCATTTATGTCAATTGGGTGCATTTTTCTTAGCCATGCAGAACACTTCTTTTCAAAAGTTTGTAGAAGTATACACCTTTATATGCTGAATGCCCGATGATTGTGTTAAAAACTTGTCTCCTTACCTCTGTACAAAAACCGCTTCACGTCCATCCATTGCTTGTTCATTGATTCAAAACTGTTCTCTTACCCTTGTAAGCAGACACTTTGATTAAAAACTAGCCATGTACACGGTGTCCCAAAAAAACGGGGACCTACCTTAAACCCTTATTACTCATTTATATTTTGATGAATTAAGCTGAAATTTTGTGAAAGTGTATATAAGGGACCCATTCTTCTAAAAAGAGCACTTGTTTAAATATGGTGCTTCAAATCAGGAAGTGACGTCATCATTTTCACTGTGGCATCATTTCACATTATTTTGGCTTAATCACCTGAAAAGGGGCATTATAAGACAAGGGCATTTGTGTCAGGGAATTTAGTTTTAGAAAACAACATTTAAAGTCAAAGGGGTGATCAAAATCTTGTAAAAATAAAACAAATATGACATGAAAGAGCAAAACAAAGGAAAATGCGGCACGTTTACTGACCAAAGGGGAAGTGGAAAACCTTCCAAAATAGCATCAACAATCATACAATGATTAAAAACATAAATATTGTCAAGGACTATTACCAAAAAAGCTTAGACTATAGAAAGGAGCAAAAAGTATAAAGTTTTATCCAAACAAACAGTTCATAGATATATTTTGGAGTAATTGTGTATGTCAGAAATTATAAAATTGTACCATAAAATTATGCTAGCAGAAAACTCTTCTTGCAATAAATCAGCAGCAAAACCAGGATATGTTTGCGAAATAGTACTGACATCTTACTTCATATCACAAGCCATATGACCTAAATATTACTCAAACTTGATCCCAATAGTGAACGTCTTTGCTGTACACAATGAACTAATGTATCACGAACCATAAACAATGATTTGGAGCACATAAGAAGATGTTTGAGGTCAGCATGGAAATATATCTCATTGAATTCTGAAATCACTGCTTCAGTTTATGGTATTTTACTGAAACATGCGATTGTAAACATGGGAGGTAACTCCGGGTATTGAACTATATAATCACAACAGTGATGCTAGTATTCTGAACAGTGTTCTTCCCTTATTGTTTTGACATATAAATAGTGTGATATCTATAATTGAGAAAAAAGTTACAATTGTTTTTCCTAGGTCCCCGTTTTTTTGGGACACCCTGTATATTTTAACAAAAAGGGAGAGTTATGGCCCATCTTGGAGACATACTTTCTTGTGTCAATAACTCTTGTATAGTTTATAGTGGTATGCCGGTTTGCTTACAGGAAATAATTTCGGATTATTTCTTTAAAATATTTGATGTCATCAAATAAAAGTGTCATTATATTCACTTTTACCAGATAGATTTTTGTGTTGCTATGAGGGATTTAAGTGTTTATTTAAGATTGCGATATTGACACTGTCCTATCTATGTGATTGTATTTATATCTATTTGAAACCTTCTTGGTTTAATTTGACAGATTTCTTAAAGTATAGCACTCATATAGAAGTATTTTTACAACTTTGCTTAAAAAACTTTTGCTGTCTGGGGAAGGAATGAAAATTTAACTAGAGGACCAAAAGGGCCCTTTTTAGGTGACTTACCTGACATTGTGTGAGTGACCTAGGACCCCTGAAAGGTCCTCTTGTTGCACTTCCCTTGTCCCATCGTCTTTTTTTCTAAAAATTCCAATGAACCTAAAAATAAAAAAACCTGTGGCTTTTATGAATTTCATTGAAATTATTTTAGCTTGGCCTTTAAGAACTTAATTGTGATATTAAAGAAACTTTGCACTGGAAATTTAATAACTTGTAAGTAGTAAAATTATTATTTTTAAATTTAACGAACTATTTATTCAGTACTTGTAGATGATAATGTAGTGTGATTATCAAGTGTTAAGCATTATGCTGCCAATTAGAGCAATATGGTTAAAACAATCGAAAAATTTGTCTGGCATGAAATTTTGTATAGTTTTTAGGCCATGATAAATTGTTTATTTTGTAACAATGTGTCTGTCCCCCTATGGCTCTTGAATTCTGGTGTATGATTTTACTTATTGTTTTAATATTCAACATACTGTACAACATGAAACTCTTCTCCTATGAGATTCCCTGAGTTTAATCATCTTTAAATCAAGACTTGATTTTTCAATAGACCTACTCCGGATCTTCACTAATCTGTATGTACAAATAGATTTGTACCGTTATAATCCTTGTGCCACTTGCATATTCATATCTGGACAATAGTTTTACCGTCAGTTGTATTTGCATATGTATACATAACCAGCACAGTCTAACTAGGCCAGATTTGTTTGTACCTACATGTAAATTAACGTTATAACCACCTTGCACAAAGTTCCGGATATCTACTATTTGAGATTTTTCTCTGGAACCATTATGCAGTACATGGCAAACTTTTGTCAGAAATTTTGATAATATTTTCTGAAAAATAAAAAAATACATCCAAGCCCTGTGCTGATAATGAGAATGGACCGTAATTTAACATTTTATTTATTGTGGCCTAAAAGAAAGATATATTTTCAGCTTCTTTAAATTTACTTTGTCATAAATCTAGTTGCCAAAAGCTTTTAAGATAATTGAGTGTCTATAAGTGATTCAAGTAATCTTTTTTTATTTATTCAAGAATAAATGTTCACACTTATGATGGCTTAACAATTGTGTATCATAAGAATAACTTTACTGTGAAAAAAATATTGGTTGTATTTATCAGTTAAGTGCTTCAAATGAAATCAATATATTGACTTGATCAGTAAAAATCTTAGGCACATGATTAGTTTCCATGTATCTTGGTGATATGGTTATGAAAAATAAACGTGAAATAATGGATTAGCTCATGTTATAGTTTTGGAATTTAAATCAATAAAAAAGTAAAGTATGGTCTTTTTATTCTGTTGTCTGTTTTTGCAAGACATTTTGTTTACAATGAAGTACAATTAAAGTATTTTTAATACTTTATAAGTTATTGAATTTTATTCTTACAGTGTGAAAATTATTGTATAGAAATCTATTAGTTTTGTATAAATACAGGTGCGCAATATAACTACATTTTTCACTTTTGCTTTATTTTATGGCATGAATTTTAAAAAAAACTGTATTTCATTTTTCTGAATGATTGTTTTTTTTCTTAAAAGTGACTTATTTATTAAAGGTATTGCCTGATTTAGAGTATACGTCTCATGAACAAGTTTTTGACATTTTCACTTGAAAATTAATTCTGTAAGCCAAATCCATTGATCCGTACAATTCACAATGTTCATTTTTTTTGTATATTCTACTGTTTGAAGACTTTTAAATGCCAGTTGCTTGCTTTTTCATGTTTTAATTAGCTATAATTTTCTTTCCTGTGTTAAAAACGTGGTACTTATTACCGTATGATGAAGTTACTATGCATTGCATTTCATTCATTTGCTAGATTTTTTCGAAACTGTTAAACTAGTATTACAAAACTGTAGTTTTACAAAAACTGTAGTATTATATTCAATCCTATTGAGGACACTTATAGCTTACATTGTAGGTTGTCAGTGACACAAAAATCGAACAATAGTGATACTATGTATTTATGAATGGATGATAAACAAATGAGCACTGTATATTTTTTATCTACATATTAATGTATGGAATGAGATATCTACAGAGAACTGAATGATCATGCTTATCATGATATATCTTATCACTGGAATATCAAAAAATAAGAACCTTGATAAGATGTATAACTAACTCCATTCTTTGAGAATTTGGGCACATACCAATGGTCATTCATACCGGTACAGTCAAGTGCATGTTCCGTTAAGACCATCTGCAAACAAAGACCACTATTATAGAGCTTGTCTACAAAGATCATGAATTTTATCTCCCAACTGTCAATTTTCATTAATATTTAACCTTGTCGATCTTTGTTTATGATTTACTTATTAGCAAAATAATATGATCTTAAACTTTATGTGAATATTTTTTCGACTTTGTGTTAAAGATATTATTATTGAAAAATAAACAGTGGTATTCGAAAGGGCCTGAAATGAAAACCAATTTTAAGAGGGACCATTTGTCAACAATTATCACTTGGTTGTTCCCATGGATGGTCTTTAAGGACAGTTTTGCCTCTATTCAGTTAATATTGACATTACAGTACACCTTATACTAGGCAACCGTTTCAGCTGCAACTTAATCAATATGCTATTCAAGCTAACAAAATTTTGTTGATTTCATTTTATTTCTTTTATTTTTGTAGATGTTTTGGACAATTTTTTTATTGATGTCTGCAGACAGTTTTATCATTGCAAAGAAAGATTGCAGCAAATTTATTGAATGCCCAACACAAAGTTAAAAAATTATAAATTTCATAGCGAAGCCAAGTTTTATGTATTCAATAATTATTGATCCTTCAAGATTTGTGATAATGTCATTAGGATTAAAAGTGTTAATGACAATAGAGATACTGGAGTATATATTGAGCACACATCTTGTACAACTTGTTCAAATTTACATAAGCAATGCCAAGTGTTTGTGGAGTGGCTTACAAGTTGAAAGACAATATTTGAGTAGGTTTGCACATATCTTGTAGAGCCAGTGAAACCTGTTTATAACTTGATATAAAATTGGTTCCGTTTCATGCAGAATTTATGACATAACTGCCGATGCAGCATTATTTCCTTATTTGGAGTTTATCAGTATATCTGTGAAGATTTGATACCAATTAAGAAAATTTATACCCCATCAATAAATTATAATAAAAAAAACAGTAGTTGTGGTACGTACCGTAAATAGGCAGCCATAAGTCGCATGCAGCCATAAGTCGCAGGGGGACTTTTGAATAAAAAATCAAGGTTTTTGTTTAAACCCTTTCATAGGTCGCATGTATAGTTTTCCATTTTTGTGAAAGCTGAAGTCATGTGCTCAGTGTCAAGTGTCGAAGGAAATGTGGTCATTTTCAGACAGAATATGGAGGAGTGTAGTCATTTTCAAACACAGTTGATGGGAATGTGGTCATTTTCAGATAAAGTCAGGGAGATGCGGTCAGTTTCACATAAAGTCAGGAGTAATTTTATGATTTTCTGACAAAATCGGTAGTAGTTCAGTAAACTCTTCCATAAGTCGCGGGGTGACTTTTTAACTTTTTTTGGGACTGTTTTCGCCCGACTTATGGCTGAGTATTTACAGTAGTTGTATCATAGAGTTGTCTTTTCCTTATGATATAATTACATTATCCATTTTTCAATTCACATTGTCTCGTTGAAGTCTACCGTAGGTGTGGTTCAAATAATAGCTTATCAAATATTATGTAAAAATAAAATTCTGTTCATGAATGATAAAATGAAAACATTGAAAAGAAATTTGAAACTTGTTGAATATTTGTATGATATTGTGAATGTATGCGACTAGACTTATAAGTTATTAAATTTTTATTTCAATATATAGGTCTGCAGTTAGTAAAAAGCTTATAGAACTTTTTTTATCTCGCTAAACATTCAGATTTTACAATGCATATCTGCCTGTCATATATGTATTGTCATTTGTATTTTAAAAGTCATTTTGAAATCAAATAATTTGATAGAAAATATCTTTATTTTGACAACTGTGTGGCTGACTACTGATTCAGAAGGTTTTAAGTGTGTTTACATTCATACATAGGTATAACATGTTTTATTTGTGTGCGGGTATTTATAATTTTATTTCTTTGTTAACTGCTAAAATATAAACTTTAGTTAGGCCAAAATTGAAAAATATTCATTTGGCATACACAATTGAAAACTTTAAAATCCAGAAGGGCATAAAGCCCTTTGAAAAAGAACAAACACATTGCTCTGGTTGCTCAGGAAATACTCCTTCATTGCAAAACAAATTGTTAATGTTGTCTAGGTAATAATGACATCCCAAGGATACAAAACTTTAATTGCAAATGTTGCATTTCGCTTGCATTTCCCTAGCGAGACACTTGCTCATGTTCCTAAGGTCATGCCTCTTCTTTTACGAAACTTGCTAATGCATAACCTAAGCCATACTTCTTCTGTTCTAGACAAATTTCTTATATTGTTAAGGCCATGCTCCTCCCGTGCTCATATCAAGTTGTTCCACAATAGTTCAGCTTATGCTGCACTTTCAACTTTTTGCGGAGTTCATGAAATGTTGTATGTTTTGCATGATAGCTTATTATAAGTGTAGCTAAAAAAATTGGAAACTTATTCCATTAATTTTGTTTATTTCTGTAAGATATGACTCCAGTTTGTCTGACCTTAACTTATTGTTAGACAACACGCTTACATTGTTTTAATCATTCAGATTAATATGTTTGCTAATGGCCCTGTATTAATGTTTGCATATACACATTTGTCAACATGATACCTGAAGATAAGCAAAAACAATAAATATTGATTTTTGATAATTGAAAGTCAATTTGTTGATTGCCTTGTAAATATCCTAGACAGCATGTTTAGTATGCTCCAGGTTTTCTGGTTAATGATATAACTAAAGAAGCATTTTGTAGTACACTATGAATCAACAAATGACTGATAATCTTATTCATGACTTTCTTTTCCCTACTATATATACGTGGGCCCATCAATAATTTCGTGAACTAATTCTACTGCTTCATAACGCTTTGACATAGCTTATTGAAATTTTGCTTGGTCAAAGATAATTTATTATCCAATTAATTAAGCATTAAAGGGGATTGATGACGTCACGATTTACGACGTCATAGCAATATTCTAACGTCATGTCATTGGCGTTCGTTATTAAAAATGGCGTTGCCTAGTATGATCGAGTAACGTTTTGTATTAAAGATTTATACATTACTCAGGCAATATGTCTTTTACATTCAGGAAAATTTGCATGCAGTTTATGACATTGTGGACTCTTGGTAATCGAAAGGTGCATTTTCATTGTCGAAGAATTACTTAAAGGGCAATAGAGGCGCATACCAAGACGATAAGCATATTCGCCGCCTGTTGGCCGTTACAATTGGCGGTCATTAAAGTGTATTGACCGTAATATTTTGCGATATACAAAGAATAATTTGTAATTACTGTGTTTCTCCGAAAGCTACTGTTATTATAAACTATTGTAGCAATAATTAAATCTTAGTTCTTATCGGCTATTAAATGAAAGCACATACAACTTCAAATGTATGAAATTCTGATATACCATGAAAATTCGCCAATACTTAGCGCAAGGTTGTTTCAGACACAATCTAGGACCTGAATATATAACTGTAACAACACCCATCCTATAACCCAGAATAGACTATAGGCTACTTCTGGCCATGTCCTAAACTCAAAAATAGCCTGCATGTTTAGAAATACAAGCCCCGAGAGAAGATGGTTGCGTCGTAAACAAAACTTTGCGGGAGATGTCACGTGACGGCCTGTAACACGTGCTCCGGTTATGGGTCGAGTAATGGAATGAATGCAAACTGTGCACGGGATTTTACTTTAATAAGGACTAAAGGCTAAAAGTGTGTAAGGCTATTTATACTCGCAACATAAAATAAGTTCACGAAATTATTGATGGGCCCTCGTATATATGGCTGGCATAGAATGAGAAGGTCATAAGTACAAAATCAATATTTCGAGAAAACAAGAAAAAAACGTCTGGATGGAAACTGCCCTTTACTTATGTGAAACAAACTTTTTCACTGCAGTTCGGTCAACATGGCAAGTTCCGATTTTCATGATAATTGGCTCATAAGAAGCGTACTTACGACCTTCTCATTCTAAGCCAGCGATATATCGCTGACCTATTCTAACAATTACTAAGTGATGAGTTTGATGTTTTTCTTAGTTTTGACTTGCATGGGTTTCTGTGGGCACTGCTCAGGGTAGTTGTGTCGTTCTGATTTCTGTGCTCGGCTGGTTGGGTCGAGTGCTACCTTCCCTGTTGGATTTTCTCATACCTTTTTTGGTTATATATGCAGATTAATTGTTTAACGTTTCATGCATATAATTTTGATGTTTTTCAGATGATGAACCAAAATCGCATTTTATTCGACCAGACAGTTACCAGGTGACCTGGTGGCCAGGAGATAAACCTGAAGATGATATCAACAGTGACAGCACATCAGGTAAATATAACATATACTCTCGTCATTGTAGTCTCAGGATCGGTTTGCTCGATTAAGTGATAGCACTGTTCTATGAATGGAACAATGTTCTTCTTTACAGTTGGTCAACTGTTGAGTTTAATAGATCTACAGAAAGTTTAGAAATAAAAAGGAGTGTCAGTGATTTGAATTAACTGATTCTAAATATTTTTTGTCAGCATTTCCATTTGATTGATATGTTTTAGAAATGCTATTGGGATAGATACCGATCCTTTTTGCAGTGGATAGTGAGCTTGAGTTATCTCTGAACTTGTACTCTGATTTATCCAAAACACATAATTCACATAATAAATCATGCTAATCCATGGTCTCATTGATTCATACAATAAAATAGTTTATCTTTACTAGGAAGAACATGTTCTTGATCAGTTGATCAACTTTTCTATCCCTTTTGGTTGCATTGTTCTGTCTCCCAAATTCAATTTTGTTCTATGTTGAGTCTACTTTATATCTCAGTAACCATTTCCGGGCAATGACACTTATTGCACATGTACCTAGCATCCTTGATTATGAAATGTCACTATAAACCATGACAAAACTTGTACCTATAATAACCACTCATAATCTACATTATTTGATGTATATATTATACCAGGTCTCACCAAATTCCAAATGGTGCATGTTTTGGACTTGATCAATACTAGCATGAAGAATGTTTGAAAAATGTTGGTTATTGTTAACTGATAGCTTGATTATTTGTGACATTTTGGGATAAACTGATGCAGGGAAATTCAGGTCTGGTTGCTGGTATGCCCCTTGTTGAAGGAAATGTTAATTGTAAAAGATGACTTGTAAAATAAGGGATCAGTAAGCGTTGCAAAGTCTGGGTATGGGATTGACAAACTTTTCTTAATAGGGCTTTGGCAAAAACTTAGAAAGTATTTGAATTAGGCAAACCTTGCGAAAAATGGGTTTGGCGATGCAAAACATGGGATGGGACTGTTGGGGTAATGCAAAAGATGGGATTGGGGAACTTGAAAAATTGTTAAATGCTGTAAAATGATAGTCATTCTCAAGCTATTACTTATAAGAACCATACATTGTACCAGTATTTATTGTACCCATATAGACAGCCCACAAAGTAAATCTGTGATAGCTGCTGAAAATGAACATAAATGTGGTAATTATATCAGTGTCTATGTGTACATACATAAGATGTATGAAAACGGTTGGTTTGAATGTTTGCAACCTGGGTTTCAATTTATCTTACGGAAATCTGTTTTCTTTTCAACCTCTAGAGTTGCCCCTCTTTGACTCCTAGCATTTCTAAAATGCCACGTTTTGAGTCTGGTTTTGAGTAATAATTTCTTTGTCAAAACTGCCTTTAAGAAATCTTCATTACTTATTGGATTTCTTTCATGGAGAACTGTTTGGCTGCCTCTGTCTTGCCTTCATGCTGATTCATTGTCTAATGCATCTAAGGGTTATTATAAAGGCTATCTAAATGCAGTCTGAAATCATGTGGTTACAGCTGGGTACTATTAAGTCTTTACTTAATGAAAGAAATTTAAATAATTTTAAATATGAACTTATTATTGCATAATTTGTTTAAGAATTCATGTCAAAACATTGTGTGTACAAACACAAGTTGCAAACATAATAGCAAACCTTTTTGGTGCCTCACAAGACCAGAGTATCTGTAATAATAACTGGGGTAATGGCAAATATACATTTTATAGTACCATCCATAATTAGTGTAGGACTGTGGTGTGTAGATATAATTACATAGTTTTATGTTTAATTTGTGGCAAAATTAAAGAATTGATGATTGTATTTCCATTGTCACTGATTGGTAGTTAACTCTAGTTTTTCTAATGACCTTGAATATTGACCTTTGGGATAATTTATACTGGTATGGTTTATGAATTATCTATGTTTTCCTACCTAGTTATCATCTTCCCAAATGAACACGAGAACAAGAAGGGTGAGAGGGAACACAAAATATTATTTTTTTTCATTGAATTTTTTTTAATTACTTTTTATACGACCCTCATTTATTAAAGTCAAGGTCTGATTGAACAGCCCTCCTGGACTTGAAATATCTAAATGTCTAGCTTAGAATGTCTGCTTTTATAGCATTGAATGGGAAATGAGTGCAACTCTTGAGTCTCATCAGAGGGCATTTAATTTGGTAGTTTAGCATCTTTATTTATTTCTTTATTAATTTCAATTTCAGCTGATGGTAATTATTTTGCACATATTTTCCCCCATTAGCTTAGATGTAGCTTTTTTGTATGAGTCCTGTCGTTAATCTATATGTCTGAATTAATAAGTACATGTAAATCATATACTAATAGTATTTCATTATAGAACTTTGCCTTTATTTCCACTTGGAAATTGAAGTGAAATCACATTGTAATTTTTAAAAACAATGTGGCAGCTTTGACTTTTATCATAATTAGTATATTAAACAATGACTTTGCTGATAGCTCACTGACAATCATCTTAATATGTGTATCATTGTTTAATACCAGCTGCAGCTCCTGTGGGGCATGCTGTCATTTATATGTATGGCAAAATGTTTGTGTTGGACAACTGCAACCTACATAGCTGTTTGACTGATTGACTGATTTTGCTCCACAATGACAGTTGTGTTGAATATTCTGCTCTAACTGGCTGTGCCGCAAATGTGCCACTTGTGTGTGTAGGCTGTGGGGTCACACATATCTACACAGAAGTCAATGTTTTGAATATCTCATTTAAATTAAATCACTTACTTTGAACTGAAAATAAGTTTTAGTGTTAGTTTGTCACTTAGTCTCAAAGCTTTGGAAATACTTTACTGATAAAAAATAAATTATGTAGTAAAGACTGCAAAAAGGTGCATTTTCCTGTGCTCAGGCCTCACTCTTATTTACTGTTGGTAATGGAAACACTATAGGCAGTGTTGATATGTCAGTGATTGTATGCCATTGGTTAGTTACAATGATGAGACAGTTACTGATCCCGTTCTGTAGGTGTATGTATATATTGGCCGTCTTAGATTGAGAAGGTCGTAACTACTACTTACAACTATATAAGACTGATGCCTGTTTAAAATTAGCATCCTGTGGCGCTCTTTATGAGCCTATTTTCTTGAAAAAGGAATTTGTAATGTTGACCAAACTTAAATTGAAACAACTTGTTTTAGCATACGTAAAAACAAATTTTCCGACAGTTTTTTCTTGTTTATTCAAAATATCCATTTCGTACTTACAACTTTCTCATTCTAAGCCAGCAATTTGTGTAACATGCTTTGAAATATGTCAGAATTTTCTTATTTTGTCTATAACATTGTAGATCATGAACCCTGTCCCTTAGATTATAGAAACTTTACAAAGTATATCATCACCACTCTTAGATTCTATTAAATTTTAATTAGCACATTTTGTATTAGTTGACGAAAAAGTCTTTATAAATATAACTTTCAATTTACTCTATATCTATTATTCATGCTCTGTAGCTCATACAAATACTTAATGACAAATACATATAGGGGTTCCGTGCGGAGTTGATATAGCTTCTATCTATGTACTGGAGAGTTACATTGGTTTAGCACCAATCTGCTTACTTAAAAGTATATTGAAAGTCTTACTACCGTATGAAATCATGAAGGAATATAACAAAGTTTCTGCCTATCATGTAAGTTTTGATTATTTGGTAAAAATAGATAAAGACTCAATTTCCTAATATTAATAATGTTGTACCGGTAATGACATTGCAAAGTTATTTTAAAAGATTGTTTAGAAGTTCTTAATTTCTAAGCAGATGCTTTTCCATATTTCACTAAATTTACTTTTCATAGCAGCTCTTTAAAATGAAGAATTATGTTTTGTTCTGATTTAGATATAGGGAATTTATCTGATGTGAAATTAATTTTATTTTAGATTTTTTGTTAAGCGTGTGATACAATATCTTTTAGAATTAGGACATCTTTTAGAATTAGGACGACAATAGTGCTGTAAAATAGAACTCTTAACAGTGTATTAAGTTAAGCATATGTTATAATGACTATGTTTTATATTTGTTTACAGAGGATCATTTGTTGATTACCAACCTTCGTCCCAAGACAACATACACTATCATTGTGGAGGCAAGAAAGATGGAGAAATACAAGGATCTAGATGAAGGTATAGCACACTTTTACATTTTGTATGAGGTTCTAAGAAACGTTGGAAAAAGTTTTGTTTTGTGCGCTTTAAATTGTAATTATACCTGATATATTCATCAAAGTTTAAGTATTTTATTTTGTGAACATCCCCCCTAAATCATTTGCAATTTTTCAAAACTTTGAAGATTTTAGTAATCTTCTTGAGACAGCTCCTAATACCAGTAATTGTTATTTCAAATTCTTCACAATAAGAACATGAGGTATAAAGTTCTCTGTAAAAGACACAACATGTGAGTGATATAAATATATCAATTGACAATGAGTGATAGATTCTTTACATCATATGACACTAATAACGCAAAGATACACATTTTGCTGTTGCCAGACATCTAACATTGTATTATACTACACTTGTGTAGTATGAGAATATATGTAGTCACTTTACTAACCCAGATGTGATATATTTGATGTTACAGAAGCAGAAGCTGCAGGACATGAGACTGTGAGTGCGTTTATACTGACTGCTAAGTCAGACAATCTGTTAGTAAGAACTGCCAGTCCACCAGATCCTCCTTCTAATCTTGGTATACTTTCGTCAACATGCTCTGCTCTCAAAGTAGCCTGGGATGTACCAAGGGAACATGGCGTCGATGTTATAGGTAAAACATACATGTCAAATATTATCACAAATTGTTGAAAATTTTAGAATATCTACTATTTCATAATAGATGATTTGTTGGATTAAAATAATGCTTTGGGCAGCAAATTATCTTTTTAGATTCAATCGAATGGTAGTATGAAATTTTCTTAAAAATAACACTTGAATTTAAATATTCAGAATGGTAGTAATTATTCATAAGGCACTGAGAATTTATGGAATTACTATTTTTTCTCATACAAAATTTATTTTTACCAAATTGGTAGAAGTTTGAGTCGAGGTGAGATGCTTACATATTTCATGTGTTTCAGGTATAAGAGTTGATGCAGTATCACTGAACACCAGTGATCCACATCATACGTCTACGGACGCGATACCAGATGCTACTACAGCAGTCATTCAGGGACTTCGTGAGAAAACTGATTACATGGTTCGTATAACCGCCATCACAGACGAGTACTTTGACCGTCTACCTGACAGGCATAGGATGAAAACTGCTCGTGCTATTCCAAAGGACACCATCTTACCTGCTGACGATTCTCCATGGTTACCTAATTCCAGCATTCTGACAAAAACGTCAGGTACTGAACCACCAGCAGCAATTAAGGTTGTAAAATCTGCCACAAGCTCACTCAAGTTGATGTGGACTCCACCTATTGTATATGGCTCAAATAAGTTACAAGGAGTGATTGTACGCTGGGCCGATGTTAAATATAACAAGAGGAAAGATGAAGATGACTTCGTTGTAGCAAGTCATGTCAATTTACTGCCCACTGAAGATACTCTCGTCATTGATGATCTTACACCAGGGAACCAGTATAAGATCATAGTAGAAGCTGTTGTCAGTGTTAAAACTTCCCTAGAGAAGGACGAAGACTCGGGTACGGGACTGGAGAAATATCGTCGCACCGCACACATTATGTCTCGTCCTCTGTACGCTCGTACACGTGCACCGACCGAGCCACCTGTACTGCTGATCACTGGATACACACAGACCACTGCTCAGTTATACTGGGAGAAGCCATTACTTATGTCTGTGGTAGGCAAGGACGCTGAAGGGAAGCCACGTTATATACGCAGATATCTTGAAGGGTATAAACTTGAGATCAATGGTAAAACATACTGCCATCTTGGACCATCAGCACAGAGTTGTCAACTCACAAAATGTAAACCTGGCAAGCTATATCACGTCACCTTGGTGGCCTTGACCTGCACTGAATCTGGCAAGAAGGAAAGAAAACGCAAGGTGTGTATGAATATCTTAAAGCACTGCTAAAGTCAGGGTTTAGTTTAGCACGTCAGGGCTGTATCCAGAGCATAGCTACAGTCATGCACATGTTGTGCTATTCATAGTTTTGTCCATTTTCCATATTGATAAGTACTTGTTAATCTAAACTAATTAGAAATACGGACACTTATGACAACATGATATAGGGGATTTCTGCTTGTTACCTAATTGCGCTGTTGTCTCATTTGGATCTGTTACTGACAAACAGACTCTAAAAGCCATTGTACATCTGGGTTTGAAATTGCTTCTAAACTTATCATTAGTTTGCCTTTTAGAATGGAGAGTAAAGATTGTTACAAATGCACCAAAATTATTTTAGTGTACACATTCTATTTTACAAAACTAGAAGACACTACATTTCTGTTTCTGTCTACAGTACAAGGGTGCTTACAAGAACACCAATCCACAAGATATGGACTATGGTTTATTGTTAGAAGATGAGGACAACCTCGATGCTTCACCATCAGAACCATTAGAGATCACACTACCAAAGAACATGGATGGTATGTAATATATACAAACAAGGCTTCTTTAATCTACTAGGGGTTTCATATGACCCATTTAAGTTTGGACAGTTTTCCCCTGAAAATTTGTAAAAGTCATTTTTTTACCCTCAGACTTCATACTTAAAGAGTCACACTTTTCGACACTCCCAACAAATAAATTGGACACTTTGTCCCTGAAAATTTATAAAAGTCACATTTTTACCTTCAAGTGTCACACCCAAGGGATCAAACTTCCCTTAAATGATATTTTGATAATAAACTTATCAAAATGACTCTAGAATCTGCCTGCTTTGAGAATCCTTATATCTCTTGGGGAACTTACCTAATCAGGCAATTCAGGATTTTTTCTAACTACATGCCTAATTTGGAAATTTTACTACAAAAATAGTCTGATACTGTAGTTAAATATAAGTGTGGAGGATGAGGTTAATCATTGATCATTGATTGATTTCTAGGTTACATCCACTCTCTGGATTCATTCTTCACTCACAATGAAGATCGTGATAATAAAACATTTGGTGATATACAAGGACAATGGACGACACAAGATGGTGGCGAGAAGTCTCTGTTGAAACAGTTCAATATTATCTGGTATTCACACGATGATAGGGTTGTACAGACCAAATATGTCAGCTCAGATTTCAGCAAATGTTCCATACCCGTCACCAGACTCAAGTAAGTTGTGAAAAATTTACTGTGGGTTTGCAGTAGTTTGCAGTATTTTGCATAAACAAATATATTGTCTGTATCCTACAATTTTGCTGCAATCCTAAATGTGTTAAGTCATTCAAACAATGATCTATAGTTTCAGTAAATCACTCAGACACACCAAGGCACTTGTCTCTGTGAAAATAAGAGAGATGGTCAAAATAAATTTGAGGAATTTTATAAAATAAAATAGGCAAACCTTTGCATTGGTACTTCCATCTGTCTTTCTGTACTTCCCTGTTTAAGATAATTTTATGTTTATATTATTTTTCAGGAGTATTTATGACATTGTTGTGGAACCGGCCTATTTCACCGACACGTTACCACAGCAACCACAGAACATCCAGATCATGATTCCTGGACCTCCTGACCCGCCAGAGATCTTCCTCAAATCATCCACTTACGATGAGTTTGTCATTGAATGGGGCGAGCCAAGATTGTATGGGGGTGTCAAGGTCAGAGGTTATCAAGTTTATTTGAATGACAAAAAGGCAGGAAATGAACTGAGCAGTACACACAGAAAGGCTGTCATACCTTGCAAACCTAATAGGTAAATTTGTATTTTTTTCACGGTTTCATCTTAGTTGAGACATCTTTGTATTAGAAATTTCAAAGTATGGCTAAAATTGTATTAATGAAGCCAAAGAAAAATAGAGTTTTAAAACATATTCTATAATTTGGATTTTTTTACCGAAAACTGCAGCAAACATCCTTTACATATAACATATTTTCATCCTTATTTTGTTTTACCAGTCTATTAAGCTATTGAGAGATTTCTTTTCAATAATTTTAACAGAGTGGTTGCCCTTGAATAAAAACTTCATTTCAATGTTATTTCATCATTTTCAGATACTACAAAGTTAATCTGGTTGCTTTGAGTGCTAACCCAGAATATTCAGACTCGGGTAAATCAAACACTCTATCCATCAATACATCCATGAACTCTACACGTGAAGGTGATGTTCTGGATGATATGACCTATGCTGATGACCATGACATTCCTGTGAAGGTCACCAAGGTCACAGAGACATCTATTCATCTAGATTGGACTAACTTCCTGGAGACAGATGGTATTGGTTGTTACAAGATTCAGTGGAGTAGTGTTGCACAACCTGCTGTAAGTATCTCTGTTCGAATAATCTCCAAGGTCGCTCAACTCCAAGGTCATTCACTTTATTTCAAAGGTCACTCAATATTATATCCAAGGTCATTCTATGGTCCAAGGTCGCACATTCTACCTTAATGATTAATATTCCAATCCTATACCTTATAGGTCACTAACCTGATTAAATTTGCAAGATCCTGATTTTCACACATTCACAAAGACTGGACGCGCAAAAATATATTAATTCAGCAAAGATGTTTGTGCCTCAAACCTTCCAAAGCAAGAAAAAAATTTGATTTCGTGTTTCATTTTGATAAGCTTGTTTTAGGTATGTTTATGAGCTAGCTGTTTTGGTCAGAAAACGTTTTGATTTTATTTGTTGTATTATTTGTGATATTCAGGAACGAGAAGTGAGATTGTCATGTAAGGATACAAACTGTGTGATCAACAAATGTCTACCAGGAACCACTCACTTTGTTAGATTATTGGCTATAGATGGTGATGGACATATCAAGGAAAGATCCAAACAGATGACCGTACAGACGTCTGCTCCTCCTGATGGTCCTTGTTTGTCTCTCAGGTGAGTTGGTCAACTATATACTATCCATTCTAATTATGTGGGTCGAAAAATTTGTTAATTTTGTATTCAGCGTGCTGAAATATTGATAATTGTTTTCTTTCTATGTAGCATTCTTTGTAGGCCTCAAAATTTATGCTAAAGGAAATGTGGTCGGAGTTTGTAAATTAACCAATATTAAGCTTAATATCCACTTATACATCAAACAAACTCACACCAATCTATTGAAGGGTGTAATACTTTGTCAATTCATTTATGTCAAGTTTGTTACTCAGGCATTGTTCTATGTCTTGTTTTGAAAAAATAATAACATATTGATTGGAGTCATTGTGAAGTAATTATAGCAAGATCTATAAGTTTTAACTCATTTTACCATCTTATTCGCTATCCAGATTAACCTTATTTCATATACTAAATGTCACCATGTCATGCATATTAATATGTTATTTTACAGGGCATGTAACTTCCGTTATATTGCTGTACAATGGGACAAACCTAATACTTATGGTGATGCATTGATCACTGGATACAAGGTGTATGTTAATGGTATAGTGGAGTCCATATTGAATGCTGATCAGTTAAGTTTTACCTATACACATGGTAAATGGTGCCAGGAGTACTCATTCCAAGTACAGGTATGATACGTTTGTTTACTCTCAGCGTTTATTCCATCAGTTGATTTGTATGTTTCTAAGATGATGCTGAACAAAGCCTTTATGTGCCAGTTAAGCTCTTGACTACAGATAGAGAGGTCCCTGGTCCAAACCTCAGTTGGTACACTTGGTCTTTTCAGTGTTTTTCCATACAACTAGAGATGAGCTGGTTGGTAACCCAGAGGTAGTCTTACATGTATCAGTGATGTACATCGAGTATGTAAAAGAACGATTCTGTTCAGAAAGAACTAGGGTACTCTAACTCTAAGTTCATTGGCCAGTAAGTCAGGGTCAACATGAAATAACCCTGCACTTACAACTGTCAGATGCAAACAAAAAATTGTCTAAGGCTGAGCTTTTTATTTGGGTCTTAACTCTATAAAGAGATTAAAAGCTATTTGTTTTGTTAAATATAATGAATATTGTTTTTAAATTACTTAATATAAAATGTATAAATCTTTGAATAATATATTTGTATAATACAATGTTGACTTTGTGTATATTTTGACAGGCATTGACAGCATTTGAGAAGATGAATAGTAAACCATCTGAGCCCCTAGTTGTAGAATGGCCGGGAGCTAAAGGGCCAGTTGTACATCGTCTACCTACACATACTAGCTCTAACCTACGTGTTGGCTGGGAGGATCCCTACATCACTGAGGGGGTGAAAATCAAACATTTCAGGGTAGGTCTTAACTTATACATCTACATACAGGGACTACTATAGCTTCGGATTCTGAATGGTCATTTTGATATTTTTTACTAAATTTTACTTTTTAATTGGCAAAAGATTTTAAGAGAAAATGATGTTTCAAACCATTAATCTTGAGAATAAAAATATGGGATTTTGAAATTTTCAAAGGTCGAAACCCCTTATCCTGAGTCAAATAGAACCCTTCAAATAATTCTTGCCCAGTATTGACAAGCCCTGTGTTTTGTGTTGTAGGTATGTTGTATAGAGGAAGACACTGAGAAGCTGGTAACCAGTATTGGACCCGTACACCCAGACACACGGGAAGCCGAGTTCAAGTCCATCAAGAAAGGCAGCTACAATATATATGTTGAAGTGCATGTAAGTCTTTATACTAAAGCATTATATTATAATTGGATGAGATTTGATAAAAAATGCTGAGAAATTTGCCAGTCAGCTTTCTACTGAAATATGCAGGTATAAGAGTGCCTACACCAAGATTCGAACCTGATTTTCCGGATTGGCAGCAAGCACATTTACAATTGAACTACAGAGCACACAATATTATCATATCATACTGAAATTTTGTAATGTTTCTATGGCTTCCTACTTCATGATTTCTTTTTAATTTGACCCGACACTTAATACAGCTAAATTAATGTACTAAGTTCATAGCTTGTGATTGGCATCTGTTGCAAAATATATGGCCAAAAAAAGGTTTAAGATAGGAAGTTTTGATTATGCTGAAGGATGACCAATCCTTACTTCATTTAACATATTTATGATTGTTGTTATTACAGCTATATGGAACCAGTGAGGTTATATGCTCTGATTATATCCGCTTACAACCTGCCCCCGCTCCTGATGCACCTAGGATAGCCGCTACTGTGGTAGGATTTGATGAACGTCGTCAGATAGAGAAAATAACATGTGATCTAGTCAACAAGAGAGACAGGTAAGTGAACTAAGAGCTCTTATGTCTCCAAATACATGCTGTAGTATCAGAAATTTGAAAAGGTCATAAAAATTATGCTAGTGCAGATAAAAACCACTGTATAAGTAGTTAAGTTAGCAACTTGGAAATATTGTTAATTTTACTTAACATGGAATAATGGACTTGTCACAAAGTTATTGGAAAATTATTGGTGAATTGAGGAATTTTTGCTTTCAATTATTTTTTTTCAATTATTTCAAATATTTTTGTTGTATACAGGTTGATCAGACAAGTCGGACATAAGTTGAAGGAGATTGGAGCATTAACACATCCACTACGTGCAGAGAAAGATCGCGATGTTATAGAGGCTGCTCATACATTGACCAGGGTAGAAGAAGTACTCGAAGATTGCTTTGCTGCTCTAGAAAACTTTACTGGTATGTTGTCATTTATACTAGAACATTTTTTATAGGATAACGTTATAATAACTTCATGTTAAGAGGCAACACAGCCGGGGCACTGGAAATTTCAGAAACGCTTTTCAGTGTTTCCCGCCTAACTGGAGATGAACTGGTTGGAAACCCAGATATAGTCTACCATATATCAGCGATATATACCAGGCAATGCTGGCATGTGGAGTTTATTTGGAAAGAGCTAGGGCAACATGGATTACTTGTGCCACTCAAACTTTCTGTCTCTCCCCTCAAAGCCAACGACCATTGGCCAATTACGATAAAGGCAGGGATAAAATCAAATGGCCACACACTACAACTATCTCCACCAAACGCAAAAAGACAACACATGGACAGCAGAATTTTTTTGGATTCAAGCAATGTGCATGCAAAAAATAAACTTAAAAAATATGTATTTATTATCGGTACTAATCAGTTAGACTGGTTCTTTATTTTTCAGGTCAGTTGATTGCTCATGTTAGTTGGCAGAGTAGCCAGTCTAAGGATATAGAAGTATCTGGCTATAATGTTCTAATTGATGGAAAACAATACGGTAACCCAATGCATGAAGGAGTGAAAACTGTTAGAATAAAGGTGAGTGTGGTAGATTTAAGAGTAATTGTATATCATTACTATGTAATAGGATTAATCAGGATTAAAACGACCATTTGTTGAAGTCCATTGATGTGTAAACATCCGAACTGAAGGAACACATTTAATTAAAAGAGTTATATTGTCATATTTGTATGAATATGATGACTATAATTGTAACCTTCAACACTTTGTACTAGATGTGTGTTGCACAAAATCTCAAAACTTGTTTTTCTATTGTCATGAAACTGCAGCACTGTTCATCAGCATATCTTTGAAAATTATTAGCTTGTTAGTTTGCTTTTGCTTGTGAAACATTTCAAAGGAGTCATTGGTCCTCTTTAAATGTATAATTTAGCTTAATAAATGTGATGACGTAAATATTTTTTTAAATTTCAGCTTGGTACAGAACAACCTATGTACAAACTCTCCATGGTTGCATTGACTGATAAGCCATCTGCTTCAAGTGAAGAATCTAACACGATTGATCTTCTGTCTGAAGCATTTAGACCTTTCTCTTACTATTGTTATCATAGCATTCATAACAAGGGAAAATGGTAAGTTTATAACAACTTTTGACTTGACAATCATTGTATGCTTAGTGTAACTCCAATGCTTGACAATCATTGTATGCTTAGTGTAACTCCAATACTTGACAATCATTGTATGCTTAGTGTAACTCCAATACTTGACAATCATTGTATGCTTAGTGTAACTCCAATACTTGACAATCATTGTATGCTTAGTGTAACTCCAATACTTGACAATCATTGTATGCTTAGTGTAACTCCAATGCTTGACAATCATTGTATGCTTAGTGTAACTCCAATACTTGACAATCATTGTATGCTTAGTGTAACTCCAATACTTGACAATCATTGTATGCTTAGTGTAACTCCAATGCTTGACAGGCATTGTATGCTTAGTGTAACTCCAATGCTTGACAGGCATTGTATGCTTAGTGTAACTCCAATGCTTGACAGGCATTGTATGCTTAGTGTAACTCCAATGCTTGACAATCATTGTATGTTTAGTGTAACTCCAATGCTTGACAGGCATTCAATTCTTGTGTGACAGAGGCAGGAGCTAATGCAAGTGAATTAGGTTACTTTTCAAACTATGCAAGAGGTTCGGAATCTGTTCTGTGGCTGCATCATACCTAATACAAAATTTAAAAAATGGCACTTATGTTTCTTTTGCTTGGACACTACATAAAAAGCAAAAGCTGACTGAATATTTTCTCTCACTAAGATGCAGATGGATAACATCAGAAATGAAGTGTTAAAGTCATTATTATAACTTGAGAAAAAAAATTGCTTCACCATTGAGCTAAGCAATTCTGTATAAACTTGCACCTTCTCATTTAAATTTTGTGGATTTTTGCTGGTCATCCAGATACAATGTAATTGTCAGAAAGCCTATGAGGACGTGTTTTCCTTTTAACGATTTGTGAGATTTCAAAACTAACTGTGATGTTTTTATTTACTTTAGTTGGCCAGATCAAGGCTGTTGTAAGTACCAGGATTCTATATCCTACGAGAGACAACTAGCAAAGAAATTAGCCAATCAGGGCTTATTGAAGAAACACGTACCTCCACCATCGTGTAGTTTGCTGGATATATTTGATGGTGAATATAAACCACTACTTCAAGGTCATAATAGACAGTACCCAACTGCTATTTTCTTCTGGACACCATGGTACATACAAAATATTTCTTTTAAACACTAAACTTTTATAACAGACAAGTCTTTCTGAATTGTTTTTCTCAAACTTTGTATAAAAGATGCAGAAAATGGAAGTAGAGAAATTGAAGTTTGTTCATTTGACAATCCAAAGCAACACAGAAACGATTTTGCAAGAGTAAGACATATAGTAAACCATCCATATTCCCCAACAATTGATATTCAAGCATGCCTATTATACTCACTCTGCCCTGGGGTTGGTATTCACAAAGAATCTTAAGTGAAAACTTAGAATTTTCTAGAAATCTCAAATTTTCCTTAAGTGTATCAGCTAAACAGGAAAATCAAAATTAAAAGTATTTATATTGTTTAGAAGTATTATGTAATGAGCTACGATAATCACATAGAAAACATGGGTTATTCTTCGTTTCTTGGAAAATATGCCCAACTCAATATTTTAACTTAAGTCAAAATATTTAATATTTCACTTAAGATGCTTTGTGAATACCACCCCAGCTGTTTTATTATGATGATCGTCCACCCTATTCAGAATTTTATATCAAACTAATTATTTTGATAATGGTGTTTCATCTATTCTTACATCTGTTTTAGGTGCTTACCATCACAAAAGATCATGACATACTTTGCAAGATTTGCCCGGGAAACGACAAAAGAGTACAATTTTATCGGTGTGGCATGTAACAGTAGTGGTACGACAGTGACACAGAGGAAGGATCTGATACATATGATTACAGCCAATGGTTGGAGAGATGATGGTTCCCTGTGGCATGCTACCAGTCAATGTGCTTCCTCTATATATGAGGCAACCAATCATATCTGGAAGAACACAACTGGTGGTAAGTAGATTCCTGGAACTTTATTAATTAAATATTCATCATAGACCTGAGGGTAACTAGCACTTGGTCTAAATCTTATTGTACTTTATCTTTGCAAACCAGTCTTATTCGGTGTATTTAACGGAAATGTTATTTTTTTAAAAAAATAAAAAGACAATACCAGGCAACCTCTGTAGAGCAACACCTTTTAGGAGCTGCAAATATTTGCCAATGTGTAGAGCTTATCGTTCTACAGAAGTTAAATGTAGAGTAAATACGACCTGAGGGAAATTTTGGAGGTGTTGTTGTAAAGAGGTTATTGCTCTACAGAGGGCCACTCTGGAAAGATTATACTGAATATACTGTTCATTTAACTTTGTACATGATATTTAGTGAACTTACTACCTCTAGATTATAACTCTGCCTAATGATGTGTTACAGGTATCCAGAGAGATCCGGCTGATATTGAGACTGAGAGTAATGTTGACTTGACAGAATTACTCGGAATTGCTGGAGTACCAACATTCTTATTCATACATCAAGAAGGTGGGTGAATTAATACTTCACACAATAATTTTCATTAGCAAGAGACATTATCACAATTTGGAAATACTTGCATTTATTTATGCCCTGGCATCTACTGATGTGGATGCACATAGTCCACTTGGGCACAGTCCAGTTTCTTTATTTGTTTGCATGCTTTGTGAACATGAAAACATGGTTAAAAATTAAGTTTCATTTATGGTGGATTTTGGAAAATGTTTAAAAAAGACTTTGGTATTAAAGGAACTATTGTTTTATCATTATGATTGTAATTTGTTTTAATTTGTATTATATCTAGGTTACATTGCTTGGCATGGTCGATACAGTGCATATGACTATGGATCATTCTCTGCATTTATGAGGCATACATTCAGTGAAGTATCTGCTGTACCATGTCCTGTCTTCAAATGTGATAGCTGCAGGAATGATACCTCCATTGATGAAGAAGCTATTGGTAACTATATTTTTATCTAGTCGGATAGTAACTTGGTATATTTCACCAGGTTTTACAGAGACCCATGAGACATTGGGATTTTAATGCTCCCCAAAAAATAACAAGACTTCATAGTTGAATAGATCTCATTAGAGTGCAGTTCACATGACCATAAGTGTCAGTTACACAATTTTGGATTAACCTTACACACTATGTCTTAAGAGGGTTAAGGCAAACATTATTATGATCATTCTGTTAATTACATTATTGGCAATCAAAAATACAGCAATAATTGGTTGTTTAAATCCGGCACTGGCTTAATAAATCTGTATTTGATATATAAAAAACCCCGGATAATGTGATTGCAATTTAATGTATATTTGCAGCTTTAGACAGATTGTTCTTTAATTCAAGTCCACTAACTCAGTTTAGTCTGTGAATAAAAGCACTAACTTATCTCTTATATCTCTTTACAGAAACAGTGCTAGGATTTATCAACACACAGACCCCATTTAAACAGGTCATTGTTAAGCCCCAGAGACCACAGTCTGCTAAATCTGACAGCGATTCTATTGACAGAATTTTCATAAAACGTAAAACCAGTCCAAAACGTAAGAAACAACCGAAGAACAAGCTGACTGTCAATCAGAGACCGTACTCGGCTCATACGACAACTTACGCATATTTACTGAAAAGTCCTTATATGGAACGACAAACTCCATCGCCAAAAACGCACAAAGTTCTTATGCGCCCTGCCAGTAGCAAGAATGTTCAAATGGCATATGAAGCATTGTGATCAGCAAACTCAGAACTGAACATTTAATACAGACATGCTGAAACATTCAATGTCAGATTGTTTGCAAATGCAGGTTTGGATATTTTGATGCCGACTTGTTTTATATAGATTATAAACTATTTGTTTCCGTGGCAACGAAAAATTTGAATGGATTTATTAACACAAAAGACACATTATTGTTACAATTTTTGTTATTTAAACGCTTGCCTGGCAAGTTTTTGTTGGATAAACATGTAGAAAATGAAATATTACAATTTTATAATGATGGTTGCAAGCAAGGCCTGACATATCATTGGCTGCATCTGTGATAATGCTGTGTTTATCTTAGAAGGAAATGGGGTAGCATAGAACTTTTAGAGATTTCTTATTTATTTTTTACATTTTTAATTTTATTGTATTTTGATCTGTGATTTATTGTACTGTATTGAAATATTCTGTAGAAGAATTGTAACAGTTCCATAGCTGATTATAATTTATTATGATGTAGAAGAAATTATATCTACTTCGAGAATTTACCTTTACATATGAATCTGAATGAAAGCTTAATGTACCAATTATAAAGGCTGATACTGCACTTTTTTTCTGAAAATTGGGTGAATTTCAGAATTTCATACATGTATGTTGCAATTTCGGATGCTGTAAAATCACAATTTTTTGTGAGGGTTGAATTTTCAATGAATTTGCGAATCTGATAAACTTGCAAACAATTCATATACATGAATTTGAACACTTTTTACATGTCACCAAACTTCTGGAAAAGCTGCCTTGCAAAAACATGAATTGCTGCCTTGCAAAACTATATGATTTTACAGTAAATGGAATTACTTCTAGACATTTTAGTACATCTTACATACTATTAATTCCTATCACCTGTTAAATAGTGTACAGTTACCTGCACTCGTTTTATATACATAAAATGATAAATATATAGTTTATGTACATAGCAAATTTATACCAGTTATATTTATGAATGCATTTAGTTTTTCATTTGAAATGCTTGTTTCGCTCATAACAAATTGTTGTTGAAGTAATTGTTGAAATAAGTGGATTGATAAATTGTCTAATACAATGTGTATGTATATATGAAATTGCATGTACTTGTTATTTCCGTAGACTGTGATATACTGTTTTATTTTATTCATGTCCGTCCAATGTTGAATTGCTTTAGAATTGGGAATGATTGAACAATTTTGTTTTAGTTTTGAAACCTCCCCAGGTTTCTATTTAGAAATGATATTGGAACAATTTCTCGATGTTCAAATGCCGTCCATGTTTAGATCTGATAGCTAAACAGATAACAGGGTGTTTACTAATGTTTATGTAAAGCCGAATGTTTTTATCCATGTGTTAATTATTAGCTTTATAAAAATTATGTACTTATATTTAATAGTCCTTTTACTTAAACATACCGTAGGTGTTTTTGCACGATTCCCAAGTTCGGGGGTAAAAGTTTACTTTATTTTAATATTATTTATATGTATATCCAGTATTTTGTGGCTAGGTTAGTCCTGGTGTGAAAATCAAAATAGTTTTAACTATGTTTTACTTGCTTTGGTAGTAGAAAGCTTTTATTTGAATATTTTTCTCTTTTTCCGGAAAACCAGTTTATTGACCACTTTTTCATGGCATTAAATTTTAATGTTCTGTTTATTTTATTTGGAAATCTTATACTGTGTAGCAAGCAATAGGAATAGAGTTAAATTAATATTCTGACCTATGTATGGGTTACTGGCCCTTGTGTTTGCTTATGTCTCTGATTGGAATTTCCATCATAAAAGGTAATTGCTCTACTAAGTTTCAACGGGACTATGTGATTTAGGTACAACTGCTGACATGGCATCTATACTATATATTTGTTAGTATAAGAATGCTTTGACCTAAAACTGCTGTAACTAAATAAAGGGGTTATCAAAGTTACAGCAGTTTCATGTCTCACCCGCTTCATAATATATACTTGTGCTTGGCAAAATTATTGATAAACAATTCATTTCATATCAACATTTATACTTATTATACTGACCAAACATAATAACTAAAGTGACATCATAATTAAAACTTGGCTTTGTGTTTTTCGTTTTTCATCAAAGTTAGATTTTGAATTTTGTGGCGTGCAATTTCACAAGTTAACAATGTTTTGGAAAACAAAGCATTTTAATCAACATGTCATCTTTTTGCTCATAAAATGATTTGCTAACTAATTAAGATCATGAAAGCTTAGTGTAAAGCACTTATAGTTAACCCTGTGTCCACCTGGAAACAAAGACCATTATCACATAACCTGCATACAGAGAGGTCACCAAAAGATTTGTGGGTCTTTATTATATAAATATGTTGGGCCAATATAACTTTCATCATAAGATTTAACACCGCAAACTACTAAAACCATAGAGTTTTGATATATACTAGTATTTTAAATTTTATAGCTTGACTATTTTGACCTGAGTCTGACCTTTATGCAAGAATATATTACAAGGTTCTTGCATTGAATATATCAATTTCCGCAAGCAAATTGTGTAATATCGGTATTTCAGATTTGTGTTTGTATTACAAGTCGAGAGTCTTCGTGATACTCCCCGATTATGAAAACATACAATCGGTGTTATAAACGTAGATAATATATCGACTGTTAAATTATGCTAATCAATAGGTCAGGCTCATGTTAATGTGGGCAAGCTATACCATTATTTCACATCTTGATATATAAATCTCATAGTTTGTCATTCAGTATGAAAGTTGTAACATTGTTTTGTTACATGATAGAGGTATTTCATTTTCTGCTCCCTATTTTATGTAATAAATTAGATTAATAGAAAAAAACCTACTTTGTTGTTTTGTCAGTATATAGTTTCCTGTGAGGTAGTATTTGACTGGGACAACCGCTGTTTGGTAGCATGCAACTGAGACAACCACAAGTAATTGGTCACGAGGTCTTTTCCCTGCTCAATGACCTCCAGCTTCGAGGGAAAAGACAGAAAGTTTAACTTTGTGAGATACAAGGAATACTGATGCCCTCAGTACAACATAGATCTTATTGCATAGCCTCCTTAGCTCATCAAAATGCCTGTTGGATAGCGATGATACAAGCGCAAAATGTTCTAGTTGGATGTGTAGCACCGAGTTCCAGAAAGAATTTTTCCCCACAGGACCTCACAGAGCATCAATGGCCACCCACCTGACCAACATGTCATTGTAAAAGGGTATTTTTCAGTGTATGAATTGAATTGGATTTCAAGAAGCTTTTTGTGGAAAAGAGTTCTTGAGTTTAACCTAAACATAAGTATACCCAAGCAGTGTGAATGACCAAGAAATACTGTAGCATAACTATTTGTTGGGTCATTCAGTGTTCAAGGTGTGTTCTGATTAAAAAAAGCTGACTACAGATTCTAATCAAAGGACTGAAGATTCAAAGTAATGACGCAAGCGCCAGAATGGTAAGTATCATTACAACACAAAAAGAACAAACATCCAAAATGATAATTTTTAATTACATGTTAAATATGAAATGACAAAAGTACATTTTTGTAATGACAAAATCCTACAAATAGTTCAAGTAAGCATTGCTGAATGACCAAGATAGAATATAACAATGTCAAATTAATTGTCACATCTTGTTGAAGTATAGAAAAACAAACACCATAGCACTTCAGTACATGCAGACAATAAAGTGTAGACATATTTAGCACATAAATTACACAGACCTTGTGTCTACATTGGAGAGTTGTAAAACATTGCATACTTTCTTAGCTCTATAACCACAATGTTAGGTATAAAGTCATATTGCCTCCATGAATATTTCTAGTTCACAGAAATTATTTTTCCCTCTTGTACGAAACACAGCACATTATGATACTCTGTGTCACTTGATTTGAATTTTCTGGGTTGGTCATCTGAAGTGTTCAGTCACAAATGTTCATAGTTTTAGATGTTGATGACTCTGCTCAACTTCTGAACACGATTTAACAATATATCTCCCTTCTTGATTGTTTCCTGCAAAAAAATAAAACATACACTTTTTGAAAAAAAATTGAATTAGTAGAAATGTCAAGATAAAGGTTCTCATCAAAAGGACCTAGTATGATAAAAATCATCCAACCTTAAATTACTCACATCATGCACAACTGGGCTTGATTTCATCAAGTTTCGTTGAAATGTGAACGTGTTTAAGAATGAACAACAGTGGATAAACTTTGTTACATCTAACAAGCAGTCAATCAATTTATGTTTCACTTAATAATGAAGAATAGTCCTTTATAACATTTCTACATCTGTATACAAGTTTTGAGAAGACTCGGCTTCAATATGATAATATCCTAATACCTAGAAAAATTTCCCAGCTTCAACTGGCAATGTTACCAACAACGGATAGGGAGATCAGATTTATATTTCATGAGAGTTGTCCATTTATCGTGAATAAGTTTCTCTCCAGGAAGGACACAAGAGCCGTCACAAATGGGTTATGCTCCCTGTCGGGTGTTGGTCATAATTTGGTATGAAAAATTACAAAGGAAAATAATTCCAAAAGTATGCAATACACAATTATAGTTTTTGGGCACTGCACTTCCCCTCATTAAGATCTATTCACCTACAAAGTTTCAAATTGTTATCTCCAATACTTTTCAAGTTATGCGCCAGACAAAATGAGTAGACGCGCAGAAGGATGGAGAAGGTAGCAACTAACCCCTAATCAGTAGAATACAAGCTTTAATAATTACCTGATATTGCCAGTTTTTGCTGTCAGGTCTGTTTGTTTCAACAATTCCACCAACTTTATCTATTTTACAATGTAGTCTACCAGCTGCTATAAATCTAGAGAGCTCTCTGTAAAATAAACACAGTTTTAGTTAACCTCAATACAATTGTAAAGCTCAACAATCACATGTGCATACCTCTATGTATCCTGTTTAAGTAACACCTTAGCTTTAATGCTTTTACATCAAGATAACGCCATGGTCATTGTTCAGTGGATATTGTGCAGGATTTGTAACACAGTGATACTGGTTCCATTCCATGCCAGGTCACACTCTTCTATGAATGATGGGCAGTAAACAGTTACTACCTTAGGAAACAAAATGTTACCCATGAGCAAACAATAAATTAATTACTGACAGCAAAAACCAATTGCTCGCACACTGGCAGGGGCGTAGCTAGGACCTCAGCAATGTGTAGGCCCGTAGGTAAAGATGAAAGAAGTAGGGGGGGTCCGGGGGCATGCTCCCCCGGATTTTTTTATTCCTTGGTGCGTTTTGACGTATATTTAGGAGATCAAATTGCAAGCTAAACTTGAAAAAAATATCTATATATGTTGTTTTTTCTCGAAATGAAGTGCAGGCCCGGGCCTAATGGCCTAGCGGCAGCTACGCTACTGACTGGTAGTGTACCATTGCATGGATGTAGGAGAGCGCTTTTTGGTATAATTTTGGTTGGACAACTTGCTCCTGAAAAATTGCATGACAAAAACCAAATATACCAACAAAGATCTTAACTTTGCTTCCAACAACATACATTTTAGGCCTAATTATATTAACTTACTTATCAATAAATTGAATAGTAACACCAAAAGCGTTGGCCATATATTCGAGTGTTAGACTTCTATATGATTCCAGTAACTGATTGTAAGCAACAATTCTCATCTCTCTAACATAGAATCTGAAGTGTGGATTCAAATATCTATCAAACTTCATCAGTTCTTCCATCTCACCTGAAACAATACCACAATACAACAATACAATCATTACGATATACAGTCAATATTGCTAACAAAGACTACCACTCCAATAACCTGTCTCACCAGGCCAACAATTTAATATCCCATCAAACCATTTCATTATACCTGTATAATCTGTAGAGAAAATATCATCAGCGCAGGGGATAGACACTAACTATTTAAGCCACTGGAGCGACAGAAAACAATCATAACATTTGTAAACCAAACAATCACTGGTTTTTCAAGACTTCACTGGCCTCAGGCCAGCGGACCAGTGTTAGTGTCAAGCCCTGCTGCCAACAAAGACTGCCATCCAATAACCTGTCTGCACAGGCTACCACTTTCATCTCTAAACAGACAATTTCAATTAATCTATTAAATATGTTAAGAAAGACCATCTGTCAACAAAAGACCAATGTTTACTGTTTCCATACACAGTCTTTATAGACAAGAATAACAATGAACAAAACTATTGTCGATTCAAAGATGTCTGTCAAAACCGCCAGAATGTTCCATTTCTGAATAGCTAAATGCAGTAAGTATTACCACTACGCTTTAGGACCATTAGAGTTTTAATCATAGCAGTGTATTTATGATGGTAGAATTTAATCCTGAGAAACCTGTAATAATCGACCGGGTTGAATGTTTGTTTACGCGGTTGTGACAGAGATATTTGAATCAACTATATGGACTTTTATACTCTAGGGTAAAAATCTCTAATAGAGATGTATATAATCACTGTGTTTTCATAATATGGCTAATCTTTCATAGACTATGAACGATTAGCCATATTATGAAAACACAGTCATTATGCAGTTATGCCCCCTGCACTAAGACAAAAATAAGAAGTTTTGCTCTTATTTGTCCGCCAATACAAATTTAAGGTAACCTCTTACCTAATGATCTGAAGAATTCGCCATAATGTGTATCGTACAGAGAGAACAGGTAGGATCGGATTTTGGGCAGACTGTGTAAAACTTCAAGGATTTCTGATCCTTTAACAACCTGAAAAACATTCAAAATATGGAAACATTTAATACTAGCAATAACAAAATAAATTAGAAGGGTATTTCACACAAAAATATGTCTCCCACAAGGGCCATATAACTGAATCAAAAATTCCAGCTAATATTTACAACTAGGCAGGGTACCACAAATTCACATGATGTTTCACAAAGTCACTATTGTATATAGAAGTTTAGTAATGACCAAGCAATGTGTGAAGCAGTGACTTACAGGTAGAGCGTGCACTTCGGGTTAGAGAGGTCATGGATTCAACCCTCATTTGGTCTCATTTGGACCACTGGTTCATTTCCCTCAAATTCCCTGAGCAAGAATAACCCACATGCTCCACTCCACTAACTTGTGTGACCAAGGTTTAATTTGGAACCTGTGAGGGCTGTTCTACAAAGATCAATGTTGGAAGCCATACCCACAGGAGAGCAATAGTCTCTACATGGAGACTCAAACGTACGTTTCTATAGGTAGCCCAATGACCAGGGAAAGTTAAATATCAAAGGGTCATTTATTTTTATAATCCACTATTTATCCACACTCATATTCACAATTTCTTTTTGGTCAATGTGAAAGTTCTCATAAAATGATTGAGAACTCTCAAAACTTTATTCCTGTTCAATTTGATATGAAATTGTCATGCTTCTAAAATTTGTTAAAAAATCTTTATGTCGGTCAAAAGCTTTGAAAACTATCAATTTACGAGGATGAATGTCTACATCTTAATTCTTACCTTTTCTCTCAGTTTTGGTCGTTCCAAAGCAATGATACTACTGAGTACAGTGTATGTTACAAATGAATGATAATCCATTAACTCGTAGGATGTGAATGTAGCGACAGTATCAAGGAACAAGTTTGCCGCCTCCTTGAACTCTCGTATAGACATACAGTATACACCTCGATACACCTTCAGACGATTTCTTCTGTCCCAGTCACCACCTTCATCTATCAAACTAGACACAACAAAACACATATATTATTATACAGAAATTAATAAGTTACAAGATAAACAAATGTTATTTCAGTTTAGGTACAGAAATTGACTTATGGTAACTTAGTGTTTACCGTACTTAAAATACTTTACCAACAACAATGGGTAATAAACAAACTGTACATGTATCAAACATTTTATAATGATCACTATATGAATAATCTATGCATTTATCATTATCTACATTACGATATCACAATGGTCCCTACTATAAATTTATAAAGCGAGACCACCAATCAACAAATACAAATAGCTGCTCATATGGGTAACTTTTACAGGCATGTTTGACTGAAATATAAATATATGTATTGTCAGATATGCTAATCTGCCTATAGACGTCACCTCACTACTCCCTGTATCTGAAAGCTTTTCCCTATTTAGTAGATGGATGGTATTCATGAAGAATCTTCAGGGAAAACTTAGAATTTTCTCAAAATTTTACAATTTGTGTTTCAGCTAAACAGGAAAATCAAGATTGTCAATAACCACCAAGAAAATATGGGTTACTCTTAGTTTCTTACAAAATATGTCCAGTTCAATTTTTTAAAACCAAATATCTAAGTTTTCCCTTAAGATGCTTGGTGAATTACCATCCCTGGTTAGTCATTCAATGGTGCTTACCTCTGTGCTTTTTCCAGATTCCTGGTAATGAGATCATGATCCATATAAAACAGTCCAACACGTATCAAGTGAAACACAAGATCAAGTCTATAACCTAAAGTGACCGTCTTCTCCTGAGTCTTCCTGAACTGTGACAAACATTCCTCCTGAAAACCATCAATATGGTAAAATCAACTTGTATGAAAATAACATTAAACAAGACTGTGTTCAGTAACCACTTATGCCCCGGTGGAAGCCATGTCCATAAATCTAGCCAAGACATTCAGGGGCTATAACTCTGTTGAAATGTTTGATAAGGTTCCATGATTTTGATGCTTTATTGTGTTTATGATGGTAAACAAGAATGCCAAGTTTGAAAGCAATGCCTTGGTGGCTTTAAAAATATCTGAGTTTCAACATTTGGTATTGGACGAACAAATGGATGGGACAGTCACTTGATGCCTCCTGCATCAGTAGATGGGGGGGGGGGAATAAGAATATAATCACAGGATAAAATGACAAGAAATGTTGGAATAACCTGTATGCCCTCATGGTCCATGGAAGCCCAACAGTTGGAAATGGTAAAGGTCACAGCAACTGTGACCATGACCTTTAAACATCATAGGGCAGAAGAGAAACCATGTGGCCTACTGACCAACAGGCAAGTGAAAAGCAATATGCGGCTTGCCCGTGACACTGACTGATATCAAAGATGGGGCATAACTCAGCATAGAATGAACATCCAAAATTTACATGAGTCATGACCAACACAAATTACACAACACATAAGTGAAAACTGTGTTGATCAAAAGTTTGTAATTTTTTCCAAATATATACCAATTAATAACTGATACAAATAAGTAAACTATTTGTAAACAGACAAGTAGACTAACCTTATCACCGATGGAACATAAGTATTCCGCCTTTTTAAGCATGTTCTCACGAATTTCTGATTCACCAAGATTCTTTTCAGCATCTTCAATTGCCACGTCTAACTTTTTCAACTCAGCCACATTTTCAGCTTTCATCTTTTTAAGTAAAGCTTGATCAACTTTCCAGTTCAGGTCACGGCTTATCTCTTCATAAAAGGGTGCCATGCCTGAAAGATTTGGTTAATTAAAAAAATGTACCTGGGTTGTCACAGAAAAGTGTATACTTTTTGATACATTTACTTCACCATAATGATAAAGACATTGAACTACAAAAGTGAAAAGTCAAAATGACTCCTGACTCTAAATTTTCAAGAGTCATCAAAATATTGCAAGAAAGTTTGTATTATAAGTATAGTAAACTTAACTCTTCATCTAAAATTTACAAGAGTCAAAAAGAGACATTTTGGTCAAAATGCAGTTTCAAGAGTCAAATGAAAGCTCTGAAACTTTTCTATACATGCATTTCTACAACAATTCTATGTTTATCAGAGGAATCATGTATTTAACATCAGCATATGTCGCATGTATATGATAAAAGAAAGAATGTGGAATCCATGATTACGGTCCAGCAAGAAATTATTATGTATCCAGGGCTTTCACAAGCCTCCAAAAGTGAAGAGGCAAAATGACTCCAGACTCCCAATTTTCAAGAGTCAACAAAATATTGCATGAAAACTTGTATTATAAGTTTAGTAAATTTGACTCTTCAGATTAAATTTTCAAGAGTCAAAATTGGCACTTTTGTCAAATTCAGGGGTCAAAAACTCAAAATGCAGAACTTTTCAAGAGTCAAATGAAAGCCCTGTGTATCGCAAAATGAATCAAATTTCTAATGGCAATATTACTTAAGTAGTTTTAGCCATATCAGGCCAAAATATAGATATATGCTTGATTCTCATCCACTCGAGCCCTAATTGTTTGGGTCAAATATGCACACATGCGGAGATGGTTCTTATCCAAAACATGTTAAAATCTGCTGGAAGTCTTATTTCTCTCAAAACAGCAAAACAAATGTGAATGAAAACAACTTGTAATTGTTCTGTGGTCACTAATAGCAACCAATCATGAAAATCCATTTTGGTAAGCATCAATGCCTAAGCTTTTTACCATGGGGTTATGTTATTGACGATTTATTTGTCAACAGGCTTGTTCACATTGATTGAAGTCAGTGAATATCATCTAAAATGAATTAACTTTATTTCACAAAGTCTGTGTTTTGTGAAGAGTTTTCAGTCTTTGGGTTAAATAGAGGCTGACCAATCAGAGTCGATCACTTAATGAATTTTAAGATAATCGCCGTTAGCGATGTCTGATCTGCCGATGTATGGTCTACGGAAATAGAGAATTCAATTTTTTTATTTGCTATTCTGACCGTAAGGACGGAAGCAACTTTGACCGAAGATATTTTTGGTTTGACTTTAAAAATAATTTATCCGACCACGTGACTTTCATTCATGAAACTGTAAACAATGCAGACGTGTGAAAAAATATTCGATTACGTTGCACATAGCGTTTACTGGGGTATATCAACTACACGACTTTTTGGGAATAGTGAAAATGGTATAATTTTATGATTTTTTGTGAAAGTAATTGAAAATTACATGTTATGACCTCGTATTTTCAGAAAAAAATATTCCCACTAAAAAAATACTATTTTGTTAACATTTTCTCAAGATATGCGCGCGCATCGTCCAAATCTCGCGAGACTAGAGCCAAAACAAAATGGCGGACAATCGAAGGTCAGAGGCGATATTAGGGCTCTCTACGATACTATGACGTTTGATTAAGTCAATTCTTGGAGTATTTTATTGGTGTACATTTGTGTTAGATTAAATGGAAGGAATTATATTAAGTGGCTTAATTTTATATAACATGAAGTTTGCCATTGTTTATTGCGTGTTTAACGCGTAAGTAGGCGATTTACGGTCACTCGAGGATACTTAGGATACTCCTAGTCTGTGTCAGACCGTCAGGGACTAGTCAAACAATCTCGACCTAGTGACTAACGCGTCACAAAGGTCAAGACCCAAAGTGCAAAAAAACCAGGTAGAAATCACAGAGATTATCAAGTTTAATTTTAAGCCCGATTTTGATGTTTTTCGGCAATGTACATGCATACTATGAATAAAAAAGACGAATGCCGTCGAATACCTGGTAATATGGTTCGTTATTACCCGTAAATCGATAAATAAATCAGCACACACGCACCTTGCTAAAAATCTTCATGTACACAATCCACTGTGTGATATCATGCGCCACCGTGCCGAGTCTAAAAGACCGTTTTCCGTACTTTCCCGGAATTCATTGGTTAACATTGTATGAGTCGTTAATGTGCATAAAGAGTCCGAACTCTTCTTGTTTTTGTTTGTTTATCAATATTTAACTGTTTTTAGAAAAAATCATCTCTATTCATCAACAAATGTTCGTTTACATTTAGTTTTTTTGTTTCAAGCGAGCGTCGGAAGTGTATTGTTTCACGTGTACTACGGTACGGCTCAGTGAAAATCAAGCGCGCCAAAAATAACAAATTTTCGGGAAACCCCTCCCAGAATCCTTTCATTGCGTATTCTAATTGGTCGATAGTTGGAACACCGATTTCTACAACAACAACAATGAATAGAACATAACGAGTATAATGGAATTCAAAACTGCAACATCGTCGTGTTAAACTTGATAAACAAATCTCTGTGTGTTTTAGGAATATTTTTGGTTCATATAGCAAACAAAAGGTTCATTCTTCCGGTATATGCTATAAATTTCACGAAGGTTGGTAGTTTTCGTTAACTTTTTAAGGTTCAAAAGTTGCGCGCAGATTCTCATCGCAAAATCTGCATTGAAAAGTGACACAATAGTTCGTGTCTCTGTGGAAGAAAACCACCGGAGACCGAAATCTTGTCTAGTCAAGGACTATCAGAAAGTCTACTTTACCCACCAAAACCGTATTAAGAAAGCAAATTAGATTACAAAGAAGAACACAAACAAATGATCACACAATTCACATCGAACAGACACATTGACAAACATAAAAAGTACCCCACCCACAATTTTTACATGCAAAACAATGACAAGACAAAATAAAAAGAGCTTCTTGTGAAAAAAACTAACTATATTCCTTGATAAAATCTAGTGTCTTTTGTTTGATCTCTTTGTCATTTTTGTACACATCAGTTGTCAGCAGAAATTTCCACTGAGCAAGCTGTAAATTAGGGTTTTTAGCAAGTCCCTCTTCTTCTAAATTTTCGATCGGCATTTTTACGGTGTGCGTGTTAATGATGTCAGCGTGAGAATCTTTACAGTAAGTTGTAAAAGCCCCAAAACCCGGAATCCGGGAATTTTGAGAGTGTGTATTCCCCGACACTATGACACCTAAAACGAGAATGCGGGAGTGATTTGGTGGCCCTAGGGTTTTATTTTTTAATTTATAATAATTATAAAAAAAAATATTTGTATCAAATAAAAGAAGAAACTCTGCAACTTATACTAGAAAATAGAACTTATATTCATGCAAACATAAATTATATCGGTTATTTAAAACTCAAAAGTTTCAGAAACAAATCTACTTATTGTCTTATGTGTGAGCATTGCTCATTGTAGTTGCTTGGAATATGTAATATTATTTCCCGTCCCGTTCCTACCTTGCCAACATTTTAACTAGGTCAAGTCCTACCTTGCCCATATTTTAACTAGGTCAAGTCGAAGTTGTGCCGCTTTAGGTTACATAACGTTAGGTCACTGTCCTTAGTGTTTTAACTTAGGTCACGCCCCGGGGTTGTTGTGCCTCATTTGGTCGCCGTTTTGGCATGAGTTTCTGTGGGCACTGCTCAGGGTAGTTGTGTCGTTTTGATTTCTGTGCTCGGCTGGTTGGGTTGAGAGCTATCTTCCCTGTCGGATTTTCTCATACCTTTTTTGTGTTGAGAACACAGTAGTAGGGATCTATTTTTATTTACCAATATATATGCCTATATATATTTAAAAATGGTCTCAAAATAAGGAAAAGCTTAGATAAACTTAGAATGAAAATGAATGAATACATAAGAAACATAAACTACAGGCTTGTATTCGACATATGTTGGATGTAAGGATGAAGATCTCTACTTTCTGAAAATGTAAACATATTTTAAATGTATGTTTAGGTACTTACTTAATACATATTAGAATAGGGCTGTCCTATTATCGAAATAGAATTTGTCAGACCATTGATGTTTGATTTTTGAATTTGTTAATGTATGTGTATGTAGAGTTATTATAGAGTTATTATATGCTGAATGTGTTCATTTTATAAAAAATAGAGTGTCGAATATGATGTTAATTGTTCACGTTTATTTACTTTGCTTTGATATTAATACCCGTATAATATTTGTGTTTAACTAATACAAATTAAACTTTAGTTTCTTTTATGTCCTTATTTATTAACTATTAAATCGCGAGAAAACCGAAGATTTTGTATATATTTTTCCATATGGAAAACCATGAAGTTGTAAATATTTAGATTCTGACGTCATTGACGTTGTCATATTTTCGGCATACAACACATCAGACAAGCATATTACGGATTTGGAAAATCTGATATGTATGATTCATCGCAAGCCAGAGCCCGCGATATCTTAGGCTTTACCATATCGTTTCTTCGTTTAGCGTCCGAGGACGGATAGGTTTGGGCATCTTGGGAAGAAAACAGCAACAAAATTTTCAACCTCTTATATCTTCAAAATCCAGTGAGATATTGCTTTCATACTTTTCATACTTATTCACCATCATGTCCCAAACACCTTCACATGGATAGGTTTCACACAAACAAGTTGTAAGTTATTTCAGTCATTTCTTATGATTTACAATGCTTGAAAGCTATATTTGTTTGTCATAGGCCTACATGTTAAATGATGAGGACAGAAGTCACTATGACTTGTTTTTTCGAGTGTTTGTTTTTTGTCTCAGGATAGCTAGATAGGTTTTGGAACTTAGGGTGGACGCTAAACGAAAGAAAGATTAGGTATGGCCTTAGGTTTATGTTTATTAGTTTGCTAAGGAGGAGCATGTGACCACGTATGATTGGCTAATGCCTAGACAGGCGTTCGTACACGAAGTCTCGGGTAGCATTTTGAATGAATATCGTGCACCAGTCTAACTATTATTACGAAATAATTCGCAATACCCTAGATTAAGACTACGCTTATTTATAGCTTCGTTTATGCTACACTTAATTCGCCAATGTCCCTAAAACTATTAGAAGCGTGATAATTGGTAAATAATTCCAATGGTGTCAATCAAACAAACCATGCATTCATAAATGTCACATTTTTGCTAGAACTAACCAGCTAGTATTTAATTCACACAAGGCTGTACAATGACAACATGCAATTGCAAAACACGAATAATACAATACGCATGTACTTCCAAGAACACTCATGAATTTTGGGCCACACTTATTTTATAGCGTTGTTCCTAAACCATACTGTCCTTAATTTACAAATGACTCAAAAACGGTTGCGGATAGTGATACTGCATACTAATTTATTTTCATACACACAAACATCAAATCCATACATGAACGACGTTTGTTTGTATTTGAATGTAATGAAAGTCTCGACCCGGTCCAAAATACAATACAAACATAATTGGGTAATGTGCTATGATAAAATATATGCCATATTACATAACATTAATTAATACACTCATGTTTAATAAGCTGCGAGACTCAGCTCCTAACATTACAGCATGAACTTGCAGCATCACTTGACAAGAGGACGCAGACAGACATGATAATACTGGATTTCAGTAAAGCCTTCGACCGAGTTCCTCACCAAAGACTCCTGAAGAAATGCCATCATTATGGTATCCGAGGCCAGACGCTCCAGTGGATTTCATCCTTTCTGCATGGTCGAACCCAGAGAGTTCTTGTTCAAGGCGAGTCATCTGAAGAAGCCCCGGTTGTGAGTGGTGTCCCTCAAGGCTCAGTATTGGGACCACTCTTATTCCTGTTATTTATTAACGACCTTCCAGAGGGACTCCGCTCAAAGACACGCCTATTCGCAGATGACTGCATTCTCTTCCGCCAGATAAAGACCGAACAAGACCAGCAGATACTCCAACAAGACCTAGACCCTCTAGCAAAGTGGGAGAAACTGTGGGGGATGGATTTTCACCCTCAGAAATGTAGTGTCCTCCGAGTAACTCGATCCAAGACTCCTCTTCGCTCAAACTACATCCTGAAAGGTGTACCATTGGCGGATGAAAATTCATCAAAATACTTAGGAGTGGACCTGCAATCAGACCTTGGCTGGAAAACTCATATAGACAGAACAACAAAAAAGGCAAACAACATGCTAGGCTTCCTGAAACGCAACCTAAGAAAAACAAGAAAAGAAACAAAAACCAACGCCTACACATCTCTCGTCCGCTCAAATTTGGAATATTGCAGCACTATTTGGAACCCTCATCATAGAAACCTCATCAATAAAGTCGAATGGTCCAGAGAAGAGCAGCACGATTCGCTACCAACAGGTACCACAACATCAGCAGTGTCTCTGATATGCTTTCTGACCTGAAATGGGAAACCCTTGAATCTCGCCGGAAAAAGATACAACTGACCATGCTATACAAGATCATCCACAACCACGTCGAGATTGATCCAGGCCCCTATCTAACACCAATCAAAAGCAGAGCAAGATCATCTCATAACAGCAGATTCCTGCCCTATTCTACATCTTCTGACGTCTTCAAATTCAGCTTCTTTCCTCGTTGTATCCCCCTGTGGAACAACCTTCCAGCATCTATTGCTGAGGCTCATTCTTTGGCATCCTTCAAGAATGAGCTCTCCAACCTGACCTTCTAAAGGGGATCATCATGCACAGTTACAAAGTACAGCCAAACGAAGGGCCGGAGCTATGTCAGCGGGGTCTAGCACCCTAGCACCGCCACGGAAGCTGGATTGGTCTTGCCCTGATGGCCGAAAGTAACTGTGCAACACTTTCTATTACTTCATATCTTTTAAACTTTACCTGCAATCATATTTGCCCGTGTCTATCCTTCTGTCTTTCCTATCCTTACTTCCCTTTTTCTTTTTCTTTGCGCACCGTTATAGAATTGTCAAATTTATGACAGCATAACGTATTGATGTAGATGTAGATAGATGAAGCGCACATGTCATTGACTCATAATGGTAAATATGAAAACCATGACCATCATAAAATTAAATAATTAATAATTAAATACTGCATGAAGTATTTTACAATTTGCATGATAGTATTGTCCAGTTGGTAGAACTTGTTCGATTTCTGGTTGATGCTCACGATGTAACATTTCGTTATTTTGAAAGCACCCCCACGTTTCGGTCCATTCTTCAAGTTGGTTTAGATCTCTTTATAGAATCATGTTCTTCAGCGTTTCTAGTGGTGTGATATAACAGACAGTCATCTGCAAAGAGGCGCACTGATGATTTCACATCTTCTGGAAGGGCATTAATGTGACAGAGGAAGAGCAAGGGTCTAAGCACCGTGTCCTGGGATAGCCTACGCTGCAGTCGGCGGTGGCTATTTCTGATTCCTCTTCCTCAACTATGACCTTCATGCTTTTGTTCGTGAGGAAGTCCTTAAACCATTTGTTTATGTTGCCTGTGATGCCGTACTGTTCTAGCTTGTGAAGTAGCTTCTGGTGATGGACATTATCGAAGGTTTTATTGAAATCGAGTATGGCCATGTCGATCTGGGACTATAGGACATGGAATTTAACCAAAAATGCCAAACTCTTCATATTACAAGAAGTAGAAAGCTAATTTAATTCAAATACATGCTACATGGTCAAATATATTCTCCGCAGTTAAGGATGCTTGGTGTCGACATTAGTCACGATCTAAACTGGAACACATACGAATATCCATCGTCGGATACCCACGGTCGTTGCCTCCGCTCCGTACATCTATGTGCATCAACGACCGTGGGTATCCGACGATGACGTATATCTAGAATAACCACTAATGCAAATAAAACAGTTGGTTTTCTTAAACGTAACATCAAAACTACAAATGAAAACATCAAGTCACTATGTTACAAAACACTTGTTCGACCCCAGTTGGATTACGCCTCCTCAGTATGGTCACCTTTCTCCCAGGTTAATATCAATAAATTGGAAAAGGTCCAGCGCAGAGCAGTCAGATGGGTGAAAAATGACTACTCCAATTAGACTTGTGTCACAGATTTACAAAACACCCTTGGTTGGAGTACCCTAGAAAACAGACGTCTAGTGTCCAAACTGGTTATTTTATATAAGATCTATCATGGTCTTGTACATGCAGCGGTCACATTACCCAGTTACCAAGAAGTCCAAACCAGGTTAACAAGGCACATGCATCCCAATAGTCTCCGCCAAATACATGCCAACTCGGACTTCTTTAGGTATTCCTTTTTCCCTCATACCACATTCCTGTGGAATAGGTTACACCCGCATATTGCAACAATGTCTGGTCTAGAACCATTCAAGCAGGCGGTGGCCCAACTCCACCCTTAGTTTTTATATTTACATCAGTTGTTTTTGTTTGATCTATGTTTTTTTCTTTTAAAATCATTTACTTTTTTCTTTCTTGAATCAGGCTGGAGTGCGAATAATACTCTGACAAGGTGTTCGGCAGATAGATAGTTAGAGCACGTGTCAGTCTTGGCAAGAAGATCGTGGACTGTTGTACATAACAAGTTGCTTATTATATGTTTATCGTAGATTGACCAGTTTTCAGTGACCCTAACATCTAATCTATTCTTAATGTTTAAATATATTGAAAATAAAATTATGCTAGTTCCTTACTTTAACGTTGCGTTATTGTGCTTTGATCTAAACCAAAATTCCTTCAGAATATTTGAAATGATCACTGGAATCTACCATTTTTAAAATGATGTCCATTGAATTACGTCACCAAAAATAAATGTGCCCTGTTTCAGTGGCCTTTAGCATTATCCAAAATAAGTCTATACATTAAATTTTAGAAACCAAAATTAATACCCAAATAAAGTTGAAATTATTATCTATGAAATAAATTAATTTTAAGATATGTTTTAATATTTCTTGGCTGTGCCTCACGAAGTTGATAAAGATGGACCGTATTAAAAATGGCGTCCCTCTAGACTTTAGGGCAAAAATAAGAGAACACATGGCCTTTCTTATAATTTTTTTTATTTCTAGTTGCAGATTCATGATCTTGGTACCATATTAAAGCTAACAGTCTGTATTTTTCAGAAATGTATATCTATATGACATGGTTATATTTTAATTGGCGCTATGTTTATTTCTTGCCAAATTATGTCAATATTTCTTGGATGACCCAAAATGATACCAAGCACACCATAAGGTGGGTACTGTACTAAGTTTTGGGGACTCCGTTTTCACAAAAAATGGACAGAACTTGTTTAGATCATGTAACTATGATAAACAAGATGCAAGAAAGTACATGTACATATCTCCGAGAAAATTTAAATTCTTGCATTTGGGGTCATTTTAGGGTACCTTTAAGAATCCCTATAAAAAGTCATAAGAATGTTGTCAAAAATACCATATGATAATAAAAACAAAGGGTCACAAAGGTCTTAGAATCCAATTTTGTCTTTTTGATAAGAGCATGGGCAGCTATAGGGTTACAGTTGAATATACATTCATTTTGGCATCACAGAAAAGAGTATGACACAATGAAATATATATCACCGAAACATGTCAGTCACTGAAACAGGACAATCAACGATAGGAACTATACTGTAGAGCCCCATCTTTAATTTTGATACCAACATTTTAAAAATCCGCCCATAAATGAAAAATAAATCCCCGGGTCCGTGATACCAGTTCCTTTTTCTAGTTTAGCACAAACTCTCTGCAGATGGCGCCACCTATTCCCATAGTACGGAATGGAAATTAGCGCTGTGAGGAGTGGGTCGGTTTAGCATAGTAGGGCCGGGTAATACACACTCTCTACGGATGGTAGCAGACATTTTTAAAGACATCACGTTTGGTTATGTCATATAGAATCCCTGATTTAATAACAGAAGCCATTTTTAAACTAGATGAAGACTCTTATATCTTGTTAAGTATTGTGTAGAAAATAAGATCTGCTTTCCCATTACAGGGGTTTTGTCTAAAAGTTAAAACTCATAAAAAATACGGTTTTGTGCGGCATTTAGCCTTAGTTGTAAATAAAATCAGCAAAATCCGTGCTTCCCATGCTTGTGAATGCTTACCCGTTGTTTGGGCGACAGTTGGTGCGAGTTGAGGGACGTCGTCTGTTTACAACATACAGGAACACTATCAGTGGTGAGTTTTATTGTGAAGTTTTAGTAATTAATCCAAGATTTAAGTGGTATCTTATATTCCGGATAGAGGCAATATCCGAAATACTACTCGTGTTATAGTTCGACCTTTGTAAATAGTGGTGGATTACGCAATCGATATTGCCGATCTAATTCTAGGTGGCACCAAGTGCACAAATGATTAGTTTGCACGATCAGGAACAAGCTATATATCCTTTGAAACTCAGAAGTTTGGTTAAGCTTGATATTTTATGTGGAACGTGTGAGTTTAGACAGTGCCGTCAATAAGTTATCAGGAGTTGTTTCCCTTTGTTCATTTTACACCATTAATTTCTTCTTCCATATAAGTTGTAACAAAGACCTAAATTACATTACATTTAGGTCTTTGTTTGTTTGAAACAGAGTAAACAAGAGACTCAGTATGAAACGATTATTTGTCATATTTTTATAAATCAAATTTACTTATTAAGTCTGATTTAAGTCACCGTGCTTTAAACTACGTCAAGTCGTAGTTATGCCTCATTTGGTCGCTTGGGTCACTGTTTTGGCATATAATATATTTGTGAAACTAAAAAAAATGTAGGTCGTCCTGCAGCAGGGACTTGTAGAACTTTGTGGAGTATTACTGGTAGGTGTGTTTCATATCTACTCTGAAGTTGGAACAGTATTTTTTCATGGTCTAATACGGAGAAATCGCTTGTCTTCAGCATTAATTTAAGCTTGTGACTTCCCAGCGTCTTTGCCATTTTACAGCAAGTGCCTTCTTCGCTTTTCTCTTTACATCTTGCACACTTGTAATTCCATAGATTCAGCTTCTGAATCAGATGCTGCTTCCTTATGATGTCGTTTTTCAGAATATCTGCAGTGCATAACCTGGTGTCCATTCAATCTTAACTTCTTTATTAGATCTCTCAATATTTTACATGATATTCTTGGTTTCTAATATGGTTGCTTTATGGCTATAGCTGTCTCTTCCTAGAGCAAGTATGCCTGCTGTTGTATGGCTATCAGAGTAGATGACTTTCTTGTTGAAAGCACAGGTCCGTACTTTTCATGGACCTGTCGTTTAAATTATGTAGTTTGATCATGTTCAGGTTGGGAACAATACTAGACTTAGTAACGCCTTTACATAACTAAATTTAGTTGCAAATCATTGATATGGTGACAAAACTGCATAAAATTTAGTGATTTGATAATTTACCTTGATAATATTGAAAGAATTTGACTAGGCAGTTTTTTTAATTAACATCTATAACATTTAAAACTTACAAAATTATAAAATTCATTGTTGCTTTTTTTAATCAATTTAGTTTAATTATTAAAATGGAGATAACTCATAAAATTTTATGCAATAACTTTGTTGAACAGTTCTGCTATGACCAATGGCAAACAGATAAACTGTGAAACATTTCATTAATCATTTAGCTTAATACAAAGCAATTAGAAAATATATTGAAATAATGAATGGTAATATGGTTTACAAACGTTACCAAATCTAGAGTTGATCAAGCCTGATGAACACTTCTATATAATCGATTCAATAAGTAATACTAATGAGGGAACTATCCCATTTAAGTGAATAGCGTGAATACCATTTACTCAGGTATTTTCAATTAAACCTAAATAAACATAATTTACCTGATGATAGTATATTTACAACTTTTCTCATTCGATTTTTGAAAGGACTGTATATAAACCTGTTAACCTAAGCAAATTTACATGTTAACGATCTTGTGTTAATTGCATTGCTGTCTGTATAAAATTACCAGCAGCTGTCAATCATCTTATGGTATTCACTGTGTGATACTGTCGTGATCACTGTGTGACACTGTCGTGATCACTGTGTGAAACTGTCGTGATCACTGTGTGAAACTGTCGTGATCACTGTGTGAAACTGTCGTGATCACTGTGTGACACTGTCTGTACTGAAGTTTTTCATTGATGAACTTTTTGAATGGAGTGAAGCAAAGGTAGGGTCAATATATTTATAAATAACCTACGTAATCATTCGTAGATGTGGAGGGGGGAGGCTGGAGTTCCGGACCTCTTTGAATTTTGGCTAAAAATGTGGTTATCTTATAATTATGTTTACATGTGGCGTCACTGACGTGTCTGTCTGAGCCTAATTACTGCTGATCACGACATCATCTAAGTTAAATTGCTGATGCTGTGCATGTTACAATAAGTACTATGCAATGACATTCTGAAATAAGTTGTTGTACATTCAACTTGTGTATCATTGATTGATTACTACACTTGTCAGATCATTTGAATTTCATATTAAATAATTTTTTAATTTGTATGTCTATTGTTTTTGAGTACAGAATTAAATAATTATGTTAGCATCAGAAGAAGTGTTATTGGGTGAGCATCTTTTCAAAATTTGTGTAGATGTTTCACTCACTAAATGTTGGATAGTGAAAAAAGAATGTTAATGTATTTTAATTTAGTAGATTATGTATGAATCAGTAAATGTTGTGTCTTTCAATTTTTTAACATGAATTTTTCATGGCTTGTCTGAAGACTACTATTTGATCAATTTTGATGGTATCTTGATAAGAAGTTTTTTTAACACTGCTTTTTATGAATGTAATAAGTTTATGAAGATATCGGATACCTAGAAATTTTTGCTACTTCAAAAAGATAGACCTTTAAAGAAAAATAAAAAGATGTTATGATTTTTTATATGAGGAGAATTAAGAATGTTAATAGTCGGTGAATTTAGAATTTCTAACTATTTGCACAAATTGGCAAGAGGATCATTGTTCATATTTACACTGTATGCAGTTCCTGCTGAAGTAACAGTCGAACTTCGATGCCTCGAACAGTACTTGCCTTGAACACCCAAGATACCTCGAACTCGTACTCCGGTCCCGTCAAAATCCCTTCTTTATTCATATAGAAAAACCATAGATGACTCTAACAGTACAAGGGTCGAACACTCGAACTGACTTGCTGGTCCCTTGCTATGATTTACCAGTAGATGACTCGAACAATGCAAATTTTCGCACCTTTCATTGGTTGTTGAAATCCATTGTATGTCCACGGGAAGTCCGTGAAAGGTGTTATTAACACCTTGTGACAATAGTTGATATCCGGAACTCTGTGCAAGGTGGTTTTCCCCTTAATTTACATGTAGGTACAAACAAATCTGGCCTAGTTAGATGGGTTTTGTTTTCATATGCAAAAACAACTGACACCAACTCTATTGTCCTGATATGAATATTCATGCGTCAAAAGTGTTATAACGGTAAAACTTTATTTGTACCTACAGATTAGTGGAGATCCTGAGTAGGTCTATTACTGTACCCAAAAAATGTTTACATTTGTATTGTATTACATGTTTGTGAGAAAAAAACTTAACACTTTTATGTCCGTTAATTACTTAATGAAGAAAGTTATAACTGATTTATTTTTCGTGAATAACATTTAGAAAAATAACTTTGCCATTAATTTAAATGTTTGTTTTTTTTAAACGATGTTGAATGGTCATTATTCGTACAAAACCTGATCGGAATTTATTAATTTTATCATTGTCAAAATGAAAAGTAACGACGATTCTACAAATTAAGGCTGCACATGTACTGAGCAACTGACGAATGACCCGGTAACGGGGGGATAACAGGGAACTTTGTTTACAAATGTGAATATTTGAAGAGCTAGCCGACGATTTCAAGCCAATTTTGTCAAACAATAATTTTATTATTATTATGCATACTATTTTACAATTTGACACAAATGCATTAAATATGAACACACACTCAAACTACGACAAATACACACGATTGACAAGTACACTTACCGAAAAGCGTTCAAACTTTTACATTTTCAGTGCGTATATACTCGTACCCCCGATGCCTCGAACTGGTAGATGGCTCGAACTATTTTCCAGGTCCGAAGGTAGTTCGAGGCATCGAAGTTCGACTGTACTTGTGCAAACCAGTAATAACTTGTCCTGGACTATCTAGTTACTATCAAGCGCTGCACGTGGTTTTGGCTTTTTTTCACAGACTGTGTTAACGGAGAAAATGTATACATAAGTGAATATGGCATACCAGTGTAATATAAGAGTAATAAAAATAAAATTTGACAAAATGACTTAATACTTTGATTTTAAAAACCCAATGAATTTCACTCTTCATGGCTATTGACAAAATGCATTGGGTTTTTAAAATTAAATTATGAAGTTTTAAATTACTCATTTTGTCAAATTTTATTTTGATATATACAGTAAGGACATTTGTTTTGTATGTATAAGAGTATTGATATAGACTTGTTTTTATTATAGGATATTCAGGAATGTATAGAGGTGGAGGAGATCAGCGTGATGATTACAGAGGTCATCGACCGTATCGTGGTGGACGACGTCACTATATTGCTGGTAGAGGTGGTGGCAGAGGAGGCAGAGGAGGCCGGAATAGAGACATGGATAGACCAGATTCCGGTAATCCGGATTATGGAAGAGATCAAGGCTATCACAGACACCGGAGAGGCGGGCGAGATAATAACCAGGTGAACAGATCATTATTATTATTATTCCATATTTATATAGCACTTGTTAAAAAGTGCTTGACGGTGAGTTATGATTAAGACCTGATTGACCTCAAGAATATTTGAGCCTAGACTTTTTCCATGATTTTGTTACTTTGTGAACTTTAATTTGGCACATGACTGTAGTTGACATTTTACTTATTAATATGAACTATTTTACTTGATCATTTTAATTTATCTGAAGAAATTGTTCTCAGCTTAATGAAACTACAGTGAACAATATTTTGCCTTAGTGTTTAAATTTGTTCCCATATTGACAGATATTTACTATATTATTCTCATACCAGTTTAATAACAAATCATATCATGATCTGCTTTATGTCACAATACGTATTGTATTGTGTGCTAGGTATCGCAATACAGTATGATACGATATATCATTGCACCCTTATTAGAAACATCTTTTGTTCCACTTGTATTTAGAACGATTTGGAAGATCAAGGGCAACAACAAAGAGGCGAAAGGGCCCGTCCACCTCCGGGCTTGAAGGGAAAAGATATAGGATTGTTTTATGCACGACAAGGTAAAATGCGAAAGGAAAAGATGGAAAAAGAAAGGGTATGTTTATTATAATAGACAATAATATCAGAAAATACTTTGGTAAATTTATATGATTTCAGACATAAAGGTATCATTTCATTGAAACTTGCTTGGTACTTGCAGCTTAAAAGATTAGCATCTGCCACCTGTACTAGAATAAACTTTTCTGCAGAAAATGAAAGATATTTGTTGAAACAATGTTTACTAAGTAAGTTAATTCAGGTTATTTGATGTTTTATATGCGTTAACCCGAATTTTAACAATTACTGGTAAATCATGTTTTGTGTAGGGATGTTTGCTTACAGTTAAAGCACCTTAAGTAGATATGTCTTTGATATGCATTTACATCTTTTGTTTTTACAATGCAGAGACCTGAAGTGCAGCTTGGGGGTAGACAGGAGCAGAATATACGCAGGTTACTACATGATATAAAATCTACAAGAGATTGTCCACCCCAACCTAGTAGATCATTTGCTGAGCTGCATGATGATAGGTGCGTACATTGTTTTTCAAAATATAATAATCGAGGGCTCAGCGCAAAACTATGGTAACTACATTGATTTATAGAGGCACATACCATAGTTTTGCACTGAGCCCTCGATATGTATTTATTACAGATTGGACTGAATATTTGAATATTTGGAAATTTTAATTTTATTAATTTTGAAGATGCGAATACCGAATTTGGTATTGTGTCCCTTCTCTCTAGTATTAAATTTTGGTATTCCCCTCTCAGTAGACAGTTGGAAAATTCTGCTTGGATCAGTCAGTTAATACGTCAAACCTTGATCAACTTTCCAACTCTGTGTTGATTCAGCTTATATTCCTCCAACTTGGGCCTAATATGTGATGTTGCTTGTTCTTTTGAAGTTATTTAAAACATTTTTTTCTGACTTCTCAGTAAAGTTTGAAGGGTAGGAATGCCTTAGGCCCGAGGGGATTCCCGGAAAACAAACGATGTTATGTTCTAGACAACAACATTGGCTGGTCGTCTTAACCACATGTCTGTGAAAAGTGTCACCTAGGTCACCCATACAATACATGATAATACTATGTATATAGGAGGCCTAGGAAACTTTTTACGGACCTATGGTGTTAACTATTTTGTGGATGTGTAGGTTTTAAATGATATATAGAGGATATTTGTATTTTTCCGTGTATGATCAGCTGATAATTCACCAAGTGAGCAGCTGATGTAATATTTTCACGAGTGGCGTAGCCACGAGTTACGCCACGAGTGAAAATATAAGTCAGCTGCTCACGAGGTGAATTTTCAAACGATCATACACAGTAAAATACTAATATTCTATTTGTCCATTTGTTTTACATTTATGTATATATAATGTTGTGTTATTTATTAAAGATTAAGAGAGCAAGTGAAAATGCTTATTATTTTATTTTTGACGGCGAGGAAATTTGATTTTAAAAAATAGTTCGTTTGCCGTGAAATTATGAACTGTGAAATTATGAACAGTGAAATTATCGGGGAATAATCCACCGTTATTCCGCCGTAAACCACTAGTAAGCATAAAATAAAATGTGGTTATTTTATTTCTGTAGTGAAGAAATGACTGAGGTGGCGGGTGCATCTAATATAGAGATGAAACCTCACGACAGAAACAGACTAGAAACAGCTACAAGCACTCAATATGATCCTTGGAATGATTCTACAGATATCAGTATTGATACCAGTAATGACCAACTCAAAACTCCGAGAAAATCTGAAAATGAAAAAAAAATTGAAATGAAAGTAGAACCTTCGGTTGAGGGGGCTGGTTGCTATGACTACGAAGGTGATTATGATGACGATTATGAAGATGATGTGACTGTAGAAGATGGTTCAGGAATTATTGATGCCATGCAAATACAAGTTAAAGTCGAGGAAGATTGTTGGGGAAATGACACGAGAGAAGGTATGATAACGCTAAATTAACAAGATATTGTAAAATCCCTTAATTTCAATGGGGCAAAATTTTGTGGTTTTTGTGAAAAAGACATTTCGCAGGGACGTAATTTCGAGGAAACATCATCCACTAAGTCAGATACTTTAGAATCATAAATATTCATGGGGACTTTAACCACAGTTGAGATATGATAAGAATGTTTGTCTTCAAAAAATGTATGTGGCTTTCAAAAGTAAGCCTTTGGGTCTGAAACTCTGTCACCAGGTCAGATGCATGAGATAGATTTGACCACTCTGAAAGCCACATCATTGCTCCAGTCTTTGTGAAACATTATTAGAAAGATTGCCTCATGTGGGTCAAAAACTAAATTGGTGGGTCAGATCAAAGTAAATGTTTGTGAACACTTACATTTGTGTTCCAATCTTCATTACATGAGGTTGAACAATTGAGACCATCTTGGCTTGCATGTTTTACAGTATAACTAGTGCTCTGATAGTATGGTTTTTGTGATTTTATTGCATTTATTTATCCTCGCCACTGGATAATCCATATGGGCGAGGCCCCCAGAAGAGTTTTAGTACTTCTAGTTTTTTGGGAATAGTGCATAATACAGAAGATGCCCCAATTCCAGAAGCATCCCTGGTTCTTTTACATGCCAGGTGTATAGCACCCATGCATGGACCCTTGGTTTTAAGTCTCATCCGAAAGACTATTAGTAATTTTAGTTGACCAGCCCGGGATTCGAACCCACTACCCCGAGATCAGTAGTGACTACTAATCTTGTGCTCTACGGACTGAGCTAAGCCGGCTGGTTCCAATATAGTATGGTATATTCAGTCCTCTCATATATACCTTTGTTATAGTCACTGGACTACAAAGAGAAATGAGTCAAGATGGCAAAGTGTGTATCTCACACATAGTGGGAAGGCATATTGATTTTGTGCAGGATGAATGTCTGTGTAGATGGATGTTACAAAGTTTGTCAGAGCTCCTTAACCACTGGTCCCATTTCAAAGGAACTTCACTTGAATAGATGGCACCATGCCTAGATATGCAAATTGTCTAGAGTTTGAGGTCCACAAGTTTTGTGGGAGTTATGTCCCTTTGTGGGGGGACTTATGTTTTTGTATCAAAACACTATTTCAAACACTAGTTTTATTATTTATAGTTACAATTCCTGGACATTTACAAGAGAAAGATACAAGTGATTTGGATAAGACTTTATATGAGGAGTTTATGAAAAAACAGAACAACCTATCATATCAGGACATGATGAAATTCAGAAAAAAGTTGCCATCTTATGACCATCGTCAAGTTAGTATGATATAAAATGTTTCTTACCTGAGGTCTGTTGGGCCATACAAAATCGCTTTTATGTTAAGCATCAGGTCTGGCTTTCTGAAACCTAGCTACCTATTCATAATAGCAAACAAAGCAGATTAAAACACATTGCTCCACTTGGATCAGTATAGTTTCATTTACACACCCGAGTGGCAATACCTGCCCAAAGGGTGCTTAGTCAGTAATGTTGGTATAACTTTGAAAATTCAAATGAAAGACAACTTTACCAGAGCAAAATACCTTGAATAAAATACCTTCATTTATAAAATTGACCTCAAAACCAAAGCGCACAACGACACTTAACATAAAAAGTGATTGGTAAGGCCTTGTTGTGTTGTGATTAAATGCACCATTGTGTAGGTATTGTCTGTTTTAGTAGAGGCAACATAACTGGGCAAGCAAGATTGTATGACGAAGGTAATTCTTCCATCTGTGTTTTCTGTAAATCCAGAAAAACTTGTCAAGTCAACTATCTGCCATACTTTGGCTGAAAAAATGAAAAAAAGAGAAGAAACAAGCTAATGAAGCCATGTATTAGTGCGCCCAGGATAACGGGAAAGGCGGGAAAAATAGTATAGGCCAGATAGGTGGGGAAATCAAGTGTGCACGATTTATCAGTGTTATTTTAATGTACAATCGACCATACATGTTTATTTAAGCAACCAATTTTGCAACAGTAGACCAAACCGGTCAATGTTTATAAACATTACATTATCCTGGGCACTCTACATATTATGCTGTAGTTTAAGTTGGTGATTGCATGATGATATTATTGTTTAATTACATTGTGTTTTATTATTACAGACAATTAATGAGCTTATCAGTAAGAACCAAGTTGTTGTACTGAGTGGAGAAACAGGATGTGGTAAAACTACACAGGTATTGTGTAACTTTTGTTGAAATTAATTTTTAACTAGTAAATAACTTACTGTAAGATCATTAATTTTCATGGGGGATTTAATTTCGTGGATTTCGTGGTTCGCCTTTAGCCTTGAAATTAAATCCCCTCGAATAATTATTCTGACCCTTATATTTCTTACCTGAAAATTACCAAAATCAACAAATTAAAGTCCAATCGAAATTGTCTTTTTTACCAAAACCATGAAATTTCGTCCCATCGAAATTAAACGATTTTACAGACTTTCAGATAAATTGCAAAACATGTTATTACAACTTGTATATTGATCAGTCCCAATCACAGCTGTTATGGCAATCAAGGCTGTTTCAAATATTCTGAAGCTCAAGGCTCAAAACCTAAAAAAAAGTTTGTATCGGAAAGGTCAATGACATCTGAGTGAGGTCAATTCCGTAAATGTTAAGGCCGTCTGCAGGAGTTAAGTCTATACCACTTTAATGGTCAAGATTATCTGAAATGGTGAATTGACAAATTGGCATATTTTTTTTTTTTTTTGGTTTAAAGTAATTGTACTATATTTATGTCTCCATATACTAACAGGTGCCTCAGTTTATCTTAGATGACTTTCTAGAGAAGAAACGTGGATCACAGTGTAGAATTATATGTACACAACCTCGCCGTATCAGTGCTATATCAGTATGTATACACCTTCAATGTACTAAACTTATTTTATTTAATGGTCTTATTTATCCTCGCCACCGGATAATCCATATGGGCGAGGCCCCCAGAAGAGTTTTAGTATTTTTAGTTTTTGGGGGATAGTGCATGATACAGAAGATGCCCCAATTCCAGAAGCATCCATGGTTCTTTTACATGCCAGTGTATAGCACCATACATGGGACCTCGGTTTTAAGTCTCATCCGAAAGACTATTAGTAATTTTAGTTGGCCAGCCCGGGATTCGAACCCACAACCCGGAGATCAGTAGTGACTACTAGTCTCGCGCTCTACCGACTGAGCTAAGCGGGATGTTGGGTTCTCAATAACTTTATATCATAGCAGGCCAAAATGCTTAATAACCAACCAGCCAACAGGCCTGATCATATCCTTTGTGCAAGTGTTATTTTCTTAAAATTGTGTATAAATGTCCAAAATGATTTTAAGCAGTCAATTTGGTATGTAGTGTGCTGTTACTGAGAACATTGTCATTAGTGTTTCATAAGCACGATTATTATAGCGGTGAAAACTCAGCTGTAGCATACTGGGCTGGAAATCCAGAGGGAGCTTGACAGTACTGAAAATCTATTTGGAGTATTTCCTGCCATACTTGACAGTTTGGACTGTAAAGTATCTGATTAACGGTGGCAGTATTAAGCTACGTATCTTAGTATACACCAAGCACATAAAAGAAGTAGGCTGTCTACTAGTTGGCGAACAGTTTCCGACATTTTTTGCATGTTTTTTTCGTAATTTCTTGAAAACCAGACACTTTTAAACAAAATAACTTACATTTTCGTAATCCTGAGCTCAAGGCCAAAATCATAGTAACAATTTGACATTTGTGACGTCATACAGCGAGTGGAATTCGGGGCGCAGAGGGGTCACTATTTTAGTGCATAAATAAGATGTAGAGCACCAGTAGCCGACATTTCACATTTAAAAACATATACCATATTTTCCCAGTTTTGACCCTCTCAACTCAAAAGGGAGACATCTCCCGTTAATAAGCATAAATTCTTAGAGTTGTCTCTCTTTGTTTGGATACTCACTGAGGACATAATTGAGACATAATAGTCGGTGCATTTTCCAATTAGTACAAATCTCTGATGTCATTGTAAATGACGTCAATGATGACGTTTTTGTCAATATTTATCTTACACCGAGTTTCGTATGGATTGCCAATACAAATCATACCTGTTGTTGAGCTACACCTAGATTTATCAAAGACTCTGGCAAGCCCGTAGCTATTAAAAGATGAACTTGTTTGTTTCATGGAGCATGAATATTTTTCGTAAATAGATGATCCCCCAAGGGAAAGAGGTGACGATTATCATTTCATTGTGTGTATTTCTTGATAATTTCTTTTTATTTCTGTGAATTGTAGATTTTCTGACACACAATTGTTGCCTTGGTGTAGTTCTTTGAATATACCAAATATCTTAATTTTAGAGCTACGCTAAATATGAAAAAATATCAAATGACGGATACTGATAGCCATCGGGAACTGATCACCGACCAGCATGTGCTGCATATATATATGAAAAAGGCGCTAGTATATAAATGTGGTATTCATCATATCATGATTTTTAGCTCACCTGTCACAAAGTGACAAGGTGAGCTTTTGTGATCGCTCTTCGTCCGTCGTCCGTCGTCCGTCCGTCGTCCGTCGTCCGTTCACAATTGCTTGTGAACACACTAGAGGTCACAAATTTAGCCTGATCATTATGAAACTTGATCACAATGATCATCTCCATAAAATCTAGGTCAAGTTCGATATTGTGTCATCTAGGGTCAAAAACTAGGTCACTAGGCCAAATCAAAGGAAAACCTTGTGAACACACTAGAGGTCACAAATTTAGCCTGATCATTATGAAACTTGATCACAATGATCATCTCCATAAAATCTAGGCCAAGTTCGATATTGGGTCATCTGGGGTCAAAAACTAGGTCACTAGGTCAAATCAAAGGAAAACCTTGTGAACACATTAGAGGTCACAATTTGAGCCTAATCTTTATGAAACTTGATCACAATGATCATCTCTGTAAAATCTAGGTCAAGTTCGATATTGGGTCATCTGGGGTCAAAAACTAGGTCACGAGGCCAAATCATTGAAAAACCTTGTGAACACATTAGAGGTCACAATTTGTGACTAATCTTTATGAAAATTGATCACAATGATCATCTCTATAAAATCTAGGTCAAGTTCGATATTGGGTCATCTGGGGTCAAAAACTAGGTCACAAGGCCAAATCATTGAAAAAGCTTGTGAACACACTAGAGGTCACAATTTGAGTTTAATCTTTATGAAACTTGATCACAATGATCATCTCTATAAAATCTAGGTCAAGTTCGATATTGGGTCATCTGGGGTCAAAAACTAGGTCACAAGCCTTTGAAGGCCAAATCATTGAAAAAGCTTGTGAACACACTAGAGGTCACAATTTGAGCCTAATCTTTATGAAACTTGATCACACTGATCATTACTATAAAATTTTGGTCAAGTTCGATATTGGGTCATCCTGAGTCAAAAACTAGGTCACGAGGCCAAATCATTGAAAAAGCTTGTGAACACACTAGAGGTCACAATTTTGATCTTATCTTTATGAAACTTGATCATAATGATCATCATTATAAAATTTAGGTCAAGTTCGATATTGGGTCATCTGGGGTCAAAAACTAGGTCACAAGGCCAAATCATTGAAAAATCTTGTGAACACACTAGAGGTCACAATTTTGACTCTATCTTTATGAAACTTGGTCACAATGTTTATCTCTATAAAATCTAGGTCAAGTTAGATACTGTGTCATTTGGGCCAAAATCTAGGTCACTAGGCCAAACAGGTGAGCGACCCAGGGCCCTTTGGACCCTCTTGTTCATTAGTTGTCTCTCTTATTAAAACATTGTATGCATATAGACAAACAAACAGAGAGAACTTTAACTGAAGCAGTTTTACGGACAGACCTTTTTCAGGCAGACTATCAAAATCATGATAGAAGTTGTCTAGATTCAATACTTTTGAAAAAGATACTTTGGTGTAAGAAAGCGTCATGGAACTGCATATAACTTTTAAAAACTTTGTTATTAAATGATTAATAACTTCAGGTTGCCGAGAGAGTTGCTGCTGAGCGTGCTGAACCATGTGGGAAATCTGCTGGATATTTGATCCGTCTGGAAAAGTAAGAGACTTGCATTGTACCTCAGGTTGTACTGTTGTAATGATGCCCCTTTTTACTAGGTTGCAAGATGTTGAAATTTTAAATATTTTTTCAGCACTGAGACAATGTACTGCACTATGACCTTTCCCTTCACTTTGACCTTCATTTTACAATATTACCTTTGGTTAACATCCTTTTTTGTTGCGAGTACTAAATTAATTATAGATTTTGAAGTATTGAATATTATTAATTCTGATTTAAATATAATTCTTTTGAAATTGTTTTGTACTACATATATCGCTGGCTTAGAATGAGAAGGTTGTAAGTACTACTTACGACCTTATAAGACTAATACATATTCAAAATCAGCATCACAAGGCACTTCTTATGATCTTTTATTTTCATGACCATAAGAAAACAGTTATTTTCAGACAGTTTTTCTTGTTTTCTCAAAATATTGATTTTGTACTTATGACCTTCTCGTTCTAAGCCAGCGATATATTAATCTTTCAGAAGTTATCATGAAGCTACATATAATGTATGTTTTTATGCTGTTTGTAACATCTTCGTTATCTAATTGATTTTCAGGAAGATGCCACGGTCCGTGGGTTCTATATTGTACTGTACAACTGGTGTATTGTTGAAATTACTTGAAGATGATCCGTAAGTACTATTAGTAGTAGTCTTCCATAAAATCAGTTATTTTTGAGGGCATTACATTTTGTGAATTTTTGGTAAAATGCATCTTCCTGAGCTCCTAAATTTGTGGATTGCAAAACTTGGACGAGAAACCCCTTTCCGGGAGGTTAATAAATGAAATCACAGAATGACTTATCGGATTACTATAAAATTTAACTTGTATCATTTATTGATAGCACATGTAAAATCTAATCATTGTACTCGTTATTGCCATACTATATAGTTCAATGTGTACTCCTTATTGCAATTGCCAGAAATCACACAGTGATAATGAGACATTGTTTTCACAGATTATTGAGGAAGGCTACACATATCATACTGGATGAGATCCATGAACGTGATCTTCTCTCTGACTTTCTCATCATCATTCTACGAGACGTAATCGCAAAACGACCAGACCTGAAAATTGTTCTGATGAGCGCTACATTGAACGCTAATGCTTTCTCGGAATACTTTAGTAAGTGACAAGAACTTTATGAACTAGTTTAATTTTTAGTGAACAAACTGAACATTCACAGGAGTCTTAATATGTGTTTGAGTTTTGCTTTGTTTTGCAGTTTCAGCAATCATTTTGTTTTATTTAAAACAGAACAGCTTTAGGAAACCTGATTTGCAAATCTTTTCCAATATGCTTCCTGCTTTGTACGTGCCATATACTGTATATACAGGAAAAACATAATTATTGAGTCGCATTGGGGTAAATGTACAGTCAGTTGAACAGACACATATCTGAAAAAAGACCTAAGTACTTGGTACTTGACTCAAAGATCTAAATTACACAGATTGGAAACATTTACCAAATCTCACGATATCTCGTGGCAGGTCTTCCTAAATCTTGCCAAATCTTGTCCATTTTAATACCTTATATCTCCTGTTCTAATATACTTACGAAAAAAATAATAGGTCTATGCAATGGATTTATTATTCAGCTTTAAAATGATACCTCATTTATTGACATCAGTCATGGATTTAAATAGTAGACCCTGAAGAACCAGACTTACTCTCATTTACATCAAAATAATGTAAATTCCAAGTTTATCAGAAAATACCTGATTTGGCTCATTCAAATCCTAATTTTCTGTATTTTATTAGAGGTAGACAAAAAATGAATAACTTCATGTAGTTTTCTCTAAACTTTCAGTGGTGTGTCCAATCTGTGTAAGTTAGGTCTTTGCTTTACTTTATGAATGAAAATATGATCCCAAGACTCCTCAATGAAGATTTTTTACCTGCTAATGTTTGAATATTTTTATTGCAGATGACAGTCCAATGTATAGTATACCTGGATTAACTTACCCTGTGAAAGAATTCTATCTGGAAGATACTATAGAACTACTTAAGTGAGTGAATATAATGTTGATTTTCATATATGTACTCCACTCTATATTTATTCTTGATTCGTCTAATATCATATACTGTATCAGTATACCCTGTGGCTATGTTAGGAAGGTCAATATGCAGATAGGGGAGGGGGGGGGGGGGGAGACTCGCATTTTCCATTGTGTATCACCATCAATTTTTATTCATTACAATCCAAACAATGACCTTTAACCCCTTTGTATGACCTTGACCTTGTAGCAAGCGTTATTTATATAACTATCTATGTAATGTCACAATCAGGGAGTTTTATATCAGTAGATAGCCTGTCATACATTTTGGCATATATATTAGGTAAATGGTTGCTTCAATGTACATTGTGGAATAATGTGTAATGATTTATATTACAGATATGATATACCTGACAATATGCAAGTACGTAATCAACGGGGTAGGAAACGTCCTGGAGAGGATGATAAAAGACAAGAATTAGATGAGTGGGTAAATGGATTACAGAGAACTCCGGACACTAGGTAATGTTACCATATCAAATATTTTATAAGTGACTATAAATTTGTAACATGGAAATCTCAACGAATTTATCAAGAATTTATACTATTCACTAACATTTTCCTCCAGTGTTAATTTAAGCACACTGACAACTGGACCAATAATAACTTGTATTTCTGCATCCTTAATTTCAGTAATTCAAAATTTGCCGCTAATTTAATCTTTTTAGAGCAACAGCCTCTTAACAACAGTCGATACGTGCAGCTCCCAAAGGGTATTACTGTATAGAGGTTGTACTCTTTATGATACAGTTATATATTGTAGGTATTCTGACGCTACATGTAATGCCTTACTGAGAATGGATATGGAGAAAATAGATCTGGAATTGATCAGGGAACTTATCAAGCATATTGTTTCTAATAAACAGGTAAGTTTTACACTCAAAACTGTCTGTAAAGACCACTCATGTGGACAGCAATATGCGGTCTTTATTGAATGGTTGTCTCTCTGCTTTCTCTCAGATTTGAAATGAAATGTAATAAGAAACCAATAAAAAGTATTTAGTACTAACAACTGACAATGGATGTATTTTATCTATTTTACTTGTACCAACGTTTTGGCTTAACACTAAGACTTCATCAAGGGGAAAAACAAAAAAATCTACAATTTGTCTCTTGAAGTTCAAAAAGGAGATGCCTAAAATGTCACATGATTTTGATTGTAAAATTTAAGAATAGAATACATGTATAATTTAAAAATAAATATTGGTGAAAAGTTAAATGTGTTTAGTTCATTTAATATGGTGTGACAGGAGATGAGGTAAAACTTGGTGGTCTTTGTAGACAGGTGTGTAATTGTAGTTGACAGGTGGTCTTTAACACTTGAACGTATTTGTGGTCCTAGTTGGCAGGTATTGTTTGGAACAGGAAGGTTTGTACTAGATTATACTAATTGTCAGAAATAATGTTCATATTAAGTTTGTTGCACGGTCTGTTATTTTATACTAAATTATTCAAAGTCGATTGTGAAACAAGTTTTTCCAACTTATATCAATCATTCTCGACACCTCATTCCTGATGTTATCCATTGCCATGAGGGTATGAGAGAAGAGAAGCCAGTTTCCCTTATATGCTGAGCGTCTAGCAAGGGAATTTGTTATTACTCTAAATGAAAAATATGATTAGTCGCAAAAGAACAACTTGAATTACTGCAAACATTATGTGAGCATAATGCACACAAACAGTCACTAAGTGATAAAAACTAGATGATGTATCATAATAGCCATGACCACTATTACTATTTATTTACAATACAGCAGAACTTGCTCAAACTGGAGGGAGACATGTACTGTATGCTTCTAGTAATCATCTCTCAGCCAGAGCAAAAAACCCTAATATGGTAGTAGAAAACGCTTATATGGTAGTAAAAATTGATAATTTGTTTTTGCAGGGTACAGATGCTATACTCGTATTTCTACCTGGATGGGGTGAAATCAGCAACTTACATAAACTTCTTACAAATGATACATTCTTGTCATCAGGTAAATAAAGTTCTCTCCCTTTGTATGTTTACAGAATATAGAGTTCTCTCTCTTTGTAAGTTTACAGAATATAGAGTTCTCTCCCTTTGTATGTTTACAGAATATAAAGTTCTCTCCCTTTGTAAGTTTACAGAATATAGAGTTCTCTCCCTTTGTAAGTTTACAAAATATGGAGTTTTCTCCCTTTGTAAGTTTACAGAATATAGAGTTCTCTCCCTTTGTATGTTTACAGAATATAGAGTTCTCTCCCTTTGTAAGTTTACAGAATAAAGAGTTCTCTCCCTTTGTAAGTTTACAGAATATAGAGTTCTCTCCCTTTGTAAGTTTACAAAATATGGAGTTTTCTCCCTTTGTAAGTTTTGAGTCCCTTTGTAAGTTTACAATATTAATAGTTCTCCCCAAATGTAAGTTTACAGTATTGAGTGTTCCCTTCCTTTGTAAGTTTATGATATAGAGTTTTCTCCCTTTGCAAATTTAAAATATTCTACTGCAATTTTTTACACCACTCAATTGACAGTATATCAAGATGTGCCTGCAATACTGTAGTAAGTCCTTCTTTATTTATATGTAGTTACGATAGTCTTGAGGGTACCCCTCGATATTTGAGTTACAGGTAAATAATTTCACCGAGTACTTAGTCAACACTACATTTACTGTGACTTTTATTATTGCAGATAATTTCACGATTATACCCCTCCATTCCATGATGCCTACAATCAATCAAAAACAAGTGTTTGAACGACCTGCTCATGGTGTGAAGATTGTCATAGCAACCAATATTGCTGAGACTAGGTAAGAGTTCTTTCCCTGTTATTATCGATTTAATGATTTGGTTAAATATGATAGTGCATAGGGATTTTTATGAAACTTTCACAGAATAAATACTATGAAGATCTACAGCATAAATTGTCAGGATTTTGTGATTCAACCATTTTTGTTTGAGTTATGGCCATTTGTTGATTATCTTCTCTTCAGCGGGGGATATGGCTGTCTATGACTGCTTCTTGTTATTACATGTAATGAAAGGTTTCGATTTTCGTCAGGAAGTTTTGATCTTATTTCAGTATAACCATTGATGATGTAGTCTATGTCATAGATTGTGGACGTATAAAAGTGAAGGGATATTCACATGAAAACAACCTGTCCTCACTGAATTCTGAGATGGTATCTCTTGCTAATGCTAGGCAGAGGAAAGGACGAGCTGGAAGGTTAGACAAATACTGTAAAATCATACTTCCGTGGGGGGTAATTTTCTTGGATTTTGAGGTTCATCTTCAACCACGAAATCAAATCCTATCAAACAATATTTTTGACCCATGTATTTATTACCTTAAAACTGTTTAACAAAGTACTCATAGTTGCATTGTGAGTTGTGTTGGCCATGTAACCTTGATTCAATCTCCTGAAGCATTTCAAGGACAAATCAAATTTGAACCCAAACTTGATAGAAAAAATCTTTAAAAATAGAGATTTTTATCATTGTTTTGAGTGCTGTACCTTTAAATAGTTGAGGTTTTTAGGCTGGCGATTTCGCGCCAGACTATTACAATCCTAAAAAATGAAATCCACTAAGATGATTTTACTCCCGAAACTGACAACACAGAATCTATACACTCAATGCAAATAGTTCCTCCTCATTAATCAGTTTTGCAAGATAAGAACATTCAACTTTCCTTGTTTCATTTATTCTGTTCGATTGTAATACATTAGTTTCTTCTTGAAATGGAAGGAAATTGTATGAAATTAAAAGAAAAGGTGTTTAAAGGCGTTGATAATTATTACTACGCGTTACGAACGCGATATATATATATATTTATTATGTTAAATTATTTAGGTCAACATTTTCCAACGAGATCGTGGTCGAGTGGTTGAGCAACTCGCTTAGTAATTTTCTGATGCTAAGGTCCAGCGATCGAATCACGGCGGCTCCAAATTTTTTATATTTTTTAATTTTTATTTTTTGTTAAGTCCAGCACTTACCTCTCTTTCGACTTAGAAAACCACTTGATGTTATATTACTTGAAAAGCTATTGCTCCTTAGCAGTTCGCCAGCCTGTCAGTACTTTCAGTACTTTGATTATCACCAGTTAGAGTAAAATGCCTTTAAAATTGAGGTTTTTGTTACCAAATGGAATTCAGTACTTGTAAATTATGAGATTTTTATCTTTGTGCATTCCCTTCAAATTTCACATAGTGACAAGGTGAGCTTTTGTGATCCCTCTTCGTTCGTCGTCCGTCTGCCCGTCTGTCCGTCGTCCGTCAACAATTTTCTTGTGTTCACTCTAGAGGCAACAGTTTTTATCCAATCTTCATGAAACTCGGTCAGAATGTTGTTCTCTATGAAATCTAGACCAAGTTTGAAACTGGGTCATGTGGGGTCAAACACTAGGTCACTAGGTCAAATCATAGAAAAACCTTGTGTTTACTACAGAGGTCACTATTTTGATCCAATCTTCATGAAACTTGGTCAGAATGTTGTTCTCAATAAAATCTAGGCCAAGTTCGAAACTGGGTCATGTGGGGTCAAAAACTAGGTCACTAGGTCAAATCGTAGAAAAACCTTATGTTCACTCCAGAGGTCACCATTTTGATCCAAGCATCATGAAACTTGATCAGAATGTTGTTCTTTATGAAATCTAGGCCAAGTTTGAAACTGGGTCATGTGGGGTCAAAAACTAGGTCACTAGGTCAAATCTTAGTAAAACATTATGTTCACTCCAGGGGCGACTGTTTTAATCCAATCTTCATGAAATATGGTCAGAATGTAGGTTGTACTGATACCTAGACCAATGTGCAACAGGTGAGCGACCTACGGCCCTTTGGACCCTCTTGTTAGTTTTTTTTCACCAGTTTGAGTACAGTGCCTTTAAAAAATTGAGAATTTTGTTACCAGCTGAAATTCAGTAGTTTATCACATTTGAGATTTTTATCACCAACTGGAGTTATGTATCTTTAGTAACTTGAGATAATGTGACCAATTGGTGTTCGGTATCTCTAAAAATTTGAGAATTGTAACTCAAGCTGAAGATCTGTATCTTTAACCATTGGAGAATTGTCCTATGTACATAATGTAATGTTTGATTACAGAGTACAAGCAGGAGAATGCTACCATTTATATACAAGATTACAGGAATCTAAGATGTTAGATTTTCTACCACCAGAAATGTTGAGAACCAGACTTGAGGAACTCTGTCTACAAATCAAAGTAATATTAGCGCTCACATTCACATAGAACGTTTTATATTTGAAATTATAACTAACATGATTAAGTCAAATAAAACTAAAAAGGGCCTTTTATGAGTGAAATTAAAACTTTCATGAACTTTATCAAATTAAGTCATTAGGGGCCTCATTCACAACGGTTACCATTTTATGACCCTAATCAAACCATTTATGTCCCTAATCAAACCAGTCACTATGTGCCATATTTTCACAACAATTTAAGACTAAACTTTTGATTTGGCCTTTAAGAAAGTTGTAGTTACAATACCCATTGCTTTCATTTAATCAATTAAAACAGATTTATATTGCAACATGATATACTGAGATCTACTCCATTCTAAAATGTTAAGAAATAAATATACAGTTTACAATATAAAGGAGCGAGACAAAGAGCATTCTCTTGTCCATGTATGATAAATGGAAAGGAATGCTGAACATGAAACAAGGCATACACAGGAAAAACTTCAATGCATGTTTAACATGCGTTACTTAACTGTATGTTTAACATATGAAAACCGTATATGTTTCATACATGGAAGTTTTCCAGTGTAGTTTTAAAGTCTTTCTGCCTTTAATCTAGATTAAAAAAAAAAGATATATATATATATATATATTTTATATATATACTTCTATAGGAATTCATGTATTCTGATCCGTATATTATTGAACTCGAACTTTATTGATTTGTTACATTGTTTGTTTTTCCCGCAATTGTGCGACGTCATGTTACGTTAACATCATAAGGTCACATCCGTTGTTTTGTTATTGTTATTCTGAAGAAGGCCTCGGCCGAAACGTAAATATAATAATAATTCTACAAAATATGTGTTGTTGTTGAACAAATTCCCAATTATTTAATCTAGATTGAAACACTATGACAGAAATACTTTAAGAAAAGGAGTAATTTTCCATACCTGTAATTCTATTGCTACATTTGATTTCAGTCCTTGAAGCTTGGTGCGATTGTACCATTTGTGAGTAAGGCACTAGAACCACCATCTATGGAAGCATTGAACTCAGCCATTGTTAATCTACAAAGACTGGTAAAACCATTACTTCATTCATTATGCCCTATTTAAAAGAAATGTAAGCATATGTAGTAAATTTGGCTAATTAGAACACTTCAGTTATTTTAGAAACATGCAAATGTTTGCAATTTTAAGGACTGAGAGTATAAAACTTGGAACAAAAAAGGTCAACTACAAAAGTATTTTGACCAACTTACTATTATGGTAATATGCGGCTTTTAGCGGAGCTAAAATATTTGTAATTTGTGTAAGCCAAAAATGACTTTAAAGCATCTAATTACCTTGATAATTTTATTCAAAATGCCTTGAGGCCCATGTAGGAGATTGCATTATTGTAAACATGTTAGCCTCATGAAATAAAGACTTTACTCACTCACTCACTCACTCATTCACTCACTCACTCACTCACTCACTTACCTTGAGGATGATAAGGCATGATATTTCTTATTTGATTGATTGATTGATTGATTGATTGATTGATTGATTGATTGATTGATTGATTGATTGATTGATTGATTGATTGATTGATTGATTGATTGTATATGATCAGAAAGCACTGGACAGTGAGGAGAACCTACTACCACTGGGGAAACATCTAGCACGGATGCCTCTAGATCCACACACAGGAAAGATGATTCTGTTCGGTGCCATGTTCGGCTGTTTGGATCCTATATTAACTATAGCAGCGTGTCTCAACTTCAAGGACCCATTCTTTTCACCTTTGGTATGTATATATCGAGACAGTGCAAAACTAAAGTATATGTCTCTAAATTGATGTAGTAACCAAAGTTTTGCACCAAGCCCTCAATATGCTCCCATCAAAACTGTTTGACCTCGAAATTAAGAACAACTAAATTGGTAGACCAGTTTTAATGGCTCTATTAGTCATTTTGCTATTAACATGTGAAACTGTGGAGGACTTTAAAATCTTTAACCCAATATTAAGACCAACCCATCTGGCAGACCTGTTTAAAGGGCTCGGTTAATTGTTATATAATTTACCTGTGAAAATGTGTACCACTTTAAATTCTCCATATTCAGACCAACTAAATAGTTAGACCAGTTTTAATGCCTTCATGTGTGGTCTTTTTAATAATATTTTACTTCATATTTAATTTCAGGGTAAGGAGGAGCTAGTAAACCAACGTAAACAACTACTTGCTGACGAATGCTTCAGTGACCATCTACTGCAGGTGAAGACATATAATCAGTGGGAAAGATGTTTGTCACGGGGAACCGACCGTAATTTCTGTCATAGAAACTTCCTCTCTGAATCAACACTTCGGGTATGTTTGTTTGTACAAAAAGATAAATAATCTATAGTCCGCCCAGGATAACGAGAAACATGGAAAATATAGAACAGGCCACATAGGTGGAGAAATCAAGCGTGAACAATTTATCAGTGTTATTTTAGTATACAATTCACTATACATGTTTATTTAAGTAACCAATTTTGTACCAGTAGACCGATCCGGCCAATGTTTGTAAACATCACATTATCCTGGGTGCACTATACAAATTACCCTGGAACCAAACCATTTATAGGCCTAAGACAATATTGTTATTATTATAGATGTTACAAAAGATGAGGAGACAGCTAGCAGAGGTACTTAAGGAACTTGGTTTCCTGTCCGGATCTAATCCTAAACAACCACAAGCTAACCAGAATTCTGGTAAAATAAAATCTTTCATTTATCTCTATCTATATATACTGCCAAACTCATCTTTCAAGTATTATTGACTGGTAATTTTGTTGTATTTTGATTTTTCTCAAATAATTACACAGGAATGTTCCTTGATTGACCTTCTACCATTCCTTTTCTACCATTCCATTTCATCTTTAAAAGCATATCATAAGACATACATACATAGTGGCATGGTAATCAGGTGAGCAATAGAGGGCAATGACGCTCTTGTTTTCAAAACAAGCCCCTGTCGGCATGTTTATTGCAAACTACACCCTGATGGGCATGATAACATTAAAATAGGCACTAACTAGCATGTTTATGGACTAAACTAACCAAACCAAACAGTGGAACATCTTCAGAGGGACCCTGTTTAGAGCAACAACCTCTCTATGAAAACAACTTAAAAATGTCCCTGTGCTATATTTGATACAGATCCAACCTCTGTAGTGCATCAACCTCAAAACAATGGCAAATAATTTGTAGTTCACAAAAGGTGTTATAGCTTGCCCACATTGACACAAGCCTGACCTATTGATTAGCATAATTTAACAGTTGATATATTATCTACGTTTATAACACCGATTGTATGTTTTCATAATCAGCGAGTATCACGAAGACGCTTGACTTGTAATACAAACACAAATCTGAAATACCTATATTGCACGATTTGCTTGCGGAAATTGATATATTCAACGCAAGAACCTTGTAATATATTCTTGCATAAAGGTCAGGCTCAGGTAAAAAAAGCCAAGCTATTCTCTACAGGTTTTACTGTATGTACTTTTCAATCCGCAGATAATGTGGATTAACCTCGCTTCATTTATCTACTATATACATTATACAGTACAACCTCCATACAACAACCCCCTTTTTGAGCTGCATATACTGGCTGTCATGTAGAGGTTGTTTCTCTACAGAGATATAATTAAGAGTAAATGTCACCTACAGGAAATTATGAAGGTGTGGCCACTGTTTAGAGGTTTAACTTTACTATATATGTACATTCTGTTGACAGATAATCATGACCTAGTGAAGTCTATTGTATGTGCCGGTCTGTACCCAAATATCGCTAAAGTAACAAAGGGCAAAACCAAACACTCGTAAGTAATACATTGGTTGTTGTAGATTATGTTTGATCTGTGACCATATTTCAATATATGACAGCAAGGTTTTCATATGTGACCACCTTTTAGGAAGACCTTTCGACAAAAAAAAAATTGTGCTATTGTCTTGATGGTATCATGTGTGTTGGTTAAGTTTATGGTCAAACAGTCATTTTCCCAAATACTATTAAATGTATCTATTTGAAACTCAACATAGTTATTTACAATCACAAGGGGAGTCCATACTGACAGGAGTGATAACTCTGTGACCTACATTTATTGAGTTATCTGCCTTTATTACTCTTAGAATTTTCACTGACATGTAAGTTAGGGTACTATCAAGTATGTGGAAGTTGAGGGTCCAGCACACATAGACAATGCTCTTGTTTATACCTGCTGTGCTGTTGATCTTTACAACATTATTGCCAATTTACATAGGTTATTACATGTAAATTGATATTAAAGCTACATTGCCTTCAGTGATGACTACCAATTTTATAAAACAGAGGAGGTGAATAACGTACTGTATGTTATATATGGAATGTTTAAATGCCGAGCATAGCCTTTATTTGCTTGTCAGCTTTCCGCTGAAAATATGGTTGGCATATTGTGCCTCCATCTGGTTTGAACCTGCGCCATTGGATTCGGAGGCAAGCATGCTAACCATTGAGCTATAGAGGCAAACCACAATATAAAATATTAGCTTAAAGTGGAATTTTTAATTCACTGGTGTCATATTGTATTTTAGTTACATGAAGTTTGTAACTGAAGATTCTGTAAAGTGTCAACTTCATCCTAAATCTGTAGCAAAGGATTTAGACGACCCCGTGGGACAATGGATCGTTTATCATATGAAAATGAAAACTTCAGACGTATGTATACACTTATTCACCGGTTAATCACAAAGGGGGTCGTTGTGTTATAAAAGTTATTATTGTAGTGCTATAATTGTAAATATTGAGAATTTGGAATTTTCTCAATGTCTGATTTTTTTGCTAACTTGAGTATGAATTTTTTAGGTTCAAGAAATATCTGTCGTTTTTCTGCAATTGGTTCCTTACACACTTGATGTCACTTTGTGTATTCTTTATATAACATGGTTACAATGTTTATTAGATCACTTGTGCACTTTGCTAAAATACAGTTTCGATCGAATATTTATGAAAAATAGTCAAATTGTTTGTCTGAAACTAGTTACTTGGCAAATTCAAATAAAAGATGCAATGAACACTCGAGCCTTTAGAGTTGACATTTTCGACCAAATCTTTGACATCTTGTCATTATATTTACGAGGGTCATTCAATAAATTCGTGGACTGAATTCGTCATTTCCATACACATTGACACAGATAATAACTGATTATATCACACTAAACTACAGCCTTTCGGACAAAAATGCAGAGAATATTGCAAGAATCAACGCATTTTTAAAGAAAATATGGATAAAACAAAACTATCACGTTACCACAACCACCACACAACGCAAATATATTCTGACGTCAGCGACGTTATTGAAGTTTTGATATTTTTCAAGTGGTAAATCCGAAATTGAATTATTTCATTAATATGGAAATGAATATAAATATTTAAGTTATAAAAAAATTATATTATTTAATAGATCTACTTCAACAGTTTATGTATTCAAAGTTAAGTATTAAGCTGGACTTGTTGGTTGTATGCTAAATTGAAACGCCTCGCAAATTTTGACTGGCGTTTCCTGAAACGTCCCTACGTTTGCCAATTTCGTTCGACCCCTCTATCATTTTTAATACCATGCTGCTCCTCAGGAATTTGATTGTGTCACTAAAACACAGGGACACTGCATTCTGCATGTTCTCCGTTTGCTCTCATTAGCAGCTTATGTGTGTGTGTTGTGTATTTCCAAGACAAGTTCACAATTTAGTAGTTGCATGAATTTCCTTGCTTAAATTCATCGGCATTTTGACGTAAATGAAAACGTGACAGGCATAGATCAAATACTTCTTAATTCAAACTCAAACGTCTAAACAACTTAATAATTTTACCAAGTGTTATGATAATTTATTGCAATAATCTGGCAAACATTTGGGAATGTAAATGCATAAATTCGGAATTTATAACTAGTTGAACAAGTGAAAAGGGCTTCGTTACGTCAGTCGGGGGTGGTAGCGCGTTACTATGGCAATACAACGGCTGCTGTCATGCTACTGTGTTGCATAATTAAAGATAAATTTGTATCTACCGTAGGTAATAGATAAATGTTTATAATGATATAAGAAATTATTATTTAAACACAAATATAATAAAATGAGAACGATTGTCTACGAATATATTGAATGACCCTCGTATCTCTCAAAATTTTGGTTAATTTTACAAATTGGTCATTTTGGGTTAAAACCTGGTTAACACTCAAGATGTTACAGTTTAACCTTATCTTTATGAAGCTTGGGCACTATATAATACTTGATATATGTTTCTCTGAGTAAAATGTAAACTGTATTTGATATTGGGTTGCATGGAGTAAAAAACAGGTCTAGTTTATTAGTCCCCTACCAGTTTTCTCAGTCAGTCTGTCAAGAAATCTGGATCCTGCCATAACTCAAACAGTTTTCAAGCAAGGTTTATGAAACTAGGCATGTGGATAGGGACTAATAAGGAGATAATGCATAATGTTTTATGCGGACAAAATTGTGGTTGCCATGGCAGCAGAAACATTGAAAACCTAAAACCCAGTTAGGGGAAGCTGTGTTGCTTGCAAATCCTCATTACTGTAAAATCATTAATTTTCGTGGGGGATTAAATTTCGTGGATTTCGTGGTTCACCTCAACCACAAACTTTAATACCAACGAACATTGATTTTGACCCTTGGTTTATTACCTGAAATGCAAATCCACGAATTCAAGTCCCAACGAAATTGTCTTTTTTACCAAAACCACGAAATTTCGTCCCAACGAAATTAAATGATTTTACAGTACTTGTTATTCTTATTTCAGGTATTTATATATGATATGAGTGTAGTATCACATTATGCTCTATTGTTCTTTGGTGGAGATATTACACATATCCAGGTATAGCATTACATAACAACACATTTCTGTCACGGAAGAATTTTTACTGTCTAACCTCAATAATTTAATTCACTTAAAAGAAAATTCTATTTAAAATTCGATAAGGTATTTAAACAGTGTATTTTATATGTTCCACATCATATTATTGATACTAGTTATTCTTTGCAGACAGGTTTTTGTTTGTCTGTAGTCTTTAGCATTGGATTGCCTGTTCTCATCAAAGTGGAGTTTTTTTAAAGTTTCTAGAATAAAGTAGTACATGTACTAGCAATGTTACTTCATGTACGACATATTTTACAGGACGGAGGTGTAGAGACTGTATGTGTAGATGATTGGATTAGATTTAAAGCTTCACCAAATGTTGTATCCCTCGTTAAAGTAAGTTATGTTAGACTTACAGAAAAAGTGTATATCATATTGATGATATTCTGACTGACTTAACTATGCTAGAGACATTGCATGGATGCCATATCAACTGTACGTTGGCATGAATGCCCTGTCAAATACAAATTTACATGTAAGAATTTCCTGTCAACTTCATGATAGTGTTAATTCCATATCTACTGCATAATTGTAAGAATGCACTGTCAACTGCATTATTGTATGAATGCCGTGTCAACTGCACAAGTTGACGAATGCCCTGTGATGCCTTGGTCCCACTGAGATATTTTGCCTTGGCGATTTACTCAAGATTTAAAAAATGGGCATAGGAAGGCATCGGGTAAAGGGTACTCTAATTTATTTAAATCGGGAGAACATTCCAAAGGCAAAAAAATGCTTAGTGGGACCAAGGTATTAACTACCTACATTGTATGACCAAGGGAAGCCAAATGACACAGGGTGGCTGAACTGCTAAATTGACTTCAAAATTTGTAACTTAACTTTTTCTGTGAATGTCCTATAAAATGCATTAGTATCATAAGTTTGTGACTTATGGAAATACACATAATTTAATAAATTGATTTTTTCAATGTTTCCAGGACCTTAGACAGGAGATGGATATGATCCTAGAAAGCAAGATCTCACATGCTAAAGGGACAAATTGGGGGTCCACTGAAGGGGCCATTATCAAGGCCATCATTAATCTGGTAACTAAGGAGGACACATACGGGGTCTTGGATAGAATCATGAATCGTCATTGACCTGACTTACAGTTAACAGAGCATCAAGGGAGATATTTACAACAATAGTTCAATCCCTTATTGACAGTTACAAGAAGAGTTTAGTCCCTTGTTTTGTCTTAACAAGAGGAGGTCAGTTCCTTACTGATGAGAAGTTCAAGATGAGTTTGCTCCCCGGTGCTTTAATACTGGAAGGAAATGAGTTGGTTTATCATTTCAAACATACTTGATGTTGCACTTGTTTAGTTGCTGATATGCACTGATTGACTGAGCTTTAAGTCAATAGAAACATGGTCAATGTGAATTAAGTGGGTTAGAATGAGAAGATTGTAAGTACAAAATCAATATTTTGAGAAAACAAGAAAGAACTATCTGAAACTTAATCTTTACTTATGGTCAAGTAAGCTTTTACAACGTCATTTTGATCAACTTGACAATTTCCAATTTTCATGAAAATAGGCTCACTATAAGCGCCTTATGATGCAGATATCAAACATGTATCAGTCTTATAAGGTTGTAAGTAGTAGTCGTAACCTTCTCATTCTTAGCCAGCCAATTGTGTAATACTGAATTAGTTTGTTAGGAAATCAGGACAAAAACTTACATCTTACAAACATGGGATCAAATTGATCTAGTATGAAACAAGTGAAATATCATACCACCCACTACCAACTTCTAACCTTGATTGTTAGGGACTGAGTTAGAGTAGAGATAATTGGACCGGACAGAGTTAAAGTAGAGATAATTGTACGGGGCAGAGTTAAAGTTGAGATAATTGGACGGGGGCAGTGTTAAAGTAGAGATAATTGGAAGGGGCAGAGTTAAAGTAGAGATAATTGGACCGGACAGAGTTTAAGTAGAGATTATTGAACAGGACAGAGTTAAGGTAGAGATAATTGGACCGGACTGAGTTAAAGAAGAGATAATTTGACTGGACAGAGAAAAGTAGAGATAATTGAAGCTGCCAGAATTAAAGTAGAGATAATTGGACGGGGCAGTGTTAAAGTAGAGATAATTGTACCGGACAGAGTTAAAGTAGAGATAATTGGACTGGACAGAGTTAAAGTAGAGATAATTGGACCAGCCAGAATTAAAGTAGAGATAATTAGACCGGACAGAGTTATAGCAGAGATAATTTGAGGACATTGGAGCCATTATGGCTGTCTTGTTTTTTATTGAAATAAAATATTTTATCATTTATTTTCTACTTTTAAAGCTGATTTCTATAAAGGCATTCTTGTTTTATAAGTGTATTATCATGATATTAACAAATGCTATGTATATCTTGTTGATTATTAAAGTTACAGTTAAATTTACAGTGAAAGTTCAGTTTACATTTATTTATTATACCCCCCCCCCCCCCCACTGCACAACTTGTGTTGTAAGGGGGTTATACCGTTTTCAGCTTGTCCTCTGTGTGTCCATAGAAGGTTCTAGTGCACGCAACTCCTCCGGTAGAAGGTTCTTGTGCACGCAACTCCTCCCGTAGAAGGTTCTTGTGCACGCAACTCCTCCTTCAGTTTTAGCAGGATTTCCTTCCAACTTTCACACATGAGCAACCTCAACATGTAGATGTATGTGACGGAAACATTTGCGCTGCAGTGATTTTTGCTAGAATAATGGCCCTTTGCTGGTTTATTGGTTTGCTATAAAAGTTACCTCCCTTGATGATTCAGTCTCAAAATTCAGGGTAGCAAAGGAAATAACTGCTTTGGAGTTTGATCCAACCCTTTTGTGGTTTGTACTAATGCAAACAGAAGTTCACAATAAAAGACAAACTATAAATAATTGTAAAATTCTAGTATATTTCCCTAAAATACCTCAGTAACAAAAACTTACATATAAAACATAAACATGAAAAAAACAAATCTTAATTCTGCATAATAGAAAATCTTAGAATTCCAGCAGCAATTTTATCACAGGAGTCTTGCTCAATCATCAATACAACAGATATTTCAGTACTAGTATTGTGGCGTTTTATTGAACTGTCAAAAAATACATAATTTGTACTATAGACAGCAAGTTAGTACTTTTTCTCATATTTAGTAAGATGAAACCTTGTGCACTAAAGGTACAAACTAAATGGTAGCTGCACACTATGAGTTAGCCTCTTCACCTTTCTGAGACCTGGTAATTCTCAGACCTTTGTCTGAGTTTAGGCTTTTGAATCTTGAATAATCCTTTTTTGTCTATGTTGAAAAGTTGAAAGGCTTGAGAATGATAGCAAAATACCAGGCCTGCTTTGTGGAGAAGACTTATCTACAGAATAGAGCAGCCATGTAATTCTCTTTTTTACAGGACAATAAACAGCTTCAACATGTGTATAGTTTCAATAACAACAGAAATGATGCTGATAAGTATCAAATGCTACATGGATTGTGTTTAATAATTTGGCATTTAAAAAAAGATAACCGTAACCAACAAATCCCTGAAACATGAAATAAAGTCACACTATTACATCTTTGGTGATAATAAAATCGTTAATTCCCTAATCCCAGAAATGCTGAAAAACAAATCACAGGTGTAAAGTATATTATAAACATGTATAAAAGTAAAAACAGTTCATTATTAAAAGTTTCTTAATGTAGTAACAATCACAACGTAACTATCACCAAAGTAGTAAACATATTGTTTATATGCAATGCTGGACTGTAAACAATATACATAGGTGTGCACATCCTGATACATCACCGGTAAGTCAAGGACCCGGACTATATTTCAGACGATAAAATATTCTGGTGGAACAAGGTGTGCAGGAATCACAACTATCTGGTTATTGATACAAAATGCCGCAATTTTACCTTGATCAAAGGTCAATGTATCATATAAGCATTATGTTCTTAGACTACCTTCCTGGACAGTGACTTTCTTGGTATTATCTGCATAAAACTATCTAATTAATGCCATGTATGAAGCAATATTAATACTGTTAAAAGTGTTATTAAATGGTGATAATAATAATCTATTTCAGGATTTCAAAGCACTGTATGAAAAGAAAGCGTGATTAGGAACACAAAACATATAATGGATGGGTGCAAGGTTATTCAAACTAATTTGGAGACCAATCACTGAGTGCTGCTTTCTGATTGGTTGATTATATAAACATGTCAAGAACCAACCAATCATATTAAAGTATTTCAAAGATTTTAGATTGGTCCCTGAACTTTTTATTGAAATAAATGTGAAGACCAGTCTGAAACTGCTGCCTTCTGATTGGTCGAGTATATGATCATGTCAAGAACCAACCAATCATATCCAAGATATTAGATTGGTTCCCGAAATTAGTTTCATAACCTAATACCCAGTATGGATGTGTCTCTGTCCTAATCAGACAATTTCAAATAATATGGAATTGTCTTGAATAAAACTAAATGAACTTTTAAGACAGTGTGTGGCAATGGAATTCAATGATGTCACATAAAATATTCTCAAAAATGTTACTATGGTTATATTCCAAACAATACAAATTATGAAATATACACCAATTTGTCGTAGTTGTGTGACACAGATTTAAACCAAGTATGCAGTAGAACTGTGATGCCTCAACCTGCCACCATTCCTGGCAAATAGGGTTGAACCATCTACGTGTTAGAAAATAGTATAATGCATACTAATATGTCATCATTTTGCAGGGACCAACAAACCGATTTGTGTTTTCTATTTGAGGAATCAAAAGCTCTACTGCAGTATTATTAAGGCCTGCCTAGATCAACCAAAAATAAACTTGACATATTACGATGAGGAAGCTTAAATTGGTTAGGATTCTCCCCCTGGTGAACACTTTTAACCGTTGTGGAAGCCAGAATAATTTGAAGGGGACAACTTTTAGATGCCTTCCTTTGCAATCCACTGTTGCGCTACTATCGTCCAAAAAGCTAAAAAGCTATATTGTTTATACAAAAGAAAGTTTCTAGTGCCAAATATTACAATTTTGTGACAGATTTTTTTAATTTGAGTGGTTGATCAAAGCAGGCCTTGGAAAAAAGGAATTAAGAAAATTCAGTATAAAATCATATAGTAGAAGAAAAACAAATTAATACAAACACTTCAATACAGCATAGATCTATTGATATCTAAAACACTAGCAACTCATGTTTTTTGGCTTGGATTTCTGCACCTTTATATTCTATCACAGATTGGAAAAAACACTGAAAAAGGCTAAAAATATACATCAATTATGAAAATACAATATAAAAGTAAATTGTTTCCATAACAACCATTACAATAAACCCTGAGGTTTTTAAGACTTTTTAAAAACATGTTCTAAGTGTGCTCAAAACTATGTCTTGGTGGATCATGAAATATAAATTAAGTGCTCAGCAAATCAATACAATCAAGGGTTGACTACAAAGTAACACTCTATCTCAGCTGAGACAGCTCTTTAACTGGAGGTACAAGAAAGGGCTGTCTAAAAAGTAACATGTTAACATTCTTTCCCAGCTCACTGGAGGTAAAATCAAGGGATGACTACAAAGTAACATAAAAAGATCCTATCTCTATGTACAGAACGTGCTCAGATGGTAAACAGTGAAATGTAGATATAATATTTCTTATGAGCATAGTATAATTATAAACTGTGTAAGTTTTTGTTTACTACAAATATTTGGCACTACTGTAAAAATATCTTGTAAACAGATCAACCATTGTTGAAGACTGAACTGAAATTTAGTCAATGGGTTTCTCAAACATTGCGTCTGAGTGAATGGTAAAAACATGGACTCTTCAACAGAAAAATAAGACTTTGTTATTATTTTAAACATTAAGTCAACTTATAATTGGAAAAGGCCCCTGAGGTTTGTCTCTTGGAGATTACAATTAGAAATTAAATTTGTATTCCAGCTCAATACAGAAGTCAGTCATAATAATTACTATGTTACACAATCAGTTCACTTCAACAACGGTTGAATCTGTTTACAAATGATGCTTACTACCTTGTTCTCCATGTAAATAATAACACAATACAAATACATGTACATTTATACAATCCAAATATATCTTAAACCACTTCTAATACAGTGTAGGCAATTTAACCGTCTTACACCAAGTCTGAGACAGGATCAAAGTTAATTTTCATAATAATGATAGCAAACAGTTTAAACTTGCAGTATTAAAGATGTATTCATTAAAACAACACTTAATTTGAAGGTTAAAATTTGGGGTTTATGAAATATTAACACCTAAGTCTGGTTTAAATTAATGTGTTATAAGAGGTCCTGTTGTCAAAACATAGTTTGTATACCAGTCACATAATGCAGCTTTCTGATTGGTTGGTTTTTAGACTGATCTTTCAACCAACCAATCAGAAGCCAGGATTGTTAGACTGGTCACTTGATTAATTAGCAAAATCTAAACATGATATTTCATGAAAAGTATGATAGCAGTTAAGTAAAATCAACAATGGCAAATTAGTGGCATGTCAACAATTTAGCAGATACATTTGTATAAACAACAATTCCTTAATCAAATTAACAAAATCATCAACTTTCATATTATAGCAATACACACTTACTCAGTAACTTCAAAAATTCAAAACTCAAGTTTCTTGGAAAGGACACGCCTTACATTTTCCCAACTTATCAGCAATGTTAGTTGAAGAAAAACAAAATTTCAAATCCTAATGCTTTGATATTAGTTCTTAAATAAAGTGAAATAAAGAAAAGTCACACCCCCAAGTTGAATTGATTTGAAAAAAGTAGCATAATGAAACTTGCAATTTCGAAAAATGATTAAGACATCAAAACCATAAATGACTTTCAAATTCTTCCATTAAAAAATTGTATTTAAATTATTAATGCTTCTTTTCAGGAATGTCGTCAGAAGTATTTCCCACACTGTGGAAAATTAATTAAAAGCAAAAATGTTCATAATATTAATCCAATATTTTTCATCAAAGTCCATGTATCAATTTTAATAATTTCATCAGAAAATTAATTTAAGGTGAAAATGCAATATTGAATAATTTGATAAGAAACAGATTTTGGTTCAATTGTCTGCCAGCAATATAAAATTATAATTAAAAAATACATATGATTATATCAATAGTATGTCTTAAACACCTGTTCAGACTTAAATATTCATGGGAAAAGACAAAATTAACAAAAAAACCTGAATAAATAAAAAATACTGTATAAAAAGAATTCTGCATAATCATTTTAAAACATAAATTTGTATTTTTGATTTAGGAATACTTGGCAAAATTTAAGATTCAAACAATAAATTATTAAAAAATCATAGTAATTGTGATAAAAGTAATACAATGCTGATTTATAAAGAATTCTAATCATAAAAGTAATACAAAGCTGGGGTATGTTTACCATTATGTTTCTTTGGATATTTGTTATCATAATTTATAAGGCCTAAATAAAATATTGTGTGTCTCCCTCCCATGACCCACGTCATTCAGGGTTGGAAAATACTATTTTATATATTATTATATTTATATCTTTACAGACATCATATAGAACAACCTTTGCTATTTTTTGTTGGATTTCTTAAAGAAATGATTCTTGTAGTGATGATTTTGGCTGGATGGACAAACAAACATTATTTCATTGTAAGCCAAGCAGTATGATACGAAGGCACTGATTAAGTATATCACTAACACCCACGGCGGAAGTCAAATGATTGTGGTATAGTTGAAGTCTGGCGACCAAGTATAACACATTTATACCTGATCAATACAAAATGCACAGTCTAACTGTACATTAATACTCATTAATTCTACATGAAAAGTTACTCCATCAATGTAAATTTATCAAAGTCACTTAAATAATGTAACTGTATGTTCATATACATGTGCTGATAAATAATACCAAATTATGATTGGACAATTTCTCCCAAACTGAAATAGTGGATCACTGGTAGGACAAGCTTTATTACATATAAGTACAGGTCATGATTTAATTCTAGCATTCATAAAAGGTAGCTGGTCAACTTTTTGAAAAGCCCTTTCGGCACCCGATCTGTGTAGTTACTTTTCCCAGTGGATACAGACTTAACTTAGAAGCAACCCTCTGATTGGCTGGCTCAATCTAATAATCAACCAATGAGAAGGTTGAAACAACTTTGATAAATTTACATATGAAAGAAACCTAGAAACATACATGAAATTACAACATTTGTGACAAATAATTACCGAGACATAAAATAATGGCAGCTAAGGAGTTTTCTTGTTAATATAGGTTTCCATGACAATTGTAACGTTGACAACACGATTCATTCACTTCAACCAATCGAATAACACAAACATTCCCACATTCCTTGCATAAACACAACAAGTGAAGGCACTAGAAATAATTTGATGGGAAGATGCCACAATGGTTTTTTGCTAAAGCATCTATCATCATTTCTTCTTCTTTTTTCCTTTTTTGCCCTTTTTCCCTTTTTTACCTCCTCCGTCTCCCTCCCAACCAAATCCACGCATATCTAAAGCCTGCGGAGCGTCATGTGCAATGTAATATAAGTTTTCCATGGCATGTTGTCCTAAAATGTCTACTTCTGGCTTATCTCCCTTGATCGCCTTCGCGGATCCCTTCGCCGACTTCTTTCCCGATTTCTTTCCAGATTTCTTCCCTGACTTCTTCCCCGACTTCTTACCCTTTTTTCCACTTTTTTTTGGCTGGAACGCAAATGGTAACATTAAACATTTATGTGCATATGATATTTTTTTGGGGAATTATTACATTTTCCAGCATGCATTTTCAAATATTGGCTATCAATTAGAAGGTATATAATATAATAGGAGTATAAAAAGTATTGAAATACATTTTTAAGCTCAACTTTTTCGAAGAAAAAAGTTGAGCTATTGTTGTGACGTGATCTTCTGCATTGATTAAGTTTATTGTTGGAGTCATTTTCTCAAAGACTATCAAAGGCATCCGTTTGAAACTTGGCACAGTTATTCACCATCACAAGAGGAGTCTACAAGGATGATAACCCTGTGACTTTTATTTATTGAGTTATCTGCCCTAAGGCCCTTGTTACTATCAAAAACAAGTATGTCGAGCGTCCAGCTCTTGTAGGCAGTGCTTTTGTACCATGTTTCAATGCCATTTAGGATAGCAGCAAGTTTTTAGAGGAGGTCAGAATACTCGAAACAAACAATTACCCCGGTATCTTTCATGTCTAACCAGAAATGAAAACGTCAAACTTACCATTCTGTCTATGTGTTCCGATGGGTGCGCATTAAACTCATCAACAGACAAGGCCATCGGAGTGCCTTTCTATATATATACAAGCAGACTACCCAGGAACTGATGTCCCGTAGTAGCTGCTGGTTCCACTGTGTTAACTGGTTCCTTCAATAGGTGTGCCGGATCATGATATATACCAAATCTGAAAGTAGATTTTTAAATCTATTAAGTTAAACATAAAGTTTGTATTTGAGGTATAATGTTAATCACAGTTTCATTCCTATCTGTTCGGCTATTTCACTGCATCTGGGGCCTTATTCACCAAAGGTGTAAGTCTAAAATCCAGACTTAGACTTAAAATCGTCATTATTCATAATCACTGGCATTTCTTTGAAATTATGTTTAACCATGTGAAATTTTATTGGACTATTGGTTGTTACCCACTGAACATGTTTACCAATTTATATCAAAATCGGTGCATTTAGAACAATATGAGAGCGAATAGAACATTTGACGATGTAAAGTCTGTCAAAGTCTATGTTTTAGACTTACAACGTTGGTGAATTAGGCCCCTGAAATGGTTCAACACTTTCAACCAAAAACAAGATTGTTTTCAGTAAACGCTTATGCCCCGGTGGAAGCCTTATCTGTAACAAATAGCTAAGTCATTCACATTCCATAAATCTGTTGAAATGTATGGAAGTGTTACATGCCTTTGATAATGTAATGTGTTTATGATGGTAAACAAGTTACTTTTAGTATGTAAAGTTTGAAAGTATTTTGTAACAGCAGAACGGAGGGACAAACAAGCAGATGGATAGGACAATCACTATAATTTATGCCTCCTGCATCAGTAGATGCGGCATAAAAAATATATGGAATCTAATTATTGCTGTAGCTACATTTCTATCTTTTAATACTGTGGTATTCACTACACAACTTCCACAGATTCCAAAATAAGTCAAACATCAATTACCACGGTAGTTGAGAATTAAAAGCACTCACACAAGATTAAAGTGCCTAGTAACTATTATGATGAAAGACACTCGTCAAATTAAAATAACTGAATTTACTAACAATAATCCAAAATCAAATAAAAATCCAATATATCATAGAACTAACAACATTCACCTACCAGTTTAACTCTCCAGATTTGATAATCAAATGATACAATTTCAAACATTGAAGTATGAAATCTTAACCCGTATATCTCGCCTACCGGTATATGGCTATACCTGTCTGCACAGTACCAAGATTCAATATACCATATGAATCAATAAATAACCATGTAATTTGAAACACACTGTCACTGTCATGATCATATCATACACTATCAGATAAATTAATGATTTAAGGTATTAACTTATCATGAGCATGCTTTATTATAAGTAACTTTCAAAAGTTTGAATTTAATAACGACACATATTATATTATGTGTGATTTTAATTTATTGCTACTCCCATCAGCTGACTGGTAAACTTTATCCGTTGTCATAATAATTATATTAATATATTAAAAAGTCGAAACTATTACTAAACACTGGATCACTAATTGAGTTACAAACTTCAATTAAGTTTACTAATCTAATAATCTAACATATAATTAATAAGCCGACAGACCAAAACAGGTTAAAGTATTATGAGATAGAAAACTTAATCTTATTGACTTTCAAACTTCATTTATATATTTTAATAACCATGCCCGCATAGACAACTTAGACAGGATTGGTTTTAACATACAGGTAAACTTGTCTGAGGTTAAAATTTCCAGAGTTGGATTCCCATGGGACATAATTTCTTGTATTGGGTAAAAAGGGCTATTTCAATGGGACGTTAATTCGTGGTTTTTGCATTTGAGGTAATAAATACAAGGGTCAATCAAACATGAATAAATACAAGGGTCAAATTATTGTTTGATGGTATTTGATTTTGTTGTTGAAGATGAACCATGAAAACCACGAAATCTAATCCCCTATGAAAATTTATGATTTTACAGTATGTTGACTAACTAATGTACATGTCAATTACAATACAAATATAGGCATGGCGATACCCATAGGTACTTGTGTCTAAATGTTTGGAGTCTGTTTGGTACTTTGGTGGACTTTGAACAATATTGTGGGGCACTGTTAGGCTATTTATAATACCACTCAACTCTGCATTTATGTGTTATTTAAAACTTAAAAAGAAGACACATGTTCTGTGGTCTTAGCAGGGGTCTTATTGAGGTTTAACAAAAATGCATCAATGAAAAACAATTTGTCAAAAAAACTGAGTCAGCAAGGCTGAGCTGTAACTGAGTTACCCGCTGTAGGGTAATTCCAAAATTTATTTGCTCAGTACCATGCCACATTTAAAATAATTGGTTCATATTGATTTACCAGACATTCAAATACACTTTTGAATGACAAATTCTTATATCAAAAATCTTATATTGAAAGTTTCTATTTGCATTCAGCTGACTTGGAGTTTAAGACCACAAAAAGTCATTTCTTATGGTTTTATACTTTTCAAACCTATTTCGTTCAAACTGTCCTAACATTGCACTGATGTTGTATGATTTTCTATTTTCTTTTAACAAATAACAGAGAATATTGCCATTCCCGTGTCAATATATACATAATAATCTATACACGTAATAATCATTCCTTGCTCAAAATCATGAAAGATATGTAATAAAGTGATCATTTTATCCTTGCCTTCGCTCGCTTGATGTTTAATCAATTATAACATGCACCATCACACTATTAAACTCAATACATGGTCCGTATTTTACAGCTTAGCTTTTATATTCTATAACGTTAATAGAGGTCTCGCATAAATCATTTAAATTATAGATTGTGAAAATCAACCTTAAAACGTATTTCTTTAAGCAGAACATTGGGTCAACATTTAAAGTTTAAACTAATGGACGGCTATTTTGTGTTAAATTCCTTCCTTTGTATGGGGATAAAAGCATGTAATTTATATGTAGTCTTAAAATCAAAACATAATTAAAACTACATTAATAGTAACATGAAATATGGCTTACTAAAAGCATTCACACAATAATATTAAATGTTATATTATAGCTATTTATTCATCTGCAGGTCGAATATAAGGGTTTTAGGTATAATCATAAATATTTCAATTTACAAGTTATATACTTATTCAACACTCACAAGGTAAACGGACAGAAAAGGAGGTCAAATATTGTATTTCAATGCGATTAACTTATCATATTTTAGAATTAATACAATTTTTTTAATTAATACAATGTTTGTACATAGCACTTTTTAAACATCATGCTCTCATCCAAATCCAAGTTGCAATGATTTAATTCCAAACCCTAAAACTTGTTTAACATATAACAAACATTGTAAAAACTAATTGAAGTTTACCTCAAACTGACATCGAAAATGAATTAACAGTTTTATAAAATGTGCCTTGTTGTAATCAGTCAATATTTACTGAACAAGTAACACAAAATCCATACAGTTAACCCCTTCTGATAGAAGTGATAAATACCTAGTACATTTATTAAACTTCAACTTTAATAATAAACAGAAACTTTTGAAGATTTAACTGAAATGTCAAGCTCCGAACAATATGACAAAAATTGTAATTTACGAAATATTTTAGCAAAATACATTATTATTTCAGTTTTAAGGTTTTCTTACAAGATAATGTTACCGTATTCTGTATACACCATCTCCAAACTGGCTGGAGAACTAACATGTGATTGACATTTAAACCACTGATGTATTTCTGCATTTTCGAATAAAAATGAAAGCATTGAAAAAGTTTCCGTTGGGAATAAAGTGTCCAAAATGTTTAATGCAACACATGAAAGTATTTCAAAAGTGCAAAATCCAAGCAAAAGAATGAACATGCAGACAAATAATTTCCAGCAATTGTATTAATACTATCAAAACTTAAAAACATAAAAAAAATTCTAAGACCAATAACAAACCAGAGAAGAACATACTAGTTTACAGTTAGTTACTCACCATATTAAAAGTTATATCAGGTACTTTATCCAAAGAAAATAAATCAATGATGAAAACACAAAAATATCTATCCTTTATATAATATATATTATTGTATATCAACTATGACACCGAAAAGTGTAAGTATAACTATACTTTCAATCAAAGCAGGTTGATTTTAATCTGTAACTGAATTATGACGGGTATGCACATGTTGATGTACCATTCTAGATACTGTAAAATCATTCATTTTCGCGGGGTATTAAATTTCTAGGATTTCAAGGTTCACTCCAACCACAAACTTTTATCCCAGCAAACATTAATTTTGACCCATGTTTTATCACCTGAAAGGCAAATCCATGAATTCAAGTCCCAACGAAATTGTCTTTTTTACCAAAACCACGAAATTAAACGATTTTACAGTACTCAGTTAATTAACTTCAAACATTGATCCCTATCATTTGTTTCAGGAGTACACAAACTAGAAGTTTCTGTTATTGACACAGGAGGCAGTGAGTGGTATATACAGGGGTCAAGTGTAATGTAAATATTAAAACTAAATGAATTTCACTCCACTTCAAGTACGCAGCAACATATTAAAGATAAATTATTCAGGACCAGAAGCTATTGAACTTGTATTACAATCAGTTAACTGTAGGACTGCAAAACAAGATTAATCATTTCTTTCCTCCTAATCACTAGGATCAATGTTTTAAGTTTACACTTCAAAATTTTCAAATACCTGCAAGTGGCTGATTAAGACAATAAAATAAAGATAATTCCACTACACCAAATCAAGTTGATAACCCTACCTTTAGTGTAGTCCAGTCAGGATATTTTGTTTATGTGTACCCAAAATATTAAAACCATTGCTGAAACAGGTAGAGCTTAGTTTGGTATTGAACTGTTGGTATAAGCAGTTATACTTGTTTCTACGCCGCAATAGTGGATTGTTCCAAAGTGTCACTGTATTCTTACCCCTTAAACTGGACTGTACCCTACTTTTCTGCCCCTGTCCTAAACATAGTATTGGCATTAAGCTTGAGACTACAGCTAATTGTTCATTATCCTGTGCATAAAATCACTATTAAAAATTAATTGAGATTTTCATTTCCCTTTTTTTTCAGCATGATACCAGTTCCTCAATATAATGTAAGTTTGGTTTGGTCCTATCAAAAAACAAGACGTTATTTAAATAAACTGCTAATCAGGTTCCCTGGTGTAATACTGTAATCAGTTACTGATGCTGCAATCCAAATGGTGATAAAAAATGAAATTGGTACATAACATAAAAGTAAGAGAGTAGTCGAAACTAACTTATAGCCAAGTACATGCAGCCTTTATTTGCCAGTCAGCTTTCTGTTAAAACATGACCGGCATACCGGTGCCTAGATTTGAAACCTGGGTTGCCAGATTAGACAACAACCACCAGACCGCTGACATATTATCAGATAAATAATTATGGGTTGGCATGGACAATTTAGGAAAGGTTATATATAATTTTCTCGAATCATAAAATATATATTATATTAATTTGTCAGTTTAGCTTATTTTAGAATACTGTAAAATAATTTTATTTCAATGAAATTTCTTGGTTTTTGGTAAAAAGACCATTTAAGTGAACCAAGAAATCCATGAAATTTAATCCCCCATGAAAATTTATTATTTTACAGCAATCGCCATCATGGACATTCTCATCTCCCTAGAAAAAGTAAACCATAAGCCATAATATCAGAAATATGTACCTAAACTTAAGTGCCCATAAATGCTTGCATTGTAAACAGAACTAGAAATGTGGTCACAAACAAAATACATCACAGTAGATATTATAAATCCAGAAGTATCACTCCTCAGTTTTCATATTGACCTGACAGAACTGAAAAACTCCATAACTCCATGATAGAACTGATTAGTTGTGTATCCTGAGTTTAGACAGAGGGTTACAAAAAATACAATTTGTTCTTCCTTTCCATTGCAGTAATATGAAAGTGTATGAACCTATGAGGGAACTGGGTAGTAGTGTTTTTGGGAAAACAATCATGAACATGCAAGATAATTATCAGGACATGTATCCGCAATTTATATAGAGAGCTTATATAGTACAAATCCTACATCAAGCATTGAGTAAGAGTTGAACTATTGTCTACTGTAATGATAATTCTTAGTTTCATTAGCCAATTCTACAGTTGTAAATTACAAATACACAACAGGTGCACAAGCACATATCATCTCTCTACCAAGTAGTACCCCAGCGCCTTAAGTTCTTTGGGCTTGATGTGGATGTAAAGTAGCTTATTATTTTGCAGGTATGAGTATTAATTAAAAATTGCCTTTTAGCAAGTTAACAAGAGAACTGCCATGGTATTTTCAGGGATAAATTTCCCTTTGGGGCACAAAATGGTTGTATCTCACTATTAAGTACATAGTAAGATACAACCTTATTGGGCCAAAGGGACAATATACCCCCAAAGTGTGAAGTCAATGTTGTTTGTCCATTGAAGAAAGATGAGGACCAAGACTTCCTTCTACGTAGTTGACTGGGTTCAGGTGGCGAATGAGTCCTATCTTGGTGCGGAAACATTGGTTACAGGTGACACATATGTGATCTGTTGGTGTTTCTGTTGAGGTGCAGACTAATCTTGGGCCTAGTTTGCATAATATTATGGAACTTTTCACTTTCATAGTCTGTAGGCGTGATTGTTCTGAGCTCTTTGATCCAGCACTGATGAGATGGCGCAAGTGAGGTTGATTAAGAGCAGATATTTCCCAGTTTCCAAAGTCCATGTTCAGTGTTTTGAGGGCAGTTTTGATGTAGTCCTCAAATTTTTTCTCTGCTCACCTTCAGCTTTTTCAGACATAAGCTCACCATAGAGAAGCTGCTTTGGGATCCTGGTTTCGGGCATCCTGTACACCTTTTTAAGAAGTGTATGGATAGAGGGTAGGTCTAGCTCTTTTCAATATTTCTCGGTCAGGAACTTTGTCTCTCAAGCTGACTTTAAGGATCTTGTCAAGGCTAGCGTGTGAAAGTGGTGCAGTTTTCGGACATGTCTGCTATAAACAGTCCATGTTTCACCAGAATATAGGAGCATGGTGGCAAAGTGACTTCAAGTGCCATTAAGACACCCCGATTAAGCAAATCTCCATTAAAGACTATACAAATACAGTATTCAGACAATACCACGGGTATATTTCTCTTCCCAGTACACAGCATCCTCTTCCATTCATTAACTGATAGCAACTTTTGGACATGTCATATAATTTATAGCTTCTAATGGTTTAATTAAGATTTAATTGGTTTTTAATTGGCATTTAATTGATTTATCCTGGCACAAAAATCCATCAGGAATGACAAGATAATTAACATGATTTGACGTCATCAAATAGTTGCCTGAGTTAAATTTCCTTTTTCAAGACCTTTTGGACATAGTGAATACGAATGACACAACTCAGATCAGAATAGTGTAAACCTCAAACTATTTGTTATGATCGCGAAATTAGGTGACAAAGCAGTTATAGTCGGTGTGACGAGTTATTGCGCACGGGAATGTTTTGATTCTCGTCCAGTGGCATGAATAAGTACTAAAAATACGCCATATGTTCTAAAGATTAAAGAAAACTCATTAAAAAATGTAATTACCATCCTGTTATCTCCAAAATAGATGAACTTCAGCTCCAGGAAGTGTACAGGTCGTCAGTAGTTACATTAATTTCCGGTGCATAATTGGTTTCCAGCAATCAATGCGAATAGGTGTAGCCGGAAACAAGCTAGTTGAGGCGTCAAACATATAAATCTTCTGCAGTAATAAATACCGTTAGTCTGGATTACCTGCCCCTTGTCACTTCGTACTACTATAGTACGACGGGAACCAGACTATAAATACCGTAACAATTGATAAAATCCTATTAATTGTGTCTATTGATTGAACCATGTTTATTAATAATATATAATTATAAAAAAAAATTTGTTTACCTTCATGATTGAACTTTTGCTAGCTTTACCTAACAATTTCGTACACTGGGTACCGTTTACTAATCTTGACTGGAATACTCAGAATATGTTACTCAAAACAAGCTCGTTAATACCAATATTTAGGGTCCAAAAAATATATTACACATTAAATCCAAACAATATAGCATCAGGAGCTGAACTGTTCTTTAACCCCTCAGATAGAGCAGACTTAATATTCTTCTTCTTCTTTCTTTCTTTCTTTCTTTCTTTCTTCCATTTAATTTGCAGGGCCCACTCTGGGGCATTATCGCAAATATTAGAGACAGAGGTGAGATACAAGGAATCCGGGTGCGATACCCTAGCTCGTTTCCTTAGTTTGGTGTTATCAGCTTTTCGGTCAGTCCGCTTAGCTCAGTCGTTAGAGCACGAGACTTTGGATCTCGGGTTTGTGGGTTCGAGTCTCAGGACTGACCAACTAGATTTAGTAATAGTCTGATGAATGAGACTTTAATACTAGGTCCCATGTATGGGTGCTATACACCTGTCATGTAAAAGAACCAAGCATGTGCTAAAAACATTTCACGTTTTCAGTGTTTTATCAAAGACGTTCATACACTGGATTTGAAAGTCATCGATTTTACCGAAAATCGTGGATGATCCACAATGCAATGCGCACGCTTCGGTAATTATCGACCGTTTCTGCTAAACCTTGATTTTACCGCGTTCGGTTAACTCCGCCGATATTGTTTACGAAAACGGCCATCTTTAATGGAGTTGACAGGTGGTTTAAATGTCTGATAATCGACTTTTATTGAAACAAATTGGCTATTTGATAGAGTTAACATGTTTATTGTCATTTGAAATGTTTTATACACCGAAACTTCGATTAAAATATGAGTGTATGAACGTCTTTGGTTTTATATACAGATTATTTATAAAGATCAATTTTTAAGAAGAGCAAAATTAACGTGATGCTGTGAAACCATATAGTAAACCGCTATTACTGAAAAGCAAAATCTAACTTTTTTCATGAATCTAACATGAATTTAATCTGGTTTCATGCATCTCAATTATTAAGTCCTTGCTGAAAAGTTGAAGTTTACTTCTCATATATGGCCTCGATTTTAGTCAGCTGTTTATTTAATAGTCCAACCACGGAAGTGAAGCCAAATTTGAAACTTAGAATGAAACGCTGACAGAACTTTATTTCTGGGTGAATAACTTCGAATAACAGATCACATATGCGCAAAAAATCAATACTCTTGAGATAAGAATTGAACTGACCTTTAATTGTAGTATTACTATAAATGTATATGGAGGATGAAGCATCCGGCCTTCTGATCGTCATTTTTACATGCAAAAACACAAAATACTTTATATCAACAGTGCAAAAAAATTACATCTACATCAAACACAGAATCGTAGATTGTCGACTATTATGGGGTGCGCTGTCAGAGAAAACAGTTATTAAAGAGATATATTATGTTGCAAGAGTTGAACATGTAAAAGATAAAAGACGGTATCCTATATCCTGTCCTAACTTACTTCGGGCTGGTTTGCCTCTAAGGCCACCACCAAAGAACGCCAATGACTTCTATCAACAGCAAGTCGCTCCACTTGACCCCATGTCCAACCGCTCTCTGTCAGCTCTCGGTTCGTTTATCTTCGCCAGGTTTACATTGTCTTTCCCCTATTTCTCTTCCCTGTTGGTGTCCATCTCATATAGCTACCCGTTGGATAGAGGCTGGCTTTATTCGGCTGATATGTCCTATCATCTCGACCCAAAGACAGTATGTTACAGTTAAAAACAGAATGGTCAGTTACAGTCTGGCAGCAACCAGTAGTCGTTGAAGACACCATATACATATATTAACAGTTCATAAATAAATATACCTAGTCTGTAGGTTTGTTATAAAGTTTATGTTATAAAGTTTAAGATGAACATCTTTTATAAGTGATAGAAGGAAGTTCTACTATCGATTCGACGCCAGAAGACTACAAGAGGATCGGATGCCTCGTAAATGGGGTAAGCCGGCTACAGAACAGGACTGGGGCTAGATTTGACAGTAGTTGGGAGGGAGTTCCATAGTCGAATAGTCATGGAGAAGTAATAGTTAACGAAGCATCGAGCCTGAGAGTATGAGAGTGATTAGTTAGTTAAGGAGGTGGTGAGTTAACGTTTCAGGTTGGAATGAGATGTGAAGAGTCGACTGCAACAGATTGGGTCCCTATTTTGAATATAAAAAGAGAATTAAATGACCTTCGGTGTTTTAGGGTATCCCAATCGAAAGTTTTCTAGAATTTTGGTAACACTACTGTACTTGTGTACAATATTTTTTCTGTAACTTGGTCCTATTCCAAATGGTTTCCGAAATGACAAATGCCATATTTTTTCAATGCCAGTAAGTGCACAGTAAGCGTGGAGATTACCGAGGACATTTTTAATTGATGTACTCAGCCACATTTCTAATTTGCCACAATTATCAGAATACTCGTAATAATATTATCATGAACATATACACTGTATGATACAGAAATTGTGACGTCATTACTGTGTCGTCATTTTTATCATGTAGATCTATCTACATAGAGAGTACATGCATGTTTTTTTATTGAAAATAACCTACATAATGAAATTAACATTTTAAGCTTATTTATTATGCTATTATTATAGAGCTGATTGTCTAATACAAAATCAGTCCGGGTGGACCGGTAGACACGGCGTTTATATTTCGACAGGGGAAGCAACTCGTGCATAGAGGGCGGTGCGCTAACCGAATTTTTCTCGGGAGAATGTAATTTCCTGTTATTGTTTTTACCCAGAATGGCTCAGTTTGGTAAAGATTTAGACAATGTCGTGGCTAGCAGTTCCATAAAGATAGTATCTACCGAACTAGTGGAAACATACACGGTAAATATTAACCGAATATGTAGAATTTTATTGAAACGTAATTTTTTTTAACGGATTCGTCCCCTTACAAGTTCGTAAGCAATTAATGAATTATATCCCCTATGAATATGCTTGACATTTCTATCATTAGCATGAAGTTCGTTATGTGAAGTATAATTGGAGATTAAATATTTTATTCATGTCTTTAAAAATGCTTCTGTACTGGTTTATTAATTTTGGTCTTCAATGAGTTGAGTCTTGAGCAGTTGTAGATGTGGGGCAATCTGCTAGGAGATTTTTTAATTTCTGACCTTTATCTCCATCGCAGATGTGACCTAAAGTGTCATATATGTGGGGGGCTTTGCGATCAAATTTTTGGCGCAACTTGAAAAGATGAATGAAAAGTTGTAAATACCATGAAATATATAGCATGTCCACGAAGATCAACCCTTTTTCTCGTTATCTGCACCAAAAACATCCATAAAACACTCAGCGGTTCGTTTGTCCGACAATTTTAACACGACGATGTCGCACTTTTAAATTCCACTACACAGCTATTTGTTGTTGATATGCAAATCGCATTCCCCTATCGACCAATCAGAATACTCGATGGAATGAGTTTCTAGAACAATGGAGGATGCTGGGAGATCTTCAGCACTATTTGGTTTTCACAGTGATGTACACTGGTACGCGTGAAACCAATTACTCTTGAGCTCGCTCGGTGAAACTAAAAACGAAAAATTAACGAAGATTTGTTGACAAATCGAGCTGATTTTTCTTGTAAACTGATAGTTAATGACTTATGAACAGAATACGATAAGTTAAATGAATTTTACTGCTCGCTTAGCGATTCGCACAACGTTAGCATATGAATTACACACGTGTTGCGCTCATCTGTACGGGCTGTACGGGCGGTACACGCGTACCGGATACTCACAGTTATGTTTACATTTGGATTTTCGGAAATTACACGTGCTGATTTATTTATCGATTTATTGATTATAAGGACCAATATTAACAGGTATTCTGTACCATTCGTTTATTTTTATTATATTTTTCATGTTCAATGCTGAAAATGGCTCTAATTTGGCGTAAAAGACAGAATTCATGAAACTCAAAAACTGATCAGTAAAGCGCATAATGGGTCTTGACTTAGAAGTGGATACTCTAAGTCGAGATTGTTTGACTAGAGCAGTTGAGGCCTTCACTGCCATTGGCTCAGACAGTGGCCTCACTGAGTGGGAACTGTGTGCAATGGGCCAAATAATATATAGCCGAAATGCATTGAATTGCCCCAAGGTCTATGTGGTAATTGCCAAATTTCCCAAGTTCTAATCCAAAGTAATATAATCTTGGTTATCCGCTATTTTGCCGTAGAACAAAATCCCGCACTCACTTGGCAGTGTTGGCCCTGTGGACATCTGAAAGGTAAAAAACCAATAGGCATCCTATCCCCACCCCTTCCCAGGGTTGAGCGCCGGGGTTTTAATTGACTGGTGCATAATTTAAATGGTTGGCTAGTCCACTCTAAAGTATATAAAAAAAGTTTAGGTCTTTGGTTAAAAGTCTATTCTTGTATTATAATCTTAAGTGATCATTGGGGAATGTTAACTACTGCACCTTTCAGATTTATTTTCTTAAATCAAATTATATCCATAATGTTATGAAATAATGCAATTTCTGTTTTCAGATATACATTGTTCAAGTCACATTAGGGCCTTACTCATGGACGATAAAACACAGATACAGTGACTTCCATGATCTCCATGAGAGGGTATGTATACTTAACTGTATTTTAATCAGAGCATTACTTTCCAATAAACCATACCCTGGAGTACCAAAAAGACCCTTCAGATTCAAAAGCTGTTGGAATCCCAGACCTTCGCTAAATAATCTAATGTAAAGCATACAATCAAATATATCAGCTGTAACTTATCGGTGGATCCAATTTTATGCCCTGGCATTTATTTATCCTGAGGCATAATATAGTGATTTACCCATCTGTCTGTTAACTCTGATTGTTTGATACAAAACTAAACTTTCAAGTTGATTGACCTAGCTAGTTATTATCGACTGGGGGAGAATCATTTACTGAACGCAGTCTTGTTCTAGAAAGAATTGAAGAAATTCCTGGAATTTTTTGTCTTCCTTTGGCATTCTTTTCATCCCATCAAAAATACTTCTCTGTAAATTTCATTCAGTAACATATCTATGAACGACTTATTATATTCCTTTCATAATTTCAGCTATGCAGCCAGTGCAAACTAGATAAAAATTTGTTGCCACCAAAGAAATTATTTGGAAACCAGTCCGAGAGTTTCATCAAAAAGAGGCAACATGACCTTGAGGTTTACTTACAAACTGTACTTCATTATGTTTCAAACAAGATGCCAAACTGCTTTGCGTCATTCTTGGAGTTTGACCAATATGTAAGTGTGATATTTATTGTTCATACTGAAATCTTATGTAAACATGTAACTAGGGGTAAATGTCTAGGGACTGGGTCATTTGATCATAATCGTGTACTGAAATTGATATTATCATAATTTGACATATAAAGAAAAGTCAAATTATAGCCATTTTCAAATTTTAAGGGTCAATTGGACGATTCAGGGGCCAAATGTACCTTCACCCATCATCCATGTATAAACATAAATCGTCTAGTTTATTTGCTTCTTTTTGTCTTATTATACCATTTTGTAAGTCAGTACAAATCTGGAACTGCCCATCCGTATATTGAGCTCACCTGAGTACAAAGTGCCGAAGATAAGCTTTTAGTATCTTTAAACACATCACAGCTGATCAGTTCAAACATTTCACAAGTTGAAAATTTGTGTGGGAAGTTCCATATGTTACAGATATTGCTTGTTCTAATTTCTTGGTTCTGGATTTATAAGCCATTAATGTGCTGACTGTCGCCCCACTATAAATGAATTAACCATCGAAGTGTTTACCTGTATAGTAATTTATTATTTTATTTTCTCGTTCTACAGGAGATCCATGGTATCACACATGTCATGGCTGAGGAATTATATGAGAAAGGTAAAATGTTAGGAAATTTATAAACATCGTCTCCGCATGAATCTTTTATTTCAACAGGTGTTTTACCGCAACTCCAAATTAGTTTTTTTTCATTAAAAAATGGCTAAACAGAACATTCTTATAAAAACTTTTGTTCGCCACTAACAAGAATCAAGTTCAATGTTATTAAAACAAGTTAGTTGAATTCAGTAAAACATTCTTTTACTGTTGAATGTAATATCTATGTTAAACTTTATATGTTTATTAACGATTTCGTTTTGTAATACACATGTATCTGATTGTTTAGAAATGTTTATTTATAACAAAAAATATAAGGTTACTGGCTTATTTTCAGGTGATGTTATGTTACAGACTAGGGAAATGTATAAATCTACACCACTACATCTATATTCTTTAACTGAAAGATTAAAGTTACCTGAACCAACTTGTGGTAAGATTAACAACTCATTATTATATTCCTTGATCGTAGATAGGGGTCTATATTGAAGTTACGCCTCAAACTTGAGGTCTCTGTCCAGTGTCATGACAAAATTTGTCTATGCTGTTTCTCTTACTAATTGTCATCTTTCAAATTCATTGAAAGTCAACAAAACTTATTAGTACCAAGCCCATTTGTTTATGGTGGCGACACAGTCACACGTTATGCAGATCAATATTTTTGCACTGTACTGTATTTTAGTTCATACTATTGCCTAGCAATCATTGATGGAGTTTCCTGGTAATTGTTCAACAAAACTTCCCATCACCCAGTGTTCAATCTAGCTCACTATGGCAGGGGGCCATTTAGACCCACAGATTATGCAACAGGGGAGATTTTGGAAAAATAGGGGCTCGTATGTTAGTAGAAATATTAACTGAACATTCCTTGCAGTATTCATATTGCATGAAGTTATAAAAGTATTCCAGTCTTGAAAACCCCTCAAATAGTTACAAGATCGGCTGTATTGTTTAGTGTTGTTCTAGTGTTGTATTTTAATATCATTTCAAACTGGGTTGTGACAGTTCATACACTTATTTGAAAATTTCTCAACAATTTTTATTTTCCTCATTAAGTGGACAGTTGCTGGTCCCTGTGTGTGAGTACTAGTTAGAATGTACTCCAGGAAAACTGGTTAGGTGACTCGGCCATTGTATGTATCTGAGAAGTTATTGAGAAACAGTGTTATTTTTTATTTTATTTGTTATTTTTTGTTGTTTTACAGAGAGTGGTGATGTGAAGCGAGATCTAGGACATATTTTAGACTTTATTACTCGACTTAAATGTCTACAGGTTAGTCTACTGTATTTGTTATCTGAATTCTGAATTATACTTCACAAACTGTTGCTATAATATTAAATTTGTTTCCAGTCAATTCTATTCTCAATATTTTGACCTAAGTATGGTCTTTCAATTTTGCTATGATGTTTGGTTCATGTGTAAATTAGAAATTTTGCCGATTTTGAACTGGGAATAATGACTTAGAAACATAAAGTATTTTGTATAAGTCGTGAAGTTGATGTGTTCAATGAAACTACCGGTATTGGCTCAAGCATAAAATTTAACATACAAAGAAATTACATAATTACTTGAAGGTGGGATATTGCCACATGCTAAGTGTCTAAAATTTCACTTACAAAGTATATCACTAAAATACCGTTGAGAAATTTGTTATATTCGAAGATTGGTCAATTTCCAGTAATTGCGTTCTTGTATTTCAGGTTTGTGGTGATCAGAAAATAGGAAACAGTGACATTAATATGAATGAATTAAACTTTGACCTAACCCTGTTCAAGTCCCTACAAAAAATCGAGGTAAGTGCTGGGCATAGTTAATATTTTTAAAAGTCTCAATTGCTATATGTAAATGCTACAGGGTTACCTGTATGCAAAACGATGCATTTTGAGCACTTTAGTTGGGTTCTGAAGGTGAAAAACACCATAAGATAAAAGAAAACAAGATTACGGTATGCATCCAGTTGATTTGTGGACAAAACATGCTTGATTTAAAGTCCAACGGAATCAACTCTTGCAAAATCAGCATTTATCATCCATACATTTTACTTGCATAAAAGGCATTATGTTACAGTTTAGCATTAAAAAATTGAGTGGTTGTTTAATTTCTATGATTTGTGTTGTATTTCCTTTCAGTTACTGTCATTGAACCTAGGACTGGTTGGAGGTCTGGATACGGTCAAACAGACATTACAGACAATTACTGTGAAACATTCTATCTCATCTATAAAGGTATCTTATACTGTGTTACTGTGTAGCACATATTTTGTTTGAAACACAAATCTTTCACTTTGTTGTGCCTCCCATCTTTGATTAGGGGGTATATTGTTCTACACATCTAGGCCTGTCGATCGGTAGACCACATGGTTTCTGATCAATAACTCACAAACGCTTTGCTATAGGGTCTTTAGATTTTTTGTTAAAGTTTGCCAGCAACAGCAGATGACCCCTATTGATATTGAGTCAGTAGGTCGAAGGTCAAGGTCACTGTGACCTTTACCATTTATGACTATTGGGCTGCCATGCGTCAAAAATGTTTAAATACTTTGTTTGAAATCTATTGTTTTCTCTTAAGATATAATAGTAACATATTACTCAGTGCTTTCTCCACTCCAGACCAACACTTTGGCTCCTTTATAGAGGTTATTGTTTTTAAATGTTAACTCTAACAACATATTATGACTACAGGAAATATGGAGTAAGACATGATGTTCTGAAAAGCTTTCACAGTACAGTACAACATCTCCAGACTGGCCCTTTGTAGAGCAATAACCTTCCTTAATAACACCTTGAAAATTTCCCTGAGCTCATATTTATTATAAATTTAACCTCTGTAGAGCAACAACCTCTAAACAACAGCCATCATATGCAGTCCATCATGGTGTTGTCCTACAGAGGTTGTTATGTAATTTGTACATTTGATTGGTCAAATCTTTCTGAATCACTATACATACTATGTGCTGAAATTAACAACTTGTTACTATTAAATGTACAATATTGTAGGAAGTTTTACTACAAGATTTACCACAATGGAAGGCTGATGATGGTACTTTGTTGGTGTCATATTGGGATGGTATTACACATGTTAACTTTAGTCATAATACAATATCACAGATTGACGACAGTGTGGTGAGTAATATTATATTCTGTTCTGTCTAAATTATGTTAATTTGCTCAGATAATCCTTTATTATCGGATGAAAGAAGGAGTTTTTATATTTCCTGGAAAGAGAAACATGTGTCAACCACTTTGTCCATCTCTGTGTGTTAGTATCACTATGTGTGATTGTGTGTGTGTGCACTTTCCCATGTGTGGAACCCATACAAATGTTTGGACTTTTTCTCAACAGCCCTCGGCTTGAATTTAATGAATCTTTATTGAAAGCTTCACTATTTTAGAGGAAATGCCTATATTGTTAGCATGTTGAAGCATTAATTTCCACCAAACTAGGGCAGCAATCTTTAGTTTATCTGTTATTATTCCGGGACATAGCCAAGCTTGAATTGATGTTAAGCAGACACGCCTTGAAGTAAAAGGTTGTTGTTGAAGGTTCTCATGATTGTGGAAATGTTGGACTTTATTGCCATTTTAACCATATTAAGACCTTTACTTTTCAATTAATGTTACACACATGCATACTTCCAAATTGCTATTGTCTGATTATATGTATGTTTTATTGTACAGCAATTGATGCCGAAGGTTGTACAGTTTGATTTGAGTCACAATAAGATACAGACTATCCAACATCTACAATGGTTGAGTCACATGACATATCTAGATCTGTCCTATAATGATATAGAACATTTAGAGGCATTACATTCCAAACTAGGAAATCTGAAAACATTCAAATTGGCTGGAAACAGATTACAAACATTACAAGGTGAGGTTAGAAAACATCTTAGGGGTAGATCTGTTCTTCGGGTTTTGGAGGCAGCAGACCTGTGCTCTGGTGGTTAATACACAGGGATTTCCCTGATGCAGGTTTTCTGCGTCACTGACGCAACTTTGTGGCTTGGGACCCTTATTTCTGCATTACTGTGCATCCTTGGGACCCCCAATAGGATCCCACGAATAGAAATTTGTATTTCAGCAACAACATTTTTCTTTCTGCCATATATTGCACTAAGTCTTGTGGTGCATTGAGCAATCTGAATTTGCTGTTTTATTTATTTATAAATTTGATACTCACTAATAATGAGCTTGGAATGCATTAGCGTATAGTGAAAGGAACCCCAAAATTTCTCAGGGACTCCCTAAATATAAACCTTAAGGGTCCCAGGACCCTCGTACGAAAAATCCTGGGGAAAACCCTGAATACACTGGGTGCTTAATACAGGGGTTACAAATTACTAACATTATGTCTTTAGACGATTTTCCATAAAATTGAATTATTAATTTTTGCATGAGTTATTTGCTATGCACATGCCTTGCATGTTGTCCAAATGGTTTCTCATCTCATGACCAGATGGACCCTAAATTCTTAAAGCCTTAATTAACACTTGGATTTATAACTGTGGTTTGATTCCAGGGCGTGGCCGGTCTAACCTTTCTTTGAATAATTGACAACAGTATCAGTGAAGTTGCTTTTTCCTTGTGCTGCTTTAAAACAGACAAATAAGCTAACAAACCTAACACCCTTACTCTTTACATGGAGGTTGTTCATCATCAATAGAATATCCATATTGATTTGATTTGGCATTAATGTTTTATAAAAACCTTGTTTTTATTTTACAGGACTTTCCAAACTGTTTTCCTTGGAACATTTAGATCTCAGTTATAACCAGGTTGCTTCGGTAAGTAGTGGCATTGTTTCTTACTGCAGTTCCAGGGCTCACGCTGTCGGTCGACATTGTCGCTATTTACCGGAAATTTTATCAAGCTGGCGATTATTATTTCATAATGTCAATAAAAAATGTCGACCATGTAATAATCCAACAGAAATTTCTAAAATAAATCTGTGTAACTTCGTATTTTATCTTCGACCAACCTGACAAGTCTCATAAATTCTCGTGTTCACACTTCAACTTGGACCCATATAATCTCATTGTTAATTACCTTTAGTCCCCAGGGCATGTCTTGCAGACAACCACTAATCCCATTAGGGGTCTAATTACTGATAGTCAGTTGTGATAACATCTTTTAATCCCCTTTAATTGGTGTAATTAACTGTCAACAATGTGCGTGGAACAGGTCTAAGGTATTGACGAATGTGAAACAGGGTCTAAAACACCGACGAATTTGAGCCATCTGAGCGTGTGGGCTGCAGACAAAATTAATCGCCATTTAGAGTTAGTAACAGGTGATTCATTAAATAGCTGTCAAATATTGGCTGCTTAAGTTGGGGTAAACAATGACCAAATTATTAAAAAAAACCTTATTTTTCACGGCCTTATAGATAACCAAAGTTGACCAGTACCGGGACATGCAAAATTCGGATACTCGTCATTTGCAAAATAAGTGCATTATTTTTAACACAATTTTAGATAAAACTACCCGTTTTAAAAGATTAAAATTAATGAAATTTGCTGTTTCCAAGCATTCTTGAGGTTTCACATAGTTGTTTTTGATGTAAGTATGGGTCAATTGAAAAGTTTATTTCATTTTGCTTTTGTTTATTGACATATTGAAACACTAAATTAATATATTTTCTTACAATAAATTAGTAATAAAAGCATTGCAGCTTCTTTATGTATCAATATTTTGCTGTTATAAAGACCTAAATTTAGGTCTTTGGCTGTTACAAAGGTATTCTTCAAATCTTTAGAAAGTTATCAATCAACAAGAAATGACAATTTGATTATAAAAATTGATTAGGGACATGCCTGCAGACCATTTTTGATTTTTAGTCTGAAAGCTGCCCAGAACCCACTTGCAACATTTCTATAAACCATGAGAGTATACCTCTGGACCACCTGAATAAAGGTACATATTTGTATGAAGACAATAGTGAATTCCCATTCCATATGAATTTTGTTGATCAATGAATGATGATCAATTTTAAGTTATCTGCATGTCCCTGACCCCCCCATGGATAAAATGCCAAAAATGACCCTAAACTATGTTTGCGCTACCATGCATTGATAAGCTCGCACCAATTTTGGCTATTATTTTTGTTGATTAAATAAAAGTGGCTATTAATTTTAAATGGCCAGTGTGAGCTTAGCTGGCAGTCCTAAACATGAATGAGTTGGCTTGACTATGACCCTAGGTATCTAACTATCTCACACATGCTTCACTTCATAGAGATACAAATTTCTTCACATGAACTGGGTGTTTAAAGTTGACGGAAAATGTCAAGGGAGAGCTGTCTGAAATTTGAACCAATTCTATATAAGATTTGCAGTGGTATATCAAGCTGAGCCAACCAGGCTGGGCTAGAGGGCAATACTAAGTAATCTCAATTTAGATAGATGGGGTTTTAAATACCTTTAATATTGGTTAAAAATATTTTTCACTACATGAAATGTGCTTATGTCCCACTCAAAATGGGTGGGGGATATTCTTACATTAGTACAGTAGAACCCCGCTAATAAGACCACCGTTCGTTCTTTTTAAAAGTGGTCTTAATAGCGGGGTGGTCTCATTAGCGGGAGAGACTACTCAGAGTATTTATCAGTGGAATATGTCTGTCTTTAAATCATATTATAATAAAGTATATATAAGTGTATTGTATTTATTAGTCTTAATTTTATTTTGAATATTTTGAGGTTTAAATAATAAAGATATAAAGTTTAAAAACTGTATAATCAAGCATGACATGTGTGAATAAATGATTTACAATTTGAATGATTGCCAATTAAAATCAACATGTTACACTTAAAGTACAGTATGTTGTGTTCTTTGAAAGAGTCAATATGAATAATGATCGAAAATAGTGCTATCCGAATACTACTCAACTTGAGTTCATGAATTCTTCTATAACGGGTAAATGACTTTTATACTCGTAGCTTATTTCAGGTGAACATAATAAAAAAGTTTATTGATCAAATCACCTAGAATTAACCCTCAAACAAGTTTCATTCATTTTCTTCACTCATCATTTTGTTCTAATCTCGTGAGGAGTCGTAAATAATTACTTAGATCATGCCAATGGCCGACATGCACCTTCAAAGTTCTGTAATACGGCAATTAAAAGATTATTACAACATCTGCAGGCATTAATTATCCCTCTAATTGGATTAACATTGGCCTAATGTACTGACAAAGGTGGTGATAATACAATGATGTCATTTTGGGTAATATACAGAGGTGTTGACAGTTTGTCTCGGCGACCATTATGTTAACAATGGCAGGTGTTTTCAGAGGTGTAAATTCGAGGTTCAAATCTCGGGCACAAATTGACCATTTGGTTGGCAAAAAGTGGTCGCATTACGGAATAGCGGGGTGGTCGTAATTTCGGGACTAACGACCATTAGACAAAGAAGGAAAAAATCTGTTCTTTCAAAAAATGTCCGTATTAGCGGGGTGGTCGTAATTTCGGGGTGGTCGTAAGGTGGGGTTCTACTGTAATTAAATTTAACATACAAACATTACTATATACAGGTTGATGATATTCGACCAATCAGCAAGTTACCGTGTGTAGAACAGTTAATGTTGATAGGTAACCCTGTTACTATCACGTTAGACTATAGAACTAAGACGTTAGCATTGTTTGGTGATAGAGTCACTGAGGTAAGTTGTACAATTTTGACTTTAAATCTCGATTAACACCCTCAAAACCTTGTTCTCATGATCCAATAAATGCATGGAAATTAGGATGTTCTCCGCAAATGACCAAAAATTGTCAATATAATGTTGAATATATCTAACTAAATAGTATGGCTAAAATCACATTTAGATATATTTAAGTAAAATGTATTGATGACAAAATACAAATTTTGCAAGTGTTGCTTTCCTTAGACTACAACGGAAGCTGTTGGTTACAAATTGTTATTTTGTCAACAAATCAAATGCAGGTTGTATTTCGTTTTCTTCATATCTTGTGGTGTTTTCTACCTATTGGGTTCAACAAATAATCACAGATTATCATTTTCAACAATAAAATTAATACTTAAGTCTATTGAGTTAATCTCAGTCTATTGAGTTAATCTAAGCTAAATCTGTCAAATTGGTCCCTAATCAGCTGCAAAGGGAGCAAATATTTTGTGCTTGAGAGAAATATAAATTGAACTATGAACATTTTGATTGTGTGATTTGGTTTTAAAGTGACATGTACTGATTATTTTTCATTTGTGGTTTATTGTAGACATGTTTAGACAAAGAAGTGACCAGCCAAAAAGAACAGGACACTGTTAAAGTGATTCAAGCTATACAGAAGTCCAAAGACAAAGCCAAAGAAATTAGTATAAAAAAGGTAAATAATAACTTCTTCACACTTACATAGTTGGCAGAGTTTGTGTAATAAAGATGTGTCTTGAAAAATCTTCAACAAGTTTTGTCTGGATATGCATTTGAAAATGTATGGTTTTCTTGAAAAAAAGAACTAGAATGTCAACATTATCAGCCACACATTTATGCATAGTGTTTTTTCCAGAACCCTTTAGGGGCATGGCGTTTTCTGAGAAAAGGGCACTTTTTTGCGCGTGGCCTTATGAAAAAGGGCACTTTGTTGCACCCAGCCTTCTGAGTTAAGCAACCACCTAGTTCCTGGCAATTCAGCACCTGTGCATTAACCATGCAATATTGAGTCCTGGATCTAAACCAGTACTTAAGTCTTTCATATAAGAGCAGTTAAAAACTGACCGACAGACAGCATCAATGTTATATGCTTCCCACAAATAAGTGTGAGGCCACAACCATAAAAAGACACATGGATTTTTTTACTTTTCTGGCAAATGATTGCCAAGTTAGCAACAAACACTTTGGATATGCCACATACAAAATGTTCATCTCCAGTGTGTGTTTATGAAGACTAAAATGAGCAAATCAATTGAGTTATTTCATTTTTATTATTTACAACCTTGCACATAGATCTACAAGTAGCCTATAATAATAGGCCTACTTTGTTGGCATCAGTAGGCTTGATATATAGATTCTATATCAGGGTTCCCATAAATGTTCTAAGGTAAAATTCCCTGACTGTTTCCTGACAACACAGCAGTTTTCCCTGACATTTTGGAGTGATCAGACCTTTTTGTGAGAACAAAAAACCCTGACCTGGAAAAAAAATCCCTGACCGTGGGAACCCTGTATAATATTGCAATTGGTAGCTGACATATCAGACTAAACAATAAATGGCATGATTTAATCATATTGTGTAGTCTTATCTGCCAGCGTGTAGCCAATAATCAACGTAAACAAACTTATCCGAAAATACGTGAATATCCGAAACTGCGTCACTCACAGTATTACTGACTTGATAAATTCGACCATTTTTCGTTATTAATGCGTTTAAACCGTTATAGATTCGTTTAATGCCCTTGGACCGTCCTAAAAGTTCGTATAATACAAGCGTCGTCATCGGCCGAATAGTTTACATTATCGACACGGCATATTTGCAGAACAGTTCAACACGCGGCTCACGTGACCTGTATGTCGGCATATTTTCACAAATTCTCGCAAGATAAATGTGCAATGTGTTTAGGCTACTTTTAATTACTTTAAAAGCGTAAACTACATGGATTTATGCGATTTATAATAAAAACTCGTCCACTGGATTACTGTTTTAATCGCCAATTTCACGGAGCGTACTTTTGTGACAGACTTTTAATTCTCGTCAGTCGCAACATAACTTGGATATCAACAACGCACGTGAGCATATTAAATAGTTTATGATGTTAAAATTTTGATTAGGCAATCATCGTCGGCAGTTTTATTTTTAATTGGAATAATCTTGCAAAAAACATTCATTTGTTAATTGCCGACGCTCGCCAACTGATTGAAAAAATAGCGACTGGTTCGTGTTTTATGCCCGTGAAAAGTCAATTGCTGACTGGTTCATGCTTTTTTATGCAAAATTATGATGCAACCAGTCTACTGGAAATTTCTTCCTTCTGTAAAAAATATCGACTGGTTCACGCGTTTTTTCAAGATAAAGCAGCAACCAGTCACGTGATTTTTTCACCCGACTGCGGAGACCCCTGTCGTGTAATATGCATGTTGACACGTCGTATCCTAGGTGACAGTCATGATATGACAGGATGTAGGACAGTCTACATCCGCTGTTCTGATGAAATTGAGAGGGCACAATAAACAATTAGCAGCTGACAAAAGGGCACTTGGCGCAAAAGGCCTTTGATGAGGGCAGCATGGCGCATCGTTAGTTCGGGAGTAAAGGGCATGGCGCATGCGCCATGCTGAAAGGGCCTGGAAAAAACACTAATGCAATGACATTTACCATTTCCGACAATTGGGCTGCCATGTAGGCATACATATTTAACAAACATCTCTTGTTATTGTAGGCTGCGAGTGGTGCTTCTCTCTCGGATCTATCACAGACCCCGACATCTAGTAGTTATACCAGTTACCATAGAGACATACAACAAACATCAGGTAATCAAGTATGTATCCTCCCACACTCTTCCAACCATCAACCGTCATTCCTTACAGTATAATATATACACCGCACATTCCAAACATATGTGAAACAAAAAAGTGGCTGACTTGATTTTCTAAGAATTCAATTTTTTTCCAACCACTAAAATGATGACAAACTCATATAATAAAAAGTGAACAAACGGTGCACATCCTGTATTTCATAGCCCCAAGAGAAGCAATAATGCTTTGCTCGACGTAATCTGCTCAACGGCATAGATTTGTAGTATTATTCAACCATGCAAGTTTTATTACATTAGTCCTGTGTATTTTTGAACGTCCCTCACATTGAATAAATTACTATATACTTTAAACATTATGCTGAATGAAATGGAGCATTTGTTATGAAATGCATGTATGATATGTTATGAGACTCATGCATTGAATGATATTTTCTATAATCTCTCTGATTTTCTGTGAGTTTTAATTATTCATTTGTGATCTTTCAATATACTCCAACATCCAGTTCACGGCTGATTTATTGCTTTGATTAAGGGGGATGGGGGGGCAATTTTTTAGATTTGTCTACTTACTAACATAACTTTTGTTGTAATAAATTGTAGTTTGATATTTTCTCTGCATTATTCTATGATACATTTTTGTCTGCTTGCTTTCATACTGTCCGTAGATTTTGATTTTTATCCAATGAAATATATGTGTAGATACTTAAGTATGTCAATCTAGTGGTGGGTTGCCTAGTTTTGGTAATTTGGCATTCTAGCAAAACTTGATAGTTTTAGACCTTGGTGACCTACACTGACCACATTCAAACTAAAAATTGTTCTGCTAAACTTTAAGCCTTTAAGTGGTGCAACGACAAATATTGAATTTATGTGAGCTCATTTTGAGTGCATCGTTATAGGAGCCATATTGCTGCAGTTTTGTGTGTCTGTTTGTCCAATATTCAGGTTCTCACTATAATTATATGCATAACTTTTGACATGAATTCCATAAAACTCAGTAACAAGCTTCACTACAAAGAAGAGGCTTGCAACACTGTGCATAATGTCGTCACATTTCAATTTGATGATTTTCACATATTTCACTAATGCATCATTTTGCAGGTAAGCGAGACTGCTCCTCTTCTTCAGAAATATAATCTTTACGTTCGTCCGTCTATAAAAGGTAAAATATTCAATGTCTATACACAAGTAACATATTTACAATTCTCAAAGAGCTTGGTGTAACATGATCATCGGTATAAACTCATCATATTATTTCGGTTTATCATTGGGGAAAAACTGGTTCATTTGTTGCACTATGGTATATGATGCTTGGGAGGGGTGTTTCATTTGCTGTTGATACATATATTATGTTTAGGAGGGTCGTCTCATTTGCTCTCAAGAAATGCATGTCTATTTTGCTAAAGAGTGTCTTATACGCTATCAGTCTATCAATCCATATATCATTATTTGATTCTTGGCAGGGTTGTTGTCACTTGCTGTCAATTCATATATTATGCTTAGGAGGGGCGTCTAATTAGCTATCATAACACCAATATATTATGCTATGGAGTTTTCCATTTTTAGTTGTCTTTGCTTATGTACATTCAGTTAAACCCTTTATAAATCTGCCTGTATCTAAAAATCAATTTTTATTTCAGTTTCAAGCTTACTTGTTTCATGTTTGATAATATGTTAAGTACAAAGTACTTTGCAAGGATTTATAGTTACTTATTAAGTTATTAGTGCTACTGTACTATGCATAGGATACGTTCGAAAGATGTTTTAAAGTTTTCTTCATCATTTTACTTACACATAAATTATATGATAAAAATGCTTTAGTTTTCATATTTTTTGTTCACTCTCCCGCCTTGGTAATTGAGCTATTTAATTATTTCTACCTGGAACTTCAGGAACTGTGTGTCACTTATTGCTTTTCTTGCTTACATCTCCCTTGTTTGTCTTGTCTACAATTACATGTATGAAACTACTAAACATGCAGACTTTCAATTCCTAAATTAAACAAAGTCTTCGAAACTGTATACACTAAGGATTTTGTTGTTTATTAAAATGGCCTTTAAATGGTATAGTATTTTAAACAGAAAAAATACATAAATACTTGTGGCATGTTTGATTAAAATTTCAAGTTTTTCAGCAAGATTTTTCAAAGAATAAATTTGGTTATTGAAATGGCTATTCGGCGGCTTGGTAGGTGTCCACAATTTGGTTTCCGATTGATGACTTAAGTTTGGATTGAGATATCATGATGAAACTGGTTGTGTGGGTAGCTTATTTGAAAACATTGATTAAGATTGAAAGTGGGGCAGGTGGAGTCAAGGTTACTGTTACTAAACACAGACCAAATAAAATTATGTTTGGTTGCTGAAAATCTGGTTTTCATGGAATTCCAACATCTTGTCTTATCAATTGAATAAAGATAAAGGTACAATGCCCCTATACGTTCATTAAGTACCTCAAGTAATTAAGTAGTGGACAATTAGCACTGTTTTCAGCTCTTCTGTCCGTATGATAATTAGATTAAAGTTTCAGGATTTTTAAGGAATATCTGGATATTTAGTGTCCCAAATTTGGGTTTTTAAAAAATTTCCTGTACAAATTGACTATTTTTCAGAATTTCAGGATTTTCTAAATTTCTGACTTTTACCCCTGTTTTAATTTGCACCGTGAGTGATGAGTGTTTTAGCCCTCAAGTATTACTTTGGTTCCCATATTAGTCAACTAATCCATCAATTATTACAATCTGTTGTACCTACCTACTGTATCTATGTATTAACTATATATTCCAATGTTAAACTCAAACCTCTATAATTTCCTTCCTGTTTATCTCTCCTTTCTGTCTCATGTCTTGCATAACAATTTAAATACTTAATAATACTTTTATAGGGCATTGCGGGGAAGTTACTGGTCTTTTAACCACATAACCTCCCCTATAAACTTCTAGTACCGTATGTGTTTCTTTCTTTCTCCAAAAACTTCATTTTCAAGTGATTCAGTGGATTTCAAATTTCAAAGAAACTGAACACCATAAAAATGCAAATGTGTAAAGGTTATGAACAATGGCACTCTACCAGTGTGGCCTCATAATGTAGTTTTGACCCATTTTATATATAAGTGAATTACTTGTTTAATAGTTCTTATTTAACTTTCTGTATAGAGATTGCTAGTAAACCAATTGTTTCAATGGGTACTTGTTTCAATTTGTTCAAATTTGTAAATGGTCTGGAACTATCCAGGATAACTATGAAACCATTTAATAAGATTAGACAAATAATTGTTATTCTTACTCATGGGTGGTATTCAATATTGATCTTACTTTCAGTACTTAAGGATAAGGACAACCAATCAGATCACACCATTTTAAACTCTGGTCAGTAACAGGCAATACGATTGGCTATCCTTATTCTCCAATTAAATAAGATCAATATTGAATACCACTCCCTGACCTTACACAGTGAAACAAATTAAATATTAATTGAAATTAAAAATTTAATTTAATCATTAATGGGAACTAGTTTTAACCATATACTGTTTCTGTTGACAGGATCTGTAACCAGCAACACTGTATATTCATCAAACACATCTGGTATAACTGATATAGGACATACTCAATCTCCATCATCACTCAATCTTCAAACATCTCAGGTACGTTTACACATATATGCATTATCTAATTATACCAGACTTGGTAAAACCAAAGAATTGACAAAGTTATTGTCATTCGAAGCATGTTTTAAACATAGTTAAGGTGTAGGGATGTGTGCTGATGGTACCCAAAAAAGACGTGTGACTCATTTTCAGGATTGGGCATTATGCCTCAGTAGGACCCATGGAAAATGTATTGAAAAATTTTAAGCTTAATTCTCATATTCATTAATGCACCAGTCAATATTATTCCCGCTTGGGGAGCAGCGAGATACAGGGGGAATTAGACAGACAAATCTTCCTAATAGGCCGGAATTGGACAACTTGGACTCCGAGTCTCAGGGAATAGACTTTGGTCCGATTCCAAGACTCTGGAATGACTATATTATTACCCAGGATTTAGACAGAAAGCATTGTATTTAGACATCAAATAATTCAAATTGTCTAGTTCCCCCTGGGTTGCCCGCCACACCCCAGGCGGTCAATATATTGACTGATGCTTACTTTTATAAATCAGATTATCAAACTGAATCAGCCTTTAAACTAAATTAAGGTTGATGAGCTCTGGTAGATTTATACACTTACACATATATATTTATATTTCAGTCCAGGAATAAATCATCTCCATCAAATGACACCAACTATTATCAGGGTATTCATAGGTATGTATTGTTTTTTTTTCAAACAGTTTGTCTTCATATGTCATGTGCGATAAGGAGACCATTTCCATAATCATAGTTGTTGGGAAATAATAACAATCTGTACAATATTGGGTATTTTCATGAATTATAATGCTATTATTGTAAAAATTGCGGTGAACTGCTTAAGATCGCTACAATTGCAAAAAAGACCTTGTTACTCATACGTATCAGTCGTATCTTTTTTCGCAAGTTTTCGAATTTTCTTCTATATTTTCCAATAAGGTTCTTGTGTTTCTCCTAGCATTATAGTTTTTTCAACTGTCTGTAAGTTTGCTAATAGTTTTTATCTTTCATTTACATTTCAGAATCTCATCCTCTGGTCACATGACCCCATCAACTTCAGCGTTACCGAGCGGAACACAGTATATAAACATTGCCTCACTACCTGACCACTCTAACTCCACCTTCTACTCTCAGCTACATAGACGATTGTTTGGCGAGGACGCAGGCGAACAGAGTGTGGAGGAAATCAAGTATGTCATGTGGTGTCCGATAGTACAGTACAGTAATCCTGGTACCCTGCTTCCATGCTGTGCTGTGCTGACACAGAGAAGGGTGTTTATATTACAGTTGAGGAACCAGGAGTCGACCATACAGGGGGCACCAGCTATGGAAACCTTCTACATTCTACCGCTGTGTAACATACAACAAGTATTAGTTGGATTGTGTTACAGTTATATACGTATTGAGGAGTCATTCGTCGGTGCTTCAGGGACCTTTGCATTGATTGCCTCTGATACTGATATCGGAAAGGGATTCTTCGAAGAGTTGAAGCAGTGTGCGGAGTCGAGTCCGGAAAATGGTGAATTAGACATCATTAATGGTTTGCAGGATTGTGACCTGTCAAAGCAGATTTATGCACTAGAGGAATCCAATGAGGAATGTACGGGAAGAGTTGCATTCGCCGCCTACGTGAGAGAGGTGGAAACTTCATCCCAGGCTTTTCTGGTCATGTCGGAAAACCGTATTTACATTGTAAAATCTGAAGTTCTATTCTGGCCGAAGCCAACATTTGATACTGATAAAATAGAACTTGAGCGAAGGTTTGAAATAGTTCAACAGTTCAGCGTGGAAGCAAAGATCAGTGAAATCAACAAATATAAGAGTGGAGTAACTAATAGCAACACATGTAGTGTTGCTGTGACTCCTACGTCTAACATTAAGTACCAGGAACACGGTCTATCTATGATGTTCCATGAAATATTAGGCTCACACAAGTTTGACTATCAATTTCTATCATCAAAAAGTGGCGATTCATTTTTGGACCGACTTACTGGATTAAGGTCGGAGCACGCTCACAGGATGTCGCCGACGTTACGTCAGGAACCGGAAGGAGGAAATGAATCGTCAGAGGGGTCAGAGGATCCGACAGCAGATAAAATGCCTGGGAAGAAATCAAGCATTACAATAGAAACTGATGGCTCGGATATTGAACAAATAAGTGAACCGGATTCAGAAGACGAACACCCTCAGCCGTTACCAGTACCACGAAAAGTCAGATCAAAAACTGAAATTCCAAAGTTGTTGACCCGTCATCACTTGGAAGATGACGCTAAGGAAATTCCCAGTTTTACTTTACATTACCTGACTCCCGAACTTGTTCAACACATAGAGAGTGGTATAAAGAAGTATACACTATTCCAGCCTCTGTCACCAAAGTTAGAATCATTGCGTGACATGAGTGGTGAAGAGTTGGCACAGTTTTTCCATACCAACATTGTACCCGTCGGTCACGATGAGGCTGAGTTACACGATATATTGTGGTCTAATATTATACCATACACTAACCCAAGTAATGAGATAGTCACCTGTATTATGATCAGTAATAGGGCGGTCTACTTTGTGTCGGATAAACATGTCAGATTACATCAAGCGTCAGGGAGGCCATCTTGGATGACGCATGCTCGACACGTTTCTGACTCCATTATTGGCATCAAATCCAAGACAGCTGACAATAATTACAGCTGTGGCATTGTTCATATATCAGAAAACAAGGGCTCGATTATTAAACCTTACTGTATTCTGGACTTTTCAGATATTCAACAAATCAATGTTGGTTTGTTTGATCAATGTGTTCGGTTAACCGGTGATAAAAGAGAGACAGTGTTCACACTAGTTACCAGAAACTCTGAGACCACAAGTGCATTCCTAAAGAACTTGTCCACAATGCTTTCCTTGTACATTGCCTCACCAATGTTGGCCGTGAGTACAGGTGAAATGGAACAAGACTTTTATAAAGCCTTCGACAAACGAACCAAAACTACGATAGAAGGGATAGAATATGTACATCCGAGTAAGGTGAAGTTCTGTTACCCAGGAGACGAGGCTGTCACTGACCTACTGTTCCTGATCAATGAACATTTAAACACGGCTTCAATCCGAGTCGGACGAGAGAACATCCTACAGTATATCGTTGGTTACTCCACTCAGATACACAATAATGAGGTCAGCTCCGTACTGCTTGAACCAATCAGCATCATTCTTACAAACAAGTGTTTATGTTTTGTTACGGAGGATTTAGTTAGTTATCCCCTGCCAGACTTCGTCCGTGGACTACCCAGTATGCCTCGACAACATGTCACTGACGTGAAAAAGATTGAGTACTTAAAGTACATCAAACAGAATGGAAATGAACAAAGGGACATCACTCTTGTTTTCTCTGACGAGAAGGACGACATTGTGTTAGTTACGGACCATTACAGTTTGAAGGATACACAAGACAGAAACAATACGCCCGATATTCTCGTGCGCATATTCATACAGAGTGAGAGAGAATTAACCAAGTTTATATCGCTGATGAAAGTACAGTGGCGTGAACTCCATCCCAATCATGAAGATCTGTCTGTTCTGTTGGCTACACATTAAAGTGACATTCGACAATTGATTTACATGTATTTGTTTGGTTTGATGACTCAACTCAAGTTTTGAAAGTGCCAAAAAGCAAAAATCTATGTAGTTTCCCAGGGTCCCATCCCCTTGTAGCATGAGATTTGGATGTCAAGGGGTCAACAAATATACTGAAGCCTGTAGTGCCTAAGTGTTGACACAACAGGCATCCGATTTTGACGTGACAGGGATTGGACCCCTGTGAGATATTCATCTGAGAAGAGAAAAGGATAAAATGTAAAACAGCTTTAATGTACTATCACTATTTGAATCATTGTTTGTCACTCATTCACTGATACAAGCATTGTCTGTGTTTTAACAGTTCTTTCATTCTTATTTAAGCAGAAATCTGAAGTTTTGTACACTAGTTAAGCCCTACTTAGATGAAGTATGGGTAATTTGCACCCGATATATTTGACCTTAGATTAGTTGATCAAATACTGTTTGATAGGTTAAGGTATTAAACCACATCATCTACAGGGGCCTTATTCACCAACGTTGTAAGTCTAAAACTCAGACTTAGACTTAAAATTGACATTTTTCATAATCACTGCCATTTCTTTGAAATTAGATTTAACCAAGTGAAATTTAAACAGACTATTTGTTGTTACCCACTGAACATGTATACCAATTTATATTAAAATCGGTACATTTATAACAACATGAGAGCAAATAGAACATTTGATATTGTTAAGTCTAAGTCTGTGTTTTGGACTTACAACGTTGGTGAATATGGCCCCAGGGGCCTTATTCACCAACGTCGTAAGTCTAAAATATAGACTTAGACTTTACATTATCAAATGTGCTATTCGCTCCCATTTTGTTATAAATGTACCGATTTTGGTATAAATTGGTATACATGTTCAGTGGATAACAATAAATAGTCCGATAAAATTTGATTTAATTAAATCTAATTACAAAGAAATGGCAGAGATTATGAATAATGGAAATTTTAAGTCTAAGTCTGAATTTTAGACTTACAACATTGATGAATAAGGCCCCTGCACTTGATAGAGTGATAGGCCACGATTTGTAATTAAGACTTATTACTTTAGAGCTCAAGTTCATAGTGACATAATGCGTATATCTTTCACAATCATCTCTTAACATGTAAATTATTGGATGTGAATACTTTGTATGTGCAATATAATTATGGCTTTTTTAGTATGATTTAGTATGGTATTTTTGTTATATAATTATGTACATGGTACAATATTGTTGTTATATTTTAGAGTTTTTAATTTTCTTATTGTTTTGATGACGGTACTTTGTAATAAGATTGGATCATGTTACTTTTTGCATACATTTAAGTCTTGATGCGATGACCCTGTTTGTTCATAAGTATTGTGTTGTTGTAATGAATATGACAGTATACTGAATTGATCAAAAGTCGGTTTAAAAACATTTATCACAATAAAATGATGTCAGTATCTAGGTTGTCATTTCATTGAGAACTGACTACCATTCTACTACGCAAATAGATTATTTACTCACTCATTGATTAGCTAGCCAGTGGCTATGATAATGTTAACATGCAGAAATGCTATGTAAAAAATAATGTCATTGGTTGATATCATATAAAGCGTGTTTTCATTGGCTTACACTTCTCAAAAGTTTATTTCGAACCATTCTCAAGCTAACAAAATATTTAATATAATAATCAAGTCCAGTAGCTTCTAAAGCTTACTCTGTTAAGTGTGAAATAATACAGTACCCACCTAAAATAAATATGCTGTGGTCATTTCTCCATTTACTCCTATGTAATATGCTATTTGCAGAACAGTGAAGCAACAATGTTTAGATTTTTGTTCATGAAGTGTAATGACCATACATGTATTGATACCATAGTTGCCAATTATAAAGCTTTTTTGTCCTGCTTAAATGACATCTGTCAAAAAATAATGAGAAAATTCAACCCATTTGGTTGCCTGGTTATTTTAATTCAATAAGTTTCAACTTTCCGTCTTTCTCCTTTTTGACTCATTTAGTTACTGCAGATTTAGTAACTGGAATAATTTTGACAGTCTGTTAAACATATGGCGTCGAGCGCAGGAAAACGTCCCTTACGACAAAAAATCACAAAATGATTTTTTTAAATAATCTGACTCTCACAACATTATTCTTTGTTCAGAACTTTATTTGATGGATTTATGTAGCATATTTCTTTAGTAATGACCATTTATGCAAGCTGCTTAGTGCGTCGATATTAGCCAATCGTCATCATCACAACGTCAAAATCAACGTCACAGCGTCATTTCTAGGAGCACATATTTGTATTGTAAATGAATACGAAAGCTTGATTATTGATGAAAGGAACGATTAAGGTTTTGTTATAATACTTTAGCTGCTTTTCTTCGCATGTGCAAACATTTCTGTTGCCTAGCTACCTATATATTATATATGTATATATTTTGCTCTATTGTTTATATACGACCTTTATCTTGCAAAAAATATGCATTGACTTATTTACTTTTTTCTAAAAGTAATAGCACTCAATGCTGAAAGTGTTAAGTTTTCTAACCTAACCGTTATTATAAAATATTCAGTGTGATTAAGCGATATTCGGAATTTTAAACAGCATAGAGTTTCCAATCAGTTAAATAGCTAAACAAATTCTAATAAAATTCACGACATCTAGAAGGTTTCATCGGTATTGCTTTCATAGATTCTATTGGTGCTTACCTTACAAATGTAATTCGAAATGAATACGTAATACGAACAAAATGTACATACGATATACTAGTATCAAAACCGCCATGTTTTTGTTTCTAAGCAACAATGTAATATATCAAAGGTCGATAATATTATTGTAATTATTTTGTTTCCAGGCTTAAAACTTTATTAAAATGATTTAGATCAGTCATAGATGAATTTGAAAATCAGCAATTTAAGGTACAACGTGTACATTGTAACTTTGTGGAAAGTTTTATTTGATCTAGTTATTTGGAAAATACAGACATTTTGGACATGATAGGCCATGGTCAAAAGTACACCATGTCTTGCAAGTCTAATTCGAAGAATTTGGTTGCAAGTTAACATTGATTTAAACATTTATTTGGGATCGCATTAGTAAACATTAGAAGGTATCCATACAATTTATATTGATAAACAATGTAACTATCAATACTGTGTATACTGTGATTTAGTTTATCAATTTACTTATTAGTTCAATAAGGTTATATTGTTGCCTAGCGACTGAATATTGTAAAAAAATCTTGTTTTGAAAAGATTTGAAAGCCTCTTAATTCATGCGAAATATGAGAACTTCAGAAAGCTCCAAGTAAAGTTCTTTGTTGTATTTTAGTGTAAATATGGTTAAAGTTAGTTCTAATAGAATATTTCATTGACCCTCATAGTATATATAGGCCATATGCGCTAAATATTACAGACAAAGTTCAGGTGTATGTTCAAAGTACAAGTATCTCCTTCCAAATAGTTGCCTGCATTCGTTACCTAGCATGGCGATCGATTTGGCCATGTTCTTCATTACTAACGTGTGGAACGGTGGCGTAGAGATAGTGCGCGCATTGCGGGGTCGAGAGGTCCCGGGTTCAACCTCTGTCTGGACCGATGTTAATTTATCTGAGCAAGAATAAACCACATGCTACACTCCACTAAGGTAAATTGGTGTCTGTGAGGGCAGTGTCTATTCCTGGGCGCCGCAGACCGATGTTGGCTGCCACACCCACAGGAGAGAAAAAGTCTCCCCAGCGAGACGCGAACGTATGCTTCCATAAGTAGCCCAATGATCAGGGGCAGTTAAAATGTCAAATGGTGCTTGAGCGACTTAACAGCTGAAAGAAGGTCCAGAAAATTGGTAATTCGGACCGGAGTGTGAATAAGGTTGTCGGACACACACAAAATAGGCATTGTATAGCAACTTTGGTTGCCGTGTACGGAAATCCCACAAACAATCCATGGTCTGTGCCCGTTGTGTAGACGATACTTAGACATCGGGGACACGTCTAGATCCCGGGTTATGTATGGTCCACCTATTATTACTATGAATGAATTATAGTATACCTAAGTCAAGAGAATAATGCAGCAAACAGCTCCGAATAGAACCACCACTTAGGACTTTTCAAGACGGGTATTGTCTGTATGAAGCTAACTCAACTGAACTGTGGTGAGATCATAAAGTTAAGAATACATGTATCTAAGTTTGAATTGTGTGCAGTGCATATACATGTACCATCAACACAGACTTAAAAGATACTTTTGTAGGAGCACATTGGCTGTATATACTTATCCGATGCCATTAAACCACTGTTCAAAACGCCAGTGTGAAAAACTATCCGACCATTTACTGGTAGAATTGTCGAAAATTGTCAAGCAAATCTATTGGATTGTGCTTACAATCTGTACAATGTTTTATTATCAAGATTCAATTTTTCCATTCGTCAACTGAATTCTCGTTTTGTAAAATCCGTGTGGTCAGTTTCAAGTAACCGTTGCCAGCGGGTTGGTCATTTCTTAGCTAAAGTAACAATACATGTTTAGACATACTCAGGAGGTAGTGATGTTATAACCCGTTTTACTTTTTATAGAACACATAATAAAACAGAACATTTGGCTCACAAGTGATTTTGTTTAATATACACAAATTTATACAAAATTTAGCGGAAATTACATTCAATCGGAAAGAAGCGTAATTAAACATGGATAGAACACGTACATTGCGAAATAAACTAGAACATTAAATTTACTTTTCACGGATTTAAGAAATATGTTTCGAGTATAACATTACTATTTCTAATGTATGAAATACATTACTAATGTATGAAATACATGAGTTATTACTGTCGATCCAAAAGGTATACTAATGAGGGAATCGGCCATTCGAAAGAATAGCGGGGATACATCCAGTTAAACATAGATAAACATATTTTACCTGGCGGACGGGTCAATGCTTATAAATAACCGTTACTTACTTTGAACGGACTGTAGATCTACACAGCCTTTGCATAATTATTGATCAATAATTGGAATATATAAATTACAGTAATACAATAGAAATATATTTACAAGCATTGTTTCGTTACCTAACACTATAAGCAGTCAAATTTTAGCACAGAGGTTAGCTCCGTGTATATAATGGGATGATCGTGGTTTTTATAATGCCGACTTTCTTATCGTTCATAGTTTTAACAATGACAAATATTACAAAAAAATGTAGTTTAAAAATATTTATTTCACAAATTTTATACTTTATACTTACAATCAAATATACAATAACAACGGTTTATGGAAAATATTAGAATCAAAGACCCTAATTGGTCTTATTAGATTTGGGATGCGTATCAGTTTGCTAACTTGTATTTCTTCACTAAACGACAAAGCGTGATTTGATTGATAAGTGCCTGCCTGTTCTTCGATTAAGGCAAATGTTGCTTGTTGTCGGCTTGTTTATATGGGATTTCAAATGTTAACAAAGTTGAAACCGAAATAGATACAATACTGCGCATATTTTTACCCGAAACGATAGACATATTCGATAAGATAAATTTGTTTTTATATCTTAAAATAAGATGTTTATAATGTAGCGAAGTCAACTAGTTATCACCCTGGAAACGTCCATCATGCTAAGTTTCGCCTTTTGATTAATTTTGAGACAATTAACACATGATATAAACATAGAAATTGATCGTTTACGTTGTTAAACGCGCGTCTGGTCGGACGTTTTTGTGACGTTATTAACGTGACGTCGTAAGGGACGTTTTCCTGCGCTCGACGCCATATATTGAATTATTTAACAAATTATAATTCTGCGTCTGTAAAAAAGGGTATAATTAATTTTGGCGGGCACTGTTGTTATATTAAATGAGGATTTGATCAAAAGTTGTAATGCAGGATGTAGTTAACAGCTGGTTTTGTATATTATTGTATAAACTATGCATTTTATTCTGACATGGTTTATTGTTGTGTTGTGACTGTGATATTTGTTATTTGTGTTCATTCAGATATTTAGAACTGCATGCTTACAAGGCAACCTCTCTAGAGTGACTCTCTCAAACAGCAAATTCTCTACAATGGCATAATGGGAATACTAGCACTGGCTTCTTTCAGATTATTTATATCTATTAGGTTACAATAATTTGTTTCAAAATCTACCTTATATCAATTAAAAAATAAAAATAAGTATAAAGTTCAATTACACTTTAAAACAACAACCTTTCAAAAACACTGGAATGTTTTGTATCCCGAACAAAGGTTTCTGTGGAGTGATTGTCTTGTAGTGACACATGTTAGTCTAATGTATGCAATTCCATGTATTGTAGCTACCGTATATAAACAACTGTATTCTTTGTTCCCCTGTTCTAATTGGGACAAAATTGATAATTTTGTACCATTTTACTTGTCTTTCTTTGAACAAGTGAAGATGATTAGATCACTATAATTTGTTTGGGGTTGCACAATTAAATGTTTCTGTGAATTTTCTTTGAACAAAATTACAAACTGTAGAATACTCTTTGACTAGCACATTAAGTCTTTCAAATAATATGTGATCTATATGTTTGTCTCTCCTGTATGGTATATTGTGAGCTATTTGTTTATCTTGTTGAGATAAAACTGTTATTTCTCTGACTGAACAAATATACCTTTGATCAATAAATAGTACCGGCTTAGCTACTAATTGAACTATATTATTCATTTTGTTGTAATATTTGGCAAGTATCTGCATAAAATATGAAATAAAACAAAAACAATTTTATACACTAGTTTTGTTAGTTTTTATCTCGTCATTTAAAGAGGTTTTGGCATGATGATTGGTCATTTTAGCAAGTTCATAAATTAATCTCCAGATCGAAGTTGGAGGGGATAATAAGAATAGACATACTCTGTGCATCGATTGATCTGTAACACTGGATTGTTTCCCCTTCATAACTTTTTAGCATCTGGGTTGATTAACATGAAACTTGTAGCAATTGTGTTACTAATGAAGACGAGGTGCAGATCCCACTTTTCCTTCCCAACATGCTGGCCCATGGTCACTGTTCATGTGTGGTGTCTACTCCAGATCTTTTTATCACCTGGACCGAACTGCATGAAACTTACTTCATGAAAATCGTAGCAAATATGTGACTCACAGTCAATATGAAGATTTGAAAGTTCCAATAAAGCTGGCTGGCATAAGGTCAAGGTCACAGACTCAGTTCACTATTCATTAATGTGGCGAGAGGTTATCGCCATTCTTAGACTGCATTGCTTGCTCTTTCTGGACCGACAGGAGCTTTTCTGAAATTGAACCAAATATTTTAACATGCTATAGACAAATAAATTGAGGAAAATTGTTCTCTGACATGGAATTAACCCTGGATATAGAAAATATTTAAAGACATTGAAGGTGATGTATGTACATTGTATTTAGTTACCATAAATGATTTGGTATATAAAAACAACAACAATGAAACAACTTGCAATTCATGAGCAACAACCTCTCGTAAATCCCTCAATAGAAAAAATTTCTCCGGAATTACTCCAAGGCAACACGTCATGAACAACCCTCTGGAGCAACCACCTCTCCTGAATGACCCTCTGGAGCAACCATCTCTCCTGAACGACCCTCTGGAGCAACCACCTCTCCTGAACGACCCTCTGGAGCAACCACCTCTCCTGAACGACCCTCTGGAGCAACCACCTTTCCTGAACGACCCTCTGGATCAACCAACTCTCCTGAACGACCCTCTGGAGCAACCACCTTTCCTGAACGACCCTCTGGATCAACCAACTCTCCTGAACGACCCTCTGGAGCAACAACCTCCAGCGTCCCTTATTAGAGCAGAGAAGCCCCCCTCTGCAGAACAACTACAAAATGTATACAGAGCTACATACACCAGAACAGCAACAATCTCCAACCGATTAATGGGTTATTAATTATAATAGCTTCTAAATAAAGGGAGAGCAGTGCTGATACGCTTGCATTGCACTCATTCAGCAGTTGTTTCCCCTGTTCACAATTTACAGTATTCCATATTGATCTTATATTGGAACAGTCTAGAATTACATAGTTCCTGTGCTAGCCAATCCAAAGACCTAAATAGGTCTTTGGCCAATCGTATCCGATGACCTGTTACTGACCAATAGTTCAATACGGTGTGCTTTGACTGGCTGACTTTATCCATAAGCCAAGAAAGAATGATATTGAAAACTTTCCCAGTGCTATATAAGTTCAGAGGCTGGAGTCTGATTTTCCCACTCCAATGCCTAACTTCCCACAGATGACAGATGCGCGTTATGTGACGGCACAAGTCAATGAGTTTGCATTTTTTACATGCATTAGTTTTTACCCCCTCCACTGGAAATGTATTAATGCCAATAATAATATACTATCTATTTCAAGCTAAAACAGTTTTACTTATTTCATTTCGTTGATAGATTGGCAACTGTTTTAGATACTACTGTAGTATGACGTCAGTCCTCAATCACCATCGATGATGTTCAAGTAAATCATCAGTAACAAATCTAGGTTAATACGCGATACAGTACACCAAATCGTAGTTTAGTTTAGCGTCAGCCCTAAGTTTGAAAATCTATTTATCTATCCTGAGACAAAAACAAAACCATGCTTGGTTAGAAAATAGAGATTTAAGAAAATAGAGATTTAAGAAAATAGAGATTTAAGAAAATAGAGATTTTCTTAGGCTAGTGCCGTGTACAAAAATAAGTATTGGTTATGAGTTTAATATGGTGTGATCTGTTTGGTTTGCCTTATCATGTAATTCAAGTAAGATCAATTGTGGATATACCCTGGCAAGGTTTTCAATAATGATCTTACTTCACTTGAGAATAAGAATAGCCAATCGTATCGCATGTTACTGAGTTGATATGATGTGTTCTGATTGATTGATCTTATCCTTCAGTCAAGTAAGATCCATATTGAATACCAAGTAATAAAGAAAACTAATTGATACAAACACAATACGAGTTATTAGCTATATAAATAAGTGTAGCAAGTATTTCATGGAGTAAGGATCATTGCTTATACATGTTATACTAGAATCTAGATTCTATATCGACCTACATGTACCACCAAGAGAGAATTATTGCTAATCAAGATAGTATCGGGGTACGGGACTTGAAGTGTTGTACATCGTCTGCCCTAGTCTGGCCACCCGACTAGATAATATATTTTATCAATCAAATAGCATAACTTTTTTTAAATTTTGCTAGATTTTATTAGCTAGATTTTATTCTGGCTTGATTGCAACATCCGCTGTACGCTGTTTTCGCTGCTCGCACTCATTTGTTCTGAATAACACAGTAACTTGGGCCGAACTTAAGTACAATAATAGTCACGCTCGCTTTAATTTGTACTACTTTTATCAAGTTTTTAACCGTCTGCGTCGAAGGCTATCGAAATACTATAACCCGTCTGCCGCATACATGGTAAACTTAGATTGCTGTCAACCCTCGGTGAAAGCAGACGCGTCCTAAGTTAGCGTATACATACAAGTCGCATTCAATAATTCTTATTGTTTTATAGAAAGGAAAGTGTACGTTTCTTGTGCATTTGGGATTATTTCTGCTTATCGTCTGCTTACGTGATTATTAGTTAATCCTTGTACAAGTTGGAATTATGGCTGCTAAAGGTGGACAACAGAAGGAAGAATGTCAGAGAGTGATTGCCATCGGTGTGGACAACAGTGAGTTCTCTGAGAAAGCTTTGGAATGTAAGTACAACATTTTGTACATGTCACAAGACACCTAATAGTGCAGTGGTTGATATGGACTAGTATTTAGTACAATGTGCACTATGCATCTTTCATATAACCACTTGATTTATTTCAATGTCATATCGTATGTAGTAATTATTCTCATTTGCGTGCGAGATAAACAGATAAACAGATAAACAACCTTATAACAAACAGACGACAAATCGTGCAAATTGTAAACAGTAGATGACTACGTAGGTATAGTATACCCAAATAATATATTAAGACATGCTTTATGGATTCTGTGTTATTTTTAATTTCGGTTTTGGTAAAATTTACGAAATGTTAAAAAGTCATAAAGGGATGAGCATCTATCGCGAACTCAAATCCATTAAAGATTAGACCAGAGATAATTTGGGAAATCGTACTTTTTATAGCACAAACTTTCAATTTCCTAACGCACTCCTGAATAGTCGATTATCTCTTAGAAATAAGGATTGGTTTTCTTGCATTTTCTCGACTGAACCACAAATCATGCCATGCTTTGTGTACAAGCAGTTGGAAACTGTCGATTTATATTCTGATAAAATAAGACAACTGCGTCACATAGCACGTGGAACTCACTACTCAATAATATTGAAACTAGAAGTTATTGTACATGTCAAAAACAAATTTTCATTTTTTAAGTACAAATGTATGAATACTGGCCAGTTTGTTGGTCCAATAATCAGTAATAATCCAGCATTAGAAGGTCATAAATTTACAATGTCCCATGCACTGAACCTTCCGTATTGTTCATTGCTAGATTTTCATTATTATTGTTCAAACTATTGTCATCATTGGTCGATTTTTGATGTAGATTTGTAAATGCAAATATTTTTCTGAATAATAACTATTAAGACCACTCTCGTCTATTCTAAACAGCTTACTACATGTATACCATCTTTCGTCGTCTACATACTTGTGTTATCTTATGTACATGTCAGACTATAACTGAACTATAAACACTCAACGTATGTATTAAACCACAGGTAACCATCATCTGAACTTGTATATAATCCAGGTGTCCGGGGCAGTACGCATCCACGGTGATTTAGGAATGTTTTGAATGCAGTTATGGTAGATATACTAACACTAGTACAAGTACTAGTTACAGGATAAAAACGAGCAAACTTCCGGTTGTCGCAAGTAGTTATACACGTTGATTTGAAATGTTTTGCAAAAAATCGTACAGTGACAAGAAGTTAAATATGCTTTTGCTCGCAATAAGTCATACATGTTTAACAGTATAGTCTCATCATAACTCATACAGTAACCGGATATTACCGATGCCTTTGTTCGCAATAAATCATAACTGTTACTCGTTGAATCTTGAATTGTTTTCCAATAAGTCGTACAAGGACTGTCTTCTCAAAACACGCCGGCGCTTTTATTCATGTATTGTAATTTTGAAGTTTTGTGTTCTACTGGTACCATTTCTGCCTCCTGAAAGTCTTTGATCAGTGAGATGTGTTCAAGACGTATCCATGTATCTGCTTTTTACCGATATCTATCCGGATAGAAGATTAATTTCTAGTTCATAATATAGCCACAATATTATTGAGGCATTGAACTGCTTGCTGGGGCGTACATATGGACCGAGTTTGTACTCACTTATTTAAGTAATGGTCGTGTCTTTCCATCGCTTTAAACTGAACTATCCAAACCAAACTCATATTGGTGACATTGGTGGGTATATCTCAAATGAAAAAGATCTAACAGTGTACATTAACCTTAGTTAATGATAGATTTGCTTTCCGGTTCATAAATTCTCGACTAAACAACTTAAAAGATGCTACGTACATTTGTACCTACTAAATGTGACTTTAAAACCATCTTCAAAATACACAATACTCTATTATACACTTGTGCATTTACTACATAACCGAAAGTCAACAGCTACGCACGAGCATTTGTCTAATCGGCAAACCTATAAATATTTCATGCTGGTACAGAGATGTTTTGCCGGAGTACATTATTTATATTTAATTTTGCTGTTTCATGACTCATATACAACAACAATTTGTTATAAAACAACACTACTACCGGTTTATCAATATTCCGTTCAACTGTCATGTGCGGATCCAGATTTTTTTAAGAGGTCACGAGGTCCTACCAGAATGTATTTTCTCAGGAAGGGATCCGACCAGTAATTTTTAGATGGGGGGTCGAATCAGCTTTTTTCTTAGTGGGTTGTCCTGACAAGACTCTTAAACCTGACAAAACGGTGAACTTCAATGTACTACATTTTGTGTACAAGTATATAATCCCGAATTCCACGGGACTCCCTAACTCCCCTCTGGATCCACACATGACTGATGCAAATATCGAACAAAGGTCTACAATGTGTGGATACACGCACTGAGTTTGATGTACAATGTACATGACTTGCGGTCAATAGTCGGTATCAGACATGTTCTATAATTATGTATACTAGTATAATTAGTCTAGCCACAAGTAGACTGACTCGTGTGTGTGTTTGACTGAATATCCATCCTTTATTCTATCCAGTTTAGCACTTGTACTATAGTTGTTGGGCAATGTTTTAACACGCATTTGTTCTCGAATGTACACATGATTGCATCATATTCATCGACCGAGTACAATTGCGAGCTAATTACCAAACTATGGTGGTGGATAACTACCACCTTTCCCGACCCGTACCACACTGACCGAACGCCAAATTTACCTTTGTCGTCATTTCGTTGGGGTGTGCCACCTTCCCGAAACGACAGACTGAATGTTCTAAACAATGAAATCATCCATTCATGTCAGAACGCCAATGTGTCGCCCTCGCCACAACGACATATTGATCAGAGCCGGTACACCCGGTATTTCTTGCTACATACTTCTCCTTACTTTATTGAACATGCATCTGTAATGAAGAAAGCATTCCAAGCCAAATTTGATCAGTAAGAAGAAACTGACGTCAGAATCTTGTTAACTACAATTTATGGAACCCGGGAAATGTCAAATTATGGTTTAAAACTTGTATTATTTCCTAAATTGCCTGTCTAACTGATCTTGCTAATTGGTTTGTGAGCACCTTGTCTATTTTCATTACTTACTGGGAAAGATATAGTAGCAATCGATTACCCTTGGGTCGGACGCACTTAAGCCTGTTTGTATAAGATATGGATTGTGTATTTGGATGATTGCTTCAACACGAAAAATGATGATTCTTTCCGGAACGATTCGGTATTTTACGTTACTTACCCGAGTCGGTTAAATGATCCCAACAAAAGCTCGGATGTACACGTACACCTCTGATTTCAATTATGTCATGATGAGCAAACTGACATGCGCTCTCAGACAATGAGAAAACATGCACTAAAATGTGTCTGATTGACCCAACCCACCTGCGTGTACCTATGGAAGGGGATATCTGCCATTACATGCGTACTGTTCAATGACATTCGTATTCACCAACCAGTTGACATGCACCCAAAGGAAACTGTATCTCTCCACGAATGAGTTTGGTAGATACGTTAATTTTAGATTACGCACATTTGTGAATAGTACAATTGTGTTCAGAATATTTTAGTCTCTCTTTTAAAGCATTGGTTTTATGTTTCTATATATGTATGTAGAGTCTATTCATTTGAACGTGAATTTAACAACAATTCATCAAAGTTCACGATGAAGCAAGGTCATCTTTATTCGCCAACATTCATCTTTATAAATTGAGTTTTTCGTTAAGCACGTTGAATATCGTTGTTAAAGTAGTATGCGAAGATGTATTTACCGTGTCTATACAGACTCTTCGCCTTACCATAAATTGTACCTAGCTAGATATGCATAATGGGTAAGTGTTCATCAAAGCGTATCACGTTCCTGAATACACCATGTATTAAACTGCTTTCATGCATTTGAATATCTGATTAAGCAAACCATGAATGGAATATTTTCAACCATTTAAATTTTAAGGCAGCTATGTTCAAGGTCGACCATTTTACCTGATTTTGTGTTGACAAATATTTACTACAGCTTTTTTTATATCACCAGTTTATATGTACACTCCACGGTGAAATGTTTACTCGCCTTAAGTGAATTTGCATATAAATGTTTTACGGTGACTAGTGAACACGAATACATCTTCCCTCATTATCTCCCATGGTACAGCAGTCTTGTTGGTCTGATCGAAGCCTTGGCGTTTGAGATAATTAAACTGATTATCACTCTGCTCCTTCTCAAACACCGGATAGCTTCATCCATATCAAACAGCCACCAATGGTTCACTGCGGCATGATCATGGTGATACTGAGACTGATAATAATAGACAATCTTTTACGAAAACAATGCAATGACCACGTAATTTTGACATTGAAGTTGACAATATAGTTATCTTTCTATCGATATACAGAAGTTGTAACTTCTATTGTGCAATGCTGTGTGTCTTCCTGGTAGTGAGGGAGCGGCGATAAATGACTTGCAACAAAGTTTATCAATTGACGAAGAATCGAGCGTCATTTCAAAGATGATTTGGAATACTTTTTTCAGGTTTGACAGATACTTATAGTAGTCTCAGAAGAACATAAGCGTGTTTATCACACTGGTTTAGTGCCGTTAGATAAATATATATCTGCGTGTCGACATCAGTGCCACAGTGTCCATCTGACTATAGGCTACGATGAATAATCTCTGAGATTGACCTCAATTATTCAGCTTTTCCTCGCCTTTGTTTCTCTCTGGAGCATTATTGTTCCCTTTGCTATTTTCTTCTCTCGTGTGAAACAATATCTTGTTAATGATTTATGCAAACTTGATTAGTGCTAGAATAATTTCTATTTTAATTAGCACGAGAACTTGGCAATTAGGGTTCATTCACAGTAATAGCATGAGTGAGAGTTCCTAGAATTTAAATTACAAGAAAATAGTTTAGAATTTAGAGAAATATAAGGCAGTCGGAAAACTACGGTGTTCCGTTTGGACGAACGTATTTTTTTGTGTCTCCCTGAACCGCGATGCACGATGGTACGATGGTGAAAGTACGATGGTACGATGATGAAAACGCGATGGTTCGATGGTTAAAAAATACGTTTGTCCAAACGGAACACCGTAGAAAACAGTCGTGAAAGCATCTCAGACTGTCTCTACGATTCTTACAATACCTCTGTTGTTATTTACAAGATCCAGTTTGCTTAATTATCTTCTAAGACAAGTGTTATAGCTTAAGTTCTGAAAGTTAATGTGATACTCGAAACTACCTTAACCAGGATAATTTATGATAGTTTTACCATACGATTGTTTATTTTGTAAGTTTTGTACAGCCATTGGAAAGTCATGCAATTTTCAAAGATTGCTTGTGAACTTTCCGCCCTAGCCTGTTCGTAATCGTACCTAAAATTTCGAGTAAACGTGCGGTTCGTACATTAGGGGAAAATGTCAAACGAACAGATGACCGGACATTAAATAGTTTTATATTTCGATTTCAGTGTTTAAAAACGCCGCTAGATAAACATTAATAGCTGTTTTATAGAGCACCCAATATCTGGGTCGTTTTGAAACTTGTAATACGACCCCCATTCAAACATCGTTACGTATTTGTATTTAAAAACAGCCTGTTTGCATACGTAGAATTTGAGATTGTCATTGACCCGAGTTGAGATAATTTTTGAAATTCAAATATCAAGTATTCAGTCACAAAAATGACATTGAATGTATGGGAAAGCGAACTTAACATAATATTTTCAAGCTAAGATCTAGTTTTAGTACTTTGATACCATTAAGAAAGTTTCTCCAAATTTGGCAAGTTCCTCGGATGCTTTAAATGTCGAAAACATATTTACTGTTAGAATCCCAAAACAATCATGTTATGACTAGAATTTAAATAAATTAGTAAATAAACGCCAGTTCGAGAGCATGAGCATTGTCTGTCTGATAAAACTATTGGATGATGAGTAACGTTTTCGCTCCCGCAAAAGCATTAGTGCAATGTCGTTAGTTGGATTATAACTGATCATTAACTATGTTTAATCAGTTTAGTATAGGCACAATAAACCCGGGTGTCACAAGAAACAAAGCGGTAAAGTGCTCAGTGTTGCGTTTAAGATGAATGTTTGTAACATGTTCCTCAACAGTACACCATGTATTTGACTACGTTGGTCCAAAAAGGGAATCTCATCGGAACGTCCGATTATACTCAATTCTTAAGCAGTGTGGCTCTGAGGTTTGGAATGTTTTGTTCCTTATTAACGATTTCAAAACGCCATTTTGTTCTTTAAATTGAATACATGTATCCTCCTAAATGACTGACTGGTTGCAGTGGACTGATTCTAACCCAAAACGTGTGTGTCCGATTTTTTTCAAATCATTTGCTCGACATAGGCCGGGTGCTCGTCTTTACGAAGTTTTACCGTATTAGTAAATTAAATGCAAATCCGTCTGAATCACATAAAATGTGTATTAATCATCATAAACCTTTGCATTCATGATTCATATTTGGGTTTTTGACATCACTTTGAAGTTTGTGTACTTTTTGTCAAATGAATGCCTTAGTATGACAATAGTTTTTACATAATGATAATTTATAGTTACAATTAGCTTGATTTATTATGTTTCTTGTGTTTAAATGATGAAATGAACTCATTGGACTGGGTACTATTTTTCTTTCAAGTTTATGAAGTGATACGTCTATTCCTGCTCACAGTTTCACCTGAACAAATAGTCAGTCATTTAGCATTGGTACATGTATGTGCAAATACAATTACAATTTTAGAAGAGAATTATGAAAAAAATAAAATAGTCATTTTATAGTCATTTATTTTATAGCATTAAAGTCGCCTACATGCAGAGCTATATTAATAAACTAAATTGAAAAGAAATGTGCAAACTTGTGTTTTTGCTATTTCATGTATTTGTCTTCCTCACTGTTTTGGCTAAATATATTTTCTGTCTCGATGGGATAGCTTAGAAATGGATTATTTTTGCGTACATATTCTGTCATAAAGTGCTAATGTGAGTTTCGGTAGGTTTAGGAGAGGCTATTGATCCCGTAAGTCGACCGTGTATTTATTCAGTGTCTATACTCCTTATCACATTGATACTAACTGAAGAAGATTTCTCCGCACTTCTATTCGCTAGAGAATTTTTCTCTTCAGATGACATTGTTTTGTTTCTAGATGGTCACATAACTAATACATCATTTAGCTGCGAAGAGACTCATGCATTACTTAAGCAATACACACAATGGACTGGTCAATTACTTCCAGGGGAGACGGCGAAATGAACCTGTCTTTTCCTTTATAAGGTTGTACAATGACTTGTCCATTTATACCAGGGTGGACATACCACGTGGTGTGTGACGTAATTTTGTCCATTTCTAACCGTTGAGCCACTTTCGGGAAAAAACTTTTGGTTTTTGTGCCAAATCATTCAGTGACATGCATATTATTCTTTCTGGGCATGAGCGTGGGGCTAGTCTCGTGAAAATTGATCAACGAATAAAATACTTACGGTTGTTTTTCTCGTTTTGTTGACAGTTTTCTTCTTGTCGTCTTAGCAAAAAATTACGTCACACACCACGTGGTATGTCCACCTGTATACTAAGGCTGCAAAACTGACTAACACTAACCCATTATTCAGGCTGCAAATCGGACGCACCAGCCCATCACTAAGACCGCAAAAGTTGTCTATTTCTTTGGCTACAAAATTTACCAACCCGTTACACAGCTCTACACAATGGATTTGTAAATAACTTAGTTTCATATTCCCATAATATAATGCGTACGTATGCTCATTCGTTATTATATATCAGCTGACCTCATTCTTAGTCTGTAGTCTTTCTGTCTCTTCAATGTACATTCTATACGCAAAAACAACTACATTGTACATACTTGAACATTGTATGTAGTTTGGTTTGGGATGTCCCTGTTCCAAAGCAAGCAAATGATACGCCAACTAATTGCTGTATCGCGAAGCATTGAATATCAAGATGACATCACAATACACGATCTGAGGATGCATAAAAAAGATCATATCTTTCTTGTATCATCTAGATGAAATTAAAACCACGTTAAGGTTATATACTGGATAATACATGTACTAGCCGTACGTTAAGGTCGTCAACGCAATCGTATAACATCGGCTAATTTCGTCTGTCCCCGGTAAAAACAATGTCTACGGTGACGTCATTCTGGACTGGTACCGCACGTCTCATCTTTTCGAAATAGTTTACAATATTTTGATACTATGATCATGTAACCAGTCTACGTCGTTCGCGAGGAGAGATGCTTTCATTTGCATGTGCAAGAATACGTTTCTCGTCGATGATCAAATCCTCGAAATCTATTAAATGCGGTCGCTGTATTTGACTGAAATAGTTTAAAACGGCGTAAAAGACGATTAAATCAAGCAAACAGAAATTCCAGGATGACATTGTCTAATGATTCTCTCATTTTACGTCATACTGTAATCTCTGGGAAGTCTCCAAAGATATATGTGACAGATTGATTTACCATTCGTGTCTTGAAAATGTCTTCAATAATTGAGGCTTTTTAAATTCAAAACCACTGTTTTAACATTTGTCAAATTGTTGTTTCAAGTTGTTTTAGTGAATTTTTATTATAATCATTATTTTAGTAATTGTGTTCGTTTCCTGTCTTGAACAGGGTTTCTATAGCAACCAGGTTAAGTGTTACATGACTTGTATTATTGCCCGCATAGTTACGCGATGCATTAAACTCGTACTGCAAGCAGAAGAGCTCATTCAGTGCCACCAGTCGTATTTTGCCATCTCCAATATCGTTAATTAAGCCATTCGTAAACCGTCATATTGTTAACGTAATAAACATCTCACAATCGTGAAAGCTCGGTCATTTCCGTTTGCATTGCATAAAAACCGAGGTAATTAGAATGAAACATCTCACTGCTTGGATCGTCAGTTGCTAATTTGTTAGTGATCGTGCTAACTTAAACAATAATTTATTTCAGGTTATGAGAAACCATAAAATATAAATTTATTTTTTGAACAAGTAGACGTGAAATGAAGTGCCCTCTCGGAATCCCAATTCCAATTGATAACGTAAATTGAGTGTAAATCAACCAGCTGTTAGTCGATGAACAATTCCATTCTAACGGTACCTTTATCCGAGTATTCTAACAGTTTACATTACAATTGACGAGTGCATATTTTGCTTCCATTACGTTTGAAAGAATGTTTATAATGAACAATTGTTTGCACAGCAACCTGGAATGTATACGTATTCCCGAGATGTACCAAGGAGCGTCTCAAAACATGTGGCAAAAAACCAAACCCACTCTAATGTATAGAACAGACTGATTTCCCTTCCAAATACTGAATTTATTATCATTGAAAATTAATGTATTTAAACAGTTAATCTCTTATATTTATAATGTTTATTACTACCTGATTTTCACTTTGGATTTGCTCTCGTCTGAAAGTTCACCTGCGTTTTCATAGAATTTATTTCAATCAGTCAATAAATTATATTTATTCTACTCGTGCTTAAAACTATGACTCAGCCCCGCTTTGAAGCTGAATGTCGATAATAACCTGTCGGTAAAATTATCATGTTTTCTAAAATAGAACCTTGGTGCATATAAAATTAATGATTTATTGCACAGCTTTAGCAATGTCTGATTAACATATTTTAGCAGATCAATGCCCAATGGAGTAACAATGCAAATTGGCGAGTTGTTACTTAGTCGTTGAGTCATTTGAATCATGTATTTGTCATAATAATGCTGGCATCAATTCCATTATGAACACATTCCGAGAAAATATTACCACTATGACTACTACGGCGTTCCATACTTTGAGTGATTCAATAATACATGATGAATGAAGTGTCAGGAGGGTTGTATGAGATGGAACCATATCACGTTATGATTGTCTTAGAGTGTATTAGATGTGCTGTATGACACCATATATCATGGAGTATTTCTCTCCACTCTTGTCATCTCGTATATTTACAGATTTAATTATATTTTTCTAAAATTTGTGGCTAGACGCTATACTTATCTTGTCTTGTTTCGTTATGGTTAATACCGCTAATGTGTTAATCTAGACGAAATTTATTTCGACTATGTTTAGTGGCATAATAATCATGGTTCCATTCCATGGATGAACAGCTAAACATGATTATTGGCCGTTACTAGTAACTTGATTATATTAAGACGTATAATATTGCCTGACTCTTTAGTCATCCCAAAACACATGTTCTGTATATAGCGTTGTCACATCTTCGATGTTCTAATACAGCACTTCGCTTTAGAAAGAATACATTTTGGCATTGAACACAATCAGCTCTCCAACGGGATATACCTTTTCGGTGGCCTGACGTTTTGACCTTTAATGCATCACAATTGATGGAGAATGCGGAATTACCCGATCTAACACGATTAGCCAAGAAACAGTTGCCATCCATTGGGCACAATAACGTTGTAAGAATTTGTTTCAGAATAATTAAATGCAAAATGAGTGTGTTACACATATTGACCTAGAGTTCCGATTAAATGGTGCTTTTCCGTGTATCTAAATGGCCGCTGGTATCCGTTTTCCGAGTATGTTTTTAAATGTCCGATGGTATCCGATTTTCCGAGTATGTTTTCAAATGTCCGATGGTATCCGATTTTCCGAGTATGTTTTTAAATGTCCGATGGTATCCGATTTTCCGAGTATGTTTTTAAATGTCCGATGGTATCCGATTTTCCGAGTATGTTTTTAAATGTCCGATGGTATCCGTTTTTCCGAGTATGTTTTTAAATGACCGATGGTATCCGATTTTCCGAGTATGTTTTTAAATGTCCGATGGTATCCGATTTTCCGAGTATGTTTTTAAATGTCCGATGGTATCCGATTTTCCGAGCATTTAAATGTCCGCTGGTATTCAATTTCCACAATATTTAAATGTCACTGAAAACTGCGTGATTGGACCTAATAAATAGTGCACAATTGTTGCATTATTTTTTATCACGAAATATTCGATTTGTTTGAATCAACTATAACTACACATTCGTAGGAAATGATTGACTAGCATGCAATTTTGCAATAAAGACCGAGGCGCTTCCGAATATCCCCTGCTCGGCATTTCCAGGTAAAAGCAGTTTATAATCATCTTTATGCAATATACAGTCGTGCTTCTAAATGCTGTTTGCTCTTTTATGTCCAACCAATTAGTTGATTTGACATCAGATGAATAAATAAGCTGCTATACACGTAGGCATACATCTGTCAAACCCTCTGCGTGCTTTGTATGCTACTCCTCTGAGCAAATAGGATTAGTTTTGATGCCAGCTTAGACAGTTACTTAGAGGGTTCTAAATTTCAAGCTCTTGAAATGTTAAATGATAAAATGTTTGCCTTTAGTGCCCGTGTTGATTTGTAATTAACTTCAGAGAAATAATATGTTTTGTCAAGAAAAGTTCAGAATTTGTCTTTCGGAGTTAAGGAGTTCCTATCATTATTTGATACGAAGACGTTTTGAAAATATGAATTGTCTCCACGTGCAGGCCGTTTAAAGTAATCATACCCTTTGTTTCGTAATTTCATAAATTATTGCCTTTGCTTGCCGAAATATTGGGGAGGCGATCTGACCGCCTCTGCCACGCCAGTGGTAACTGTAGTCACGTTATACTATTATGAAATACCGGTATGTCGGGGTTTCATATCGTCAAACATTAACGAGGATGACCTGACATTCCAGTACCATGTTGATCGTTTACCCAGGTCAATGACTCTCCTATCATTATACAGTATGTGTACCTGATGTAAATGAAAAGGTCACACAAACAGCGATGTTACAGATAACGTACAAAACTAGATCTATACTGTTGAGATTTTTAAATAATGATGTAGGCTACTACCATTAATTTACATATGTAATGTGAGTATTGCATGTAAACGAGATGGCTTTCATTACATCGTGACAATGAATATAATATGACTATGAGATATATACCCGAGCTTTAGCTTGAGGATAAAAACTTTGCATTTGTGCAATGCTGGCTTTTAATTCTCTCGAATTCGTGGTGAGTACAGTCGCACAGAGTGTTTTTGCAATGATGAATATAAATAGAACCTTTTAATGAATCAATACTTTTCAAACTGTATTCCAACTGATGAAAAAAATGATATGATGATAATAGGTATATCTACTCGAAGTCTTCAACACGTGATCACGAGCTCCAGAATAAACGTACATTCACTGGATGTGTCTCTTGCATAGTGAACATGCAATCAGGCAAACTAACATACGGAATTATATATTAATTTGTTTTAGGTCGACTGTTTTTTTCAACTTAGTTTAATCTCTCAAACAAATGTGTTCGACATGACTAGAAAACAGAGATCGAACCCCATTGCTTTCAACACCTCTTTTCTGATTGCTTTCCATCGCCACGAGGGTGTGTGATAGTTTGGTATACGGTAGCGTCAGACACCACGATGGCTGAATTATTGACAGTGATCTTACATCGACCTAGTATTCTTCATGTCACAATAAACGCCTAATTAATTGAAAGGTCATTTTCCGCTGAGAGAGTGACCGCTGCTGCTAGTGGAAATTTCGGCTGATTTTGATCGGTGTTTGCCGGTATGATGCATTAATTCTGAGTTGTGCCGGAAACTACCGAGTAGATACGATTACCATTCCGTTTGATGGAAACCAGTCCTGGAAACAGAACACTGTTATAATTAAGCGTTATACGTCTGAGATAAATCAAATATACATAATTATACCTATATATACAGACAAACACAGATATTCACTCATGTTCTGTTCAAGTCTTGTATTGTTTCACTCACTTTGATGTACCGGGTATTTGACTGGACTGGATCCAGTTGATCGACAAATATGTGTTTTATTTAAATATTTTCGCCAAACATCGAGCTAATAAATGTCACTTAGTATTAAATCTGAATCTTAAATGAGATTATATCCTAGTTTTACGGCTTGTGCATGTTCCATGAAAATTCCAATAAATTATAAATGGCAACGTAGGGCTACGTACGAGTTCCGTACCACGCTTTCGGTACACTCGTGTACATTTTGATAATCCGATTGCAGGTTTGTACGGTTTACGCCATCCTATAATACATGCATATACATAAAATATGTGCTGCTCGACATAAACCAGGTGCTCGTAATACTGATGCTCGTTATAAGGGGTTAACCAATATACAGTATAGAGCAAAATCGCCAAAACTTAAAATATTTGCTCGACATAGACCGGGTGGTTGTAATATCGATGTTCGTCATAACGAGCAGTCCGTTCAAAGTTAAATGATAACGGTTATAAACATTGATCGTCCTTCAAGTAAACTATGTTTATCTAGGTTTAACTGAGTGTAACTGGTTTAACTGTAACCATCGCTATTCTTTCGAATAGGATAATTCCCTCATTAGTGTTACTTATTGAATGTACAGTAGTTGGTATCAGCCATTTCCTTGGAATCAAGTGTTAATGTTATATAGATTTATCGAACCTACCGGTTGACAATTTAAAAAAAAATGCTATTTTACCTACCAATGCATTTACAAGTTACCTTCATCACTTTCCCGCGTATTATTTTATGCATGAAAGTTTTCACCACATAATTGTTGAAATACGGGGTCAACGCCGGGTCTAATATACATCAAACATAAATGAAACACTGACTTTGACATTGTAGTGCTCATAAAACCAAACTTTATTCACCCCAAATGAAAATGCCCCGGGAATTTGTTTCTGAATGTTAGTATTTGAAAAAAATTCTCATGTAAATAAGGTACACTATTTAGACCGTAACAAATTGACTAAATTGTAATTTATTAGACAAATGTGCCATCGTGTATTTACTGTATTATGCTCCGTTTTTATTTCGGCGACGTGCAAAACCTTGAACTATTTGTCAAACACGATCGAGCATCCAGAGCGTTACGGAAGTTAGCATAATTAAGTAAAATCGGCATGAATACAATATCACATACTTGCAATCTATGCAAATACTGCTTCAATACGTATCTTCACTATCTTGTAAGTGTTGGGTACACGTGATATTGCTAGACGCGTATCTTTAAAAAAAACCCCTTCAATTTGTAATTTGACAAAGGCATTCGATATATCCACATTTAAGTAATATAATATATAAATAACAGGTCGACTGAGCTACGTAAGTAATCCCACACATCGTGTCTCTGTTCCGTCGCCACTAGCCACGGTAATTTTTTTCTACATTTTTTTAAAAGAAATATATTTGAATTGCTATGACTGAATTTTTATATTCGGGTAGTGTTAACTTCATGTTACTACAAAAGTCAAGTAAAACCTTATAAACCTATGATAAGTCGTTTCACTTATACATGAAACAGAGTTGTCGTTCCTTTCACGCTCTTACAGCAAGAGTGTAACACGAGTTCTCTCCCTTTGGATAGCTCTGCTTAATCTCCCGTGGCTCACAGGTATAATGGCTATTATAGTAGAGGGTGAAAAAAAGTCGGGTCGAACACCTGTGCGGATATTCGGATACCAATTTGCTATCCGGATAATCGAAACTCGATACCAATATCCGAATATCTGGATATTCGTTGACATCCTTAAAGAATACGAATCAAACCAACCCTATGTGACGAAGTTCTCAACGTTGAACTAAACATTATGATGTTGTGTACATTTCCTCGTACAGAATTTCATGAGAAATTGTTGAAGCCCAACCTTGTTTCCAAATTGACTTTCTCGCGCTTTTTCCAAATGAACAAAAAGTGTGCTTGCTTTTTCCAAATTTGCAAATACCTACAGATACGGTTTTACCTAAATTATTATGCTATCATTGTAATGTCTTTATTTCTCATTTCAGTTTACGCCACAAACGTTCGACAAGACAATGACTATGTGGTACTTATCCATGTTCCAGAATTATATGATCTTTCGATGGCCAGTAAGTATATGTTCTTATACCACATACATTAGCATCTAGAGAAATTGACCTTATGCTTGCCGATTGTTCAAATATCGCCCTCTTTAGAACTATGGCCACGCCCACACATCTAGCTCTCAGTATGTAGTGGGCACCATCCCATGTCAACTTCATCTAGCAAGGTTTGGTGCACGTTTTCGATTACAATTTATATTTGAAAACGTACATACTAGCCAGCAGTATTACATTTTATGTAGCACTTCTCATTGCTAATGATTAGAATGTTTGGTAGAGGGAAAATGTCAAGTCTAGTTTTAGTTTGCACTTTTGGAGTTGAATGAGATTGGATGAACTCATGTAGTATTTTAAAATCTCTTTGTGCCAAATGATCCTACTTCCAAAATTTTCATAGTGATTGCACATTTAAGGTCATTAATGAAAACACTTAAATATAATTCATATTGTACCTTAAAGGTTGTTATACTCTAAACACAGCCAATTGCTGTAGTAGTATCGTTCGTACACCAACCACGGCATTATAAGGTCAATTTTAATACACCCCTATATAATCAAGAAAAAGAAACCCCCATTCATTGCAAGCGCTATAATAACTTGCAAACAGCACACAGCAACTGTATATCCGGGATTGGAATCATAATCCTTACACATGGTCCCAATATGTATAAGGGAGTTGTAGTGACCCCTAGTGGTGAAATGATATTTAAACTTGCGCGGGTGTTGGACTTTTATACTACATATTCTTGGAATGATAAAAGTGGAAATAATCGTATATGTTTGTCATGGAAAATACTGTCCGTTATTTTGATCTATCGTTTGCAATCATTTATATCACGTCGTTCCGTTGGAAATACAGGTTATTCAGAGAGCACCGGAACTATGTCTAAACCGAACATCTGTTTTGATCCATAATGTATCCTTTATTTCACTGGAACATTTCTGACAAAATCGGAATTTGAAATATTTGTCCTTTTGGATGCCCCACCTTCGTTGTGACGTCTACTATCCGTTAACATTTCAACGTCATTATTGTCTGTGATTTTCTGTTCAACTTCGTTAAGAATATAAAATGTGTTCTGGGTGTGTAGAATTCGTCGCGTTGGTTCGCTTCTTTCACGTGGCGAAGCCACTGAACGCGTGTTGTCTCCATACCAAGTTGTTGACCGTTTGTTTGTCGTTGGCGTTACGAAACTACCAACACCATAAACAACACCAACAATACAAAATGTCTGTAAGTCATTTACTTCAATAAATATGCATGACAGTAGTGCATGCGTGAATGTTGTCACCTATACCGTATCTCCACTGGGAGTCTATGCAATTAATTGTTTCTATGGCTTTTTTTGGTTTCCTTTGATTGTTTTAGTATTATTTTATTTTGTATTTAATTGTTTTTGTCGTTGATTATTCGTGTTCGTGTTAGGTATTGGTGTTTTGTTATATCACATGATGCTGGTAGAGACGGTTAATAATTTAATATACGTGGATACACATTGAAGCTGACTCTGTCTATTTAAAACTTTGTGAAGATATGTGCCATTCATTCATACTAAATTGTTTACGGTCGACCGACTGGGAAATCAGTTCTAGTGTATATTACATGTGACCACTCCCGGTTAGTTCATGTTCCTGGCGCCGTATTCACTATTGGTCTTATTGATTTGGAGAATAAGGATATAGCCAATCGTATCGACTGTTACTGACCAAGTTTTTAATATAATGTGATCTGATTGGTTGTCATCCTTAAGTCCAGTAAGATCAATAGTGAACACCACCCCTGGTATACATCGTGGATAAAATGTATACGGTTCAGTTATACAACTTATATGAAATACTCTCGACAACACACCATTGGTGGTTTCCGTCTCCGAAGGTATGATATCACGAGAGATATGTATACCTTTATTTTTTTTTTTTTTTTTTTTTTTAAATTAAATTTGTTGTACAACATATACTTGATACTTTCGACACCTCGTTCACAATGGTATCTTACGCCACTAGGGTATGAAAGTTAAGTGGGGTTAAGAGAAAAAAACAACAATAAAATTCATATCCAATGGTACAACTGTGGTTGAACTGTGTAACAAAGCATGTCTCTGACGCCTCTTACTGCTCGAAATAACCATAATCTATATAGACATGAAATGCAGAAATAAATGCACAATTGGTTACACTTGCCAAAAGACAGCGGTGAGCAATACTTTCCTTGGAAATATAATATAATATAATGCATAATATGATCTTGTTAAGATATGTAGCACGATACTTGCACTTACGTATAAAGGTGTTGCGCAAGCAAAGAGCAGTACCCGATGGTACTTTAATTCGGATTTCGCTGACACGTGTTTAAAAACGTAAATAATAATTGGCTGAAGCACCATAACGTATCAGAATTGGTGAGCTGTAGTACAAGATACTTGGTGTTGTGCCAAATGCTCGCAGGATATGTGCAAAGGCTTTTCACACTTCTGTTATAACTCGGACTTCTACAGACAGCTTAACGCCAGGAGGTTGTGAAAAAATGATCGTAATAGAATGATAGTTTGCTTTTGTTACATCCTTTAATACCAAATTGCATTAAATGTGTCTGGTACAATGATGTTTGTATTCATTATTTACATTAATTTCGATATTTGATGGCATTGGTGCAATTCACTTGGCTTTGGTATAAGGATTTGGAAAACATCTAGACCAAATTAGTTGCCAATAGGATATTCGGTTCATTTCTAAATTTGTTTTTCGTCGATGAATTTGTATAATGTATTGTCACGTGCACTTTCAATTTACTATGTTGTGAGATACCATAGGGACCTAAAAGTTATTCTTCTATTTCATTGTTCATTGTTGAGGATCTTATGGAAGATTGATTTTAGTATTGCCAAATAAGTTCCCTCGTAAAATAAAGTCTATATTATTATTTAATTGAATTCGGTAACATTTTTTGGTGTTTGATGTCTTCTGATTTCAACCAAAGGGTCATTTCTCTTGCAAGAGAATTGTTTTTGTCGAGGTTCCACGGAAGTCACTCAAATAACCAGATGCCCATTAATACATGTACATTGTATAACAAATTGTCGACACGCAACGTAAACACATACTGTACGTTGGGGCGATCCTGGGCCATCCTTCGTACGTGTGGTTAATGTCCCTGCGTATTCGTATTAATTTGATAAAACATAAAAGTACCAAAACCAAACAGTGTTTTATATGTTCCAATTTCATGAGTTTGTTCTCTTTCGTCGTCTGAACACATGTTTGTTCCATTATGTTATACTGCATGCTACGTAGTGGATATCCAACGATGGTGTCCTTCAATAGTTGGTTCTCTAAAATGGAATTCTGAATTCTGTATGACGTAGCTCCGTATAATTATGGATCTGATGATCATGCACGACTAGTAATTAATCCCCCATACATTGTATGAGTATTAGCTCTAGTCATTGACATTATTGGATCAGCTGATGTTGTTAGAGGATCTAATATACGGGATAACATGGAAAATACATGTCTGATATAATGGATTGATTGTGCTGACGTTTCCGATTTATCTTTCAGCCCTTTGTGAGGAATAAAACTGATGATTATACATTTGGTGTACATGTATTTTACACTTAGTATTTATCCTAGATGTATTGGCTAATACTCACTTTGGAGCATCGTGCAATGCAACAAGTTACATGTATATTAAAAAGTCGCCAGTAAGCGTTAAAATCTGATGTCAATCATGCCAATTTTGGTTCACATTACAACTCATTCGGTTGGCTGTGCTGTATGCCATCAACATTTCATTGGCAATGCGGTGTTGGTCTCAATATTTCATTGGCTAAGATGTATTTGCATCAACATTTCATTGCCTATGCAGTATGCACTTCAACATTTCATTGGCTATCCTGTCTTTGTCTCAATATTCCATTGGCTATCCCGTCTTTGTCTCAATATTCCATTGGCTATCCTGTCTTTGTCTCAATATTCCATTGGCTATCCTGTCTTTGTCTCAATATTCCATTGGCTATCCTGTCTTTGTCTCAATATTCCATTGGCTATGCTGTCTTTGTCTCAATTTTCCATTGGCTATGCTGTCCTGGTCTTAATATTCCATTGGCTATGACGTCTTAGTCTCAATATTCCATTGGCTATCCTGTCTTTGTCTCAATATTTCATTGGCTATGCCGTCTTTGTCTCAATATTCCATTGGCTATGCTGTCTTAGTCTCAATATTTCATTGGCTATGCCGTTTTTGTCTCAATATTCCATTGGCTATGCTGTCCTTGTCTCAATATTTCATTGGCTATGACGTCTTTGTCTCAATATTTCATTGACTATTTTGTCTTTGTCTCAATATTTCATTGGCTATGATGTCTTTGTCTCAATATTTCATTGGCTATTCTGTCTTTGTCTCAATAGTTCATTGGCTATGACGTCTTTGTCTCAATATCCCATTGGCTATGCTGTCTTTGTCTCAATATTCCATTGGCTATGACGTCTTTGTCTCAATATTCCATTGGCTATGCTGTCTTTGTCTCAATATTCCATTGGCTATGACGTCTTTGTCTCAATATTTCATTGGAAATGACGTCTTTGTCTCAATATTTCATTGGCTATGACGTCTTTGTCTCAATATTTCATTGGTTATGACGTCTTTGTCTCAATATTTCATTGGATATGACGTCTTTGTCTCAATATTTCATTGGATATGACGTCTTTGTCTCAATATTTCATTGGCTATGACGTCTTTGTCTCAATATTTCATTGGCTATGCTGTCCTTGTCTTAATATTCCATTGGCTATGCTGTCTTTGCATCAGCATTTAATTGACTTTCAAATACAAACATATAATAGACATATTGGAAAATGAGTGTGAAATTGGAAACCGTTTCGTGTGAATCTACATAAAAAGAAAAATGGGAGGGGCATCCCTCGAAACATGAGAAGAAGTGCACCTACAATTCTTGCATCTACATACTACTCGTACATTGTGGCAATACTGTTAAATTTGATTAATCGGTCAATGTTTCCTCCTCCATTTCATAGTATGAGTCTGTAGCCAAGATGTATTAAAACATCGACTAAATATTTTGAATAATGAGGTTTTGTTGTTCAATTATACATCAATACAGTAATGTTTTATGTACCGAAATATATTGGCATATGTCTGGTGTTGAGACGTTTTTGCCAGTGGAAACATTTAGTTCTGATTGATAGTTGGCCATTGTTTGTAGAATAATGTAATAATATGAAAGGTTTATAGATATCGAACGGCGGAATAGTTATAGCAAATGTAGCTAATCTATTTTGATATTTTGATACTAGAGCTTGGTATAATTACGCGGTAATATGTATGTATGTAAATATCTGTAAACCCATCTTGATTGGCAAATAATTGATGACTATCATTGAGAGAACATTTTAACATTGGACTGGGAGAGATCAAGGTTCTATCCCTGTATTTGTGTATAACTACATATTATCAGATTGAATATAATTATGCTTCAGGAGATTGTTCCATGTCACATATTTGTATTGGCGTCCATCAAAATATGAAATATGTATATAGCTGTTGGATCTTGGAGTCGGCTGAACGTAAATACTTTAAGTTTAATGACGACATGAGTGCGTTTTAGCTGACATGTGCACGAAGTTTTGAAAGTTGGTCACAATATCTCTATACAATCTAGGCCAACTTCGTAACTGGGTCATTTGGGGTAAAAAAACTAGGTCATTAGGTCAAATTACAGAAAAACCTGTTTACACATTTTTGGCTTCATCCTTTTGAGGCTTGGTCACAAGGTTTACCTCAATGAAAAATAGGTCAAGTTTGCAACTGGGTCGTTTGACGTCAGAAACTATGTCAGCAGGCTATGTCCTGAAAAAATATTTAAGGTAACATATTTCGGTCATAACCTAACAAAAAACGAATGATTAAGCCTTAATTGCATGTTTTCAGGTTGAGGCGCTTTAGGGTCAATGGCTCTCTTGTTATCTTCCCGCATCTAATGTTCGCACAAACATGTCTCGTATTGTTCATTTGCAGACAAATTTAAAATATTTGACAAAGTTTTAAACTCTATGCCATGTTAAACGTATTTTGTGAAAAAGCTTTAGACAGTTCGCTCTTAGTATGGATCACCAGACAGCATGTGGTATCGCTGGTGTCGGAATAAACAGCACTTAGATGATAAATATAGTATTCTTTTGTCGATTTATCAAAATGTAGGCCTATATTAGACTAGTTGTCGGACTGACTGTCTTGGAATGGTAAAGTTGGTATCCTGCTACTCTACAGTTTGGCAGTTTTACTACTAGTTCACATCGATTTTTCTATAATTCCAGATAAAACACGATTTTTATGTCTTGTTTATTTTATTGCTTCTATTAATTATGCCCTTCATCTTTGTTGAGGTGGTTTGTTACCTTACTCATGTCGATAGGTCTGTGTGTATGTCGATCGGCAGACCAAGGGTTTCTTTTCAATGGTTAAATAGCTTTAATCGTAGGAGAGTCAACTAACAGCACATGGGGGTTGGTCAGCATAAGTAGATGACCCGTGTTGATTTTGATATCAGTAGGTCAAAGGTCAAGGCCACAATAAACTTCTACATAAATGATTATTAAGGTAAAGAACCACTAAATTCCTCCGCGGGCCAAGTAGTCCTTAAAAAACTTTGGTTTGCCTGTAAATGGAGATATTTCTTGACAAATGTGGAGTTGAATGATCAAATTGAGTATAAATGGTTGGTAAATATGCATATGGTGTAGTTAAACTGTAATATTTGTATTATTCCGCTATTTTGTTCTTGATACCAAAGTGAAAGTAGACTAGGGTAAAACCCAAAACTGATCTGTCCGGATCCGTGTGAAAACGGATCGACAATGTTTGGAGCACAAAAACTTTCGTTGAAGATGCATGGCCCCCTTTTATATTGTATTATTTTAAAGCTTAAAGGTCCCTCTTTGCAATGATATATGTGGTCCAGGTGGCCACAGACTAAAAAATGTTGAAAATTGTGACCTACTACGGACAATTTACATTGAGCTAAAGAGCAAATTTATTTGGTGGTTCCTAACCTTGAACAATCATTGTGCATACGTGATTAACAAACATCTCTTATTGTTAGTGGACTTACCAATCAGTTAGGTGGTCGGTTTTGATAGGTTTGCAATCACTAAAAGTTGTGGTTTAGAACAAAGGGAATGCCACACTTTTCGGACGAATTACCTATTGTCATTGCGGCTAAAAACGTCGATATAATTTCTTGTTCTTTGACTTAGCGTTTGGGTCAGACAAACCATGTGAGCTGGATACATTGTACTATAATTCTGTTCTCAATGCGTTCGGTATATATATTCTGTGTTTGCGTGATTGTGTTTGCCTTTCAATACGATGTAGCTACTTATTCTCGTAGATCAGTCGGCCTATCTGATGAGATCAAACATGTAGATACTAGATATCGTGCAATATTGATGGACATTGGTCTATTTCTTTTGTTTGCTAGCCGTCACATCTTCATCTATTGTTTATGTATTCAGATTTCTGGGATGTTTGGTCGCATTATCAAGGATGCCAGGAATCAGGTCATGCATATAATGAGATCTAGGCTAATCGCAAGTGACATTTGTCTTTAGAAATAAGAACGGAGAAATCGAAAGGATTTTGCTGATATCCGAATCCATTAACACAAATTTATAGATGAATTGCCAAACAGTAAGTGAATTCAATATGGCCCTGGTGTGTGTAATAGTATGCTGTATATTCGTTAAGTTTTATTTTGGCACTCAATAAATCATTGTATTAGTAGTATAATAAGAATAAGTTCTCTCCATCACGCAATGCAATGGTAATGAGTCGGCGTTTGGCTGCAAACTTACTGAAATTGTGTTATTATACCACATTCAAATAACCTGACTCGGTCATAAAATCATAATTTTGTTTGTAAATTTGTTTTACGATATGCAGTGCTTGGTGTCGTTTATAGTGAATAAAATGGCTGTGGTCAGCTCTTCACATTCAGCGGTGCTGTGACGTCATTCTGATGTTTGGTGGTGCCATTTATGACGATGAAATGGTTATGTTTTTTCAATTTCTTTATGAAGCTTTAATGACATCGTTGTGGTTGTTGCTGTCTCATACTTGTTAACGTTTTTGAATTTTTGAGTTTTGTGCTTATTGAAGAAAGAAGTCCATATACGTTTGCACAAGTATTCCTTCGTACTACATCTGTGCATGTCGTTTACAAGGTGGGTTCTGATTTATTGTCTTGATAAAGCATCTAAGAACATATTTATTCTGACAATTCTGTCCGAGAAGACGGAAATATGTTTGATCGATGGTCGTTTCCTGTCGATATCTTTGGATGTTGGAACAATGTTCTTGGTTCTGGAGGCAAATCCGTCTGAACTTTCAAATCAATCTATACACATTTGGCTGTCTATGTGCCATATTTTGAGAAAAAAAAGACAATTAAATCGTTCTTTAAAAAAAAAAAAATCAGCATGTGGTTTACAATTTTATCTGAAAATTCAGAGTCTGGTGCGGCTAATGTGTTTGAAAATAATACTGGTGTATTTATTTTGGTGTATCATTGCGGTGTCTTTGCAATAGTCGGAGATAAACAGAAATTCCCGAGCTTTCACAATTTCGGTGTACATGTATTAAGATTTATCACATGTTAATATACTAGAACATTATAAATGACGGTCAAATTGTATTGATAAATGAGAATTGTTGTATTATATATACGATGCAGACATTTCTCGTAAATAGTACCATGTCTGCTTGGGATGACAGGACAATCTTAGCGGCGAACAGCTCGTGCGAGTTAGAACTATTTTTTCCGATTTTTCATTTCTTTAGATCAATACATGTCGGCTAATTATATGAGATCTTTGGCAGCTTAAGCATATCAGACGATATATCGCGTATTAATTTGAGTCGATGGCGATATTTTGCGTGTTTATGACGCGATAATTGCTAAGAGCGGAAGTCGCCATGAACTAACACTTCCGGTTTGAGGAATCTGCAGACGTAAGGTATGTATTCATGCGCGCTTTTATTAAAATAGCCCTGATTTAAGTGCTCTTTTATGATGAAACCTAGACATGTATTCTATATATATACACATCCCTATTAAGCGTTTCATCAATATGTCCCAATAAATGTTTAAAATGTAATGTCTCAAGCAAGACACAGAGTTAGAATTCTTACTAACTACGGATTGAAGGGGGGGGGGGGGGGGGGGGGGTAGATAGACCAAGGCTTTAAAATGTTTTTACGCAAATCAAAGTTAATTTTGAACTGAATAGCTTTGATACAAAGCCCTGTTCATTTGGGGAAAAAACATTGGAAATTGTGATGCATATTCATAAAAAAACAAAAACGAATGCTTTGTAAGAGAGGGCACATCGGTAAAACGCTTATATGGTTTCAAAAGCATGAACTATACTATATATACAACTATATACTCAGAAATGCTAGCTTTTATATTGCATGCAAATTTAACTTTGAAGATATGTTAAGTTTGTTTATAATTAAACTATTGGTTTATGTATCTTTTTCTATATACATGTAGTGGTTTTCATTATTCCATGTTTTCTGCATTTACTTGTATGATTATAACAGTTTATTACGAAAAATCTAAATACACACTATATACATTTACCCGTATTCTTTCCCGCTATCAAAATCCATTACATTCGAAAATAACGCTTTTCTCAAAATATAACCTATGCTTGACGACCACCCTTTTAAATATAACACGTAGAGGTATCACCAGGTACTTTTTGTCTTACTTAAATCCCCTTACTCGTCCATTTTAATGAAAATAAATGGATTATAATGGGTCTGGTTTTTTTCTATTATATTGCTACGAATATCTTATGTTCGTATATGTTAATGCTTCTATACTTCTCAAAGTTCGGTATAGGTCACTAAGCCAGTACTGATGTCCGTCGTACATTAACTCAACGAAACCGAATGAAGGAAATACATCTGCTGATATTAAAATATCATCTGATTTGGTGCTAAATTTCGAAAAATACATATTGTAAAAGGCCCAACAGAATGCCGAAAAAACGGACCCTACAATACCATCACTGAAGTTTAACTACAGCACGAAAACTTCAGTGACGTTTGACGTATCAGCACTTCAAAAATGAATGCTTGACACAATCTTTGTTTAATGTACTACAACAATGTAACAAGTTATATTATGTTTTATCCACCAGTCCATCTTATTCGATTTGAAAAATATTCAAAAGGAATATTTGTTGACCCTAACCAAATTTGAGTAGTACACATTTCAGCATAATTCAATCTCGTTCTTTCGTATGTCTGTGTATCCACTGCATTATAATATCTTGTGCATTCTTTAAATCAATTTAATTACATGTTTACAATGACAACGAAAAAAGCCATGGTATTCCGAATGGTTGAATTAAAAGCAGGCGACATTTCTGATTAAATTATTGTTCTTTGAAATTCCTCTTCCTGGTAAATTTGAATGAAAACTCAATTATCATCTCGCATTGAGTGTTGTTTTGTTAACATGAAATAATCGTCACACGATCCGTGTCCGTTTCATCAGACGTTTTAAGCTAGTGTGACGTATCAGGAGGTTTGATCCTCAGAATATTTCGTTTTGTAATAAAACACAAGTTCACATGTATATACATGCATATTTAACAACAGTTAATTCATGTAACTACATAAGATATAAAAATCCCATACGTTTGGAATTTTAATTGTTTTCCACGCCCTCGAAATATTTCAAAAGGGGGCTATTCGGAAACGGTTTGTGAAGAGTACCCACACTGCTTGTATCACACAACTGTCGATTCTCTTGAAATCGGAAGCCACTGGTCAACCCGACATGGAAAACCAAATGGTCAAATATTTACGACTGTCCTTTTTACAACAAGACAGTCATGTCTTTAATAATTATGAAAACGTTTGGTCTTCGGTATTCGGTATTCGGCGCACGATAAATATTATTTCCTGGAATTGAAAACTAAAGACGATGAATATCCAATGTAACGTGATATCATTGTCGTTAAAGAAATGCCTGTGATAAGTTAATCTCTAATATTGCTTGAAAAAAAATCAAAGTGTATTAAACTCTAGTTGCTTATAGAAACAATACGATAAGTAATTTTATGGAAATAATTCTGATGAGATTACTCGTCTTTTTACGGCTTCGCTGCTAAAACTGACTTCTTTTCACACACATGAGACAAAAAACGGCATTAAATATTCAGCAGCTAGTGTAAGTGCTTTCACTTCAACTGAAATAAACAAGATTGTTTGATATAAGAAAATGAAAAAAATTGTCTCTTGGGTTACAGCCTAATTCCAATCCTTATCTGGCGAATTCTTATTCATTAAACAAAGATGTTACGAGTCGTTGGATCTGATAGATTGTCCTGGCTTTGTCTCGGATAACGAATAATGGTTATTAGTAATTTGATTGAATGGCGCGAAGCATCAGTTTAGGAAATGTCTATCAACCGGCATAACTCGTATAGAAAAGTCTTTGAAAGTTCAGTAGTCTTGGCAATTTACTACATGTGCATCGTATTGGCTTTCAAATGATCGAGTTTAAGGTATTTAGATGTATGAACGAGTTTTTACAAATATCCTAATCCAAGGAAGGGGTGCAGATACTATTAGTTCTAGCTCACTGGTGTGCTCATAGAATGTGCATCACTGCATTCTCAGAAACGTTAATCACACATGACATTTTACGAACATTCGTCAGTCAGAATCACATGCGTATGACCCGTCAGATTGCAAGTAAACTCTTTTTTAAACGGTCTATAAACAGCACATATCGGATTCAGTGAAGACTGTTGTTGTTGCACATAATTATTGCAATCAATCTAATCTAGTCCTTAAGCGTATTTAAAGTGTTGTTTGCGTCTTTAATCAGTATCAACGGAAATTAAAACGCTTCACAACTTCTCGAATATCGTCTTTGTTTGAGATGTGTTTTTGTTGTTCATGTTTCTTGGAAAAGATTGTTAAAGGGACTGTCTCATGTGTCTCATGCGTATTTCAAATATAAAGTAAACATTTCAACACGGTTCATTCACGTAGATTTATATTTTATTGATTATACGATATCGGGTAACACATATTTGCAAACGTTGGATTACAAAAGGTGCATTAAAACGCTACATAACCTATACAGTAATGCGGACTAATTCGCACCAATTTAAGGACTTTGACGCATCGAAACAGGCAAAAGTGTCATTTTCGTACTTTTTGACTGTTGGCATTGTCGCTATCCATGTTCATTATAACGCCAAGGCACAACTCATCCGACATAATGTTAAATTTTAACAAACATACACATTCTTAATGTGTAAGTGCGAGTAATCCGCCAACCTAATATCCCCTCCTTTTCTCTTATAAATGCATGAATACAATGTCTGTTTCTTCATTTTCTTTCCTGGTGTTATATGAATATGTTCTAAAGGGACAACCTTTTTAAGAAATGTCTGTTTGGTAAAACCCCGTCCAGGAACTTGAAGATGGGGTTTCGAGTTGGTAATAAAATTCCATAACTTTACTATGACCATGTACTGGTGTTTTCTATTGACACCACATTTAATTCATTTGTCCTATTTAGAGCCATTTCAGTTTTGGGTACTGATTTGGATGGATATCGTATGCCCCAAAAAAAACGACTAACACTATTTATGTTTTGATCCAGTCATACATTTTACTACATGTACTGTAATATTGTACATTTTGTATTAAAATCGCCTTGTCTCCCTATTTCAGGCCCGGCCGTGGTTGACCAACTTCTGAAGGAATTATCACAAGGAGTGAAAGATTTAGAAGCAAAATACAAAGATAAAATTCTAGCAATGAAGGTAAGATGCTCAGGTGAAGCAAAGCTTAGAGTTACTTGAAAGATACATTAAAGATTAGAGCCTACAATGCAGATAATTTTTAAGTTTAAGTTGGAAATACTTTATACGAAAACCCCACTTTCATGTCTGGACTACTGATAAACGGAAGTGTTTTTAGCTCACCTGACCACAAAGTGGTCATGGTGAGGTTTTGTCATACCGAGATGTCCGTCGTCCGTCGTATGTCGTGCGTCCGTCAACAATTTCTTCAAAAGACTTCTCCTCCTAAACCGCTTGGTCAAATTTTATAAAACTTAACAGGAATGTTCCTTAGGTGGACCTCTACCAAAGTTGTTAAAAAATTTACGGTCTGTCGCATAACTAGGTCACACAGGCTAAAAATAGATTTTCAAAAAGGAAACTTTAAAAATCTTCTTCTCTGAAACCGTAAGGCCTAGAGCTTTCATATTTGGTATGTAGCATCACCTTGGGGTCCTCTACAAAGATTGTTCAAATTATGTCCCTGGGGTCAAAATCGGCCCCGCCCAGGGGGCCCTTAGTTTTACATAGAGTTATATAGGGGAAACCTTAAAAAGTCTTCTTCTCCGAAACCACTTGGCCCAGGGCTTTCATATTTGGTATGTAGACTCAGCTAGATGTCCTCTACAAAGTGTGTTCAAATTATGTCCCTGGGGTCAAAATTTGCCCCGCCCCGGGGGCCCTTAGTTTTACATAGAGTGATATAGGGGAAACCTTAAAAAATCTTTTTCTTCGAAACCGCTTGGCACAGGGCTTTCATATTTGGTATGTAGACTCAGCTAGATGTCCTCTACAAAGTTTGTTCAAATTATGTCCCTGGGGTCAAAATTTGCCCCGCCCCGGGGGCCCTTAGTTTTACATAGAGTGATATAGGGGAAACCTTAAAAAATCTTCTTCTCCGAAACCGCTTGGCACAGGGCTTTCATATTTGGTATGTAGACTCAGCTAGAGGTCCTCTACAAAGATTGTTCAAATTATGCCCCTGGGGTCAAAATTGGCAGAGTTTTGATAATTGGTATGTAGCATCATCTTGTGGTTTTCTACCAAGATGTTCAAATTATTCCTTTGGGTGAAAATTGTGCAGGGTTTATAATCAGGTGAGCGATATTGGGCCATCATGGCCCTCTTGTTTTAAATGTCGCTCTTGAATTCATGATGTTTCTCATGCAGAATTGTAAGATACTTTATTTGTCTTTTAAATTTCTAAATATAATACAAAAATACATGTGTCTGTAAAATAGATTTTCTGACGTGAGCAACAGAATCTAGAGTGTTTTAAAGCTGTTTCTATTGGATAATTTGACGCCGCTGTGTTGGTATGATTGATGTCATGATTGCCACAATGATGGAAAACTCTAAATAATTCAAATGTAAAATAACTTTAAATAAGACATTAAAAATGAGAATTTTTTTAGATAACGTGGTAAAATAGCATTCCATAATTATGCTTCATGACTTAATCGCCACATAATTAATACTGACTGTTAAACCTCGCCCAATATGGCGAACAAATATAGACATTCGAACATAATGCTTAGGTCATGCAGCCCACTAAACACTTGATGCAGTTTGTTTCACACGGGTGTTTGTATCTACTAAGCGGATAGTTACCTGAGAACTAGGAAACTATAGATGACATATGTAGCAAAACCGCCGATTAAAACATCTTACACTAAGTTTATTTATTCAAAATGTTCGGTATGGCAATTCTTGAAAGTTGTATTGTTTACGACACGTTTGTCACCCGACAGCCCCTGCCCATGTGTCTACATTACGGTATTAGCATTACGAGCTATGTTGCCATCTTTTACGTATGGCATATAAGCACCTAGACCGATATTGCAGTGTCTCGTAAACTCACGAGTCATATTGTTATATGTGTTTATGTTGTTCAAAGTTTCATTTTCTTCTGCCATTTGGAACGCAGCGGACAATTTCAGAACCTCATATAACTGGTACCCGCTCGATTATTACAATAGTCAAAATGAACGAAGTTACCAATCTAGAAACATATTATTTCTTGAATTACCGAGGAGTTCCGAATGGCTCTCACTCCCAAACATGGCGACATCAGAAAATAAGCACAATCAGAATGTCACATCTATAATGTATACATTTCTCCTGAGTCCAATTATTCACTGATTCCTCCTAAATACGAAAGTTTCTCTCTGACAAATTGACTTTTTGAACCCCTATTATAGATATCTGGGGGACATTGGCATCGACTACAGTCATTCCCAGTTTCAATATATTGGACAGTTATTTGACAAGGACGTGTGAACATTCACAGTAAAATGAAATTTGCGACATTCATGGAAATATAGATCAGTTACTAAGATAACTTGAATGGCATGTACGACACATATGATACAATTTCCTACCTTAAAGTGGCACTCGAATTGGTTTATCATCTCTGAGTATTTGTTACATAATTGTAACAAAATCCGCAGTTCAATTTTTTTAGATTTCCCTTGGCGTTACTATGACGCCAAGAGCATCAGTAGGGGATTTGTAGATATTGGTTCAGCAAATTGTTGTTTCTCTTCTCTTGCTGTTTTATAGATGTAGTTGATATTTACGCAAGATGATAAAATTATCATATTGCTTTTTGAAAATGGTTACATTTATACATCGATCTAATTTTGGACGTTTCAAGACGTCACCTTATGACGCCTACAACACTAGCCGTAGACATGTTTCGATAACTTAAGTCATCTGTCAAAAAGAGTATACCTAAATGCTATGTATAAATCTTTGTGATATTTATTATTTCAGTTGACTGGAAAGTTCCGCACTGGTCAAGGAAAGCCGGGAGAAGTTATTTGCAAGCTCGCTGGAGAGGAAGGCGCGAAAATGGTGATTGTTGGAACACGTGGCCTCGGTTCCATACGTCGTACTATTATGGGTTCTGTCAGTGACTACATCATCCATCATTCTGCTGTTCCAGTGCTCGTCTGTCGTAATTAACTCTGCAAATTGAAGGTTTCTTGCTCAGGCTATGATTTTGTTGATTATAGCCAAAGTTGATGTGTACGCGTTGTCAAACAACGAAACAACTTTCAATTCAAATCGGATACTAAAATATATTTTTTTATCTAGACAATGTACAAATGTTGTTGAAAATTGAAAACATTTTGTCAAATATGCATTGCTGTGATGTTTTATCATTAGGACACGTTAATGTCGCTTCCGGTCCACGTCATACCATCATGACCAGAATTCCAGACCACCATTGTTTTCTCTTTTCATCCAGCTTAAAAATCAAAATTACTCGTCAATTTCATTAATGCATGAGAAATTCTTCTTGAATTATACATCTACGTCTTTCATTGTTGGTCTGTTACTCTGTTGAGTAACTTTAATTAGATTCGTTTAGAAAAACGTTCTTTATCGGACCAAATCAATTGGCGTTTTATAGCCACCTACCAAATATTTCTCATTTTGTCAAGAATTTGGATTTTATGGATTTGGAACACAGGATTACATTTGTGATATATCTACCTCTAGTGTATGTAGTTATTGGCAAACTAAGTTATTGCCATAAACATTGGCGATGTTATTAATACGTTGTTGATAACGTTACTATTTTCCTGGCCAGTAGTCACAGACATATTACCAGCTTTCATAAATACTTTACCCATATCACTTGCGAGTTCACTTTGAATATTATGTTATGTTATTCAGAATATTATATAGTATGTACTTATGGAATAATTAGAATAAATTCTCTAATCGTATACATAAACAACAAAATAAATATATACATGTATTTGTATGTTTTATATATAATAAATGGAAAAATAAACACACTGTTGTTGTTGCTGATGACGCGGTATAGTCCCTTTGTTTAAGCACACATTTATTCCATTTATTTACATTTAAGTATAATATTCAGCGGCAAACAGCTCACAGTTAACAATTGTAATTCTGGACAGTTTGATAATAAGAACACAACACGAGTCATGGATACTTTACCAGTTAAAGGTACATGTTGCTAAATGTGAAAATGAACGGACTTTTAGTATTTAGTCTTACAACGTTCTTTGACTAATATAAGAAAACATTGAACTACAAATGTTATGTGTTTTACAAACATTAAGGTTCCTTTGGGGATATCGGAACTTCGCACAACTACTTTGCTTTATATGTTCATTTCTTTACGAGTATGTTTATTCTCTTGTCGTTATTCCTTTTAGACCACCCATGTATCCCCCCTCAAACATTATCGTAATCCGTACTCAATATCGTTAGATGAGAAAATGTCTATTTCTGGAAAAATGTACAACAATGTCCTATAGTGTGACATGGGAACGAAAATCAAAGTCAATTTAACCGTTTCTATACTCAGTTGTCGTTCCTGCTGCGTGTCCAGTATACAAATCGCTGGCTTAGAATTAGAAGGTCGTAAGTGTCACTTACGACCTTTTAAGATTCATACATATTTAGAATAAGCATCACAATGCGCTTCTTATGAACCTATTTTCATAAAAATCTGAACTTGTCATGTTGACCAAAATGAAGTTGTAAAAGTTTGTTTTACCATAAGTAAAGAGTAAAATGACAGACAGTTTTTCCGTGTTTTCTCAAAATATCGATTTGGTAGTTACGGCCTTCTGGTTCTAAGCCATCGAAATACCATTCTAATCACCTCGGCCTTTATGCATTGCATCATTGGGTACATCACTTGTTACTTTAACAAATATGTGTGGAGTTTAGTCGCACAAACAATTAACTTTGGTGTATACTTGGTACATTTACCGGAGACAAGCGGAAATGGCTGAGCTTTCAGGAGTGATATAAGTACGTATACAACAATACAAAACAGGGACGACAACTCAGGTGTAGAACACGTATGTGCTGTAAGCAGTTAGTTCACCATGATTGTGGCTGTCATGGCATGTGCTTGTTTTAGTAGTCGTTATTCTTGTACTAAGCTAGCTTAAAAAGTATGATACACTTAAAAATAGAATGTTTAAAGGAAAGGGGATATACGGAACCTCTAGGGTAGAGAACGATTAAGCCTATGTACTCTTACTTGTGAACATGAGGCGTCCCACTGAGCAACCTTTGCCTCGGCAATGTACTCCCGATTAAATGAATTAGCTTTGGCAGGCATCGGGAACAGAAATTTCACAAATTGTCTAATGACTTCCACGAAGCTCTCCGTAAGACCACGACAAACCTTTCCCCGAATTCTTCGGATCCTCATTTATAAATCGGGAGTACATTTCAGAGACAAAAATGCTCATTGGGATCTATTCAATCCCCTTCTCATACAAAAATGTATGAAACTGTGGAATGATGCATCTACAAGGAGTGTTTAGTACTCATTACACGTTCTGTGGACACGTTTTTTGTTGTACATTTGTAATGTGGTATTCACCTATTGTCTAGTGAAGTTCACACACAGCACTCTTGTAAAATTGTAGCGTTTTTATGACATGCGTACACACGAAATAATATTCATATAATTAAAGATATATTATGCGCAAATAATTTACAGTATTATGCACAATCGTGTATACATGTATTTCGTTTTAAATCATTCAATCCTTTTTGTGATCACACTGGCTTTAAATATCTGTAATTAGAACTAATATAATGAAAGTGTTATATTTGTCAGATTATTATGTACAAAACTAACACAATCACAAAATGAGGTTGAATGAATTTGGTAAAAGAAAAGTAGGCAATGACAACTTTGGGTGGGGTTCAGTCCCGCCCCCCCCCCCCCAATGTATTCAGGTGTGCATAGTACATCTTTAAGACTCTATGTGCAGTGTTGTATACACACATTTATTTATTTACACGTTTAGATTTGTCCGTATAATTGTAGATCCGCGGGTATTGAATGTTAGAACAATGAGAATGTTATTTAGTTTTGGAACGAACTTGTAAGTAATTGATTAGTAATATAGGAACACTGAACGCTTGCCAATGGTCATACGTGGCCAAAACACTTAAAACGATCGCAAACAATATTGATGAAATTTCTCCATCAATTGCTGAAAAATTATATACATTTAAATTTTGATATATTTTTAAAAACAGTCTGATTTAATAAAATATAAATATTGGTTTAATATTATTACATGCACGTACATTTAAACATTATAAGTTTTACATGAGGTCATTTTCTACCACGCGCCAATATGTCTTTCAGAAGACCTTTGACATAAAGCAGCCGATGAGTGCAAGCAATTAAACACACATCAATACAGTTTCCTTCAATAATTGGCAATGTAAATGTCACGCGTAAACATGCAACCTATTTAATAAGCTCTGTCGCTATGTCTACACATTAGTAAGAGTGTTGTTATTTAACCATTTCAGGTCCAGCTATTGTCGACCAACTTCTGAAACAGTTAGCAACTGATGTGAAAGCGTTAGAGGCTAAGTATGAGACGAAATTGAAGGCTATGGGGGTAAGTAACTTCTTGTGAAGATTCTGAAAATATTGAAACACAATCAGTCAAGTCCAAATAGACAAAGATGTACCTTATCCAACACCAATTGCAACAGAATCAACGTATGTACTAAGGTCTCTTGTTGCGTGGGTGGCTAGGCGACGCCATCGTTTCTATGTGGCTTTGTATTGTCCGTGTGCTACAGTATTTAGCATACGGTTCCGGTCTTTGACGATTGTGTATGTATTGTTTTGTACATGTCGATCTGTAGACCAAATGAGTTCCGTTCAATAAATCAACAACGCTTTGTCCTGGGTTTTTCGAATTTCCATGGAGATTGGCCAGCAACGGTATATATCCCATATTGATTTTGAAGTTAAATGTCAGCAGGTTAGGGACAATGTTACCTTTACCACTTCCGACTATTGGGCTACCATGTGGCACACATACTGTAATACACCAAGGTAGAATAGATTGGTTTCCGTCCCGTCGATTTGGTCCGTCATCAGCTTGTTAAATTGGACGACACTAGTGGTCAATCGAGATGGCGAACGTACGTTAGTTTATACAGACAATTTGAGCTAATCCACATAAAGCGTTACAAAGCCCATACATATTCCCTATATTACCTCTGTATACAATTTATCATCAAAAAGACGTCATTAGAACACGCTCGTGAGGTTATCTAAAATTGCCTATATAAAATAATTTACATCCGTCATTTAGATTGCCTAATTTGGATATCAATCAGCTCATGCCAGACCCAAACTATTGTAAGATTTGAGAATGGAACAAGATAACCAGGCAGAATGTTCTGTTTGACGAAACTGACGAGATAATGGCGATCTTAACGAACAAAATTGAAGCGTTCTTTACACCATGAAACGAATGGATTCGTTTTTCTGAATTGGAAAGTGGCCCCACCGACGTGGTGCAAAATATCTAGCTAGAGATTTCCTGATTCTTTAACGGTTTTTGTGAATGACGTCGATACACATTAGACTATCTACTGAGTATATGTAATCAACCAATTTATCAGTAGAGTGATTCCATAACTCGGAAAAGCGTTTCAGAAATGGCCAAGTTCCCCGGTCGAGAATCTAACAAGGAGCCACTTACGCGAAGTCAAACTTCTTATCTGCTCGACAACAGTGCTACCAAGAAAGGTAAAAAATGAAAAGTATTTCTTTTTTACGTAACTTGTCAATTTATTTTTATTTTTCAGATGAGAGGAAAATTCCGCACCGGTGCAGGCAAAGCTGGCGAGGTTATCTGTACCATTGGTAAAGAAGAGAATGCCAGCATGTACGTCATGGGAACACGTGGTCTGGGCAAGATACGTAGAACGCTGATGGGTTCCGTCAGTGATTACGTCATGCATCATTCACACGTACCAGTCTTGATTTGTCGCCATTAGCTGGGTCGTCTGCAGTTAGGGGTGGTTGCATACTCACATCTTTGCATCTTAGTAGAAAACTTAAAATTGTTCATGAAATCCGAAAACATCACAGCTGTACATTGAATCTAAAGCCGTGCTTTTAATATTGTATAATCTTAGCGAAACAATTATTATTTCTCTTCATAACTTTCAAGTATTCTACACAGGGGATTGACACATACTTTTTTTGTTCAATATAGCGTTACATCAGTATATAAAGTAACTATATATATATATATATATATAAGGCTATATTGAACAAAAAATAATTATGTGTCAATCCCCTGTGGTATTCTATAATGAGCTTGACTCGACAATAATCATGAAAAATAAAAATGCAATTCGTCAATTTTCAGGAAATATGCGCAGCTAATTTTTTAAACTTACTGATGTGTCTATTTTGGGATATCAACTAAGATGTTTTGTAATTTCCACCATAGGCGTCCATGATCCAAGTTTTTCTGAAATCCTCCATATTCTTTGTACAATATATGTGTATACAATGTACTAAATATCGTATCCGAATGTGTATTAATTTCAGTAATATAATATATATCATTGAAACATGTAACCATAGTTTAACATTATTTCATCACGAGCACATATTCGCTGTTTCTTTAAATTTTACACTTAGATCTATATTATCTTTGACTGCCTATGTCATTTCATCATGTTTCCGACTTTTAAAAATAGTAGAATCTCAAATACATACATTGCTAGAAACTGGAATAATGTTGCCTTTCTCTGGCATATTTGCCATGATTGTCTGGAATCGGGTGGTATATCTCTGGCTTAGAATAAGAAGGTCGTAAGTATTGCTTAAATTTTTTTATGCTCTTCATAAAAGCAGCAGTATAAGGGGCTTCTTATGAGCCTATTTTCGTGAAAATTGGAACTTGTCATGTTGACAAAACTGAAGTTGAAACAGCTTGTTTTACCATATGAGTAATTTTCAGACAGGGTTTTCTTGTTTTCTCGAAATATTTTGTACTTACGACCTTCTCATTCTAAGCCAGCGATATAGATTTACCAGCTCAATGGTCAACTGTAAAAGATCGTACATTGACAATCAGGCTGCTCTAGACGAACCTTCTGTACATGAAGTTTTTCCAGATTTGCCATCGATTAAAGTTTGTTTGAATAGTTTACTAAATACGTAATAAAATACATTTTTATGAAAATGCAATACGTGTACAATAATAATTTAAATGTATACAGTGCACCCTCATACAATATTTCATTACTGTTTGAAATACAATATAATTATGTACTAAGTACTTATCATGTTCTAGTATCATATAGTGGCATTATTATGGCTGCATTTTCAATATTTCATATTGTCCGTTTCAGTGGAACATAACATATTATTTCACTTTAATTTTGTATATCATTTTCGTGTATTGTCATATAATATTAGAATCAAGTGTTTGGGGTAAACTAATGTGTAATACTGCTGTTTTGATACTCATGTACGTGTATTTTGTATGCATATTCTGGTTTGCAATAAATAAACAGAACATAATAATTTATATGGAAGTTGGTTCAATTTTATTGTTATCTTTATATTTTAACTTATTGCATATACGTAATTATACAACGTTACGTATAGAAATTGAACGTGTTTTGGTTTTCTAGTATGGCTTTTCCATCATTTATCCTTGGTGAGAAGATATGAGTATAAAATGTAAAAAGTTGATATAGTTATTCAATCAAGTTCTAACAACTTCTCTTAATCATGAGCGACTCTCGTTCCTGATTGTATCCATTGCCATAAGAGTATGGAAGAAGAGATCAACTTACAATATGCACATGCGTCAAGCAGTGGGAAAACTTCTGCCATTTTTATTTCGTCATTGATGAGACGTACCCTTTTATCGAACCCTGAACCTGAGTGTCCTCTGGCACTCAAAGCGGACGGTCTGTTACTAGGCTTACGGGTATAATATATGACCAGCATAAGAATGGAATCGTTCGAAACGCACTTGTGTAGTGAAAACCTAGAATCTATAAGCTCGGTTTGATTTCAAGTGGGGAATTAGAACAAAACATAAATTGGTATTTCAATCAGTCAGCTATTATCCTCTGGTGGATAATGACAACTTCACTCGAAACTGGAGATAAAACCGGCTCGTCATTAAGTGCATATGCAGTAACACAAGAACTGCATTTGTTTGTATTTAACGATGTCCGGATAGCATCAAGTTTCAGGGGAATTAACTATGCTTTGATCGTTCTCAATGGCTTAACTTGCATTTGAGAGATAATGTTTGTATGTATACAAGGGCATTCATTATTCATATTCAAATGTGCCCACCAGCTAGCTATCGGTGAATGGTAGGTTGTCATTTTGAACATGTTTAACTTTCTATAGAAAAAACTAAGATTATGGGTGGATGCTTGCATAATAGTAGGTGTGTGATCTTTCCTATTTATAGACCGAACCATCATGTCCGTTCGTTCGACAATTATGTAAATTACGCTAAAGCTTTAATAGAGTTCTTGAAACTTTAAAGGGTAGTCGTTGTGGTTGTGGGACAGAAAATCTCAAAATTGATATAAGATCGAAGATTTAATTATTCTATATTTGAAATTGTTTCTCACGCCTCTCAATCAGAAAACTTTTGGGATAAAAACTCCCATGAAATCTTACTGATGGATGTTGAATTTGTTTCGAACTTTCGACGATTATCATTAAAATGTTCTAATGAAGAAACACTGCATAATTAATATTATATACCAAATTAGTTTCACAACCGACTTCAATTCGAGAGGTCCCTGGTTCGATTCTCGACCGGGACACTTGGTCATTTCAGAAACGCTTTTTAGTGTTTCCCACCCAACTAGAGATGATCATGCATGATTGGTAACCCAGAGGTAGTCTCGCGTGTATCGATGCTTTACACCGGGCACGTTAAACAACCAAGGAATCTATTCGGAACGAGCTAGGGTATCGCACCCGGATTCCTTGTATCTCACCTCTGTCTCTAACATTTGCGATAATGCCCCAGAGTGGGCCCTGCAAATTACATGGAAGAAGAAGAAGAATTAAAGTACATTTTACGTAATATGAGACACTCACTCGAGTTACCTCTTTTGGTAATTGTTGATGTCCTTCGCTCCCAATGTGGATTTGCGATTGTCCAGTGAAATACTGTTGCCATACACTTAAATTATTTCGTCTTTGGTGAGATTTGGACTCTCAAACACCGAAGCGAACGCAATGGCTTATGCTCTGACTCAATACTATCGAGAAGGGCAAAAACGTTTATCATTCTAAATATAAATTTCAGTTTTACTTTGCTGTGCCTGATGTAAAGGAGAAAATCGAGTTATATGTTCAAATTGAGTTGAGCGTGAACAATGCTATAGTCATAGGGTCTAATCAGTCAGTATTGAGAGTTTGTTATATATTCACCCAGAAGACATGCGGTTAAATTATTAATTAAAGGACCGATTTAGACCAATGCCAGTATGTTTAAAATGGAGGGCCGCTATTTGAATGGAGAGTCGTTGTTTGGTTATGATAATTTGGAGCACCAGTGTTTTTGATAGAAAGTACTGTTAAAATTGTATTTAAGAATTTCGTGATAATTCTGATAGTCTATGGTATAATTTTAATACAATTATATCAATACTGGATAATGAAGAAATAACATTTCACGAAACAAATTTAGATCGAAACAGAGTATTGATTCGTCACTGCACTTTTTGCAATAAACGTTATATACAAATTGTGGTTTAGTACTTTGAGATCATGGCTCAGAGGTCAGTATCTATAAGGGTGACAGTGTTCTGCCGTCCGTCCGTCCGTCCGTCCGTCCGTCCGTCCGTCCGTCAATTACTTGCTATATTATTCCGTCTGTTTTCAGGCCCAGCCGTGGTTGATCAACTACTTAGAGAATTACATGGAAAGGTGGAAAGTTTAGAAAACAAATTTAAGGAAAGGATACAAAAATTGAAAGTAAGTTCCCGTACAACCTCCCCACAAAATTAATAAATTCACATTACACTATTAAGACAAATTAATACAGCAATGTAGGCGATTTCATAAAGAATAATTTGGTATATGATAGGTACTTTATGGAATGAAATGGAAAGTAGTAACACGTTATCAACTATACTGATCTACAACTAGTGGACGTACTCAGTACGTTTACGTCTTAGCCTTTTGAATTCATGCCAAGCACAATTCCATAATCAAACTTGTTTTCAAACTTTCTAATCATATATCCTTCTCGTTCTCCCGAAGCATCTCGACTAGAAATCTAGCTCAAATAGATATTGCTGAAAACAGATTCTCGACTTTGAGATACCTCTCGAAAGTGTACTTTGATAAGCTTATACAATAATGTTTCTGTTTTGTGGTGTCAATTATGTTACTTAGTAAGTCAAGCCTCCTGTGGGAATTCATTCTAAGACACATTGCCATGACAATATTTGAGATTATATTAAGATTGAGACGGCCCATGAGACCGGTGCCAGGGACCACATACTCACATTGTGTTGATTATTGTATAGGGACAACGTATTTGGTATTACATGTATATAAATGCAAATTAGAGGCTACGGCCAAGCATTTTGGAGTTGGAAAAAACTGGAACCATTGTTGTTTTGGTGTATGCTATATACATACGCACTATTGTTTTGTGTCCAGTGACATGTGGTATCAATATAAAGAATATGCCACAACTACTAGTAGTTTGTAAAGAATTCTGGTCGAGAGACAATACGTAATGTGTTCTATAATACAATAATGATTATATACATGTATCTCTTTCAGTTAAGTGCTAAATTCCGTACAGGTCAAGGAAAGCCCGGAGAGGTCATCTGTAAACTCGCCCAGGAAGAGAACGCTACGTTGATTATAACGGGAACACGTGGTTTGGGCAAGTTACGTAGAACAATCATGGGTTCCGTCAGTGATTACATCATACACCATAGTCACGTGCCTGTACTCGTCTGCAGACATTAAAACAAACTGCTGGAAAATATATACTAACCATCAAAAGAAACGCAACGTCGCAAACTTTTTTAGATGTTTTAAAACGTTTTAATAATCAAAACAGATTTACTAAAAGTGTGAACCTGTTGAAGACATGAAAAGCACCACATCAACTATTTGTTTCATTTTGGATGGAAACAAATAAACTGCGACATTGATGGTCAAACAAGGTAAGGTGCCAAATAACACGAGAGCCGAAATGACAAAATGACGTTGCGTTTCTTTTGTATCTAAGTATATTCGTATTTAAGCATCTCGTGTCCAATCGTGTTGTGAATATAGCAGTCATATCATTGGCTGAATCATCATTTAAATGTATTTCAACATCGTTCACTATATTCAGCAAGTTTTGGAATCAGTTGCCACACCTCACAAAAAGCTTACGGAAGCGTATACAGCAAAAACTCTGAAGAGAAACGTTCGATGTCAACTGTAAATATGGCCGCTGTAAAGAGGTTGCAGCTCCAAAGAAGTAAAAAAGAGTAAATATCAGCTTACGAAAATCTTGAAGGCGTTGTTATTGGGAGGTCATGTATTCCGATGAGATTCTTCGAGTTTTCTCCCTTTAAATAATATTTCTAGGGTTATTGAAAATAAGCGATAACTCGTGATATTGTATTTTATTCTTATCTCAATGATTTATTGTTCCCCTCTTCAAATATGTTGTACGTGCGTATATGTTTAAAACAGACACCAGTCTTTGCCATTTTGGAACACCATGGCGAGAAAGTGCGGCCAATACTCAGACACCAGTCTTTGCCATTTCAGCACCATTGGAAGAAATTACAACCAATACTTACACTCAGCACTCAAATATTGAAATGCAAGGCCTTTGGCGTTAATGGGGACATTACTTTTAGATCAAGAAATTGTTAGATTGGTATTAATAGTGTTTTGGCTTACCTCCTAATATCGTAATCACCTATAAATATAAGGTATTAATGCTGAGTCTGGCATTCATATCCAAAGATGATTTATACCTCGGATATAGGGACGCAATGGCATTGAAGTTAATTAACCAATGTTATTATCTACACGCATACCACCATTCACACATTTTCTCAATCTAGGACAAAAAATAACTTTCAGTATTATATAACATTTTCAATATTTGAATGCTCTAGCTGAATGTAAGTATTAGTTGTAATTCGGCCCAAGAATATTGTGTTTGGTATATATGTATGTCCCCCTCCCTCCTGGAAAAGTAGATATCCAAAACATTGTCTTGCCTCAAACGTATGAATAAGGGGCCACACATCTTGTCTCATCCGGTGACCGGAAAGTCCGATCCGGTACAATGTTTTGGCTATTGTCCATTCGTTTTGTTGCTTGCTTATGAATTCGAAAATGTTAGGTATTGCATGTTGATCTAGCCAGTGTCCTTAATGCGAAGCCATCAAAATACACTCAATCATCGTAATTATAAAAGGGATCAATTCGTGGAACTTATTGTAAAGATGTGTCTTTTTGTGACTTGGAATGCGATACTGTACATGTAATTATATACGTTATATCACATTTCGATGGCACCGTTTAAAAATGCCGAACCTACCATTTTTGCTATTTCGGGGTTTTCGTCCTTTTATAAACATAATTCAGTTTGCCGCCTTTCACTTACTAGCCAATAGGAAATTGCCAAAATAGTCACATGAAAAAATACCGAACCTTCAATTGGGTAACTGTAAAAGCTTTTGCAGCTCCGGCATTTTCATTTCGCTCTTGAGCAGTGGGATTTTTTACAGTTAACCAATGAATGTTCGGTATTTTTTCATGTGACTGTTTTGGCAATTTCCTATTGGCTAGTAAGTCCGGTATTAGCAGGAAGGCGGCAAACTGAAAAATGTTTATTATAGGACGAAAACCCCGAAGTAGCAAAAATGGTAGGTTCGGCATTTTTAAACATTGCCATCGATATGTTTTTTGTGTTTCCTGAAAAAGTACAAAATTGTAGGTTCGGCATTTTTAAACGGTGCCATCGATTTATGTTTCACATATTCCATAGTTTATATATATAATTCAGAAAGTTTGCCTTAAAATGAATAAAAAATATACTTATCTATGTACAAGTAATAATAGAACATGTGAAATGGCTCTAGACTTGTAGTTATTTCTTTTATTCCCAACACACGTATACCTACAGATAATAAATCGGTCAGGGATTAATGTATTTCTGTGCTTGGCTGGTTAAGTTGACAGCTGCCTTCCCTGTCTGATTTCCTCACATATTTATGTACATGTAACACTAAACTCAAGAGCACACAAAATAAAAAAGAAACAATTATGATTACAAGGGAAACGCAATTGAGCAAAAACATGTACTAGATCTAGTAGTCGAAGTGCAAAGCATAATTGCTGTGCATAAAACTAGTTTTGTTATTATATAGGGTGTGTGAAGTTAGCTGTCCACTGTCCACTGTCCATTCCAGCTGTCCATTTATCAATTTGAATTAGAGAACTATCTCTAATTAATTTTTTGGACAACTGTCCACTGTCCATAATAACTGTCCACTCTAGTTGTCCACTCCAGTTGTCCACTCTGGCTATCCACTCGGGCTGTCCACTCTAGTTGTCCACTCTAGTTGTCCACTCTGGCTGTCCACTTAGGCTGTCCAGTCTAGTTGTCCACTCTGGCTGTCCACTCTAGATGTCCACTCTGGCTGTCCACTCTAGTTGTCCACTCTGGTTGTCCACCTCTGGCTGTCCACTCTAGTTGTCCACTCTAGTTGTCCACTCTGGCTGTCCACTCTGGCTGTCCACTCTAGTTGTCCAGTGTGGCTGTCCACTCTGGCTGTCCACTCTGGCTGTCCTCCTCGCTGTCCAGTCTGGTTGTCCACTCTGGCTGTCCACTCTAGTTGTCCACTCTAGTTGTCCACTTTGGCTATCCACTCTGGCTGTCCACTCTGGCTGTCCACTCTAGTTGTTCACTCCAGTTGTCCACTCTGGCTGTCCACTCGAGGTTTATAATCTGGTTGTTCACTCCGGCTGTCCACTCTGGCTGTCCACTCGAGTATTTATAATCTGGCTGTCCACTCTGGTTGTCCACTCTGGCTGTCCATTCTAGTTGTCCACTGTGGCTGTCCACTCTAGTTGTCCACTCTAGTTGTCCACTTTGGCTATCCACTCTGGCTGTCCACTCTGGCTGTCCTCTCTAGTTGTCCACTCCAGTTGTCCACTCTAGATGTCCACTCGAGGTTTATAATCTGGTTGTCCACTCCGGCTGTCCACTCTGGCTGTCCACTCGAGTATTTATAATCTGGCTGTCCACTCTGGTTGTCCACTCTGGTTGTCCACTCTGGTTGTCCACTCGAGGTTTATAATCTGGTTGTCCACTCTGGCTGTCCACTCTGGCTGTCCACTCTGGTTGTCCACTTGAGGTTTATAATCTGGTTGTCCACTCCGGCTGTCCACTCTGGCTGTCCACTCGAGTATTTATAATCTGGCTGTCCACTCTGGTTGTCCACTCTGGTTGTCCACTCGAGGTTTATAATCTGGTTGTCCACTCTGGCTGTCCACTCTGGCTTTCCACTCTAGTTGTCCACTCTAGTTGTCCACTTTGGCTATTCACTCTGGCTGTCCACTCTGGCTGTCCTCTCTAGTTGTCCACTCCAGTTGTCCACTCTAGATGTCCACTCGAGGTTTATAATCTGGTTGTCCACTCCGGCTGTCCACTCTGGCTGTCCACTCGAGTATTTATAATCTGGCTGTCCACTCTGGTTGTCCACTCTGGTTGTCCACTCTGGTTGTCCACTCGAGGTTTATAATCTGGTTGTCCACTCTGGCTGTCCACTCTGGCTGTCCACTCTGGTTGTCCACTTGAGGTTTATAATCTGGTTGTCCACTCCGGCTGTCCACTCTGGCTGTCCACTCGAGTATTTATAATCTGGCTGTCCACTCTGGTTGTCCACTCTGGTTGTCCACTCGAGGTTTATAATCTGGTTGTCCACTCTGGCTGTCCACTCTGGCTTTCCACTCTAGTTGTCCACTCTGGGTCCACTCTGGCTGTCCACTCAGGCTGTCCAGTCTAGTTGTCCACTCTGGCTGTCCACTCTGGCTGTCCACTCTTGTCGTCCACTATGGCTGTCCACTCTGGCTGTCCACTCTAGTCGTCCACTCTGGCTGTCCACTCTGGCTGTCCACTCTGGCTGTCCACTCTGGCTGTCCACTCAGGCTGTCCAGTCTAGTTGTCCACTCTGGCTGTCCACTCTGGCTGTCCACTCTGGCTGTCCACTCTTGTCGTCCACTATGGCTGTCCACTCTGGCTGTCCACTCTAGTCGTCCACTCTGGCTGTCCACTCTGGCTGTCCACTCTGGCTGTCCACTCTGGCTGTCCACTCTGGCTGTCCACTCAGGCTGTCCAGTCTAGTTGTCCACTCTGGCTGTCCACTCTGGCTGTCCACTCTGGCTGTCCACTCTTGTCGTCCACTATGGCTGTCCACTCTGGCTGTCCACTCTAGTCGTCCACTCTAGTTGTCTACTCTGGCTGTTCACTCCAGTTGTCAACTCTGGCTGTCCACTCTGGCTGTCCACTCAGGCTGTCCACTCTGGTTGTCCACTCTGGTTGTCCACTCTGGCTGTCCACTCTGGTTGTCCACTCTAGTTGTCCACTCAGGCTGTCCATTCTGGCTGTCCACTCTGGCTGTCCACACTAGTTGTCCACAGTAGTTGTCCACTCTGTCTGTCCACTCTAGTTGTTCACTCTGGTTGTCCACTCTGGCTGTCCACTCTAGTTGTCCACTCTGTCTGTCCACTCTGGTTGTCCACTCTAAGTGTCAACTCTGGTTGTCCTATGTAGTTGTCCACTCTTGCTGTCCACCACTCTAATTGTCCACTCTGGCTGTCCACTCTGGCTGTCCACTCTAGTTGTCCACAGTGGCTGTCCACTCTGGCTGTCCACTCTGGCTGTCCTCCTGAATGTCCACTCTGGTTGTCCACTCTAGCTGTCCACTCTAGTTGTTCACTCTTGTTGTCCACTCTGGCTGTCCACTCTGGCTGTCCACTCTGGTGGCCACTCTAGTTGTCCACTTTGGCTGTCCACTCTGGCTGTCCACTCTAGTTGTCCACTCTGGTTGGCCTATCTAGTTGTCCACTCTGGCTGTCCACTCTAATTGTCCACTCTGGCTGTCCACTCTGGCTGTCCACTCCAGTTGTCCACTCTTGCTGTCCACTCTAATTGTCCACTCTGGCTGTCCACTCTGGCTGTCCACTCTAGTTGTCCACTCTGGCTGTCCACTCTAGTTGTTCACTCTAGTTGTCCACTCTGGCTATCCACTCTGGCTGTCCACTCTGGCTGTCCACTGTAGTTGTCCACTGTGGCTGTCCACTCTGGCTGTCCACTCTGGCTGTCCTCCTGGCTGTCCACTCTGGTTGTCCACTCTGGCTGTCCACTCTAGTTGTCCACTCTAGTTGTCCACTCTAGTTGTCCACTTTGGCTATCCACTCTGGCTGTCCACTCTGGCTGTCCACTCAGGCTGTCCACTCTAGTTGTCCACTCCAGTTGTCCACTCTGGCTATCCACTCTGGCTGTCCACTCTAGTTGTTCACTCTAGTTGTCCACTCTGGCTGTCCACTCTGGCTGTCGATTGGAGGTTTATAATCTGGTTGTCCACTCCGGCTGTCCACTCTGGCTGTCCACTCGAGTATTTATAATCTGGCTGTCCACTCTGGTTGTCCACTCTGGTTGTCCACTCGAGGTTTATAATCTGGTTGTCCACTCTGGCTGTCCACTCTGGCTGTTCACTTTGGCTGTCCACTCGAGGTTTATAATCTGGTTGTCCACTCTGGCTGTCCACTCTGGCTGTCCACTCAGGCTGTCCAGTCTAGTTGTCCACTCTGGCTGACCACTCTGGCTTTCCACTCTGGATGTCCACTCTGGCTGTCCACTCTGGCTGTCCACTCTTGTCGTCCACTATGGCTGTCCACTCTGGCAGTCCACTCTAGTCATCCACTCTGGCTGTCCACTCTGGCTGTCCACTCTGGCTGTCCACTCTTGCTGTCCACTCCAGTTGTCCACTCTAGTTGTCTACTCTGGCTGTTCACTCCAGTTGTCAACTCTGGCTGTCCACTCAGGCTGTCCATTCTTGTTGTCCACTCTAGTTGTCCACTCTGGCTGTCCACTCTGGTTGTCCATTCTAGTTGTCCACTCAGGCTGTCCACTCTGGCTGTCCACTCTGGCTGTCCACTCTAGTTTTCCACTCTAGTTGTCCACTCTGTCTGTCCACTCTAGTTGTTCACTCTGGCTGTCCACTCTGGCTGTCCACTCTAGTTGTCCACTCTGTGTGTCCACTCTTGTTGTCCACTCTAAGTGTCAACTCTGGTTGTCCTATGTAGTTGTCCACTCTTGCTGTCCACTCTAGTTGTCCACTGTGGCTGTCCACTCTGGCTGTCCACTCTAGTTGTCCACTGTGGCTGTCCACTCTGGCTGTCCACTCTGGCTGTCCTCCTGAATGTCCACTCTGGTTGTCCACTCTGGCTGTTCACTCTAGTTGTCCACTCTTGTTGTCCACTCTGGCTGTCCACTCTGGTTGTCCACTCTGGCTATCCACTCTGGCTGTCCACTCTGGCTGTCCACTCTAGTTGTCCACTCTTGCTGTCCACTCAAATTGTCAACTCTGGCTGTCCACTCTGGCTGTCCACTCTGGTTGTCCACTCTAGTTGTCCACTCTGGCTGTCCACTCTAGTTGTCCACTCTTGTTGTCCACTCTGGCTGTCCACTCTGGCTGTCCACTCTGGCTGTCTACTCTAGTTGTCCACTTTGGCTGCCCACTCTAGTTGTCCACTCTTGCTGTCCACTCTAATTGTCAAATCTGGCTGTCCACTCTGGCTGTCCACTCTTGTTGTCCACTGTGGCTGTCCACTCAGGCTGTCCAATCTAGTTGTCCAATTTGGCTGTCCACTCTAGTTGTCCCCTCTGGTTGTCCACTCTGGTTGTCCACTCTGGCTGTCCACTCTAGTTGTCCACTCTAGTTGTCCACTCTGGCTATCCACTCTGGCTGGCCACTCTGGCTGTTCACTCTAGTTGTCCACTCTAGTCGTCCACTCTGCTGTCCACTCAGGCTGTCCACTCTGGCTGTCCACTCTTGTCGTCCACTCAGGCTGTCCACTCTGGCTGTCCACTCTGGCTGTCCACTCTGGTTGTCCACTCTGGCTGTCCACTTTAGCTGTCCACTCTAGTTGTCCACTCTGGCTATCCACTATGGCTGTCAACTCTGACTGTCCACTCTAGTCGTCCACTCTGCTGTCCACTCAGGCAGTCAACTCTGGCTGTCCACTCTGGCTGTCCACTCTAGTCGTCCACTCTGGCTGTCCACTCTGGCTGTCCACTCTGGCTGTCCACTCTGGCTGTCCACTCTATTTGTCTACTCTGGCTGTCCACTCTATTTGTCCACTCTGGCTGTCCACTCTAGATGTCCACTCTGGCTGTCCATTCTAGTTGTCCATTCTGGCTGTCCACTCTGGCTGTCCACTCTGGCTGTCCTCCTGAATGTCCACTCTGGTTGTCCACTCTGGCTGTCCACTCTAGTTGTCCAATTTAGTTGTCCACTCTGGCTATCCACTCTGGCTGTCCACTCTGGCTGTCCACTCTAGTTGTCCACTTTGGCTGTCCACTCTGGCTGTCCACTCTAGTTGTCCACTCTGGTTGTCCACTCTGGTTGTCCTATCTAGTTGTCCACTCTGGCTGTCCACTCTAGTTGTCCACTCTAGTTGTTCAATCTGGCTATCCACTCTGGCTGTCCACTCTTGCAGTCCACTCTAGTTGTCCACTCCAGTTGTCCACTCTGGCTATCCACTCTGGATGTCCACTCTAGTTGTCCACTCTAGTTGTCCACTCTGGCTGTCCACTCTGGTTGTCCACTCGAGGTTTATAATCTTGTTGTCCACTCTGGTTGTCCACTCTGGTTGTCCACTCTGGCTGTCCACTCTGGCTGTCCACTCCAGTATTTATAATCTGGCTGTCCTCTCTGATTGTCCAATCGAGGTTTATAATCTGGTTGTCCACTCTGGCTGTCCACTCTGGCTGTCCACACTAGTTGTCCACTCTGGCTGTCAACTCTGGCTGTCCACTCAGGCCGTCCAGTCTAGTTGTCTACTCTGGCTGTCCACTATGGCTGTCCACTCTAGTTGTCCACTCTGGTTGTCCACTCTGGCTGTCCTCCTGAATGTCCACTCTGGTTGTCCACTCTGGTTGTCCACTCTGGCTGTCCATTCTAGTTGTCCACTCTAGTTGTCCACTCTGGCTGTCCACTCTGGCTGACCATTCTAGTTGTCCATTCTGGCTGTCCACTGTGGCTGTCCTCTTTGGTTGTTCACTCTGGCTGTCCACTCTGGCTGTCCACTCTAGTTGTCCACTCTGGCTGTCCACTATGGCTGTCCACTCTAGTCGTTCACTCTGGCTGTCCACTCTGGCTGTCCACTCTAGTTGTCCACTCTAGTTGTCTACTCTGGCTGTCCACTCTAGTTGTCAACTCTGGCTGTCCACTCTGGCTGTCCACTCAGGCTGTCCACTCTGGTTGTCCACTCTGGTTGTCCACTCTGGCTGTCCACTCTGGTTGTCCACCATGTTGTCCACTCAGGCTGTCCACTATGGCTGTCCACTCTGGCTGTCCACTCTAGTTGTCCACTCTTGTTGTCCACTCTGTCTGTCCACTCTAGTTGTTCACACTGGCTGTCCACTCTGGCTGTCCACTCTAGTTGTCCACACTGGCTGTCCACTCTGGCTGCCCACTCAAGTTGTACTATCTAGTTGTCCACACTTGCTGTCCACTCTAATTGATCACTCTGGCTGTCCACTCTGTCTGTCCACTCTAGTTGTCCACTGTGGCTGTCCACTCTGGCTGTCCACTCTGACTGTCCACTCTTGTTGTCCACTCTGGTTGTCCACTCTGGCTGTCCACTCAGGCTGTCCACTCTAGTTGTCCACTCTGGCTGTCCACTCTGGCTGTCCACTCTTGCTGTCCTCCTGGCTGTCCACTCTGATTGTCCACTCTGGCTGTCCACTCTAGTTGTCCACTCCAGTTGTCCACTTTGGCTGTCCACTTTGGCTGTCCACTCTGGCTGTCCACTCTAGTTGTCCACTCCAGTTGTCCACTCTGGCTGTCCACTCGAGGTTTATAATCTGGTTGTCCACTCCGGTTGTCCACTCTGGCTGTCCACTCGAGTATTTATAATCTGGCTGTCCACTCTGGTTGTCCACTCTGGCTGTCCACTCTGGCTGTCCACTCTAATTGTCCACTTTGGCTGTCCACTCTAGTTGTCCACTCTGGCTGTCCACTCTGGTTGTCCACTCGAGTTGTATACTCTAGTTGTCCACTCTGGTTGTCCACTCGAAGTTTATAATCTGGTTGACCACTCTGGCTGTCCACCCTGGCTGTCCACCCGAGTATTTATAATCTGGCTGTCCACTCTGGCTATACACTCAAGTTGTCAACTCTAGTTGTCCACTCTGGCTGTCCACTCTGGCTGTCCACTCTAGTTGTCCACTCTGGCAGTCCACTCTGGCTGTCCACTCAGGCTGTCCACTCTGTCATGCTGCCAATCCTAGGTGCACATTCTGGCTACGCATTCTGGCTGTCCACTCGAGGTTTATAATCTGGTTGTCCACTCTGGCTGTCCACACAAGGTTTATAATCTGGTTGTCCACTCTGGCTGTCCACTCTGGCTGCCACTCGAGGTTTATAATCTGGTTGTTCACTCTGGCTGTCCACTCTGGCTGTCCACCCGAGTTTTTATAATCTGGTTGTCCATTCTGGCTGTCCACTCTGGCTGTCCACTCTGGCTGTCCACTCTGGTTGTCTACTCTGGTTGTCCACTCGAGGTTTATAATCTGGTTGTCCACTCTGAATGTCCACTCTGGCTGTCCACTCGAGTATTTATAATCTGCCTGTCCACTCTGGTTGTCCACTCTGGTTGTCCACTCGAGGTTTATTATCTGGTTGTCCACTATGGCTGTCCACTCTGGCTGTCCACTCTGGCTGTCCACCGGATGTTTTTGTTAATTTGGCTGTCCACTCTGGCTGTCCACTCTGGCTGTCCACTCTAGTTTTCCACTCTAGTTGTCCACTCTGTCTGTCCACTCTAGTTGTTCACTCTGGCTGTCCACTCTGGCTGTCCACTCTAGTTGTCCACTCTGTCTGTCCACTCTTGTTGTCCACTCTAAGTGTCAACTCTGGTTGTCCTATGTAGTTGTCCACTCTTGCTGTCCACTCTAGGTGTCCACTGTGGCTGTCCACTCTGGCTGTCCACTCTAGTTGTCCACTGTGGCTGTCCACTCTGGCTGTCCACTCTGGCTGTCCTCCTGAATGTCCACTCTGGTTGTCCACTCTGGCTGTTCACTCTAGTTGTCCACTCTTGTTGTCCACTCTGGCTGTCCACTCTGGTTGTCCACTCTGGCTATCCACTCTGGCTGTCCACTCTTGCTGTCCACTCTAGTTGTCCACTCTTGCTGTCCACTCTAATTGTCAACTCTGGCTGTCCACTCTGGCTGTCCACTCTGGTTGTCCACTCTAGTTGTCCACTCTGGCTGTCCACTCTAGTTGTCCACTCTTGTTGTCCACTCTGGCTGTCCACTCTGGCTGTCCACTCTGGCTGTCTACTCTAGTTGTCCACTTTGGCTGCCCACTCTAGTTGTCCACTCTTGCTGTCCACTCTAATTGTCAACTCTGGCTGTCCACTCTGGCTGTCCACTCTTGTTGTCCACTGTGGCTGTCCACTCAGGCTGTCCAATCTAGTTGTCCACTTTGGCTGTCCACTCTAGTTGTCCCCTCTGGTTGTCCACTCTGGTTGTCCACTCTGGCTGTCCACTCTAGTTGTCCACTCTAGTTGTCCACTCTGGCTATCCACTCTGGCTGTCCACTCTGGCTGTCCTCCTGAATGTCCACTCTGGTTGTCCACTCTGGCTGTTCACTCTAGTTGTCCACTCTTGTTGTCCACTCTGGCTGTCCACTCTGGTTGTCTACTCTGGTTGTCCACTCGAGGTTTATAATCTGGTTGTCCACTCTGAATGTCCACTCTGGCTGTCCACTCGAGTATTTATAATCTGCCTGTCCACTCTGGTTGTCCACTCTGGTTGTCCACTCGAGGTTTATTATCTGGTTGTCCACTATGGCTGTCCACTCTGGCTGTCCACTCTGGCTGTCCACCGGATGTTTTTGTTAATTTGGCTGTCCACTCTGGCTGTCCACTCTGGCTGTCCACTCTAGTTTTCCACTCTAGTTGTCCACTCTGTCTGTCCACTCTAGTTGTTCACTCTGGCTGTCCACTCTGGCTGTCCACTCTAGTTGTCCACTCTGTCTGTCCACTCTTGTTGTCCACTCTAAGTGTCAACTCTGGTTGTCCTATGTAGTTGTCCACTCTTGCTGTCCACTCTAGGTGTCCACTGTGGCTGTCCACTCTGGCTGTCCACTCTAGTTGTCCACTGTGGCTGTCCACTCTGGCTGTCCACTCTGGCTGTCCTCCTGAATGTCCACTCTGGTTGTCCACTCTGGCTGTTCACTCTAGTTGTCCACTCTTGTTGTCCACTCTGGCTGTCCACTCTGGTTGTCCACTCTGGCTATCCACTCTGGCTGTCCACTCTTGCTGTCCACTCTAGTTGTCCACTCTTGCTGTCCACTCTAATTGTCAACTCTGGCTGTCCACTCTGGCTGTCCACTCTGGTTGTCCACTCTAGTTGTCCACTCTGGCTGTCCACTCTAGTTGTCCACTCTTGTTGTCCACTCTGGCTGTCCACTCTGGCTGTCCACTCTGGCTGTCTACTCTAGTTGTCCACTTTGGCTGCCCACTCTAGTTGTCCACTCTTGCTGTCCACTCTAATTGTCAACTCTGGCTGTCCACTCTGGCTGTCCACTCTTGTTGTCCACTGTGGCTGTCCACTCAGGCTGTCCAATCTAGTTGTCCACTTTGGCTGTCCACTCTAGTTGTCCCCTCTGGTTGTCCACTCTGGTTGTCCACTCTGGCTGTCCACTCTAGTTGTCCACTCTAGTTGTCCACTCTGGCTATCCACTCTGGCTGGCCACTCTGGCTGTCCACTCTAGTTGTCCACTCTAGTCGTCCACTCTGCTGTCCACTCAGGCTGTCCACTCTGGCTGTCCACTCTGGCTGTCCACTCTTGTCGTCCACTCAGGCTGTCCACTCTGGCTGTCCACTCTGGCTGTCCACTCTGGTTGTCCACTCTGGCTGTCCACTCTAGCTGTCCACTCTAGTTGTCCACTCTGGCTATCCACTATGGCTGTCAACTCTGACTGTCCACTCTAGTCGTCCACTCTGCTGTCAACTCTGACTGTCCACTCTGGCTGTCCACTCTGGCTGTCCACTCTAGTCGTCCACTCTGGCTGTCCACTCTGGCTGTCCACTTTATTTGTCTACTCTGGCTGTCCACTCTATTTGTCCACTCAGGCTGTCCACTCTAGATGTCCACTCTGGCTGTCCATTCTAGTTGTCCATTCTGGCTGTCCACTCTGGCTGTCCACTCTGGCTGTCCTCCTGAATGTCCACTCTGGTTGTCCACTCTGGCTGTCCACTCTAGTTGTCCAATTTAGTTGTCCCCTCTGGCTATCCACTCTGGCTGTCCACTCTGGCTGTCCACTCTAGTTGTCCACTTTGGCTGTCCACTCGGGCTGTCCACTCTAGTTGTCCACTCTGGTTGTCCACTCTGGTTGTCCTATCTAGTTGTCCACTCTGGCTGTCCACTCTGGCTGTCCACTCTGGCTGTCCTCCTGAATGTCCAATCTGGTTGTCCACTCTGGCTGTCCACTCTAGTTGTCCACTCTAGTTGTCCAATCTGGCTATCCACTCTGGCTGTCCACTCTTGCAGTCCACTCTAGTTGTCCACTCCAGTTGTCCACTCTGGCTATCCACTCTGGATGTCCACTCTAGTTGTCCACTCTAGTTGTCCACTCTGGCTGTCCACTCTGGCTGTCCACTCGAGGTTTATAATCTTGTTGTCCACTCTGGTTGTCCACTCTGGTTGTCCACTCTGGCTGTCCACTCTGGCTGTCCACTCCAGTATTTATAATCTGGCTGTCCTCTCTGGTTGTCCAATCGAGGTTTATAATCTGGTTGTCCACTCTGGCTGTCCACTCTGGCTGTCCACACTAGTTGTCCACTCTGGCTGTCAACTCTGGCTGTCCACTCAGGCCGTCCAGTCTAGATGTCTACTCTGGCTGTCCACTATGGCTGTCCACTCTAGTTGTCCACTCTGGCTGTCCACTCTGGCTGTCCTCCTGAATGTCCACTCTGGTTGTCCACTCTGGTTGTCCACTCTGGCTGTCCATTCTAGTTGTCCACTCTAGTTGTCCACTCTGGCTGTCCACTCTGGCTGACCACTCTAGTTGTCCATTCTGGCTGTCCACTCTGGCTGTCCACTTTGGTTGTTCACTCTGGCTGTCCACTCTGGCTGTCCACTCTAGTTGTCCACTCTGGCTGTCCACTATGGCTGTCCACTCTAGTCGTTCACTCTGGCTGTCCACTCTGGCTGTCCACTCTAGTTGTCCACTCTAGTTGTCTACTCTGGCTGTCCACTCTAGTTGTCAACTCTGGCTGTCCACTCTGGCTGTCCACTCAGGCTGTCCACTCTGGTTGTCCACTCTGGTTGTCCACTCTGGCTGTCCACTCTGGTTGTCCACCATGTTTTCCACTCAGGCTGTCCACTATGGCTGTCCACTCTGGCTGTCCACTCTAGTTGTCCACTCTTGTTGTCCACTCTGTCTGTCCACTCTAGTTGTTCACACTGGCTGTCCACTCTGGCTGTCCACTCTAGTTGTCCACACTGGCTGTCCACTCTGGCTGCCCACTCAAGTTGTCCACTCTAGTTGTACTATCTAGATATCCACTCTTGCTGTCCACTCTAATTGATCACTCTGGCTGTCCACTCTGTCTGTCCACTCTAGTTGTCCACTGTGGCTGTCCACTCTGGCTGTCCACTCTGACTGTCCACTCTTGTTGTCCACTCCGGTTGTCCACTCTGGCTGTCCACTCAGGCTGTCCACTCTAGTTGTCCACTCTGGCTGTCCACTCTGGCTGTCCACTCTTGCTGTCCTCCTGGCTGTCCACTCTGATTGTCCACTCTGGCTGTCCACTCTAGTTGTCCACTCCAGTTGTCCACTTTGGCTGTCCACTTTGGCTGTCCACTCTGGCTGTCCACTCTAGTTGTCCACTCCAGTTATCCACTCTGGCTGTCCACTCAAGGTTTATAATCTGGTTGTCCACTCCGGCTGTCCACTCTGGCTGTCCACTCGAGTATTTATAATCTGGCTGTCCACTCTGGTTGTCCACTCTGGCTGTCCACTCTGGCTGTCCACTCTAATTGTCCACTTTGGCTGTCCACTCTAGTTGTCCACTCTGGCTGTCCACTCTGGTTGTCCACTCGAGTTGTACACTTTAGTTGTCCACTCTGGTTGTCCACTCGAAGTTTATAATCTGGTTGACCACTCTGGCTGTCCACCCTGGCTGTCCACCCGAGTATTTATAATCTGGCTGTCCACTCTGGCTATACACTCAAGTTGTCAACTCTAGTTGTCCACTCTGGCTGTCCACTCTGGCTGTCCACTCTAGTTGTCCACTCTGGCAGTCCACTCTGGCTGTCCACTCAGGCTGTCCACTCTGTCATGCTGCCAATCCTAGGTGTACATTCTGGCTACGCATTCTGGCTGTCCACTCGAGGTGTATAATCTGGTTGTCCACTCTGGCTGTCCACACAAGGTTTATAATCTGGTTGTCCACTCTGGCTGTCCACTCTGGCTGCCACTCGAGGTTTATAATCTGGTTGTTCACTCTGGCTGTCCACTCTGGCTGTCCTACCGAGTTTTTATAATCTGGTTGTCCATTCTGGCTGTCCACTCTGGCTGTCCACTCTGGCAGTCCACTCTGGTTGTCTACTCTGGTTGTCCACTCGAGGTTTATAATCTGGTTGTCCACTCTGAATGTCCACTCTGGCTGTCCACTCGAGTATTTATAATCTGCCTGTCCACTCTGGTTGTCCACTCTGGTTGTCCACTCGAGGTTTATTATCTGGTTGTCCACTATGGCTGTCCACTCTGGCTGTCCACTCTGGCTGTCCACCGGAGTTTTGTTAATTTGGCTGTCCACTCTGGCTGTCCACTCTAGTTGTCCACTCTGGTTGTCCATTCTGGCTGTCCACTCGAGGTTTATAATCTGGCTGTCCACTCTGGCTGTCCACTCTGGCTGTCCACTCTGGCTGCCCACTCTGGCTGTCCACTCGAGTATTTATAATCTGGCAGTCCACTCTGGTTGTCCACTCTGGGTGTCCACTCGAGGTTTATAATCTGGTTGTCCACTCTGGCTGTCCACTCTGGCTGTCCACTCTGGCTGTCCACTCTGGCTGTCCACTCAGGCTGTCCACTCTGTCATGCTGCCAATCCTAGATGTAAATTCTGGCTACGCATTCTGGCTGTCCACTCGAGGTTTATAATCTGGTTGTCCACTCTGGCTGTCCACACGAGGTTTATAATCTGGTTGTCCACTCTTGCTGTCCACTCTGGCTGTCCACCCGAGTTTTATAGTCTGGTTGTCCACTCTGGTTGTCCACTCGAGTTGTACACTCTAGTTGTCCACTCTGGTTGTCCACTCGAGGTTTATAATTTGGTTGTCCACTCTGGCTGTCCACCCTGGCTGTCCACCCGAGTATTTATAATCTGGCTGTCCACTCTGGCTATACACTCAAGTTGTCAACTCTAGTTGTCCACTCTGGCTGTCCACTCTGGCTGTCCACTCTAGTTGTCCACTATGGCTGTCCACTCTAGTTGTCCACTCTGGCAGTCCACTCTGGCTGTCCACTCAGGCTGTCCACTCTGTCATGCTGCCAATCCTAGGTGTACATTCTGGCTACGCATTCTGGCTGTCCACTCGAGGTTTATAATCTGGTTGTCCACTCTGGCTGTCCACACGAGGTTTATAATCTGGTTGTCCACTCTGGCTGTCCACTCTGGCTGCCACTCGAGGTTTATAATCTGGTTGTTCACTCTCGCTGTCCACTCTGGCTGTCCACCTGAGTTTTTATAATCTGGCTGTCCATTCTGGCTGTCCACTCTGGCTGTCCACTCTGGCTGTCCACTCTGGTTGTCTACTCTCGTTGTCCACTCGAGGTTTATAATCTGGTTGTCCACTCTGGCTGTCCACTCTGGCTGCCACTCGAGGTTTATAATCTGGTTGTTCACTCTCGCTGTCCACTCTGGCTGTCCACCTGAGTTTTTATAATCTGGTTGTCCATTCTGGCTGTCCACTCTGGCTGTCCACTCTGGCTGTCCACTCTGGTTGTCTACTCTCGTTGTCCACTCGAGGTTTATAATCTGGTTGTCCACTCTGAATGTCCACTCTGGCTGTCCACTCGAGTATTTATAATCTGGCTGTCCACTCTGGTTGTCCACTCTGGTTGTCCACTCGAGGTTTATTATCTGGTTGTCCACTATGGCTGTCCACTCTGGCTGTCCACCGGAGTTTTGTTAATTTGGCTGTCCACTCTGGCTGTCCACTCTAGTTGTCCACTCTGGTTGTCCATTCTGGCTGTCCACTCGAGGTTTATAATCTGGCTGTCCACTCAGGCTGTCCACTCTGTCATGCTGCCAATCCTAGGTGTACATTCTGGCTACGCATTCTGGCTGTCCACTCGAGTTTTATAATCTGGTTGTCCACTCTGGCTGTCCACACGAGTTTTATAATCTGGTTGTCCACTCTGGCTGTCCACTCTGGCTGCCACTCGAGGTTTATAATCTGGTTGTTCACTCTGGCTGTCCACTCTGGCTGTCCACCTGAGTTTTTATAATCTGGTTGTCCATTCTGGCTGTCCACTCTGGCTGTCCACTCTGGCTGTCCACTCTGGTTGTCTACTCTCGTTGTCCACTCGAGGTTTATAATCTGGTTGTCCACTCTGAATGTCCACTCTGGCTGTCCACTCGAGTATTTATAATCTGGCTGTCCACTCTGGTTGTCCACTCTGGTTGTCCACTCGAGGTTTATTATCTGGTTGTCCACTATGGCTGTCCACTCTGGCTGTCCACCGGAGTTTTGTTAATTTGGCTGTCCACTCTGGCTGTCCACTCTAGTTGTCCACTCTGGTTGTCCATTCTGGCTGTCCACTCGAGGTTTATAATCTGGCTGTCCACTCTGGCTGTCCACTCTGGCTGTCCACTCTGGCTGCCCACTCTGGCTGTCCACTCGAGTATTTATAATCTGGCAGTCCACTCTGTTTGTCCACTCTGGTTGTCCACTCGAGGTTTATAATCTGGTTGTCCACTCTGGCTGTCCACTCTGGCTGTCCACTCTGGCTGTCACTCTGGCTGTCCACTCGAGTATTTATAATCTGGTTGTCCACTCTGGCTGTCCACACAAGGTTTATAATCTGGTTGTCCACTCTGGCTGTCCACTATGGCTGCCACTCGAGGTTTATAATCTGGTTGTTCACTCTGGCTGTCCACTCTGGCTGTCCTACCGAGTTTTTATAATCTGGTTGTCCATTCTGGCTGTCCACTCTGGCTGTCCACTCTGGCAGTCCACTCTGGTTGTCTACTCTGGTTGTCCACTCGAGGTTTATAATCTGGTTGTCCACTCTGAATGTCCACTCTGGCTGTCCACTCGAGTATGTATAATCTGCCTGTCCACTCTGGTTGTCCACTCTGGTTGTCCACTCGAGGTTTATTATCTGGTTGTCCACAATGGCTGTCCACTCTGGCTGTCCACTCTGGCTGTCCACCGGAGTTTTGTTAATTTGGCTGTCCACTCTGGCTGTCCACTCTAGTTGTCCACTCTGGCTGTCCATTCTGGCTGTCCACTCGAGGTTTATAATCTGGCTGTCCACTCTGGCTGTCCACTCTGGCTGTCCACTCTGGCTGCCCACTCTGGCTGTCCACTCGAGTATTTATAATCTGGCAGTCCACTCTGGTTGTCCACTCTGGGTGTCCACTCGAGGTTTATAATCTGGTTGTCCACTCTGGCTGTCCACTCTGGCTGTCCACTCTGGCTGTCCACTCTGGCTGTCCACTCAGGCTGTCCACTCTGTCATGCTGCCAATCCTAGATGTAAATTCTGGCTACGCATTCTGGCTGTCCACTCGAGGTTTATAATCTGGTTGTCCACTCTGGCTGTCCACACGAGGTTTATAATCTGGTTGTCCACTCTTGCTGTCCACTCTGGCTGTCCACCCGAGTTTTATAGTCTGGTTGTCCACTCTGGTTGTCCACTCGAGTTGTACACTCTAGTTGTCCACTCTGGTTGTCCACTCGAGGTTTATAATTTGGTTGTCCACTCTGGCTGTCCACCCTGGCTGTCCACCCGAGTATTTATAATCTGGCTGTCCACTCTGGCTATACACTCAAGTTGTCAACTCTAGTTGTCCACTCTGGCTGTCCACTCTGGCTGTCCACTCTAGTTGTCCACTATGGCTGTCCACTCTAGTTGTCCACTCTGGCAGTCCACTCTGGCTGTCCACTCAGGCTGTCCACTCTGTCATGCTGCCAATCCTAGGTGTACATTCTGGCTACGCATTCTGGCTGTCCACTCGAGGTTTATAATCTGGTTGTCCACTCTGGCTGTCCACACGAGGTTTATAATCTGGTTGTCCACTCTGGCTGTCCACTCTGGCTGCCACTCGAGGTTTTTAATCTGGTTGTTCACTCTCGCTGTCCACTCTGGCTGTCCACCTGAGTTTTTATAATCTGGTTGTCCATTCTGGCTGTCCACTCTGGCTGTCCACTCTGGCTGTCCACTCTGGTTGTCTACTCTCGTTGTCCACTCGAGGTTTATAATCTGGTTGTCCACTCTGAATGTCCACTCTGGCTGTCCACTCGAGTATTTATAATCTGGCTGTCCACTCTGGTTGTCCACTCTGGTTGTCCACTCGAGGTTTATTATCTGGTTGTCCACTATGGCTGTCCACTCTGGCTGTCCACCGGAGTTTTGTTAATTTGGCTGTCCACTCTGGCTGTCCACTCTAGTTGTCCACTCTGGTTGTCCATTCTGGCTGTCCACTCGAGGTTTATAATCTGGCTGTCCACTCAGGCTGTCCACTCTGTCATGCTGCCAATCCTAGGTGTACATTCTGGCTACGCATTCTGGCTGTCCACTCGAGGTTTATAATCTGGTTGTCCACTCTGGCTGTCCACACGAGGTTTATAATCTGGTTGTCCACTCTGGCTGTCCACTCTGGCTGCCACTCGAGGTTTATAATCTGGTTGTTCACTCTGGCTGTCCACTCTGGCTGTCCACCTGAGTTTTTATAATCTGGTTGTCCATTCTGGCTGTCCACTCTGGCTGTCCACTCTGGCTGTCCACTCTGGTTGTCTACTCTCGTTGTCCACTCGAGGTTTATAATCTGGTTGTCCACTCTGAATGTCCACTCTGGCTGTCCACTCGAGTATTTATAATCTGGCTGTCCACTCTGGTTGTCCACTCTGGTTGTCCACTCGAGGTTTATTATCTGGTTGTCCACTATGGCTGTCCACTCTGGCTGTCCACCGGAGTTTTGTTAATTTGGCTGTCCACTCTGGCTGTCCACTCTAGTTGTCCACTCTGGTGGTCCATTCTGGCTGTCCACTCGAGGTTTATAATCTGGCTGTCCACTCTGGCTGTCCACTCTGGCTGTCCACTCTGGCTGCCCACTCTGGCTGTCCACTCGAGTATTTATAATCTGGCAGTCCACTCTGTTTGTCCACTCTGGTTGTCCACTCGAGGTTTATAATCTGGTTGTCCACTCTGGCTGTCCACTCTGGCTGTCCACTCTGGCTGTCACTCTGGCTGTCCACTCGAGTATTTATAATCTGGCTGTCCACTCTGGTTGTCCACTCTGGTTGTCCACTCGAGGTTATTATCTGGTTGTCCACTCTGGCTGTACACTCTGGCTTTCCACCGGAGTCTTTGTAATCTGGCTGTCCACTCTGGCTGTCCACTCTAGTTGTCCACTCTGGTTGTTTACTCTGGCTGTCCAATCTTTCTGACCAATCGGGCTGTCCATTCGAGGTTTATAATCTGGTTGTCCACTCTGGCTGTCCACTCTGGCTGTCCACTCAGGCTGTCCACCCGAGTATTTATAATCTGGCAGTCCACTCTGGCTATACACTCAAGTTGTCCACTCTAGTTGTCCACTTTGGCTGTCCACTCTGGCTGTCCACTCTAGTTGCCCACTCTGGCTGTCCACTCTAGTTGTCCACTCTAGTTGTCCACTCTGGCTGTCCATTCGAGGTTTATAATCTGGTTGTCCACTCTGGTTGTCCACTCTGGCTGTCCACTCGAGTATTTATAATCTGGCTGTCCACTCTAGTTGTCCACTCTAGTTGTCTACTCTGGCTGTCCACTCTATTTGTCCACTCTGGCTGTCCACTGTAGTTGTCCACTCTAGTTGTCAACTCTGGCTGTCCACTCTAGCTGTCCATTCGAGGTTTATAATCTGGTTGTCCACTCTGGCTGTCCACTCTGGCTGTCCACTCGAGTATTTATAATCTGGCTGTCCACTCTGGTGGTCCACTCTGGTTGTCCACTCGAGTTTTATAATCTGGTTGTCCACTCTGGCTGTCCACTCTGGCTGTCCACTCTGGCTGTCCACTCTGGCTGTCAACTCGAGTATTTATAATCTGGCTGTCCACTCTGGTTGTCCACTCTGGTTGTCCACTCGAGGTTAATTATCTGGTTTTCCACTCTGGCTGTCCACTCTGGCTGTCCACCGGAGCCTTTTTAGTCTGGCTCTCCACTCTGGCTGTCCACTCTAGTTGTCCACTCTAGTTGTCCACTCTGGCTGTCCACTCTGCTTGTCCACTCTGGCTGTCCAATCTTTCTGTCCAATATGGCTGTCCACTGGAGTATTTATAATCTAGCTGTCCACTCTGGTTGTCCACCCTGGTTGTCCACTCGAGGTTTATTACCTGGTTGTCCACTCTGGCTGTTCACTCTGGCTGTCCACCGGAGTCATTTTAATCTGGCTGTCCACTCTGGCTGTCCACTCTAGTTGTCCACTCTGGTTGTCCACTCTGGCTGTCCAATCTTTCTGTCCAATCTGGCTGTCCATTCGAGGTTTATAATCTGGTTGTCCACTCTGGCTGTCCACTCTGGCTCTCCACCCGAGTATTTATAATCTGGCTGTCCACTCTGGCTATACACTCAAGTTGTCCATTCTAGTTGTCCACTCTGGCTGTCCACTCTGGCTTTCCACTCTAGTTGCCCACTCTGGCTGTCCACTCTAGTTGTCCACTCTGGCTGTCCACTCAGGCTGTCCACTCTGTCATGCTGCCAATCCTAGGTGTACATTCTGGCTACGCATTCTGGCTGTCCACTCGAGGTTTATAATCTGGTTGGCCACTCTGGCTGTCCACACGAGGTTTATAATCTGGTTGTCCACTCTGACTGTCCACTTTGGCTGTCCACCCGAGTATTTATAATCTGGCTGGCCACTCTGGCTATCCACTCTAGTTATCCACTCTAGTTGTCCACTCTGGCTGTCCACTCTGGTTGTCCGCTCTAGTTGTCCACTCTGGCTGTCCACTCTGGCTGTCCACTCTGGCTGTCCACTCTGGCTGTCCTCTCTGAATGTCCACGCTGGTTTTCCACTCCAATTGTCCACTCTAGTTGTCCACTTTGGCTGTCCACTCTGGCTTTCCAGTCTGTCTGTCCACTCTGGTTGTCCACTCTGGTTGTCCACTCGAGTTGTCCACTGTGGCTATCCACTCTAGTCGTCCACTCTGACTGTCCACTCTGGCTGTCCACTCTGGCTGTCCACTCTGGCTGTCCACTCTGGTTGTCCACGCTTGCTGTCCACGCTGGCTGTCCACTCTAGTTGTCCACTCTAGTTGTCCACTCTGGCTGTCCACTCTGGCTGTCCACTCTGGCTGTCCACTCTGGCTGTCCACTCTGGTTGTCCACTCTGGTTGTCCACTCTGGCTGCCCACTCTAGTAGTCCACTCTAGTTGTCCACTCTGGCTGTCCACTCTGGCTGTCCACTCTGGCTGTCCACCCTGGCTGTCCAATCTGGCTGTCCATATTGGCTGTCCACTCTGGCTGTCCACTCTGGCTGTCCTCTCTAGTTGTCCAGTCTAGTTGTTTACTCTGGCTGTCCACTCTGGCTGTCCACCTTGGCTGTCCAATCTGGCTGTACATATTGGTTGTCCACTCTGGCTTTCCACTCTAGTTGTTAGTCTGGCTGTCCAATCTGGCTGTCCACTCTGGTTGTCCACTCTGGCTGTCCGCTCTGGCTGTCCACTCTGGCTGTCTACTATGGCTGTCCATACTCGATGTCCACTCTTGCTTACCACTCTGCGTCTACTTTTAAATGGTTTTTTCACAAATTGAGATCCGCAAACATCACATTAAGTGGTTTTTCACCAGTATGCATTCCTTAGTGTGTTTCCAAGTCCCATTTGAATGTAATTGAATATCCACAAAATTGCGATTTAAATGGTTATTTATTAGTGTTATTCTTCTGTGGCATATCGTAATATGCTTGGTTGTAAATATGGAACGACATACATGAACTTTAAAATGGTTTTTCAGTAGTACCTGTTCTTCATGAAGTTCAATATTTCTTTTGAGTTTGAATGTAGATGTACAAACACTACATACACATGGTTTTTCACACTATCTTTCCTCCTTTGACACTTTAATGGTTGGTTGCTTGTGAATGTGGATACTCCAACATGAAATTTAAGTGGTTTTTCACTGGTATGCATTATTGTCTGTTATTCCAAGTTAGCTTAGTTTGTGCATGCATATACGTGTACATATGCCATTTAAATGGTTTTTCACCAGTCTCTTTTTTCCTGTCAAGTCAAATTATGTTAAGTTGAAGATATAGATACACGTACACAGACATCATAATATAATGGTTTTTCACCAGTTTGTTTTTTCCTGTCAAGTCAAATTAAGTTAAGTTGTTGATATAGATCCACAGACATCACACTACAATGGTTTTTCATCAGTTTGTTTTTTCCTGTTAAGTCAAATCATGTTAAGTTGAAGATATAGATCCACAGACATCACATTACAATGGTTTTTCACCAGCATGCGTCCTTTGTTTTGTTGTGAATGCGGACCCAACGACTAATAACAAGTGAAAAACTATTTAAATTTCATATTGGAGTATCCACTTTCAGAAGCAAATATCATTAAAAATTCCAAAGAAGGAAATATACTGTGAAAAACCATTTGCATCTAGTGTTTGTAGATCGGCACCCAAACTCAAAAGTAATATTGAACTTCACTGAAGAAAACCACGGGGGTGAATCGCACTAGTTTCTATCAAAACAAAAAAGATGGCCGCCACGCAAAAAGGTATGTTTTTGCCAATATCTGTTTCATCAAGCAATTGTGGAAACTTAGATGTAGCTATTAACCTGCTCAACTCTATTCTGCACATTCTGATGTAAGTAGATTCTTCAACAGCCTCGTAGTTATCTTGGAATGCTGGTCACAGGAATCGAGTCGATGCATTTCCCAACAAATTCGGACGATAAAGCTTAGTGCTATGTGCTAAAATCGACCGTTTCGCCTAAATATGCACGTCCGTATGCGCATTTGTCATTTATTAGAAGTTTTGTTTCATGTCTGTCATAAAATTAATTGGCTGGAGCTATAAAATAGCCTAAACTTAGAAATACGGCATTTTCTTATTTATGGTAGGAACTAGTGACAATGAACTGATGGGTAGAGCGGAGTGTCATTTCTAAAACATAGCTCTATGTAGTACACTTTCTGATGATTGTGCAGCGTCGTAGGAACAGGGACCCAACAAGTCTAAGATGCTGCCTACACAGCGGATAGGAATCCCGGATGATGAAACATAATTCCTAATATCGTGGATATTTTCTGTACCATATATTTTATAATAAAAGTCACTAAACGCTAAGTGTACAATGTATTTCCAGTGTGTCTGTTATTCCTTACAGTCCAACGAGGAAAATCAAAACACCATTGACAGTCGATGATGAAGAACGAAAAGGTTACTTGTAAACTAATTTATTTGAAATACTGTTCGTATTAATCCCACAGGTAACAGTATTGTTGAAAAAGAAATAAAAAACTTGAAATTAAAAAAAAAAATCTCGAAATTTAGGTATTATCTACTATATAATATCTAAATTTCTAGATTTTTATGCTCCCCGAAAATTCGGGGGAGCATATAGTTGCCGCTTTGTCCGTCCGTCCGTCCGTCGTTCCGACCGAATATTTTTGTCCGGAGCCTATCTAAAAAAGTATGTGAGTTATCATCATGAAACTTCATAGGTGGATAGATCTCAATGAGTAGAAGTGCAGTGCTCAAGAACCGCAACTCTACATAACCTGTTTTTGAATATATCCCACCGAATGGCAGTGCACAAGAACCATGACTGTTCATTACATATTTTTTTAGTTATTCCCCTTTGTAATTTTTCATACCTAATTCCTGTCTATGCCATAACTCAACAGTATTAGAGATATCAATTTGAAACTTCATAGGTAAATAGATCTCATTGTGGGAAAGTTCAATGGCTAAGAACCATAACTCTCTTTTGCATATTCTTGGGTATTTTTTTCTGTGACAAACATCCCACGGGGAGCATCACTCGTCACTGACGGCTCTTGTTTTTTTTCAATTTGATTTTTTAAAATTTTTTTTTCAACGATACTGTTACCTGTGATAAATCCTTGATTGGAACGATGTATCACAATAGGTATCACACTATAACAGTGCGTGTATCACAGAGAATCATAGGAAATCACAAGCAATCACATATACCCGTTACATAAAACAGAAAAATTAAGCAAACTATATTACAACAGCATTGTATTACTAGATCTACTAAAGGGCGGGCAAAAGTGGTATTTATATTTCAAATTCTAATGATAAACACTAAGTTAACGTGTATAATGAGTTTGAATAGTTGTGTCTTAGAATTGACTCTTAATGCAAGTTACAATAATATGATATTTGAAAACGAGATTGCTTAACGATGAAGCATTAGTGGCTACAGCAAAGTCAGCATGCACCCGCCATATAGTAGTGTACGATTTTGATAACATAGTAATAATTATTCTGGTACAGTGTCTGTCATTTAGCTCGTCAACAGCCAGTTTCCATCGAGTCGAAAGGTACGACTTCAATTCAAGACTGTTCATATTGTGCGAATTTCATCAAAATATATATTTCAGTTAGACTTTTCTAAGAGGAAAATGTTCTCATAAACATTCATCGGAATCGGGACAGGGTCTAGGGAAAGCTTCGGGGAAGTCATGAAATCGTGATGAATCGGGAGGCGTCAGGAGAACTCCCGATGTGTTCCCGATCTTACGCGTCGAACAACTGCATCTGGGATGTACTTCCGATTGAAATTAGATGGACTACGATGTCATAGGGAATCACCCGGATGCATCGGCGAAGCTTCGGGAAGATTTGAGACATTGTATAATGTCGCGAACACGTCAGGATAGTTCAATGCATGTCTTGAACTTTACCCGATGTTCTCACGACTTCATGTCGTGAATATCTCGAGGAGACATTCCCGATGTTCGGGAATAGATCTGGTGGCATCAACAAAGTACACATAGACGTCGCGCACGGTGTTGCGTCGTGGAAGCGTCTCGCGGAAAGCGTAAAATGTAACGTCAAAATATTCGATCAGTCATTTTCATCGCGTTGTCTTGACAAAATTACTAAAGTGATGCGTCTTAAATCCAATACATTGTTCAAGTATATATCAACGATAATAATACTGAAAATAATACGAATATAACTTGTAATTTCATTAAATAAATTTATAAAGAACGTCGGAAAAGAAGTGTGTATTTACAAAAAGAACGGTTTTAATAATGTTTCACGGTTCTTTCTTCAACAGTAAGATCTTTATTTTAGTAGTAACCTTTATCTTACATTTATTACTTGTAAATAACCTCTATACGATTTATTACTCCATAGAAACAATGTGCTGGCTTAGAATGAGAAGGTCGTTAACTACAAAATCGATATTTAGAGAAATCAAGAAAAAAACCTTTACGAACTCATGGTAAATCAAGCTGTTTCAACATCGGTTCGATCAACATGACAAATTCCAATTTTGATGGTAATAGGCTCATAAGGATCGCCCTGTAAAGTAGATTTCAAATATGAATCAGTCTCATACGAAAGCAAGTAATAGTTACGACCTTCTCATTCTAAGCTAGCGAAAGTCTTGAGCGACATGTAATTGATAACTAGATTATTTTAATAATTCAATATTTCTTATATTATTGACGTGTAAGTATTAAAATTTTATCCCTTTGATAAGATTTCATTCACAAAACATAATGTTTAACATAAAACATGCATAAACTATATTGATATCATACACGTGTGTTTTCAGTGTGGTGTGTAATAAAAATATGTATCGTTGTGTCCGAACATGCGGGCGTCAATTATGCCCGACGTCATGTTTAGAGCGTAAATTTGTAAAAGTTTACAAGCTAAAATGTTGATGTAAAATATATTACTATTATATCATTTATGTTGGGAAAGTTATGAAATTTTACATGATAAATCTGTCATGAAAACGGAATATGAATATCATAGTTTTGTTTCAGTATTCATGAAAATCTAATGACACCGTAGTTCAAATAATAATGAATAATTATAGTAATGATTCGAATTTTAACATTTTAGAAAAGGTTTACAAAACTCCTTACATCCGAATATAACCTTTCAAGGTTAATGACCCTAGCTATTTGAAATTTCCACGATTTGATGAAAGTATAACAATCAATGAAACAGTATATTTTTATTTTATGAAATTATGTTGCACCATCCAATATGAATGAAATAAGATAAACCACTCGGACGCTAAATACGAAAAATTCGTCATTTTCTATTTTGTGACACGCCGGGTGGCAAACCAAGAATACTTTTAAAATCATAAAAAAATATAGTTCAGTTAATTTTAATTAGTGTATGCTTTGCATGATGATCATAAGTATACCGTGTGGATACCTAAAAAGAGAAAAGTGACGATCATAAAAAAAAAATTATGAATGAAACTTTTTTGCGGATTTTACTATCGCGTCAAAAGGATTTGTGACACATTTTTGTATTTTTATGAATTTGTCGTATTTACTAAAATTGCGTTTTGTCGAACAGTTTTTCACTACTAGTTTGATGTCATATTATTTTTCTTAATGTGTACAAAATATCAATATTTTGAATAAAAAATTAAAATAACTACTGGAATTTTTATAAAGAAGTTTTATATATTTTACGCAAAAAATGGCAAAGTTACAGAATTTAACAAACTATATAACAAATACCAATAGCCATGCTTGACGTCTCACGTTCAAATGTAATATGACATCTTGTTAGTTATTCATTTGCGAACACACATGACATCTTCCCGTAACAATTGATGTTAAATTGACTTCTGTAAGGTGAAATATCACACACTGCATGAAGACAAATGTGACGCAGTTATACACGACGTTTTTCAATGAAATCAAGAAAAGTCCCTATTATAAATTTTCAGGGGAGGAGTTCATCTATTTCGCAAATATGACCAAGAAGTACATTTTAAAAGCTACTCCTAGTAAAAATTTGAAAGAAATCCGATAAAAATTAAGTTCTTTACAAATTTTCTTCAAGTGCGCATACCTTAAAAACGTAAAAAGACGGAACACCGTGCGCGACGTCACAGCATCAGAGAATGATCGAGGCGACTTCCGCGATAAAACATTATCCACAAGGCATCACCGTAGTCTGGTTCCCTGTCGTACTATAGTGTTTTAGTAACTTTGTGATCTTGGGGAGGTATTTCAGACTAGGCATCACCGATTCCCCAAAACATCGGCGATGATTTGCAAACCTTCCGGAATGTTTCGGCGAAATATTCGCGGTCACTTGATTTAATCCATGCGCCGATATTTTCGGGGAGAAGTTTGAGGTACTGGTAGGCATAGGGAGTATTCCTGATGTATTCCCGACGTTTCAACGTTTGTCCAACTGATTCGGGGATGTACTCTCGATATAAATTGGAGGCAACGGGGAATTATCGGGGTTCCTCGGGACAACTAGAGTGGACAACCAGAGTGGACAACTAGAGTGGACAACCAGAGTGGACAGCCCGAGTGGACAGCCCGAGTGGACAACTAGAGTGGACAGCCAGAGTGGACAACCAGAGGGGTCAACCAGAGTGGACAGCCAGAGTGGACAGCCAGAGTGGACAGCCAGAGTGGACGACTAGAGTGGACAGCCAGAGTGGACAGCCAGAGTGGACAACTAGAGTGGACAGCCAGAGTGGACAGCCTGAGTGGACGGCCAGAGTGGACAACAAGAGTGGACTGCCAGAGTGGACAGCCAGAGTGGACAACTAGAGTGGACAGCCAGAGTGGACAACCAGAGTGGACATTCAGGAGGACAGCCAGAGTGGACAGCCAGGGTGGACAGCCAGAGTGGACAACCAGAGTAAACAGCCAGATTGGACTACCAGGGTGGACAGCCAGGGTGGATAGCCAGAGTGGACAACTAGAGTGGCAACCACAGTGGACAACCAGAGTGGACAGCGCCAGAGTGGACAGGCAGAGTGGACAACCAGATTATAAATACTCGAGTGGACAACCAGAGTGGACAACCAGAGTGGACAGCCAGATTATAAATACTCGAGTGGGCAGCCAGAGTGGACAGCCGGAGTGGACAACCAGATTATAAACCTCGAGTGGACAGCCAGAGTTGACAGCCAGAGTGGACAGCCAGAGTGGACAACCAGATTATAAACCTCGAGTGGACAACCAGAGTGGACAACCAGAGTGGACAGCCAGATTATAAATACTCGAGTGGACAGCCAGAGTGGACAGCCAGAATGGACAACTGGAGTGGACAACTAGAGTGGACAGCCAGAGTGGACAGCCAGAGTGGACAACCAGACTGGACAGCCTGAGTGTACAGCCAGAGTGGACAGCCAAAGTGGACAGCCAGAGTGGACAACCAGATTATAAACCTCGAGTGGACAACCAGAGTGGACAGCCAGATTGGACGGCCAGAGTGGACAGCCAGAGTTGACAGCCAGAGTGGACAACAAGAGTGGACAACTAGAGTGGACAGCCAGAGTGGACGACAAGAGTGGACAGCCAGAGTGGACAGCCAGAGTGGACAACCAGAGTGGACAGCCAGAGTGGACAGCCAGAGTGGACAACTAGACTGGACAGCCTGAGTGGACAGCCAGAGTGGACAGCCAGAGTGGACAACTAGACTGGACAGCCTGAGTGAACAGCGAGAGTGGACAGCCAGAGTGGACAACTAGAGTGGACAGCCAGAGTGGACAGCCAGAGTGGACAACCAGATTATAAACCTCGAGTGGACAACCAGAGTGGACAACCAGAGTGGACAGCCAGATTATAAATACTCGAGTGGGCAGCCAGAGTGGACAGCCGGAGTGGACAACCAGATTATAAACCTCGAGTGGACAGCCAGAGTTGACAGCCAGAGTGGACAGCCAGAGTGGACAACCAGATTATAAACCTCGAGTGGACAACCAGAGTGGAAAACCAGAGTGGACAGCCAGATTATAAATACTCGAGTGGACAGCCAGAGTGGACAGCAAGAATGGACAACTGGAGTGGACAACTAGAGTGGACAGCCAGAGTGGACAGCCAGAGTTGACAACCAGACTGGACAGCCTGAGTGTACAGCCAGAGTGGACAGCCAGAGTGGACAGCCAGAGTGGACAACCAGATTATAAACCTCGAGTGGACAACCAGAGTGGACAACCAGAGTGGACATCCAGATTATAAATACTCGAGTGGACAGCCAGAGTGGACAGCCGGAGTGGACAACCAGATTATAAACCTCGAGTGGACAGCCAGAGTGGACAGCCAGAATGGACAGCCAGAGTGGACAACCAGATTATAAACCTCGAGTGGACAACCAGAGTGGACAACCAGAGTGGACAGCCAGATTATAAATACTCGAGTGGACAGCCAGAGTGGACAGCCGGAGTGGACAACCAGATTATAAACCTCAAGTGGACAGCCAGAGTGGACAGCCAGAGTGGACAACTAGAGTGGACAACTAGAGTGGACAGCCAGAGTGGATAGCCAGAGTGGACAACTGGAATGGACAACTAGAGTGGACAGCCAGAGTGGACAGCCAGAGTGGATAGCCAAAGTGGACAACTAGAGTGGACAACTAGAGTGGACAGCCACAGTGGACAACCAGAGTGGACAGCCAGGAGGACAGCCAGAGTGGACAGCCAGAGTGGACAGCCAGAGTGGACAACTAGAGTGGACAGCCAGAGTGGACAGCCAGAGTGGACAGCCAGAGTTGACAACTAGAGTGGACAACTAGAGTGGACAGCCAGAGTGGACAACTAGAGTGGACAACTAGAGTGGACAGCCAGAGTGGACATCTAGAGTGGACAGCCAGAGTGGACAACTAGACTGGACAGCCTAAGTGGACAGCCAGAGTGGACAACTAGAGTGGACAACTAGAGTGGACAGCCAGAGTGGACAGTCAGAGTGGACAGCCAGAGTGGAAAACATGAGTGGACAACTAGAATGGACAGCCAGAGTGGACGACAAGAGTGGACAGCCAGAGTGGACAGCCAGAGTGGACAACATGAGTGGACAACTAGAGTGGACAGCCAGAGTGGACGACAAGAGTGGACAGCCAGAGTGGACAGCCAGAGTGGACAACCAGAGTGGACAGCCAGAGTAGACAGCCAGAGTGGACAACTAGACTGGACAACCAGATTATAAACCTCGAGTGGACAACCAGAGTGGACAACCAGAGTGGACAGCCAGATTATAAATACTCGAGTGGACAGCCAGAGTGGACAGCCGGAGTGGACAACCAGATTATAAACCTCGAGTGGACAGCCAGAGTTGACAGCCAGAGTGGACAGTCAGAGTGGACAACCAGACTATAAACCTCGAGTGGACAACCAGAGTGGACAACCAGAGTGGACAGCCAGATAATAAATACTCGAGTGGACAGCCAGAGTGGACAGCCGGAGTGGACAACCAGATTATAAACCTCGAGTGGACAGCCAGAATGGACAACTAGAGTGGACAACTAGAGTGGACAGCCAGAGTGGATAGCCAGAGTGGACAACTGGAGTGGACAACTAGAGTGGACAGCCAGAGTGGACAGCCAGAGTGGATAGCCAAAGTGGACAACTAGAGTGGACAACTAGAGTGGACAACAAGAGTGGACAACCAGAGTGGACAGCCAGGAGGACAGCCAGAGTGGACAGCCAGAGTGGACAGCCACAGTGGACAACTAGAGGGGACAGCCAGAGTGGACAGCCAGAGTGGATAGCCAGAGTTGACAACTAGAGTGGACAACTAGAGTGGACAGCCAGAGTGAACAACTAGAGTGGACAACTAGAGTGGACAGCCAGAGTGGACAACTAGAGTGGACAGCCAGAGTGGACATCTAGAGTGGACAGCCAGAGTGGACAACTAGACTGGACAGCCTAAGTGGACAGCCAGAGTGGACAACTAGAGTGGACAACTAGAGTGGACAGCCAGAGTGGACAGTCAGAGTGGACAGCCAGAGTGGAAAACATGAGTGGACAACTAGAGTGGACAGCCAGAGTGGACGACAAGAGTGGACAGCCAGAGTGGACAGCCAGAGTGGACAACATGAGTGGACAACTAGAGTGGACAGCCAGAGTGGACGACAAGAGTGGACAGCCAGAGTGGACAGCCAGAGTGGACAACCAGAGTGGACAGCCAGAGTAGACAGCCAGAGTGGACAACTAGACTGGACAACCAGATTATAAACCTCGAGTGGACAACCAGAGTGGACAACCAGAGTGGACAGCCAGATTATAAATACTCGAGTGGACAGCCAGAGTGGACAGCCGGAGTGGACAACCAGATTATAAACCTCGAGTGGACAGCCAGAGTTGACAGCCAGAGTGGACAGTCAGAGTGGACAACCAGACTATAAACCTCGAGTGGACAACCAGAGTGGACAACCAGAGTGGACAGCCAGATAATAAATACTCGAGTGGACAGCCAGAGTGGACAGCCGGAGTGGACAACCAGATTATAAACCTCGAGTGGACAGCCAGAATGGACAACTAGAGTGGACAACTAGAGTGGACAGCCAGAGTGGATAGCCAGAGTGGACAACTGGAGTGGACAACTAGAGTGGACAGCCAGAGTGGACAGCCAGAGTGGATAGCCAAAGTGGACAACTAGAGTGGACAACTAGAGTGGACAACAAGAGTGGACAACCAGAGTGGACAGCCAGGAGGACAGCCAGAGTGGACAGCCAGAGTGGACAGCCACAGTGGACAACTAGAGGGGACAGCCAGAGTGGACAGCCAGAGTGGATAGCCAGAGTTGACAACTAGAGTGGACAACTAGAGTGGACAGCCAGAGTGAACAACTAGAGTGGACAACTAGAGTGGACAGCCAGAGTGGACATCTAGAGTGGACAGCCAGAGTGGACAACTAGACTGGACAGCCTAAGAGGACAGCCAGAGTGGACAACTAGAGTGGACAGCCAGAGTGGACAGCCAGAGTGGACGACAAGAGTGGACAGCCAGAGTGGACAGCCAGAGTGGACAACCAGAGTGGACAGCCAGAGTTACAGCCAGAGTGGACAACTAGACTGGACAGCCTGAGTGGACAGCCAGAGTGGACAGCCAGAGTGGACAACTAGAGTGGACAGCCAGAGTGGACAGCCAGAGTGGACAACCAGATTATAAACCTCGCGTGGACAACCAGAGTGGACAACCAGAGTGGACAGCCAGATTATAAATACTCGTGGGGACAGCCAGAGTGGACAGCCGGAGTGGACAACCAGATTATAAACCTCGAGTGGACAGCCAGAGTGGACAGCCAGAATGGACAGCCAGAGTGGACAACCAGATTATAAACCTCAAGTGGACAACCAGAGTGGACAGCCAGAGTGGACAGCCGGAGTGGACAACCAGATTATAAACCTCGAGTGGACATCCAGAGTGGACAACCAGAGTGGACAGCCAGATTATAAATACTCGAGTGGGCAGCCAGAGTGGACAGCCGGAGTGGACAACCAGATTATAAACCTCGAGTGGACAACCAGAGTGGACAACCAGAGTGGACAGCCAGATTATAAATACTCGAGTGGACAGCCAGAGTGGACAGCCAGAATGGACAACTGGAGTGGACAACTAGAGTGGACAGCCAGAGTGGACAGCCAGAGTAGATATCCAAAGTGGACAACTAGAGTGGACAACTAGAGTGGACAGCCAGAGTGGACATCCAGAGTGGACAGCCAGGAGGACAGCCAGAGTGGACAGCCAGAGTGGACAGCCACAGTGGACAACTAGAGTGGACAGCCAGAGTGGACAACTAGAGTGAACAACTAGAGTGGACAGCCAGAGTGGACAACCAGAGTGGACAGCCAGAGTGAACAGCCAGAGTGGACAGCCAGAGTGGACAGCCAGAGTGGACAGCCAGAGTAGACAACTCGAGTGGACAACTAGAGTGGACAGCCAGAGTGGACAACAACAGTGGACAACCAGAGTGGACAGCCAGTGTGGACAGCCAGAGTGGACAGCCATAGTAGACAGCTAGAGTGGACGACTAGAGTGGACAGCCAGAGTGGACAGCCAGATTGGATAGCCAGAGTTGACAACTAGAGTGGACAACTAGAGTGGACAGCCAGAGTGGACAACTAGAGTGGACAACTAGAGTGGACAGCCAGAGTGGACATCTAGAGTGGACAGCCAGAGTGGACAGCCAGAGTGGACAATTAAAGTGGACAGCCAGAGTGGACAACTAGATCGGACAGCCTGAGTGGACAGCCACAGTGGACAACAAGAGTGGACAGTCTGAGTGGACAGCCACAGTGGACAACAAGAGTGGACAGCCTGAGTGGACAGCCAGAGTTGACAATTAGAATGGACAGCCAGAGTGGACAACTAGAGTGGACAGCCAGAGTGGACAGCCAGAGTGGACAGCCAGAGTGGGCAGCAAAAGTGGACAACTAGAGTGGACAGACAGAGTGGACAGCCAGAGTGGACAACCAGAGTGGACAATAAGAGTGGACAACTAGAGTGGACAGCCAGAGTGGACAACCAGAGTGGACATTCAGGAGGACAGCCAGAGTGGACAGCCAGAGTGGACAGCCACAGTGGACAACTAGAGTGGACAACCAGAGTGGACAGCCAGAGTGGACAGCCAGAGTTTACAATTAGAGTGGACAGCAAGAGCGGACAACTACAGTGGACAGCCAGAGTGGACAGCCAGAGTGGACAATTAGAGTGGACAGCCAGAGTGGACAACTAGATAAGACAACCAGAGTGGACAACTAGAGAGGACAGCCAGAGTGGACAGCCAAAGTGGACAACAAGAGTGGACAGTCTGAGTGGACAGCCACAGTGGACAACAAGAGTGGACAGCCTGAGTGGACAGCCAGAGTTGACAATTAGAGTGGACAGCCAGAGTGGACAACTAGAGTGGACAGCCAGAGTGGACGACTAGAGTGGAGAGCCAGAGTGGACAGCCAGAGTGGACGACAAAAGTGGACAGCCAGAGTGGACAGCCAGAGTGGACAACCAGAGTGGACAGCCAGAGTGGACAGCCAGAGTGGACAACCAGACTGGACAGCCTGAGTGTACAGCCAGAGTGGACAGCCAGAGTGGACAGCCAGAGTGGACAACGAGATTATAAACCTCGAGTGGACAACCAGAGTGGACAACCAGAGTGGACATCCAGATTATAAATACTCGAGTGGACAGCCAGAGTGGACAGCCGGAGTGGACAACCAGATTATAAACCTCGAGTGGACAGCCAGAGTGGACAGCCAGAATGGACAGCCAGAGTGGACAACCAGATTATAAACCTCGAGTGGACAACCAGAGTGGACAGCCAGAGTGGACAGCCGGAGTGGACAACCAGATTATAAACCTCGAGTGGACAGCCAGAGTGGACAGCCAGAGTGGACAACTAGAGAGGACAACTAGAGTGGACAGCCAGAGTGGATAGCCAGAGTGGACAACTGGAGTGGACAACTAGAGTGGACAGCCAGAGTGGACAGCCAGAGTGGATAGCCAAAGTGGACAACTAGAGTGGACAACTAGAGTGGACAGCCAGAGTGGACAACCAGAGTGGACAGCCAGGAGGACAGCCAGAGTGGACAGCCAGAGTGGACAGCCAGAGATGACAACTAGAGTGGACAACTAGAGTGGACAGCCAGAGTGGACAACTAGAGTGGACAACTAGAGTGGACAGCCAGAGTGGACATCTAGAGTGGACAGCCAGAGTGGACAACTAGACTGGACAGCCTAAGTGGACAGCCAGAGTGGACAACTAGAGTGGACAACTAGAGTGGACAGCCAGAGTGGACAGCCAGAGTGGACAACATGAGTGGAAAACTAGAGTGGACAGCCAGAGTGGACGACAAGAGTGGACAGCCAGAGTGGACAGCCAGAGTGGACAACATGAGTGGACAACTAGAGTGGACAGCCAGAGTGGACGACAAGAGTGGACAGCCAGAGAGGACAGCCAGAGTGGACAAGCAGAGTGGACAGCCAGAGTGGACAGCCAGAGTGGACAACTAGACTGGACAACCAGATTATAAACCTCGAGTGGACAACCAGAGTGGACAACCAGAGTGGACAGCCAGATTATAAATACTCGAGTGGACAGCCAGAGTGGACAGCCGGAGTGGACAACCAGATTATCAACCTCGAGTGGACAGCCAGAGTTGACAGCCAGAGTGGACAGTCAGAGTGGACAACCAGACTATAAACCTCGAGTGGACAACCAGAGTGGACAACCAGAGTGGACAGCCAGATAATAAATACTCGAGTGGACAGCCAGAGTGGACAGCCGGAGTGGACAACCAGATTATAAACCTCGAGTGGACAGCCAGAATGGACAACTAGAGTGGACAACTAGAGTGGACAGCCAGAGTGGATAGCCAGAGTGGCCAACTGGAGTGGACAACTAGAGTGGACAGCCAGAGTGGACAGCCAGAGTGGATAGCCAAAGTGGACAACTAGAGTGGACAACTAGAGTGGACAACAAGAGTGGACAACCAGAGTGGACAGCCAGGAGGACAGCCAGAGTGGACAGCCAGAGTGGACAGCCACAGTGGACAACTAGAGTGGACAGCCAGAGTGGACAGCCAGAGTGGATAGCCAGAGTTGACAACTAGAGTGGACAACTAGAGTGGACAGCCAGAGTGAACAACTAGAGTGGACAACTAGAGTGGACAGCCAGAGTGGACATCTAGAGTGGACAGCCAGAGTGGACAACTAGACTGGACAGCCTAAGTGGACAGCCAGAGTGGACAACTAGAGTTGACAGCCAGACCGGACAGCCAGAGTGGACGACAAGAGTGGACAGCCAGAGTGGACAGCCAGAGTGGACAACCAGAGTGGACAGCCAGAGTGGACAGCCAGAGTGGACAACTAGACTGGACAGCCTGAGTGGACAGCCAGAGTGGACAGCCAGAGTGGACAACTAGAGTGGACAGCCAGAGTGGACAGGCAGAGTGGACAACCAGATTATAAACCTCGCGTGGACAACCAGAGTGGACAGCCAGATTATAAATACTCGAGTGGACAGCCAGAGTGGACAGCCGGAGTGGACAACCAGATTATAAACCTCGAGTGGACAGCCAGATTTGACAGCCAGAGTGGACAGCCAGAGTGGACAACCAGATTATAAACCTCGTGTGGACAGCCAGAGTGGACAGCCAGAATGGACAACTGGAGTGGACAACTAGAGTGGACAGCCAGAGTGGACAGCCAGATTGAGTAGCCAATGTGGACAACTAGAGTGGACAACTAGAGTGGACAGCCAGAGTGGACAACCAGAGTGGACAGCCAGAGTGGACAACTAGAGTGGACAACTAGAGTGGATAGCCACAGTGGACAACTAGAGTGGACAGCCAGAGTGGACAGCCAGAGTGGACAGCCAGAGTGGATAGCCAGAGTTGACAACTAGAGTGGACAACTAGAGTGGACAGCCATAGTGGACGACTAGAGTGGACAACTAGAGTGGACAGCCAGAGCGGACATCTAGAGTGGACAGCCAGAGTGGACAGCCAGAGTGGACAATTAGAGTGGACTGCCAGAGTGGACAACTAGATTGGACAGCCTGAGTGGACAGCCACAGTGTACAACAAGAGTGGACAGTCTGAGTGGACAGCCACAGTGGACAACAAGAGTGGACAGCCAGAGTGGACAGCCAGAGTTGACAATTAGAGTGGACAGCAAGAGTGGACAACTAGAGTGGACAGCCAGAGTGGACAGCCAGAGTGGACAGCCAGAGTGGGCAGCAAAAAGTGGACAACTAGAGTGGACAGCCAGAGTGGACAGCCAGAGTGGGCAGCCAGTGTGGACAACAAGAGTGGACAACTAGAGTGGACAGCCAGAGTGGACAACCAGAGTGGACATTCAGGAGGACAGCCAGATGGACAGCCAGAGTGGACAACCACAGTGGACAACTAGATTGGACAACCAGAGTGGACAGCCAGAGTGGACAGCCAGAGTTGACAATTAGAGTGGACAGCAAGAGTGGACAACTAGAGTGGACAGCCAGAGTGGACAGCCAGAGTGGACAATTAGAGTGGACAGCCAGAGTGGACAACTAGATAGGACAACCAGAGTGGACAACTAGAGTGGACAGCCAGAGTGGACAGCCAAAGTGGACAACTAGAGTGGACAGCCAGAGTGACAGCCAGAGTGGACAGCCAGAGTGGACAACAAGAGTGGACAACTAGATTGGACAGCCAGAGTGGACGACTAGAGTGGACAGCCAGAATGGACAGCCAGAGTGGACGACAAGAGTGGACAGCCAGAGTGGACAGCCAGAGTGGACAACCAGAGTGGACAGCCAGAGTGGACAGCCAGAGTGGACAACTAGACGGGACAGCCTGAGTGGACAGCCAGAGTGGACAGCCAGAGTGGACAACTAGAGTGGACAGCCAGAGTGGACAGCCAGAGTGGACAACCAGATTATAAACCTCGAGTGGACAACCAGAGTGGACAACCAGAGTGGACATGTAGATTATAAATACTCGAGTGGACAGCCAGAGTGGACAGCCGGAGTGGACAACCAGATTATAAACCTCGAGTGGACAGCCAGAGAGGACAGCCAGAGTGGACAGCCAGAGTGGACAACCAGATTATAAACCTCGAGTGGACAACCAGAGTGGACAACCAGAGTGGACAGCCAGATTATAAATACCCGAGTGGACAGCCAGAGTGGACAGCCGGAGTGGACAACCAGATTATAAACCTCGAGTGGACAGCCAGAGTGGACAGCCAGAGTGGATAGCCAGAGTTGACAACTAGAGTGGACAACTAGAGTGGACAGCCATAGTGGACAACTAGAGTGGACAACTAGAGTGGACAGCCAGAGCGGACATCTAGAGTGGACAGCCAGAGTGGACAGCCAGAGTGGACAATTAGAGTGGACTGCCAGAGTGGACAACTAGATTGGACAGCCTGAGTGGACAGCCACAGTGTACAACAAGAGTGGACAGTCTGAGTGGACAGCCACAGTGGACAACAAGAGTGGACAGCCAGAGTGGACAGCCAGAGTTGACAATTAGAGTGGACAGCAAGAGTGGACAACTAGAGTGGACAGCCAGAGTGGACAGCCAGAGTGGACAGCCAGAGTGGGCAGCAAAAGTGGACAACTAGAGTGGACAGCCAGAGTGGACAGCCAGAGTGGACAGCTAGAGTGGACAACAAGAGTGGACAACTAGAGTGGATAGCCAGAGTGGACAACCAGAGTGGACATTCAGGAGGACAGCCAGAGTGGACAACCACAGTGGACAACTAGATTGGACAACCAGAGTGGACAGCCAGAGTGGACAGCCAGAGTTGACAATTAGAGTGGACAGCAAGAGTGGACAACTAGAGTGGACAGCCAGAGTGGACAGCCAGAGTGGACAATTAGAGTGGACAGCCAGAGTGGACAACTAGATAGGACAACCAGAGTGGACAACTAGAGTAGACAGCCAGAGTGGACAGCCAAAGTGGACAACTAGAGTGGACAGCCAGAGTGGACAGCCAGAGTGGACAGCCAGAGTGGACAACAAGAGTGGACAACTAGATTGGACAGCCAGAGTGGACGACTAGAGTGGACAGCCAGAATGGACAGCCAGAGTGGACGACAAGAGTGGACAGCCAGAGTGGACAGCCAGAGTGGACAACCAGAGTGGACAGCCAGAGTGGACAGCCAGAGTGGACAACTAGACTGGACAGCCTGAGTGGACAGCCAGAGTGGACAGCCAGAGTGGACAACTAGAGTGGACAGCCAGAGTGGACAGCCAGAGTGGACAACCAGATTATCAACCTCGAGTGGACAACCAGAGTGGACAACCAGAGTGGACATGTAGATTATAAATACTCGAGTGGACAGCCAGAGTGGACAGCCGGAGTGGACAACCAGATTATAAACCTCGAGTGGACAGCCAGAGTGGACAGCCAGAGTGGACAGCCAGAGTGGACAACCAGATTATAAACCTCGAGTGGACAACCAGAGTGGACAACCAGAGTGGACAGCCAGATTATAAATACTCGAGTGGACAGCCAGAGTGGACAGCCGGAGTGGACAACCAGATTATAAACCTCGAGTGGACAGCCAGAGTGGACAGCCAGAGTGGACAACTAGAGTGGACAGCAAGAGTGGATAGCCAGAGTGGACAACTGGAGTGGACAACTAGAGTGGACAGCCAGAGTGGACAGCCAGAGTGGATAGCCAAAGTGGACAACTAGAGTGGACAACTAGAGTGGACAACTATAGTGGACAGCCACAGTGGACAACCAGAGTGGACAGCCAGGAGGACAGCCAGAGTGGACAACCAGAGTGGACAGCCACAGTGGACAACTAGAGTGGACAGCCAGAGTGGACAGCCAGAGTGGATAGCCAGAGTTGACAACTAGAGTGGACAACTAGATATGACAACCAGAGTGGACAACCAGAGTGGATAGCCAGAGTTGACAACTAGAGTGGACAACTAGAGTGGACAGCCAGAGTGGACAACTAGAGTGGACAACTAGAGTGGACAGCCACAGTGGACATCTAGAGTGGACAGCCAGAGTGGACAACTAGACTGGACAGCCAGAGTGGACAGCCAAAGTGGACAACTAGAGTGGACAGCCAGAGTGGACAGCCAGAGTGGACAGCCAGAGTGGACAACCAGATTATAAACCTCGATTGGACAACCAGAGTGGACAACCAGAGTGGACAGCCAGATTATAAATACTCGAGTGGACATCCAGAGTGGACAGCTAGAGTGGACAACTAGAGTGGACAGCCAGAGTGGACAACCAGAGTGGACAGCCAGGAGGACAGCCACAGTGGACAGCCAGAGTCGACAGCCACAGTAGACAACTAGAGTGGACAGCCACAGTGGACAGCCAGAGTGGACAGCAAGAGTGGACAACTAGAGTGGACAGCCAGAGTGGACAGCCAGAGTGGACAGCCAGAGTGGGCAGCAAAAGTGGACAACTAGAGTGGACAGCCAGAGTGGACAGCCAGAGTGGACAGCCAGAGTGGACAACAAGAGTGGACAACTAGAGTGGACAGCCAGAGTGGACAACCAGAGTGGACATTCAGTAGGACAGCCAGAGTGGACAGCCAGAGTGGACAGCCACAGTGGACAACTACAGTGGACAACTAGAGTGGACAGCCAGAGTGGACAGCCAGAGTTGACAATTAGAGTGGACAGCAAGAGTGGACAACTAGAGTGGACAGCCAGAGTGGACAGTCAGAGTGGACAATTAGAGTGGACAGCCAGAGTGGACAACTAGATAGGACAACCAGAGTGGACAACCAGAGTGGACAACCAGAGTTGACATTCAGATTATAAATACTCGAGTGGACAGCCAGAGTGGACAGCCGGAGTGGACAACCAGATTATAAACCTCGAGTGGACAGCCAGAGTGGACAGCCAGAGTGGACAGCCAGAGTGGACAACCAGATTATAAACCTCGAGTGGACAACCAGAGTGGACAACCAGAGTGGACAGCCAGATTATAAATACTCGAGTGGACAGCCAGAGTGGACAGCCGGAGTGGACAACCATATTATGAACCTCGAGTGGACAGCCAGAGTGGACAGCCAGAGTGGACAACTATAGTGGACAACTAGAGTGGACAGCCAGAGTGGATATCCAGAGTGGACAACTGGAGTGGACAACTAGAGTGGACAGCCAGAGTGGACAGCCAGAGTGGATAGCCAAAGTGGACAACTGGAGTGGACAACTAGAGTGGACAGCCAGAGTGGACAACCAGAGTGGACAGCCAGGAGGACAGCCAGAGTGGACAGCCAGAGTGGACAGCCACAGTTGACAACTAGAGTGGACAGCCAGAGTGGACAGCCAGAGTGGATAGCCAGAGTTGACAACTAGAGTGGACAACTAGAGTGGACAGCCAGAGTGGACAACTAGAGTGGACAACTAGAGTGGACAGCCAGAGTGGACATCTAGAGTGGACAGCCAGAGTGGACAACTAGACTGGACAGCCTAAGTGGACAGCCAGAGTGGACAACTAGAGTGGACAACTAGAGTGGACAGCCAGAGTGGATAGCCAGAGTGGACAACTGGATTGGACAACTAGAGTGGACAGTTATTATGGACAGTGGACAGTTGTCCAAAAAATGAATTAGAGATAGTTCTCTAATTCAAATTGATAAATGGACAGCTAGAATGGACAGTGGACAGTCGACAGCTAACTTCACACACCCTATTATATATGTAATTAAATACGTTTCAAATAACACAAAAAGTATCACGGCAAATATGAAATAATGCCATTTAAATACAGAAGAAACTGCACTTAAAAGCCCATTGTCGTTGTGGGGTTTCAAAAATGTACAATACTAAACCATACCACTTGAAATCGTGGAGAAAAAAAGCTAAAACTGATTAATTTTATCTGATAGAAAATACGATGACTTGCTGGAGATGCCAAGATTTCCAAATAGAGAAAATCCGAAACCGTGGGCTGAAAACATTCAAAGCGATCAGGAATTACGTCTAAGTTACTTGGGGGAAAACACCAATGACGTTATCTCCTAATTCTGATACAGTCGCCAGGAAATCACATACATGTGTGTCTAAGAACATAAAACATCGCGGGTCTAATGATTTTTAGAGAATTTTTTTTTGAAAACTTAACAGACGTTTAAGGTACGGTAGCAAGGGGGGGGGCACGGCTCAGTTTTTGTTACACTTAAAAGTGCTGAACTCTGAAGTTCTCACTGCATTTTTCAACATCGTTTATTCTATATTTAGTATTTACATCTAGTATTGACTAATGGGAACATTGAACTTGAAATTATTGTCGTCTGCAGTTCGTCGCCTTTCTAAGAGATGCGTGTTCGCACTAATATTATCTCATATTAAACTAGAGCTATCACATGAGTGATGTATCATACCCCGCAGCACCGCCTTGACACAGTAATATTATTTAAAATTATAGTCTAAACAACACATTTGATTGAAATCTGCTGCTATAAGATTGAAAAACACCATGATTGAAGGCTAATGTGAAAATTGATGAAGAAAAAAAAGTAACACACTAGTACAAAACAAAGTTATATCATTATAATCAACAAAACTCAAGATGGTTACCACGGTTATATCTTGTACTGTAGGTTTGGTGATGTCATATGCATCAACTGTTTGAAATTTCATGACTTTGTACCAAGCAATTTTAAAATCCAGTAAGAAATGACAAAGTTACAGAGCGGACACGGTTTGCATGACTATATAACCTTTGACCTGTAAGTGTGACCTTGACCTTTGAGGTAGGGACCTGGGTCTTGCGCATGACACACCGTCTTGATGTGGTGAACATTTGTACCAAGCAATTTTAAAATCCAGTAAGAAATGACAAAGTTACAGAGCGGACACGGTTTGCATGGCTATATAACCTTTGGCCTGTAAGTGTGGCCTTGACCTTTGAGGTAGGGACCTGGGTCTTGCGCACGACACACTGTCTTGATGTGGTGAACATTTGTACCAAGCAATTTTAAAATCCAGTAAGAAATGACAAAGTTACAGAGCGGACACGGTTTGCATGACTTTATAACCTTTGACCTGTAAGTGTGGCCTTGACCTTTGAGGTAGGGACCTGGGTCTTGCGCATGACACACTGTCTTGATGTGGTGAACATTTGTACCAAGCAATTTTAAAATCCAGTAAGAAATGGCAAAGTTAAAGAGCGGACACGATGCGAACATACCGACAGACCGTCAGACCGACAGACCAACATGGTGACTCCAGTATACTCCCTTCAAACTTTGTTTGCGGGTGTATAATAAGCTATGTATCTGGACAAGTTGACATGTTACTAAAACCAAAAAGAGCATTAATTTTGTGAACAAGGGAAACAACTTGGCAATTTATAGCAAACACAATAGCTGTTACCTCCCTGTGTTGTTTTTATTCGTAGTTCCAAATTATCGGATATGCTGCAGGTCCCAAATCATAAAGAACAATAATAATCCTCAAAAAATAAAATGCGAGGTTATACCTGTCCAAAAAATGCATTTGTGTCGAACGGTTCCGTTAATGATTATTCGGTGAAGTGGGGGTTGTATTTGTGTATGTTTATCCATGTGGTTGAATTCCCGACAACTCACTTATTGCTACGCCGAGTGACGACACAACTTGTACGTTCCGATGTTGTCAGCCATTCATAGAAACAGAACTCTAACATAGCATTAGCTCTAAGAAGGTGTCAAATCAATCCGGTGCGGCCGGGGTATTATTTTCAGACCGGAGAAAAGACGCAACTGCCCATAGCTCGTTTTCAGAAGATTCACTTGAATTCGAAATTTATCAAACAAAAACACCTTTCGTCTATCTGCAAGATAATTGTACAGCATACACACACAAAAGGTTGAGAGTACCAAACTTGGCATTTATGTGACCGAATTTAGAATTCATATGAACGTTGATTCCCTACCCCCGAGTACCTTGACTAGGTACACCCCTGTCAGTCAGACTAAGTATCCAGCATTAAAACAATCTGAATTATTTCTCGTCTTTGGTTCCACAACATCACACAGTACTTTGACTCATTGACTGTCACAATGTACGGCACTTTGGACATACTGAATGGAGAATACGACATTAGATATGCCAGCCTCAAGTAAGACCTAGTTTTGTTTCCTTTTACTGTTTCTTGTAACGATTATTTCAATAACGACGCACCAAAATACCAAACAATTATCCTAACGAATAATAACAACAAACATTGTCAATTTAATATTAAAATAAAAACAGTCACTGTAATGTAACAAAATGGTTACAAAAATGTATATTTGCTTAATATGAAATAAATAATGAAAGAATCATTTTGAAATATAATCAAGCTGGTTGCTTAAAGTCAAAAAGGTATGCAAAAAGTATACGTGTTCTCGTCCGACAGCTATTATTCTTATGTGTAATTTGTGAACGAACTTGGGAAGACCCACCCTCATCAAGTGTCGTTTAATCCAGAGAAAAACGTCCGGTAAATTTGAACTGTATCAAAATGTATTCGAACTGAATGCTCATTTTATCACGTAAACATCTGCATAATCTACATTAGAAAATGGTTTTATTCTTTTCATTGTCCGCTGTTTCGGTTTAGCTACGATATTTGAATCTGCTTCCAAATGTACACATACCAGATCATTCTATATCATAAAGATAGTATCAAATTATATATTTATTGCCGTCATTATTGTTACAATAAACATCGCTGTCCGGTATATTGATTCGGTATTTGATGACAGAATTGTCCGCCATAAATTACCCATATTTCATTGCACAACGGATACATTGCTAGGGTAATAGGAAATAGCATTTGTTCAAACGTGGTTCCATGTTGAATCATTCCTATATGCATTTATTATGTACATGGTATGATTCTGAAAGTTATATACGGGATTAATAGGGGTATTTTCCTCGAGTCTACATGCGTGTCGATTTCTATGCATGTTATATTTTGTTATTTCGAAACCAATACAAAGATGAGTAATGTACAGAAAGGACAGAAACATTGTTTAATTGAATGAAAGTTGTATGTGGGATAAGTAGGAATATTTTCACAAGTGGGAATGCATGTCGGTTTCTAGGAAAGTTATAATTTGTTATTCAACACCCAGTATAGCCATGTCCAGGCCCAAACAGAAAGACTCAATATCCGATGGAAAGGGTCGAGCCATTGTTGAATTGAATGAAATAATAAACTCTCACGATAATCAAGGTCGAAAATGATTATGTTGTTAATGTCAAAACTATGTTTTCTAATTGATAAGCTAACGTTAATGGTAAAGATGGGGTGACCTTCATTCACTGCTGAACACTCTAAACAAGATAATCCAATTTAAGAGCAGAAATGACAGACAAAAATCATATCATAAGATAGTGAATCATTTGAATTATGGGGATACCTTAAAATGTTTGTTTCTGTGGTAATATACGACTACACTATTCAATATAATTATGAAATTTACACTTTGCATTTACATGTATGCTTTAAACCGGTGTTGTAATTTATTTGTAGGAAATATTTCTTCTTTATTTGAATGCATTCATACTTGAAATGAGCATCAGCTTTTAGACAGGTACCTTTCCATGTTAGGCACGCATGACGAATAAAAAGAGGTTGCCATAAAAATACTATTTCAAAATGGGACCAGATGATCTGTCCGTCTGCACACAGCAAAAACCCAAACACGCAATTGATGAAACTCAATTATTGCGCGTCAAAAACGAACATTTAATGATAGCTGGCCATGATTCAGATTTAAAAAATAAGTTTAAACAAGAACATATTCCGTGATACATGTTTAAGGTAGGCAGAGCCAATCAATTCTTCTAATGATAAATTGGGGGAAAAGACACTTTTATATGAATGAAATACGTTCAATCTGATTTTAAAGACCACCTTTGAAAAAAACCAAACATTTTTTCCATGGTATACAGCCTGATAAAATAGACCACCTGTCACCAAAGACCACTGTTAAAGCGGCTGACACGCGGATGGTCTTTACATATAGGTTTAACTGTATATACGTACATGTGGGTACAAAATCGATATATAATCTGTTTTTTTTTTTAACCTTATATAAACTTTCGAATACAAAACGTGACAAAAGGTCAAATAACGGATCAGCCATTCCCGTCTCTTTTCATGATTTGTCATACAGTTTTGACAATATGTGTATCGCATGGTTCCCACTTACCTGTAATTTACGTTAGGCCGATAACCAGTACAGGTAAGCTGTAATATTGTCAACAAAAGGAATGTCTTTCTATTTATAGAATACCGTGATATCATCACAAAATACTATTAAGCTATTTCAACATGGCGTCTTAAGCATTTTTTAACGTTTGAATTATTAGATATTTGTTGGATTTTCTTTGTTTCTGAAAAGGTAAGTTATTAATTTTCATATTTTACGTGTATTTGATTAATTTGTCGAGTACCTGCGGTGAGATATTGAATAATAAACTGCAGGAACGCTGATAAAACGCCCTACTTTCTGTCCGATCATGTCCTCGCCTGAAACCTTAAGGGTTGTAAAATATTATGGTGGCTCTCCCTTCAAATTATCAAACTATCTCACCTGTGACGACTCGTCATTGACTCTTTGATTGGTTGAACAAATGCCCCAAGGTCTTAAAATTGACCAGCCGATCCTTTTGTGGTCAAAATTTGCATTTCAATACAAACACATCGATTTGACCTGTAATAAACAGATGAACGACCAATATACCTTAGGGGTTGGCTTCATAGATAAGTAAAATTGTACATATAACAAATTCTGACACGAAATGGATGTTTATAAGTGATTTTAAGTGAAACGTCGATCGGGGAAACGGATCTAATTCAAGACAAAATAATATTCAAAAGGACATTAAAAAATATGAACACTTCCGTGATTGAGACGACCTCTATTGGAGTAAATATGACATCAAATCAGACGACAGACACTTGGCTGGTCTATGCAACGGTTCATGGTAGGTTCTTGGTGTATCTATTACAACACAAGTCTTATTAGTAACAAGCAATTAACTCATTGACATAATATAAGGTAAACATAGTCATCACTTCATGCTAATCGATATACTGGATAGTTACTTATCATATATTGATAACCCACGGTTTGTTTATGATCATGACTTCGTGAACCAAGAGCCCCAGTTTTAGGGTCCTCAGATGAATAAGTAGACATTGATCAGTTTATTATACTTAGCAGACGATCCTCGTGTTAGATGTGTTGATATCTTAAGTTAAGGTGGTACTGTGGGTTCAAGCCCCATTGCCAGATCTGATATAATGTGCACTTCGACACGTACATCTTATAAATTATTGTCACCTTTTGATGATTTAACGTAACGTGTCAGAATGGTATCAGACGTTTCTCATTTCAAATATTTAATGGAATGTTATTTGTATTTGTGACTTGAACCGGGCATCATTTTACGTATCGTATCACACCTTGCTTCTCAGATCGCAAGACGGGTATATACACGATTTCCTTCCGACATTTTATATTAACACCATGATTTGTACCACACTCCACCGACCCTCTACTGTTCATTATAATCTTCAGTAATCATGGTTATATTGGTCGTTCTAAGGAGGTGGTCTGATATGGTGGTGTGGTGATCTTTTCTCGATGTAGTATGGGAAGTTGATGTTCTACGGTGCAACCTGTCCAGAATTACCATCCTTTCAGCAATAATCTTATAATCTTAAGAAAAAGTTAAACGTTACCAATTTTCTAGGGCTCTTTTCAGCTGTTAGGCCGCTCAAGCACCCTTTGACATTTTAACTCCCCTGGTCATTGGGCTACATATTCAAGAATAACAGCTTCTATCATGTTTATGTAACAATCAAATATTGGGTTACCCAAAGGGTGTTGTTCTAGAGAGGTTGTGATGCATTTCAGTTCTGTTCTATTGCCCATACACCCAGACAATGACAACATAAATGTACAGTAATAAATGCTTCACTGACATATATCATACAAACCTGCTGTACATGTACTGATCAGGTACAGATATGTGGGAGAATGCACTCTGTGACATAAATACATAGTGTAAACCATAATTAGCCGCTGTCTATTTGTCAAATATATGAATATGCTTTAGGGGAAATGTAACAATGCCTCAGTACAATGTGTATATTATAATTATTGTTATTATAATTTGCTAAACGGATGTTTACGTACGTAAAGTACAAAAGACAAATAACCGTCGCTATAGCGACCATACTCCGACCTTTTACTATATTATACTGAACCAATGTGCAATTTATTGCATTTAGATATTCGAGCCAAATTTAAAACATATTTGTAATTTGTAACCCACTTAATTACGAATTTGATACACCGAACATGATTGGCCTTGGTGTAGATTTACCTTTTCCCTGTTGTATTTTAAAGCGGGGTGTAACTTTTTCAGACATTTGCTTTTAAAAATGCTATGGTTACTTTGAAAAATTGTGTTACGTGATTAGCTATTTCTAATATCTAACCAAAATACGTCTATAGGTAACCAGCGACCAATCTATAGTAAATACATTCTTAAAACCTCTGTTCAGCAGCCAACCAAGGAGCACACTCTGCTTAGAGATGAACTGGTAGGAAACCCAGAGGTAGTCTCGCGTGTGTCGGTGCTTTACACCGGACACGTTGAAGAACCAGGGAATTTGCGATAATGCACCAGAGTGTGCCCTGCAAATTACAAGGAAGGAAGGAAGAAAGGAAGAGAATACGACCGTATGTCTAATAGTCGTTCTCTTCATATACACATTTGAGTAAATTTCAGTTTACAAGGAGTCGCTAGGACCATAAACAGATAAATGTTGGCTGCCAAAGACAGGTGGTTCATGCGGTCACTATAATAGGGTTGACTTACTCTATACAATATATACATACGTTCTTTGACACAACTCATTCACTACGATACAAAAGTCATGCGACTATGATCTCAAGCCAAAGTGAGTTAGTTTGACCTATTACATCGGGTTACCCAACATCTTACATGGACGATCGCAATGTAACATATGGTCACCGGGACCCAGACTAGATTTTGACAGGTTAATATCGATTTGATTCGTTTATTGGCAATTAATATTTGATTTGCGAATATTGTAGGTTAATTATGTAAAGTATCATACTTATCTATGTTATATGATCATAATAGTTAATACTCGCACATCACGGTAATATTGACTGCTCGTGTCAGGGGGTTGCTTAATCCGGGTGACCACTAACACAGGTTTTAATGTACATGTATATTTACAACTATCACATTACCCACCAACGGTATATGGTAAGATCTGATACTGGCCACACCCTCGTACAACAATGACAAAAACTACCAACTTCAAATCTGACACGAACACTCGTACATGGTACTGTACATCGATATCAGCACCGGAGACAAACGGAAATGACCGAGTTTTCACGATTGCTATATCATTCTGGTCACCTCGGCCTTATAGGCATTGCAATAGCATACTCACCGGAAACAAACGGAAATGGCCGAGTTTTTACGATTGCTATATCAGCAGTATGTCAAATGTCGTAAATTCACGATCACCAACTCAGCTGATCTGAAGGGGGACATTAAACATGACTTGAATCGCTGAGTAATGCTAAATTATACATAGCTAGAACATTGAATGAGTAAGAGTGGTTTAATGTACATGTAATGTATACTAGTTTGTAAGATGTTTAATCGAACTTTTCATTTAAGTTTTGAGTCATCAGTTCAGATTACCATACGATTGAAACACCTGCATGACAAAATCTCCCAAAGTATCTCAAGTATAGACATCTCAGCTCAAACTGAGATGCTGCTTCAAGCAGTGCCTACTGGAGACTTATACATGCATGTGCTTTAGCTGACATGTTTCGCGAGGTTGGAGTTTGAGAAACTATAACGCAGACTCTGAATATAAAACCTACACTCCAACAAACTTGTTTATGTTTATTCGAAAACACCAATCAAAGGAACACTTAAATGTGACGACTGCATGTGTTACTACTGTGCAAACTAATTTATAGTTTGTATGACGAGTTCAATAAATAAGCAATGCTGCATGTATGCCAACTGTCGAGTATTTCTGCAAATGTTGAAACAGCTTTGTTTGATTCTAATTTACAACACATGACTGATAGGAGCACATATACATTAGGATATCGTGATTGTGTATGGAAATATTAGGTTCCTGCGGTCGAAGACCTGGTCAATGAAAACGCGGATATATGGGCTTTATAATAGTACAGCAGCACTGATGGACACATGTATGCTATCTCTAGTACCACTATTAGAAAAGTTGGGTAACGACTGACCGTTTTACCAAACTGAAAGGTGTATCATTTTAACATAATAACGTGTAAGGTGGTCCACATTTTCTTCACTATCGTTGTTGCCAAAGTAAGGTTCAAAGACTAAATCAAAATTCTGCAATGACTTGGACAATGTCTTGTCCGTCACAAATGTCGGTATTTGTTTGGTTACTGTATCCACGGAGTGCAATGACCTAGGAATAGCATTGTACATTGTGTACTACTATCTGAGGACAAATATGTCGGCGTTTAAAACATGAATGAAATAAGAGAGGTTACCCAACGTAAGGTCATTGACACACTATCTGGGTAGACGCGAAATGATTGGACCACATTTCACTGTGTACATGAATATTTTACGCCTTTCTTTTGGAAACAAGATTTTACTATTAAACCATCGAGTTAAAATCACATTTTATGCATGTCATTGACCTCCCATCCTCTCGCAATGGTCAGCATGGCACTTTGTTCGCTTCTCTCGAGTACATGAACTCTCAAATAAATAAATAAAACGTATCAACTATTTTGTCTTATTCCATGTTTCTAAAGGGGGCTATGCCATTTAGTCGCCATTTGGCGAATATCTGCGCTCAAACGCTCGTCGATATACAGTAACGCTACTTCTTTCCTCTGCTTGCTAATTGCATAATCAAACATAATCTTTCCCTACCGGAAACAGACTAAACGTCATAGACTGAATAAAAATCATCAAACTTGGCAATAGATGGCGACTAATAGATGCCCGCTTCGATTTTGACATCGGTGTCCAAAAGAGCACGAAGGTGGCACTGCTACAGAAATCAATGCATATTTGTCTCCCATGTGAGGTAGAAAAAAGAAACATATCTTGCTTATGCCTTGGTCCCACGGAGATTTTTTGCCTCGGCAATGTTCTCCTGATTTAATCAATAGGCATCGGAAGGCATCGGGAAAAGGGTCCCCGTTGTCCATGGGGAGCTTCGGTGAATCCTTGGATAATTTGTGATATCCCTGTTCTCGATGCCTCCCAAGATAATTTATACAAATCGGGAGTACATCGCTGAGGCCAAACAATGCCAAGTGAGACTAAGCCATTATAAAGATATATTCACTATTCAGACAACCAACTACTCAAATGTTGCATTATGATAACGTCTGTCTACTTTACGATCTGTTATTTACTACAACATGACAGATCAAGTGACGACCAGAATGGTCTCATATACTCATAATACTATATGCACTAACAGTATGTGTGTTTGTGTTGCATAATTTGAATACAACTGTAGCATCCTTATTATTTATGCACACGCTTGCAAAATATAAATTTCACCGAGATTGGCTTGCATGACGACATTTACCGGAATGCATAAACAACTATGTGACATATTAAGTAACATCACATCGCAATAATTATTACTTACACCATAACTGTAATATCAAGACAGTTTCAGTGCGAACGTGTAAACTAGATTCGACAAATTCTTTTTAAATCGGCCTTACATTCAAATTTTTATTCCGCATCGAATATCTTACTAATTCGAAGAAATGAAATACGACAGGTTTCAATTTGATTTCCACAAAACTGGAAGACTGGAAGTCAGAAGAAAAATGTAGCAATGTGTTAAGAGCGGTGTGTATTGGGAGCGGTGGTCTAGAGGTAGGGCGCGCACTTCTGTCATAAGACTGTGTTCAGCCCACGTCTGGACCACTGGTTAGTTTCTCTGAGCAGGAGTTACCCATATGCTCCACAATGACAAGGTTTAACTAGACCAGTACCTGTGAGAGCAGTGTCTGTTCCTGGGCGCCACAAGTCAGTGTTGGCTGCCACACACGCCTTGCTTTGAGGAACAGTCTTCACAGGGAAGCTCGAACGAGGGTTTTCGTAGGTAGCCTAAATGATTGGGGAAGTTAAAAAGTCAAAGGGTGATTGAACGGCTGAACTGTTGAATGCAGCCCTCGAAAATTGATACCTTCCTTTTTTATTATCAATACGCACTCTTGATACTTGATACTAATTATATATGTATGTGTATTTTCAGGCCAATACCCATTCATGTCGGAGAGTGGTGGTGGGGGAATCTCCATCGGCATAATCGTCGGGGCCGGAGTGGGAGGATGTGCCCTGGTCGTCGGACTGATAGCTTTGGTCATATATTGTTACATGAAGGCCAGAAAGGAGAAATCAAATACAAACATGACCAAGTCTAATGATGTGTTCACCACAGGTACGTGCAATGTTTGGTTTGATCAATCACGTCCTATCTAAACTCAACTCAACTCGACACAACTCAAGTTTATTGTAATACATGGTCACCGGCCCAAAATACATGCATACCATTGCTTCAAAATGCCCCCTTGGATAGTTCATCTGCCGAAGTGCGTATGGTCGACTGATCCCAAACGTCTATGATTGCTTACATCCTTATATTTGGAAATAACCTGGCTTTACGTACGTAGTTAACATACCCAAGGACTAGTACTTTATTTAAGCTATCACAAAATACGATACAAACTTGCTCCCTATCGAAAATTCTTGAGGGCAGCTAAAATGGTTGGGCGCACAGGTGGGTATGACCTCATGGCCACTCTACAACCCTCCCCCAAAATCAAATCTCTATTGTACCTATGACTTTGGGGGGGGGGGTGCAGAGGGGCCATGGGGGTCATATCAACATGCCAAGCTCATGTGGTTGGGCGCTGTTTATATTCGCTTTACTCAATGACAACATGAATTAGATGCCCCAATATCAGATTCAATGAGCAGAAAAAATATTCAAATTGATGTGACAATTGCTGCTGCATTAAATTCAGGATTGTAATTTGTGATTACGTATAGATAGGCCTACGTGTATCTAAATACTAATACTTCATGGCGAATAAAAACCCCGATCGAATTTCAATTCATTGGGTTGACAATGATCCCATCTTTAAGAAACATCTTATATGAAGAATTCAATCCAATCCTGGAATCATCCTTTAATATAAAAAGATACGTGTGTTTAATACTAAATGTACTTTTGTCTTTCCAGCGGCATCTAATACACAGTATGACTATCCTAAGAGGTCAAAAGTAAACCAGTATCCTGACCCCGAAGCTGAAAGGAGGAGCAGGCGTCGAGAACGAGGTCGTGACACGGGACATTCAAACCCCGCTTACAATCGAACGTCAGACTCGTCTTCCATCGGAAGTGACGCAGAAGGACGAGATTTGTCTCCACCACGTGTGCGTCGAAATCGTGGAGGGCAGGTAAATGGAGCATTTTCTAGTGAATCGTCGTACGAAGATTCGTCAAGTGTTGATGATGAGGTTGTCGGTGGTTCGTATAGAATGGAACGAGAAACAGACAGAGAAAGAAATCGTAACTCATACAAAAGATCAAAACAAAATGATCTCATCGATGGCTCAAAGAGTCAAAATAACGGGAGATATAGGCGAACAGGTGATGAATCTCAAAGATCCTCCAGAAGGGATGAATTTTCTAAACGAAATCCAAGAAGTGATTCGCCCTTAACAATCGCAACTCTAGAAAAACACGAAAAGATAACACGTCACGAAAGTAACGACTGGGAGGACCCAAAAGCATATAAAAATAGACCTAGAAAAAGGGAAAATTCTCCATCTAGAACATATGAAAGTTCTGAGGTTACGCAAACTTCTTTAACAACGGAAGGAACCATGACAACAGCATCATCTTCACGCTTCGTGAAAAATCCGAGTTTACGACGTAATTCACCAGCAAGGTCAAGTTCACATCGAAGATATAGACAAGATCATGAAATAGATGACAAGGGCAGAAGAAAACCCCATCGTACACGCAGTCGAGATCGCCAAAGTCGTGATAGATCAAGAACTGACAGGTCAAGGTCACCTGGAAGTCAAAGTAGTGGTGGTAGTTCACGAAGGTCAAGGTCAGAAGCAAAACGTCAAAATAAAGAGCAAGCCATGTTGCCAATCTTCCAAGACATGAAGAAAAAGAGCTCAGCGGTCTGATGATGCCAATGTACATAGTGTTCGTGTATTAGTGTACTAATTAACATAGTTTTGTGTCTAGATCTAGCTATTACAGGAAACTGTATATTTTCCTGAGTGCAATAACTATATTACAATGTGTCATTCACCTGATTGTATACGTTAGCTGCTTTATCTTGTTTGCACTCGGGCATTAGTAACAACAGAACAAGAACAAGCATGTTTTATATCAAATCATCGATACCATTGATCTAGACTCTAGGGTCCATAAAGATAATAACTTCCACACCACATGTATTTTATGGTGAATCATCATGATTGCTTACACTTGAGGATTGTGAATTGCTCTTTTTTATTTTTCTGATCTATCTTTTGGCATACATGTGTTTCCAGAAACATACGTTTTTCAAGGTCTTAGTAGCAAGTTATTAGAGACAGAATGACTGGTTCAAAATTTACAGTCCATGAATTCAACTTCGCAAGTTTGTGATATTTTGTCGATATTTGTGGAAGATTATCAAAATGTTATCTGGAGTCACATAATAGGTCATAGCATAAAAATGAACTGATTTAGTCTAAACTTATAGTCCTCATGTGAGCTATATGGCCAATGACACTCTAGTTTTAAATGTTTGACACATCCTTTACCTATAAATTAACTAACCCAGACTGCTTTAAACTTACACCAACTGTGTATATGTCATATTTATCATACGACTGATAAGCCAGTACACTTAAAGTGAAACAATTTATCAACTGAATCATAAAGCATATCTTCCCCTATGGGGACAGTGATTTATTATGTAAAAATTAGATTTTTAAAATGAAACATTTTAACATGATCCTTTTGTTCAAATATTTCTTACCGTTTTAAAAGTATGTATGCATGCACATATTTGTTACAAAAATACACAAAATATTAATATCTTTTTTACTTCTATGTATTTTAAGTGTGCTATTTCATATCTGATCATTTTATTGTTTTTTATTTACCCTTGTTTTTAATACTGTATTTCTTCAATTATTTAACGCATAAAAGTGTGACATAATGAGATGGAAATGATGGTTATTATAATTATTGTATATCTATGAAATTTAATTGTTTTATATAATCATGAAAATTGCTCATACATATATGCAAACATAGAATTCTTCAATTGTATATAAACTTGTGTACATCAAACTACAATCCGTTCAAAGTTAAATGATAACAGTTGTAAATATAATCTTGTCCATCAGGTAAATTTTGTTTATCCAGGTTTAACTGAGTGTATCTGAATTGACTGTAAACCTGCTATTCTTACGAATGGGATAGTTCCCTCGTTAGTATTACTTATTGAATCGACAGTATCTGTATACTTATCTGTTGTAAGGCTGTCCAAAATACAGTTTATTTAAAGCATCAGAGCTAGGCAAAGAATCTGGTGTAAAGCCTACAACTTAATAGTATTATCTTGTACCTAAAGCTCAGAGTTGTTTCATCTTCTTGCCAAACTGCAAGTTGATAAACCTCATTTGTGAGTGAAGAATTTTATGGAAATTATTGCGATGTTTTTCTCTTGTTTAGTGTTGCAAAGTATATGAAGCTGAGTATATAACTTTAATCAAAGGTACACTCATTTTATGATCTTCTGACCCATATTTATTACTACTAGAATTAATACATTCTTTGTTTATGCATCTAAATCCCTTTTAAATCACATTTAAGTGTATCTTGAGGGGTGTTTTGCTTGGTCACTCCTATTTTGGATTTAAATAGCTTGGCAGGCATTGTTTAAGCCCCTTTTTAACAATCTGTTGTTTTTCTGGATTTTTCTGGTTTTCTTGTCATCTGCTAATAACACGACTGTATCGGTGAACTATTCACTGTATGGACACATTACTTGTACATGTATACTCATACTAACATAAAGCATTTATATTTTTATACATGTATATATATATACAATAATCTCTGCTGAAAATGGAAATAAACGGGAATTTTCATGTTGAAAATGGTCCATACTATATATTTTCTGTTATTATGTCTAGCATACTCCATTTATTCAGTGAGGCCGCTGGTACACAAACATTACTGTATCAAACATTGACAAGGTATAATAAATTATGTCATATAGTGATGCTAGTCACCCAACCATGGAGGTTCCAAGGGGAGAGTATAAATGCCAGTGTAATTTAGTAGTAAGAAAAAGAAAAAAAGTTAAGTTACCAATTTTCTAGGGCCCTTTTCAGCTGTTAGGCTGCTCAAGCACCCTTTGACATTTCAACTTTCCCTGGTCATTGCGCTACCTATGGAAACCTACACTCCTGTCTCCCTGGGGAGACTATTTCTCTCCTGTGGTGTGGCAGCCAACATCAATCAGCGGCACCCAGGATTAGACACTGCCCTCACAGGTACCATTTTACACCATGGTTGAGTGGAGCATGTGCATCTTGCTCAGAGAAATTAACCAGTGGTTCAGAGGGGATCGAACCTGGGACATCTCGATCCCGAAGCGCGCGCCCTACCTCTAGGCCACCGCTCCCCACAATAAACAAGAACAATAAAACATATCAGTTTTCTTTTATTTTAGTTTACTTGCATCACCAGGTACTTTATGGTAGTTACATACAAAACAAAATGTTGTACACTAATAGCAACTTGGTTCAATACATAACTAAAGAAATAAACAAAGGGCAAGAACTCCGGACAATCTGCTGTAGTTGGTAAATATTTTACTAGATTTTAAACAACAGAATACAAAATATACAAAACAATCCATAAGAAAAAACATAATGGTATCATAAACTCAAAACATATATGCCTAAAATAATGCTGAATGTCACTAATTGCTGAGTGCACAAGAGGCCGTCATGAATTCATGCTTAATTTAAATGTTTAAACAAACGGAAATAATCCATGACTATATTTTAATGTTTGTTGATACATACCGGTAGGTAGTTTACATAGATAGTAAGAAATTTGTTATAATGCAGCCATAACATAATACATAATCATTTTTGTAGCAAAACCACTCTAGACTCAAATTTTCGACCTGGCTGTCTTTTTCAAGAGTTACGATTCACTAACAATTTTTCTACATTTTTTTACAGCCTAACTCTTTGCATGTAACTAGTTAAAATGTTTTGCGATAAACGATATTGTGATCCCCTGTTAGGGATATAATTATATGAGATAATACATAATGTTTGCCAGGATCCCAAGGGGCAAGGAGTTATATATATACCTCCATGCAAGGAGGCATCAGCAAAGAGTGTGGTTATTCTATCTATTGAGAGAAGTAAGCCACAAGAGCTTAAGAGTCAGGATACTCTTTTGAGAAAAAGCTGGCCAGACCACTTTGTTGGACCCTTCTTGAGAGTAAACAGTTTGTTAGACCCAAAACTGCCTAATTGGCCAATGACTTCGGCTTCAAGGGAAGAGGCATGAAGATTGTGTGATACAAAGAATCTTGATAGGCTGCCCCTGGTCTTTCTGAATAGACTCATTGTTTCTTTACCAGCACCAATACGCACAAGACCATTTCTGTTTTCCGGCCAGTTCATATCTAGTTTTGTGGGAAACACTTTTAAGTAATTCTGAACATACAGGTAACATATGGTACAGTATTAGATATACCATCTACGAAAGAATGACACATATCTTGCAGTAAACATACAATAAGCAATGAACACATAGATACATACATACATGATTAAATAATCATACCCTGACTTTGTGTTATCATTCTCAATAGGACTAAAGTAAGAAGAACCAGCTTCCGGGTAAAACATTGTCCCTAAAAAATTATAAACCAGCGCTTGTGCTAACTTATGCTGTACAGCTTAGTCTGGTACAGTCAAGGTCACTAAGTTATAATACAAACTTATGCGATAGGTTAACAACTTGGTTCATCAATTCTGATTGGCCAATTTTATTTCTTAACCAAATCACTGTTTTATCTAAATATCAAATAAACCTCACCATATAAAAGCTATTACATACACACTTAAAAACATTTAAATATAAATAAAATAAGGCAAGAGTTGGTAAGGCAAGTTACAACATACATCTACTGGTAAATTCTACTTTGTGAGCTCTTCACTTATGAGGGGGGTGAACTGTAGTTACCTCCCTTATTTATCAATTTGAGCTCTTCAACCCTTATAGTTATTAGACATGTAATACAAAAAATCACAACAACAACAACAACAACAAATTATGACTAGCTTCAAAGTAAAAATCAATAAAAAACAAAATATATAAAAAAACAATGTACAGACAAAAATGATTTAAAAATGCTAAAATTTAACTTTGCAGACATTAGTAAAATGTCCATGTAAAACTTAGCTTCAGTTTAAATTTGTAATTGACTATGTAGTTATAGCGCACTATAATAAACTGACGTTTAAAAATCAAAATAGCAATTTGTAGCTGCACATGAAAGGAATAAATAAAACTAATGAATGAATCTAACACAGAATTTTTTTCTGTAAAAAATAGCAAAGAAAATATGTATTTCCAAGAAATATTGTATACTTAATGAGACTTGGTTATAGGTAACATTACGTTAAAACTTTTTGAATCAAGATTGGATGTCATAAATATAATCTTTCATGATCCACTGTTTTAATGCTTTCGGTAATTTCAGAAGTGGTAGCTTTTCTCGTAGATTTGGTCGTAGTTCTTGACGAATCTTTTTACGACAAAGTTCTTTTAGAGTTAAAGGGTTCTCACACCTGTGGAAGATGTACGCTAACAGATTAGGATTTGATTCTTCAAGGTGTAGGAATGTGTACTGCATTAACCAACGATTCACGCTCAGATTGGACCCCTCTGAGAGTAAGTAGCATAGAATATCTTGGCTGTTCTGTCGACAAGCAATGTGGAAAGGTGACAGATACTCTGGGTCGTCCAGTTTACATCCAGTTTCGACTAAATACTTCACTATATTGATTTTCTTTTCTTGCACAGCGAGAGCCAAAGGTGTTTCACCAAGAATGTTTGTACAATTGATTTGAGCACCGGCTTTCAGCAATAATTCAACAATATCTGTGGAGCCAACTTGTACGGCAAAATGTAAGGCTGTTTCTTTAGCACTGGATCTCCTATAAGAAATATAAAAAGGTTTTAGAGTGTGTTTGATAAATGCTTATGCCTCAGCGGAAGTCTTGTTCATAATAACAAACCAAATCATTCAGGGGCCATAATTTTGTTGGAATGTTGGACAGTGTAACATAGCTTTAAGTTTAACAATATATTGTGTTTATGCTGGTTAACAAGTAGGCCAAGCTTGAAAGCAATGCCTTGATGGACTTAAAAATATTTGAGTTCCAACAGTTTGTAAGAGATGAACAACAAATGGACAGGTGCATAGCTATATGACTAAGCGTCAGTAGATGCTGGGGCATAAAAAGATGCAAATATTTTCTATGAATCTAAATTACCTGTGAACATTAGCACCAGACTGTAAGAGTATGTTGACAATATCAGCTCTATCGTGTAGTACAGCCAGATCTAGTGGCGTACTACCAGTCACATGGTTTGGTCGATTTACGTCACTACCAGCATTCAGTAATGCTTCCACTGTCTCGACGTTACCACTAGTTACAGCTTCATGTATCGCTTGATCACCTTCTTGGTTTATCTAAAAATATAAATACTATGATTTTAATGTTGAGCCAGATAGTGGTGAGCGAGACATAATTGCCACTTTAGGTGTGTATGTGCATATGAAAATGCTTGCATAAGTGTTTACCTAGGTATGATTTTGTTGAATCGATATAAACTTTGACAAGTAAGGACTAATGTTGCTTAAATTTCGCATGGCTGTTAACTTACGTGTCAATAAGTATCTTGTGCACACCCTTGGCTCCTACTTTATAGGTCCAGGTCACAGTTGGAGGTCAAAGGTCAAATAAAAGTTTGTCTGGACCGTAACTTACTCATGCATTGACCAAACTTGTTTATACATATTTGGCATGAATTTGAACCTTCTTCTAAGAAGGAGTGTATTGCACAAACCCAAGGTTCCTATCTCAAATGTCAAGGTCACAGTTTGAGTTGAATGGTCAAGATAAAGTTTGTACAGACCATAACTTTGACATATATTGACCAATTGTGTTGATATTTTGCATGAATATTTTCCTTCATGGGAAGGAGCATCATTTGTAAAACATCATGTCATTAAACCTTAGTGTTTAGTTTACTCTATGGTACCATGGTGTTCTCTGTCCAAACTAACATAGATGCATAATCAACTTGTTCGTCTGTTAAAGCATAGCCTAGAAGTAGATCAATATTGGAATATACTTACAACATGTACATTACTTCCAGCTCTAATCAGTAAATGAACAATATTTGTGTAACCATGGTAACTGGCATGGTGTAATGCTGTTCGACCATCTAAATCAGAACTTGATAATTCTACTCTTAATGATATCAATCTCTCACACACTGACAATAGACCTGGAAATAGACACGTACATGATTATATACCAGGCCCCAATCTTCCGAAGCATCTCGAGCAGAAATCTCATCTCAAATAGAGATTTTGCCCTAATCAGAGTTTAATAAATTTGAAGCTAAAACTCATTACAAATTACTGGAATAAACAAAGAATAACATTTGCTGCTATTGATGTTATATTTGAGTCCATCGTCCCTTGGAAATGATCCAAACAACACAATGGCAATATTTGAGATGAGATAGATCTTAAAGTTGAAATGTTCCGGGAGATTGGGACCAGAGTACTGTTTTATCAAAACACTTACGGAAATCTTAAACTAATGTTTCAAGTTAAATTTCTTATAACTCTTTAACAACAAATTTGGAACAGGTAATGAGGTATGGTTTAGAATCGTAAAAGTTTAATCATTTGCATTGATTGAGGGAATCCCTGATGTATGTGTTGCAGTTTTTCATATTATTGTAGATTCATATACCACACTTTGTAAAAAGTTAATTTATATCTGATTCAGAATTTAAATTAAATGTCATGATGGATGCAGTTAAATATTAAAGTGTATAGAGCTATATTTTCACAGTCACTCAATGTCAAAATAATTACTTGCAACGTTTTAAGTATGATACTAGACTACATTAATTGCAAATTAAAACTTTGGATGGGTTCCGTGTACTTTGATTCAATAGTCGAAAAATAGACGATTCTTATAGTTTCATAGGGTACGTGTTCTAAAACACTTTCGTATGAAAATGGACAGTTCGCATGTCCAATAAATCACAGAGAGAGTTTCTGTTAAAACTGAAGCGATATATGATCTAATGGATATGAAAGCATAATTGTTTTTTAGTTTTTGAAACTTTTTAAAAAAAATCTTCTGATATAGCTCTTTAATATAAATACGTTGAAAAGAAAATACTTAGGTTGTAAACATATAGCATTAATTTGCTCAACTCTATTTAGAATAAATTTGGATTCATCTTGATAACCTGCTGTTTGTTATGGTCGACCTTTGTTATAGCTAATCAGAACAATAAGCTTCATTCAAAATCCCACCTGTGTATTATATGTACAGTATGTATAAATGATGCACATTCAATTAATAGATGTCATCATTATTTTCAAATTCAATTTGAGCTTTAAATTTAAAAATTATGACTAAATTTGAAATACTTCCTTAAAATAAAAATACCACAAAAAATAACTTACCTAGTTTTGAAGCAAGTATTAAAGGCGTTTCCTTCTTCTTAGTTGAATAATTGAGATCAAAGTTTGGCATTAACAACAATTTCAACACTTTCTCAACATCCCTCTTTCTCATAGCACTGAGTACTCGATTGTTGAACATCCCATAATACTCCATATTTCAGTCCTTAGTTCAGGTTGTCTACATCTGGAAATGGTCACATGACAAGCTTATACATTTGTATAGATAAGTCATCATCATTTCACAGTAATATCAAAATATATAAACACCCCTGTAACTTCTTATCATAATTAATCATCATATAGATGTCTTGAAATAAAACACCCCCTGGTAAATTATTATCTTAATTTTTTATCTTTTTCGATGGTAGATATTTAGATAACAATTAAATACCATAATCTCCCAAAATTATCAATTGATCATTTAATTAGATTAAGAAGTTGCATTCTAGTAGCAAGGGCACATGACCTAAATGTTAAACTTAATACAATTGCAAAATTTAAGAAAGTATTTCTTACAATGTTTCATAAAAATAACCAAGTATAACAACAAATTTTAATTGACACTATATATATATAAATACCTAGAAAAATAACTAATTTTCAAAATACATCAGCATTTTGTTAGAAAATTTCTATAAACTAGTACACAATTTTTTTTTAAATAGAAATGTAAGATTTTTAATTTAAACAAATAAATGGACTCATGTTTAATTCACATTTTTTGTTTAGCGAAACAATTATAATTAATACCATTGCTACAGATTCTGAAAGCTTAAAGTGCAGGTAATGCATTATTGAAATTAAAAAGTGAAAAAAAACAACATCTTTTTAAATGGTTTTAATTTTATAAAATAGATTGTACATACTGTTATTTCCTTGGTTAACATATTGCATCCTAACCTGCCAGCTAGGTATCCTTCCATTGTTTCCAGGTCTGTTGATGTATCTAGATATTGGGAACCAGTCAGTCACACATTGCCTGCAGTAAACATTGATAACAATAGATACAGGAAACCAGCCAGTGGGATATAAGATAAATAGGGTATAATATAGCATCCAGGATCTATTATCATCTGATCTATAATTATGTAACAGCTTAAATGGTGTCAGCAAAAGTATATGTGAAAAAAGCCATCTGTGTGATAGCTACAGTTCTTTAAACAAACAATTATTAAATCCCCATTAACTTAATAAAGGTGAAATAAGGATAGACCTATAATGTATAATATAATCATGTTACCATAGGAATATTGGAAAATTATAACTACTAACAGGGCTTCATCAACAATTCATTATACATAGATACTTATCTCAGCATATCTATTGCTATCTATCTGTGCCTTAATATTGGCAGAAATCAATAATACAGCTTCGATCAAACATTCAAGATAAATTCTAACAATGAAAATGCGGTGGTGTGAAGGAGTTAAAATTAATATTAAGGGAGAAACTTGTGTAAGCAGCCGGCTAGCTCACCCTGTAAGGCAACGGTCCCGGGTTCGAGCCCTGGTCTGGTTGCACATTTTTCTAACCCGATTACATACAAATAATTAAAAGGTCAGATATATTAATCAAAAAAACACATTAACATACATCCCCAACATAACTTGTGAAAGAATGACAACCCGCTTTTGAGTATATTGAATTTTTATTTTAAATTAAAATGTATACATGCATGTATGAGTAATTTCACCAACAAAAAAAGAACATTTAAAAATGCATATGAACTAGAAATTATTAAAATTGTACTTAATTTAAACTTGGCAGTATTTTTTATTAGTATTAATTTACATCATCAAGTACTCTTCTTGTATGTTCATACCACAAATAAATTGAAATTATCAAAGGATAGCTAGTAAAATGATATCAAGATAAGGACAGGAAGAATGACTTGTTAGCACTTTGCAATCCAGAGCCCAGCTTCAGCACCATGCAAATTAAATCCAAAGTGTTAATTTCAGAACTGAAATTCACATTTAACGTTTATATATCATCAAATTTTATTTAAAATAAATGTTGAACATGTCGTCATCTTTCATGAAGCATATTATTTATTCATGACAAACAATTGATCATTAGCAAACATCGAAGTTGTAAACAGTAAAATACTCACATTTATTTTGACAGATGGCTCCAACATTCGGACGTCCTTTGAGAATTAGGTGCAAAGGTCAAGGTTAAACATGGCTGCGTCCATAAAGCGTTCGTTGCAACTTAAGAAAATACTGTCTTTGAGACTAGTGCCGCAGGTATAAAATAAGATTTAAGCCAGATAGTCTCATTATTATATATGATCTCCAATTTTCGCCTGGTTTGTTATGTTTATATGCGTAAAAAACTCGTTTGTTTACATGTTCAGTGTTATTTTTTGTGGGTGGGGAATGGTTTAACCAAAACAACTTCAGTCATTCAGGGATACAGACTAGCAGGGGCTCAGTAGCCCACGGCCCCTAGATTTTGGGCTGGGCTCCTAGATTTTTCAAGAAATTCACTATACACACTATACAATAATCAAACAAAGTACTATGTTGGGCTACCAAGTAGAAAATGTCAGTCTATATCCCTGTCATTAGACTCCATGCGCCCATGTAAGTGTTGACTAGACTACAAGCGCAGTAGACCATTGATACGTCCGGTCTATCACTGACTGATTGTTGGGAAAACATATGACATTTAAGAGACATCACTTGAAGTTGAACGGATTAACCAAAAGGAAAACAGCTTTATGTCATGAGGAAAATCACACAAATAAAGAGCCTAATTTCATGATAAAAATAGAATGTTATGCTTCAGTCAATTGGTCACCCAACCTCAGGGAAGGATGGGTGTATAGTCCTGGGTTTTAACCTGTCAAATGTCCCACACTCAGGAGAGTGCAGGGTTCTAATCTGTGCAAAAATAGCGGAGAAATACAGCCGCGACTATATTAGAGTAAATTAGGGAGCGATAAAAATCAGGTCCTCACCAGGGATTGAGCACAGGACCCATAGAACTGTAGGTGGACACTTACTCCCATTGCTAAAGTGTTTACTCAACAGCAAGCCTGACTGTTGAAAGTGGCCATATCCCTGCAATCAATACACTCCTGAGGTGACCTCTCTCTTTTACTTATTAGGCCTAGAGCTCACAAGCTCTTCAGTTCGATATTCCATGCGGCCTTGTATGAGTTCATCAAACACTTCTTACACCATTAATATAGGGGACTACTAGACTACATGTCCTAACAGTTGTCTCAAGTGGCATACAAGTATTTACAGTGAAAGAGTTGAAAAACTTTTTAAAAAATGCAGAATGCTTGTTAGGCTTTGTCCTGACCGCACTTAACTATACTATAAATTTATGTCCTTTTTGTCCTACAAGTTTAAACTTTCATTTCAGGCATTCTCGGTAGACAGAAGTTATGTGGCTACACCAGCTGTGGAGGTAAATATGTGCCTTTAATACTCGAACATGTAGTTGACTAAAGTTAATAAAGAAAGGATGCATGTTTAATTTATTGATGACTGTCACCACTGACTGTCTGAATGTCATTCTATTTGACCACATAGGTATATTGATGTCTATTTAATTCTGTGGTTTACTTTCGAAACACATAATAAACAAGACTGCATTCAATATACGCTTCGTCCATAAGGATTAATTTAACATGGTATTTTCAAAAGTCTAAGTCCCAAATTAGGCCAAGGTGAAAGTCAGAATGAAGTCAGGTGATATAGGTGTGTGGAGATTGTTCCAAAACAATGACAATGCAAGTATGAAAGCTTGGTAGCAAGCTATATTAATGCTATAGACAAAATGGTCAATTTAGGTTAACCTAATATGGACGCAAAAACAAATAGACATATCTATCACCTCCAAATCTAAGTAACATGTAGATGAATATAGCCTATAGGTCATTGAAATGCAAAATCCATGGATTTACATTGCATGATCTAAACAGTCTTTTTTTATCAAAACCAAAAAAATCCTCCCATCGAAATTAAATGGTTTTACAGTGCTATTATTGCCATTTTGTTTATTGTGTATGAAACTTTTCTCTACTCACTGCTTGCCTGGATATTAGTTACGGAAAAAGGTAATGGTATTTCTTTTTTTTTCATAATTACATGTATATTAGATGAAGGTCTGAAGTTTTTATTTTTGCGGATAGTTTTGCAACGTTTAGCTTTATTTGTTTGTATATAAAACAGATTTGATGGATATGATAATCAGTTTAATAAGTATATTATTTTTTTTTGTAATAATTTACTGTCGGACATACATGTATTGGTCAATTGCAGTGTCTTTGGTCTTCTGTCTTGTGCATGATGTACAATACATTTTATATTTGATTCGTTTTTCAGAAATTTGCTAAGTATGGTGGAAGGAATACAATTACTGCTTTAACAGGTGATGGTGTTGGTCCAGAACTTCTACAGTGTGTAAAGAAAGTGTTTCGGTATGTTAGTACAATTACTTACTGGAATAAGGCTTCAATGCTGTGGCACATTTCATTTCCTTACAATTGAACTGAGACAGAAAAATGATACATTGTATACAGTATACTCCCTTTTATGTACTCAATTCATGCCTGATAACTACTGATGCAGAGGCATATAGTCATACACCTCTCCACTGTCCGTCAGCTCCTCTGTCTGTCTGTACGTAGACGGATTCTTGTGAACAACCTTAACATGTAGATGTGCACAAAGGGAAGAATTAACGCTGAAATTAGTTTTGCCAGGTTAACCAATTTAGAGCCAATATGATAATATTGTTTGTTTGACCTTTTAATACCGGCCCATTTTTTTCATTGGGAACTGTAGGTAGATGGGTCAATAATTTTATTTGATTTAGGTTGTGTAAATTTTGTGTTGTCTCAGTAATATAATAGTCTATTTAGCTAAGTGCATATTTCTGGTTACTAGCTACTCTTTGTTATTTCAAGACATTGTACTGGTTGAAATCATGTGTGATATGTCATTATATGTATATTGTTCTATTACAGATATGCTGGAGCTCCTGTAGTGTTTGAGGAAGTCATTATTAATGGGGATACAACTGATGCTGAATATTTAAATAAGGCATTACTCTCTGTTGGTAGAAATGGTGTGGCTATTAAAGGTATGTGATTTCATAGTGAGGGAAATGTTGTAGTATACATGTACCGGTACATGATGTACATTGATACTATAAGTAAAACAGTAACCATATTGTGTATGTACTTATCCATCTTTTATATATATAGAGGCTCACAGGGAAGACTGGGCTTGCCCAACTGTGCTGCTTATTAAAATAAATTTGTTATTATAATTATTATTATCATATGGTAATATTGTTTTGTTCTGTATACTCTAAAAATATTTAAATGTATTAAACATTACAATAGTCAGTTCACCTTACCAATAAATAATACTTGGTTCTCAAGATATTTTCTCACACCAACATTGATGTTCAGGTGTTTTGACAGATTTTATTTAATTTTAGTTAAGATTTAGATCTTTGAGAAAATTATTTTGATTACCATTGCCAAATTAGCTATGATGATATTAACACAATGCATGCATTGGATGTATTTGTATGAATTTAACACATGTACAAATGTATGCTGAAACTATGACTATTGTTTTACCAGCAAATAACATGTGTACTTTAACTCTTCTGTGACAAAAATTAACATACCGTAACTAAGGTGCTAAACCTCATCTGCTGTTAAATTATTTATTGGTGTGCCATGGGTATTCAATTTTATGGAATTTTGTTGATAACTTCATGGCATTCAAACTTACCTTTTAGAGAGGTATCCTCTTTTAGCAATTTGACCTTTTGAGTTAATTAGAATTAAATTTTGCCATCAATTTCATCAACAAATTTATGAAAATAATGCCTTCACAAATAATGACTTTAAACATGAACTTAAAATTGTAAGGATTGATTTTGTAATTGAACATGTTTTATTTCCCAGGAAATATTGCCACAAACCATGACTCCTCCCTGCAATCAATGAATGTTAAACTGAGGTAAGTTAAACTTTGTGATACTTTTGATCTGATCCTGGTGGCAACTAAAAGCACATTTCAACAGCGGGCGGGAATCCAGAGGGCAAACTGGGTGACCAGGCCCAGTGGAATTTTCGCAAGGATGTGGTCATTAGGGGTGTAACGGTACGCTCACTTCACGATATGATACGTACCGTCAATTTTTCTAACGGTTCGGTATATTTCGGTATGATACATTATTCTCTAACAGCTGCTTAAATATTTCAATTTTTAAGTAATCATGAATTTGTTGCTTCTATAACAGCAAATAGTATGTGCCTATCAACTATTTTAAGTGAATTAAGGCAATATGAAGCATATCTCAATACAATTAAAACGAGTGATACATGGTAATTATACATAATCAGACGACTATCAGGTGTTTTCGTTGTCTGAATATGATTTTGCTCATGAAAAAGCTCATACAGAACCGTACCGAAATTTTGAAGTCTTGTATCGTGAACCGTGTGGGACTGAAGTCCGCGGTATTTCGTTTACCGCAGTATACCGTTACAGCCCTAGTGGTCATCTCAATCTGTATTTACATGAGTTTATCAAGACTTTAGACCTGGGCTGGTATTCACAAGGCATCTAAAGGGAAAACTTAAATATTTTGTCTTAAGGTATAAAATTGAGCTGTACATTTTACCCAGTAAATGTAGATTAACCCATGTTTTATTTGTGATTATTGTAGCTGTTTACTTAATGCTTACAAACTATGTAAAGAATAGATAATCATGATTTTTCTGAATACCACCCCTGGTCACAACCAAACATGCATACTTTTAACATGTACACTTTTGGGAGACAATGGCAGCTGCATATATTGAATATGTGGAAAAGAAGTATAAAGTATTTTTTGTAAAGGTCAATTTTTTTATTGTTTTCTGAAATTTGTTTTCACTTATACTCTTATGCTTCTTTGGCGCCAAATTGTGTTTCATCGTGCGAAGTACTGGGGTCTGTTGCTTAAGAAAGCGCTGCTGAGTGCCTTCATTCAGTTACTTCATGATGAATTAAATATAGAAGGCATGGATTACCTCCCATGGAACCGCTTTGATGTTCTCACCAATGTTAACGCTCTCCTCATCTTTACTTCAGAACTGATTTGAATTTGTTTGCCAATGTAATACGCTGCAAGTCATTACCTGGTGTATCAACCAGACATGGTGATATTGATATGATCTTGATTCGTGAGAACACTGAAGGGGAATACACAAACCTGGAACATGAGGTATGGCTGAAATAGTAGCTTGTATCCTTGTAGCGTACAGTTAATCGTTTGATTGTGATCACCTCTATAAAATACAGGAGGTCGTTGCATAAGCAAGGCGCTATCGAGCACTCGGTAGGGCTATGCTAAGAAAAGGCTTCCTTAAAAAAAGTGATATGTTACATAATGTAGCGAAAAATTTATATGCAACCAGTGAGCGCTTGCAGCTAGCAGACCTTTGCATAAGAAAGTGCTCACCTAGCAAAGTGTTGAAAAACAGTAAACTTGTGCTATCGGCGAACACTTTGAATGGAGTTAAGAAGTCTTGTACCGTAAACCGTGTGGGACTGAAGTCTGCGGTGCTTCGTGTTCTGCGGTAAACCATTACAGCTCTATTGCATAGACATAGTAAAGTGTGACCAAAAAGCGCTCAATAGTGCCTTGGCTTTGCAACGCGCTGCAGGCCTTGTATATTTGGGGCATTGAAACAGTGATTTTCAGGGTTGGTATTCAATATCTTCAATATCAGTCATATCTAATTGAAGAATAATCTTGCATGTTACGGACCAAGAGTTTAGTACGGTGTGATCTGATAATGGTTGTCCTTATCCTTTAGTCAAGTAAGATTAATATTGAATACCATCTCTGGCATGACAAGAATTGCTTATTACTAGGTCGAAGAATTTCAACCAGCTGTACATAAAACTAGTGAATGAAAAAACAGAACAAGGGAAAATAGCATAAAAGTATATTGGAATTCATGGAATTTATTATTACTTTCTTCAAACCATGTCGTTTACACTGTCCATAAAATAAACAAATTATTATTGATGATTGAAATAGAACTTGAGTCAGGAACACAATATATCAGAATATAACACAGTCTCTCATAAAAATTTCTTATTTACAATACAATAGAAAACAACTGCAGTGATCTCTTTAAATTCCTGTTCAGTAAGATGATAAGCATGAGCGCAAAATTAGGAACCCAGAATCATTTTCTATTGTTTTGTATTCAGCCATATATTGTTAAATAATTTGTGGTTTTGGACGTAATTTCGAACATTTCAGATTTTGCATGGTCATAATTCACAAAAATGCTCAAAAATCATTAAAAAAGTCAAACAGACATAATAGTTTGCGTACATGTTGATATATGCTTCCCTAGATTCTGTCTTATACCTTACTGAACTTGACAGCAAGCATAGCACCCTCTGGTAACTTGTCATATTTATTGGTATCCTTATTAATTGGAGAATTACTTTCGTGGTTGAGGTCACCCATGAAATTCACAAATTAAATCCCCCATGAATATTAAAGGCATTAACAGTAGTTTACAGTTGTAGATAATGTGTTTATACTTTATACCGCTTCCATAATTTGGATAACTGTATACACATTAGGAACCTGGCAGCATTGTTTTTCTTACAACACATGAGTGACCGTATGTAATATTCCAGTGCAAATGTGTCTCTGTTTTCTTGTTCGAAACATTGCCCTAGTAAGTTCAGATCTCTTTCCCTGTATGTTAAGTTAAGATCATTCTCAATTCCATCCTGAAGGTCTTTTAGAGCTTGTACTCGTTCTAACCTTCTCTGTAGATGTCCGTACGTCTTATATTGTAGAAAGTACAGGTAAGGCATAGAATCTATGATGATGAAATCCATGTACTCGGATGCTTCAACTTTTCTTATTTGTCTGTCTATGGTGTAGGAACTCAGTAGCTCATATCTGAATTCATAAGGAACACAGTTGATTTCACTTTTCAAAAACCTGGTATGAAATACTGCTAGGGCCTTAATTTCTTTCTCTTTATATTCATGGTTTGTGTTTATTTGTTCCTTGTCATGACAAACACATGCCGGCTCATTGATTGATATCTTATACTGTTCTTTACACATGTTTAATTCACTCTCTGCCCTCTCTATATCTCCTGTACTGTATAATACAGAGACTAGTTTCAATCTACCTGACAGTACTTCCGATTCTTTCCCTGCTTCCAGAAAGTTGAAGACTCCATCTTAAACTGGTTCCTGATTCTCTATGCTTGTGCTAGCCATTACTGAACCCAAAGTGGACATAATAACTGGTAGAAGAAGTTCATAAGCAATTTGTTCTAAAATGTTGCCTTTAGCTTTTGAATAACTGAGCATAGATACTATGTCCAACAAATACTCATCTGTTATTATTAAATGTTTTAAACGACGACCCTGGCTATCCGAAATACAACGCATTAATTCAGCAGAAACCTCCGAGCCAATGTCTGCAGGAGATGGAAGTTCTGGACTGTATGGTATCATATTTAACTTGATCTTCAATCTCGTGCCTAGATCATCAAATTGTATGCTGTACAACATCTCTTCCTGATTTGCTATCAGATTATCAATTATATCAAGTAGTTTGTCTCCCTTTCCTTCGGTCATACGTCCTGCCAGTAGGTTATTTCCCGGTATGATAAAATGTGGACAGTTAGTTTGTTTAACACATTCTTTCAACATGAACAAACACAAGTGTAGGCGTGCTAGTAAGTTTCCTGTAAACCAGTCAAGTGATGAGTTAGCTATACTGTAAAACAACACATTCTTACACATGAAACTTGACAGAACATCTTCAACATGTGGATTTATGTGAGTTTTCAGGATCGTTTTCATCAAGATGTAGCACATTAACTGTGTAATATTCAAACTGAACATGAGTTGTCACTCTTGTAGACTGGTAGATATTCTCCACTCTAATTCTGGTAACCCCATACTGCAGACTGGTACAACAAAACAACCTGCATCCCTACAAAACGTCTTCACATCTTCTGGCGGCCATTTTCTTTTTCCGAGTTTCTGTAACCATGCTTTAGCTTGAGGTGGTGATGATTGGCACTTAAAGCTTGGAACAATGTCTGTTCCCATTGTTGTGATTGCAGGACCTTGTTGTTGACTTGGATGTCGTTGACTAACACTTACAGTATCAGGAAATTGGAATCTTTTGAGGACATAAGGAATGGTTGTACCCATAAGATCTGGGGCCTTATTCACCAACGTTGTAAGTCTAAAAATCAGACTTAGACTTAAAAATGTCATTATTCATAATTAATGGCATTTCTTTGAAATTAGATTTTACCGTGTGAGATTTTATCTGACTAATTGTTGTTACCCATTGAACATGTTTACCAATTTTTATCAAAATCGGTACATTTATAACAACATGATAGCGAATAGAACATTTGACAATGTAAAGTCTAAGTCTATGTTTTAGACTTACAACGTTGGTGAATAAGGCCCCTGCAGTACATGATAGAGGTTGATCAGGTCTGATATACTGTAGATAACAGTAACAGGGTGATATGTTCTCATTTTGTATCATCAGAAAATTCACAACTTCAGGTTTCCATTCCCTTATATTCTGTATAACTGTTGAGCCTCTTAACGTGAACAATATGTCATAGTCAGATTCTAGACCTAATGTTGTTGAACCTTCAATTTGACTACCGAAGATGAAAATTTTGATTTTGATAACAATTATACCCCTGAGATTGCGTCTATGGTCTCCATGAGCTCCATGTTTCTTCTACGTATGCTCACAAGTCTTGTATTTACACCAATGTCCTCCATCACTGATGATACTGCCTCGGATACCATGAACATATTACATCCTGTAATTATATGTAACACATTCAGTGGCATGCTGTTTAGTATTAGTGTGTAGTGTACCAAATTTTGTTTGAAAATGGATTATAAAATTAAATTAATGAAGAATTTTTAAAAAATGTTTTACTATATTACTTCAAGCAAGAAAACTGATCGTAGAAATGTATTAAGTAGGCCCTACATGAACTCAGTAAATTTTATTTAAAAAAAGGAATTAGATATCATGAAGTAAATTGTATCAGAAATGAGATATCATGAAGAAACTTGCTACATGGATATAACTTGTGTGGAGAAACAACTAGAGTGGTCACTATTTGCCAACTTCAGTAAGCATTGTAATGCAAAATCGTGGCTTTTGATTGACATTGGTGCCAATGGGCCACAACTATGTTCATGACTAGCATACAGTTTTTCATGTGAAACTATTACTTCAGTATCACTAAGGTCATGGTCCTACTTGGAGTTCTAATGTCCAAAATGACCATAAATCAGCTTGTCTAGACAATAACTATTGTCAGTTAGTGTGGGATATTAAGCTAAAGTTAAGTTTAAAATTACGGTACCAATTTTCAAGGGATATTTTCAGCAGTTCAGCTGTTCAACCACCTTATTACATTTTGACTTCCCCTGGTCATTGGGCTACCTGAAGAAACTTGTGTTTGAGTCTCGGTTGGGAGACTATTTCTCTCCTGGTGGGTGAGCAGCTAACATAGGTCAATGGCAACCATGAATATCTAACATGTACAGACACTGCCCTCACAGGTACCATTCTACACCTTGGTCGAGTAGAGCATTCTGGTGATTCCTGCTCAGAATAATTAACTTCAAAATCCCAAAGCCCGCACCCAACCTTTAGGCCACGGCTCCCCAGTTTCTACTGAACTGTATCAAAATTAACCAAGATAAAATGACAAAATAGGAAAATGACTTACCTGCATGAATAATGCCCTAGTCATGCACTGTGTTGGTGATAACTGCATATACACGTATACATACAGTAAAGTAAATTCTGTTATCAGAAGTATTGACTTTTGTTATCAGCTGTATTTTGATATTACCGCATATATTTTCACTCGCAAGTCACATCCACCCATAAGTCATAGAGTGACTTTTGGCTGAAAATCATGTGTTTTTTTCCTATAAGTTGTGGGTTAATTCTTCAATTTTAGCCAAAGCTGATTTTCATGGACGTGTAGTAGCTCTTACATTGTATCTGCAGGACACAAATGTCTCGATATGAGCTTTTTTGCTTGGTTTAAACTTGCACTGATGTGTGCAGAATAAAGTCATGGTCCAGTCTGTATGTTTGTCCGTTTGTTAATTTTGCTGGTCTGTCCCATGGAAATGGCAACCAAAACTTTCTGGTTTCAAATCATTTCAAAGTCTCACATGTTTCTTAGAAGATAGATTTGTCTTTGATGTTTTGTTACCATGACGTTTAGCACTTCTAACAGTGTGGTTGTTTTCTCTGAACACTGCAAAGTTCATTATATTTTTATTATTTTCAGAATGTATCTGGAGTTATTGAAAGTTTGAAAATTATAACAGAAGTCAACTCTACAAAAATTGCAAGATATGCATTTGAATATGCTAAAAAGTATGGTAGGAAGAAGGTGACAGCTGTCCACAAAGCCAATATCATGTAGGTATCAATGGTTTATATCCATGGTTAAAATGTGCAATTTACACAGTTATTAAGTAGATAATGAACAAAAATCATTCATTTCATGTACTGTTGATTAAAAAAAAAAGTAGTTTTGAGCCGTGACTGCATCTTTAGCTGTAGACTTTATAGTTATAGTAAATACAATAACGTTACCACTTACAGGTCTGATTCTTTCTATATTAGTAAATATTAAGTTATGACAGTTTGTGTTAAAGCTTGACCAGATTTAACTGAAACTCGTAAAGCTCGTCCGGCTATGCTCGGTTGTGTTCGATTTGTATGTTAGTTTACTATATACCGTTATCTCCGGACTTTTACGAATTATGCAAGGAGTCTCAGCTTAATCGTGTAGGGCTTTACTCATTGATAGGTATACAAAGCAAACATGTTTACTTAACTGTTGTAATAGAAACGAAAGTTGAAAATATGTCCCTCCCCTTTTTCAAAGTATTATTCCATTATTTAGATTCCTTGTTGTTGATATATATCTGTAGTACTTCTTTAATGTCCCGATATCTACTGATGCACAAGGCATATAGTGATCGTCCTAAACATCAATCCAAAATTGTTAACCAAAACTTACAAGTTGTTGAAACTTTACGTTTTTGAAGTCCATCAAGGCAATGCCTTCAAATTTGGCAAACTTGTTTACCATCATAAACACCTTATGTTGTCAAAGTCGTGCATGTAACTCTATCCAACATTTAAGCAGAATTATGGTCCCTGATTGACTTAGCTAGTTCTATGAACAAGACTTCTTTTGGGGTTTATATTATTGAACACAGTCTTGTTCATACTTTTACTACCAGTAATTTCTCTTAATTTTATCTAATTTATTTCAAAGTGCAATAATTGGTAAAAATAATTGGTTATCATAATGTCAAACATTTCGAGGGTTGCCTGCAAGACTGTAGTAACTGCTTATAATAAAACAAGGACACACTACAGTCTTGCAGGCAACCCTCGATTTATGTTTGATGGTTGCTTGTATGATATAAATCAGTTTTGTCAAACTTTATGTATGATGGTTGTTTATATGCTATTTATTTATGTTTTCAGGAAGTTAGGTGATGGATTATTTTTAAACTGCTGTAAAAATGTGTCGATGGATTACCCTGATATTGAGTTCAATGATATGATTATTGATAATGCTAGTATGCAGGTGTGTATCTTTTGTAATAATGTGAACCAGGTGTTTTGCTGATCTTCGGGATATTTGGAATTACTCATTTTTTGCATTTTTACGTCTCCCACGATGTCCATATTAATGTTTTGTGCATTTTGGCAGCCACTTAATTTCGCGAATATGTCCCACTCGAGAACTACACAAAATTAAATTGTGCAAAATAATTTATCACACTCTGTCCTTTGTTCATTTGTTTGTCTGTCTCTGACTAAATGATGCATAATTTGGAACTTGAAAAAAATTATGCTACAGTTATCAAACTACTGTACATTGGCATATTAGTCAGCAGGTGTACATACATAATTTTAAACACTTTCAAATCTACTTTTGTCAATATTTTATATAGATGTAACCACCACCTCTAAACAGCAGTCAATATTTGTAGCTCCAAAAGAATGTTTGTCTAGATTGAGTACTGTACAAGTATTAACCAAGATACAAACATTGTGAAAATTCCTTATTCATTGTACATGTAATATATATTGTACCTCCTATTTCAGATGGTTTCTAGACCGCAACAATTTGATGTTCTTGTAATGCCAAATCTCTATGGTAACATATTGAGTAACATAGCAACAGGTTTAGTAGGAGGCTCTGGTGTTGTTGGTGGTGTTAATATTGGTGAAGATTATGCAGTGTTTGAAATGGTGAGTAGTTAATTAAGTTCAGTAACCAGTTTTGGAGGGACGCTTTCAGCTATTCCACCTTACAGCCACCCTGTGACATAAAACTTCCCCTCATTATTAGAAAAACTTAGGAAACTTGTGTTTTGAGTCTTCCTGTGGAGAGTATTTCTCTCCTGGTATATGTATAGACACCACCCTCTAGTCTACCAATTCACACCTTGGTAAATATGAGCATTGTGGTCATTTTTTGTGGGTTATACAGACAGTGATCAAACCTGGCACTGCTCGATCCCAAAGTGTGTAGTTCACCTCTCCCCACTAAGTTGCCATGTTAAATTACATTGCTGTGAACATGTTGCTTGGTCTGCCAGTCAGTAGGACAAATGGTTTCTGTTCAATATATCAAGACGCTTTGCCCTAGTATCATCAAACTTAACTTGGGAGGTTGGCCTGCAACATTAGGAGACCCCTATTGAGGTCTGTAGGTCAAAAGTCACTGTCACCTTTATGATTTCAGACTATTGTGTGTTTCTTAGTATGTTGTATTCAACCACTAAACTGTGAATAATTGTTTGTTTCATATAACTTTATAATTTTTTGGGAAATATTCTAGTAACATTTTAAAGTTAACAATACTCTTGACAATGTATTATAGCTACAATAATAAGTATTTAGTGTACATACTTGATGTAAGTACTAGTTAGGATATTGCAAGCCCACAAACTTGGTATCTGTGGAGTAATGGGTCAAGAAGAATGAACAAAATTGTATACTGTAAAATCATTAAGTTTCATGGTGAATAAATTTTGTGTTTTTTCGTGGTTCACTTTCCACCACGAAATCAAATCTCATTTTGCAATAATTTTGACGCTTGTATTTATTTCCCGAGATGCAAAATCAATGAATTAACGTCCCATTGAAATGGCCCTTTTTTGCTCACCTGTCACATAGTGACAAGGTGAGCTTTTGTGATCACTCTTCGTCCGTTCGCCATCCGTCCGTCATCAATTTGTTAGTGTTCACTCTTGAGGTAACAGTTTTGATCCAATCATCATGAAACTTGGTCAGAATGTTGTTCTCCATGAAATATTGGCCAAGATCGAAACTTGGTCATGTGGGGTCAAAAACTAGGTCATATCTTAATCAAAGCTTGTGTTCACTATAGAGGTCACTAATTTGATCCAATCTTCATGAAACTTGGTCAAACTGTGTTCTCCATGAAATCTAGGCCAAGTGCGAAATTGGGTGATGTGGGGTCAAAAACTAGGTCACTAGGTCAAATCGTAAAACCTTGTGTTCACTCCAGCGGTCACCGTTTTGATCCAATCATCATGAAACTTCATCAGAATGTTGTGTTCCATGAAATCTATGCCAAGTTTGAAATTGGTTCATGTGGGGTCAAAAATTAGGTCACTAGGTCAAATCTTAGAAAAAGTTTGTGTTCACTCCAGAGGTCGCCGTTTTGATCCAATCTTCATGAAACTTGGTCAGAATGTTGTTCTCCATAAAATCTAGGCCAAGTTTGAAACTGGGTCATGTGGGGTCAAACACTAGGTCACAAGGTCAAATCTTAGAAAAATCTTGTGCTCAGTCAAGAGACCCCTGTTTTGATCCAATCTTTGTGAAATGTGGTCAGAATGTAAGTTGTACCGATACCTAGACCAATGTGCAACAGGTGAGCGACCTAGGGCCCTTTGGGCCCTCTTGTTACCAAAACCACAAAATTTTGTCTCATCGAAATTAAATGACTTTACAGTAGTTTTTATGGTAGAGGAACAAATGCCAGTTTAGGCCTCTATTTTTGGAGTTACCCTACCATTCATTTTAACAAGCTGAGTCATACCTTAAAATGTTCGTAAATGTTTATGCTTTATGAAAAGGGACATTTTTAACCATAATCATGGTGGCGTTTTGAGAAATCCAAGATGGCGTCCAAGATGGCCGCCAAAAAAGTAAACCTCACCTTTTGTCAAATTACAGCCTCTGGGACATTGGATATGGCATTTATTATAGAAATAAGTGGTTTTTACAATAGAATGCATGCTGTTCTTGTCATATTAGGTGATTTTGGTGGAACATTGGGGTGATTTAATTTTTTAATCATTTTTATTGCCAAATAAAGGCAAAAAATAGGGGGTAGGGGTAAGATTTTTAACTACCTAGGAAAATTTTTACGACACATATATAATTTCAGTTGTTAAGTATATGCTATATAGTTGGGGGAATATCAATTTTTACAAATATACAAAACAAAAGTACTTTATTGATGACAATTGACAATCAAAGTGGGTGGGGTACAATTTTATTAAAATCTGAATTTTTTTAATATTTTACCTTTGATACATATTTGAGACACTATACCATAAATTGGTTTAGTTTTCACACTCCTACAGTTAGGAAAGTTGGCATTATGTATTATTTATGTATTGTTAACTAATGTTTGATGCATTTACTCCATCTTTTTCTTGATTTGGTTCCAAAAAATGACAATTTCCTTAGGGGTAAGGGTAATTATGGTAATAATGAAAACCCTTCCAGCGATGACACAAACTGAACTTGTTAACTTACTATATGAAATTATAAAGATGAATTTTAGCATTGGTGCACTTCTTAAATATTTATAACAATACGACCTTTGTCAACATTAATGTCAAGGTCATATTAGAGGTCAAATTCTGAAGGATTTTCAGAACTTGCAATATGTATGTATTACCACCAACTGGTAAAATGTACAGGAATAAATTATATATTTAACAAAAAAAATAACAAAATACAAACACAGCTTGGTTCTTTGAAAAAAGAAAACATTGTTAAGCATTGCACCTGGAAATATGGTTTCCAATATGGCCGCCATCATCTTCACATACAAACAAATTTTATACAATGTACATAAGGCATAATTTATAATCCAGCCAAATTCGCATTGAAGGTATAATTAATTGCAACCGAAACATGTTTGCGTTTAAAAGAAATTTATTCATAAGCTGATCAACAGAAAAAAATCCTTAAACATTGCAGTGGGGAAAGGTATAAAGTTCAAGATGGTTGCCATGAATGGTGAAATGCATAAACTCTAAATAGTAAATGCCAATGTGATAGTTTCATAAATAAATATAATGACACATACTTGGATTGAAAATGTTTATTAACTAGTGGTCATCATATTGAATTCAACAGTAACTACAATGTACTGTAAGTGCAAGGTCAAGGACTTTTCAAGGTCAATATGGAAAAACTTAAGTACATAGATCTATATACATATTTCTTTTGTATTTTTATTTACATAATATTCATTTCTGCCTTTCAATATGGTATAAACTAAGTTGTTTAGAATGTATTTCTTCAGTAAACATTGTGTGGTTTTATTTAGAACATTGCAGCTTAGTGATAAAAGCCATTTGAACGAAGTAAATGATACCCAAGGAATCTTCGATTGATGGTTCAATATCATTAATATTTGTTATTATCATTAGTTGTGACATTTCATATTACCATTAAATGCTACAAAGTATGTATGTACTGAATTTAGTTTTAATTTAAAGTTACTCAAACCGATATCAATTAATGACCATTTCAAGGTTAAACTTCTAGACACATTCAAATTTGTTGGAACTATAGACTTATATTAGGTTATATGGGACTCATGCATGTTGGAAATAATCATACAATCCCATATATATATATGGGGACTCAAAGTTCCAAAGAGTCATGGTAGATCTTATGAGAGACTTGCCAATGTTGGAAACTGTCACTATGGGGACTCACCAGTGTAGCAAACAGTATTCCAAGGTCCTATGAAGGACTCCCTAGTATTGAAATGTGTCATCTTTGGTTCTATGTGGGACTCAGAAGTGACAGGACAAATTATCGTATGCTCTATTGCCAACTCGCAGGTGTTGGGACTTGTCATTTCAGGCCCTGCGGGGACTCGCCACTGTAGGCTACTGTCATCCTAGGTCTAATGAAGGTCTCAATAGCGTTGAAATCTGTTATTGGGGTTTATATGGAGAACCCATCAGTGGTTGCAACTGTCTTCGAGGCCCTATGGCAGATTCTCCAGTGCTGGGAACTGTCTTCCAAGACCCTATGGTGGACTCTTCAGTGTTAGAAACCGTCATTATAGGCTCAATGGAGGTATCAACAGCGTTGAAAACTGTCCCTCTGTGCTATATGGAGGACCCATCAGTGTTGGAAACTGTCATTCTAGGCCCTATTGAGGACACTCCAGTGCAGGGAACTGTCTTCCTAAGCCCTATAGGTGCAACGGAGGTCTCAACAGAGTTGAAAACTGTTTTTTATTATGCTTAATGGAGGTCTCCACAGCGTTGACAACTGTCATTCTGTGCTATATGGAGGACCCTTCAGTGTTGGACACTGTCATTATAGGCCCTATAAACAACTCTCCTGTGAAGGGAACTGCCTGGCAATGCACAATGAAGGACCCTTCAGTGTCGGGAACCATCATCATAAGCCCAATGGGGAGTCACCAGAGTAGGGAATTGCCTTCCAACGCCATTTGGAGGACTCTTGTGTTAGGACCCGTCATCCTGTGCCCTATGGAGGACTCTTCCGTGTTTAGGACAGTCAGCCGAAGTACTATGCGAGACTGACTGTTGATGGAAACAATCATAATATGTACAAGAGTAACTCACCAGTGTATGGAACTGTCATCTTAGGTAGATAACTATCTACCTAGGTAATATGGTGAACTCACCCATGTCGGGACTGTCGTCCTAGTATTATGTACTTTGAGGAATACTGTCACGCTGAGTCTTATGGAGGACCCATCAGTGTTATAAACTCCGGAAAGTCTGGGGTGGTGGGTACTGTCATCCAATGTACTATGGGAGACACACCAGTGCAAGGAACCGTCATCCTATGTATTATGAGGGACTCTCCAGTGTATGGAACTATCATCCCATGTCCTATAAGAGACATTCAAGTTTAGGGAACTGTCATCCTATGTCCAATGAGAGACATACAAGTTTAGGGAACTGTCATCCAATGCAATATGGGATACATACCAGTGTAGGGAACTGTCATCCTATGCACTATGGGAGACATACCAATGTAGGGAACTGTCATCCAATGCTCTATGGGAGACATGCCAGTGTAGGGAACTGTCATCAATAGTACTATGGGAGACATACCAGTGTAGGGAACTGTCATCCAATGTACTATGGGAGACATACCAGTGTAGGGAAGTGTCATCCAATGTACTATGGAACTGCCATTCTATGTATTATGAGGGACCCTCCAGTGTAGGGAACTACCATTCTACGTCCTATGGGAGACACACCAGTGTAGGGAACTGCCATTCTATGTATTATGAGGGACCCTCCAGTGAAGGGAACTACCATCCTATGTCCTATGGGAGACACACCAGTGTAGGGGACTGCCATTCTATGTATGATAAGGGACTCTCCAGTGTAGGGAACTATCATCATATGTCCTATGGCAGACACACCAGTGTAGGGGACTGTCTTCCTATGTGTTATGAGGGACTCACCAGTGTAGGGAACTTTCTTCCTTTGTATTATGGGGGATTCACCAATGTACCAACTGCCATCCTGTGTAATACGATGGACTCACAAGTCTAAGGAACTATCTCCCTGTGTATTATTGGAATTTATCAATGTTGGCAACAGCCATTTTAAGCCATATTGGGATTCACCATTTTTGGGATCTGTCATCCTTAACTATAAGGACGACTGACAAGTGTGGAAATAAGTCAACCAGTGTCCTAATCTTGCACAGACAGAGGGGGGGGGGGGGGGGGGGGGGGGGGCAATTAAAACACGAACAGTTACTGTTGCAATTACCTTCATCTAAAATGCTAATTTGGCTGGATAATGAATAATATTATATATACATGTACATGGAGATGATGGCCGCCATATTAGAAACCATATTTCCAGTTGCCATGGCAACGAAATGTTTTCTTTTATCGAAGAAACAAGCTATATTTGAACTTTGTTAAAGAAGTGATATGAGCATATGACATTTATTCCTGTACATTTATCTGTTTGTGTGCATACATACATATTGCAAAAATTCCTTCAGAATTTGACATTTGACCTCTAATATGACTTTGACATTAATGTTGACAAGTGCTGTATTGTTACAAATATTGTTACAAGTGCACTAATGCTAAAATTCATCTTCATCATTAACAAATTCAGTCTATGGCATTGCTAAAATGGTTTTCATTATTAACAAAATTACCCCTACCCTAATAAATTGTCATTTTTTGGGCCAAATCAAGAACAAAATGGAGAAAATGCATCAAACATTAGTTAACAATACATAAATAATACATAATGCCAACTTTCCTAACTGTAGGAGTGTGAAAACTAAACCAATTTATGGTAAAGTGTCTCAAATATGCATCAAAGGTAAAATATTATCGCTTTTCAGATTTCAATAAAATCGTACCCCACCCACTTTGATTGTCAATTGTCATCATTTAAGTACTTTTATATTGTACTTTTGTGAACATTTTCATTTCCCCAACTATATAGCATATACTTAACAATAAAAATGCTATATATGCGGTCAAAATTTTCATAGGTTATTAAAAATCTTACCCCTACCCCCTATTTTTTGCCTTTATTTGGCGATAAAAATGATAAAAAAAATTAAATCACCCCAATGTTCCACCAAAATCACCTAATATGACAAGAACAGCATACATTCTATTGTAAAAACCACTTATTCCCATAATAAATGTCATATCCAATGTCCCAGAAGCTGTAATTTGATAAAATAGGATGTTTACTTTTTTGGCGGCCATCTTGGACGCCATCTTGGATTTCTCAAAACGCCACCACGTGAATGGTGAAAAATGTCATGGATAGTAACGCACAATCATTTAGGAACATTTTAAGGTATGACACAGCTTGTTAAAATGAATGGTAGGGTTCAACCATTTTTACCTGAAATTGTTCCCCTACCATTATCTATGCTTCTATGTTTATTTCAATGTCAACTTGAAGTATAATTATGATTTTTCAGGGTACTAGAAATACAGGCACAAATTTGAAAGGAAAGAATATAGCCAACCCTACAGGTCTTCTTCTGGCCAGCTGTGATATGCTCGATTATCTTGGGTATGTACTATTGTTATACTGCATTTGTAGCGAAAGCCTATATCCCGCTAAAGGATTACTTTTGTGTATAAATTTTACTTCAGTAGTATTGGTTACCAATTGCAACAGTCCTAATCTAATTGATCTTTCTAAAAGCTGAACATGCATTTTTTCTACTGCCTAATGGTATTAAATTTCGTTGATTATGGCAAAATGGTAATAAGGTGGATTCTTTTTTTTTGTGGATTAAAAATATTTTTAAAAAATCACTTGTTACATATTTTAAAATCCAATTATTCGAGGAGATTTAATTACATGATCTAGTGCATCTGCGAAATCAACTAAAAAGTTAATTTGCCGCCGTTATAAATCCTTTTACAGTATATTTTCTGCCAATTCATGCATTTATTGACTTGCTTTCAGGCATCGTAAATATGGTTCTCTAATCAGAGAAGCTGTGTTGAATGTCCTGAATGAGCAGAGGGTAAGTACTCTAGAGAAATTGTTAATTCTCTTGTCAAAAATTTGATGATCTTGCAGTTTCTTACTTAATCTAGTACAGAATCTGTTTTTTTGCCATGAAAAATATGTTTGAGCAACAGGCATGGAGTCTTTATTTCTTTATTCTTTATTTCTTTCATACCCATGATTTACTGTAACTGAAGTTGGCCAAAAGAGTATTTCCTTTCATATAAGTATTTGCATATTTAACTTTGCTTGATAAAAAAATGTTTGATTAAACCTCCAAGATTATTCAACTTACAGGTCAAGCATCAGAATGCAGCAATTAGCCAATGTTCATCACTTTTGATTATCACTATCACTGAGGCTAGGTATACATTGAACAGATAATGAAGGCTTCATTAATCTATTTCAGGTTCATACCCCAGACCTTGGAGGTGAATGTTCTACTACAGATGTCATTCAGGCCATTCTAGATCATATGGAACCAGGTTCTAAAGCATGGTAGGCTATTGTTTTTCAACAATATGAATACATTTTAACTCAAACTGTGAAAAAAAAGGATTTGTTATACCGGCTATATCAGAGTAGGTGCAACATATTTCTTACTCAGGAAAGAAAGGTTTTAATAGTATAGTACATTGTAGCCGGTAGTTACTAAACTATTGATTCTGGTGTGTTACATAGTGTCAGAGTTACAAGCTAGAGACCCTCACGTATACAGAATATATTTACTTTTCTTAGGAAATTTAGCCTTTAACCAACTTCTCTAGAACAAGAGTTTGTTATACTTTATATCACATGACATTCTTTGTATCCAGGTTAGTATAGCGAGTATGTATAATCTTGAATGTAACACATGTAGTATAAAAAATTTAAATGCATGGGTTAGTTTTTCCAATAAATCAATGCATATTTTGCGTTTTTTGTGTCATATGATATAAAGAATCTATCAATCGTTGTTAATTGATATATTTATATTAAACTTGTTCAGGAAATATTATTTAGCTCGCCAGAGGCTTGCTCAATAAAATTTAAAAAACTTGGTTGATATAAATTTATATCAATTGATAACTTGTTATAGATCTTCTATATTTTTCATTTGGTCAATGAGTGTATTCTATATTTATTGAGATGTACTTTACTTGGAAAAACCATGGGCAAAGTAAGTTCATTTAATACTGATAACATTGTATAAATGATCAGCTTTCCTCTAATTTTAAGTGCGAAATGCTTAATATAGCTTTCTTTTCAGAAGATATATTTCATGCAGGTATAACATGCTGTGCAAGTTCTTGGCTGCCATAAGAAGTAGATTTGTTCCTATTAACAGCATTTTCATTATACCAGGTTTCAAGTTATGTTACAAAAATATCAAAGCAAAAATAGCTTTGTTCTATCTAAAATTTGTATCAAGATTATCTTGAAAATATCATTCAAGTAAAATAGCCGTCAGTATATACTATTTCTCTCCTGTTGTTGTGTCAGGCAACATTGATCTGCTGTGCCAAGGAATAGACACTGCCCACACAGGTACCAATTTACACCTTGGTGGAGTGAAGGATATCATCATTTATGTGTTCTTCTTTCTCAGAGAAATTAAAGTGACCCAGACGTTGGTTGAAACGGGGACCCCTCGATCCTGTAGCATGTGCCCTACCTCTAGGCCACTGCTCCTCATAAAATAAGATTCCTATGAACGATCCAGTCTTTAAATTCATTTTGACAATAACTGAAACCTGAAATTGCCAACAGTTGTATTAAATGCATGGTTAGAAAATGTTAAATTTATCCCTTGTCTTTTAAAGTAACCAAGAAGATTTGAAAATGCAAGAGTGTTGTTATATCAATACCCTATTTTTAATTTCTCCCCTTTTTGTCATGTATATGCATTGCTTGTGTTTAAGTGACAAGGACATGATGTGGTTATTAGAATGTTATCAATAGGTTTTCTGATTTCTGAAATGTGCGTTTATTCTAGAGTAGTGATCTCTGGCATGTATATAAACTGTAGAATATTGATTTTTAATATCATCGTCATTAGTTTGGCTGTATCAACTAGGAGAATAATCAAATGTGAAACTATTTACTTCAATCCTTTACATGAGCTGACCAATATGGAATTCAATTTAATTTATTGTATCGAAAAACGAAGTTGACCAAATTATTTTCAGTATTTCACCTGGTCTATTGGCATAATTTGGTAGAATCAAAGCACCCAAATGATATTCTACTCTTAAATCATTAATATTTGTGAGGTTTAATTTCATGGATTTCGAGGTTGATTTAAACCACAAATTTTAATACCAAATGTCAAGTTTACAGAGGCTGTCAGACTTGCATTTAAGTTCTGTCTGGTATTAGACTAGGGTTTTAGCAGTTACTTGTATAATACATAAACATGTAATAAAACAATTATTAGATTTGTTTGAGGCTTAATGATTTCTGATCATTTGTCTGAAATTTGACTAAGAATGCCCTTGAACTTCTTTCCCCACGAAATAATATATTTTGCAAAAACAAAGCAATTTTGTCCTGTTGAAATTAAATGATTTTACAGTATTAAATGTGTGTGTTTGTTTACAGGATGTAAAAAGCATTATAATGCATGTTGTGTTGTAAGTTGTTCCTTATGCTATTGGTTACATACAATTATCTTTCACCCTATATAATCTCATATATGATCTCCATTTACTCAAAGGTGGGTGGCTAGTATTTCTATTCATGACACTCATTCTAAGTGCACTGGTCAAATTCATCTTTCATCTGTTTTGTCTCATGCTTATGGTTTCTGGTATGTTAACTTGCCTCAATAGCATAATGGTAGAGCACCAGCTTTAAGTGCTAAAGGTCTAGGGTTTGATCCAAGACTGTGAAATACCAAAGTCGTTAAAAATGATACTTGGAAGCATGATACTGGTATGCCTCCTTTGCTTGATGTGCAGCTCAACATGGTATGATCAAGGTAACTGTTGGGTCTCCATTTAACTGAAATAATGTGAATAAGGGAGACTTCACATGAAAAAGAAATAATTTTACTTACTTGAGAAACTGATGTTTGTTCAGCCTCCACATTCTGTGATGCCACAATTTTTTGGATATACATTCAGTTATACTATTTTTGGTGCAATATTCAATGTTTTCATAAAGTACATATTGTTGATTTTTTATTTCTCTAAACCATTTTGCAAGATACTTACTCATATTTTGGTTAGACATGATGATATGCTCTCTTTGTAAACTTTTCTAAGTCTGTTGGCATTTAAAGTTGAACACTGATGTCTCAAACAGTTTCAGTCTCAAACATTCTATAAACCACAAACAGGTCCCGTGAAATAACCCTAGAAACTGCAAACAGGGCCGCCAAAATGATGATGTACTACTAGTCTGCAGCAGATGCCTTGAATAAGAAGATGGCTCAAACTGTTTTCCTGGTCCCAGGACAGTTGAAGGCATCTACACAGGAAAAATTTCTGCGTACGCCTGGCGTACGCTTAGGTCTGGCGTACGCATATCGTACGCGGATCGTACGCGGATCGTACGCTTTTCGTATGCCTTTTTTGTCGTACGAACCGCGTATGCCAAAAAAGCGTACGCCAGGCGTACGATTTTTGACGTACGTCTAAAGTTGGCGTACGAATTTCGTACGCCAAAAATGTCGTACGAAAAACGTACGATCCGCGTATGGATTTCGTACGTCAGAATGAAGCGTACGCTTAACGTACGCTCTTATATGTGAAAATGGCGTACGCTTTTCGTACGCTTTTTTGAAGAATGAACCAGGTCGTAATTAAGTTGTCATGCGGGACCATTTCCAAATTTCAAATCTTTTATTTATTTAGTATCATATAATCAGATCAGTATTATAATTTGTAACAACTATTTAAGAATTGAAGGCCAGCTTGGCTATATTATAGTGTAGATCTATTATGATTTGTAGAATCCATGTCGACTAAATCTTTATATAAGGTACAAATTACCTTGCAATGATTTTTCCTTTTTTTAAAAAGTGAACACTAAAGCTTTTAAAGTGTTTTTATGTAGCTTACATGATAATTAAAAAATATATCTACAGCAATTTTATCGACGGCCCGTACTTTTTTTGTCCGGAAAGAACGGGGTTTTGCCGTACTATGACGTAGAGCACGTGAAAATATTCAGTACAAGAACAACAACAATTCAGTGAGTCAGCGTTCCTGGTTGCAGAAGATCGTGTAAACTGTAAAATGCGATGATACAACGTTTAGTCAAATGCATATGTTGGAGAATGATTGTGAAGAAGCAGTTAACTCAGCAGGTAAATATTTCCGACGTTAAAAACGAACCACAAAGGCGTCTGTTGTTGTCGATGTTTTGGATTTGATTCGCACCCACGCCATTTCGTAACAAAGTCTTATTCATAATTTCCTTTTACAAATTGTATTGAACTGTTCAAATCGTGAATGAAATGTAATTATGACCGATTATCTTACATATGCATCAATGAATCGAAATCTCAATGGCCACTCAAAACCTGGGATTGGGATTTTTTTGTTTCTGACTCTGAGTTCTCAATGCATGAATCGAAATCCTTCAGGGCTTAGGATTTGTCCTCTATACCAAGGGCATTTTTCAACTAACCCTATGAATGCTTTGTTATGCACCAGGCAGTCCGTTGGATACATGACCCCCTCCTGGGGTTTTGGCAGTGGATAGCTGGAGAAACGGCCATGTTTTTACCTTCCAACTTCCCCGGCAGTGCAGCCATTGGGATTTTTGTCTCCAAACCACTTACCGTAACCAATACCACAGGTACAATATTTAGCTTTTAGTGGCCCAGGAAATAACAGAGATTTAAACCACCAGCTGTTCCCTGGGTGGTTGATTTGACAACCCAATAGTAAAAAACCTGGATCATCCCAGGGGGTGGGGGCCATGGTAGTTTGAGCTCTTTGACGATAATCATTCCATTATAAAGATGAGCGTCAGTATCAACAAAAGCTAAATTTAATTATGGTATCCAGAACGCATGAGCCTTTAGAAGGGTAAAATCCCCCTCCCCAGACACATACAGTCACACTTATACAGATGATGAACCACAAAATAATCATCACATCTACATTTCCCTGCTATCATGGCCTGAATCTGAAGGCTTAATTGTACTCACAGACTCAGGGCAGGGCGGGGACATTGGAAAGGTATTAATTTAGGTAAACACATGGGGCTGTTCCCAAATTAACCTGGATTCTTCTTCTTGGATATGATACATACCGTCTATTTTTCTAACAGTTCGGTATATTTCGGTATGATACAATATTCTCTAACAGCAGCTTAAATACTTCATGTCTTAAGTGACAATGAATTTGTTGCTTCTATAACAGCAATTTAGATGTGTCTATCAACTACTCAGGGTTGTCATTAGGAGGCGGCAGGAGGCCAATTTGACTGCCTCAAATGATATTTGGGCCGCTTCAAATTTACCCCCAGCTGCCTCCCATCTATAGTGCTCAGGCACCCCTTGGCCTCTTCAAATGTACAAAAAGCCTCCTACATGAAATCGTAGTGAAAACCCTGCTACTTCAAATGAATTTTGACAATATGAAGCATATTTTAATACAATTAAAACGAGCGATACCCGTATAGTAATTGTACCTAATCAGTAGGCTGTCAGATATTTTTGTTGTCTTAATTAATATTATTTTGCTCATAAAAGCGCTTATAAATACTGAAGTAACCGAACCTTACCGAAATTTAGAAGTATTTTACCCTGAACCATGTGGGATTCAAGTCTGTGGTGTTTCGTGTATCGCGGTATACATGCTGTTGCAGCCCTAGTACTGAGCTGTGAATTTTAACTAGCGTCTGATTGAAATCTTGCCTGAAATGCATGGTTTATTACCTTGATAGAATGGATTCCCCGATAGATGGAAAATCACCCCAGATGACAGATGTACCAAAATAGCTAAGCCATTACATTGTATCAGTTTATTGGTGGTTATTATTGCATATATTTAAATAACTTATTTGTTTTCTTTACAGCCATTGTAACAGACAGTGTAACCACCAGAATAAATAGATTGGCTCTACCAGTACATAGTCAGAGAACTTATCGATCAACATGTATGTCTAATGAGTACTTTGGATGGCAGTGGACATTTTGAATGGGTCAAATGCAGGTAAATTACTTCTTGATTGAATTTGGGTAAAAGAACATTTTTAGAAGTCAAACTGTGGTACAATTATATGCCTTCATTCATCACGGAACAATGTTCTATAACATGTTTCATAACAAATGCATCATGGAACCACAAGCTTTCGTTTGCGAAGACCAATTCATACTGACAAGGCAGACAACCCTGTGATATAGTATCAATAAGACTTAGAATTATGTGCCCTTTTTCTGGAACAAGCATTTGTTATACTATCCTATCTTCACTAGCATGACTGGATTCAGTTTCAGGAAGAAGTTTCTATATCTTAATACCCGTCATCTACTGATGCAGAGGCATATAGCAGTGCACCTGTCCATTCCTTTGTCTGTCTGTTACAAAATGTTGCAAATATTGTCCATCTGGCATCAATCCATTGATTTTAAACTTGGGGTACATATTATTATAAACTTACTATCATAAAAACAGAAAACATTATCAAAGCCTGGTAACACTTGAATGACTTAGCTTTTTGTTATGGACACGGCTTCCGCTGGGCATAACTTGTGTTTATGTCTCCATGTATATTTATTCATTACTAGCATTGTTACATTTTCAGATACTGATAATACCCAACCTGATGGGCCTGCCACCGTCAATGCTCACAGAGAAGAATGTTAGATCTGGAACATCTACATATATCAGCTAACCTACATAGGAGTGTGAAAGGGCCTGTTTGCTCATCATGTAACATGGTAAGACTATCTTACCACATTGTGTGTAATATAAGATATAAGAGAAAAGGTCCTAAGTGATTGCCGCCAACTTGGATCCAGCCCAGCCTCTACTAAAGTGCAATCTGATCAAGATACGAACTTTACTCGTCTCGGCCACAATTAGATGGCAAAGCAAACAAATCTAGGCCAAGTTCAAAACTGGGCTATGTTGGGTCAAAAACTAGGTCATTAAGTCATTCTGAAAAAAACCTTGAGTTCACTCTGGAGGTCTTCAGAATGACATTTTCATTGAATTCTAGGCTAATTTTAAAACTGAGTCTTGTTAGGTAAAAACTAGGTCACTAGGTCAAATCTTAGAAACACCTTGTGTTCACTCTAAATACACGAGTTTTGATTCAAACTTCATGAAATTTAGTCATCATGATCTTGGTCAATGTTCAACTATGTCATGTTCGGTAAAAATTTTGGTCACTTGGTCAAATCTTTGAATTTACTCGTATGCATGCAGTCTATGTACACTTCCTCAGTTTTGTTCCAATATTCAAGACACTTGTCTCTCAAAAGTTGTCAGGTGAGCGCCCAAGAAAGGGCTCGGGCCCTCTTGTTTACATATAGTGCAGGTGATATGGCTGTCAATGACTGCTTTATGTTTATGATAAATTTTGTCTTGAAAAGATTGTGAGAAATATTATCTACTTTCATTTGAAAAATCAAAGCAATTATATTTTGGGCAATTAATAATAATTCTGAAATTGACCTTTGGTTATAAATAATGTTTGCAATACATTTATTTATTTGTTACAGACCAGAGAGATGAGCAATTAGTGGAGGGCCGCCAATGATCTGAAGGACTTCTGACCAGAAATAAGGAAATTGTTTGAAGCGGTAAGCATGATAAGCATCTCTGAATCACAGAAACGCACAAGTTTCTACTTATAATAGCTTCTCTTAAGCAAACATTGGCATCGATCCACGATGACTATTCGCGTTTATCCAATATGTTAATAAATATCGTTATCATTGGTACTGGTCTTTCCCAGGAACAATATTTTATACTTGATTTGGCATATTTGTACGATAAATTGTCGGGTCATATTGTGTGATGAAAGTATTTTCTATTGGCCTTTTGGGCCTACAGGTTTTCGTTTTTGTGTTCAAATTAAAATTTTATCGGCCCATGGCTGAAGGTGCCTGGGCCGATCCGATCTGAATCCCTGAAACTAGTTGTACAAAGTACAATTAATTGTATACTGTGTACTATGGAGGGATATAACACCCTTGAGAGACATAGTTTGTATACAATTTTGTCTGCCAATGTATGGGGATAATTCCCCTAGCTTGTTATACTGCCCTAGTTTCAAACACAATATTTTGTAGCCCATTTCGTTTGAATCAATGAGTTAAACTGGTATGCCATGCTGAAAAAAACAATTCAAGAACCATTACTCAACTTCTGTGATTTTTGAATATTTTCTCAATGATTGGTTTTATTAGAGCATTTCTAGTCTGCAGCATATCTTAGACATTTTACATTTAAGAACCATAACTGTACCTCTTGTATGATTTTTAAAATATTTCCCTTTAATATAAGAGCAGTGCGCAAGAACCGTTAATCTACCTTGCCTAAGTCAACACAGTACTTGCGGAGCTTGTATTTCAATCTACCATTAAAAAAAGTAATCAAATAATCTTTGCTTTTTAAACTAATACATTTCGTCTGTCATTTTATCAACCTAACACAAGGTCATTAATAATAGGTAATTAAATGCTGTTTTCTTCTGTATTTTCAGATTGTGGCCTGTCCGGAGCCTCAAGAGAAGAGATAGAAGAATCATGTGTTTTTAATGTGAAATAACTGAAAATAAAATTAAAACTAATATTTGGTTTGTGTATATTTCCAATGTATTTCTCAGACTATGGTATACAGTGCCATGAGATGAAGTATTGGGATCACTTTATCAGTTGCTGTCTGTCACTCTCTTAAACAATGTATATCAGTTATAGATCATTGTATAGAAGGTGTAATTATCCTACAAATGGTTTAAAACCAGATTTTCCAGAAGAAAAACAACAGTGTTATTAGGAAGGCGAATTTGACTGAGGATCAGCAGGCGGAGGCATATGGCTATATTAGTGTACAGAAACAGAAGAGTATTGGCGTACGAAAACCATATCACCTAAATGGCGAATGAAATGCGTACGAACGGCGTACGCCAAAATGAATTTTTATGTATCAACATTACTGTATATTTTTGGCGTACGAAAAACGTATATTAAGTCCGCGTACGAAAGGCGTACGCGGTTCGTACGATTGGCGTACGCCAAAAAATCACTGTTTACGATCCGCGTACGCCGTTCGTACGTTTCGCGTACGCCAAATGGCGTACGCCAGGCGTACGTGGGCCCTTTTTTACGATCCGCGTACGCCAAATGGCGTACGAAAAACGTACGCGAATCGTACGAACCGCGTATGCAGAAATTTTTCCTGTGTACAGTATGTTTCATTTGGAGGTAGTGGTAAACATGTATTGAAATGGTCTGCCAATGAAAACATGTTTTAGAAATTATTGACCAATGAATGCCAAGTATTGGTCTTCTCAACTAACCAGGGGTCTTCTGTTTACATTGATCTGTGGATATATCCATGGCCTGATTTACTTAACTAGAAACCATGTCTCATCAGTATATCCTGGATGTGCTTTCTGATACTAGCTAGCTGCCCTTTTCTACCCTCCCCATGTTCTCCCCTTTGCCATATTAACCAAGAGTTGTATTAGTTGCTTACTATTGCACATAAATTATATTATTAAGAAAATTATGACATTTTAGCCTTCAATGAAATGATTCATACCTACAATTCCAAATCAAGCCAGAATTGTTGATTTTAGGTTTGTTTAAGTTTTCCTTTCTTACCACATCAAATTGCGGAGCTGAGGTGATTCTGCTTTGTTTTCTATTTCAAATTAAGTTGAAACAAACTAGTATACATGTTATTTCTTTCCTGTATATTTTGAAGGAATGACATATGTTTAAGGAATAGAAATTTGTTATTATATTTTAATTCTATTTTTGTTTTGTTTCAGGTTGGCGTAGTGGTGCGAGAAGTTTAGTGCAATGAAGAAGTGTTGTTATATTTTTGTTATATTTTGTGTTGTAGTAGTTATTAAAGTGTATATAGCTATATCTGACCGGCCATTTAATGTCAAAATAATAATCGATGGCTTAGTGCAAAAACTGTTGTATGTGCCTCTATAAATTGATGTAGTTACCATAGTTTTGCACTAAACCCTCAAATTACTTGCATTGTTTTTAGTATGATACTAGACTACCTTAATTGCAAATTAAAACTTTTGGGTTCCGTGCACTTTGATTCTTATAATTTCATAGGGTGTTTTAGAACACTTTCGTATGAAAACAGACAATTCGCATGTCCAATAAATCACAGAGAGAGTTTCTGTTAAAGCTGAAACGAAAAATGATCTAATTAATATGAAAGCATAATTTTTTTTCAGTTTTTGAATTAAAAAAAAATCGTCAGATATAGCTCTATACACTTCAAGCATATATAAATGTTATTTAATACTATTATATGTTCCCAGTTCTGTACTACTATGTGACAAGTAATTTGATTTTGGTTGTATGTCCGCAAGTGTTCACCCATTCTTTCATGCCTGAAATGTGTTTTCATGACAATTTTGTGGTTTTGGTATGTAGCTTTGTTTTGTTATTCGGCCAAGCTTTAAAATATGTATTGTTACTCATGAAATGAATCTGAAGACTTGCAATACTCAAGATTATGGTGGAGTGTTCTATTACTAAGAGACATATGTTTTAAAAACTTGCCTTTGTCGAATAGTGTTGTTACCCTATTTATGGTGTTTTAAAGGCTTTATTAAACAGCCCTTAATATTTTCATTTTGCGAAAGTTGTTTGTCATTGTAAAAAAAAATAGCTAAAGGCTATGTTATGTGTTCTGCCAAAATAGTTTGTCCTTAACCTGTTTGTATCTACTGTAGAATCATTTAATTTCGTTGGGACGAAATTTCGTGGTTTTGGTAAAAAGACAATTTCGTTGGCACTTGAATTCGTGGATTGTGAATTTCAGGTAACAAAACAAGGGTCAAAATCAATGTTCGTTGGGATTAAAGTTCGTGGTTGAAGTGAACCACGAAATCCACGAAATTTAATCCCCCACGAAAATTAATGATTTTACAGTATGTGTTTAGAAACTCATTTGGCTGTTTCATAATTTATTTGCTCCCTGTCATGTGTTGTACTTCTTCGGTGATGAAATTCTTTTTCTTTTCAGCTGAGTTAATCTATTGTTGACGAAAGGTATGAAATAAAGGTTGTCCGCTATGCAAAAATATTATTTTGTTCAGACATGTAGATGACTTTCCTTAGATGTTTTAAATTTCCTTATTTTCACCTGTGAACATTCTTATACTGTATTGACAATTGCTTTTGTCTACGATTTTTAACTGCATTTCATTTTGCTTTGGAAGATCCAAGAAGTTATAGGTTGTAAAAATTCAATTATGTCTCCAGTAATTGTTCAACTTTAAAGGTCATATATATATGTGATATATCCTAGAAGTAGAAGTAGCCAAATTAACCCTATTTTTGTTGCAATATGTATTCCTTACTGCATAAGTTTCTTGGTTGTGTCAAATGCTACTTTATAAAACAAATATTTTTATAAAAGGCCTAATTGGTATATTAGCAACCTTAGTATGGTAGAAACTGTTGTATCATTCTTCTTCAGGAACATGCGCAATGCCTTAATAATATACAAATATATATAAACATTTGTACATGTATATACATGTTATATAGAACAACTCAATCCATGTGTTTAAAATGTTAAAAGTGCTACTTCTATACGTAAATCTAGTTCATATACATAGGATTGGAATTTTACTGTTGAATAGATTTTAGATCTGCATACTGGTACTATTTATTGTACTTGTGTGAATTATATATTTTACAAAAAATAAAATTTAGTTTAACAAAATGTGTTTCTTTATATTGTTGTTACAAAAAAATTAAGGACCCCCACCCACGAATATTGCAGACATTGTACATGATTTGTTAGTATACAGAAGACGTTTTAGTATCAGAAAATATTTAAATATTCTTGCAAAACCACTTTTGTCAAAGTTTTGGGTCACATGAGAGGTTGCAGACAATAATCTTTCTTCTAGTCTAGTTATTCACTTTCAGTGTCTATTGATTTTATACCCAAGCCTGTCTGTGCCTCTGAACATTTTAAGATCCCCTACTGCAATGTTAAAAGAGTACAACACATATCAAAGCTTGAGAGAATCCAAGGATAATTTGAGGATAGAAAAATAAGACAATTGATACAAATTTATGCATTATATAGCAGTAATTTGTGCTGTCTGACATACATTTACATAGTAACTAACATAGAAAGTAAAGTATTTACTAGCCTTTGTTGTGTATAGTGTACTATCAATAGAAGCCAGCTAAATGATTTGGAATGTGTACAAAAGCCATGTACAAAAACAGTAATTGCCATTATTTCATGTTTTCAAAATTAAGTGCATCTCTTGCCATCTTTTAATGCCAAAATTTGTGTTAACTGACAAATCACATAGGATCTAACTTGAAATATTCATGAAGTTGTGGGGTAGATAGATCAACAGATTCTCTAGTATTTGAACACATATCAGCTAAAGTGTCGCCACTATTCACGGTAACAAAACCATCATCATCTTCGACTACTTCATATTCATTGATATCTTGAAGTTCCTTATTTCGCCATGACCTTGACCCTGTGGGTGTTGGAAGGTCGAGTGCGCTCACATTGAAAGTGGCCGTTCTTTCTGCACCTTTAACTTTTATACTAGTATGTTTAGTCTCTTCCTTAACATTAGCATTCTCATCTGCCTCACTATTCAATGTGGCATAGTCTTTATATGAACTATCACTAGCAGGATAATAGACCGGCTCATTGACCCTGCTGCTACCAAAACGTTGACCTTTCAAACTTGTGTAGTCATTTCCACTGCTCTCACTACTCGCTTGGTAAATTTCACCATCTCGGATAATTGACACTTTGTGAGAGTAGTCGCTGCTACCTGGAAAATAAAATAATAATTCATATAAGCACTGTATAGGGCATCACAATATTAAAGTTGGATTGTCTCTCATGCTTTTCGGCTTCTGTTGAGCGCTTCATTCCCTGTCTGTTGTTGTTGCCTTTTGGATACATGTGTAACAAATAATTTAATTCAATTTCTAGTTGGTTGTTTTATTGTTGTTAGTATAAAAATTATTGCAATTAAACCTGCTTATACATGTTATTATTATTATAGCAGAACTAATGAACAAGATTTAAAGACTTCAATTAAATTTAAAAACAAATGATAAACCCATTTATAAATGGTCTAGGCACATACTACTAGTAATATTTCTTAGTTGCTTTACAAAGCATACATTGTAATGCTGTCTTACTTTCACTGGCTGGTACATAAGGGTTTTCTGACCCTCCTAGGATACTCTGGTAATCCCTGGACGAACTTTCACTAACAGGAGCATACACACTCTCTGGCCACTGTGTAATGTTGGTCCTTGCATGAGGATATGATGGTCGTCCATTTTCTATCCATTGTATATTTGGATGTGGTGGTCGATGGCTATTGCTTGCCCACATGGCCACACGTGAAGACGACTCCCTGTTACATGACATTGCTGGTTCCATTCCACTCGGCAGTGAACCTGTACCAGGATACATTAACGTATGGTGGAATTCATTATTTATAAACAAGTCATAATTCAAAGATGGTAATTCTAATGGTACTACCTACTACATACATGTACCAAACAGTACACTTTCTGTTTTGGTCTTCTTTACTATACTTATTGATTATATGTTTAAAGCAATTGTATTGATGGAAATGGGTTTTAAAGATTTTCTGACGTAGCTGTCTGACTTTTGCATGAATCAGAAACATATCTTTGACGTCCTGTAGAAGGATCCAGATAAGATCTGTGTTATACTTTGTTGCAGTAACACATTCACCGTTTCATCTCCAATGAACTGGAATTCACATAATTGCAATTAGTGAAATTGCAAATGCTCGATTCAATATTGAAAAATGATGTGGAGAATGTTCGTAATTTACGAATATCTGGTTATGTATGACTTACCATTGTTATGTCTGCCATCACTGGTCATGTGTGTGCTTAGTGTTTCCATAGAACCATTGGACAAGAGTTGTGCTGAACTAGTTGAGCCTCCCATTTCTCGACCTCGAGACTGAAGTGAAGGAATTATTATAGTTAATACACAAAACATACAGGTCCTATAAAACAATACATGTATTGGTTGCTGCCTGAGGTGACATTTCGTCGATGGGTCATCTATAGACATATTCATGTTCAATGATTTATTCATAATTTGCTTGTTTATTTGAGTTAAAAGCCATTTCAAGCAATTACTCACCAACGTTGTACTCCTTTGACCAAGTTCTAAACAATGACATGTACTCTGCAGTAAGGGCAGTGTACTTAAAAGGGAAATCAAAAGTATTTATAGGCCTGATGAATGATTGAAATAATAAGACATCTATGTCTACGTAAACATTGGTTTTGACGTACCAATGGATGCCGTCTTGTTGTGTCATTTGGAACGGTCAGGAATTCGTCTGCCTTCTTTGCTCTTTTACAGCACCTGTGATCAAACATAGAAATATACTCGTATTTATAATATTTAGGCCAGTATAACTAACCATTACTCCTCGACTTCAAACTAGTAAGTTAGCACGATCAACTGTAAGAATCAGACACATTTTTCACATCAAATGTTGTTAAACTAGTATAGTAATTGTACCTGTCAGGACGAATTTACACGTATAATCCATTTTAACAGACAAATACCAAGTTCCAATGATATGGACAAAAACATCAATGGCAACAAATCGGACAAAAACTTCGTCCACGGTTTTACACAAAACATGGAAATTGGACTATCGCAGTCAATGGCAGTCGATGTTTGGTAAAATCAATGATAGAAATGGTTAAATACAGTTCTTAAAAGTGACATATAAGACATGCAAAAATATTAACAAGGTGATCAACAATGTCAAAGAGCAAAGTAACAAAACATACAAAAAAAGAAAAAAGAACTTACGGGGTGACCTTACAGCAACACAGCACCATCCATGTGAAGAAGGTACCGACCAGATAACATCCCACCGCAACAGATACAATAATGGTTGTACCATAACACACATCGTCTATAACATGAAATAATTGAATGATTTAATACTTTAGTGCTCTTCCTATTGAGTCATAATGTACGTGCAAATTTTAAAAATGCTTTTATTGGTTTGCTCCCTGGTTGACTGCATACTAGTACATGTACATGGATGTGCTTTCGTGGAATGACTACAAGGAATGACACGATCACAAGACAATGTTTCTAGACTATGAGGCTTACTGTACACTGGGTTTCCATTGGAACAAATATAACAGTTTCATACAATTCATTCATTTCATAGCATTCGTTTCTGGTCAGCTTTCTTGTGTTGCTACGTAAATACATCTGGGTGCATGGAGTTGTCACCTTTTTGTTTTGTGTATACCGTGAGGAAACCGGATTAAAGTTAACTTCGAAAATAATTTGTTTAATTCTGAACCATTAAGACCCTACTGCATAACATTCTAAAACAACTTATTTCAAGTTCCAGTGAAAGGAAGGGGATGTTCCTTGTGATATTTTACGAACCTTTAACAAGTTTGCTTTCCTCTGTGTCAATGGTCGTAGATGTGCTGCTGTACGGGGTAGTTGAAACTGAAAATGAACGGAAATTATACAATGTTATTGTACATATAAAGGAGTATGATATAAACTGATACGTGCACGTTGATATAATTATTCCGATCGTGGGTAGCACGGCATTTGGTTGTAGGGGTTTTTCTCGTATGCACTAGTATATCAATGGTGTGTTCAATGATCGGACTAACTGGTATTAGATTTAGATGATGAACGCCCTGATGGATTAGAATGGGTAGGGCGGAACCACTCTATAAATTAACAAGACTATAAAGAGACACAAATTAGGGTTTTTTTTCATTTGGATTATTTCAAATTTAACATTAATCAACATTAGCTTACATTTATTGATGTCAACAGGGGGTGCTGGTGGCAATAAGCTTGCATTGTAAACCATTTCCTGGCAAAATTCCAAGAATCCGGGCACTTTATTTACCGCTGTGCATTCTGGTTCCTTTTCTACAGGAAGTGTGGTGCTAACGATGTTTAAATGACATTCACTGGTCAATCTGAAATCAAACGAGTGCATTGATATATGGTTATGAACATCCGAATAACGTACTCAGTATGACTTTGTTACGGTGACTGGCGTTTTTCGAGTTGGTTTTTGTCCTATTTGCTGTGGCGTCAGGTTGGTGCTCCATCGTTTTATGGTGCTTGTGCTAGCTTGGCTTTGTCGCGCCATGGACATATTTATTGTTATTGTCGCTTAACAAATTTGCTAGGTAAAACGCGCGGTTCTATTCATTTCATGAAGCTTTATGTTACGAGTGCGTGATTCATGACGTATTTCTTCATCTTTCAGTAAATGGTCTGGAGTCGTTGTCCGACCATTGAAAAAGGGATGGTGTTGCCTTAAAATAATTTTTATTAACATTTGTAATCATTTCTTATATTTTGTGTTGATGTTGGAACTTACCCTGCCCTCTTACAGCCAACTTGGAAACATGTCGTCTCTTTACCGTAGTGTTTGCACGGTGCAACAAAACAGTTCTTGGCACCATCAGCCACTGTTGTCACCGCGAGGAAACAGACGATTCCCAAGATCTTCATGACAGTTGGTCCTCGGATTGATTACAACACAGCTGATTCCTGTATTTACAAAATAGAAACCAGCGACATTGACACCGACAAATTGTATGCGAAATAATAATGGTCTGGTGATAACCAAAGAACATCAGCAGAACATGGAAAATACAGCTGTATTAATATTAACTCGGTTAAACCTATAGTATGTGACGAAGCACTAAATTTGAGGTTCGTGTGGGTGCTAGAGAAATGACTGATGTTGAACCATCGAGTACATGTTATCTCGATACACCGCTTCTAAGTTTCGTCAGAGAATTGTGACCGTATAACCCTTTGGTGTAACTCCTGAAGATACTGTGTACATATCCTAGTTTCGTCTAAGCGTTACTCCGCCCTCAGTTCTGTCAGAGCCATAAGTACGACGATATAAGTACAAATATCTGAAGGGACTGAGAAGAGGTCATCGGGATTACAAGTACTACTCTAACAATAATAAAACACACAAATGAAAGTGTAAGGATATCTTTACTTTCTAAAGTTGTGTGCGATGCATGTCTGTTAGGCATACATAGATAGTAAAACAAAGAAACCCTCAATACGAAAATGTGGAAACACTAAAAGACTCATTCATTACATCGGAAGCATAAATTAGTTCCATTTGGTAAGTATTTCAAGTCACTAATTAGTAATTACCAAATTTAACGCTGAAAATGTCATACCGCCAAGTAAGGTGCGTAGAACTTATGAAATTTTGTAGATGGATAATGGAAATGGAAAGCAGTCGCTCAATATTATGATAATATGTGTACTTATTCGCAAATTACCATCTTACGTACAGAAATAAATTCTAAATTAGATTCGACATGTAGTCCATTTTCTGCACACCTATGATTTGATTGTGATTGGTTTTGTAAAATATATTAAATAAAATAAGAAAACAATCTTAAGCTTACTTATCTATTCATTCAGAAATCCTACAATACCACAACAAAATATGTACTCATACTGAATACATAACATGCACAGCGTACAAGTATGAAAGTTTGAAGTGAATCAACCGGAAATATATCATGATGGCATTTCCGGTAGCGTTCATCAGGAATGTTACAAAAAACGCCAACATTTCTGCTTGAGGATCGCGATAGAAAATACTGGTCGAATGTGCTATTCCGCTAATATGATAATCATTCAAAACTGCTAGGTTTGTGCAGTTTCGACTGCAACCCTCGACGATTGACTGCGGTTGCCGAGTGTGAAAGCTCACGATTTACTTGACAATGACTCCGTTGCTGCCATAGTGGTGTTTCAATGAAAGTCTCTTGTGTGGTACCTTGAAAAGGCAGCAGTATGGCGTCGATCTGTCCCCTTTCGTCAAGCCCGGTTGTGCCTTCCGTTATCTATGTTTTATCAGAAATATTGTCATTGTGGGATTCAAGTTGTTGCATGATAGTCTATGCCTCGGCTTTGGATGGTGTGATCCATGATTTAGCAATAGCAGCATGTTATGTTTGTGTGGTCATCCAGGGTAGATAGAAATTGAAATTTTTCGAACACAGTTTGATACATTTTAAACTAATATTGAACCTTCACTTTTTGCGTAACATTCGAAAAATGGCATATTGAAAGGAAAAACTTATTTGATGGAACCATGAAACAAATTTTTAAGCCAGCATGAAAGTACATTGTATATTATACAGATTGTAAAACTTAGAAACATTTAATCAAATGAGTTCTGGCTGGTGGAGATCTCGTCTTTTGCCCAGTAAACTGAGTTATCCTCGTGAATAGATGCTTTGTTTGGTACTTTGCGATGGACATATTTTTAATAGTATACCTAACATACATAATGTGCTACGGCAAAACTATTGTAACTGATTCATTGTCATGTATTAGTTACAATTGTTTTGCGTCTTAAGTCATTTGTAAGTTTGAGTAAATCGAATTGGCTTTGAACTTCCCACAGGTTTTTTAAAACTATCACAAGGGATTGTGAATGTCGCAATCTTAAGTGTTTTTAAAGATATGTACGCGAGTGAGTTCGCTTTATGTTTTCTTTTGAAGTTCGAATACCAATCTCCTAAAACATCTCAAATTAAGAATTATGTAGCTCGGTTCAAATCGAGAACGTGTGGAGCTCATACTCAGGAAATGGACTGTTGTACAACTGCAACATACTAAATTTATACTAAATACTAGCTGTGTGGCTTCTGTATATTTCAACACGACGGTAAATTTCGGGGATTTTGTGTTGTACTACGCTAAAGGGGGAAGAGTTCCTATCTTGGTTAATGGTACACCTAAGAGAATGTTGTTCGTATTTTCTGTATTAGACGGTGGATAAGAGTCAGCCGTCACGTGTCGCATGATGTTAACTTACACTATAAGAAACAGGTTTCATATCCGACTACTGAAGATGATAAATACTAGTATGGTTTTGAATTACAACTTTGTTTTTTTCAAAATTCGACCTCTGAATAACCACCATGTTCATTTTATATTGTCAGAAATCCCAAATACAAAAAAGTATAATAGATTTTCTAAATAAATATTAATATATTCTGACTCGTGCACCAGAGTGTATACATGTAGTTCAATCTGACTTGTTTGGGTCAGTTTTCCGTGTCCGGTGGAAACACTCCATATTAAAATATAAGAGTAGCCTACTAAAGAATTATCAAATATAGCGCAATAATATAATACAAACACTGTTGTTGTTAAGTACCCGTCGCAACCATTTCAATTGTCTACTTGTATTTTCCCACCAACACTTGGTTACAGACACTGGTAGGCCTATATGGCAGTCTCAATCAGGATCAAGCCATGAATGCGATATGTAAGAGAAAAGTATAAATAATTCGACACATGGACTGGTCCTACTTTGGACCTTGAGAATCTAAAATAAACTTTTTAATAGAGATGGTCTAAACCACAGCAGAGATCCTATATATATATATATATATATATATATAGAAGATCCTGACCACGGGTAACTGTATGGTCACTATCATTGATAAAGACTAAAACACAAACAATAATTTATATAGCAACTTTTTTGTGTTATCAATGATGATGCAGTTACATGTGGTATAAACTTGTGTGAGAGTGAAAAAATCTAACACAGTCTTTACTCTAAACTGGAACAGTCTAATTAACCAAATACCTAAAATACATTTGTACTTGAATTAACCTTAAATAGCCTATATATCATTTAGCCTACAGTCTTTTTATATTTGTATTTTGAAATCTTTGGTCCAAACATTAAGGTTGATCTGTTAATTACTTTATTGTACGTTTTTATTGATTTTATGTGAAATATGACTTTAATATTGAGATGGTCGTTACGTGAAATACATATACTAGAGACTATCGCAACGTATCAAAATTTTAATGGGGAGCAACTCTGATAGTCTTATTAGAAAATATTGTACTGGTTACTTCCCTTACTTCGGAAATCTGGATGGTTCGGGTTTTATTCACAACGACTATGAAAGCTGTATTCTGATTGGTTCATTTTCGTCTAATTGACCAATCAGCATGTACGTATTCAACAAATAACGACACAGATTTGCGTCAGGTTTGCACAATTTTATTGATTTACAGGCAATATTTAATCTTATTTATCCATAAAAATACAATATCCTGTACGCTCAAGTACAGAATCAAGCTTTCCCTTTTGTTTTACAGTAATACAGAGTCCGGATAGGTAACCGTATTGTGTAAATTGTCTGAACTTCGACCCGACGCGTTTTCCTACTTTTCGTTTCGTCGAATATTCTTTTCTTGATGATTTGGCGAATATATTTGATATTATAAAAGCTAGAACTGTAGTCGATAAATCGTATGTATACTAAGGTTTCGTTATGAGAGAATGGGGGCATAGCCATCCGGTCAGGTTTCGCCACACTGCCCAGTGCGCCACTGGCTAGTTGACCCACCATTTTGTTTAATTGAACATGACAAGTCATGCATGATATTGTATTTCTTATTTTACATATGCATTACCAGTAGCCTCTGAATCACGGAAACACACAAAGGGATCAAATAAGGGCAATACTTACATAATATAGCTTGAATGTACTGCGCTCTGTAAAACACAACCGCTCAGGCTCACGTCAAACTTGCTAAGGACGTTCCGCTCGTTCCACGCTCTTACGTCACGTCATGACGTCATTCCTAACGTGCGCCCGTTCGGTCGGGATCGAGCACCGTTCAGCCCATACTAATTGGGCCTAATTGGCTGATACAACACTCCCCCCGACTTTACTTGGGCCACTATCTGGGTCTGCTGGACAACATGACCAAGCAGTAGGATGTAGATGTCTCTTGTAGAAAACCACTTCGGCCGGACAAAATGACCGGGCCTAATGGATGTAGATATCTCTTGTAGAAAACCACTTCGGCCGGACAACATGACCGGGCCTAATGGATGCAGATATCTCTTGTAGAAAACCACTTCGGCCGGACAACCTGACCGGGCCTAATGGATGTAGATATCTCTTGTAGAAAACCACTTCGGCCGGACAAAATGACCGGGCCTAATGGATGTAGATATCTCTTGTAGAAAACCACTTCGGCCGGACAACCTGACCGGGCCTAATGGATGTAGATATCTCTTGTAGAAAACCACTTCGGCCGGACAAAATGACCGGGCCTAATGGATGTAGAGGACACAGTAGAAAACCACTCTTGCTGGACAACATGACCAAGCATCAGGGGGGTAGAACTCACTGCACCGATCGTCCTCTTCTTGGCTTGAGTAGGGGAGATTTATTTTGGGGCGTGTTGATCTAGTTCCAAGTGAAGTATGTAGAATCCAGGTTGGCTGGACAACATGACCAAGCCTAACTGATAACAATTTGATGTTCCGAATGAAGAATGTAGAACCGGGGTTGGCTGGACAACATGACCGAGCCGAACTGGTAACAATGATGGTGTCCCGAATGAAGAATGTAGAACCCAGGTTGGCTGGACAACATGACCGAGCCTAACTGGTAACAATGATGGTGTCCCGAATGAAGAATGTAGAATCCAGGTTGGCTGGACAACATGACCGAGCCTAACTGATAACAATTTGATGTTCCGAATGAAGAATGTAGAACCGGGGTTGGCTGGACAACATGACCGAGCCGAACTGGTAACAATGATGGTGTCCCGAATGAAGAATGTAGAATCCAGGTTGGCTGGACAACATGACCGAGCCTAACTGGTAACAATGATGGTGTCCCGAATGAAGAATGTAGAATCCAGGTTGGCTGGACAACATGACCGAGCCTAACTGATAACAATTTGATGTTCCGAATGAAGAATGTAGAACCGGGGTTGGCTGGACAACATGACCGAGCCGAACTGGTAACAATGATGGTGTCCCGAATGAAGAATGTAGAATCCAGGTTGGCTGGACAACATGACCGAGCCTAACTGGTAACAATGATGGTGTCCCGAATGAAGAATGTAGAATCCAGGTTGGCTGGACAACATGACCGAGCCTAACTGGTAACAATGATGTAATGTCTGTCAGTCCAATAATGTTTCTCCAAGTCAGCAGTGTAGAATCCAGGTCGGCTGGACAACATGACCAAGCCTAACTGGTAATTATTTCATCAGATATACAGGACAACATGACCGTGCAACTGACTAAAATAATTATTTCAAAGCGATTCAACGATATTCAGCTAATGGCGATGTGTCATATACAGCTGTCGAGCGTTGGCTACCGTAAATTCCAATACCTTCCGAACTGGCCTCCCCAAGTGTGCAGCAACAGCTTCTGCAGATTCATAGACTTCACTAGGGGAGGACCAGTGATTCTTCGGGTTATGGAAATACGGAGCGTCCGTCTCCAGGATGATGTGATGTTCATCTATTTTCCGAAGGGCCTCAATCTGATCATCGTTGAAACGCTTCGCCATATTGGTGAAACCAAAGTAGGTGTGTGGAAAAGCTGCCAGCCACTTGTTCACTACATAGCTGTCCCCATTGAAGCAGTGAAGATGAAGGTACTGGTTCGAGTGCAGTCCTCTTTTCAGGGTGTGGAGAAGCAGTAGGTAGGCTTCTGTACCACAATCACCATCCATCCCACGGCAGTGCAGGACAACTACATGCCTGGCTTCCACAAGTGGCAACAACTTCTCCACCCACTCCACCTGGGTCGACCAATGCATCATAGGTACAGAGTGATCCAACCCAATTTCCCCCACAGCTCTGACTTTGGGATGTCCTATCAATACCCGGAGATCCTTTAGGTGGGACTCAAACTTTGACTGGCCCCGTTTCGCATGTTTCGGGTGGATGCCTATTGCCACACACATGTCGTCCGGAAACGAAGCCAGCCGCTGCTGAGTAGGGTAAGAGTGGGGGTCACAGAAAACTGCAACTGTTCCCACAAGCTTAACCCTCTTCTCTACCGGGACTGATGCCCTTGATAAAAGGTCCTGCAGGGATGCTGTGGGAGGAAGACCGGCTTTCCTTAGCGTCCTGTCTAAATGGAAATGCGAATCGAAGGCTTCTGGACAGGCGTCATCCCGAATACCCGACAAAAGGTCATCAGGGGCTTGGAACAGCTCCATCCAGTACCTTGCCTCGTCCTCTTCCAAACTGGCAGCTATCAAGTAAAGCACTTTCCAATGGATTAGGGCAGCCGGTGTATTGGGTGGATCTAACTGTAGTTGATCCGGGATGGGGCACTTGAGGAAGGTTCCCAAGGCTTCCATGGCTTGACGCTGACTTGGAGACACCGTCGAATTCTGCAGGGAGCCAAGAACTTTTTGCATCTGGATGAAGGTTAATAGGTCATCCAGCGTGGCTGGCTCACCCGCTATCCAGGTGGCGGCTTGCTTCAATGCCTTCTTCCGTCCCACTAGAACTTGATGCATGTCATGTGGAAGCCGTTCATCGAATATGGTAGGGATATGCTGGCTCATGGCGTGAACTTTCAGGTACCGGCTGTCTCCCTGGCAAGAGGGTACATAGCATCTGGTGCTTCTAGAAGCGCTCCGGCATTTCTTGCTGGTCCGCATATCCCTAACCACATCAGACGGCTTCACAGAGCTGGTGCTATGGGACTGTTCCACCTTGGTCTTCTTGTTTGGCGACGGTTCCAGAAAGCAGGTGAAATTGACCCTCAGGTCCCTCACCTCCTTAAGGGCTCCCTTGCCAGTGCCTGCGGGAAGCATGTCTGCCCTACGTTTATGGGCCTTAGCTCCATGCCTTGTACCTTTAGGCCTCTCCACAGTATTGGCTGGATCCCTAGTGAGAGGTTCAGGACCCGGAACCAAGTTCACAGAGGCTCCGTTCTTCCCCGGGCTGACAGCGACATTCTCCTTTAGTAGTTCCGCGGGACTGACTGCCAACAGCTCCTCTTCCGCTTCTGAGTCGATGTCCATGTAATCAAGAGGCTCGTTCTCCGGAAGATCCAAAGGGGCAGGTGTAGAGCATGAAGGTTTCGGAAATCTGATATCAACACACCCCTTTCCTGGCTCATACACCTGCTCCTTTCCAGGTTTGACCCTTGGGACCGGGGAAACGTTGTCATTCACCCAATCCCAAGGTGCAAGTTCAAAACAAAGGAGGGCTTTGGCGGCATCCTTCCTCCAACCCCGGCACTTCTTTCCCTTGGAGGGTCCCCCATTGACCTTGTCCACCAAGGCTGCCATCCTGAGGACCAGTGAAGAAAATACCGAGAACTCCTGGCAATCCTTATCCAGCCCCAGCCTTGAAATAAAATTCTCCGCATCCTGATAAATCTCCCCTATCTCAAGCCTGTGTTCTACCTGCTTCACGAAACTTTTTACGATTCTTGATTCCATAGTACCTGTGGATGAAATGAACAAAAATAGGTCAGGTCTAGGTCTTACAGGTCGGACACTTGTATTTATTTATTGTCAAGGCGTCTGTCGCTGTCAGATTGACGCAAGACCCATGATACCACTCATCACAGTAGTCACACTGTATCATGAATCTTCCTTCCCAGGGCCTTCTGCAAGAACAGTACACTGCGGTAAGATCTTCAGGATCATGTTCATCTTCGGCAGTTTTATTCTGTTCCTTTCTTATCCACACCGGGATATTTCTTGCATTACATGGCATCATTCTGTCGTGATTTGTGATGAACACCGCATTCCTCAACTTCACTTGATACACATAGGCGGAGTACTGTTTTGTTATCATACCTGGGCCCTTCCAGGGACAGCAGAGCTTTTTACTTTGACCTTTTACAGTGGCCGTGTCTAATAGATACACTAAGTCGCCTACTTTATACGGCCGCAGAAGAACTCTCAAGTCATAGTTTTTCTTCATTCTTTTAAGGGACGTGTTCAGTGTTCTGCGAGCTACTTCATGAGCCTCATGCATGCGCTTACGTAAGGCGGACACATACTCTGGGTAGTCTGCATGGTCTATAGCAGGTAGTGGAAACATTAGATGGGCCGGTATAGTTACCTCTCTACCTAGCATCAACATATTTGGGGTGAACCCTGTACTTCTGTTTACTGATGCGCGTATAGCCCCTGCTATTTGCTCTACATGCTGATCCCATTTCGCTTGAGACTTACCGATGAAGCATCTTACAGCATCCATCAGAGTTCTATTGAAGCGCTCCACTTGTCCATTCGCAGAAGGTCTGTATGGAGTAGTCCTAGATTTATGAATTTCCAAACACTTACAAAGTGCTTGCACTAGATTACTCTCGAAGTTCCTCCCTTGGTCTGAGAATAACTCAAATGGATAACCAAAGCGTGAGAAGAAACCTCCAATCATGGCTTTGGCTGTAACTTCGGCCTTCTGTGATGGTAATGGTATGCACTCTACCCACTTCGTGAACTGGTCTACCAGCATCAAGCAGTGTTCATTGCCCTGGTCCGTCTTTGGTAGAGGCCCCATAAAGTCTATATGTACCCTCTCCATTGGTGCTCCTGCTTGATACATAGTAAGTGGCACCCTACCATACTTGGCATTCTTCTTGTTTTTACAACAAACATCACATGACAACACATAGTTTGTCACATCCTTGCTTAGATGGTACCAGAAGAATTTCTCCTTTAACTTGGCTTTGGTTCTGGTAACACCTTGATGCCCTGCAGAAGGTATATCGTGATGTAGTCGCAATGCTGTTTCCTGGAGTTCCACGGGCAACACCAATTTAAGGTCCTCATCAGCGATCTTCCGTTTATATATAATACCATCGATCAGCTGAAACAGTTCCTTGTTAACCCAGTAGTACTTTGCAGCTGGACTTCCTAAGAATAATTCTCCTTGACTGTGCACCTTATTGGACCTTAGCCACTCACAAATGAACTTCAATGATTCATCCTTGGCTTGGGCCTCCTTCACCGCTTCGCATGAGAATCCCCAACAACTGGCAACTTTTATCACTGGTGTCCCTACACTGGTGTTAACCATGTTTACTCGTAAACGGTCCCCCACCAAACACACATCAAACTGACTTTCACTGTCAATCACTGTTTCATTCAATAACTGTTCTGCCAATGAATTGATGTTATCCATATCACTGCCACTCCCACAAAGTGCACCATTATCCTGAATGTGACACCCAGTACTATTTACACTTGACACTTGGTTCACTGTCTTTCCAAAATCAATGAGAAGCTCATTTTCACTGACTTTACCCAGTTCATTCACATTAAATTCCTTTACACTATGGGTATTATCACTTGCGCGGAACACATCACTTTCACCGTTCAAATCATAACTCACTGAATTCAATGGAATACATTTTTCCTTAACTCCACCGGGCTCTAACAAACAGAATGTGTCATCATTCCAACCAAAATGTTTCATATCTGAATTATTCATGTCCCCGGCACACTGATCCATATCGAGCAAGACAGCATCTGAGTGACAACATGTCTCTCCAGTATGTCTGTTAGTTCCAATTCTACTCACTCTCCGTTGAACCAACCCGGTCACATCATCAACTTCCTCGGTGAATTTAGCCCAATCCCGATCAGCTCGCATGCAGTAGTTACAGCCTCCACATGGTAGGTCCGTCAGTTTGATCCCTGCCACATATGAAGAACATGGTGTCAGTGCTTCCGGTATCCTCGAAAGGGAATCCGCATTTCCGTGCTTGATCCCGGGTCTGTGAACGACAATCATGTGGTACTGCGATAGTTCTTCCATCCATCTAGCCAGTTGTCCCTGTGGTTCTTTGAACTTTAATAGCCAAGTTAAACTGGAATGGTCTGTTCTCACCGTGAATAATCTTCCTAACAAGTGGTACTTGAACTGCCTTGTGAATCGTACTATACTGAGCAGCTCCTTCCGCGTAGTGCAGTAGTTCTTCTGTTCAGGAGTGAGGGAGAAACTACCATATGCCACAACTTTTTCCTCGCCATTTTGAATTTGGAGTAGTTCCGCGCCAATAGCCAAGTCAGACGCATCGCAATCTAAGATAAATGGATCTTCGTTGTTCGGCAAAGCCAACACAGGCGGTGAAGTCAAGGCTTGTTTTAGGTACGCAAAGGCTTCGGCTTCTCTATTGGTCCACTTGAATGGCTTCTTACCAGTTAGATCATACAGTGGTTTAGCTTCACCTGCGAAATCTTTCACGAATAGTCGATGGTAATTAGCTAAACCAAGAAATCTCTCCACATCTTTTGAGCAGGTCGGAGTCGGCCAGTTTTCAACAACTTCGGTGTCTTTTGATGACATTGCCACTTGATTGTTGTTTACTATCCGTCCCAAGAACTCCACTTCGGGTTTACAGAACAAACACTTCTTAGGTTTCAACTTCATGCCATACTGTCTGAAACGGGCCAAGGCCTGGCGAAGGTTAAGTAGATGTTCGTCGAAAGTATTACCCATCACCAGAATATCATCAAGGAAGGCTAGTACAGTTTTCCAGTTCATCCCCCTCATAATCAAGTTGACTACCCTGGAGAACGTAGCTGGGGCATTTGTCAGACCAAACCCCATACGCACATGTTCAAATAAACCATACTTAGTAACAAATGCTGTTTTCCTCCTGTCCTCTTCCTTTAATTTGACCTGCCAATAAGCTGAATTCGCGTCCAACTTTGAAAACCACATACTACCTGACAATGTATCTAAACAGTCTTCTATTAATGGGAGTGGGAAAGTGTCCTTCACTGTGATGTCATTCAGAGCTCGATAATCAATACAAAACCTCATAGTCCCATCTTTTTTTCGGATTAGAACAGGAGCAGAAGCCCATTCTGACACAGATTCTTGAATAACCCCGGCATCTACCATTCGTTTCAAGTGTGCTTCTTCTTCGTTCACGAAACATGCTGGGGTTCGTCTCATGCGTTGTTTGATGGGTTTGGCATCCCCTGTGTCGATCCCATGTTCAATCTCAGTAAAGCTGCCTAAATCAAACTCGTGAGCAGCAAACACATCATGGAACTCCCTGAGTAATTCAGCCAATTTCTGTTGTTGGTCACTAGTCAAATCTTCACATGATCTTTCAAACACATCTTGCAGATGAGGTGGTACCTTGATAGCTTCTTCTTCCTCCCCAGTTCCTTCAGCGTTGATTTTGGTATTACAACATGTAACCCCAACACCCTGTCTGAGAGGCTCATCCCCTTCTACGGAATCACTATCCAATATCACCTCCTCCCCAATCTCAGTCGCTATTCCCACTATAACATTTTTATTCAATGTTTTATAGAAGTCAGTACAATTCACCAGACACACAACCGGTTCAGAACCTTTCCGACACACTGTCCTGGGCATTATGACACCTAGACCCTCAGATGGTTCAATATAATATTCATTCAGATCACTATTCATTTTACACATTATTTGCTTCACCGAATTAGGAGGTATCACAATCCTCTTCTTTAAAGTAACCCTTGCTGTGGTAGGATTTTCCGCAATAGTGGAAGACTGCATCGGAACAGCCTCCCCTTGCACCAATAACACTTTCGAAGAGAAATCGAGAATAACACCTTTATCTTCCAACAAATCATGGCCAAGCAACACCTCATCACCAATTGGAGCCACATATAACTGTTCGTAGAATGACTGGGACCCCAACTTCAACCATATTGGTTCTGTCTGAAAACTTCTCATCTTGGTGTTATCTGCCATCTCAAGATCATGATAACTTACTTTCCTAGGCTTATTCTTTATCTTCTCAAATACTCGCTCAGCTACAATTGTGATATCTGCTCCCGAATCCACCCTGGCTGTGGTCCGAACTCCACCAATTACCATCTCAACCATGGAAGATCCTGCACGCAGTCGTTGCACCTTGATGCTGTTTTGGGCTTTGTAACCCATTTCTATGGTAGTTCTTTGCTTCACTGTATGACTATAAGCCTGCTGTTCCACCTCAGAACTACCATGCTGGTCAGGGAATACAGAAACCAGGTGTGGCGGTTGCGGACAAGATGACCGCATTGTACCTTCCGGTGTCCCTTCTTCCCCCTTACCAATCATATCCCCATAGCGGTTTTCTAATCTATGGGGCTGGGATACAAACCGCGTTTGACCAGCCCTTAGTGGTTTAAAGACTGTCTGTACTTTTCGCAGTCTCTCTTGAAATGTCCCTTCTCTTTGCAAAAGTAACACACAAATTCCTTTTGGGTAAAGTTAGATTTACCTTCATTCCTAGTCCTATTTGACCTTTCCCCAGTCTCCAGCTTCAGTACCATTTCGGTTAGTTTTTCTATTGAGGCCTGCATTTGCTGGATGGTGTCATGTTCTTGGGTACCCACAACGTTTATTTTGAGAGGGTCATCCCTGGCCTTCTTCTTTGAGGACACACCATACACTGCCTGGGTGGTATACTGGAAATGCTTCACCGCATCCAGAGCTTCACTCATAGTTTTCGGCCGCTGTAAACTAGCATGACTTCCGGCATCCCTATCATAGCAACCTTGGCAGAATTTTATTATTGCTTCTTCATTTCCATGAATTTCTGGGAGATCCCGGAATGCAGGGGTGGCAAGGGAAAGAACTCTATCTGACCATTCTTCCAGGGATTCTTCACTGTTCTGCTTGGCCTGGTTGAATTTGGCTCTTGAGGTAGCCACCAGCTCACTCACTCCAAACCGTCTACCCAGCTGCTCTAAGATGGTGTTCAGGGATCTGTGACGGAGTTTTTGGTAAGTGAAAAACTCCAAAGCTTTTCCTCTCAAACCCCACACTAGGTAGTCCTTGGCTTGGTCCTTAGTCCAGCCCAAGACATCGCGGTAACTGTAAAATACCTCCTCGAAAGCTACCCAACTTGTTTTCCCATCATACATCAGGTTTTTTGGGCATTCCCTCGGTGTACCCCTCTGGACATCTCTTTTTGACGGCTTGGGTCTCCTGACTCTTCTAGGGATGTCTGCCGAACTTGATGCATAACCCCTACGACGATCCCTGCGTACATGTTTGGGAGATTTTGAGGCAGTGGATATGGAACCATCACCATCAGAACTTGATCCACTACTGGTATCTGAACTTGTACTAGACTGATGTCTAGTCAACAATGCGTTCCCATTGTTTTCGTCCCTACCTTTTAAGGCATTTTGATAACCCTTAGGAACATAGGCATTATCATCCAAAGTGAGGCGTCTAATCCTGTCCATCAGGTCGTCATTGTCCCGTCCGTTATATGAAGCCCCCTCCTCCATAACACCAATGGGGCTATGGCGCAGAGTGCTTGAACTAGCCTGATTAAGGCTAGATTTTGAAACATTTGCATGCATATTAGGGTCAGAAGTAGAATGGGAATTAGGACTTGGCAAAACAGTTTTTGATTTATCAGATGACTCAGAGTCCTCCATGAAATTCATGAAAGACTCATGACCTAAAGCCTCTAATCGGTCTTGCAGAGCCTTATCTATACTACAGAAGTCTATTCTGCTGAGCAGATCCCCGGACGGTTCAAAGCCCAACGCCAATTTCAAATTATCGGGCAAAATAGTAGTCATTTCCCTAAGATTAATAATGTATTGGGCCCTCTTAGGACCCACATTGGGCAACCTTTGCAATTCATGAAAACTGGCAAAATTGATAACTATTTTACCCTCCATTTTAGAAACGCCATTTTGTAGTGCCATGATCTAAAAGCTATAGTTAATATAGTTATTAACAAAAAACACAATAATTGTTGAATATGAAATTTATAATGGAACAATAATGCAAATATCAATGACAAATCGGACAGGTCAAGTCAGACGCTAAGTCAGAATAGACGAAATCTCAGTATTTCCACACAATGGACTGGATGCTGTATGTGGTAGTGGTTAGATCATACGACCGACAAAAAGTCCAGGCCAGTATAACATAAACAATACAGTCAGAATAGACAAAATATCAATATTCTAAAAGTAATTCTCGGACAGGAAATCGTGGCAAGAAAACTATAACCGACAAAATATCTAGGCTAATAGTGACCAAACCACCAATAACCTTACACTGGTACAGAAGACAAAAAGCCTTGACTGAACCAGATTTTAAAGTATCAGTAATAATAATCTGAACAAAATGATCAAGATTTTTCAGCTAAGGGGGGCTGATATACCGCTGAACTTTATATAACCGTCTAAAAGACTGGTTATGTAACTCTATAAATAGTCTAGTAACACGAACCCTCTGTTGACTGATGATATCCACCAAATATTCAGAAATGGTCCAAAAAGTGTAACTGCAAACTATAATAGAATAAAAATATATATGACAGCATTCACAGATATATGACCAATATCAAACTCATATCCAACCCATACCCCGGTAATCAACCCTAGGGCACACCCGTGCCTATACCGTGTTAAAGACCAACAGGGGCCAAGATTGGATACCAAATATATTGCTGATATATCTTATATACCCACTCAGTTAAACAGCAAATGAGTTGAGCTTCATGATGAGACCATAAACCCTATATATTTACAATCCAATCTCCACTCTGTACTGAACCCCATTATATGGAGGCAAACAAATTCAGTACAGTTAAATAAAACATATATTAACCTAGAATAGTGAACCGCGTACCCCGCGCTATTGAACATTGTTCCCTGGACTCCTGCTACAAACATCCTGAACAACTTTTATCCCCTTCAATAACACTGTGTAGTTCCCCTATGCCAAATAATGGTAAGCTAGACTGCATACTGTATTGGGGTTCGCAATACCAATATACATCATAGACCACCCCTACTATTAACTTTTCAGGGTCATACCACCGTTATACCACCCCTACTACCTCAAGGGCTAAACAAATACCCGGGACTCCATTTAACATACGCTGGACCCACACCCCACAGAACCCTACTCTAGTGCTTTAATTGGATTGCTCGGACATAGATAAAATATAACGTTAAATATTAAGACCAGCTTAATGTACAAGTTTCCGGACAAACCCATCGGTCATATTTCATAAATCTCGTCAATAGAGCCTCATCGGAACTTTGAAAATTACTTTTACTCCCCTTTGTGATCCCTAACAACTTCCTAACCTGGGGTTGTATCACACAAAAGGGGCATATCACGGAAGCAATATACACTCCACTCAACTCAAACGCTGGTTAACTATATTAAAATCACAGAGGCTCACTTATAAATTTTTTACTTCTTACAAAATACCCAAATATAAAACCCTGAATGTTCCAATAAATTATTCAATAAATCAACAGTTCCTCAATAATATAAAAAGTATTCCCGCCGGCTATGCTTTAGTCAATAAATAATGAATACCGATATCATTCACCCATTTATTTATAATAATACTGATATACAGTATAGAAAAATTATTATAGATCCCATTATACCTATATTCCAAACCCACAATGAAATAAATCACTGAGTGATTATCAAAAAGTACTAATAATGAATGAGAATTGTAGGTGAGTACCTCAAAAATGGTCAAAACGGAAATATATTATTATAAAACAATAAAAAACAGTATTTTGGTTGATTTACTGCCAGCATCTGTTTTGAACTCAAATTACATTCCGAAAATAGATTACAGTAAATGTGTATCATAGAGGTATCTAAGGTATAGATCTAATATAAATATTGGGTATCGCATCTATAACAAAAACCAGATCTCAAAATATTACCAAAATGATATTATTCAAGAGTTGCCCCAAATATTATAAAGATTGGTCAGAAACTTGTAGACTCTAAATGATCAATAAGTCATAAGGATATTGCAGAGATGAAACACTGGTATACTACAGGCATACTTCAGAAAATAAAAGGGCAAGTTTAGCAGCAAAAGTACATCAATCAAATAACCATCTAATAAAGTACAAAGTTGTGCCAAGGGAAGTAACTCCGATGTCAAGAAAGAATGTAAACAAAGGAATTAACTCCCTTGCCTCATTTTACAAAAAATCAATATCGAGTAAGGACGACTGTTCGTGCATTATGGTTGCGATAGTTCATTGAAATACGGTACAATAATATAAGCCAATGATGACATGAGGCATCTTACGCCGAAAAAACATTACCGAATCATTTGGCAAATGACAAAATTATGGAAATAGTGCGCATTAATATGTCAATATCCGCGGACACGGTAACCTTAGCGACGCCAGCGGGAACTACTTTAAAATGTAAACAAGAACATAGCGTAAAACGCTGATAAATACACCAACTAAAAATTTAACGATCGCCCAAGAATATTACATGGCAGAAACTGCAGGAATAATGAGCCCCCTTACCCCGTGAATTCAAATAAACCCTTCAACAACGAAAAGACGCAAGTCACGTGATACTTTCAGCGGAAAAATACAGCCTCGTTATCGAACGATGACCCGTAGCGAGGTCACCGACTGCTATTACAAGTTAACCCCTTACTGTAAATTCCCAACTTCATTCTAACCCATTCCCCGGTATTCAACCCTAGGGCACACCCGTGCCTATACCGTGCTGAACACCCATGAAAATCAACCCTAGAGCAAACCTATGCCTTTACCGTGCTGAAGATCATGACCGAATGCGTTTGCCATCGCATCCACCGGCATTAGAAAAAGTAAACAAACTGCTTTATCGTATCACGTGACCCACAACTGTAAACAATGCAGTTCGTCCGCCCTGCATCCCAAAAATGACGATTAAATACAACAGCCATTCATAAGAAGCAGAACAATCGCACAACACAGCCTAATAATGCAGATATAAACCCTTACCATTCCCTCAACAAAAAAGAGAAAAGAAAAACCCACCCTTTGTGCGATCCGTGATTCAACATGGCTGCAACGTTCATGCGTTTGCTAGACGCATAGAAATACCGAAAAAACCCTAAGAATCACAAATATACAATTTGAAATAACAAGGTACACCAAGAAAATCCACTTACTTGTGATATAAATCCATAATCCAAACACTATTCCTCCGAATAATAAACACAAACAATCCACGCGTGAAAAAATTCAAAAAACAAAACAAACAAAAAAACAAAAACAAAAAAAAAACCAGTTTCTCTCGTCGCCAATATTGTATTTCTTATTTTACATATGCATTACCAGTAGCCTCTGAATCACGGAAACACACAAAGGGATCAAATAAGGGCAATACTTACATAATATAGCTTGAATGTACTGCGCTCTGTAAAACACAACCGCTCAGGCTCACGTCAAACTTGCTAAGGACGTTCCGCTCGTTCCACGCTCTTACGTCACGTCATGACGTCATTCCTAACGTGCGCCCGTTCGGTCGGGATCGAGCACCGTTCAGCCCATACTAATTGGGCCTAATTGGCTGATACAACAATGATAAACAACTTTCAAAACTGTAACCTGTTATCTACCGCAGGCACAGGTGCTACCGAGTGATTTTTTATTGATTTACTACGTCTATGTGTAACAGGCGAAGAAAAATGTGCAACCAGACCAGGATTCGAACCTGGGACCCTTCGCTTACACGACAAAAACTCTACCAACTGAGCTAGCCGGCTGCTTTTACAAGTTTCTTCCCTTATCAGTTATTAAATCCTATACACCCGGCTACATATGCAACAATGAAATACAAATATCGTGTCAGATGCAACACCATGGCCCGGTCGGCCCTCCACCCTGGGATGAACAGTGGATAACAATGTTTTTACCTTCCCGCTTCCCCGCACTGCTGGGGAAATGATGGGATGTTTTTTCTGAACCAATACCCTGGGGACAGTATTTAGTTGTCAGGGGTTCTGGAAAATACCAGAAATTTTACCATCAAATGTCTGCCGCAGGGCCCTAAAGTTAAAGTCCCTGATAGAGCTTTGCTTTGCAATGGCTATGATCCATGATTTTGTTTTTACCTTGTCTGCTCTGTAGAACTTTTTTGAAGTCATTGTTTCCTTGCACAGAGCTATCAAGTGATCAGTAGCGTTTTAGTTATGCAACAGATTTTCCACTGTTCCTTCCTCAAACCACTGTTCCTGTACCATGTCTTTGGTCACAAGGTTAAAGTATCATACTGGAGGGCACTGGGCAGCCCATTGGAGATTATTCCTAATGTGTGCATTAGTATTAGTATTAGTAATGATTACCTGGTTCCTCTAATAAGTTGATTAAGACAACACGAAAAATAGGTGAAAATATGGGTATACATGTGTGGTCACTACCAACTGTCAAGCGTTGGTCTAGCGCTGAAGTGTACACTGTAAGCCTACAGTGAATGCTTTTCAGCTGGAATTTAATTTTTATTTTCTGCTTTACTTGTATAATTTCATGCATAAATTTTATTGTTTATTTCTACTTGCACAAATTCCACTACACTATTGCTAGTCTATTAGGTAAGGCTAGAGTGATCGAGAATCTAGTGTATCACACCAACATGTGGTATTCTTGTTTCTTGAATGTTAAATAAAGAAATACAAAAATACAAAAAAAAAATGGAGGTCTGTAAAAAGTTTGGTAGAATGATCAAAAGACTCAAATTCAATCAATGGAAAAAGCAAGGCATATTGTTACATACGTGTACTGTACATGATGTGCAGACAAAAGCCATCATAATGGTATTTTCTATTAGTTCCATTTCTGTGTGGATCACTACCAAAACTTTTTAACATGAGACAAATTCACATGTAGTGTACTCCCTAAGGTATTGATACATATATATACATATTCCCAAAACAGGATAATTTTAGCCTTTATAATGCTTCTCACAAAAAATAACACACAGCATAGCCTAAAAAGATTCAGAATATATGAGTAAACTGTATGAGTATACATGTACAAAAATCTGTTCGGCTTAAACCATTTAAATCTGTAAATACTGGACAGACTGCTTTATTCCATGCACATACAATATTAGCATTCCATTTCATATGTCAGAATAACAATACAGCAAATTGAAAAGTAATTTTAGTTTTATTATATCATTTGTCACTGACATGTTTTGTCAAAAGAGATACATTTGCCTGGGGCAATTAAACATACAGATTTTGCCTCAAGGTTTGTCATAAATCCTAACATTCATGTATATATATAACAAAGAACTTAAGCAATTTGTATCTTATTGTTACACAAGTCACAAGCTGAATGCATCAATGAAGGATATAACAAATATATTAAGGTGCTTTATATGAACATTTTCTGTGAAATAGATTATTATTTGGTCACTATGATGTTAAATGCTAGCAAGTGTTTACAAGTGTGCTGTCATTATTGTTCATATACCCGCATTTGAATATATTACATTATCAACTCATAGTTTGAATGATTTATTTAGGATTTATATAAAAATGGAAACAACTGCACCTTTGGATTTTAACTTTAACGCAAATTAATGAAATTATTCATTAAATTACTGGTTTATATTTGAAATGTTTAAGTTGGGAATTAAAATATACATAGTTAATTTTACTTTGTATGCAATGAGACGTGGTAGTTCATGACTATTCATAATTTAAAGGATACTGAGCTACTTTGGAGAATGGCAGTATCAGTTTTGATTTGAAAATGAATGTCAAAATGTTAAAATACCAAACCAAACGTTATAATTGTAGGACTATGAGATGTTGTAGCCCTTATGGTATGTATTTTATAAAGATATTATAAATATACTAGATATTTTATGTGTACTTTGTGTATTTGCAGAGGTCACCAGTTTGGTAATGTGTATGTAAATAACTGGCAGCCATACTATACAGGCTACACAATGTTAGAACCAGCCCAGATCAAACAGGAACCATTCAATATAATGCACGAACCACTTCCTGATAGGTAAGGCTTCATTTCAATCATTTATCTTTATAATTCTTACTAGTTTTTTGCTAAATTGTGAGAGAAAAAGATCATAAATATCAATAGGCCAACTACACAATTTTTCTCTGAGAATCAAGATCCGTTACAACCCGTCTGACCATTCAGTCAGATAGTAAACACTGTATTATCACTGTATGACTGATGTATGATAGATCATGCTTGTACACTGTACAGCATTTTTGCATGTTGCTCAGTCAAGAAAAGATTGACATGGGACATAAAGTCACAAAATGAATTAATTTCGTGCTCTCCTAGCATTCAGATCATGTATCTTGGCAGTCTTCTGGCTTTTTCCGGTAAACAAGAGAATTTCTCAAAATTGTCCAAAAAGTAATTGCAGACATGTACACGGAAATCACAAGTCTGGTGATGTTATCTGAATTATAATCTTGTCTCAATAATATTATTATATGGCTGAAATGGAATCAAATGACTTTAAAGCATTGTAGCTGCTGTAATTTGAACTGTTGCTATAAAGATGAATTGAGTAAGATAATTATTGTAGTACAAGTGGTAACTCTCCGAAGAAGAAGGCTGGACGACCAAAGAAATTAAAACAAGAGAAGATAACTGATCATGTCACTGTTGTAAAAAAGAAAAGAAAAATTGACAGATTTAAAGGAATGCCAGAAGAGGAGGTTATCCTGAGAGTGTTACCTGACCATCTCGCTCCTAACCTTGACATTGCTATTGTAAGTACTAGGCTACTTTTCTTCATTATTTGACAAAATTGTTTATCGATAATGTCTCTTATAGATAATTTAAATTAACCATAGTAGAATGACTCTTTAAATGAGTTAGTGAACCATACTTTAGGGGCTGTTTTCTAATCTTGGGGAAGTTATTATGGTAACTTGTTGAACTGCTTTTGTTGAGATAAATAAAAAAATAATTTTTTGGGGGAATTAAAAAAATCCCAAAGAAGAGGCCTTAATTAAACGATCCCTATTTTATATATTAATTGTAAGGAAAGAAATTCCTGTCAAATTCTAGTTAACAGTTTAAACAAACTTATCAGTTGCTTATGATTCCTGTCATTGATGTTACTAAGAGAAAAATAATATTTGTTGTGTTACAGGTTGGAATAAATCCTGGATTATATGCTGCCTTTGTTGGTCACCACTATGCTGGACCCGGTAATCATTTCTGTAAGTTCAATGTTTATTTATAAACATTTTTGCATCATTCTTGGTCACTCACTTACTGTCCTACAAAGTTTGATATTATGATGGTTTCACTCTATCTATGTATCATATGCTGAATGTTCTGTGATTGTCTTCGTTATGAGCAACTTAAAAAAAGTTAAAACCATTCTGAATTAATGTCCATTTGTCACATGATCTGAAATTTTCATGGTCGAGTTGCTGATTCACTTAGGACTGCATTTGTTCTGTTAGAAAAGTTTGAAAGATTTATCACTAAAACCCCAACAATTGTTGTACAGCTATTTGAATGACCATAATTTCTGCTGTCTGTTTTTAGGGAAGTGTATGTACTTATCAGGTCTTATACCGGAACCTATGAATGCCATGCAAGACTTCAAGCTTCTCGAATTTGGAATTGGATTCACGAATATTGTTTCCAGGACAACGAAGGGCAGTGCTGACTTGTCAAGGTGCTTTTATACATTAGACTTTCTGATACAGTGTTTGTTTTGCATGCTATGTGCTTATTTGACTATATTTAGCCCCATCCTTAAACATTGTTTAGTTGGCGTAACTTAACTCAACAAAATCAAATTGTGCCTGTTAATATTTTTATCAGGAAAAAAATGGTCATTACCTGTATGCCCCCGTCTCTCACACAGGCACCCGTCATGTTATGCCCCCCCCCCCCCCCCTGTAGACCCCAATACTACCCAGGTACCACCACCAACCCAAAATATAAAACCCCAGCACATATTTTACACATATAACACCAAATAAAATTGTTTTCAACAAAATATATTACACAACATGTGGTATAGTATGAGATGATATAAAGGTCGCTGACAAACGGCATCAGACGAGACACTAGTCTAGTTTCAGAAGGCCGTGAGCGCGTAATTTTCGCACCAGCACATCAAGCCCAGTCTTATTTGTCAACCAAATGATTGTTCTTTGTCATAGTATACTTTTTAATGCACACACTTGAGCGTACTATGAGCGGCGAGTCGTCAAAGTGGCGAAAGAGCTAACTATCCAAATTATGACCGAGGCTTGTTTACAAATTACCCCAAATTTATCAGGGCTGTTAAACTTTATCCGCTCGTGATTCCTGGCGCACATTGTCATGGACATTAACCAATAGAACTAAATAACTACTCACCGTCAGCTGACTCCATAATAATTTCCTATATAACTCATTATGACACATTTTCCGACTGAATAGAAATGTTCAATGAAAGTCCAGCCATTTTAGCGGATGCACTTGGATAAAAGCCGTACATTTCGTACAGGTCCGGACATCTCAGAACTCAGGTTCTCAGTGTAAGACAAACACATCTCATAACTCAGGTTCTCAGTGTAAGACAAACACAGTTCAGAACTCAGGTTCTCAGTGTAAGACAAACACAGTTCAGAACTCAGGTTCTCAATGTAAGACAAACACAGTTCAGAACTCAGGTTCTCAGTGTAAGACAAACACAGTTCAGAACTCATGTTCTCAATGTAAGACAAACACAGTTCAGAACTCAGGTTCTCGGTGTAAGACAAACACAGTTCACAGCTCAGGTTCTGGGTGTAAGACAAACACAGTTCACAGCTCAGGTTCTCAGTGTAAGACAAACACAGTTCACAGCTCAGGTTCTGGGTGTAAGACAAACACAGTTCACAGCTCAGGTTCTCAGTGTAAGACAAACACAGTTCAGAACCCAGGTTCTCAGTGTAAGACAAACACAGTTTGGAACTCAGGCTCACTTTGTATGATTATAAAACCACAGTTTTGAGCATTGGCATTTAATTAACATCACAAAAACAAACTCTTCACATTCTACACATTCATGTGAACACACTTTGTTATGATAGTGAATGAATGTGGACATATCATTGGCAGGGAAACTAGAAGGTTGTGGACGAGACTTCTGTTAATCATGACGAAAGTTCGAAAACAAAACTAGTAAAATTGTTTTTAAATGTTTTTAAATTTTAATCCAGGAAAGAAATCAAAGAAGGGGCACAGATACTCACTGAGAAACTACTCAAGTACAAACCTAAAATTGCTGTCTTCAATGGAAAAGGTAAATATCCTCTGATTACTATCATTTCTACAATGTGCCCTCTTCCGAGAAACAACTTTTTCAATGTTTGGTAATACTGGTAGGAGCTCTTTTGGCTGCTGGAAAAAGGTAGATGCTCATGAAAGATTGAACTGATAATAAAATTTCTAAGGGGAAAAGATGTTGGTTAATTTGTTACAAGAACACAATCACTCTGTAGCGTTTGTACTGTATTTGTGTTTAATTAGACTTGGTTGGTTGGTTGGTCGGTCTCCTTGTCCCTTAACATAATAACTATGGGGGCATACATGTTTTACTTGGGTCTTGTTTTCTAGGCTTCTGTAATTGTTTATTCTTATTTCATTTACTGCTTTATAGTACTATTAGATATGTCAACATTAATTATTTTCACCTAGTCTTTCAGTTCTTCTTTGCTTAGAATGAGCATATAAAGGGCAAATTGTATATTTAATTATGTCAGAAATGTGTAATGAAATATTATATGAATTTTTCAGGAATTTATGAAGTATTTGTAGGACATAAGAATTTTCACTTTGGAAAACAGCCTGAAAATTTGCCTGGTACTGAAACGGTAAGTGAAACATCTCTAACAGTTGCTGTAAGTCACATGAACAGTCTGGGTCCTTTTGGTGACTGATCCATCTAATCTGAAAAAAAAACCCAGAGGTGGTCTCCTCACGAATCTCTTGGATTAAATTCTGACTTGTGAACCAGCTGTATCACTTCAGATTTATCTCACATTCAGAATCTGAAGCATAATCTCAATTTTAGATGATATTTCTACTTGACATGCTTTGGTAGATCGGGGCCTAGAGTACACCTTCATGTACATATTGTACTAATTGGATGTGATTTGAAACTGTAGTAATAAGAACCATGTGATTTAGTCAGTCTATGGTGAGTTGAAAGAAGTCTTAATGATCTAATCCACTGTACCGCACATACTGATTGAATGATTATTAGCCAGTAGTGTTAGGATATTGTGGTTCAATAAGCTTAAGTGACGCATCTGAATCAGGTGTTTACCTTCAAGGTTTACACAGGGAAGGGACTGACCTGGAAAAGTCATGGAAAACGTTTGCTTCAAATTTTGTCATAAAACCATTGAAATTATTAGAATGGGTTGGAATTTGGAGTTTCTCAAAATCTTAGATTTCTGGTGGAATATAGCTTCTACACATTTTTTGGACTTGAATTGCATCAAAATCTAACATATCTTACTTGTCATTTCAATAATTTGTATACTGATGAAGTATTGTCTTCTTTTAAGGCTGTGTTTGTGATGCCGTCCTCCAGTGCAAGATGCAGTCAGCTACCTAGAGCCGTAGATAAAGTTCCATTTTACGAAGCATTACGGAAATTCAGAGATCATCTGAATGGGAAACTTCCTGATCTCGAAACCTCTGAAATCACATTCCCTGATGTCTTCTTAAAAACTGCTGTCAAGGTCAAACAGGAGGTCAAGGAGGAGGTCAAAGAAGAGGGAAGTGAAAAGTATCCTGGGGAGATGGATCCATCAATCCCCGGGGACCAGCAGCTCGGTCAGTTTGTACCCGGCTCATACCAAGTCATACCTCATTCAAGTCAAAGCTCAACACCATATCCTCAGGAGTCTTTCAATCACCAGTCTAGTCCAAGCTTTCAACAACATACGGGTCCCAGTCTACAAATGCCAGCTACAAGTTCGCCATCAAATGTACATGTGAAACAGGAACCAGTCGATTTTGACAGCCAGGCTCCAAGGAGTCAATCAGAAACAATTTCTATTGGACAGTTTGAAGTTTACAACCAATCACATACAAGCCCTCAAAATGACGCACATTTGAATAATTTCTTGAATGGATTGTATGGACTTGTAGGCCAAGTAGCTGGACCAAGTCAGGATACTTCCAAATATGGTATGGTGTCAAATGCTGCTATGTTTACAAAAGGACCTGTTCAGTTCAATGATGCATTACGTGACATTGTTAGAGAAAACAGCACAGAGGATCTAGAACCATGTACAAACATGTCTCCCATTGAACCTCCGGTTGTCAAGGAATCTCAGGGTACCGGTAAAGCAGCAAAATCTGGTCGTCCAAGAAAACGAAAATCAAAAACTGCTGAGGAAACTCCACCTATGCCTCTTGCCACACCTTCCCCACCCACCAATCAGAATCAGCATTATAGTCATCCCGTGTCTTCAACCTCCCCTAACATTCAGCCAAACATGTTACACACAATGCAGCCATATACTAGTCACATGTCACAGCAGAGTATGACCATGCCTGGATACAGTAACGCCTACATGCCACAAATGCACGGAGCATTTCCACCACCGCCACCAATGAATTTTAATTACCCACCACAATCTGAACAAAGTTTTACGCAAATGATGAGCAATGCTCCACAGGCGATGGCTATGATGCAGCATAATGCTGGCATGCTTGGTTACCCTCCACAGCCTCCACAACATATCAATGAACACTATTCTAACAATGGCAGTCCAATGAATGGATTCAACCCAAATATGCCGATTAAACAAGAAAAGCCCGATAATTGAATAACACTTCTACCTCTTGTTGCTGCAAACATTCATATCAAATTTTCCACCAAATTGTCCGCTAAATTCCAGGGTCCGGTTAAAGTCATATTTTGGGTATATTGAGTTATTAGGCCATATTGTGTGAAAACAAATTGAGTTGATGTCTTCTCAAAACGCGAACATTAGTACCGGTATCCAGAAGTGAATTGGTTTACAGCATTTTGCGAGTTAATCAATATTTATTTTGCATCAAAGCTTTACATGTACGTGTATTTTGCACTGGTATTTTTTGGCACAATTTCCACACATCTTGTCAAGCCTTAGGAATTTGTTTGCATTTCTCGTTAATAAGCTATGGCCTTTGAACGCTTTTTTATTGTTGCAAAATGAATAAGAATATTTTAACAATTTAATACATGCTTTGCTTTTACGAAATCATTGCTGCTTATAGTTTGCCTTGTCATTACACCATGTTATCAATCAAGTACGATATACATACTGCAACAGTTAGATAACAGCACATAATACAACAAGTTCACTTGAAAACCTTGGACAAGCAGTAAGGTGGAGAGATCTTAGCGCTGGTGTATTACTGATTTTTCAGCTATTCATACTACTGGTGCTTGAATAAATATGAATTGGATGTTTGATTAGGATTGTACAACTGATGTACAAGGAACTATTTGATCTCTAATACTAGCATAATGTATGTTATAAGTGAAGATCTGTTTAAAAAAGTAATACATATGTCTTCCACATTATACTTAGGGAGACATATTGATTTTGTGCTGGATGGATGAATGGCACAGGTTGCCCAAACTTGTTCTCCTCAACTGGTGGCTGAATTTTGATGAAACTTTTCATGAATACTTGGTATAAAGTGTAGTTGTGCATATTCTCAGGAGTTAAATTTCAAATGAATATTGCCAGAGGTATAGCCCCTTGTGTGAGACACATATTTGAGACTTACATTAAGGTAAAAAAATGTACCCTTCTAGCTAAAATGAATGCCATTGCTTGGTATGCTGCTCATATTTGAAGAATTGAAGAAGCCTCTTGATTACAGCTGTTCATTCTGACGGCAGTTTTGTTGGGCATTTTTATTGAATCTTCTATTTGTTAACGAGATCATTGTTAACGAGATATTTATTGTCAGACATTTTGTCTATTGTGAATTGAATGTTGTGATACTGTGTTGTTTTATGATTCATTTGGTATTTATGTTAAACGTGATTGAAATATTTGGCTGTATTTGGCTGCATGCCTTTGTAAAGAATGGGAATTTTTCACCCTATTTATTTGTAACACAATAGATTGCAATAAGTGGGTTGTTACAACAAAGAACTATTTCTTCTTCGTGAAAGGTTTATTGCTGAAATACAGTATGTTGGAAGGAATAACGTGACTTGAGGGCTTAATGCAAAACTATGGTTACTACATCAATTTATTGAGGCATGTACCATAGTTTTCACTAAGCCCTGGAATGTACTATTGTAAACAATTGACTACGGAATCATTTTATGATTTTTATCACAATTTATTTTGTAAGTAATAAGCATACTTTACAGTGGATATATACTTTGAATATGTATCGTTTTGTGAAGATTTTTTCTCAACATGTACATATCTTTTTCTACCTCTACAATATAAAGAGTATGCAAACATGATATGTAAAATAGTGATTGACATTTTCCTGACACAGAATTTTGAGATGTTCCTTGTAGATTCATTTGATATTATATGACAAGTGACTAATTGGAATAGTTGATGTTTCTACCTGTTGTATTCATAAAACAATTCAAAACTCAATCGTAAGGGTCACTGAAGGGGTCCCTTTAGTCTCCCTTGGACTCTTACTAATAAACAAGGACCCAACGAGGAGAAAAAAGAACCAGAATTATTGACAGTTGATTTGATTGTTGAAGCCATGCTGATTGGTGGTTTTCTATTAAATGACTGTTGTTAGATCTTACTATAGTCCAGAGAATTTGACACGATCATGACTTGTTAGATCTTACTATTAGTCCAGAGAATTTGACACGATCATGACCTTCTTTTTGCATACTTTAACAGCAGATATTGTGTCTAGATTTATATGCATGGTTGTATTTTTTTCTTAATTAGGGAGTATCATGAAGACATTCAAGGTGTAATACAAACACAAATCTAAGTTGCCAATATTGCATGATCTGCTGGAGGAAAAATTTGTATAATTTATCCAACATGAGAACCTTCTAATACATGCAATAATGTTTGGATTGTGTCAAATTTTCCATGCGATACATAATCATGCATTTCATTTTGCAATAATATATGTTTTACATATTTAAGGCACACTTAATATTCATATGCGGTACTAAGCAATACATGTACATTGTATGTAGTAATATGTGTCTTCAATCCAAGCTAGGTCGCAGGCGACATTCCATTTATATATTGTTCACATGTTGCCATATTTGTGTAGCAATTTCAATTGTAGGTTTAGAACTTTGTTACAACTATGGTCACATGGCAATAAGGTTATTTAGCTGGGTTTTTTTTAAGTTAACATTTGGTATACATGTAGACTCATTATGTCTGATTTGAATCTTCCATTTACTGTAAAATCAGAATGTTTTGGGACATAACAATTTCGTGAATTTGCTTTTCTGAAGTAAGTTTGCAAGTACAGAAAAAAAATGCTCTCTGTGTTTCACTGGCCTTGTTGAAGGTATTTTGAAGACTTTGCTGTTGTCATTGGTCTCAGTTATAGCGAAGTGAGTGAAAAGGTCGCTTGAAGGTCCTTAACTTTGCTTTTTTCACAGCATTGTGATTTCAACTTCGCTTAAAATTTATAGCGAAAATTAATATTTGCAAAATATTTCTTATTTTACAGTACTTACTTAAATTGTTGCTACAAATGAGACATGTATGTAGTACATTAATACTGAATGCTAACTGGTTGGGTTGGATACCGGTACCCATGCCATATAACTTCACTACTGGCTGGTATATACCAATTTAGACATGCACCATTTATATTATCAGTAGATGCATGGTCAACTACAGATCAAATTGGTAACAATATCTACCCACAGGTGACTGTATCATTGATAAAAAATAAATGAAAAAAGATTGTTTGTAAAATTTGTATATTAGAAAATGTATAAATTTTACAAAAAAAACTGTAAATGTTGTTTTTTATCTATGATACAGTAACCAATGTATCCTACCCATAGGGATTGAATTGTCCCTGGCCTTTTGTACAGTAATTAAATAAAATAGAATTAGTATATGAGAGGCCAGGGCAGATGATACAAAACTTGCATGATCCAACCCTACTGGCTGGCCTGTTGTCATGTTCCATAACTTGTGTAATGCTCCATGTGTTCATTATTTGGCATTTATTATCCAATTATAATATATTATCATGCTGTAGATTTATAGTTCACCATATTTTTATTAGAGATTTGTTCTTCTTAGGTCTGATTATTTTCATATTTTTGTTAGTTCTTAGTTACGATGTTTAATTATTTATAGCAATTTATTCTTCTTTTCAGTACCATAGAACAATTTGTCCCTTTGGTACAACAAAAATATATCTCTCTATATAGTATACGCACTATAGTGAGATACAACCTTGTTGTGCCAAAGGAGCGACCGGTGAAGTTTATTCATAGGCATATGACTGTGTCATTTTAATAAATATGCTTGAGATACACTTTTCTTAAGTTGATTCTTAAACGATACTTGTAATGATAGGCAGAGCTTTATTTGACACTTGAAGTCTCAATACAACTGAAATACTCAATATTCATTATGGTCCATATTTGACATGTTGGTACTGTCCACTTGTTGGACTTAAACAAACTTTTTAAAAAAAGATAAACATTTTGACCCTTTGACTTTGATCCTCAAAATTCCCAAAATGTTGAGATTATTTTATACATTAAACATATAGTTCACTCAATCAGCATAGTCTGTTCTTGTCAGGAATGCAATGAATATTTGGTACAAAAGCATTTGCTCCGAAATCCTAAATATCTACCAGTGAATTTTCTAACCTACCAGTAATAGATGAATATTGCGCACAATTTAGTTATGTTTTTGAATTATTATTATATTTGTAGATTATGTATGAATAATTGTCTCTTTACATGAATATTGTTGTGTTGAATCATGTGTACCAGTGTTTGAAACTCACCTGTGTCTCATTACTGCAATAACTGGCCAGTAACTCTATTTTTTGCCATGTAAAAATAAGAAAATAATATCAAAATCCACAGCTTCCTTATAAGTCAATTAATATGTAAATTAGTAAATTTCTCTTAGAACTGTCATTGATTTGAGTGAGAGTTGAGAGTTGATTCAGTCTGGGGCATATCAATATTATCGTTTCTATCAATGACAGCTCTAGTTTGAATCCCAGGAAGTCTTATTTCACTTTCTGAGCATTATCTCTACTATGTAGACGGCATTTGTCATCATATCTGAATCATTGTGTTGAAAGAAAATTTGACTAATCCTCAATGATAAGTTTTTATTTAAATATTTGATCACAGTTTAGAAGTTTTGTGTTTTCATACATTTCACTTCAAATTTTAATGGTGCTTTTATACATTTACATGTACATCATTTTATGGCATTTCTGTGTGATTTTATCTTTTTATTGTAATAAATTTATAAAATACATGTGCATTTCTTTACAGATGATATTTAATTTTTAAAAAATGCTTTATTTCTATTTTTAAAAATGTGCAGTTGATTTTGAATGTGTATTTGTGTGTGTGTTTGTTTTTGAGTGTTTTATATAAATGAATTTGTATTATTTAATTGTTCAATGAAATAAAAAGGTAGCAAAAAAATTGTGGATTGTTTATCTTTTACTCAAATGAGTTGAAGTTGTTTTAAAAGGTGTTCGTGCAAGAGCAAGTTAGTACTGGCCGTGCCACAAAGTACAATAAATACTAAATCTGTCTTAGCACTCAAAGATTTATATCTATTCCCCCCCCCCAAGTTTTGATTGGGGGATTATAATTATTGCTTTGCACATGTATGTTGGTTGGTCTGTCTGCAGACCAAAATGGTACAGAGATTTGACCCAGGGTTTGAAAAAAACAAAATTCTAAATCTCTGGGGGTGAGGGCAAGCAGGGTTTCAATTGATGGGTACATTATCACTATAGATGATCGATAACCTGTACGATTATACACCAGTAGGTGTCTGTACAATACTGAAAGAAGAAAAAAAGAAGAAGAATAAGATAAAAACCTAGAACAAAATATCAGCTGCGGACCAAAGCTCCCACTTTGAGTCTCTGTCATAATAAGTCATTTCATATGGTAAGGTTCATATCATATGTATGTATAACTGCACAAATTTCCTTATAAATATTGGATGGAGGAGTAGACTTCCCCTGACAACAGGAAAGGGCTGTTTTTATTATTAACATAAACACAAATGTTTTGTATCATAACAAGACGTCAAGAGCGACAACTCTGACAGGTATTTGTCAATATCGTTTTGTTACAGTTACTTCCCTTTACTTGAATTAAGAGGTTACAAATTAGGACGTGCCGGTGTGTTGACAGGGGTGTATTCGTAGCGTCTGTTCTGGAACACTTGGAACAGTGTTCCTTCTGTTCCTGTTCCAGCATCTTACGAACAAAATAAAACTGTTCTGAACAGTGTTCCGAATGTTCCACTCCACGTACCTTACGAACAAAATGGAACAGGGACAGAACAGGAAGTAACAATAAAATAAATAAATAAATGTAGAAAATAAAACTTTTAAGGTTGACGATATTGTCAGTTGCAGCCGTTATATTTGTTGAAGAAATATGACACAAGAAAATTTCCAAACATAAAAGTTCGGTGATTTCCGTTTTTCTCCGTTAACATACTATTGCCAAGGTGATCTGAATAACACATTTCGTGAAGTTTCCGGTTGTCTCGTTTTCGTTGAAATCACGTGACCTGTTCTGCCTGCACCACCTTTTATTTGGGAACAGATAGAACATGTCCGGAACACTGTTCCGGGCTGTTCGTAAGACTGTTCTCTGTTCCATCTGTTCCGGAACAGTGAGAACTGACGTTTCGAATGCACCCCAGGTGTATAATAATGGGTGTGTTCGTAAGACCTGTGCAGAACACTGTCCAAACTGTTCCTGTTCCAAGTACTTACGAACAGAATAAAACTGTTCCGAACAGTGTTCCACTCCAAACGACTTACGAACAAAACGGAACAGGAACAGAACCGGAAGTAACAATAATAAAAATAATGTTAAAGAAATAATATTAAGAAATAAAACTTTTAAGGTGGCCGATATTGTTAGTTTCAGCCGTTATATTGGTGGAAGAAAATTCCCACTAGAAAATTTCGCATTGTAAAAGTTCGGTCATTTCCGTTTTATCCCGTTGACATACTATTGCCAAGGTGATCAGAATAACACATTTCGTGAAGTTTCCGGTTGTCTTGTTGTTGTTGTAATCACGTGACCTGTTCTGGCTGCACCACCTTTTATTTGGGAACAGATAGAACAGTTCCGGAACACTGTTCCGAAGTGTTCGTAACGCTATTCTATGTTCTGGAACACAGAACAGTGCGTTACGAACACACCCAATGAGTTCCAAGACCGTTCAGCATCCGTATTTCCCTCGGGATACTGTTATACCACATTATAAACCAAACATCACCAGTATTGGAGAACTGCTGGGGATATTTTTTGGATTAGTTGCGATCATTATTGTGGTGTTATGGCTGGTTACCAAACAAAAGTCGACCAGTACTCGGATAAAGATCTGCTGGTTTGTTTCTTGTGGCTTTATCCATAGTATACTGGAAGGGTATTTCAGTGTGTACCATGCCACACTGGCCGGAGAGGATACCTACCTTGCACAGATGTGTAAGTATTAATTACTTTCAATTTCAGTGACTTTCAGATTCACTTCAGTACTTTTAGTCTCAGACAGGAACAGTCTATTCCTGCTTCAGGAATCAATAAATCTAATGGAATTAACTGACATTCAAACAAAATATAATACCTGGACTTTATTGTTTTATTTTACATATCTCAACTGTGCATTATAGTTTAAATTACATGACTGACACATATAGGCTAGTCCAAGCTTCTTAGATGATTATTCCATTTCAGTGATTATCCCAAAGATCGACGTCAGTCAATAAAAAGATCATTTAGTTATGGTACCCAGAACTACATATAGGCATGCCTGTGTTTTAAAGACACAAAGAACTGTAAACAAAGACCAACAGTTTATCCAAAAAGACGACCCATTTTATAAGTGTAAAGATCTTATTTAACCTGCTGATAGAGAACACTTGCCAACAAAGGCCATATTTTATTGTCTCTATCGTCAGAGTGGTATTTACAGACAGGTAGGACTGTGTATACATGTATGTACTAGAGACATATACAAACTGTCTCATGGCCTGCTCATTGTATCCTCAAGCATCGACAGAAGGTTTCATCAATTTAATAAACTTGCATAGAAAAAATAATATTTTCCTTTTAGAAGTATACTGTACTGTAATGATAATTATCATTATTATTAGTTCTAAAAGGAAAATATTTTTTTACATGCAAGTTTATTTAATCGAAACTGCGCACTTGTGTTCTCAAGTATCAAGATTTGACTCTCATGATTTAAGTACAAGGATGTTTGTCTTGATTATTTGGCTGTGTCTTGTCCGTCTGTGTTTATACATGTATATGTACTCTATATTTCAGGGAAGGAATATGGCAAGGGTGACAGTAGATATGTTACGTAAGTAGCTCTGTTGATTCTTGAAAGTACATTCTCAGTAGCTCTTGTACTTATATATAGACTGGACTGGTGCCATCGAATTGACTGGGTTTTTCTTCTTTTTTTTTGTTATTATTTAGATTGAATGCATCCTTTAGTACATGGTAAACCACAATCAGACTTATGCACTTGGTTTTTCTAAAACACAAATGTAAAAGCAGGAAGTTCACTTACAGTCCTGCTAAAAAGAGATGATTCATCAGACTATGATTAACCATTACTTGTTAATTATTAAATTATGAGAAATAAAAAACTTTCGTTAGTTAAGGATTTCTTTTTTTTTAAACACAAATAGGTATTTTTAAAGAAACATCCTTATGCCAGGGTTCCTAATCACTATACATGTATTTCAATGACACCTCACAAAACGAGTTATTGCTGGTTAATTATTCCTATACATGTATTTCACTATTTTCAGTGGTGAGACATGTATGGTTGCCATGGAATCTATCACAGCCTTTGTTGACGGTCCTTTATGTTTCCTGACAGCAGCAGCGTATGTGTTACCTCAGATGTACAAGTATCGTTATGTGTTACAGATAGCTGTGTCGATATGTCAGCTGTATGGCGACACCCTATACTTCTCCACGGAGATACTAGAAGGGTTTTCACACAGTGAATACTGGCATCCACTACATTTCTGGTTCTATTTCTTCTTCCTGAATGCATTGTGGATTGTTATACCCAGTATAAACATACTAGATGCCTTCATGTCTCTTAGCCAGTCTCAATATCTGAATGATTTAAATTCTAAAACTTCGCCCAAAAAGAAGAGTGTTAAAAAGCAGCGATAATGTTTGTTGTATTTAGGATGATGGGTCCATTATCAAACAATGGATTTTTATGAAACAATTTTTTTTCATTCCTGATTCTTGATTTTAAGAAGAATGTTTAATGTAAAATATATTTATAATTATTGAATAAGAAATTAAATTGATTGATACTTCTTGCTGTAAAATCATATATTTTATGTATTTTTAATCTTCAAAAATAATTGTTTGCTGTTGTTTAAGTTCATGAGCATGACTTTATGTAAACTATTCTTTAAACAATGCCTTGTTAATGTACTGGTATATTATATATTTCTATAAGCAGAGAAACTTGATCACATCTTTATAAGCATACCTGCAAAGTACTCCTATTAATGTAGAGTTCCTATTTTCGTTGATAAATGTCTGGTTTTCCGAATTTCCATGTTCATCTACCTTTGCATAAAGGTTAATAATGATCAAGTACAAAGCAGATGTAATTTGGCGATCATGAATGTCTTTTGTTCAATACTGGTGCTTTTATACCACATCGTGTCATTGTTCTACACCAAACACTCTCCTTTTCTCAATAATCCATGACTTAAATATGTGATCTTTAAATTTACAGACGAATGTCTGAAAGTACACTGAAACGAGCAAAGACATCTGAGATAACAATATACTGTCAAGTCTGGTTTAAGACCACTTGTGACCAAAGACTACTGTTACAAAACATGTCTACTTTATTTCCCATTATTTAAACCAACAAATCACTGGGGTAGAATAAGAAGGTAGTAAGTACAAAATCGATGAAAAACACAAAAACTATGCCTGAAAATTACTCGTTACTTATGGCAAAATAAGCAGTTTCAACTTCAGTTTGGTCAACATGACAAGTTCCGACTGTAATGAAAATAGGCTCATTAGAAGCGCATTGGAATGCAGATTTTAAATATGTACGAGTCTTATAAGGTCGTTAGTAGTAGGCCTACTTACGACCTTCTCATTCTAAGCCAGCAAAATGGTTTTCAAAAAGACCTCCTATCAACAACCTTTTGCTTTTCCCATGAGTTGACTCTATAGACAGGGTTGACTGTAAATTGTTTTCTATGAGTTTTTGCCGAAAACTAGAAAAAATACACTGTATGTTCAAATTTTGTTAAAATGCTCATAAATTATTATTATTTGCTCAATGTTATTTTTTTGCCTTTCTGTGTTTACATATACTTGTGTATCTGTTTCTGTTGTCTGTACAGGCTACAAGTAAGTTTACGTTTTAAATGTAAACCTTGATTGTCTTGCTTGGATTGAACTCTTATCAATGACAACCTGCTAAAAAGACCATCTACCAAACATGTCTGCAAAGATCACTAATCTTATCTTGCTCATCTTACCATTTTTACTGATATTTGAAATAATCTGTTACATAAATTTAAATTTTGGTTAAATGTTATTCCCAGTTATTCAGGGTTATTGCCCTTTGCAGTTCTTCTTTATGAAAAATAGTAAAATAAGGATTTAACAAATACTGAAAACATGACTGTGCCTTTGTATAATTGTGTTTGTTATTGCAATAATAACTTATTTTATGTTGAATTTCTGACTTATTTGGAATGATTATGTTATTGTATTAATGTTTTTAGTTGTACATTTATTGTATAAGTTCATGGCATGGCCAGACAATAATACTCCTGTTGCCATGTTGTGGTAGGTCATGAGATTGATTAAGTTGCAATTAGTTTGTTGGTATGTGTATTTCACCGTAATAGTGGATTCTACGGCTGCATCACTCTATTTGTATCCTAACTGGACTAGGTTCTTTAGATACTGTATGTGTTTGTATAACACCATAAGTGTCTTTGTGATACTGCCTGCTTATGAAAACATACAACCAGGGTTAAAGATATAGACAAGATACCAGCCGTTAAATTATTCTAATTGAATCTAGAAGATTGAGAAGCTGCAGGTTAAACTCTCAGCATTATACAATGAACAAAAAATGTACATGTATTTGACAGCTAAATTTCTGTATTTTCTTTGATGAAGGGATATCACAAAAAGTAATTATATAATGACGTATTTTAATTTACCATGTAGTGAACCAATGTTTATTTATTTGCATAATAAATATAAAACTTTATGTCTGTGTTGTTTCTTATTTTGGTGAATTAATAAAACATCACCCCATGCTATACATATGCATAAATACACTTCACAAAATGATTTGGAGCAGTGTGACCCACATAAGCAGCCAATGCCCAAGTTTCTGCACCCTGACCACTGAATTGTGAGTTCTAGGGATGGCTGGGTCTATCCAAGGTGATCATACAAATACCAGAATGGACAAGTATTGGCTCATGTAAAAATCAATACATTGTTTTTCTTCATATAATACATGAACAGGTTTATTATGTAAAATCATTAATAACAAAATCAAAATAGAGAAAGAATAAAAAATAAATATTAATATCAAACACATGACATTGTATGGCCAATAAATGCAAAAATAGTAGCAGTTGCTCCCAGATCATGGGTTGAATTCCAATCTGTACCACTGGTCATCTTCAATGAGCATAAGAGTACACCACATTGCTCCATCTCTTCCAGGTGTATGGATGGGTACCTGACCCTCTCAATATGCTTAGGTTGTCATTGACACAGAGTGTTGCAGACAACTTGCGACACAATGATCAGGAGATAAATTTACAGTCTGCTGAGCAGACAAATATCTGAATGTAAACTTAATAGTGTCAACCACATAAGCACATGGCTCAATAAATGAGATACATTTGTATAAAGGATCTATCACAAGTTGTCAATTGATATGTATTTATATTACACAAGTTTTGGGAATTTATTAAGCCAGCCTCGGGTCAGAATTTTAACCGGGGAACTCTGCTAGCCTCGTCCCTGGTAAAAATCCGACCCCTCGTGTGAGAAATCCTTATGCTACATTGAAGCTCATGGTGGATCCTTGTAATTTCTGTTGATTAATTGGAACACAATGCCCATATTTGGTGAAAATAATAATATCACTATTTTTTGTCTCCATGGTCATAACTCATCTTTGTTTTGTCGTCTCTGTGAGTGATGAAGATACAGAGGATGGGAACGTACATAGCTAACTGCTTCCCGGACCAAACTGATGAATGCCTGTTTATCAATGTAGAAGTCACTCTGTCGTTCTAATCCAGCAGGGGAATCATCGTCACATTGATACTGGCTATCTCTATCTGATACATGGTCTGTACACTGAAGATAAGGAATATATAGTTTGCTTGTTTATTCTGGTTTACAACTGTTTCTTAAAATATTTTCAGTTTTCATAATGTTACCTCGCCTGTTTTCATGACTGAATTCCAACTAAGCAGCACTAAATTGCCTTCTACAAGTCACTGACGACTTCTCCACATGTGGAAGAAAGTCAACATTGTTGTCAAATTTCATGCAAGAGTATCACCTGCTGACAACAGGAATCAAACCAAAATCCCCAAGTTACAATAACCACTGTACCAGAGGTAGAAATTATATAAAGTATTTTACAGTTGGTATAGTGGGAGGAGTTGTGGTATAAAAAGTGGGTGGAGTTATGATATAACAAGTGGGTGGAGTTATGATATAACAAGTGGGTGGAGTTATGATATAACAAGTGGGTGGAGTTATGATATAACAAGTGGGTGGAGTTATGATATAACAAGTGGGTGGAGTTATGATATAACAAGTGGGTGGAGTTATGATATAACAAGTGGGTGGAGTTATGATATAACAAGTGGGTGGAGTTATGATATAACAAGTGGGTGGAGTTATGATATAACAAGTGGGTGTAGTTATGATATAACAAGTGGGAGGAGATGTGGTATAACAAGTGGGTGGAGTTATGATATAACAAGTGGGAGGAGTTATGGTATAACAAGTGGGAGGAGTTGTGGTATAACAAGTGGGAGGAGTTATGATATAACAAGTGGGAGGAGTTATGATATAACAAGTGGGAGGAGTTGTGGTATAACAAGTGGGAGGAGTTATGGTATAACAAGTGGGAGGAGATGTGGTATAACAAGTGGGTGGAGTTATGATATAACAAGTGGGAGGAGTTATGGTATAACAAGTGGGAGGAGTTGTGTTATAACAAGTGGGAGGAGTTATGATATAACAAGCGAGAGGAGTTACCTTTATCTCCTGTCTATAGTGTTCTTTCCTGTTCAGTGTGAGATACTTCAACCCTCTCAATCTGACCAAATTGTTATAACACGAAGAACTACTGTTATGTCTGCAAACAAAAAAATATAGGATCATAAATAAGGATAATAAATATCTTCTCTCGGATCCAACAATAGTAAGGGGCAAATGAGGAAAACTTCAACTGGTATCACTCAATAGTGCGCAGAACAGAACAATAATGAAGGTCCTAGATTCTGACTAATTGAAGAAATTTGCCATGTCCAAACTTCAGTAAGATCCTGTGTCTTCCTACAGGATCTTTCATTTGTTGATTCAGTTAATGAATGTAAACATTTTGACACAATTTCGAATTTGTGAATAGAAAATGTTTTAAATCGTTTGCGAAAATTTGTAAATTTATAGAGAAAAACAGAAAAAGATACTCACAGTTCAATGACGGTACCCCAGTCAGGTTGAAACAATACATGAGTTAATCCTGCACCATGAATACCAATGAAAACATCACTGTTTCTTGATATCTGAAATATGTATTCAGTCATTTTTTTAAAACTACCGGGTCCAAATATCCAGTAACCAGGCGAACAAGCCGTTTCTTGGAACTAACAAGCAATGGAGACATAACAATCTGTACCATTTCAAAAGACCTTTGAAGTTTGTAAGTTATAACCTGGGATCATACCTGGTATATAGTTAAAAGAGACTTTTTACCAAACAATTTGATTGCCCTCTTTACTTTATTTTTTAACAAAATATTAATTGGTGTTGTTTATGATACATAAAATCAACATTTTAAAATTCAGTAGAATGACAACTTTCTAAATATTTTTTAATGAAATCAAGGCTTTGTCAAAGACACATCTTTGCTGATATAAAAATAAATAAAACGAAAATGAAACAACCTGAAACAAATTAAAACATTGTAATAAAAAAATACTTTCATGAAAGCATTACTTTACCTTAAGCTGATCCAGAAATGAAGTTTGACTGAAAGGACAAAATTAATAAAAAATATTTTTCTGTTAAAAAATAATGAAACTGCATTTAATTAACACAGTTCAGGGGCCTTATTCACCAACGTTGTAAGTCTAAAACTCAGACTTAGACTTAAATTTGTCATTATTCATAATCACTGGCATTTCTTTGAAACTAGATTTAGCCATGTGAAATTTTATCAGACTGTTGGTTGATACCCACTGAACATGTATACCAATTTATGTCAAAATCGGTACATTTATAACAATATCAGAGCGAATAGAATATTTGATGATGTAAAGTCTAAGTCTATATTTTAGACTTACAACGTTGGTGAATAAGGCCCCAGTATAGCTATAAATCTGAGACAAATATATCATGGTGGTGAAGTCCTAATTAATCAAAGCACCAAGTGTATCATTTTCTGTACAAGCAGAATTCTATTGAGTTTTGGTTTGAATTGATACAACATCTGATTTAAATCTACAATGTATTTGAATTAGATGTTGACATTTTTACAACAATGTCACTTACTCTGTTTCATATTCAGCAAATATAGCATCGACACCATCCATTTCTTCAAGGGCAGCAAAGAGCTAAAATAGAACAAATAATGGTTGATTCTTTAATAAAAAGGTTACTGAAATACATCATACACAAATGAACTGATTTTCCACACTGCAAGGACCATGAGATGCTCATATTAGAGATAGTTCTTGTAGCTCAAATCTCTTTTTATTTTGGATTTGAGTTTATATGTTTAACGGACGGACAGGACAATTACTATATGACTCTGCATTGGTAGATGCAGGGGAATAAAATCAGACATTCAAAGATCACTTGTATTATAATATAGCAATTAAGTAAATGAATATTCAAATATGTACCTCATGCTTGTTAATTGTATTTCTGTACCGACCATTTCTGGACAAAAATGTAATTCTTACTTTTTCCACCTGAAATTAAAGCAAAAGAATAACTTTACAAATATCTTTGTAGGAACAAAGCAGGACAGAAAAGATTACAGTGACCTTGACATTTGACCTACTGACCCCAAAATATATTGTGGTCACCTAATGTTGCTGGCCAACCTCCATGTAAAGTTTGAAAATCTTAGGACAAAATGAGCTGGAGATATTGAAAAGAAACCATTTGGTCTAAAAATAGTAAAGGTCATGGTGATCTTGCCCTACTGACTTCAAAATCAATACCGGTAGGGATCCTCTACTGTTGCGACCTACCTATAGGTAAAGTTTGAAGATCCTAGGACAAAGTGTTCTTGAGTAATTGAATGGAAACCATTTGGTCAACCCATCGACCTACCGACATGCTCAAAGCAACATACCCCTCATCAAAGATGGGGGGGGGGGAGGCATTAAAATGCTTCTGGAATGTCAAAAGAAGTTAATGACATTGTCGTGAATAGGTACAATAAATCTAAACAAATAATTTATAAAGATCAACTAAGCTAAACTTGAAAAGACACAAAGTAATTTATCGGCTTACAGAAGGTTTTTCCTCTGGTACACCAAGTCGATGTAGAACATGTTCCGAGAAAGCTTTTACCAAACTACTGGTGTAACATCCTGGAATCTGAAATATCAGAAAAGACAATGACATTGTTAAAATATATTTTTTACAAAATAGCACAATGCCATGTATACATACTGACTTATTTTTTGGGTATCAGGTGGACAACCCATATCAGGTTTCAAACCTAAAACATTCAAATCAAGAATCTGGCACTTCAGGACGGAACTATAGTCCTACCATTCGATCATATGCATGCATAAAACAAAGCAACAAATTATTCTTACAAATTTTCAGCTCATGAAAACATGCAGACTTTGAAGTATTGAGACAATGCCAAAAACAGTAATGTTTACGCTACACTGTCTTCTTCTTTCTTACATGTAATTTGCAGGGCTCACTGTGGGGCTCTATTCGTAATAGGGTATTTTTACCATTGTCTTTTTGGCATTTCATCATTAAACTTGTTTTAAGGTCATATAATTTAAAAAACAAGCCTGATCAGTCTCAAACATATTAATTAACTGATGAATTATTAAGAAGTTCAACATTTACCAGAGGCATATTAGGAATCATTCCATTCAGTATGCGAGGCGGTACAAACATGACATCCATGAAGCAAACCTAGAATATAAGTACACCAAGTACATTGACTACAGTTTAAACATATTTTATTACCAGTTTACAGTTTTATTGGTATAATCGGCATGTGAAAAGCCTTTGAACATAATTCAAATTCATTCTATCATACAAATCTACATAATATTACCAGTATTAATTTGCCTCGATAAAAGTTCCAAAAATTAGTTGTGGCTCTCCCCTTATTGGTTATAATGGCTTGCCCAAATTTTGAAAGTTTATCAAAAACAGACTTATTAACAAAAAGTTGATTCAGAAGTGCACAGACAATCCAAGGCAATGCAGAAACGCCTAGTCACCCACACAAGAGTTAGGCATGTTGAACGGACCACCCACATTCCCCCAAAAATTGATATTCCAAGCGAGCCTATTTCCTCACCCCACAATGAATAACACAGTCATGACTATGGTGAACACAATACTGAACAATCACATTGACTTTCAATGCACATTGTGAGTGTTTACAGATGGGTAGACAGACAATAGTTATTAAGATAACCTACTCTTTGTCCCTTGAATTCTCTAAGAAACATCACCGGATGCTGAGTAAAGGCTCCGTAGGTTTCATAAAAGACATCTTCCTCATAAACGACTGGACTCTGGAATTAGTAAATACATGTACATGCAACTATAAAATTACTTATTAATTTTTATGGGAGCATTTCAGTGGAGTACTCTATGGACAATTCTGCAAAGGAAAAGAGTTCTCTATTTGCAAAACTGCATAGGAAAAGGGTGTTCTATCCATACATGCCATATTTTCCTGAAGCCTATGCAGGAGATTGGTGATAGAAATGCAGGAGATTACAATGAAATGCAGGAGATTTTTCTTGCTCAAACTTAAAACTTAAATAAATGAAGTTAATATGCAGTTTGCACCTATTTTACTTGCAGGACATAACCATGCATGCTTCATAAAGCTGTCTAAATTACTACTTGTTGTCACTTTCATCATGCAAACAAATAATGTCATGGTTCCAGTATTCCCAGAAATGCAGGAGATTTGAGCAATTTGCCTAAAATCATGCGGGAGTAGAGTCTCAAATGCGGGAGACTCCTGCATGATGCAGGAGATCTGGCATGTATGTCTATCTGCAATAATGTGCGAGAAAAGTGTGCCCTTAGCCTCTATCAGCAATACTGCACTGTAAAAGAGTTATATATATGTACTGGAATCTAAATACATGTATGTATAAATCAGCAGTCTTGGACACTTTTCATGCAAATGTGGGTCAAATAAGAAATATAATTGAGCTTGAAAATCATACTCAAGATTTATTTCACTATAATGTGGTTAAATAAGAAAAAGATTGAGATTGGAAATCATACTCAGTAATATGGTCATACCTCGTCCCATATGAGAATCTGAACATCAGTTGAGAATGTATTGTTGATATGTTGACTGACATACAGGTTCACAAAATCTCTAAAATGATGGAACATGTTTGTGAGTGACACTGAAATAGATAAACAATTGACATTACGCCAGAGCAGAGATCGCTCCGCCTGATTGTTTGTCGAAGGTTGCTTGGCAAAGGATTTCAAGTTAATCCATTGGACCATGTGATTATAATGTACATTTAAAATTTATTTGAAGGGTATTGACTGACAACTGGCGAGATATCAATTCTATAAACCTTAATTGTGAAAAGACTAAATCTTGTGGAGACAAGAAGGATGGTCAGAGACAATAGAATCAAACTAAAATGGTAATGATGCCACTGTCACAGGGTGCTCAGTTTACTCATTCTACTATATTCATACTTCTACATTTAACATTTAATACATACTGTATTGCATGTGTTATTAACAATTCCAATATTTTGTTTTCATTGATGTAATAAGATATGTCATATTGCCCAGTATTACCCACTTTTTAGAAGTTTAAGGAATATGGTCTAGATCTGTCATGGAAAAAACGGGCAGTGAATACTTTGCCAACCCTGCAATTTTTGAACAGGGTGCTTAACCCTGTTCTGTGTTAGCCTTAAAAATACACTAGACATTATTACAAGCTAAAAATAGCTCCACTTGCACATTCCGTGGGATGACTTCGGACTTTATCGCCTAATCTTTAGCCGAGACAGTGTTTATAATGTTGCATGATAACGTAGCACTTTATTGCAGGAAGCTTGGTAAATATATCGAGACAGCGACTGTATTATGTTACGTAAGCTAGGTTACCATCCGATCAGTGATAAACGCTCAACGTTTAATTTATGTGTGTTATCATAACTGTAACAGTAATTTGTTTCAGCTTCAGTGTACTTACTGTAGCTGTATTTGAGTAATATTGTAGGTTTATCTATATATCTGTCACAATGATTGTCTCCCTTTACTGGTCGGAATGGAAGTGATGTATAGGTCTTCAATTGCTGTATCCTACAGAAATAGAAACATAGACAATGTGACAGTTTGGAAATATAAACCAATTCATAGAGCATCGTCAATATACCATCTGCACACAGAATTAAAACAAATACTTACACTCAGCACTCAAACATGACAATTCACTCTTTCTATGGCAATAGAATCAGTCTTTTGGAAACAGTAAATGCAAAAATGTGTGATTTTGTACTGAGTGTGGAGTGTGGTACTTCTATGATTTTTTTATAAAATCTTGGCATTTGGACCTCAGGTTTGTTTCATTGTAAATAAGCAAACTGTGTTTTGATCCCTATTTAATGTAAAATCATCAAAGGTTGAGGATTGAATTTTGTGGTTCAACTTTAACCACGAAATCAAATCCCCTCGAACAATCATTTTGGCTCTAGTATTCATTACCTGAAATGCAAAATCCACAAATGGTCTTTTTACCAAAACCATGAAATTTTGTCCCATTGAAATTAAATGATTTTATGGTAATCAAAACATTATAATTTAATGAATAATATTTACCATGAATGTAACTGTCCGTCCTCACGTAGGTGTGGTTCTGGCAAGGTGAGTTGTTCTATTAGAGTATCTTTGTCTAGTCTACAAAATCCGCCTATCTCACCATCTTGTAGAAAGTCTTTATGATACCTGGAAATGGATGTTTACTAGTCTGTCTAACATACCCTATGTTTAGAAAGACAACTCCTCAATCTATTCTTCTCATGAAATTATTTCCCTTTGCATCCTCAAACATAGATAATCAAGCCCAAAATAAAATCTAGCAAAAATTGAGAAATGTTATGCTACTTGATTGATAAAATATATTATCTAGTCTGGTGGCCAGATTAGATGTTTACATGTATACTTCAAATAAAGCAAGCATTCTGAAGTTGACCATTTTGTAGACATTAAAACTTGTTTCTTTCCACTAACATACAATAGTTACAATAGGGGAGCTTACTGAATAGCTAGGAGTTTGATGAATTTATGGTCTATTTTACAAACGTTTCAGTCCCACTAACCATAAATAAATTTTAAGTTTCAATGAAATACAGTACTTTAAAACAGTGGTATATGCAAAGAGGAAATATGCAAAGCGTTTCAAATATTGAGAAAATCAGGATAATAGAATTAAGGACTTTTAATTTATTAATAATTTGATAACTTACATTTCATCATCGTTAAATTTGTCTCCTCTCAAATCTAAATATAGATGTTCTGCTCGACAAAAACGAGTTTTCCTTGAACATTCTAGTTTTGAATCTCCCTGTAATGTAGAATGGACAATCAGAATATGATACAGTTACCTGTGGGTAAAATGTATAAAAGGTGCAATGTCTGTAGAGAAACACCCTTTGGGAGCTACTGATATTGGATATTGTTAAGAGGTTATAGCTCTGCCGAAGTTACATTTAAAGTAAATATCGGCTATGGGAAATTTTGGAAAGGTAGTACGGTACTAGTAAAATATCACACTTCATATTAAGGGTATTTTCATATCAGTGTTATATCAGTGTTATATCAGTGTTCATCGACATTAGAATTTAGTTAATTTGTAGTATTTAAAACTTTTTAAATATTTTGTTATAAAGATTTTATTATAACATTTTACTATATTTCATGCATTTGGTCTTAATTAAAATGTTGTTCAATATTACCAAAACTAAGATGACATTGTCACAATAAAGTATACCTCATACAATGGTGCACATAGTGTTTGTATTTCTGACCGCTGCTCAGCGACAATGCCAAAGTCTGACCCAGTCCAGAATATATCTACTTGTTCCTCCTTAGAACTCGTCCTAATAATAAATAAGAAATTATCAACAGTATACAAAAGGTATATACATGTAGATCTAGTATACACAATTTCATGTACAAGAAAAACTCACTTTAATAAGACAATTTTAATAATAAAACATCTTACTACAATTAAGACCAATTTGTCCAAGTCTGTTTTCTTAGTTTTGAGTTTGAGTACTGCACTCAAGTTCAATGATTGAATATAATTATACATTGCTTCACAAAATATGAAGTGGCAAAAAAATGCATCAAATATTATTTTCAATATTTTTGTAAAATTTTAATTCATTTTCCACAGCTATATTTGCCATAAAAGACAAATAATAGCTCACTAAATCACATTTTCAATATTGGAGTATTTTTGCACTGAGTGTAAGTATTTGTAAAAATTCTGGGCAAATGTCCAGTCCTCGGCCGCTACTCCCTTCCCATCTAGGTTGATGACAGTAGTTCTACATACCAGCCATTAGAATCCCCAGGACAATGTGGTTGTATCCTCCAGTTTTCCTGCTGACAAATGTTCTCATATCCCCAACAACCATTTCTCCCTACTGCCCCCTGAAAGAAATTAGAGATTAGGTCATACCTGTCAACATCTCCGTTTCAATCCGATTTACTCATATTTTAACAAAAAGCTCCGATTTGAAGAAAAATATTAATGAAAAATATGAAAATTGGATAAAAAGTGACAAAGTTATGAGCAAAAGTGGAGCCTTTAGTTGAGAAATTCTCATCATTTATCCTACTGGTAGTACAGGTCAGTAAGCCAAATCACTTAACTGGTTAATTCTTCAAAATAGAAACTAGATCCTATTGATATTTACCTTACATTAGTATTTACCTTATATGGACAATCAGTATCCTGCTGACACATTATTTCAACCTCTGGATGATTGGTGAAGAAATAAGGTATACGACTGTCGGGTAGGTTGATGTTACTCCAGTCGTAACCATGGTAACCACTAACACACATCAATATCACTATAATCACAACATATCTGAAATAAATCAACATACAAAAATGTATATACATGACAAATACTATACATACATGTTTAGTACAACCTTTCCTGAGCGACTCTCTGTAGAGAAACAAGGCTATCTATAACAACACCTTCGAACCATTTCCTATACTGATATTAACTCTTAATTTAATATCCAACGAGCAAAAACTTATATACAATACCCATTATTTGCAGCTCAGACACAGATCCCGGGGCTCGTGTCCATCCAGTTGGCTGAGAGTATGATTTTTGCAAATGAAAGATAGAATTAAACTTTAAATAAATATATGAATTGACTAGCATACTCAATTTGGGCCCGTTTTATAAACCAAAGTACTGTTGTGTAAAATTACTGTGGGAATATGGAATGTTACTTTCTTTTCTGTACTGTACAGTAAAGGAATTAACATTCCATACTCCCACAGTATACCCACCCTGTGCTCCCCACACAGAACATTCTGGATCCGGACCTGCAGCTTAAGGTTGTTGCTCTACAGAGGTTGTACTGTACACTCAAAACTTGTCTATAAAGACCATCACAGGAGACACTGCAAATTGGCCTATGTTGACAGGTGGTGTATCTATACAGGTCATTAGAATATCATTGTCTGATGCGAGTGCTGGGAGATAAAGTCGGTGGTCTCACAGGTCTTCACATTTTGTTCAAGTCCAAGCTTCTTAGACGATGATTATTCCATTTCAGTGATTATTCCAAAGATTGACGTCAGTCAATAAAAGATCATTTAGTTATGGTACCCAGAACTAATTTTGTTCATGCATATTTTGTAATAGTGGACTATAGTATTTGAATGCAGGAGCCGGCTAAACACAAATTCGAAATAATGTGTAACAATAAATTATTAATATGTGATTACATACATTAAACTTAAATTTGAAGCATAAGTAATCAAATTATACCTTGACAAATCGTTTTCCATTCCCGCGATGTTTTCTACAAATTGAGTTTACTTTCGGTTTCGATTTCTCGGTATAGCATAAAGTTCAATGTGCGGTTAATCCCGTACTCGTTTACAGCATGGTGTTATGTATTTGCTAGTGTATATTTAGGTATGTGGTGTCAAGGAATATTTATATCGTCAAATATTAAGTCCATGATAGTCTTTTTATGCCTTATATTTGTCTTATACAGCAACATTATGTTGGTTTCTTTCTAACGTTTGGTATAGAAATATAGACTTTGAATTGATCGAGACACTACAGATGGTTGAATCTGGCTGAGGTCACAAAATACTATTAACTTTAATAATAGTAGGTGCACGGTGCATGTAATTGTCACTTTCGACAACATGTGCGTTTGGTGCTTTTACATGTGGAGAAGTCGGTAGAAAATTACAGATAATGTCGCACAACTGCGTCATTGTCATGACTGATCCATTGTCCATTCACATTACGCCAGAACTTTGTCAATCAATACCCTTTAAATCAATTTTAACTATAATAATTATATTTACATGGTCCAGTGGATTAACTTGAACATCTTCGCCATGCAACCTTCGACAAACAGCATTGCAGGAGGAGCAATCTCTGCTCCGATGTAATGTCAATTGTTGGAAAGCGTCATCATGAAAACCAGAAGAAAGGAAACGATATTTATAACGAAAACCCCTCAATCGGTGACCGGTTTTTAAGTTGATTAGAACCAACTACAATGAAACGATGACCCATAGATTACTTCAAAAAGTTACTCGGCTACCATGAGACCGACTTTGCCACTCGGTGCTACAACCGCCTCAATCAGAGATGTTGCTAAAGCGTACATCTATCTGACCCACGAAAAAACGATTTCAAGAAAACAATAAGATGTCTTTTTCATTGGTTGTGTCTAAGTCCAATAAATCATGCACAATTATTTACCAATTTTCATAACAGTAACATTCAGTACAACGTGAAAATTTACTTCTTGAAGTATTAATAAAACCTGAAAGTTCCATGAATTATTAGTGTAAATACATTGTCAACATACATATAGTTACATCAGTATTTCAATTTCAGGGAAACATATGAATATACATGTAACAAAATGCATGATTACATCAACTAAACGCATTTGTAGAAAACATTACAACTTTCTCCCAATGACGCAATGATTGGCCGTCTGCTGCGTTCATCGCTCGTACTTGTATAGAATCATGAGTAACATTTATGAAGGCCAACCATATTTTGTTAAGTGTCGTCTGCCAAACAGGGACGATATCCACAAATAGTCTTAAAGGGTTAATTTAAAATTGACTTGCAATCATGCCCCAAGAAATGAAGAACAACACTTGGTTTCTTCATGCTTATTGTAACTCTTTACCTAATGCTTCTAAACTACATAGGTAATTAATTGATAACATTCCTATATATAGCTGTGACACATTTAAGACAATTTTAAGATTTTTCCTTCAGATTCTTTAAATACATAATTTCGTTCAACCAACATGTGAAATAGTCTAGGGACTTGACTAACCACTGATAACTAAGTATGTTGTATGCCATCCCTGGTCGGTTTTATAACTGGACTTCAAAAGTTGAAAATCGCTTCTAAAGATTTAACACAACATAACAATATAGATCATAAAATAAAATGTGAGATGTTTTTCTTAGAAATCCATGATTATCACATATGTAAAGACAACAAAAATCGACATAATTTTCCAAAACCAATGTTTAAAGCTTATCTAGACAACTATAACTGCAATGCGAAACTTAATTATAAATACTTTTACTGGTCAGATAATGGATCTAATTTTTCGTGTACACATAAAATAAAACATAACTCTCATATTATCCTAGCTGGAAATCAGTTCTAGTCATGAACGTGGACACCAATAATTGCATCAGGTTTAGCCTTTCTATTATGACTAGCAGGAGTGAAAGTGTAAGATAAAAGAGAAGATGATGCGCTAGACAGAACCAGTTCACATTTTGTAGAAGGTATCGTAACGCACCTCGGCAAAATCTAAAATCAAATATTTTATATTTTCTTTGATATTCTTCGCCGGAACAACGGACCGATTCCTCAAAATGGTAAGTTATTTAATATATCTTATTTTCCTAATAAAAATCATTAATTAGTTTTATAATTAATGTTAATTAGTAAAATTATCACTATTTATAACATTGGAAATGGTTTCGCATCGCACCTAATTTTATGTCGCTGTGGTAATTATCACACTGACTCATTAGAATTCAATATAAGCTAATATCTAATTGGAACATAATTATATAATACAAATGTTCAAAAATATGTATAAATTCTTTATTTCTGTCCCATGTACAAATGTATACATTTTTATTATTATTAAAGATTAAATCAATCATGTGCATATGTATAATTAGTTGTCGCTCGGAGCAAGAATTATTGGTTGATCTAACGACTTCGAAAGGTCTGTTGAATCATTGTATGAATAACACGAGAAATCATGTTTATTAGTATTCTTAAATTAAAAAATATGGTCGATCTAGGATTTTATAAATTTCGTAAATGCAGAGCATGCTCTAAGATATTCGCCTGCTAAACCACAAGATACCTTCTATAAACTCGTTTTCTACTACTAGTATATAATGAACTTCGAAAATCAGATCGGTTGCTATTCATTCCATACCCCTTTTCTGTTGTGTTAGTCTACACGTTCCAGAGTTCATTTTCTATATAAATCTATGCATTGTACATACAGATGAGAACTACCACATCAAAAATAATAAATAAGTAATTCATTTCAATCTAAAAGCTCTTCAGTACAGTCTGAAGGAGATAGTTTAGGTTCAGTACCGTAAAAACGATCGACAGATGTGTGAGTTGACGGAAACAGCTGATACCGTTAGAAAAATTCCTTGTCTGGTTTCCTGTTATTTGGGCCCACTATCTTCATAGAATTTGAAACGGGAAGCAGACTAGAAAAATTGCCCATCTTATGTATAAGAAACGCATGCATTCATTTTTATTGCTCGCCGATTTAACCACAATGTATCACAAAATAAATTATTATAGAAAGTTATACCGATTTATCTCGGCAAAAACTGCTTGCAATGAAATGTCGCACGAAATTTACAGAGGGTAGCACGTGACTCATCGTAAAACATTATAGTGCTGATAAAAACATGGAATTATTAATCTGGATGGATTGTTACATAATTATTGCAAGCTTAGAAACGGATCAAAGTAATAATTAGTCCTGCTTTGCACATGTTTTATGATTTATTGAGATTTTTTTCGACATTAATGCGCAGACGATAATCATTATAACAAAAGACGCGCATATTATGATGCATAGTCGATTGTTGTTCAACATGCATGTCTGAAACATACCCCCTTAACTTCGTGAAGTTAATCATTACCCACATATACCTTTACAAGGAACACGTGCACGCGCTTAGCCTGACGGAGAAAGTAGACATGTTCTCTGCTAATTGTCTAAGAAGCATATGAGAAGTGCACGGTCTACTCAATGTGCAAGAACTCTCGTAAATTTACCTGTAAAATTGTGAAAATAATAAACTTTGATGTGCGGAATTATCTATTGTACAATCACCAATGTGCCTGGTTCGGTTGTTAATATACTGGGTGTGCAGAACGCGGAAATGCCATTGTATTGAACCGTTATTATCTGTTACGTTACACTTTGCTCGATTACTCATAGTACATGTTTGTTACGAATTGCTCTTCTGAACACAAGGTTTTTTTAATGACACAGCTTCACCGAAGTCAGTTTTGAATCAATAACAGGGAATGGACTATAAAGTCCCGGAAAAAGTTCGTGTTCAACGAACATATCATTCCGCTATTTTCTTAAGAAAAAAATAAGTTATGGTCAAAAACTTAGATACTTTTTCCAATCTATTGTTAAAGAAATAATGTATGTCTCCGTTGCAAATGATTTTATTCGTAAATGACAATGGAAGTTCTCTACATATATTTCAATAACAAAATGAACGGTAGGATTCAATGTCTACTCTTTTGGTGAAAAACTACATTCGCGTACGCCTATTATATACATGTACATGTGGACAACATGGCTGTGGAATATCGGGGCATAATATTCAATGATGGCATTTAAGCGAACGGCGTAATTTAATTTCTATTGCACAACACGTTTAGTCACTTGGCGGATAACTACTCACTAAATGATTCACGATAGCTTTAACACAATAAGCCAATACTTGTTTCTTTCTATCAGACAGTTGATAGTCTGAGTGTCATTTACCACATTTCATCAATAATTGTCCTTGATGACGTCATCGAACTGATGGCGTTTTGTGATTCATGAGATCGTCTGACAGACAATGAAATGACAATGAATGGAAACTTCTCGTAGAAAGGTGATTAATCGCCAAAGTGACTGTGAAAAAAGCTTGTCTATCTAGGCAGACGACATTGCAACAACATACGAACAACAAAACACCAAACGATATATAATTTTATAGTACCTGTACAAGAAGCAACCCAAAGGTTAAATAGCATACTTGTAATGCAAACAACACGAGATATTTGTTGCAAAAATGTATGATTTCGTGTTACCCAAATAGTCGGAAATGATAAAGGTCAAAAGCACCTCGACCCTACTGACCAAATACCAATAGAGACCATCTACTGTTGTAGTAATGAAGTTGTAAAAGCTTGTTTTTCTTAAGTAAAGAATAAATTTCAGACAGTTTTTTCTTGTTTTCTCAAAATATCGAGTTTTTACTTACGATCTTTTCATTCTAAGCCAGCGATATGTCAGAGTTTGACTAGTGTACTAGTATTGATGCATTGGCTCGAAGCTTAAAGTTTCCTCATTTGTTTCGTAAATCTGAGATACAATGATGTGTGTAATGTTACTTATATTTTATACACTGCATTCCAAGTTGGCAATATCAGGAACAACATCTTATATCAATAATCTTTACTCTTTAAATCATGGACCAACTCAATTCTCGTTTGTTTATCTACACGATAATGCGATTTACACACGCCGTCTGACATCCAGTTCTGGGTAAAAGATGAGTCAATGAACACATATTTTTTCTGTACTTTTGTACAAGACTCCACGCTTTCCATGATTTTATCCCAGATGTATTCACTTTTTGTCATTCCGCGTCTACTGGTACAGTTAGAGTTAGCGTTCTTGGCGCGTGTCGATCAATTAGTCGTCTGCCAGATGTTTTTCGTGTTTCTCGTGCGGTATATATAATTGTCTGGTTCCATTATCTCCAAGACAATTCTTGACAACAATAATACGTCTCTGAAACGAGATCTTAAGTAATAAATTAAGTTGTTTTGACATTTTTATGGTTTAATGTAAAACCTGGACTCACCGACATTTTGACTCAAGGATATCAAATGTTTGAAAAGGAATCCGTCAATTAGCCTATTTTTGTATTAGCTAATGCACACGAACGGACGGACGAATATTGAATTCATGGATGAAAGAAATACACATGGATCTATGAGTTATGTTTATCCTTTAACAAGTTAATAGGTTTGACGCGGAAATATTTTCTTTTACAATAAGAGAAGTTGACAGACGACTCAAAGCAGGAAAACGGCTCATTAGCTGATTAGGTCAACAGTATACGTGGTGAAATCGATGTGAAATCCCCAAAAAGAGGAGAGAATTGCAATTTTGCTATGAAAGGAGTATTTAATAAACGGGTTTTTTTGCTTCAGAATAATGTTATAACTGTAAAAAAACACGAATACGTACATCATGTTAGTATTTCTTTATATACATGTTATATCTATTTCTAAGAAAACATACATGTACATGTATGTATAAAATTTGGTTTCAATACTCATAGCCAATTGTAGAGAACTTATTGAATTCAATCTTTGGGTTATATCCAGAAAGTTTGTATATAATTGCTTGTTCGCGCGTTATCAAATGTTCTAATGTATTATAGAACCCGCAATATTTTGCATATGTTTTTACCATCCCAGGTTTTATGTGCACGAAATTACAGGATTAGAAATCTACATCAATGCACGAGATGCACGAGATGCACGCACACATTGTACCTACCGTCTGCTCCCAACAGATTCTGAGAAACGTTATATGTTGCAACGAAAGTATAAATATACTCATACTGTCTTATCGTGAATTTTAAACGAAAATTAATTACATTGTACTTAAGCTTCGGGAATGCATGTATAATGTAATTAAATTAAATCATCGAAAGGTTCCATCTGCTTAGCAACGTTGTATTATAATATTTTCACATACTATAATTGGGTTAAGCGCTATCTTTCAATATTAAATAGTCGTTCTTGAAGCGGTCAGTTGATCAAACCAGGTTCGCTGGCATTTATGGCTAAATAATGCTTATTTAGTTATTTACCTAAAGTTCTGCAAACTTAATCAAAGTCAGAGAATGACATCCACATAGTGTAGGGATGTGAGCAGTTGCGTACCCTAGAACACACCAATTGGCAAACCATACAGAAACATTATTCCAGTGCAGAAATACAGTTGAACAAAGACATACTAGTACCTAACGTCATAACAATTCCATGAAGAAGACTGATTAAAGTCGAAATGTTGGAATTCAATTGGAGTGTGTCTTGTTTGTTTTTTTATTATACCCTAACCAATAATGAAACACTGTTGAAAAACGACGCACCTAACCAATAATGAAACACTGTTGAAAAACGACGCATCTAACCAATAATGAAACACTGTTGAAAAACGACATAAGTTACAATAATGAAGTGCTGTTGAAAACGAGGTATCTTATCAATAATGCAGTAACATATATTTATTTTGGCAGGCTTTAATAATGAGTTAACAGGCTAGACTGATACTGAGCCTGCAGACGAACAGTTAACATGATTTCATAATATCTTACACCTGTCTAACTGTGTAACACCCAGCACTACAGAAGGGCTGCTTACTCCAGATGTCTGCTGCAATAATTGTCAATTTCTGTAATACTTAGTCAAACAACGATTGCTAGTCACTGACAGATGCGCTGTATGTCGTCCCGACATCAAATATGAATTAATCGTGATCCGGTGCACGAGAATTAAGCGTTTCTACTCAATTCCGTAGAGTACGTGCACGACAGTCTGCATCCTGACGTAATGAATCTGCAGCTTGTGCATTGAGTGGGTTTTAGCGCAGGGACGACGTATCCCTATATCATATGTCCCGCATTTGGTTCCATTGGTCACAATTTATGGAGTATAGCTGACGCACGCACAATTAAGCAACCTTTGTTCTCGATGATAGAGTTATTTTTTAATAAATCTCCTAAACGCAATTATAGCTGTGTTCGTGTTGAATTTATGTTCATTTTATGTGCATAAAAATATGTCGTTAGAAGGGGAGTGTCCTGAAGTAGGGTCTGATTTATGTGGCCTTCCTTCGACGGGTACATGTTATCGAAGTTGGTAACATCTTAAACGAACTGAACATGTTTCTGTATAATAACCCTCGACATAGTAAACTAAATGATAAGTGTACCACTATAAGCATACTGCACTTGAAAGTTCGAAAATGTGCCGCGAACGAGTCGCTTTCGAACACCCACAAACAACCGTCACTAAAGAACACCAAGGTTTCCTCTTTGTAGCCCATGCAACGTCCCACTTGGTCTCAAAACGGTTATACGCAGTCAAACATAACTACCTTGACAAAAATAATTTGAAAATCATTCATGTGTTCAATCATATTTTTGCAATGGTCCAATGTCTGTCTCAAGATTCAAAATACTGACCTGAACACTGTTTACTCCCAGCAAAATATGCGTATTTATACAGCATTTCAGTTGGTCCAAAACTCTAGTTTGTTATAATATTTATTCACCACACATTTGTATTAATCGACCAATGTAATATCTATAGACGTTGCATTTTCCGTAAAATGTATTTGAGACCGATGGTTTAAATGTTGCACTGTAGTAGTGTCAGTATTCATCTGACAGAGAGAAAATCCTGAAACTTGAATCATTACCACATGTTAAAGCGTTTCTTAGGTAAATCAATTGTTTTCTGGGGTATTTTTCGTGAAAGGTAACGAACCTGCCAGACATAATGGAAGAAATGGTAGAAGACATGTATATAGGACCACGAGGAACGCCGAGTGATAATTCATGTTTGTTTTCCATGATTTATCTTGATCTTTGTCAAACAAAATATAAATCAGAAAAAGAAATGTTGCACGCAAGACTATGTTAAGATGATAGAAATGTGGTTTGGTTAAAATACTAGAAATTTTGTTTATATTTACGGTTACATGTTTTAAATGGCTTTAGTCAATGCTCGCATGGTTTGCATATTATTTTTTAACAAGTAGATACCCGACATGGATTCGTGAAGCATTCACTCACTCAAAATTCATTCAACATTTGATATATTAACACCCAATACGCATGAATAAGCATGCCCTTGGTACGCCGCAACCCGATGGTCACTCGATTTGTCCATCGTTAGGTTCTAATGATACGTAAATGTCAGTCTTTTTATATCTACAAATACATCGCAACGGTTGAGATCAGTTTCGGTGACATTTATTTTATTTTGTTGGGGTGGGGCGGCGTGGAGTTGGTGTTCCTCTTCGGTGTTTCCTAAACTCTCTACTCTCGTTCTTTACCAGAATGCCGTATTATTGAAAGGTTTTGAGGCAAAGCACACACCAGATGTTTTGTGTTATTTCAGGCATCGAGTTAGGGAAACATATCCTACAACAATCTACATATACTTATCATTATAATCTTATCCAGTCAATTTCTATTTTTATGACTTTGCACGGAAAGCATTTTCGACATTTTTTGGTCGGGGTTGCCCGGTAGTTAATGAATTCAGCATATGAAATCAGTTAAGGTTTTGGCAGGTAAAAATCCATTGCCGTTTTCATTTGTGTGTCAGCTAATATTTATACAACGGGGTTTCATATCTTATTTGTTATGTGGTCCCGATTAAGAAATCGGCAAAAACGAAAATCAATCGGTACAAAGCTGGTGTTTTTTCAAATATGACAAAAACTGCCACACTCTATGTTAATATTGTTGACTGATTGTGGTTTTACATGTGCATTGTCTATCCGGGTTCCTTATAATATTACATGTATTACAAAAGAGTCTCTTGTCCGAATCGAAAATTCATTTGCCAATTAGGCAAGGATAAAACCAAATGACCATACACTACGACTGCACCCGTCATACTGTTGTTTCTGTTGAGTGCAGCTGCATCCTTGTCCATTTGTTACCCCCAACAAAATGAAGTAACAATAATGTTTTGAATAATGAATAAAAATGTCATGTCATGTGTATATTTTCAGCGTGAGTGTATTTCCGTGCACGTCGGCCAAGCAGGCGTTCAGATGGGAAATGCATGCTGGGAGTTGTACTGTCTAGAACACGGTATCCATCCAAACGGTCTTATAAATGGCGGGAAGTTAGCCACAGACGACGAGTCTTACAATACGTTCTTCAGCGAAACAAGCGCCGGGAAACATGTACCAAGAGCAGTTTATGTTGATCTTGAACCAAGTGTCGTCGGTAAGTGCATAGAATTTTTCATTTTGCATTGTCCTTATGTAAATTAACCACAAAAACACTTATAAAGACTTTATTGAACAATGAGTCGCCGGTATGAAATTACATTTTACCCATGTATAAAATAAGAGTTTTTTATATTTTACAATTATGTGAAATAAAATATAACAAATCCATGATTAACATTTTAGCTGTTTCTCATTCATTCATTTACCCAAAGTCACATGTGTGCACCTTTGCAACAAGAGGCAAAGTACATAGAACACGCTCTTTGTATCTGATTTGTATATTGCTTCATATATATTACTTTCTTTCATGCATCTTGATAAAAATATTCGTATATTTTGTGTTATGTTTATAAAGTTCGGTAAATGGCAAATGTCAACGATGTAATATTTCGTTCTCTTTATTCCAGTGGTCTTTTATTGTTCATGTTTTTTATATTATATACAAACATAACTCTGTATCAAACAACTATTCTAGGATAAAACTAAGATAAAACTGAGGGCAAATAGCTGCATATCGTCTTTGATTAATTCATCAACATTTTATATAAACCACAAACAGCTGAACTTATCTCTGCTGCATTTTGGGAACGCCACCACAAAATGAAAATGCCATGCCGAATGCATTTCTTCAGTTACTCTGTTGCTTCCAGGTTCGCATTATCTTTGTTTATAACTACATGTATGTCCAATGGAATTCATTGCCCAACATTTTCCGTCTACACGCTTCGTTATCTTAATTTAGCAGATCAAGTTCACCTGATTTTTTTGTATTGTTGTGTCAATTGGAAATTGAAATCTAACATTGTCTTTCATAATGGTGACGTCATGAGCATCTACCTACGATTTATGAGACAAGCTTCACATGAAATTTGTCTAGAATTAAGTCCATTGGAAATTGTTATCTAACCATTTCTGTCATAATGACGTCGCCAAACGCAACTGCCTAAAGTTTTCATGATATTTTTTTATGATAAGGTCCATTCAAAATTGCTAAATCCAACTTTTTTCTGCCAAACGCATCTTTGTTAAGAAGTTTTTATTTTTATTTTTCAGACGAAGTTCGCACGGGTGAATTCAAGCAGCTGTTCCACCCAGATCAGTTGATCAGTGGTAAGGAAGATGCTGCTAACAACTATGCAAGAGGACATTATACTGTAGGCAAGGAAATCATTGACCTCGTACTGGACAAAATACGTAAAATGGTTAGTGATGTTGTAGTTAATAAAGTTATACCATAACATGTAGGGCTATTATTCCTCAGTTTTAAAGTTCATTTACATATTAGGCAAGGAAATCATAGACCTTGTACTTGACAAAATACGTAAAATGGTAAATGTTGTAGTTTTAAGGTTATACCATAACATGAAGGAAAATTCAATCTATTAGACCACCATGTGACCCCTGATGCGGATTTGTCTTAAAATATTCAGGTTGAATAACAAAGTTAAAGGAGTCTGAATTTGACTTTGTAACCGACTATAAATGGTGTTTTAAGTACAAACTTGCTAATATGTATACGTGCAAAATACTAAACATTGTAGTTGTGCCTTAATAGATACAAAGTATTAAAAAAAACACTTTAAAGTACAAATGTAAATGTAAAACTAGGGTCATTTATGGTTTCTTACCAAAACGTAGAAACACTATTTTCATGGCTTGCAGTCATTGAAGATAAATATAACAACACATATTGGTATTGAAAAGGAAGCCATTCTTATTATGCCTAAAGTTCGCGTATCGTTATTATTCTACTGAGGATATTTCTGTACAGATGTAATTCTTTATTATACTCACCAGGCGGACCATTGTGCTGGACTTCAAGGATTTCTGGTGTTTCACAGTTTTGGAGGTGGGACCGGAAGTGGATTTTCCTCTCTCTTGATGGAGCGTCTATCTGTAGATTACGGAAAGAAATCAAAACTTGAGTTTGCAGTGTACCCAGCACCACAGGTAAATGGTCGTATAATTATACACAGAGTGGTTTCATAATGTTGTTTCTAATGGAACCGTCAATAACAGTTATAAACAGAGTGTAATGGTGTGCCATTGATATTTTGTTGGAAATACATGTACAAATTCACATAATTTTTATAACTCGTAATTATATGAGATACCAGTATTATATTCTACAGAAGGGTACTAAGTATGTCGCGCAACAATCTCACCAAGCCCAACGTGTGAGCAAATGGCATGAGTGAAACACATAATATCGCGTTCACTATTACAGGAGAATAGATCTTGACATACTTGTGTAATGGCGACGAGGGTGTAATAATGTGAGTGTTCAATATGACGCCTAATTATGTCAGGACTCTACTGCATGGCAATCTATAATCATAAATTCCGAGTTGATCAGAATGTCAGTAATCATTTTCTAGCTAGCGGCTAGCCATTACATATTTGTTTACGGCGCAGTATAGACCCGTCTATCCAGTTTATTCCACCTCCTCTTTTCCTTCAAATAGACATAGATTGTAACAGTTATATCTTGATAATCTATGTCAACTGAAAAAATGTACGTCACCTGTTTGTTTCAGATATCAACTGCTGTTGTAGAGCCCTATAACTCCATCCTGACCACACATACAACATTGGAACATTCAGATTGTGCTTTCATGGTTGACAACGAAGCTATCTACGACATTTGTCGACGTAACCTTGACATTGAAAGCCCTTCATACAAGAATTTGAATCGTTTGATTGGTCAAATAGTGTCGTCTATCACTGCTTCACTACGTTTTGATGGTGCATTGAATGTGGACCTAACTGAGTTTCAGACAAATTTGGTGCCATATCCCAGAATTCATTTCCCGTTGGTCACATATGCTCCTATTTGTTCAGGTAACTATACCAAATCTAAGTGAAAGCAGAACTAAGTCTTTTGATATCTACAAATTATTTAAATCAGAATTTTGGAATTTATGCAAATCTTATTGTAAAAATAATACTGAGCATTTATTAAGTAAAATAAAAGAACATATCAATTAATCTTAAATTAGCTTGCATGTAATAATACTGTTATTTATTGTATTGTAGTGATTATTATACATGTATTGCTTGCATTGTATTATTGTGCCAATACCATAAACCATGTTGTTACCATTCTTTTATTGAATAAACGGTGTTAACCGAGTTGGTTCCTCAAACTTAAAAAATTTTTTTTAACTTAAAACCTATACCAACCTTTAAATAATTAAATCTCAATGTGTATGAAGTTGTTTACAGAATCTCTTAATAATAAATAAAAAATCCCGTTAAGCTTATTTTACCAAATCAAACTAAAAAAAACTTTAACTCGATGGATAACAAAGGGTGAGCAAAGGGAACACACTTCGAATGCTGTCGAACCCAATGCTGATCTACGTATTATTCAATAACATAGTCAGATGACAGAGTACGAATGGTTTCATTTTTCAGCCGAGAAAGCGTTCCATGAGCAAATGTCTGTGCAGGAAGTGACGAACGCATGTTTTGAACCAGCCAATCAGATGGTGAAATGTGATCCTCGTCATGGGAAGTACATGGCGTGTTGCATGCTGTACCGCGGTGACGTAGTACCCAAAGATGTGAACGCTGCTATCGCTAACATCAAAACAAAGAGGAATATCCAATTTGTCGACTGGTGTCCAACTGGATTCAAAGTTGGTATAAATTACCAGCCACCAACCAGTGTTCCAGGTTTGTTGAAATTATACTAGACTGGTCCACGCGCATCTGTTGGAAATTGACAATTCAATATAGTGAACAACCAGTCTAAAATTATATGAAACATTCGGCATCATTCAGTTAGCATCGTTTCTTGCAAATATAAGTAGTAAATTGACAGAAGTGATTCCATAGTTGATTCTAGGTTGTAGCCAATGTAACAGTTTTTTCAGTAGTTGAACTTAACTTGCTTAACGTTTCATGATTTTAGAAAACATGGAAACTAAATGCAAAAATAATTGACTCGTAACATGCAAAAAGCTGCACACATTACGAATCGCATTTTCCTTGTTAAATAGAGTTAAACTAATAAAGGTATGGGAAAACGTTTTGCACTGCGCAAGACATATTATACATCATCATGGAAAATGATATGGAACGCGAGGCTTATCATATGAGTTAACGAACCACAATCCAATTAAGAATATCTATATTTTAAACGCGGTTCCCTCCCTCGGATACAAATTAATGTCGATATCTGCGAAACTCTAAACTAGATGCACCCATTGCTAAATACACGTATGCTACATGCATAAGTATGTGCCAGCTAGATCCATTCGGATTTTTTTTGTCTTGTCATTTGTTGTTGCATTTATCCTCATAATATAACTAAATTACAGGTGGAGATTTGGCCACTGTACAGAGGGCTGTATGTATGTTAAGTAACACTACAGCTATTGCTGAAGCTTGGGCAAGATTGGACCATAAATTTGATCTCATGTATGCTAAACGTGCCTTCGTACATTGGTACGTCGGTGAAGGTATGTATATTTAAATCAATTTTAATTAAGAATGGATAAATATAAATGCATGTATGGAAAAAAATTGTAATATCCGTTAGTTAAATATGACTTTGGATTGTGACAGCGCATGATCGAACTGCGATCAGCGTTTTCCGCGGCCTCGAAGCCTTAAAACCACCATGATCAGAGAATATCAAATGACACGTACTATCTAAACAGCTACAAATTGTATCTCACGAGCACAACATACAATAGCATTCAAGGCTGAACATACATTGATATTGCGAATGGTCGCAGCGAACAGAATTTACAAACACAATGAAAGAAGCTCGAACTAAATGAAAATTCGACAACAACATCTACACTTGCCTCTATATGACTAATAATAAAGTAGTGAATGGATTCTTGGTGACGTAAGAAAGTGCTAGTTATGATTAAGTCCAGATAAACCAGCTTGGTGAATCGGCTTTCGTATATGTGTATATTTTCTTTAATTTTGTAAATATAAATTTTCAACAACAATTTTTTTTAACGGCGTAATGAAATCGGAGTTAAACTAACTACGTCATGTACAAAAAATGTCGTTTGTGTTACAGGAATGGAGGAAGGAGAGTTTACAGAAGCGAGAGAAGATCTCGCGGCTCTCGAGAAAGACTACGAGGAAGTTGGTGTCGACTCCGTTACTGATGAATGTGAAAATGATGAAGAAGAATATTAAACGTTTACATGTTATACAAATCACTAACGACCAACTATTACTTTAACTTGCATACATGTACATTTCATTGATAAAATCACGTTGTTTGTTGAACTTATGAATTCCCCTTTGCCTATTAAAACGTATTTACATGTATGTCAAGCAATTAAACTACAATGTATTGACACATGGGAAGGTCATAGGAAAGAGAATAACGCTGAAACGTGTGACTACACTTCGTATATAATTTATTATGATTAATGTCATTGCGCCATTGCGAAAGACTAAACTATAAGCAACGTATGCAAGCGTGTTTTTGATATTGTTTGTGAAAGTAAATTAAGCGGTGCTATAAAAGCTTCCAAGTTAATGATTCAATTAGTTGATGAATTGTAAATATGAACAATACTGACAATCAGTAGCAAGTATTGGATGATTATATTGGTGCTATATATATACTGAATACCGAACACTTTTGTGTCAACCGTCCTCGCGTTCATTGACATGAAAAGTTCAGACGGTACTTTTAAATTATACATACGTTTTCATTTAATTTATTTGTATTTATTTCTTTTCAAATTTGTTCGTGTGAGCTTTGCTTCTTTCATACGTGTCGTTGATTAAATGTGATGTTGATTTCAATACTTTGATATTTTCATATTTTTGTCAGTATGTTTGTTGCTTTTGTACATCACATGGTATTCACATTTATACAAGTACAAAGGTAGACCCTGTCTACATCCAGTCTCATTTACCTTTGTAATTTACAGTATATTGGGGGCACACTCCAAGCTTTAAACATTTTTGTCAGCATTCATATTTTATTTACTAAAATGTGGACCGATTTAACTGACTAAATCAATTTTAAAATTTGTGTTAGCCTTTTTGTCCTTCGACCATTTTTAATAGTGGACCAAAAATATTTACAAAATGTCGGGTATTTATTTTAATATACCTAAATCAGCGATGGCAATATTGCTTCTCCTGTTGATAAAAGTGTTCATGTCTTTTTTATTAAGTTACTCATAAATCATGATAGATGATGATTGCAAATTATGTATAAATGTGGTGTTTTTAAGTACACACATGCTTTCATTTTGACTTTGAATGTTGCACGTTTTATTCTGTGATTGTACGTATTTGTGTATGAAGGATGAAGATTTTCTATGGCATTATTGCTGCGAATAAATTCATTAAAATATACCTGTAGGCCTATTGTGTTCCTTTATCTTATTTTCAATTCCCGAGTTCATGTGGAGTTGTCCGGAAATATCCGATGTTTTACGAAGACTCAGGGAAAGGGGGATAACTTGGAGGGAGAAGGAGCGATTTCTTGAAATCACAAAGGTGCGCCTGGTGAGGCGCAATAAGATTGTTAGTTTAATTGATAAGATAAAACAAGAAGATTTTGTTTATGTAATCTAGTCAAGGGTGCTTTAATATTGATTTCAAATTAAACTTGAACTTATAGATAAACTATTTTGACTTCTAGATTGATCAAATGTTGTCGACGCATGGATACTCAAAATATTTACTTTGTTAAGGACTTGGGATTTATTTGATATTTACTTAACAATTGTCGGTAAGCAAAATATTTAGGAAAGGTAGTAAATTTATTGAAGATATACATGTTTGTACGTATATCGGAGTCAATCGGTGCTTCGTGAGTGGATACATCTACATTTGTGTATTAGAAATTAACTGACCCGTCGACTGTATAAGAATGGACCTCTAGTCGGTTTCGAAATTTGATTCGAAGCTCTGCTACCATTGCTGCTGTATAAAGCACTAGATACCACCGAACAGTCAGTGCCGGTCAACGCATGGTTTTAATCGATGCACAAGTAATCAAATACATACAAAATACATCCTTCAACGACCAACGCTTGAAGTACAGTCAAAACACATGCTAACAACGACCACTATTACAAAACCTGTCGGCAAAAGCACACCATTTTTATCAAATAATGTTTAAAGAAATACAATTATAAGTTAACCTCATTATGCACCTGGCAGTTGCATCCACGCCCCTACCCCCGGGTGGGCGGTGGATAGCCGGGGAAACTTTTCAACTTCCCCTGCACTACCAGGGAACTGTTTGGATTTTTTTTTCTTCAGGACAATATTCATTTGTCAGGGGCCGGAGAAATACCGGAGATTTTACCATCAGCTGTCCCCCGCAGGTTCGTGAAAGGGTGAAGATTTTGACAACCCAAAAGTAAAAAATCCCGGCATATCCCCGGGGTGGTGGCGTGGATGCAATCAGAGAGACCATCGGTCGATAAAGACACGTTTACAAACCAAAGCATGATCATACGACGTTAGAAAAACAACATTATTAACAAACTGTACACGATTTACTTGGACAATCCTAGAACATGTCTACTACTCTAAGCTTGACAATGGTCATCTGTTTTTTATAGAGTATGTTTTGTTTCTTTGAAGAGCATTACCAAGATCTTACTTTTTTCAAGCAAATGAGCATACTGCAATAGTAATGTTATACTAATTATACACGTTTTTTGGGGGTGGTGTATATATTCTCTGTAGTAACATAGGTTCCTAGGCGACAGAACGAAAAACTTAAGCTGACGAATTAATGCAAGGCACATTGAAGATAGTAAATGATTACATATCAGCATCATAGATGCATGTGCATAATGTTCAGTGATTCAATGTGTTTTACCAATAAATCGGTGAAGAGACTTATAAGCTATTAATCTTACATGTTTCTATACGTAAAACAAACGCATGAGGTCCTTGGTGTGCAACATTCATCATAATAATTGAATTTGTATATCTTTCTTTTCCATCTGCATAATGACGTGCTCACTTTTCTAACACACAGGTTGGTGTATCGTTTTCTATTAAAATTAAAGTGATGTGGGCAATGCTTTTCAAGGTACTAATTTTCCAAATTGTATATAAAAAACGATACGACAACCTGTGTTTCCTAGTAGCTTTTATATAAGTATTAGGCTCTATAGACTTGGATTTAGTGAACATCGGCTTACTTTTTGCATTTACTAGTATTCAATTTATTATTCATAATTTCGTCTTGGTAGTAGTTAGGTGGAGAAAATTTGGTGTTTCTCAGAAAAAGTGAAATAGATTCAACAAACAAAGTCGCAGTTGGTTTTAAAATAATAATTTTGTGTTATATAGAAATGGATATAAGCCACAGCCAACTTGGCTGAACGTGCAAAAGGGAGCGATAGAAACTATATAATTATGCACAAAATTGCATTTATTCCACAGGACGATTTTGAACGCAAGAAAAAAGATCTGGTAATCAGAAACAACTTTCACTTGTCTGAAACTTATCAAGGATGTGTATTTTGATTTATTCATGTTATTATCTATTGCAGAATCTTTGCACGGAATTTTGGAATATTCGATCACTAGAATGTGGAAATAGAATGTTAAATACAAGGGTATGTTCGTTTGAGGTGTACATCTGGTAGTAATGAAACTGAGATTTGCAGAGTAATTTGTACTTATATAGTTATAATTAATTTTACGCCGAACCTTATTTGACCGTTATAAGAATTGGCAATCTTTCACAACAGGAACGGTGCCACTACATTTGTATCGGTAAATTCATACGGTTTGTATCAACTTCCTTATATAAATTAACGAATCATCGACACAATAGTAACTAACAATTACAGTGTACTTATGTAGAAACAATAAAGGGGCTTTTTTATTTCGAGTATAATTTGTCACAAAATGTACTTAAGCGCATTTCGAAATCTGTTATCATAAAAATGATTCATAAAATTTATTGAATAGAATACTCAGATATATAGATTTTTCTGTGAGCTCAAATGAAAAGGGGGATTTGAATGACAATGATAAAGAAATACAAAAAAATCCCCATTGTTGATTAAGCGACAATGTCAACGAGTCCAAAACTGTGACATTTTTCATAACAGTTTGGTCAAGTTTGTCGTCAGTTTTTCGTTGGTAGAATAAATTGAAGACCTTAAATCCATTGATCACTTACTATTGATAATACCAGGTTGTTACAAATAATTAAGTTATATACTGAATGTCAGGTGTCTACAGTACGTAGAACGTTCAATTGATCTGGTTTATTTCCAATAGTCTCAGTGACGTTTATAATCAAGGTGAAAAGAAAATATTAGGACCCAGGAGATCGATATTTGTATAACATGGTTTAACGCTCAGTGTGTTCAGGTATATACCCGATATATAGTAGTCTAGTTCAATACTTTACTATATAAGGACATGGCAGAGTATTATGTGATCTATTTGTGATATAAACATGTACAGGGAGTATTTAAGAATGAATGGAATTACAAAACAAGACGGGAATAAACACTTTGATAAAATTGTGAAACCTAAAGACAAAATTGATGAAGAATGTGATACGGATGAGGAGAATTCCGATGTAAATGACAACAAAGTTCGCATAGATACGCTTAGCAACAGTATCAACATTGGCGATTTATCTCGTAACCGGAACCGGAAGTTGGTGTTACACTTTGACATCCGGAATACTGTGCTCGTGGCTGATTCAATCACCAATGTATCGGTTGAACAGGCCCTTAATAGCTTCCTCACTGGGGTCGTATGGGGCCGAGAGGGACCGAACGGAGAATGGAGTTGGTATTCGGACCAAATATCACTCACCCCACCAGCAGACGACGTGATGACTTATTACAAATATCTGGAGAAAAAGTATGTTAAAAACACAGATGACCGTACAGCACTGAGATTGGCGACGGGAGACTTTGTTCACAGTGAAATTGGCTCAATATTCGAACCATACCTCCAGAATCACTTAGATTTGTTAAAATGGCGGCACGATTTCGAACATGACACACACAATATCCTAACTATGTCTGGTCTAGATGGACAGCAATATAATTACATTGTCCCAGCTTTGTATAAATGTATTCATCATTTAGTTGAAACTAAAAGAGACTTCGCTATAGTGTTCAGAACGTTTGGTTTGGACGCGCCAAATGTGATCAAAAGTTTAGAATTTGGGCTTAAGGGCAACCATCCTGGCTATCCCAAATGCCTGGATTTAAAAGTTGAAGGAAGTATAGGGGCTGTAAAACGTAGCTCTAATGAACCAACCGTGTTCACGTTATTGCCTGAGTCAGACGACAGCTCACAGAAAACATTTGTGGGCGACAGAGAGGCATACGACATGTTGTCTGAAAGGACCGGAATTTCCGGTTTTAGAGACGACGTACACTATTGGTTGGAAAATTCGTACCACCACGAGACCGCAAAACCTCACATTATTGACCCATACGACACTAATGTCCATCATATATTCTTTGACGATAATTTTAGAACATACGAAGACGACAGTATTGTTGACGTCAGAATGTTCGAATCACGCAATGCCAAAGACGCGCGCAGCTTGAAGAAGGCGGAAGTTGCGCAGTTTGACAATGTGTGTTTGGTTCAGGCAGATCTAATCAAATGTATTGAAGATGAGAATTACTATGTAGAAAGAGTACGTGAATGTGAATCAAACTATAGCATGTTTCTGAAAAAATGGATTCGTCTTTCTAGAAGTATATCTATGAATCACGTATTGTGAACAAATGTTGTTACGTATAAATGTATTTTCAGTTCAGAAACAGTGTTCCACGAAGATGTCGTAAAGCAGTGGTGTCGTAAACAGGGTGTATATTTGGAAATTAGTTGTTGTTGTTGACGAATGCATGCATGATTGACATAATTTGTTCCAAGTCTACCTGTGATTTATATTACACCAAATACAATCATATTTTGTACTTCATAATGTTTTATGTTATCATAAATATCTCACAGTGCCAAATGACGTCACCTTGCTTTGATCACATGACATTAGTCTAAATAGCTGTCATGTATATTGTTATTCGATATTTGTACTTTGTTGAGGCAGAATCGATCCTTAATCCTGGCAAACTAAATAGTTTATTATAGAAAACTTACTAATGACCTCTTAAACACGTCCATTTCTTATTTGTTAATCTACCCATGTAGCTCTAGTTAGGACTAAGATAATTCCATTAAAGCGTTATGTCAATCATGAAAGGTGAATTAAAGTTCGTATAGCTCTACTAGATCGGCAGGACGACCAAAGATCAATGTGACATATTTTAGAACATGTACTGGAACCCATGATTTCTTTATTAGAACATCGTATAAACATTAAGACATCTAATAAATTTATTGTAGGGCCAATAAATAACCGGAAGGCAAATAAAATGTACTTGTGAAGTTAATTCGAATATTTCAAAATTTGTACACCAATTAAATACAATTTTAACCAGAAATTAAAGATACCGTTTCGCAGAAAGTAGTGACTCGATAGGATTGAATTAATTTTGTTTCACGATTCCAAGTAGTGCGCCGGTGTGAACAAGTTATAGTTATATGCTTTGAGAACATTGAAAAATAAAAACAACTCCGAATAAATACTACAATGAAGTAGAAAAACTAATGTGTGGAACTTCTATTCAGTTAAACAATAAAAGAACACCTTTGACCCATACAGATGAAATACGTATACACGTAGTCATATACCAACTGGTAAGCCGGCTGTCATATCATCGGGAAAATTCGGAACTAGTCACGATAAATTATAGGATTATGTTTGATTTATTCATCTTAATCTCACACATTTATTCAGATATCGACCAATGACCCAATTTACAAGAATCATATATGTATCCAAAATGCATAAGTCGTTTTGAAAAGTCACCGTTTGTGAATAATTAATATAACCGAGCGCGTAATAGGAGAGAATGGCTTCTGCGCGTAATTTCATCAAGACTGCATGGCATGTTCAAATCTATGACAATCGCTATTTGTTTTATAGAATAATGATCTTACATTGATGACAGCTGTACTTAATGACTGAATTTACATGAATTATGAACTGGTATAAAGGTTACGATTTTATGTCATAAAATTGATTGTAAATTTTATAAACACATGTACATGGTTTCAGTACTTGTATTTGCTAAGACTTTGTTGTTACAACTTAAAGTATTAAAATCAATACTCTTTATAGAGGGTACACCCAGATCCTTTGACACATCGTTACATATAAGGCATGTATAGTCAAATCATTTGAAATCATAAGTATGTCTATGGTAAATTCGATCGGATAACTTTGGCTACTTTTGTCAATATATTTTAAAATTCTTACCCAAACGGATTGATTTACATAATGATATTGTGGGTACTACATTTGAGCATGGTAATAATATATCATTGTCGTACTGAGCACTGTATAGCTGATGCAATCTACATGTATGTTTTCAATGCAATATAATTATACTAAATTGTACCATGTATATCGCTGGCTTAGAATGAGATGGTCGTAACAACTACTTACCAACTTATAAGACTGTTACATATTTGAAAGCTGCCTCATAAGACACTTCTTATAAGCCCATTTACATGAAAATTGGAACTTGTCATATTGACCAAACTGATGTTTAAACAGTTTATTCAACCATAAGTAAAGAGTATACTTCAGTCTTTTTTTTGTTTTCTCAAAATATGGATTTTTTTACTTACGACCTTTTCATTCTAAGCCAGCGATATGTACCATGTCGTATAATTTACGTTCTGTATAAATGAATTCTGTCTCATACGTTTATTACATGTAATAATACATAATTTATCATGTAATAATACAAAACAATTCAACAAAACCAGTGTCGTTATTATGTATATACCAAAACGTTTCTATACAGTAAAACCTCATATAAAGACCACCTTACAATAGTCAGGTAAACTTATAAAATATTGTCAAAAATTATGTTAAGAATAATTGTAACATTATATATTAACATAAGCTAAGATTTTGCCCGTCTTGAAATATCATGTTCATGCCGCAGTTTACTCTTTGTTTTCTACTAGTACCAGTCATGATTGACACGGGTATCCAGTAACTTTCAGGCTAACTTAATGTTGAAAACTGTTTTCAAGAGTTCAAAGGGTGGTCGTATTGTTGAGGTTTTTCTGCATACCTAGTTTTTCTCATTTTCTTTCAATGTCATCATGAGATCAACTAGGTCCTCAATATGCATATTGACCATGGAACAGCTATTAACGTTACTGTCGGCATGGTTACGAATTCATGCAATTATAGGACAGTTTAAAAAGGACGAATTAGCAACTATTGTTAGTGACAAGGCTTACTGACCACAGGAGTCCAATGTTTGTTAGCTATAAGAACGACATGGATAGCTAAATAAGGACAGCACATCTTTGAACCCATTCACTTTAACGAAAGTAAACCTTGTTCAAACCCATTCTCATGAACCAATGTATAGTCAAGTCCCTATTACGGATGAAAAACACGCTCGTTGAACGAGAATGGTTCAAACCATGAATAAGTCGTACAATACATATCATTGGCTTAGAATGAGAAAGTCGTAACGACGGTATAAGACTGGTACATATTATTTAAATTCAGCATCACAATGTGCTTCTTATGAGCATATTTCTATGAAAATCGGAAATTGTTATGTTGACCAAACTGAAGTTTAAACAGCTTGTTTTACCATAGGTAAAGAGTAATTTTCGGGCAGTTTTTTCTTGTTTCCTCAAAATACTGATTTTGTACTTACGACCTTCTCATTCTAAGCCAGCGATATTTAATACATGTATAGCTTGGCCATATTGACACGAGCCTAACCTATTGATTACCATAATTTAACAGTCGATATGTTACCTACGATACAACACCGATTGTATGTTTTCATAATCTTGATTTGCTTGTAGAAATTGATATATTCAAAGCAAGAACCTTGTATTTATACTCTTGCGTAAAGGTCAGATTCAGGTCAAAGTAGCCAAGCTATAACATTCAACAACTAGCCTACAGCACGGTGCCTATTATATGGTTAACCAAATAAATGTCCACAAATCCTGGCTTTACCTTATTGATGTAGGCCTACGCAAAATTGCACGTAGACCTACAAATGTATACATAATTCAATTTACCAATATGGGGCAACCGATCAAATTATTCACTGATCGCATGGCCTTGTACTGAATACATACATTGTACCTACATTGTACCTTCATAATTAGTACAGTGTTAAGTTAAACCAGTTTATCGATTACGCAGAGATCAATATTATAGTGTATGCCTAAACACAATGTCGGAATGTATTATAACATGACAAGCACAAATTAAAAGTACTTTCAGTGGCGTAGCTCATACCTAAAGCAGGTTTACGGTGACACGGTGATCACGCTATATAATATTGGCTATGTATCGAACAATCTCCGGTCCAATGATTATATTTTAGCGTCTTTATGCTCAACTCAAGTTTGTCTCCAAACGTTTAAAAGTGTGCAAAATAGTAAATTGTCTCATCATTTCTCGTCTGGTTACCTGTCCTAAATCTTACAGTGGTTTAGGACCTATACTGTAATGTAATGAAAGATATAGGTACCGGGAACCAGACTACATCATTTACTGAATCTTGTATATTACATGGTTACTAGCCCTTGAGAAAACAAGAGTACTTTTCCCTTACATAGTAACGATGGTTGAATTGTTTAACTTTCATCGGAGCTAAACAAGTTTCAGACTCGAGTTGAGTTGGCACAGAAATGTTTTTACATAGATTTATACTCCGATACGCCCTGTGACTCCATTGAAAAAGTATACATTATTTTCGTAAGTGTACACTTTTTCAGCGGTAAGAAAGTTGTTTGTACAATACATTTACTCAGAAAATAATTGGTCAATCATGACAAATCTGCTTATAACTACATGAACAGTTAAATAAATAATAGCATACTGTAAAATCAATAATATTTGTGAGGCATTTAATTTCATGGATTTGGTGGATGATTTCAACGATGAAAATCCTTGAAATTACTTTCCCATGAAATGGTCGTTTTCACAAAATCCACAAAACTTTGTTACAATAAAATTTAATGATTTTTTAGTCTAAAGTCTAAAATCTGCAGCAACAAAATGTAACTAAATCATGAATTCCAATATTCAGGTCAGAACCAATTTAGAGAAATTGATTATTATTTTGTGATCTGCAAAATTGGGAGCAGAATGTATATTCTTGTAATGACGAAGAAAAGTAGAAATTATTTATAGCAATTGAACCACGCTCCACAATATTCATAGCCAGTATGGGAGCAAAATTCATTATCTTATTATACCCAAGGAAAACAGTGCTTTAAGTATCTGTAGCAATTGAAGCAAATTTAAGATTTCACTTAAAATACATTAACTACAAGAAACCGGAATATATACCGAATCAAAATATTGCTATAGTCTATCAGGTGAAGTTTATTCTATATATATATACGACTGTGTGCGTCAACATGGGCATCATGAATATAACCTTGTTAGATGTATTAGAAGTGTCTATTAAACCTTTTTAGAAATAATAAAATATGAATATTGTCATGGAAATATGACAATTGTTAAATTAATAATTAATGCATAAATTTTTACCTTTGTGCACCAAATCATTATCAACAAATGTGGAAAACTAGATGCATGTGTATTATAAGCACTTATAAGGTCTATAAACACGTTGACACCCTGAATTTTAATCACAAGCTAATTAAACCTATGAATGGACATTTTTGGACAGTTAACTTAATCCCTGTGGTACATTATAGGCCAAGCATATTTTTACCTTAGAACTTTATTTTCGATGAATCAAATGATGCTCTGTTCATGGATTGTGCAATGAACTTTTGGGATAACCATTGTCTCTCTGGAGATCATTTTACTTTTTATCGGAGTATAAGTCAGATAAAGAACAATTTTTTTATCAAAAGTGTCTTCTTACAAGCGTTGTTGTACAGTTTTGGAAGGACGAACAACAAATTATCCTCGGCTTCGCCTCGGACAATTATGTTGTTTGTCCTTCCAAAACTGTACAATAACGCTTGTAAGAAGACACTTTTGATAAAAAACTAGTACTGTATCTATTACGTATTCACATACATGTAGTTATAATCTAGATCGTTGGGAACCAAACTATCGCATAATGGGTCATGATCATGCTCATACTTCATTGGTATGTCTAACTCACAGACACTCATAGGGCAATATGATTCTCTCGTAGAATGCCTGATGGGAGCAAGTGATATGCTTCTAAAGACTTATTTTTGGGCAAACTCTTTCCAGTGTGTCATTGAAATTCACTTGATAAGCAAGCATCCTTAGAATTAAAATTTTCTACTGAACAGTATAATTATTATGGTCCTATGAGTTAGGCTTCGCAATTACAAATACTAGAATGATAAAACAAAGCAGGGGATTCCCACATCCGTAGATCATTTTAAGCTATGTCATTTTCTTGGGTAAATAAACATTGACATGAATCAAAGGCCGACGTGGACAGAATGCGAATTCCCGATGACATTTATTACAACATGTCTTTGAATATCGGGAGTGTTTTTGCTGGTTTAACAATTAAAATTGGAATTGGGGTTGTTTTATGAAAGTCTTGAATGTAACAATTACAATTCTCTTGTTACAAATTCTTTGTGATCGAATACAATCGTGATCATCGATACATTTAACCTTGGACGCAATCAAGTATTGGTAAAATCACAGGTTGCAGTATCAGTGTTTGGTCCGCAAACGATTGAAAAAATAAAATTAAAAAAACCCGTCACTGAGCTAATGTACTATATAATGTATTAGCTCAGAGACGGATATTTTTTTCATTTTTTTTAATTTATTTTGCAAACACTGATACTGCCACCTGTATGTAAAATACGCTTTTCAAAAGTATTGAAGACCTTTATTCAGTGGTTAGGTTTAGATAAAAGCATACTGCCCGTCCTTCAAACATTCCAAACTGTTTTAAGTTTGGACATGCTTACATTTCACTAACGTCACATACGTAGTAAATCATTATCAAATATTCGTAATATCTATTTTTATAGAATGAGTCGTATTTGGAATCGATAAAAATAGTCACAGTAAATGAGAGTTATCATGCTTTCATATACGGGTATCCATATACAAATCGCTGGCTTAGAATGTGAAGGTCGTAAGTGGCATTTACGACCTTATTAAGACGAATGCATATTTGAAATCTACATCATAAGGCGCTTCTTATGAGCCTATTTTTATGAAAATCGGAACTTTTTGACCAAACTGAAGTTGAAACAGCTTGTTTTACCATAAGTGAAGAGTGATTGTTAGACAGATTTTTCTTGTTTTCTCAAAATAGTGATTTTGTAGTTACGAATTCTCAATCTTAGCCAGCGAAATGGGTATGTCGGGTTTCTAAGTACTGTTTATTCACCCAAAAGAATACCGACGGACACTTTACATTTGGGATTTACGCCATGGCATTCCCTATGTACAACTTAATTTATTACAACCGTATTTCAAGTTCTACAAAACATGAAACGAAATTTACGTGAAGTTTCAGTTGTACATCTACAAATGCACACTTTCCTTCCACATTATATATGTGTGGTCATTATACATTATTTACACCGATATTCAATACAAGACGTGAAATAAATAGTAACCAATTTATTATTTTTTAATAATGCGAAGGAGATATACACAGTAATTATATTCAAACCAATAACTATGCTAGTGCATGTATATGTTTACCCAGACACACACACCCGGTTGTACTGAAGTTTCACAATAGAATATTGTAAACCAATCGATCGATATTAATACTCAATGACATCGATTATTAACTTCACTTTTATAGATCTAGATACGTCAACATTTAGAACATGTTACGCACAATGTTTGGCCATAGACACAACTTTCAAAATATGCCAGTGAGCATTTTTTTTTTGGTTTGTTTAGTTCGTTATTTTTTTGGTTAAAACTGTTTACTTGTACACTAGAGATGTAGAAATGCAACGAGAACAAATCTTCGAGCAATGGCCATGACTATGCTTAAACTTGATTCTGTTGCAAAAGTAAATTATTGTGCTGGAGACTGTGACAGATCCTGAAAAACGAGGATAAATTTTTAAACTCTTGTATTGTTAGTATTTTTTATAGCTGATTATAAAAAACTTGTTTTAAAGTCTTTGAAATGGAAGGATACTTATGTTGTTATATACCAACACGTACATCGTGACGTTAGTACCATGTCATCTAACAAACCCATTCACAACCCAGCACGAAACGAATTCTATATGCAGAAGGCCTAAATAACATTAACTGATAATTCGCAGGCTTAGAATGAGAAGGTCGTAAGTCGATATTTGGAGAAAACAAGAAAAAACTGTCTGAAAATGAATCTTTACTTATGACAAAAGTTATTTCAACTTCTATTAGGTCATGACAAGTTCCGATTTTCATGACAGTACTGTAGGCCAGGGCCGGTATTCACAAAGCATCCTTAGTGAAAACTTAAATATTTTGACTTAAGTTAAAAAAATGATCTGTCCATATTTTGCAAGAAACTAAGAATAACTCATTTTTTCTTGGTGATTTTCGTAACGCTTAACATAATGCTTCAAAGCAATGTAAAAATTTGATAATCTTGATTTTCTTGTTTAGCTGATACACTTAAGGAAATATTAAGATTTTGGGTAAATTCTAAGTTTTCACTTAAGTTTCTTTGTGAATACCACCCCTGGCTAATAAAAAGAACCCTGTGATACTGATTTTAAATGTGTACGAGTCTTATAAGGTCGTCAGTAGTACTTACGACCTCCTCATTCTAAGCCAGCGATATTTGAATGTGTTTTCAAGGAAATGATATCAAGGAATCCTTCCAGTGAGTCTCATGAAAATCTCTGCTTTAAGTACACTCTGTGTCAACCGCGCCATAATTTCAAATAGTTTTGTGTTAATATAAGAAATCTCGATTAATACGCTCCTCGCGAGATATATTGCACGAGAAAATCGAGATTTCGTTAGCATGGTTAAGCAACTTTCCATATTTCGTGGGAAGGCTGTGATTTGTGAAAGGAACTTTTTCTCATTAGCTTGTTATTAAGGTCTTACCATCAGTTTTGATCATCTTTTAATTAGATAACCACTTAATTAATTATCTTATTAGTTCCCAATGTTTAACAATCTGATTATACAGGTTAATCTGTTATCAACCATTATAAATTAATTACTTCAGTTTTTCGAACTATTTCTTCAACAGTTGGGAAGGGTGAAATGATTTTTATCGGAGTTCAATGTATTTCTTAAAATGGGATGGGTGAAACGATGCTTTTATTTTAAAATATTTCCGGATTCTACTATGTGCGTAGGTTCCTGCAGGCATTGTAGGCACGCGCTAACACCATTCTCCCAAATAATATCATACATAGAGCACCGTCTTCGAGAGCTGGAGGTCGACACTCTTCACCTGATAGAACCATAGCTCATACTAGTATGTGTAACAATGACAACTAACTCAAATAAGCTTTGTCAGTATAGAATCCCTCTGCGAAGATGAATAACTATTGATATTGTACTATCAAGTGGATACTTTTGGTAGCTTAGAAAAAATGGAATAACTCTTAACATACTGTAACTTTACCAACCATGTCAGTATGAACTCCCCTTGTGGTGGTGAATAACTATGTGGAATTTCAAGTGGGTAGGCTATCTTTCAAATAATCAAATGTGTCTTTGAGAAAATGACTTTTTTTCTTTCAAAATAGTGGGGAAAATATTCAAAATGCAATAAAACAACTTGGTAGAAGTAGAAAGTTTGTCGAACTCTACAGAAGATTTGAATGCTGTCCAAAATTATTCGATAGACAATGAGTGTCGAATTCCAAACTTTAGACTATATCGTATCCACACGAGTTAAACGGCTTGATAAACTGGGTTCCTCCCTAGTTTTATTTGGCAGGATTTCTTTCAAACCTCACCGATGAACACCATCGACATGTAAATGTCCATCAATTTTGCGCTTGTGCGATTTTTCCCAGACTACTTTGTAAAAGAGTTGTGCTGCATCCCCACAAACGAAAATGCCAATAACTCTAGAGGGCAAACGACTTTCTGATGTTTTAATAAAACGAGAATATCGAACGCAGTTTGTATGAGTGGCAGACAGCATAAAAACTATTACATTTCAAATAACTGACTCGTAAATCAAATTTTCGGGCCCATGCCCTTCATCAGGATATATTTTAATTTTCATATACTTAAGTTACATCCATTTTAAATTTTTCATAATGTTGATACTATCAAGTGGATACTTTATGTCATTGATAACAACATTATGAAAAATTTAAAATGGATGTAACTTAAGTATATGAAAATTGAAATATATCCTGATTAAGGGCATGGGCCCGAAAATTTGATTTACGAGTCAGTTATTTGTTATACAATGAACAACGAACATTTCTTTCCTATGAGAGACAATTAATATAATATATATTACATTTCATGTCAATTACTTACCAACTTCGTAATTTTAAATATTGTTTGACTTTCAGCCAATGCTTTCATAAAGCTATGACCACATGTTTAAACAAATATAAGTCATATTGTCAATATTAAATGGTTATAAATGCAAACAAGTCCTGAATAAGCAAAAGTACTAATGCTCAAGGCCATTGGTCATTGACTTGTTGTTGTGAATACCGGACAAGTCCAGACTGATTAAGGAACTTTTCCAAGATAAATGAACCTTACTCATTCGTAGAAATGTTTTTTTAAGATTTACTTCCTAAACTATGTTTCATATTACAACACCAGCATCCATACGTACGTTTCAATATTTTAAATGCACCATTGCATTCGTTTAGTTATTAAAGTGGTAGACATCCAGATTAATGCAAAGGCCTCGAAAGTTTTAAGGCAACTCCCAAGGGAAATATTTTTAAAACATTTTAATGCAGATTGAATGTTTCGTGAAATTCCTAAGACACGTCGTGGTCTTAATGAACGCCTTAACAATGCACCTGAATCTTAATTCTTGTATTGTGGTTGAATATGGCGGATACTAGAAAATATGAAAGGAGGGTGACTTGTAGTTGAGAATACTAGTCAGAGGGAAATTGCAACATTAAGAAACATGGCTGAATGGCAAGGAGATAAACATACAGTACGATGTATAGGGGAATATACAAGTACATTGGAAGCAGAGAACAGAAAGACTAGCAAATGAGAAACACATTGGGGAATGTGACACACGCGAATGACGAGGAGGGAACAATTTATAATCATAGATTTGGAGAAGAGACAGAAGAATGAGAGAGGCACGTGGGTGGTTCCATGCTAGAGTGAGAGAAAGGGCAATCCAGCTACTCTAAAAACACCACGCATGGATTGGTACTGGTTGGCTACATGTACGTACTGGTTGATGTACCTAAATACAGCATGCAGCTATGAATTATATATTAAGACTGCAATCAGTAGGTGGACACCTTGTCAATAATAACTTAGCTTCGTCATTTAACTTAGTAGTTTTATTTATCATTTTATAAAGAACGCACAGACTGGTTTGTAAAGAACAGACGGACTGGTGAATCTTTATAAGCCTCCGCATCCAATAGATGCCTGGCATCAACATTAAAAGTAAAGACAATCAACTTGATCAAAGGTTTTAATCTTATATATAAACTTTGCACATCTTCATTGACAAAAATGAAAAACAAAAAAAATATACAATCAAAATTATACACAGTACAATTATCAAGTATGGTAATACTAAATACATAAATATATATGCTTTACATACATCTGTTGCCTACAGCAACCATCAGTCATCAAAACTGACTGAAAACAACAAACATGGGCAATGCATGAAAACAAGGACAATAACTCTCCTGAAACTTGGTTCTAGCAAGGGCTACACCTCTGCTGAAACTTGGTTTCACAAAGGGTCATAACTCGAATGAAACTTTATTTCACAAAGAGTAATAACAAAATCTGATTTTCGAAAAAATAACACAATCATGCACTAGAAATTTACATCCATTCTCATTGTCAATCCTTGGGGACCTGGCTGTGACCACAGGACACCAAATAAAGTAATGACCAATTTCCATGCATAACTTTCAAGTCTATAATGTTTTGCACTGTATGTAACATAACTTAAGACTCTGCTGTACACTCAATTAGTCAAAGTTTATAAGGCTAATTCAGTACATAAATAAATACACTATATTTTCATTATGATCCAGTTTTACTTAAAAGAATTGCTACAACCTAGTATGTATATTTTAATAAGCATGTCTCATGCGCAGCATACAAGCGAAGACAATAGAAAAGCAAACACAGCAAATAAAATCAGGTATCAAAACAATTTTTACAAAAGGATAATAATCAATTCACAAAGGGAGATAATTTCATCTCATATTGTACAAAGCTTTAAGAATTGTCTCCCTTTGTAGCAGCAATGTACCCATCATGTATATAAAGTACTCTTCCAAGCTACCAATATTCTAAGCATACAAAATTTACTAGGAACGTATGTTATTCTCAGCGGAGGAAGCGTTTATCTGTTTAATTTTAATCTTAAGAACAACAAAGTTCATCTGTGTATCTAAGTAACACTTTTCACCAACATTATAACAAAATACCCTAGTCTGGACATATTGACCTGACCGTAATCTTTATGCACGTATCAAAATATCAAGGTTCTTGCGTTGAATTAATCTATTTCTGGGAGCAAATCATTCAATTTTGGTCGTTTAGATTTTTGTTTGTATTACACTCAAGCATCTTCGTGATACTCACTGCTTGTGAAAACATATAAACAATATATCAGCAGTTAAATAGAAGGTCAAGGATCAAATTGAATCTCTGTACTGTGCCTAAAAAGCATTAAAAATATTGCATCAAACCCAATTATCCAAGAAAAGGTCTTTTACTAGTGCACATGGCCATGTTCTAAAAGTGTTCAAAGAATAGTCATAAAATGCAGCCTTGCCATCAGTCAATTTCCTGACTATACTCAGTAAATTCAACATTTATAAATCTAAAAAGAATTATAATAGACCCTAGATGAATAGATGAAAGTTTGGTAAAAGCCAAAACGTTGGTCATGCGTCATACTGTAAATTCATGATTTTTTGTTGGGGATTTAATTTCTTTGACTTCAACCACAAAATCAAATCACATCAAACAAAAATTTAGACCCTCATATTTATTACCTGAAATGCAAAATTCACATATTTACGTCCCATCAAAATGGTCTTTTTTACCAAAACCACGAAATTTTGTCCCATCAAAATTAAATGAATTTACAGTATATGCTCATCAATTTTTGTTGCACTTATTTAACTTTAATCATAATATAAATACTGACTTGTAAGTTGAATTAACATAAAGCTAACATACAAAGGCCCCGAAGCATAACTGAAGTTTATCATACAATTAATTCATGATTTCACCATTTTGCAGCATTTTTTATAACAATTAATCACAACAAATACAGAAGACAAAATAACGTCCATGAAAATTTGTTTGTTAGGTCCAAACTGAAGAATGGCAGGTGGATAATTAACTTTATTGTACTAAAAATGTTAAGTAATAAGTTTTCAAGGGCCTATTTCTGCAATTCTGCCACCATTTGACATTTTTCCCTTTATAAAGTTTACAATTCAAACACAATTTACAAATGCAACTCTAATCACACTTTAACTGATGGTGAAACTAAATGAACATATCATGTTCTAAATATGGGTAAAATAAATAAATGGACCTATATTCAGTTCTTTGTAAATCAAGTCCTTAAGAGCTAGTAAGCACAACACTTTTTGTGAAAAAATCACATGTAAGTTATTAGATATACAAAAGAAAGCAATAATAAGGAAATGAAAATACTCCAGGCAAAACATATAAATAAACTAAAGTGTTAACGAGGGGTGAGCAAAAAGTATCCAAAAAAGTTTCATAACTTTTATATTTTTTATATGGTTATTCATGTTTAATATAAGAATAATAAATTAATATATTACCAAGCACTGCCATATAGCATCTGTGAGAAAATTGGCAAATTGTTTAGTTTTTTTAAGTACAAACTATATCAAAGCCACACTTCTAAAGATGTTATTCTCGTTAACCATATGATAGAAAAGTAATGAAAATTTCCTGGATACAACATCCCTCGTATGTTTACAGTTGGTGAATCAGAACTTAAACAAAGCACATTTGATAAATGTTTGACGACCCTAAAGTAATCCCCTCAGACTTAACAGAAATCAATATCAAAATTTATCCTCACACCAAAAATAGAATGACTAGTGAAAAATGAACACTACCGGAACATGTTCCTGTGAAAGATTTCAGGAGCAATTCGATTAAACTGTGGAACAATTCCACAAGAGTACCGGTACATAAAAAATTATCACTTAATTTCCAAGAAAAAAATCATAACACTTTATTCATCGTCTTCAGAATCGATACAAATCACTTCATAATCCATGTAGTCAGAATCAGTAGACTGTGCTCCCATTTCATTAGGAGCCTCTTCAGATTTTATCACATTGTTTGAAGTCACTGACCCACCAGTCAAGGTCAAGTTAGTTAGGCCACCAGCCTGTACGAGAACTTGTTGATTTGAAGTCATTGAACCAGTCAAGGTCACGTTAGTTAGGCCACCAGGCTGTAAATTGACTTGTTGATGTATACCAGTGCTATGTACAGACATCTGACCAATGGGTAACGGTATAAAACTGCTACCAAATACCATAGCAGAGGCTGTATTAGAATAAGGATATTGAAGAGATGTGGACACAGGCTTATGGGAGATGATGTTTGCAGGGCTAGTGGGTTTGTTATCCTTGACATTCACATGGTTTAACACTGACTGAAAGTTTTGTTGTACTGGCTGCTTATTTAGCAAGCCTTTCATATAACTAGCTGGACCAATTTTTTTCTTTCCGTGAGTTTTACAGGTATCTTTATTGACCTTGCAAGCAGCACATGCTACTATAACAGACTTAGCATTTGATGCAGATTTTGTCAGTTTGCCTCCATCATCTTCTTCATCAGACGACAAACATATCACCATGTTATCATCCTCGCGTACATTCGTAAACACTTGTTTACGTTTCTGACTACCAGACAATGGCATTGTTTGTTTCTGAGCATTATACAAGGATGCCGACTGGTCTATTGGTAGTACCTGCAGACGTGTACCTTGGATTCCCATCGGCACAGAGCGCACCAAAAGTTGAGGAGTTGGTCCAGCGTTTCTACTTTGTCCCAGAGGACAGAAGGTGAAATTTTGAACAAGTTGTTGTTGTTGTTGAGGTGGTCCTCGTGAATACAGGGCCGTCTGGATCTGGTTTTGCCGATACTGACGATTATATCGTTTCAAAGAACTCGTATCGGGAAGGAACTTCCTAGGTTGTGTTTTAGGAGTTGTCCAATATTTGATGTCTTTTGGACTAATCCTAGATAATGCTACATTGCATACTTTCATCTTTTTAAGCTTTAGTCGGCTTTCTCTGTTTAGGCCAAATCTTAGCGTTTTCTGAAATTCATATTTTTCCGATTTGTTGAACTTATACAAATGAAACCACTTATTGATGTACTTCTTTGTGAATCTAAATGTACACTGTGGCGGAGGTCTGTTACGTAACTTTTCAACCATTCGACTTTTCTTGACTTTTTCCTCTGGAGAAACTAGACTAGCAGAATCAGTTTTACAAAAACTTTCCATATCTTCAACTATAGGCACTTTGTTTTCATAATTCCAATGTTTTTTAAGTCTTTGTCCAAGTGGAGAAGTCAAAGGAATGCCAAGTACGACCGATTTTGACGGTACCTTCTGTGTTTTGGTGACAACTTCATCAGCGCTACTCTCGCTTGAGGAGTCCGTTTCCTCAGATTTTTTATTTTGTAATATTTGAGCTTGGCAAGGACTTGAGAAACTTAATTGACGACGTCGACCACTTCCATCATCTCGACTAAGTTGTGACATCAACGATTTTGGCGTGCGTGGAGTTGGAGGGAGCGTCTGCTGCGCATCGTCCACTGTGAGATCAATAATCGGACAATCCTCGGCAGTCAAACTCTTCCGCGGAGATTTCGCAATCTCTTCTACTTTCTGAGTAGGGACTAAACTAAGAGATTCAAAATACACGTCTCGGTTAGGTGGAATGTATACATCGTTAAACTTGCGAATACCGTATCTGAAAGGTTTAGGTTTTGTTGGTAAACCAAGAGGCAAGGATTTAATGTTCGAACCGACCTTCCTAAGTAACGTAGGAACCGGCTTACTAATGTTTTGTTTGTGTTTGTCAAATACATTCCTATCTCTACTCTGCAAGATACGATCGCTGGGTTCTCTAGGTCTTACAGAAGCAGACGACGTGGATGCTGATGACGTCGACGGTTTACTTTGTGTGACATCACTAGACGTCGGTACCGGGCTATCCTCACATTCATCTTGATGGAGTACTAACGTAGCTTGGTCAGGGAATCCCTTTGCACATACAAAACATATCCACACAACATCATCTGCAATAGAGAAAACAGTAAATATTAGTATCTTCTTTAAAAAACAGAAATTTTACATGTAAGTGCCCTAATTTGTACAGTAAAGTTCTGCAAATAAGACCACATTTATTATTTTAAAATCATACAACTATTTATGACTGTTCATAACCACAATGTAAAAATGAGAAATCATAGTCTGTATTTAAGACCTGATTCACTATTAGAACCTCCTGTTTTTCTGGTTTTATCAACGGAACTTTACTGTACCAGTCTAAACTCTTCATTGCAATGCCCCAACCTTAAACCAACCGAGGCTAAGTTTAGGGAATTCATTGTTTTAAAAATCAAACATAATTTTTTAACTTTTACTTCAACAAACTGTGTGGACATAAATAAATTGTTCAATTTGCCAATTAGTGCAGTGACTTCTGTGTGATCCAGTCAAAAAATTGATGACCAATTAGCCAATATACACCAGAAAACTAATGGCAATCTTCTTTAATCTTCACAAATAAAATTTCTCACAAAGATGTAAAGGTAGTGAAATTTTATCAATAAATCAACATTTTACATCAAAAAAGCTAAAATTATGAAGAAAACTTTCATGACAATGCAGATTATACTTGAATGACAACAAAATGTTGATTCCAATAAATTCGCCAATCAAATAAACAGGGATCGGAGTATTGGTTTATCACAGCACTTATTGAAATACCGGTAGTAAACTTACATCCAAATTCATATTATTTTATTATAATCTTTATATCATTCTTAAAATGTAAAATGTTGTGCAATATGATTGAATTTAAAAAGTGTCAGAGTAAGAACTCCTAACAAACACATTAGTCCAAAATTTGATTTTTTTAAAGAATTATAAAAGCACATGTATATGAGCCGTTCTCCAGGAAAACCGGGCTTAATGACATTGTATTGTACTTATGCAATAAGAATGAGAAAAATGTCTAAAATGAGAAAAAAATTGTGTCCTTTGATTTCATATTTAAGTAATATAAACTGAATAGTATAGTTCTATCCATTAGCTTCAAGTTTTCTTTAAAATTAGGTTAAACTGACTGCTGTTGTTGCTATGGTGATCGTTTTCTAAAAAGTACTCATATCAAGGAAAACTAGGATTAAGTGGCTAAAAACACTTGGTATTTTTTCCAGTAAGCAAACGCTCACGAATTGGACACAGATTACAAAAATAAGAACATGATTCTAAAATGTGTCACAATTTTAAAAGATCACGTCAAAAAATGATCAGATACTGGATCTTTGAAATGCCAGTTGACGTTACGTCAAAAACACAGAGATTGACGTTCGCGACGTCACTCATAAAGTAGACGGTAGTGGTTGATTGAAAAAGTCTAGAACTTTGTAAGTTTCTGGAATAATTTGTTCAAATTTCCAGAAACTGTTTATAAGAGTCTCCTCTTTCTATCCATATAATTATCAACATTTTTACAATTTTGTCAATAAGCCCGGTTTTCCTGGAGAACGGCTCATATGTAAATTTGAACACATAAGATTAGTGTAAGTACTTCCGTAAAATAGTACATTGACCCCCAATCTCCTGAAGCTTCTCAAGTAGAAATTTTAATTCAAATTGAGATTTGCTCAATCAAGAGTCTGAATTTGTGATAAAGCTGAAGTTCTAGCTCATAGACTGTTTTTAACACAGAATATAAGGATCCACCATGAGCTTCTATGTAGGATAAGGATATCTCATCCGAGGGGTCGAATTTTAACCAGGGACGAGGCTTGCCGAGTTCCCTGGTTAAAATTCCGACCCCGAGGGTGAGATATCCTTTTCCTACATAGACTGTCTCATGATGGATCATTTTTCTTCGACGTAATTCGAGAAGAATTGAGTTTTTAACAGTATTTAGCGTTCGTGGCGTCAACATGACGTCATCATAACGTGACATTTGCCGTACGTTCGCATTCAAAACAATCGATAACATAATGACGTAAATAAAGCATATGCCTACACTGTTACGCTCTGCCTAAGAAAACGCCTCTTAAATAGTATAGAACCTATTTCTGTCATCTTGTTAGCTAAAGACAATGTTTATTTACTATGCAGACGTAGTGGAAGTTAAAGTAGACCCACAAAGGTCGGAATAAATTAACGTGCGGTTGCTCATGTGAGAAAGATGTTGCTAATGTAAGATAAGATTTTCTTCCATTAGCAACGCGCTTATCTTACATTAGCAACGCCAAAGAATAAAATTTCTTTTTTGGTACGAAAGTTTTCCAGTCTTTTTCATTGCAATTAAATTAATTAAGATAATGTCAGCAAGAATACTTAAAGTCTGGTTTGAACAATTTCAGGTGACAAATTGTCAAGTTAAGTTTCAAATAGATGAACAACTAAGTAACCATAGAAACAAACCTTCACTCTTTTCTTCTTTAAGAGATACTGAATCTTTGACAGCCGCTGTTCTAGAATGTGATGTTTTATTTGTGTCCCCTTTTGTTGTATTACCAACTTGAGCACTTGGTTTCACTGTTTGACTAAGACTAGTGTTTGTAGTTTTAATAAATCTGTTTCGTGGTTCAGGCATGTTTCGTGGTTCAGGCATGTTTCGTGGTTCAGGCATGTTTCGTGGTTCAGGTCTTTGAAGAACTTCAGATACAGATTCACTACTATGTCTTCGAGCAGTAACTTTTTTTCTTTTTGCTGTATTATCCATACCAGCAGAATGTTCAAAACCAAGTGGACTTTTCCGTTGCATTTCACGTTTATCATCGTATTCATAGCCCAGAGTACCGAACGCTTGTCTAAGTGAATTAGCAATTTGTTCATCAATCTGGGCAATGATATCCTCAGCTATATTCTGCTTTCCATTGTTTGCTGGTATAACTATTCCACTAATTCCACTATCTGAATCTTTACCACTGCCTTTAACAGCTTGTCTTTTTTCAGAAACTTCACCAAATGTATCTTTTACAACTTGTCTCTTTTCAGACACTTCAACTTTGCTTATCACGCAATCTTGATCTCTACCAGTATCTTTTACAACATTACTGCTTTTAGTAACATCACCAAATTTACCAACTTTATTAATAACACAATCTCGATACTGACCAGTATCCTTTAAAACTCCATCAGAATGATCTTTTACAGCTTTAATTTTTTCAGACACTTTACCAAAGTTACTGCCTTGTCCAGTTTCTTTTTTGTTTTTACTTCCAGCATCTTTGAAAACTTCGATATCAAGTTCAAAGTCGTCACTCTGATCACTTAGGTCCACATTTGGATCATCACTTAGATCCACGCTATCTTCTAGATCTATAACAGTGGGTTCTTCAACTTGTATAGTCATCTTGTTATCAGTGTCTCTATCTGGTTCCTCTGCCCTGCAGCTTGGTATATCTTCAGTCTGAATATATAGAATACAAAAATTTATGTGAATTTTAAGGCAATATCATTTTTTCTGCTCTATAGGGATTACAAAGTACAAAATGTAGTCTGTTTGCGTGAAATTATCGGAGAATAATTCACCTTTATTCCACAGTAAACTACTGATAAGTATGAAATCAAAATACAAATTAAAGGTAATATAGGTGGCACAGTGATTGAGTGGATACCACTATTGACAAGAGATTGAGAGGTCCCTAGTTGGAAATCTCAGCAGGGGCATTTGGTAAGTTCCAAAACACTGGAAACAACCAGAAATTACCTAATTGGTAATCCAAAGGTAGTGACAAGCCTAATGCGTATCCATATTGTTCACAGAGCGTTTAAAAGAACAAAGGGATCTATATTAGGGGTGTAACGGTACGCTCACCTCACGATATGATACGTACCGTCAATTTTTCTAACGGTTCAGTATATTTCGGTATGATACAATATTCTCTAACAAATGCTTAAATACTTTAATTTTTAAGTAATAATGATTTTGTTGCTTCTATAACAGCAAGTACTAGGCGCCTACCAACTATTTCAAGTGAATTAAGACAATATGAATCCTATCTCAATACGATTAAAACGAGTGATACATGGTAATTATATATAATCAGTAGGCTGTCAGGTGTTTTCGTTGTCTGGATATTATTTTGTTCATAAAAAAGCATATACTGAACCGTACCGAAATTTAGAAGTCTTGTATTGTGAACCGTGTGGGACTGAAGTCCGCGGTATTTCGTATACCGCGGTATACCGTTACAGCCCTAATCTATATGGAAAGAGCTATGGCATAGCATCTGAATTCCTAGGATCACTACATACCTCTTCTGTCCAAAACTTTTTGTGAATTGGGCTAAATAATGGAACATTTTTTTTCTAAATTAATATTTGCACGACTTCAGATAATCACAGTGATATTATCAGTGGAATTTTAAAACTTTATTATTATGTAAAATAACTGAAACAAACCGCTGGAGAGAGGGGAAGGTCTGCATTAAAATCTGTCAGGTCGGAAGAGTTCAATAAGCTGTCTTGATCCATGTGAAAATATCCGCTTCTTACAACCTCACGTAACTTCTCACATGGATCCTGTAAATATAATCACATTTTGTTCAACAACCTTTCTTACACAACCTGCAGTTTCACCTAAACATGTACTATGAACATTATGCACCAGTCTTTTGAAAGCCCAACACCTTCTTCCCATCAAGTTTGATCTCTTGTAATCTTACTGAAATTAACACTATCTGTTTTATGATTACCAGTTTTGTACACCAGCTATCATATGATAAGGTGACAATATGTGAGCAGTGCTTTAGCTGGGAGATAGAAAACGGGCCTCCATTCTCCATGTCTCAAATAATGTCAAGACTTAGTGACTTTACCTTAATTTCAACAAGAGGAAGGACTTACAAGTTACAATTAGCATCACCAAACAGATACAATTCTTTAGCTCTGTACACCATTCTGATTGGAGTGAAACTCAATCTTAGCTGATATTTCAGAATGCTTCTGGCCTTGGGACGTGGAATTTTGATATGCAGGTATAGCTCAGTTTATTTTACCTGATCTTTAACTTAATGCATGAATATATTAAAAGGTTCTTGCTTTGAATATATCAATTTCTGCAAGCAAATAGCGCAATATTTGGTTTTTATCACATCTTGAACATCTTTGTGATAATCCCTTATTACGAAAACACGCAACCGGGGTTATAAATAAAGACATGATATCGGCTGTTAAATTATGCGTATTAAAAGGTCAGGATCATGTCAAATTCTCCTACCTTCACATGCACCTAATACAAGTATATATAAGACAGTATAATACCTGATATATATGAGATAACTGTTCAGGATTGGTCCATTCTAGATCACCTGGCCACCAATCAGGCTTGTCTTTCAATGAACCAAACTGTGGTGATGTTCTACCAGTTACCTTGGTTACCAAGTGAGGAATAAACTCCTCCAGCTGGACCTGTCAATATCAAGAAAGAATATGAAGATTTTACCGGGAATGTTACATTCACACATAATAACTACATTGTGGAAACAATTTACAAATAACAATGATAGGCAAGAACATGTTTCATTTTGGAGCAAGTCCTGAGTCCCTGACTAATAAAATTGGCTTGGGACTCATTATACTTTATAGTTTGGAAATTTATACTTTATTTTTACATGTTGGGAATTTGGGACTCATTATTTTCTTACGTTCTGTGGCAAAGGACTCCTGAAACACCGGATAGGACATTCTATGATTTGACATTGAAACTGAGAGACTTTGTTGAGCCTAGATGGCTCATTACAGAATTTTACCTTAGTTTTATAAGAGATGGTCGTGGATTTATGTATTTAGGTCTGAAGTAGGACCCTGTGGATGAAGTAACAAGATGTAGTAACTGGGAAATTCATTGCACGGAAATCACAATTCAAATGAGTTTTAACACAAACTTACTATTGAACTAAAATAAAAATATTCAAGTACAAATAATCCACACTTTGTTTTAATATGTTTAATATATTTTTACCTTTGTCATAGACTCTAAGGTGAGCTGTGGTAACTTAGTTTTGGTCTCGGCTGATGTAACTACCACCATTGTAACATACCACACACATAGCTAGTAGTAAACACAAACAATAACGATGTTTCACTGAAATAAAACAACAGAAAAACATTAAATTAATGTGTGAAATCATTGTACCCGGATCATGTGAATATTGTACCCGGATCATGTGAATATTGTACCCGGATCAAGTGGATAGTCTGTGTACCCGAATCATGTGAATAGTCTGTGTACCCGGATCATGTGAATAGTCTGTGTACCCGGATCATGTGGATAGTCTATGTACCCGGATCATGTGAATAGTCTGTGTACCCGGATCATGTGGATAGTCTGTGTACCCGGATCATGTGGATAGTCTGTGTACCCGGATCATGTGGATAGTCTGTGTACCCGGATCATGTGGATAGTCTGTGTACCCGGATCATGTGTATAGTCTGTGTACCCGGATCATGTGAATAGTCTGTGTACCCGGATCATGTGAATATTGTACCCGGATCATGTGAATAGTCTGTGTACCCGGATCATGTGAATATTGTACCCGGATCATGTGGATAGTCTGTGTACCCGGATCATGTGGATAGTCTGTGTACCCGGATCATGTGGATAGTCTGTGTACCCGGATCATGTGGATAGTCTGTGTACCCGGATCATGTGAATAGTCTGTGTACCTGGATCATGTGTATAGTCTGTGTACCTGGATCATGTGTATAGTCTGTGCACCCGGATCATGTGGATAGTCTGTGTACCCGGATCATGTGGATAGTCTGTGTACCCGGATCATGTGAATATTGTACCCGGATCATGTGAATATTGTACCCGGATCATGTGAATATTGTACCCGGATCATGTGAATAGTCTGTGTACCCGGATCATGTGTAGTCTGTGTACTTCTGTTGTACAGTGTAGCAATACCATGTGACTTTGGACTCCAAATCCAAGAAGAAATTTGCTTCACTTCGAAAACAAAAACAGCCGTTAGTATTTTATTTCTTAATCAATTTCTACGAAATATACGCCATGCTAAGGGGAAAATTATAAGCTTTCCGCAGCATACACAATCTCTATCTCCAGTTAGGCCATTTTTGCAAACATTCTGGGAAACCTTCCGATTTTAGGTCCACGTTGTTTCACAGTGTGTTAGACAAAACGGCACAACTGCTGATAGGGTTTATGCATTTCATTGAAAGCTGACATGTTTTCCGTTAGCGTAGTGTAGGTTTCATAGCAATCAGTAAAGTAATAAAATACTTGTAAACAGCCGTTTTTGTTTTTGAAGTGAAGAAAATGTCTTTTGGGGTTTGTAGTCCTGGTATTGCTACACTGTACATGCTATCACATTTGTTATTTTACAGTATAATTCCAACATTTAATGTGGGAATTCCCAATTCGGGTAAGGGAATCAAACTTTCAATTTGATATGGGAAATCCCACTTCTGATCAGGAAATTCTCATTTTTAATATTGGAATTTCCATTTCTGATTAGGGAAACCCAACTTTTGATATGGGAATTCCCAGTTTTGTTAAGGGAATCCGAACTTTTGATATGGGTTTCCCAGTTCTGATCTGTTAAGTCTTACTTTGGATATGGAAATTCTCGTTTCTGATATGGAAATCCCAACTTTTGTTTCCGGAAATCTCACTTCTGATCAGGGAAACCAAACTTTTGATATGGGACATCCCACTTCAGATCAGGAAATCCAAACTTTGGATATGGGAAATCCCACTTCAGATCAAGAAATCCAAACTTTGGATATGGGAAATCCCACTTCAGATCAAGAAATCCAAACTTTTGATATGGGAAATCCCACTTCAGATCAGGAAATCCAAACTTTGGATATGGGAAATCCCACTTCAGATCAAGAAATCCAAACTTTTGATATGGGAAATCCCACTTCAGATCAAGAAATCCAAACTTTTGATATGGGAAATCCCACTTCAGATCAGGAAATCCAACATTTGATATGGGATCTTTTAATTCTTACTTTTCTTATTTCTGATAAGGAAATCCCAATTTTTGTTATATGAACTCTCATTTCTCATCAGGAAATCCAAACTTTTGATAGGAACACCAATTTTTTTATAATTATTATGGAGATTCCCACTTCTGACCAGGGAATCCACCTTTTGAAATGGAAATTCCTACTTCTTATCAGGGAACACCCAACTTTTGATGTGGTAATTCCCACTCATGATCTGGCCATTCATTTCATGATTTGTTTTTAAAACAGTTGTAACCTAAATTAATGGATCATTCAGAGAACCAGGATGCAGCCTACCAGGACAGATGTGAACAAGTAGAAAGCAAGACTTTAGAGAACTTTGAACCAGGATGTGGATATATTGCAACTATGAAGATGGAGGCAACATGTTGACATCAACAAGATTGTGTAAAGCTTAAGTTGCACTACTTATAGCCTATATAACTCTTTGTAAAACTAAGGGCCTTAGGGTGGGGCCAATTTGACCACTGGGACATAATTTGAATAATCTTTGTAGAGGACTTCTAGCTGATTCTACATACGAAATATGAAAGCTCGAGGCCTTACGGTTTCAGACAAGAAGATTTTTTAAGTTTCCTTTTTGAAAATCTATTTTTAGCCCCTGTGACCTAGTTATGTGACGGACCGGAAAAATTTGAACAAGTTTGGTAGATGTGCACCAAAGGAACATTCCTGTGAAGTTTCATCAAATGTGGCGAAGTGGTTAAGGAGGAGATGTCGTTTGAAGAAGTTGTTGACGACGACGGACAACTCGGTATCACAAAAGCTCACCTTGAGCACTTTATGCTCAGGTGAGCTAAAAAGTGTGGCCTCTATCGTGTGGATGGAAAAAGAGTTATCAAAACAGCTAACATTGTCTCTAGTCTATGTCAGTAATTGACAGGTGAGCTAAAATGCGTGTTACCCCCGGGCTAATTATAAATTTCACCATTAATGGTGTTTGGTTGCAAAATATAACTGTTTAGATATAATGTGATTTCAAAGCTTCCATACTTTCCTGGCAATATAAAGCAGTGTATTGATTTTGTGCTCTAAGACTGAGATAAATTCCAGGCCAGATAGAATAAGATTGAATTCACATATGCAGTAATGAAACTTATAAAGCACCATAAACACAGATTGTAGAAAAATATCATATTGGTAAAGCACCTTAAAGATTGATTGCATAAAAATATAATAACTGATAGACACTTTAATACCACAGAGTTTAACATGATCCTAACCTTTAAGCATGAATGCATTACAAAGTGCTTGTATTGAATATATAAATTTCCACAAGCAAATTGTGCAATATCGCAATTTGCTTTTGTTTTGCACCTCAAGCTTCTATTTGTTACTCCCTACTTATTAAAAATTAGGTTAAAAATATAGACAATATAATCAGCTATTAAATGTTGCTAATAGAAGGTCAGGGTTGTTTCAAATTCTCTGGACCATAACGATAAATTAAAGACAAATATCAAACTGCAGACTCTTAGTCACAGTGATAAAGCAACTTGAACAAAAAATATTAATGTACATCAAGTAATTATTTTTAATCTCTTCCTACCTACCCATCAAATAACTTCAATTTTTTAAATTATGGTCAGTCTTTTTCCATCCTTATTGATTTATATGCACAACTTAAGATTTTTATTCTTACATTTGTATATTACAGTAGACTCCCTCAATACCAGACCCCTTTCGGACCAGGTCAAAAGTCCGGTTTTCTGGGAGGTCCGGTTTTCTGGGAGCTCTGTATAATGTATACCTTTATATGTTTTCATAGGTATGTTGGTGTGTATGCTTATATTACATGAATAGTACAACCTCTGCAGAGAAACACTCTTTGAGAGCTACAAATAATGGCCTTTGTATATAAGTTGTTGCAATATAGGGGTTAAATTTTATGAAATATCAACTATCATTCATTAGTACCCAAATCAAAATTGCTCATTTTTTCATTGGTTATCAGAATCATCCAATGATAAAGACAGTGAAATCTAACGAATCCCGAAATGCAAGTCTTAAATAATTGGAGACATGTCAATTAAAAATGTTTTGTTTGGATTTAGTGCATTATTTGTTGTCGTAATTACAATAATGTTGGTGCGCTAAACGATCCTTTGCTCAGGTATATGTTTGTAGCAATACCTAGCTTAGCAACAAAACAAAAGAAAGGACCGTTTTTAATTGTGTTCGTAATTAAAAAATTATTAAAAATCCTCTATAACTAGAAAACTCGGCAAATTTCACGAAGTATTTTTCACGCCTGTGCTAATTGTACGTGGTACCAGTTTAAGAGTAAACATTAACCGGACGATTTGTTGATGACACCTTTTGTTATGACACGATCTTTAATTAACAGTATACAAGGTGACACATCGGCAAAGACAAATATACGCTTCCGGTATTCCTTAATTAGTTATCGTTTAATATTTTTTTAGCGGACTGTAAATGCCGTCCGGTGTCCGGAATTCTGGGAGTCCGGTATTGCGGAAGCTTTTTAAGTTGACTTTATAAGAAGAAAATACGGGACCTAAGAAATCGTCCGATTTTGTGGGGATTCCGGTTTTGAGGGAGTCCGGTATTGAGGGAGTCTACTGTACTTGCAATATTGAATTACGTAATAATGTCAGACCTTGTTTGACAACCTTAAAACTAGAAATGCTTCTATTGGCCGCAACTCTCTTAATAATACTGAATTCTTTTTTGGTTTATTTTGAAGGGACGGGGGCGTATGTATTTATAAGCACAATTCTAGATCTATAGTTTATGCCCAAAAAATAAAATCAAATGAATATTTAACTTACATATTCACTCAACACAATTGGTATAATAATATCAATAATATGATTGACAAATAAATGGATAGTCATAATCTTGTCTGCCAATCCAAAGTTCATGAAAGTCTCAATCAATATTGGTCAGTAAACAGCTTACAACTGCACAGTTTAGCCACCACCAGACAGACGTGGCAATTGGCAAAACTTCATGAATACCAATAGGTGATTTTTATAGAATACATTGGACACTGCACTTTGATATAAATGTATTATTTTGAACACAGCCTACACCATGGAGTTTCACCTATATAAACATAGAACAAACTCAAGTTTGCATGAGTTACCAGTCCATTAAAACACAGTTACAGCAAATAACTACTAATTCCATGAAATGGCTTCACGAGTGACCTCAAAACAGGTGGAGGTTGTAGGTATCAACAAGATGCATGCACACATAAAGGTTGAAGAACCTAGGTCAAAGAGTTTTCATTTTATGAGCAAGGTTAATGTTTTTGGACAGACCAACAAACAGACAGACAAACAGACCAAAAACTATATACCAGTACCCTCAAAAATTTCGATACAGGGCCATAAAAAGTGCACTGCAGTGGTCACAATGTCTGCATGTGTTGTTAAATGCCAAATATAATAGATAAATAAATTAAAATGATAATAATAAAGGCACTGTCACTTGTTTTCCGATGTGTGCATTAAAAAAATTGTACAACATACTTATGATTTAATTAACTATGTATCTTATCTCTTTTTTTAGCTAATGACTCAAGAGTTTGTATACATGTCTACCCTATTTCAAAGTGTCGTCTAATTGCTATTTTTTTTTCAATCCCAAAGTTCGACAAACAACAGTGCAAAACTGTCACAAAATATGCCTATCTAATCTATAGAAGACGACAATGAAAAAATATTGATTGTGAAACAAATGCCAATAAAGGCAATATTAAATCATGCTTCAAAAGGGTTTAATTTGTATTTTTCCCCTGACAATAAAAACCTTACCATTAAGAATTTCTCATGGTTTTCGTAATTACCTTAGAACTACATTTGATCAATGAAGCCCTTTTGATGATAATTGACTATACACCAGATATTATGCCTATAATTATATTAACAGTGACAGAAAGGGACAAAAACTTTATCTTGAGGTCTTTTTGTATTTAATAGAGCCTAATGAGTGAATGACCACTTACTCACTAACAAAATTATGTTTCACATCGATGTATGGGATACCTGTTTAACTGGAATCCAGATATATAAATGTCAAGAATGTAATGTCATTGAAGATGAATTTCACTTCCTGTTTGAATGCCCTTTATACTATGATATACGAAAACAGCATATAAAACAGTATTACAGAAGAAATTACAATATACCTAAATTTATTGAATTATTAACCTCAGAAAATAAAACTGTTATCAAAAACCTTTCAATGTTCATTTATAAGTCTTTTGAATTAAGAAATAGGAGATACTTATTATGAGTAGCATTATCTTCTCCTCACTTAAGGCATATAAATTTGTAATAATTTGAGAATTTAATTGTTCAATATTTGAAAAGCATATATAAGATATTTGAAGAATTATGTGCACAATGTAATGACAAAAATATATATAATTAAGCCCGTGACATGTGTATGTATGTGTGTTAGCGTGCGTGTGTGTGCGTGTGTGTGAATGCGTGGGTGTGCTTGTCTGAATGCATGATGTGTGCGTGAATGATATTATGCTAGTATACTTTTGTAATTGTATGTGTATTTGTATATGTATTGTATTGAGTGTAAACTCATGGGCATAACGCCTAATGTTTCTCGAAATAAACCATATTCTATAACCAGAATAGACCGAGATAGGCTTACTTTAACCAGAATAGGCCTGTATTTCGTTAATAAACAGTGGTTTTGTATAGTTTTTGGGTAAGAATGGACATGCAAGCTAAGATTCTTATTGACAGTAAGTAGCTTCCATGTCCATTCTAACACAACAAGCTCTATCACTCATATAGTGGACTAGTGCGCCCAGGACTATGTGAAAGGTGGGGAAAATGGAATGAGCCATAAAGATGGATACGATTTATCAGTGTTACTTTAGTATGAAATTCACAAAATGTGTTTATCTAAGCAACCAATTTTACGACAGTAGGCTAAACGGGTCAATGTTTACAAACATCACATTATCCCGGGCACACTAGATATATATACATTGAGAAAACCTAGTTGTGCATAAATTACCGATACAAGAGGGCCCAAACTTGATTACTTAATTTAGGCCCTGGGTCACACAACTGTCTTAGAATGCACCTAACTGTCCTTATGTCTTTCAACTTCTAAAGAGACAAGTGTCTTGATTATTGGATAAAAACTAGGCCTACATAGAGTGCATACAAGTATGACCTAGTGACCTAGTTTTTGACCCCACATAACCCAGTTTTGAACTTGGCCTAGATTTCATTGTGATCAACATTCTGACCAATTAAGTTTCATGAATATTGGATCAAAACTGTGCATCTGGAGTGAACACGAATTTTTTTACGAAGATTTGATCTAGTGACCTAGATTTGACCCCACATGACCAAGTTTTGACATAAGATTTTATGGAGAACAACATTGTGACTGTATTTCATGAAGATTGGATCAAAACTGTTGCCTCTAGTGTGCGCACAAACAAATTGTTGGCAAACAGACCACGGCCAGAGAAAGATTACAAAAGCTGAACCTTGTCACTATGTGATAGGTGAGCTAAAAAGCTAACAAAAGTACTGATTCTAAATAAATTTTTACCGTATCCAAAAATAACATTATATGAAATTCGTGAAACTTGGTAGCAAGCTTATCGTAATTTCCGTGTATAACTTGTGTAATCATTATCATGTAAGTTTTTATATAATATTGTCACTACATATAATGATATATGATATTTCATTGAAATTTAATTGGTAGAAATATCAAAGTATGAAGAAGAAAATTTAATAATTTAATACACGTGTATATCTTAAGCTTACAATTTTTTGGAATGGTAAAAATTCATTGTGAAAAAATACATTGTATATGATAACTATAAGCTAATGCTGATTTGGTAATATGGCACTAGTTAGTCCCTCATAATTGATTGCAAGGCCCTAATTGAATTTTACTTGATCGACATAATAAGTCTAACTCTAAGAGCACTTTCAAAGCGCTTAATTATAATTTTGAAAGCACTGAAAGAATTAAACTGGGTTAGTCCTGTGGTAAGAAAATTATATTTCTAGTCACAAAACCTGTGGCATGTGCCCTGCAGTATTTGAACATTAATGTTAACCCCTATGCAGTATTTAGTCTAAACACATATCCTGTATTTAGTTGCTGTGCTAAATAAAATTAGCAAAATATACACATGTACACTAGACATTTCCAAATTAAACTGGTCAGTTTAAATTGACTGCTCTGAAGCGTGTTTCGATCGAGATGTATGACAGGATGGTAACCGTGCAAATTACAATCACAGTCTAGAAATATACATCTAAGCAGTTTTGTGTTCATCCGATACTTGAGTTTTCTTTGGTAAATGCACTACTCAAAGACTTTTAAGTACTGCAAGGGGATAAAGCCCAAAGTCATCCCTGTGAATTTTATCTATTTCTAGCATCAAGGTCCTGTTCGCTTTTAGAATTCATTTTACCAAGAACAGCTAGCTAGGAGTGCCACATGTGCACCCTGTTCAAAAATGGGTCAATAAAAATGTTCTTCTATGAAAGTGAATATTTCCTAAGGCCTATATTTAGGTCAGGGAGGGATCGAGTAATCATTCGAAACTTTAAATCACTTTAAACTTGGACATTGTAACTTTATTACCGGTAATTAGAAACATTTGGTTTTAATTTATTTAGTTTAATCCCTTTTTGGGTAATTCAGATTGCCATTGCTTTTTCTTACTTCCTCTTCTCAAAATATATTGGAATTTGTATTTTTAAGAAAATTGGAAAATTACCCCAATACGCAGGCATCTGAATGTAAATCTTCAGGTTCATATATTCTACCTCGCAAAATTATGCATTAATTGTCTCCAGAGAATACCCCATATTAGTTTTATGAAATTATTAAAGTATTCCCAATGAGCACAATGAAAACCACAAAGAGGAAAGAAGGAAACAAGTTGTTTTATACCAACACATTTACCAAAAAGCTTACTTCAATGTTAATTCAAGGTGAGTAATCAGCCATTTTGCCAAATTATTCCCCTTTGTCACTATTTATAGATGATATTAATTATATTTGCTACATATATCATGCACCAGAATTCAAAATTAATTGATATTGAACAACTCAACCATGTAAAATACTTTGTAAAGAATAAAAACATCCGACTTATATCCTTAAAACACATTTTTAATAAACACAAACAAAAAAAGTAATTACATCAATATTCACCACACTGTATCTAGCTGTGTGATCATTGACCTAATTTCAGCATTTCTGCGCATTTTCATTTTGTGCTTAGAATGCGTCAGAATGACAAAATTATGTTGAATTGCCACAAAAAAATAGGAGCAAGTGGACTTGTTATCACGAATACGCTGGAATACTCATAAATATCAGTGAAAGAATGTCCGAGAGAAAGAAAACCATCGAAACAATAATGGCCGAAAAATTAGGGGGTGTCACATGATTTGATATAAGAAAAACCAAGCATCGGCAAATTTAAATTTCAACGATAAGTTTCCACATATAAACCCAAATAAACTTTCGCATTACGAAACTGAACAACTTATTAACGAAATATTTTCCAAAATACGAGAAATTATTTTAACATTTACGAAAATCTAAGCACTTTGTTACCTTGTCAAATATGGCGCCGAAGCAATATTTCCAAATCGGTTAGAAAAAGTGAGGGTTGCTAGTATTTTTGATAGAAAATGTGTGCATTTACACTCATATGTTGTGAGCCAATTCTCAAAACGAGTCGAAAATGTTGATATGAATTCGAAAAATTACTCAGAATTACAAAAAGATAACGAACACAGATACTTACAAGCCTCAAATGTTGTGACATTTGTTTTCGCGACATTCAAAATGGCGTCACGTCAGAACAAATCCATATCGATGACGTCACAAATCTAACCAGTGTTTTAAAACAATACCATATTCTGCTATATTATTTACAAATACTAAGAAGTTAGCAAGTCAATGCGAAAGAAACAGTTTTCATAACGATGAAAAATCGCAACAGTAAATCAAACTGGAGCAAAGTCGATACCATTTCTCATTGCACCCCTTCATTTCGCAAAGTTCATTTCGTAACGCTTTCGGACATATTATGAGGTATTTTTGAAGAAGACTGTATCAGACATTGATCGTAACAGTCTATGTGAAATGTTTTCACAACAGATATCCAAAAATAACGCTATAAACGCTTTCAATGTGTTCGTCCCCAGATATTTCGACCCATAATATTCGGACTTAGTATTGTCCGTACCAAATTAATTTTTTTTTTCTTTCTTCCATTTAATTTGCAGGGCCCACTCTGGGGCATTATCGCAAATATAAGAGACAGAGGTGAGATACAAGGAATCCGGGTGCGATACCCTAGCTCGTTTCGAATAGATTCCTTGGTTCTTTAATGTGCCCGGTGTAAAGCACCGATACACGCGAAACTACCCCTGGGTAACCAACCAGGATCATCTCTAGTTGGGTGGGAAACACTAAATAGCATTTCTGAAATGACCAAGTGTCCCGGCCGAGAATCGAACCCGGGACCTCTCGATCAGGAGTCTAGTGTCTTACCACTAGACCACCATGCCACCCAGTCTACAACAATGTCTACAACATTAGCACACAAACAATAGTGATAATTTGTCGCACTTTATTGAAGTGATAGCATATATTTGGGTTCCCAATGTGCATTTACAAATGTACGGATTTAGAAAATTATTACTGATTCAGAGAGGAATGGGTCCGGTCTTCTAAAACAAAAACACTTTTAAAAAAATGCAGACAATTTAGTAATTACATTGCTTAAATTGTCTTATTGATGCCACATTCGGTGACTCCTTAAACGAAAACTGTGAAAATTTCCATTATTTTACAGCATATCAACAGATTAATATCAATTGAGTTATTTCCAATCTCCCTACATTTTTTATTTCTTGGCCTAAACAATGTGTTTATACATAACAGGACAATATTATAATCTAGCTAATTGTTTTCTCTTCATCTTGTGAAGACAAGCTGTACATATTCAAACGTAGAATGTTAAAGATAGCTTTATACCAAATGACTTCCTTTGTGTTCGGGTTAGAAAAGCGATCGAGTACAGTAAAAGTTATACACGTACTACATGTCAAAGAGGTATTTGGCCCTCTTTGTACATGGGTATACTTTTCCAATATCAAAATCTCGTGTATTTTGGGGAATATAAGATAAGAGATAAGATAAGATATTGTTTATTTTCCAATTTTGGGCCCACATATGGGCATACAATTTTGAAATATACATGGCCTAAAGTTAATATACATTAACAAATAACAAATAACGATTCTTACACTACTAAACAACACTAATAACTACAACTAAGAACATATAGAACAGTAAACAAATAAATGTTAAAATCCAAAGCAACAAGAGGTATATCACTATCATTCTAATTTAAATTCAATTTTACAATCTGTCGTATGTGTGTAATACTATTTCTTTTCTGAAGTGAGAGCTGATCAGTTGCAACAATGGAACTTTAGAAATTTAAAATGGTCAATTTAGAGTAAACCCATACATGTATATACATGTATATATTTATAAGACAGATATGCTATGAAAGTACTTAGATGGCCCCTACATGTGCATTAATGTTATTTTAAAGTCATATATGACTCCATAGACTGCAAAACGGTATTAATGGTTGGTCCTAAAATTTTGTTCCCGGGAGGCAGGTGATATTCAGTTTATCTTCTTGATTTTGTGATAAAAGTACATGACAACTTGTCTGTCATACATGTATTGGGGCATATTCATATGTTTTACAATTATACATATACTAGTCTCAGGGTTTCGTTCATTAGAACCACATATATGTATGAAAGCCCTGTCCCTTTTGACTGAACAAGAACATTGCACAGCTGGAGAAACTGAGAGGTCACTATGTTGGCATATTATTCATGGGAGCTTTCCCGATGGAAAAACTGTTTGGTTTGAGGTCACCTTTTGTTGATTTAAATTTCATGGTTGTATATATTTACTCCTTTGGTCACTATATAGGTTAACATTTTGACATTGACTTAAGGGTCGTCCGATGTCTTTGACTAGGTCACTGGGTTAAAATTTTTGGAGGAACCTTGTTTTTGTTACTGTTGGTTGTTGTCTGTCATGTTTTTTGTAATCTGGTCATTGGGGCATTGTTTTTTTCGCTGGATTTCGCGGTTTCGGAATGGTGTGTAGTACCTAGGTCAAGTTACAGCAACGCCTCATTTGGTCACTTGGGTTGTGATATTCCAGCTCTTTTACAACGGGAACTTTGGCAACGCCTCATTTGGTCTCCTGTTTTTTCGGAATTGCATTTTTGAAATTAGTTATCCAGCTGTTTTATAGCGGTGGCTTGGGCTTTTCATTTTTTTAACAGGATACGAAATTTGCTTGTTTGATCACTGCTAACTGCAAGCAAAAATGTATATTTAGATCTTTGCTCCAAGCAAATGACAAAATACCGAACTATCAGATACGGAATTTGTTACCTGTTTCAAATTAACACACGTGCTATAATGAATAAAGAGAATATGTTTTATAAAGAATTATATGTTAAATAATAATACCTCGGCCAGTGAGGAAGACAAGACTCACATTAAACAGCAGAACACAGAAAACATACAAACAACACTGCCAACAATTCGATGGCTTAGAATTAGAAGGTCGTAACTACCAAAGTCGATATTTTGAGAAAACACGGAACAACTATCTGACATTTACACTTTACTTATGGTAAAACAAACTATTACAACTTCATTTTGGTCAACATGACAAGTTCAGATGTTTATGAAAATGGGCTCATAAGAAGCGCCTTGTGATGCTTATTCCTAATATGTATGAATCTTAAAAGGTCGTAAGTGCCACTTACGACCTTCTAATTCTAAGCCATCGAATTACACTTTACAAAATCGAGCACACAGCTGAACCATGAACCATGAACCATGAACCATGAACCACTGAGAATCCAAGTCTCAGATATCAAAAGTCCAATTCCCAGCTGCCAAAAAGCTGAAATACATGTACTTAGTTTCAGATTAAAAGGATTAAATAATAACAGTAGGTATGAATATGAGACCCTACAACCTCATACATACTGGTGGTTTTAAGGATAAGCATCGTTAGTCCATTCTCGTTCAACCAGCGTATATTTTCGTCTGAAACATAGTATGGGGATTTGACTAACCACTAATTTAAGAGGGTGCGTAATGCGGAATATATAGTTTTAGATTGCATATGACATTGTGTATACGACCATGTTTACAAGATATTATATATGGGTGCGTGTTTTAATACATATGCCCATATTCTAGCCCGGGGACTTTTGACTGAAGATGATTCGCGACAGGTGGGGATTTGACATACAAAGGCCTGACGCACATTAAAATTCCATGGCTGGTATTTAAACAAAATGTTTTACTCCATGTTTTGGAAAAAGGTGTCTAATTCCATGGGTTTGTCCACTTTGGCAAAATATTTATAGGTGCATTAAGACAAAAGAAAAATTAACATTCAGTGGAGAAACATAGTATGCATACACAAAATATAGTGGGTAAATAATAATAAAATAGGAAATACTGTCAAACAGGCCCCTGTAAATACGATTAAGAAATTAGGAAATTTGTTCTTAAAAAAGCATCAACTACAGCTATCAGTGCTCACAGGGGTCGGACCTATTGGTCACATAATTGAAAAAAATACATATGTACATAAAATTATAGGCTTCTTCTATGTAGTATAATTAACATGCTATGTATTCGCCTTGTATAAAGTTGACATACATTTACATTTGTAGCTAGCTTGCGCATGCATGGATCACTGGGCCCGAAATTACAACCAATACTTACACTCTGCACTCAGCACTCGGCACTCAGCACTCCGACATATATTGAATTTAATCATGTAATCATTGAGGTTCATAGTCACCATTTTTTGAGAGCAAGTAGGTTGTACAAATGTTTAATAGGTATTAAATATTATTTTTAACCTACTTATAGTGTAATTTTTTGTATCTGTAAGCAATATGTGTAATTTACCTGTCTGAGTGCACTCAGATTCAATAATAACATTTTTACCTCATATATAGTACAAAATAGCAAAGATATGTATCAAATTTATTTTTAACACTCAAGTAACAATTCTATACATTTCCCCACATAGATTAGCAATCTAGAACAATTAAATAATAGCTCATTAATTTGACAAATTCAATATTTGAGTGCTGAGTGTAAGTATTGGTTATAATTCTGGGCCCTGGTCAAGTACGAACTTTTTTCATTAACGTTTTAAATGGTATCAAATTTAATATTTGTACTGAGTATATATTTAATTGGACATATGAAGGTGCAGTAGGCCCCAATAATTGGTAAACGATTTTAATCGACATAAAAATAATTTGGCGCCGTGGTTTTGGTGGTTCTACGCCTTAGGATTTGTGGGCGTCTGACCCAAAATTAGCTCTTCAATTTGGAGAATTTACCACCAGTTGTCAAAGTTTGTTTTTACGTAGAAATTTTAATAAAATCAAAAGTTCTGATGACAATCTTGCAATATGTGGACATTTTATCACGTTTCAACATTTGTTTTGACGTTTATGAGGTAATTACATGTCATGGTTCCAATATATCTCACACAAACTTGTTGTTTTTCATTCTCAATCTCACTCAGATTCAGATTCAATTTCATTATCAGAACTGTTTCTATAACCAGATAACAAGTGTATTGTGTAAGTGTAAACCACAGGTTACTCTTAAACTGACACTACTTCTCTTCCAATTACAGGACAGGAGTCCTACGGACTGTATAAAGCTCAGCGACTATTTTCACATGCACAAACAAACTTAGATATGGCCCAAGTTATGCTAGGGCCTTATATGATATATGAACAAACTGTCTCTAATTAACTCTTCCAAAACTACTAAAACTGATCATTGTCTGGAAACTCTCCAGGTTGTCAGTTGCTGTCACCTTTGATGGAAGTTGGTTCCAGTCTTTGACGGTTCTGTGGATGAACGAGGTTCCCAAGGTCTTGTCGTGGTGGCGCTCCTAGAAGAACTTCAGGCCTCCTCTAGTATGCGAGTCACCAGGCTTCAGAAGCTGGCTTGTCTCGATGTCCACTAGTCTGTGTATCTTGAACAGCATCTGAAGTCTGGCTTGTCTCCGACAGCTTTCCAGGGATACCCACTAGCTGGAGGTCCTCAAGCATCAGATCTTCATCAAGCATCCAGGGTTTTTTGACGAATAGTCGTTGGTAACAAACCTAGCAGCTCTTCTTTGCACCTGTTTGAGGGCTTGGATGTTGTTCTGGGTTGTGGGGTCCCACACTGCAGCAGCATACTCCATTGTGGGTCTAGCTATATATATGGTCTTATAAGCGGCTGCTTTGACTTCTGGAGTACATTCCTGCAGGTTCCGACGCAAGAATCCTATCATCTGGTTGCCCTTGTTGACTACGTTGCGGACATGGGTGTCCCAGCTCCATGTGTCAGATAGGGTCACTCCTTAGCATTTGCTGGCTTCGACTGTCTCTAGGGTATGTCCATGTAGTTGGTAGCTGGTTTCGATGAGCTTGGCCTTTTCCGTAGTAATTCTGAGCACTACACATTTTACTGGATGGAAGCTCATCTGCCATCTACTTTCCCACGATTCCAGTGCCGTAAGGTCCTCTTGTAGAAGTAACTATCTTCCAGTAAACACTGGTAAACACAAACACTGAAGAAAAAAATAAAGTAAAGAACATAGTCGGTCCAAAACTTGAATATTCATCACCAGGAGCCCACATCATGACTAAAAAGGACAGACAAATAGAACAAGTGGAACGCAATGTTTTGTACCCAATCAGCCATATAATCTGCATAATCCAGGATTCCTACCATTGAACTTAAGTCTTAACACCAATGCTTAAATTATACAATTATACACAAACTTTCAAAGGTGTAGGAGCTAGTCGTTTTTTTATGACATCAAAATGTTGATTTTATCTATCGCTGACTTTTGCTTCAGTTTAAGCCAATTTATACCAGTCTAAACGATTATCAATATTAATTATGTGTTACAGTCTCTCTCATGCACTTTCTAGTATGACATTATAACTTTCATTATGGAAAGGAGAATATGTATATTATAATTAAATATTTTAATTTGGCTTGTAACTGGTGCATTTGATCTATATGTTTAAACCAAAACTTAATGATTTAAGAATTATTGTGTTTCAGATATCTTCTTTTTTTCACATTGAAATTGAATCGACCAATCCAATCGACCACTTTGAAAATGAATTGACCAGTTCATTTGACCTCTTGTAGATCTATTGAGGATCTATTGAATGTTATAGGACTGAATAAAGAACCACATGTGAAAACCTGAGAGTTCAAATGCTTCATAATGCATTTAAAATAACCAGTACACAATAAATTTCCAATTGACCAGTATATCCCACATTGAAATTCAATCGACCCGTCCAATTGACCACTTTGCATTTGCACTTTGCATTTGACCACTTGTAGACTAAGATCATACTCTCAAATAAATTGAGGATCTATTGTTTGTTATAGAACTGAATAAAGAACAACAAGTGAAAACCTGAGTGTTCAAATGCTCAATAGGCATTTAAATAAACCAGTACACAAAAAAATTCCCAATTGACCATTCAATTGCCCAGCAGGCACAGCAACGTTTATACAACGTTGAAAAAACGTTGCGGGGCAACGTTGAAATAAGGTTGTATAAGCGTTTGATTTGCAACCACTATGTTGCAACAAAACTTCAACGTTAATACAACCTAAATGCAACGTTGCATTAACGTTGCATCATCGTTGAAATAAGGTTGCCTCAACGTTGAAATAAGGTTGCGTCAATGTTGAAATAAGGTTGCATTAACGTTGAAATAAGGTTGCATCAACGTTGAAATCAGGTTGCATTAACGTTGAAATAAGGTTGCATTAACGTTGAAATAAGGTTGCATTAACGTTGAAATAAGGTTGCATCAACGTTGAAATAAGGTTGCAATAACGTCGAAACTCTGTTCTTGAAAAGCGGACAAAAAGTGATCACAAAACCTTGATGGCCTAGTGGTAACGAGCCTGCTTTGAGTGTGTAAGGAAGTCCTTGGTTCGATCCCATGTGTGGCCGTGTCATACCAATTAAAGATGCAATTAAAATGTTACTAGAAAATCCGTTTCTGAAAAATGAACAAAAAGTGATCACAAACTCTCCATAGCCTAGTGGTAGAGAGTCTGCTTCGTGTGTGTGAGGTTCTTGGTTCAATCCTATGTGTGGCAGCGTCATATCAAAGATGAACTTTAAATGGTACCAGAAATTCCCAATAAAAGGGAAACTTGCATCTCTTCTCTCAGTTTGTATACCTTTTTGGTGATGGATAACATCAGCAATGAGGTGTTGAAAGTAATTAATATAAGTTAGAAAAACTGGTTTCACTCAGCTCAATATGTACCACACTTCCTGGTCAAATGAACAAGTCAGCATGTTTTAGAATACATCTGAGATTCATCACTACCAACTTTACATAAGTATTCGAATTCAAACAAATATCAAATTCTAATTTTATTTGTTGTCTACGTAAGTTAACAAGCAATTGACATTAGCAGCCCAAGTCTACCGCCTCCATCCTAGCCCGTCTCTCCTTGGCAGCCTATTTCACCTTCTTTAGTTCCTGTCTTCTTCTTCTTGATCCCCCATTTCTGTCCCTGGCGTAATTAAACCATTCTTTAATCGTTATTTCCACAGAGTTTAGTGTAACTAAGTACTAAGATGACACTGACCAACAGCTTCTGAAAATACATTGATCCATTAAAGTTAAAACATTATGAAATAGTGTGCCTATGTTAACAAGAAAGGTGGGAAAATTTGGTATAACCCACATCAGTTGATTTACCTGTGTGCACAATTTATCGATGTTATTTAAGTATGAAATTGAAGTGGGTGACACCAGTTTCTAAAATCTCCGGTACATCCCTGGCCCCTGAGAACTAAATATTGTTGAAGCACACACCATGCTTGTATACAGAGTCAGTCTGTACTATATATCGCTGTCTTAGAATGAGAAGGTCGTAAGTGCCACTTACGACCTTTTCATACTATTGTATATTTGAAATCTACATTATGAGGTGCCTTTTTAGCCTATTTTCATGAAGATCAGGATTCAGGAGTTGTCACGTTGACCAAACTGAAGTTACAGAGTGATTATCTGACAGTTTTTCTTGTTTTCTCAAAATATTGATTTTGTAGTTACGACCTTCTCATTCTAAGCCAGCGATATGCTTCAATGGATCATAAAAATATGATGAAAAATATAACATAATGAAGCGCATATAAAGTAATAAAATCAATATGTATAGCTTTACTTACATTTCTGTCGATTCTAACACTGAGGCTGTTTCGTAGAACTGTATATAAAATCACTTGTTCTAGAGTTGTGGTCATGCAGTTGTAATATCCTAGTTTAAATGTTGATCCAGGAACTCTGCTGGTATTTAGTTAATTACCACCATAAAACTCCTGCCCATATACTATATATGATATAGCAACACTCCCTGTACAAGCAGAGTCTTGGTCTTGTACAAAGTAACCACAATTTTCAAAAAGGCAAATTCTATAGTAACTGTTATTTATAATTAGGACTTTCTGATCTTTAGTTGAACATAATGTATAGCACTTGGTTAATAGTTTTGCTGGCTTCACCATTAAAGGAGGATGTTATATGTCACTAAGATCTGCAATAATCAATTTAATCTTTTTGGCAAATTTATGGTGATGTTAAGTCCATGTATTAAGTGCACAATTTATCAATCTCCTATTGAGCTATTTACTTTTATCTGATAAGAATCCAGTATGGTGATATAATCCTTTATAATCCTTGTTTTAAAGCTAAGAAGAAACTTTCTGACGAATGCCAACGTTTATTCAACGTTTTATCAACGTTGAAGAAGAAACCATGTATCTTTTCGTTGATATAAGGTTGTACTTTCGTTGAAAATGGTTGCAACGATTGTCAACGTTTATTCAACGTTTAATCCACGTGGATTAAACGTTGTGTGCTTGCTGGGTGACCAGTATTTCCCGGTATTGGACACTTTGGGAGTATTGGAAAGGACGGATTTATGTGCATGGTAAACTTTCGGATACACTTGCGAGTTACTTTTGTCATACTCTTTGATTCAATTTAACGCTAAGTATCGAAAAAGTATATAATGTCAGAAAATGACACTATACTGTTCCATTGAAAATGGTCTCACTCTGAGTCTCTGTGAATGATATTACTATAATAATTCCGTCAAATAATTTATGCTTATAAATGTTATAGTATGTATAAAAATATTATTGATTATATTTCAGTTATGCCTTTTTCCATGCAACCAGAAAGACATTTAGCAATGTGAAATCTACGATATCTAGTGAATGGAGTGCAACACCTGGAAATATTTCAAGACTGAATCAACCAGATAATGTAAGTTCATCATTAGAAACTGTGTAGTTTTTATTAGCTCACCTGTCACATAGTGACAAGGTGAGCTTTTGTGATCACTCTTCGTCCGTCCGTCGTCGTAGTCCGTCAACAATTGGCTTGTGTACACTCTAGAGGCAACAGTTTGATCCAATCTTCATGAAACTTGATCAGAATGTTGTTCTCTATGAAGTTAGGCCAAAAGTTCGAAACTGGGTCACGTGGGGTCAAAAACTAGGTAACCAGGTCAAATCTTAGAAAAATCTTGTGTACACTCTAGATGTCACCAATTTGTTCCAATCTTCATGAAACCTGGTCAGAAAGTTGTTCTCTATGAAATCTAGGCCAAGTTTGAAACTGGGTCATGTGGGGTCAAAAACTAGGTCACTAGGTCAAATCTTATAAAAACCTTGTGTACACCCTATAGGTCACCAATTTGATTCAATTTTCATGAAACTTGATCAGAATGTTGTTCTCCATAAAATCTAGGCCAAGTTCGAAACTGGGTCATGCCAGGTCAAAAACTAGGTCAAATCTTAGAAAAACCTTGTGTTCTCTCCAGAGGTCACCGTTTTGATCCAATCATTATGACACTTGCTCAGAATGTTGTTCTCTATGAAATCTAGGCCAAGTTTGAAACTGGGTCATGTGGGTTCAAAAAGTATGTCACTAGGTCAAATCTTATAAAAACCTTGTGTACACCCTAGAGGTCACCAATTTGATTCAATCTTCATGAAACTTGGTCAGAATGTTGTTCTCTATAAAAATCAAGTGCAAAACTAGGTCATGTAAGGTCAAAAACTAGGTCACTAGGTCAAATCTTAGAAAAACTTAGTGTTCACACCAGAGGTCACAATTTTGATCGTATTTTCATGAAACTTGGTCAGAATGTTGTTCTCTATGGAATCTAGGCCAAGTGCAAAACTGGGTCATGTGAGGTCAAAAACTAGGTCACTAGGTCAAATCTTAGAAAAACCTTGTGTTCATTCCAGAGGTCGTGGTTTTGATCCAATCATCATGGAACTTGGTCAGAATGTTGTTCTCTATAAAACATAGACCAAGTTCGAAACTGGGTCATTTGGGGTCAAAAACTAGGTCACTAGGTCAAATCTTAGAAAAACATTGTGTTTACTCCAGAGGCAACAGTTTTGATCCAATCTTCATGAAACTTTGTCAGAATGTTGTTCTCTATAAATTCTAGGCCAAGTTTGAAACTAGGTCATGTGGGTTCAAAAACTAGGTCACTAGGTCAAATCTTAGAAAAACCTTGTGTTCACTCATGAGGTCACCGTTTTGATCCAATCTTCATGAAACTTAGTCAGAATGTTGTTCTTTATGGAATCTAGGCAAAGTTCAAAACTGTGTCATGTGAGGTCAAAACTAGGTCACTAGGTCAAACCTTAGAAAAACCTTGTATTCACTCCCGAGGTCGTGATTTTGATCCAATCATCATGAAACTTGATCAGAATGTTGTTCTCTATGAAATCTAGGCCAAGTTTGAAACTGGGTCGTGTGGGGTCAAAAACTAGGCCACTATGTCAACTTTTAGAAAAAACTAGTGTTCACACCAGAGGTCACAATTTTGATCCAATCTTCATGAAACTTGGTCACAATGTTGTTCTCTATAAAATCTAGGCCAAGTTCAAAACTTGGTCATGTGGGGTCAAAAACTAGGTCACTAGGACAAATCATTGTGTTCACTCCAGGGGTCACTGTTTTGATCCAATCTTCATGAAATATGGTCAAAATGTAGATTGTACTGATACCTAGACCAATGTGCAACAGGTGAGCGACCTAGGGCCTTTCAGGCCCTCTTGTTTAGAATTAATGAAAAACAAAACAGTGTTATTAACTTGAATTTTAAAAATTTCATTATTGGTGTAGTCTTTCTACATTTCAATTAATTTATCTATATCCTATTTACATATTGACTTATTTTCTAAGTAAACTTCAGTTAAGGTGATAAACTTACTTGTCTATATAATGCCCATTAGCAGATAGTTTTAATTTTCAGTATTAAGTATAATGTATATTCCATCACACGGGTTGGTGAAACAGCTGCTGTTTCTTGGCAGAATTGAATGTTAATTGATTTATGTAACTATGTATATACCCGCTTTTAACTTACTGGTATCAGGCAACCAAACCTGAGTTACCAGGTATGGCAGACTTATCCAGACACTGAACCAGGGGCCTTATTCACCAACGTTATAAGTCTAAAATTCAGACTTAGACTTTATATTGCCAAATGTTCTATTCGCTCTCATGTTGTTATAAATGTACCGATTTTCATATAAATAGGTATACATGTTCAGTTGGTAACAAAAAATAATCAGATACAATTTCATTTGGTTAAATGTTATTGTTAAGAAATTGCAGTGATTATGAATATTATCAATTTTAAGTCTAAGTCTGAATTTAAGACTTATAACGTTGGTGAATAAGGCCCCAGCAAACTGGAACTTTTGTTGCATAGACCCTCATATAATTTATATAAGTCAGGTAGACATATGCAGGTATGCTTACTATTAAGAATATATCATAATTTTAATAATATATTACAGTTATGGAATGCACATCCCATGTTTGACAAGTCTGAAGATGTTGAGACGTATCTTGGAATACTGGATGCTGTATTTATGATCTCCTATGCTGTGGTATGTTTGTTTACACACTTAACTATAATATCAAAATAAAATGTTATGTTAAAAGATGTGTTAACAAAGATATGTCTTAACAAGGGACCCCATTTAAACAGTAAAACCATTCAGGATCATGGATTAAGTTTAGAGCAGGTTTGAAAAATGGAAGCAAAAAATGTATGCATTAACAGCAAACATGTGTTCTAAATTTGAGGCTTTGGTTCTTTCTAATCATTATTTCAAAACCTTGAAATGATCTTATCATAAATTAATACATTAAAATTTACCATAGTTTTAAACAAGCTCTGCAGTTTTGTAGTATATAGACATCAAACTTCTATCAGTGGCGGTATTAATTCTGTTTTCTTTTACCACAGGGACTGTACATCAGTGGAATCATAGGAGATAGGTAATACTTTATGTACATAGCTTTTGTTACTTGTGTATGGATCCAGTGGGGAAACAGCACGTTTTGAACATGCGCTCCCCTTAACGTTTGGCCAACAATCAAAGTCACTGCAATTTCTTGAAACATCAACACTGTGACTTTTTTACATAATGCCTGTGAATCTAGACTGAATGTGCCATCTGATGTGGTCAGGAATTAAAAACAAACAGGGGGGGACAGGTGTTGGACCTCTGTTAAAATTAAGTGATGTCTTGCATGTAAAAATATTTCTGATACGTCTTTTTGGTTTACAAAAAAAAATTTACTACCGGTACTACTTCCACTAATGTTGTTTAATTAGAACACAAAGAGTATCCCTTCATTGACTGGTTTACCTAGAAAAACTCATATTTAAGTACAAGCTCTGTCCCTTAGAAGAAGATGACGGTAAATTGTAAACGAAAGGAATGTTTATTTCAGCCTCAGCTGTTTGCATTATGCAAATATAAAATATGTGATATTTATGTCAATATTTTAGGTTTGAGTTGAGAAAGGTTTTAGCTATTGGAATGTGCTCGGCTGCAGTATCAGTAAGTGTTTGTTCAAATTCTTTTCACTTATTTTCTTGTATAATTAACTCACTAGATCACTTTTGCTGGTGTGCTTTTTGGCTGTTCATTGTTAGTATTAATCAGTACAGTACAACCTCTGTATACCAGCAACCTCTTTATAGCAACACCTTCAGTATTTTACATAAGCTGATATAAAATTAACCTTTAGTTTGTAGAGCACCAAACCTCTTTAAATAATACAGTAAATTCTTCTTTTAACTGATATTTACTATAAATTTAACCTCTTTAGAGCAACAACCTCTGTACAACAGCCAATATTTGCATAAAGGGTGTTACACTGTAGAGGTTGTACTGTATTTTCTGGATGCTGGAGGTGATCATATATTATCTCTAATTACAGGTGTTTATATTCGGATCAATATTAGAATGGTCACACTATTATAACAAATACCTGTATGTGGTGGTATGGATCTTCAATGGTTTGTTACAATCATCAGGATGGCCAACAGTGGTAGCTGTGATGGGGAACTGGTTTGGTAAATCCAGGTTCGTTCAGTTAATTATTATTACAAGACTCCTATAATTCCAGAATAATCTGGAAATTTTTGGAATAGTCTGGACCTTCATATATACTGCGCTTGAAAATTTGTTGATTTTTAAGTTGATGAATAATTTAAGTATTGAAAGAGTTCTGGTAATGGTGATTTGAATTTTTTTAAGTTGCATTTTAACAATAGATAAGTGTTTGAAGTTCATTGAACTGTGTTTTGATTTAGGAGTTTGAGCTTAATGTCATGCTAATCAGATTTGCATTTGCTACTTGTTTTAAGAATTGGCAATTTGTAGGCCTCAATAGGCAGTTGTCAGGAATTTTAGATTCAATGATTTTTGCTGAGTTATACGTATTTGTGGGAGACATATGCTTTGGTGTAGAAAACCTTTCTAGTATCTTTCTAATGTGCCATCGTTTTGTTTCAGTCGAGGTTTTGTACTTGGGCTATGGAGTGCCTGTGCATCAGTTGGAAACATTATTGGTGCATTAATGGTGTCACAAGTATTGCATTATGGGTATGATGTAAGTACTTCCTGTTAGTCACAAATTCAATCCACAAAGTCTTTGTTTTAGATGTTTATGGGAGATGGCTCCTGTGTTTTCTCTTTTTCTCATGATATTATCTTCCTTTGTGCCCTCAAACATACTTTTATCAAGCTCAAAACTAAATCTAGCTGAAATTGAAAGTCAGCTTTTTGTCATTTCAATTTTGTTTCTTAGTAACTACATATATATTGTACAATAAAAGTATACTGGTAATTACAATAGGTATAGAAATTAGCATAAAATTATAAAATAACCCTGTATTATCAACCCCTATGTCAACACCTATAACCCATATATTTTCCTAATCTTCAGATTGCATTTATGGTAACATCAACTGTGTTATTTGCTGGTGGAGTTATCAATTTTTTCGGCTTAGTTAACTCACCCACAGATATAGGTGTGTAGTGATTTTTGTATGTTTTTTGTTAAGGGAATCAGATTGCATATTTTCTGTGTGTGAATCAGACTAGAATAGATGATGTAAAAATGTGATAGCATACCCTGATTCTTTGTATCATACAAACTGCAATCGTCCCCGAGTGGTAAAGGGTGTTCACCTTGGAAGTGAGAGGTCAAAGGTTCGAATCTCGACAGAAGCCGGATTTGAACTATAGTGATCGGTTGGTGAGCAGCCAGCTAGTTAAATAGTGGTTAATCTAAGCCCATCTCTGCCTGGCTTTCAGCATTACGAGAAGGGATTTGGGAAGTTCTGGACGCATGAAAGATAAGTGTCTCATAAGTCAAATTTGACTGGCCCTTTCAATAGGGGTGACACTATAATAAGCAAACTTTACCTTTTGTAACCGTTCTGTCTTACCCCTCCATACTGGAGGTCATTGGCCAATTTGGGCAGTAATAAACCAGATAGCCATGCATGACACGAATATGGCATTAAATAGAGGATATTTGTATTTTACCGTGTAGGATCGTCTGATAATTCACCGAGTGAGCAGCTGGCATAATATTTTCATGAGTGGCTTAGGCACGACTGAAAGTATAAGTCATCTGCTCACGAGGTTAATTATCAGACGCTCATTCACAGTAAAATATTAATATTCTATTTATTTTATGCTTCAATTTGCTGAAATTATGAAAATACGCCACAATATACCTCAAATGATTTGCGTGACGTCTTTTTCCCACCATGCGCACGACAAGTTGACATCAAGTAGTTCTTCTGCAATGGCTTCAATTTCCTCCAATTTTTACATCTATGTACAGGTAGTGTTCTGTTATTTGTTAAAGATTAAGAGAACAAGTGAAAATACTTCATTTACTTATTTTTGGCACCGGGGAAGTTTGTTTAAAAAAGTAGCCCGTTTGCGTGAAATTATGAACTGTGAAATTATCGGGGAATAATCCACCGTTATTGCGCCGTAAGCCACTGATAAGCATGAAATAAAGTTCTATATATTGTACATGTAATATTTCAGGTCTGAAGAGCCCAGATGATGATATGCCCAATGAAGATGTACAGATTAATGTATCAAATAGACGTAGGGAACACAGTGTGGGTCAATCTGATACTGGTAATGGAATTTATGAGTTTATACCTTCTGGGTTGGGGGATATAGTCCTGATATACTTGTCTTAAGTCTTTCATGGAGTAATTTATTGATACTTACTGCATAGACCTTTTATTTAAAAAAAAAATTAAATTCTGTAAAAAATAATTCAAGTTTCATGATGACTGATAAACTGTTTTACTGATAATACGGCTTGAAATTAAAGCCTAGTGTATACATTTATGGTGACATGGTGGTCATGCGGATCATGCTCTTGATTCATAGGCCCCATGTTTGATTCTTGACCAGGGCACTTGGTTATGTCACAAAGGCTTTTCAAGTGTTTCCCTCAAAATAGGGAACTGGTTGTAAATAAAACACAGGTTAATGTTCATGATCTATTAAATGATAATTTGTAGCCCCATTTATAACATAGCACTGACAGATTGAAAATGTGCTAGACCATCAGTATTGATTAACTATATTTATGTTTTCAGATCCTTTATTAGATAATAATGATGACGATGATAGAATTGAGATCATTAAGCCTGCTGAACATTCTAGAGAAGAAGCGTTAAGTTTCTGGCGGGCGCTGCTGCTTCCTGGAGTATTAATGGTAAATATTTGCTCATCACAGTGTTCGAGGCTTCATATTTTGAGATTTTCTAGAGAGATTGGTTTTCATTTTAAATGGTAGTTTCTCCATCTCTGTGTTAAACAAATCGGACTAACCCACACTTTTTGGGAGAGGGGGTAAGTTTAAATCAATTTTTGAAATTTTGACAATATACTATAAAGAATTGACTTGATGCTCAAGAATAAATATTTTTAAAATATGGCACACTATAGTGACGAGTCCACTAGCAGCGTTTGACCATAGGAAGGTACAGATAGTATGTAATGAAGTGTTATTCTCATTTCAGTATGCATTTGCCTACTTCTGTTTGAAGCTAGTCAACTATTCCTTCTTTTTCTGGCTGCCATATTATCTACACGCATCATTTGGTTGGTTAGAATCTACGGCAGATAAAATATCAATCTGGTATGATATAGGAGGTATAATAGGTAGGTGCTCTATGTTAGTTCTGTATTCTCATTAGCTACCTATTTACTGCCTGTAATGTCCTCTGGCATGAAGAGCAGCGTTAAAGGACTTTCACCGGCGTCTATCTTTGGCCAACTTCCCCACTGTTCCCTAAGACTGTCCTTGGTCTTCAGCCTCCACTGTTTGCTTCCATGTGATCTTTGGTCGTCCGTATTCTCATTGCACAGGGTATATAGTTTGTTGGATTTGGTTGACTAAGACAGTGGTTAGTGCAATGTTGCAATTGAGTCATCTCATTCCAATTACTACCAAGGTTATTGCATAAAAATACCTATATTGCTTGAATTGCAAGTCCTCAGACGAGCTCTTTTGTATACCCATAGGAATTGTCAAGGAGCAACATTGTAAAAAAATTACTTATGGCATCTATTAAGACTATAATATTGTATTAAGTTATACTAGTTGTATTTTAAGCCATTTGAGATAATTGCAAAGTCTTAATTTTAAGTATATTTAACAAATACACACTTCTACTTTTAGGAGGTACACTGGCAGGAATTATATCAGTAAGTTAATTTGATTTTTTAGCTCTACTATTTGTACAATAAGGGGAGCTATAACAGTAACCCAAGTGTTGGGGTTGGCCTCAACATAATGCTAATATTTAAGTTAAGGTATAACCTCTAATGCTGGTCATGTTACTTTGATACTTTGCAAACTTGCTAACCATCATGAACCCAACCCCTGCATGTGTAGATAAATATACTAAGCACTATGCCCTTTTCAACTTAAAAATCCATGTTAAAATTTAGGTACATCCTCCGATTTGTTCAAAGTGCATTGGTATTATTGTTTTGTTACTTATATACTTATATACCATCATGACCCTAAGTAGGATTGGGTTCTTCTAACAAAGCTTATCTTTGTTGCTTTGATTATACTATCCAAGCATGGCACTGAGAATAGTGTTGAATATATATTTTCATGTTCATTCTGCTGTATTTCAGGATTTATTTCGGAAGCGTTCTATAGTTGTGGTTCCTATGTTAATTCTTGCCATTCCATCATTGATATGGTATAGTAGTGAGTGTCTATTTAGTATTTATAATTCACTTACAAAATCTGTAACTTAAAAATTTTATGGCAAAATGAAGATTCAAGAAACAATGCTGTAAAAATACAAAATTCATCTTTTGTGTATTATTTGTTTTTAAAAATATTGAACTAATATCATGTGCCATAGTTTGAACTTAACTGGCTACCTTATTAGCTCACCTGAGCACGAAGTGCTCAAGGTGAGCTATTGTGATCGCAAAATGTCCGTCGTCCGTCGTACGTCGTACGTCGTACGTCGTACGTCGTACGTCGTACGTCGTCAACATTTTGACTTGTGTGCACTGTAGAGGTCACAGTTTTGATCCAATCTTCATGAAACTTGGTCAGAATGTTCTTCTCTATGAAATCTAGGCCAAGTTCGAAACTGGGTCATTTGGGGTCAAAAACTAGGTCACTAGGTCAAATCTTAGAAAAATCTTGTGTACACTCCAGATGTCACTAATTTGTTCCAATCTTCATGAAACTTGGTCAGGATGTTGTTCTCCATGAAATCTAGGCCAAGTTCGAAACTGGGTCATGCCGGGTCAAAAACTAGGTCACTAGGTCAAATCTGATAAAAACCTTGTGTGCACCCTAGAGGTCACAGTTTTGATCCAATCTTCATGAAACTTGGTCAGAATATTCTTCTCTATGAAATCTAGGCCAAGTTCGAAACTGGGTCATGTGGGGTCAAAAACTAGGTCACTAGGTCAAATCTTAGAAAAATCTTGTGTACACTCCAGATGTCACTAATTTGTTCCAATCTTCATGAAACTTGGTCAGGATGTTGTTCTCCATGAAATCTAGGCCAAGTTCGAAACTGGGTCATGCCGGGTCAAAAACTAGGTCACTAGGTCAAATCTGATAAAAACCTTGTGTGCACCCTAGAGGTCACAGTTTTGATCCAATCTTCATGAAACTTGGTCAGAATGTTCTTCTCTATGAAATCTAGGCCAAGTTCGAAACTGGGTCATGTGGGGTCAAAAACTAGGTCACTAGGTCAAATCTTAGAAAAATCTTGTGTACACTCCAGATGTCACTAATTTGTTCCAATCTTCATGAAACTTGGTCAGGATGTTGTTCTCCATGAAATCTAGGCCAAGTTCGAAACTGGGTCATGCCAGGTCAAAAACTAGGTCACTAGGTCAAATCTGATAAAAACCTTGTGTGCACCCTAGAGGTCACCGTTTTGATCCAATCTTCAAGACACTTGGTCAGAATGTTGTTCTTCATGAAATCTAGACCAAGTTCGAAACTGGGTCATGTGGGGTCAAAAACTAGGTCACTAGGTCAAATCTTAGAAAAATCTTGTGTACTCTCCAGATGTCACTAATTTGTTCCAATCTTCATGAAACTTGGTCAGGATGTTGTTCTCCATGAAATCTTGGCCAAGTTCGAAACTGGGTCATGCGGGGTCAAAAACTAGGTCACTAGGTCAAATCTGATAAAAACCTTGTGTACACCCTAGAGGTCACCGTTTTGATCCAATCTTCAAGACACTTGGTCAGAATGTTGTTCTTCATGAAATCTAGACCAAGTTTGAAACTGGGTCATGTGGGGTCAAAAACTAGGTCAATAGGTCAAATCTAAAAAATCCTTTTGTATACTCTAGATGTCATCAATTTTATCAAATCTTCATGAAACTTGGTCAGAATGTTGTTCTCCATGAAATCTAGGCCAAGTTTGAAACTGGGTCATGTGGGGTCAAAAACTAGGTCACTAGGTCAAATCTTAGAAAAGCTAGTGTTCACACCAGAGGTCACAATTTTGGTTGTATCTTCATGAAACTTGGTCAGAATGTATTTCTCTATGGACTCTAGGCCAAGTTCAAAACTGGGTCATGTGGGGTCAAAAACCAGGTCACTAGGTCAAATCTTAGAAAAACCTTGTTTACACTCTAGATGTCATCAATTTGATCCAATCTTCATGAAACTTGGTCAGAATGATGATCTCTATGAAATCTGGGCCAAGTTTGAAACTGGGTCATGTGGAAAAAGTTCCAAATTCAATAATGCTTGATTCTACACAAGTACAACTAGTCGGTACTAAACCCATCAGCAGTCAAACCAAAGTATGTATTTCAGGAACTCTACTTTACCTACTACTCACAAACATTTTAGTACAAAATTCAAATCTAGGCCACATAAGTATTTTGAGTTCATACTACAACAATCTTGCTAACAAAGCCAACATTGCAACAAACTCAGGTGAGCGCTTAAGGGCCAATGGCCCTCTTGTTTTTATTATCATTAAACCAATAATGTTTGATTAAGAGTTAGGTATTTTATTAATTATATGAATAAGTATCTTTATAATTTTACCATTTAAATGCAATGCTAGGGAAATCTGACAGAGCTGGAATTTATATTTTGTAGATTCACCTAATGACATGACAACAAATGCATTCCTGATGACAGTAACTGGGTTCTTCATTGGTGGAGTAGCCAACCTCATCAGTGCTGCGATATCTGCAGATTTAGGTAGGATTTGTTTCCAAGGATCAAATAACCCAATTATTGGTTGTCATTAAATGGGCAACAATTAAAATAGCATCTGTTCTCTGCATCGTCCTACCTGACAGTTTACAAGTCAGTTGGATTCTAGATGCTTATCTTTGCCTCAAGCCTTGTAAAATGAAATTGTTTAACACCTGACACCGTGGGCTAGAATAATGTCTCATACGGATAGTAGGGGAGACAGACTGGTTTTGTGCTGGACATCTGTCTGTCTGGGTGTCACAAAATTTGTCTGTAATATTTCTCCTTCACCATTTGTTGGATTTCAGTGAAACTTAACATGCTTTCTTAATACCAAGCCTAGTTGTACATAATGGAGAGGATTTTAAGACAACTAATTTTTGCAGGGTTATGGGCCTTTGTAGGAGTTTATGTGTTAAAAATCCTTCTCATCTACTACATGAGTGATCTCAATCTCATGGTGATTTGTTCATGTGCAACTGTCCATGCATCTGTCAATGCTACAAAATATGTCAACCAAACAGCACTTGGAAAAGACAAAAATAAAAAAAAGTTATGGGCTTTGAAAACATGATATTAAATTTTATGATATATTGTTGTTGTTGTTTATTCAGGTAAACAAGGGCCAGTACAAGGGAACAAGGAAGCCCTCGCTACAGTTACTGGCATAGTAGATGGTACAGGAAGTGTAGGGGCTGCCCTCGGTCAAGTATGTGAAATCCTCTATCGCAGTTATCATTTGTAAACATTATTTTTATGAGCAGTAAATTTTCGTTGATAGTTCTGGATAAAATCACATTACATTTTATATGAATTATACTATAAGTGTTCTTATTGTTTAAAATAATTGACAAAAGTGTTTCAGTCAAAATTCTCCATCAACTGTTAATGGTCTTTTTAGCTCACCTGAGCACGAAGTGCTCAAGGTGAGCTATTGTGATCGCAAAATGTCCGTCGTCCGTCGTACGTCGTACGTCGTACTTCGTACGTCGTACGTCGTACGTCGGCAACATTTTGACTTGTAAGCACTGTAGAGGTCACAGTTTTGATCCAATCTTCATGAAACTTGGTCAGAATGTTCTTCTCTATGAAATCTAGGCCAAGTTCGAAACTGGGTCATGTGGGGTCAAAAACTAGGTCACTAGGTCAAATCTTAGAAAAATCTTGTGTACACTCCAGATGTCACTAATTTGTTCCAATCTTCATGAAACTTGGTCAGGATGTTGTTCTCCATGAAATCTAGGCCAAGTTCGAAACTGGGTCATGCCGGGTCAAAAACTAGGTCACTAGGTCAAATCTGATAAAAACCTTGTGTGCACCCTAGAGGTCACAGTTTTGATCCAATCTTCATGAAACTTGGTCAGAATGTTCTTCTCTATGAAATCTAGGCCAAGTTCGAAACTGGGTCATGTGGGGTCAAAAACTAGGTCACTAGGTCAAATCTTAGAAAAATCTTGTGTACACTCCAGATGTCACTAATTTGTTCCAATCTTCATGAAACTTGGTCAGGATGTTGTTCTCCATGAAATCTAGGCCAAGTTCGAAACTGGGTCATGCCGGGTCAAAAACTAGGTCACTAGGTCAAATCTGATAAAAACCTTGTGTGCACCCTAGAGGTCACCGTTTTGATCCAATCTTCAAGACACTTGGTCAGAATGTTGTTCTTCATGAAATCTAGACCAAGTTCGAAACTGGGTCATGTGGGGTCAAAAACTAGGTCACTAGGTCAAATCTTAGAAAAATCTTGTGTACACTCCAGATGTCACTAATTTGTTCCAATCTTCATGAAACTTGGTCAGGATGTTGTTCTCCATGAAATCTTGGCCAAGTTCGAAACTGGGTCTTGCGGGGTCAAAAACTAGGTCACTAGGTCAAATCTGATAAAAACCTTGTGTACACCCTAGAGGTCACCGTTTTGATCCAATCTTCAAGACACTTGGTCAGAATGTTGTTCTTCATGAAATCTAGACCAAGTTTGAAACTGGGTCATGTGGGGTCAAAAACTAGATCAATAGGTCAAATCTAAAAAATCCTTTTGTATACTCTAGATGTCATCAATTTTATCAAATCTTCATGAAACTTGGTCAGAATGTTGTTCTCCATGAAATCTAGGCCAAGTTTGAAACTGGGTCATGTGGGGTCAAAAACTAGGTCACTAGGTCAAATCTTAGAAAAGCTAGTGTTCACACCAGAGGTCACAATTTTGGTTGTATCTTCATGAAACTTGGTCAGAATGTATTTCTCTATGGACTCTAGGCCAAGTTCAAAACTGGGTCATGTGGGGTCAAAAACCAGGTCACTAGGTCAAATCTTAGAAAAACCTTGTTTACACTCTAGATGTCATCAATTTGATCCAATCTTCATGAAACTTGGTCAGAATGATGATCTCTATGAAATCTGGGCCAAGTTTGAAACTGGGTAATGTGGGGTCAAAAACTAGGTCACTAGGTCAAATCTTAGAAAAATATTGTGTTCACTCCAGGGGTCACCGTTTTGATCCAATCTTCATGAAATATATATGGTCAGAATGTAGGTTGTACTGATACCTAGACCAATGTGCAACAGGTGAGCGCCCTAGGGCCTTTCAGGCCCTCTTGTTGTTAAAACTTAATCGTGAAACATACCAAACTCTTCACAATGATTACTTCCCTTGCTGCTACAGTAATGCAATGCAAAGGGAGGTAACTCAGTAACTGAGAAGTTTGGAAAAATACAGCTACATTCAGGACTCGATAAAACGACACCCAGTATACCGACATTTTCATATACTAACATTATTTTGGAGACACAAATGTTTTAAAATGCTCTTTGTATCGATTCAGTATTCATATACTGACATATTTGTTAAACCAATAGTGTCATTGTATTAAGAATTGACTGTATATCCGATTTGAGGTAGTTCAGACTGTTTGTGTTATGATATGTTGTATTATGTTGATGAAAACTTGTAGTACGCTGTTTGTCTACTTTCAGATCCTGGTACCATTACTACAAGAACATATTGGATGGCATTCTGTCTTCTATTTATTTATCATTATGGTATGCCCTTTGTTAATTAACTTTTAATTAACTTATTTTATTAAATGAATATCATTTAATATATAATAAACACAGAACTCATTCTTGTTTACTTGCTTTTAAATTTGAGGAAACAGGAAGTACAAGCTTTTCAATGTCAGTTTGGTCAACATGACCATTTATAAAATTGGTTCATAACATGTGCCTTGCAATGCAGATTTCAAATAGTCTTCTAGTGTCATAAGTGGCATTTATGACTTTACTATCCTTAGCCAGCTACTTATCAAAGATAATCACTTCTGAAGTTCATCATTGCATAAAATGATGTTTTAATTTGATATTTTGTTTTCAATTTTCAGACGATATTGACAATTTTATGTATTGCACCAATGTTCGTACGAGAAGTTCCCGAATGCTACCGTGCTCTGAGATCGTGTATAACTAGGTACAAGTATAACTGGTATTGCGGTATTCATAGTTCAAAACCAGGAACTTCATTGTCCGTCAATGAAGACAGGGATGATCAACACCAACACTTGTTAGCCGACGAAGATTAGTTACCATAGTGTAGATATTCATTGTGTGATATTATAACAATCATTTGTAAATTTGGCTGTGTTTCATAAAATTGAGCTGAGAACAAAATCTCCACTTTCACGGTTTCAAGTAAAATAAAATGAGTGTCCAAGGTGACTTGTACAGCAAGGACTATCAAAGTGACTAATAAGATCAGGGGTGGTATTCACAAAAAATCTTAAGGGAAAACTTAGAATTTCCTCAAAATCTTATAATTCCCTTAAGTGTATCAGCTTAACAGGAAGACTTAAATTATTACCTTTTTACATTGTTTTGAATTGCTATGTACAGTGGTACATTAATCACAGAGAAAAATTGAGCTATACTTTTTTTCTTTCAAAATATGCACAGTTCAATTTTTTTAATTTAAGTCAAAATATTTAAGTTTTCACCTAAGATGCATTGTGAATACAGGCCCTGAAGTTGTTTCCACTTGAGATTATCTAATTTCTTTATCATTGTTGATTCTTAATTTCTTGAGCACTAGTTAGGATCTTGGCACAAACCTGGTTTTGTTGTGCTGCAAATTTAATTATAAATACACAAGTCATCTTAACTCATCCAAAATTCTTAACACAGTTTTTATCAGTTATATACCAGGGCCGGTATTTATAAAGCATCTTAAGTGAAAACTTAAATATTTTGACTTAAGTTAAAATATTAAGTTGCCTATATTTCACAACAAACGAAAAATAGCCAATGTTTTCTATATACTTACTGTAGCTCTTTACATACTGCTTCTAGACAATGTAAATAATTGTTAATATTAGTTTTTCTGTATACCTGATACACTTAAGGAAAATTTGAGATTTTCTAAGTTTTCACTTAAGATGCTTTATAAATACCGACCCAGAGGTTTTATGATATATATTTATTTTTATACATAAATTATGATAATAAATGATGTTGATGATGTCTGGAAAATATATTTTTTAATTAATTTAATTTACTAAAATAAGTTTTATCTTTTAGTTTTATGAAAACATTGTTTTCAATAATTTAATTTTCTGAAGTATTTTTAACTTAAAGTTGTATATAGCATGTTTTTATTTCATTTTAATTTATCTTACATTTGTATATATTGTGCAGTTTTTCCGATCTGTCAAAATTAACATAATTACACGGTAGTTGTACTATATAGAAAAGCTATCCTCTACTTACATTTAATGTTCTATGAACTGGGAAGTTACATATTTTTAAACTCTTCAATAACATGGTTTTAGTGCTGTACTTGGTATAAGTATTTTAAATAGTTTTCCAATTTGACATTTATTTTGGAAGTTTCTTTTAACTATTATACACTATGCTTTAATTATCTATATTTTTAATGTACACTGCATAATGGTTGTAACATACAGTGTATGTAATTTGATGATGGACATTTTATGTGATCTTTATTTTGTCATTGGTTTACAGCCATGGAACAATTTCTTAACCTAAAGATGATGCTCTTCCACTAGGTTATTGAGACAAGTTATAACATGTGATAGATAGGGTGTGTACCAAAACTCTCATGGTGCTATATTCGTGTGTATCTTGTTTGAATTGTAAAAGTGGATGGATTTATAAAGTTTCACAGGCTTATCACTATCATAGGCACACGGTTTGTGGATTTTAAGAACTTGTTATGTAAACCAACTAAAGTACACACTTTCATATACACTGTACTAGTGATTTTAACTGGTACCTCAAACATGTGTTCCGATATAATTATGTACCCCCTGGGAACCAAAGTAATTTCTTTACTTAAAAAATGGTTGAGATACCTTTGGGTGTTAAAGAATGTAGTCGAAAAAAATTGAAACAAGTTTTTAAAATCGACGAAACCATGCACCTATGATCACTGTACATTATATATGTGGTTCACAGTTTTGTGTAGCTTTCCAAAGGCTATTGCCTACCTATGTAATGCACACCATTATTTTGTAGGCATTTGCTGTTTGCAAAATATAACATTTAATATGATATTGTCAGATATATGACATCAGCATGGACACAAGGTCATTAGACCTAGCTCATTTGTTAACAAGTTTTAAGGATTAAATTTGCAATCTATTTTTTCTGTTGTGGTTGTATGTATAGCAGAAATTTGAACTTAGTGCAATATTTATGATAATCTTCTTAAGGTTATCAATCTTGAGACCCGTGTCCAAACTCAAATCCCAAGTGCATGCTAAACTTCTTGGTCAAATATATGCATGTATTAGTTAAAGCTACCCCATAAAAAAATTGGGGTTGTCACTGGCCAACAAAATTAAGAAGTTGAGGGTTAGTCTGACGGAATCATTCATTCTTTTCCTCAAATCTTTTATCCTGGAAATGTCCTACGTAAAAAGTAGTAGATTAATAATAATATTATGTTCATTTTTTCTTAAACAATCCCTAAATATGATAAGATTTGAGTTTTGAGACTGGTCTCGGTTTTAACTTTATACATGAATGTACATGTTTATGCTCATTTCTTTGTGTTCTTAATTGATAGTGTTTCAGGATGTTATGCATTCCAATTCATAATATATAGTGTTAATAATTGTGATTTAGATAGTGTCTAAAAGATGCTGGACTCTTATAATAACTTACATCTTACTGTTTGAAGTGTTGTATAGATGTAAATTGATTTTTGTGTTCAGCATAGCCAAAGACTTTTAATGTATAGGTCTTATGTATACCAAATTGTGACACTGTTTCCTGGTTTTAGTATATGATATCTGTGATATTTCAGTATCTTAATTGTTATATTTGTCAGGTAGTTTTACTGCTCATGGGCAACAGGTTGAATGCTAGTTTCAGTTTATAGATAAAATGTATATTTTGTAAATAGGGACAACTTTTACTGTTATCACTGATCAGTATGATGCTAAATTGTATTCATTCAGCATTAATACCTCACCAGAATACAGTAATATCTTATTTACAAATGGTCATCTGTATTTATAAAGCATCTTAAGTGAAAACTTAGAATTTTCTTAAAATCTCAAATTTTTCTTAAGTGTATCAGCTAAACTAATATTAACAATTATTTACATTGTTTAAAAGCATTATGTAATGAGCTGCAGTAATCATTAAGAAAGATGGGCTAGGTTTCATTTTTTGGGAAATATTGTCAGTTCAATATTTTAACTTAAGTCAAAAAATTTAAGTTTGCACTTAAGATGCTTTATAAATACGGGCCCTGTACTTGTATATCATATAATGTTTGTATATAGAACAGTTCTGTGTCACTATGTGTCATATTCCTATTCTATGACAATCTTTTAAGTAATCATACAACAGTGAACTGATTTAGAATACATGCATATGTAGCTCTTTGTACAGATTAATGTACAAGGTGCTACTTAAATTGTTTGTAAAAACATAATGTGTGCATACATAAGCATTTGAAACACAATTTCCTGATTAATTGTTCAGTGTTAAAATTGTTAAGTTCACTTGCCTTTGTGATATATAGTATAGCTTGGCTATTTTGACCTGAGCCTGACCTTTATGCAAGAATATATTACAAGGTTTTTGCTTTGAATATATCAATTTCCGCAAGCAAATCGTGCAATATTGGTATTTCAAAGTTGTGTTTGTATTACATCTCGAGCGTCTTTGTGATACTTCCCGATTATGAAAACATTCAATCGGTGTTGTATCGTAGGTAATATATCGACTGTTAAATTATGCTAATCAAAAGGTCAGAGTCGTGTCAAATTGGCCGAGCCATACACAGTTTAAATTTGTCTGTTGCACATCCACTATGTATGACTAACTGCTCAACACTAGTACTCACAAAGGTGTACAATATGTGAATTTGATTACTTTAAATAATACACGTGTTGTTATAACCTGGCCAATTTGACAAGAGCCTTACCTTTTGATTAGCATAATATAACAGTCAATATATTGCCTACGTTTAAAACACCGATTGTATGTTTTCATAATCGGGGAGTATCACGAAAACGCTCGAGTAATAATACAAACACAAATCTGAAATACCGATATTGCACGCACAATTTCCTTGCGGAAATTGATATATTCAAAGCAAGAACCTTGTATTATATTCTTGCATAAAGGTCAGATTCACGTCAAGATAGCCAAGCTATAGCTCATGTATAAATGATTGATCAGGCCGGTTGCTTGTTTTGTCACATTGTCATTTTTTAATGTCTTCTATCACTAGATATTATGTGTATTAGCATTCAGCATAATTGGTTTTACTGCGCTTGTCTCCACTTGAAATTGTTTAGAAACAATAAATACAATATAATATTGCAATGTTTGTTTACATGTGACAGGCCTGAATAAACCGACTAAAAGTTAAGTATACCTGTTGTCAATTCAATATGCATGTATTTGATGTACTGAATTACACTTCAACAAAATCTTGATATTAACAGGTCTAAGAAAGTGTTATATTTACAAAATATCTGTAAATTTACACAATATCTATAAATTTACAGAAAATCTAATCTGTAAATTTACAGAATAGAGGCCTCAAACTTCAAGAAAACATGTTTTAGTAAAAAATCGCAGTTTTATTTGGTTTTATATTGAAAGTAAATCATTATTAAAGACAGAAAATGTGCTTCATTTTCCAAAATATTGACTTTGAAATATTGCATGTTTTTCATTTTTGAAATTAATAAAAAGCGCATTTTTTGACGAAATACATGATAATATGTCTAATAAATACCATCCCGATTGAAATAAACACAAATCAGTGCTTATATCCAAAAATATGTAACTTTGATTTTCATAATCTGTAAATTTACAGAATACAAAATCGATGATTTTACAGATATTGTGTAAATTTACAGATAATCTGTAAATATAACACTTTCTTAGACCTGATTTAGCTTGCTAACATAATGATACATGTGTTGTAAAACATTGTTTTATACCGGTATTGTTATATTCCATATTGCCAGTTACTCTCTGTTGATCCAATGGGATTTGTATTTATGTATAAATATTACCGCCAAAGCCACATGATTCTGATATAAAATATTGGGTATAAGGTTTTGTTGTTGTTTTTAAATTTCCAAGATTGCACAATAACATGGTTCAGCAGTATAGCACAGGCTGCAGAGATAATAACATGATACTGAAATATATAGGTATTTTTTAGTCTCCTTTCCAACTTCAGAATTTTCCTCCTTTGTCTTTATTGAAAAGGGGAATTTCAAGCTTACAAGGTTCTTTGTATTTGTATAAATTTTGTGTGCAATCCCAAGTATGATAATACTACAAAATCATACAACTTTACCGGTAGTTAAATATTGATATTCAATTGTTCCTGCTAATAGAAGGTATGGGGATCATGTCAATGTCTCCATGCTATGGTTTGCTGGATTACTCCTTTGTTCTCCTCCTTTGAATCAAATAGAACCAACAGATTTTAGACCAACCATGCTTCTGTAACTAGGACATCTTCTGCGTCATGCAAAATGCTTTGTATGGGACACCCGACTGATGCAATTTTTCATTCCTTGCAATTTGCCAAAATGTCTTCACACCAACAATGATGGTGTCTGGTCAGTCATTAGCACTTACACCAGTCCAAAATCTAGTCTTTAAACCAATGCAGACTTGTCATTGATCTATTTCCAAACTCTTCAAAGAAATAACCAACCAGAGACCTGGATGTTTTAACATTCTAAAATTTCAACAACCAACAAAACGCATTATTGTAAAAATGTTTTTATTTCACTATCAAATTTCTTCCACATTAACATTCAAATACACAACATCAACTTGTACTTATTCAATCACATACTCAAACACCAAGTTAATTATGCTGTTAAACGTAAAGTGAAATATTTTGCATGATCTGAGCTAGCATGGTATCAAGGAATTAACTAAACACACTCTTCAGCGTGAAGATTTATAGAAGAGTAAAATGTAGCCGAGTCAGACAAAAACAATTTAACTTACAAACCGACTAAAATGTTCAATAAAATAGTAAATATGGAGATACACATTCAGGCACTCTAACAGACACCATCTTGCACCTTTTGCTCTCAATTCATTCATTCCTTCCTACATACAAAGCACTTATTACTTCTTAAGACATTTACACAGGACTTTAAAATATACTACTTGTACATACTTTATGTTATTATATGTACTAATTTGCGATTTACTCAAGAGTCACAGACTCATTCTAAATTAAGTAGCACTTTAGTAACTTTGAAGATGTTTTAACAATTTGACTGAAAATTTTGTCTTGGAAATGTTTAAAAACTTAAACTGAATTTTCATATTTAAGGAATGTTATATGGTTGTTGTACAACTAATCTGAGTTTTTCTTACGGTGGTAACATTTTATCTGATAAACTCAGTATTTAAATAAATTATCTAAAACTTGTTATGATATGTTCATGAAGATTGAAGCTTGCTTCGTGTGCTGTAAGCAAAATAAAACACACATGCTGACACAACTAAAGCTACCACTTCACTGGGAACTAGAGGTCCCTTCCATACACCCTGAAAATATATATGTATCATGGTTAATTATATATCAATATTATTAAGCAAACATTGACATATTGTGGGCCATAGATTTTTGAAACCGAATTGACATGTATTTAATTAGATATTTTAGCAATTAATAGCTGTACCCTAGTGACTAAGAAACCAACATTGATTGCATTTTACACTTTTTTATAAGCTAGACTTTTTGATGAACAAAAATGTTGAGCTATTGTTGTGACGGGATGGTGTGTGTTGGTTAAGTTTATTGTCAGATCTATTCATTTACTCAAAAGGTATCCAAGTTAGTTATTCGCAGTCACTGTGAGTCACAAGGAGTCAATACTGACAAGGCTGATAACCCAGCATGACCTATACTTGTTGAGCTATCTGCCCTTGTTACTATCAAAAACAAGGAAGTCAAGCATACAGCACTTAAATAGGCGGTGCTCTCAGGGCTTGACAGTAACTATTTTTGGTCACTGGTCCCACAGCAAAGAAACATAAATTTGTAAATAAAACAGCTACTGGTCCTTCAAGATTTTCACTGGTCCTTCAAGATTTTCACTGGTCCCTGGCCTCGGACCAGGGGACCAGTGATAGTGTCGAGCCCTAGCTCTTGTTAATTTACATTAAGTATACATGATCTTGGTACCAACATTTGCAACACATATTAAAACATAATTTATGTAGTTAGTTTGTGGTCTACTTACTGGATGGTGGACTGGAATGGTAAACAATGATGAGACAGAACTGGTTCCATCACCGCTTCTTTGAGCCTGCAATACAAAAATACAAATAATCAGCAAAATCACCTTACACGTCATACATTCAAATATATATTTACTCTAGGTAGTATATACAAAAGAAAATTGTTTCTACTGTATGTTAATATTTATGTCAATCTTGCATGCATGTCCATTTCATTCAAATCATTTCTCTTTAAATTGATTAAAATTAAACAAAATGACTATATGATATCATTAATAAGTATTACTTACCTTTCTTAAATTAGAATATCCATCTTCATCATAGAATTTTATCTCATAGGTTCCTGATGGCAGATTTTTATTCTCATCACTTAAGCTCACCTACAAAATGAAACAACATTCACAATAAACATTTACAAGAAAAAGGCACCGAATATCTAGAAAAAATCTAATCATTTTTTAATATTGCTTATAAATGAAATTTATCTGTAATACTTCTGTATAATCATGTTTTGACACCAATTGTACACATAGTCATCTTAAGGTTTACAAGCCTATCAACTGTTTTCTAAGTAGCATACTGAATATGAATATAGTATACCATATTAAAGGTCATTTCATCTAGAAAATCATACAGAGTACATAGCCTACAAACCTGGTAGAGATAATCTGAGTTGTCTTCATTTCTTGTGACAGCCAAAGTTTTTCCATTGACATCAGCAAACAAATTCAAATTCTGAAAAACAAAGGATTTTTTTTTAATGATAACAATAACAAACTTTAGCAATAATTACATATTGCATATTGGTTGTGTTAAAAAGGCAATATCTTTATCAAAACTTTAAAATTGTAAATATCATAGGCTTGCATAAATAAGTCAGCTTTAACAGCTTTTATCATGCTCAGTTTTATTAGGTTCCTTCTTAAAAAGGTTATTTTCGTTATCTAATATCTTCTTAGCTTTTTTTTCTGTTGAAAAAAAGGCCAAACGCTTAATTTAAACCTTCAGTAATTAAAGTAGCGTACTCATACCCTTAATGTTAGTTCATGTAACAGACTTGAGATAAAAACTTACAGATGGACTATTGGAACATTTCAGTGAGAATTGTACAATGAATACGGTGTCCATGGATGAGGCAGCTTCCGTTGTTGTATATACATTTGACTTCACCTGAGGATTTGTACATGTCTCACCTGAAATACAAGACACTTAATTTATTTTTCATGACAGAAACTTTAATTTATATTCAAATGATACAGGGGGAAATTGATTTTAGAAAGACAAATCTTCCTGAGAGTGAGAGACGGGAAATTGACAACCTTATCGACTCCAAATCCAAGGAATAGACTGTGGTCAGGTTCCAAAACCCGTAGTGCTAATGATAGACCCTGCGATTGCTTCACGGTATGCTACACTATGTTTCACAATCTAGGGTGCTAAAAAGACCCTCTTAGATGTGCTTAGCTTTTTGCGACACGATTCTTTGTCGCTGTTTGGTGACCGATTTAGAGCATTTAAATTCAATATACAGTTAAAGCACACCACACATGCCTTCATAAATACCTTTCCTATCGTTCAATACCAATATTTGCAAGAACACTAACCTCACTGTTGCACAAATTAATCCAGTTTCACTTCCACTGCCAAATTACTGAAATTTCCAGAATGTTGACAAACAACAATATGGCGCATTTTTATTAGACGAAAAAAGTGGCTAAAACCCGGTATCCGGAACATAAAATCCGGAACGATAATCAAGAACGACTACTCTGTGCAGATTAATTATTTCGTCTAAGACACGTGCGTCTACACTAGATAACCAAAATGGGGTCAACTGAAATTGATTCACGGCGGCTGTCAGAAAAACGTTTTATCTAATATTGGTTGTGTAAAGGTATATGTAATGATGTTTTTGTAGTTTATGAATGAAATAAGCGTTACTATGACCATGTTAGCTGTTAAATACAGAATAGGTGGTTTAGTTTGCAAATTACACTTTGCTATGCAGAGCTATTAATAGAGCTATAAAACTCAGTATAGGAGCATATTCATACCGCGAGTATCTGAGTTTTACTAGTAGAACTACAAAACCCGGGACTTACTATGAGATTATGTGTCCTGACGTTATTTCGTTTTGTGAGATAATGCAAATTGTCCAAAAAGTTATCCCCAATCGGCAATTGCAGTTTTTGCACCCAATTCAGGCAACTGTCACTATATGATGTATCAACAAGAGGCTGCTTTGTTTTTGAATTTTGACATTCATTATTAAAGGGTCTGACATTTCACATGATTAACCATGTGAATATTGAAACATTACACTTTGAACAAACAAAACTGTTAGCATAACCCCACCCACTTTTTGCCACGTCGCCAAATCCGCGAATTTAAAAGGCGAATAAATGCGCAGCGCTGTCATTAATATTGGGCGCGATTCAATTTTAGCTTTAACTAGGTACATATATAACAGTATATACTACTTACCAAGCACCAAAAATGGCACTGCCAACATACAAAAGGCAAAAACTGTTTTACCGGCGAGATGCATTTTCTTATGATTTTTGAGCGGAAGTACAAACGTCAACACAAAAAGTTTAGTCGACGACGATCCGGAAGTGTGTATACTGCGGTACTACGTGGCAATCAACGGCCCTAAATCGAAACATTTTTTTATTAATTATAATTAGATTTTTTATAAAAATGGGTATCAGATTTAAGACGAATAAAGGCATCAAACTCCTTGATAGTATATACTGTAAGATGTGATAGTTAGATAGACTGTTACATTTATGTGAAAAAAACACACAACATTTTGTGCACGTATTTTAAGAAACGAATAGAGAAATCAGACCAGGCATTTTGCACATGGTCAATAACCGAACAGGAATGATTGCAGCCCGTAAATAAATCATGAAAAAATCAAACATTAGAAGCGACAACATACTTTATTCCAGCTAAAATAGTGCTTGACTTTATTATATGCAACATCTTCTTCTTCCTGTTTAGTACTTATCCCACTCTGGGACAATGTCGCACTATATGTGAGGCACACACGACACACGATGCGAGGCACACAACATAATGTCCCTGTAGGATTCGATACATGGCACCTCGTTACATGGGCGTAGGAGCAGGGGGAGCAGGGGGGGCCAGGCCCCCCCAATGTCTGGACAGGGGGGGCCAACATATCTTTTGGCCCCCCCCCAATAATTCAGACGAAAAGTATAATTTACGCGACCTAATATATATCGTTATAGGCAATTTGCCTTCAGTTCTTGGTGAAAACGTATAAAAAAATTTTTTTTTGCTCGCTTCGCTTGCAAAATAACTTCCTTATATAAAAATATTTCAACACCCATTGTATGCAAAAATACACTCGTGACATAAATTATACTCTAAATGTCCTCCAACCCCCGTTTACGACTTTGAGAGGTTGTCCATTATATATAAAGCCTTTGAAACAAAAGTTTTCACATTAGGCTTCAATCTCAAAATCGATGAATTGAAATTTTGTGCAAACACTTAAATGTAAGAACTTTTAAAATTCCCTGTATTTAGGTCCTTTTTTAAATACCAAATAAGGTATCTCGGAACGCTTAGAATGCTCCAGATTGATCCATTGTTTAGAAAAATTTCCCGGGGGAATACCCCCCCAACCCCCTTATACTTCAACTAGTTAACTTTCAGTTACCTATAATTACTAAACCAAATTACCACAGAACCATAAATTCACAATTTCACAGTTATTATATAGATATAGGAGGATTGTGGACGTTTAAGAGTAAAATGTATGTACGAGTTTATTTTTGTACAAACAATGAGTATTGTCCTATTTTGACATAATGCAGTTACTTTGCGAGCGAAGCGAGCAAAAAAAAAAATTTACCCTAAGTTGCCAAATGTTTGCCCCCCCCCCCCCCAATGTTGAAGACGCTCCTACGCCCATGCGTTAGGCAACATGGCTTTACTTATCTTATTCGTGCCCGCTAAGGCTGCTACAAGATGCCTCAACTGACGTCTGTCCTAGCAACCTTCTCGATTTCACACAGAGTCGTCCACATACATGTACGTTTGATTTCACTAGTGAATGTGCTTCTCCGTGTCTCTATTAGCCTTCCTCCATGTATGTTGCCATTTGATGACATGTGTCCCACTTTGTGAGATCCTTGTGATATGATTGTTGCCTTTCCTAATTACAAAGCCTTTTCATCTCATCGGAATATTCGTTTCTTTTGTGATGGTGCTTGCTTGTCCACATTCCGGCTCTTTTGTACAAAGCATTGTTTGAAATTATTGTCGCACATGTTCTGCAGTAAGGATATTGTGATAGTGACCTGTTTATTTTATGTGTACACAAAAGACACAAATACCATAATATTGTCTGAATATGCATTATTTCGGTTTGCATTGACCCTGTATATGAAGACCAGAAAAAATAACGGAGAAAAATCCTACTAACTATTGACAAATGACTCTTGACAACGGACCAACTTTAAAAGGGGTCATACATGTATACTCCGATAGTATTCAGGGAGATTAGTCTGGCTATATCTTATTATATGACTGGTCAAGTTGTTTCCCCGTGTTTTGCTGCATTATATGTGTTTTTATGCCGCACCAAATTTTTTCATGGTATAGTCCAGTTAGGGTATTCTGACAGTGACGTCATTGTTAATGTATACCCAAAATATTAAAACCATTGCTGAATCAGGTAGATTTTAGTTTGTTATTGAACTGTTGGTATAAGCTTGTTTTACACCGTACTAGTGGATTGCTCCACTGCGTCACTGTATTTTTATCCTAACTGGATTGTATATAATCCCTTGTTGTTTTGTTACACAATGTTGTGTCTCGTGTAATTGGAAAAGTGATTACAGTGTGGATATCAGTCAACACGTGGTGTATTATAATTCCGACTCGTCCTGTATTAGCAGAGTTATATATGACCCTTTACCCGTGAAATTGTGATTCTCAATGTTTTTGAGCTACGTACAGTCATAAATCTTCATATAGGAATATGAGCCAAAATACCGACGAAAACGTCAAGTAGTTCCATGATGTGATTTCAACCTCACTAAATAACAACATAGTTTCGACGGTGAGCGTTATTTCGTTTATGGAGATGACTTTAATCAGATTTATTGACATGGAACTACACTTAAACAATAAAATGTCAAAATCATTATGTAAGGTTTTATGTTCAAGATCCAGGGCCGATATCTAATGTTGAAATAACTTGTGGCCCGATCCTTTAGTAATGAATATAAAATTGTTAAAGTTTCTATGGTTTACATTTATGATATGATTCTATTTCTTGTAATTAATTGTATATATGCAAACCCTTTGTAATTGTTGTAAAAATTCATGCAATAAAATATGATTAAATTAAAAGATCCAATATCTGATAAATTTTTGACGTAAACTTTTAAAATTGTGGCAAATTATAGTATTACATTCTTATTTTAATAAAACATGTCCAATTTGTGAGTGTTTGCTTGCAGAGAAAAATTGCAAGTGTTTTTAGCCACTTAACCCTTGTTTTCCTTGATATGAGTACTTTTTAGAAAACGATCACCATAGCAACGACAGAAGTAATTTCAACACAATTTTAAAGAAAACTTGAAGCTAATGGATAGCACTGTACTATCTTATTACTTAAATATGAAATCAAAGGACACGATTTTTTTCTCATTTTAGACATTTTTTAAAATGCCTTCTGCTCTTGGCGTGCGATGCAATTACAACTGCTCTACGGCGTTTATTCAAATGAGGCTTGATTTCGCGACAATTTATGTACCGACGAATGGCAGAAAAAATATTTGATTTTAAAAAATTCTTAGAAAATATATCCCAACATTTCATATTTACGCTTAACTTCTTTATTTGTCAGTAAAGTAAGCATTGCAACTTAGAGTGTCACTTCCAGGAAGGATCTATGGGATGTCCGGGGTTCGATCCATGGACGCACGGTACTGGCACTAGTTTGGTACATTATTTGATGCTAAGCATAAAAGGGAAAACTATCCTCTCTTTCGACCTCATATCCTAGTGACGAGCGATTGATACCACCAGAAATGAATGCTACATAAGTTGTAAGAACTGGGTCCTTATTCACCAACGTTATACGTCTAAAACTCAGACTTAGACTTTATATTGCCAAATGTTCTATTCGCTCTAATGTTGTTATAAATGTACCGATTTTGATATAAATCGGTGTACATATTCAGTGGGTAACAAGAAATAATCAGATAAAATTTCGCATGGTTAAGTCTAATTGTAAAGAAATGGCAGTGATTATGAATGTTGTCAATTTTAAGTCTAAGTCTGAGTTTTAGACTTATAACGTTGGTGAATAAGGCCCCTGGTCTGGTTTAAGCAAAGTTTATTGTAAGAATATGTTTCACAATCGACTTATAAATGAGTGCAGACTAATAAAAAAGTTGAACACGATCAATAAACTAAACCGTCATTATATAAGAAGGTCAATGAAAACCAGTAAATAATGTCAAGATAATTATATTTTAAAACTCCAAAATAACATTCTAATATTTTACTACAATAGCGTTGTACAATATTCACAAAAAGGCTACGCTACTTATCTGTCCTTATTTTCATTTCGGTGTAAATGTATGGGTAAAGGATTAACGTATAATATCCAAATATACACGAAATATCTATTGATCTTTACTATCCAAGTAAGAGAAAACAGACAGGACAGCGTATACCGGTGACAGTAGACCGCTGGATTATATATCAAGTGTACCTTTGTTCGGATAGTGAAATTAAATTATGTGATTAAAGTGAATATTTTGGATTTTAATGGATTCTTAAATCAACGAAAAATGCCTCATAAACAGGTATGTATGTTCATTTGGTTATAATTACTAAACTGGCGAAAATTAGGGGCATGGAATTAAAATAGGTTTGATACCATCTTAGAAAAAAGCTTATTAGCCTATATAACAAACCACTTGTTTTTTGTTACCAAATCACTATGGAAATACAAGTAGAGTTAGTAATGAAATATTAAAAACGATCAATACATTTCATTGTGATTTTTTTCTTTTCATAATTTTAATGATATGCTAAAATAAACACGGTAGTACATATCACTTCGCTACGTTAATTTCATGTATAGGCACTTTGCTATTCAACTGCGTTATGAACTTTTGAGTAGTTTTAAAAAGTACTTAACAGGCTTTCGGTACGCACTCGATTTTATGAAAGTGGCTCTTGGACAATATTATGTAAATACATACATGTACCACGAGAATAAGATATATAAAAGTATAGCACACGAAACGTTGCAAAAAAGATGCATTCAATTACATTAGAACTGGTCTTTAGGAACACCTATTTTGATCAAAATAGTAATTTCGAGTTTGTCCATAATTCATAAGAGTACTCGTCATTTTAATGGAACAAATAAATTATACCCATATTCTTATTTTGAAATAAGTTTCAGTTGCTTTAATTTAGATCATTTGTGCGCGTTGATGTCGTAACAAATTATTTGACGTACTTCTGTAACATGTATTTCATAGATACAAGTGTTGATAAATTGTTAGCATAAACCTTTCAGAGAACAGTCACATATTTTAGAATTACATTGTATGTTTTAATTTTCAAAAGATACATGTAACATATCAAACTCGTAGGTGTTCTCAAAGGAGGAAGGTCACTTCTGTTTGAAACAACTAACTCCCAAGTTTCTATGAATTTGAGTTCTGGTCAAAAATTGACCATTGATTGTATAGTTTTCATATTTTAGAAACCTCGTTCAATATAGTAACTCATGATGTCAAAAGCTGGTTTTCTTTGAAACTGGCTCGTTTGTATTTGAAAATGATGCGGGGATTTGTAATTGTCAAGAACTAATACCTAAATGATCCATTGTGATGACACATTCTCTATTTTTGTCTCAACCAAATTATTCCTGTGTGGTGGTTATAATGTCATAAAAATAGTCTGGATTTAATGAGTCTTAATCATAAAAGTGGGTGTTTCTATGGCACTGTACCAATTAAATTTATACTTAAAAAAATCCCTGGGGGCGTAATTTTAGTTTCTCTGATATTAAACTATATGGCGTTATAATTGATCGTCGGCGAGTAATATTAATTCTAAATTGATATAACTGGACGAGCTATATTCAATTTCTGGAACAGAAGTCGCTTTGGTCTTTGACGGAATGTTTGCGTTTCAAACTCGCTCGCTCATAATATCCCGTTGTTTAAATGAATAAATATTTACCCTAGAGGGGATAGATAAATATACGAATACAGGAGAGAGCGGTCATAGCTCTTTAATATCTGCCAGGTCTTATAGATATATTTCCGCTCTATGCTTTATTTAACGTATTAAATATTACTAATAGTAACACATAACTATGTGGGTTAAATGTAACATTTATGATTCGCTAATTGTTAAAACAATCAATTCGACAAACTTCTGACAAACGTCTCCCTTATGATATTATCATTGATATTTAGAGAAGTTATTAGAGTTTGTTTGGGAAACACTATGTCAATATTCCGTTCAGTGACTGATCCAATTAAACAAGCCTCGTTCTTGAAATGCGATTCGTGATGGCGTCAGGAACCGCGCTGTTAAACTATAATGCTCTATATCTGCCATACCTACTCTGAATTATATGATTTCTATTTCCACAAAGTGGACCCATTGTAGAATACTTGAAAGTGAAACGTGTTCGTTTTAGCACAACCCTTCTTATATCACATTAAGCTCTTGTGGCATAATTACTAGGGGACATTACAGCTGGCTAATTGTATTCTAAGAATGATGAATAATGAATATGTATTTGGAGGGTTGTACATAGCGTACTGTAGTTAGCATTTGTGACCCGACCGAAACCATTGACTTTCAAATATATTAATGACAATAACTTAGTAAATCTACAGGTCAACTGGTCATCGTATATATATACGACTTCGGTCAATTGTTAACACTCGTTGGGAAACATCGTATCCATTACCCATATACCCGATGGCTGACAACTTTGATCTTCTTCGGAGTTAAATACACTCTTCACATTTATAGGACATCCCTCTTTCAAACTTGTTTAAGTAGAAACTCCTGTATTCTATATTTATCTTGTCTAAGTCAAAACTCTCCATATTTGGTTAACACCTTAATTATACATATCCGTATATAACATGATACCAACTTACGGATTGTGTTTAAAATTCTTATTATACGTCTTAAGTTTATATTAATAATGTCATATAGCACTGGTTTGTGCCATAGTTGGTCTTATTGTACACTGACAACATGTCCAACTCCATGTTTTCACACGATAAGAGATTTTCTTAGAACTAGAATATTGTCTTCGCCCTACAGATCATTAAGGGATCTTTTTAACAAACATTTGCATATAAACCAAGTACAATGAACATTATACCGAGGTCAATGTGAACATACAGGGTTCGATGATTGAGCGCATCACATTTATTCTTTTAAAATAAATTAAAAATATTCATGGACTTTCAAGAATCAGACGTCATGTGACGTCACAAGTCGTCAAATTCATGACATCAGCCATTCTGGCAATTATCATTCGAATTTTGGAAGTAGTACGTTATATCCGGATTTTTCACAGATTATGAACATGAGGCACAAGAACATAACAGCTTTTCATCCAACTTTCACATTCTGCTGTTGCAAAGAAAACTTGCACGCGTATTTTTTCTGGTCCCAGCAAAATGTTTTGTCTATACATGTGCAAGCTTTCATTGTGATAACAAAATGTAGATATTTGATAAATGGACACAAAGACTGTAAACTGTAGACACCCAGCACGTGTACAGGTAATTAATACTACAAAACGTATGTTGTAAATAAATGTTGAAGTTAAGTATACTTGAAGTTGCTTTCTTTTGCCGGCCAGTATATAGCAATATAAAACCACATTATCATTAAATAGCAACAAAATGGGATGATCAACGGGGATTTAAATCTACAGACGACATTTTATCATCAAACATTTCACTCAATGTTTGATTTCAAATAGCACAATCTTACGACCATATACATCACATAAGCCCAAACATTTTAGGTCCCACAGGTACTCGTCACGTTGATCGATGATCACTACTGATTTTAAATGTTTAAATACCATCATAGGCTAACTACTAAAATATTACTCAAGTGTGGAGTTCAAAGTGCATCTGAAGGGCAATATTATAATTTAATTCTTCTTAAATTCTTTAAATTTTTAAAATTTATTTAAATGTATGTGCTAAACAGGGATAAAACAGACGGAACAATCCGCAGTTACATACAGCACACTTAACTCACGAATGACAAACGCATAAAAAAAACTTAAAATAATAAATACAGAGAAAGTATTGATGATAAATATAACAATGTCGAAAACTCTTTGACTTGAGAACGGTTTAGTTATACACATAGAAGACACAAAACGAGTTACATATTTGAAACATTTATCCCATTGTGATTTTGTAAACCCATTTCCAGGGGGAAATGGAAACGGTCATGTTGACTAAACTGAAGTAGAAAAAGCTTGTTGAGCATAGGTAAATAGTAGTTTTCAAACTTTCTGTTTTCTCAAAATAGAATTTTTATCTTAGACCATACCAGTATTCTTCTAACTATCCATTTGTCGATCAGTGTCCGATCATGGTTACGAACCCCTGTGTACCTACTTCTCTTCACCACTCATAAAAGGCTTTTATTTATTTCATTTCTGTAATTCAACATTTTATTATGATTTTACGTTTGGGATTTAAACAAACAATATCCGGTATTTGACAATCATCGCAATATAAGACACATTAATGACGTATTTCTAATTGTGTATTGAATGGCAAGGGTTTCTAACGAAATTTATCTCTCATATGGGAAAATATTGTTAAATTTTCTGTCGTTAATTACAGTACTTGTTTGATTAATGCCAAGTGAGATTTGTAAACCAATATTGTTAATTTCTCAATCAGTAACATAATAATCTGTGTTGGTGTAGAGTTTGTTTCCGATATTATAACTATCCAATATCTATGTACAGTTAAGCACTCCGCACGAAACATTGTCACGTTCGGGCTTAACATTACACATTTCTTAACAATTGATATGGGTTGAAGTAATTTACTTGTAATTTTTTATGAAGAATATTGTTTCTTTATTTGTATAGTGTCAATCTCAATAAAAGGGTCAGCCAATTAGGCGTGTAAGACAACTCCTGCATACGTGCTGCGCATATTGCTGCGCATATTACAGCAGTCACATGTTGAGCACCAAGTCAGGGAGCCATACCAGTACCATTTCACGACTGTGCCTCATCCACTCGGATTTGATACCTTCCCGTCAAGGTTTTCAAGTATATTTAGTAAACAATAGTATGATATAGTGGGAAGAAAGAAGTTTATTTCAGTAAACGCATTGTACAATACACATTTGAATTATAACATTATGGTCTATGTTAAAAAAACAGTTTAACTACTACGTCATGTAGTATCATACAACAAAAACACATTCTTACACATGAAAACATAATATTTCTAACTTCATAGGATTTTTATGACCACACTTTCATACGCCGGTTTATTGTACATAATTTATACACGTGGTGTCAAGTATTTGATCTCTATTTCAGAGGCCAGGCTTTGCTGTAGCAGAACCGAATGAGTTTGAGAAGCTGTACAGACCGAATGTGATCCAACATTTACCGCCATTATCAGCACGTGAGGTAAGTTGTAAGGTCAAATCCACAGCGCCATATATGAATTATTGCCCGTATAATCCCCAGAAATGAAGTATTTTGGATTCATATAAAAGTTATAGATTAAGTCGTTTGTCGTGAGCAATATTGAGAGTATTTTAGGCAACATTTCTTTCATTTGTGGAGTACTCAGTTATCACCTGAACACTGGTTATATGAAACAAAATCTTAAAAAGAGTAATATTGCGTCCTATAACATAAACTTGCAGAAAAACGAGTTGCAATTTCATTGGACATTCCACTGAATTAATGGACTGACAAAATGTTTTAAAAAGGGTGTTTGAACTCGGCCCGATCATAACAACACAACCAAATCCTTATCGCAACGGTGTCAAGGTTAACGTCTATGTTATGATTTCTTCTTACGTTAGCTCTTAATTTGTCAATGATATTGTATAGGAATAGACATAGCAATAATAGAGCGTGTTTTCTTTTTTGATTAAGTACGTATCATATTAGGTAGTTTGTGCTCCATGGCTTTTAAAATCTGAATACCCGAAAAACAGCCTTGGCAACTTAAAAAACATTTATCAAACTGTCGTCATGAGTTCTGGAACCATACATTTTGCGGTATTCTTCTTAACAATCATAGACCTATGAGAAATTAGATAGCTTAACCTTGTCCCTTTAACTGTTTTCACTTACGACAGCCCCTGACAATTAAACAAAACAAACCACTTCCACGATCGCTCAGAAACATTCGAGTTGTGCAGTTATTAATGGCGATGTTTATTTTAGATCGCTACCTTGACAAGGGTGGAATGCCTTTGCAGATATATTATTCATTGAAGACGACATGACAGCACTTCTACATTCTTGTCTCGATAGAAATGAATTGTTCGTGTAAAATTTCTACAAAATCATATTCACAATGCTTCATACGACTCGTAGAAAACTCAAGAATACTTTTAAACAGCCACTTGGTGATTTCAGTATTTGCTGAATGTCCATATTTTTCACAAAGATTGTAGTACCAAACCCAAAGAGAAGGTATTGAAGTGGACATGTTTATGTGCAACGGATATGACGTGATGGAAGCTGGTACCCAGTATTTCAAATGCTGTCATTGCAAACATGGATACCACATCCTTTTATGTCATATCCATTGCGACAAAACATGGCCGCTGTACTACCTTCTCTTCGTGTAGGGTGAAATCAGATCATTTGAAAGCATGTACCTATAACTGAGAATAATTTATGGGTGAAGCTAAGTCACCCAACTGTTTTTATTACTAAAACTATGGTTTCAGCTTTTCAACAGCTGAGACTAGGACTTTCGACTATTCGCCAGCTGAATCTTGGCCTTTCCACGGTAAAGTTCATTTTTAAAAAAGCTCTTTAGTTATGTGTTGGGAAATGCGCCATGTAGTCAGTGTACGTTCCAATCAAGCGCTATGGCGATCGTCCGGGAATTAAATGAACAACCCTCGTATGTGACTTTCAGAAAGTTCTCTGCGATCAGTTGTTTAATTTGAGTTCTGTCTTCCCTTTCCGTTTCTCCATTATATCTTTTTACAAATGCGTGTGTAGTATAAATTGTTCCTGGTACGGTTGGTCGGATGTATGCCCGGATTTCTCTCTTTTTTTCGATTGTGTCGACGATTATGTATTTTAGTATGCTTTGAACAAAAACAACTCTCTCCGGATTTCTGTATAGAAAAGAATCCCATTCATTTATATCGCTTATATTTGAATGGTTCGACAGATTTCCCTTGTCTCATTGTCATCCAAACATTCATACAATCTCAGTGTAGGTCTGTTAGATAATTGTCGCTGGAGTTACATTCCAACAGCGATTTAAAACCATGAAAACGATAAACTACACGTATGACATACTATTACTTGAAAAAATAGTGGAAGTAATTACGTAAAATACTTTAAAAAAGCTTTTGTCATTACGAACTTTCATGTGTGTTCAAGTTGCCTAACTGAAATAACTGAAATAAATTACCCGTGTTGCTAACCATGTTATAATAAAGGACTAGATCGAGAGAGTTATTTCAAATTATGAACTTGAAAAGAATACCATTATTCCTGCCATGACAGCATTGTTTCCGTGTACTGTTGTCGATCAGTATCATATTCTCTGCTGTCTCTTCCTTTGTTGTCCTGACGTAACTACAATCATTGCACTGTTTTTGAAGTATACTCGTATTTACTAATAGTTGTTTCAGCAGAGATATATTGTGGCATTTGATGGATGGCACGGACGTACATCGTATTTATGTTTTATATGTCTCTTGGTCAGATATAGATTACTACTTCAAGTATTTGGAAATAATACTAACTCATGGAACTGAGCAATACAGAACAGTAACGACACCCATGCACGACATCTTTTTATTTGTAATCATTCAACATCTATTAGTACATGTATACCCAAACTGCAATTTCTGAACTTTTCTTTGTGAGAGTGGGTCATCCTGCATTTTATCGGCGGAGACTTGGATTTTTAATTGTTTCTTCGGCTCATGAGTGGACTTTACTCAGTGTAGTTGCTAGGAATATCTAATATTATTTCCCAGCCCATTCATTCCTTGCCCATTATTTTAACTAGGTCAAATCGTAGTTGTGCCTCTTTAGGTAACATAACGCTAGAACACTGTCTTTAGTGTCTTTAGTGTTTTAAACAAGGTCACGTTGTGCCTCATTTGGTCGCCGTTTTGGCATGATTTTGTGTGTAGTTGTGTCGTGGTGTTTCTGATTTCTGTGCTCGGCTGGTTAGGTTGAGTGCTGCCTTCCCTGTCGGATTTTCTCATGTCTTTTTTACAAGCTCTGGTGTTTCTGTTGAGTACTGTCTCCCTTTTCCGAAGTGTTATTCTCTTTTTGTGCTTCTGTGAATATTGCGGTTTGTTTAGAGAAAACAGGTAAATGTAACTAAAGATAAGTTTGTTATACATGTTTGTATTCAAAAGCAGGAAGGGTTTGGTATAAGCAGATTTGGCGATGTAACTTCATGGTCCAAAGGTGTTTTTATTTTATAAATCTCAGGGTGTGGATTAGATTGTCCGTAAGGTTATTTACATTCACTTGATACCTTATAATCAAATATAAGATTAATGCTATTAACATAATAATCTTTAATGAAATCCTATCATAAAGTTTGTCTGAGCCAGAATAGGTCTACTATATACCGACTGTTATGAAAGTATTCAATCACGTGGAAGTAATTAAATAATACTTTAAGGTTATTCTAAAATAGTTGAACTACTTTCTTCATAGTTCGACTTATTAATTCAAATTTAATACGGTCAAAAATTGTGTGACTGAAAATATTGGTGACTGCTTTAGTAGTTGTGGTACATGTATTTGAGTGACCAACGATACATGATCCGAATCAAGTAGGCTACTCGAAAACATCGTTGTCAAATCATGTCATCATGTAATAAAACATCACACATAGTTTTTTTATACCTTAAGATTTATAATGGTATACCATAGGTATCAGATTTTGATAAAAATGTTTTTTACTTATTTGTTTATTTATTATTTAGTTCTCTATATTGTGCCAATATTGCAATTACCTACCTCAAAAATGTTTTTTCACGAACGTTGCATTGATGTCAAAACTCACTTTATATTCAACTCCGAAATTCTGAGTTAGTCTACATCAGGTACATTATTCAAAGAAACTAGTGGTCTATTGACAGCGTTTCTTGAAATCATGGTATCACACTTGTATGTTTTCTTTCTCTTCCCGCGAAGTTGGAGATCATTGACCAATAAGAATGGACACAAACTTCAAATGATCAAGCACTAGTCACCACTGTTTCTGTGGAACGCACCCCCACCCCCCTTTCATCCATGGCAACATTCTTCACTCAGTGTATGTCACCGTGCGTTCTTAAATGTACGTCTAATCGTTTTTCCTCTTTCATTCCGTTAATGAATTATATGAATATTTATGTCAAATTTCTATAAGCCTCCATATTCATTAGACATTCATTCTTCCGGCGTGTGAGAAATTGCACCTTTTAAAGTTTACATCATAAAATCTTTTTATCGCTGAAGCAAGATGATTTGAATAGCATCGTGTGACACATGGTTCATTAGAGCGGATTACAACAAAATATCGTATTCAAATTGACGAGAAATCGGTTCGATCGGGTACATATCAATTTGTGATTCGTAAAAATGTCTATAGAACGCATGCCAAGGTATGTAATGCAAAGGATGTCGATGTGCTGTTAGTTATTAGATGCACTGATGCCATTGGATTCATAACGATTAAAATGCTACTGACGGAAACTCGGCAGATTAAAAAAGGGTCGATGTCCGGGTTAGGTAGGTACATTGGGTCCCATCTGATTGTTGTAGAGTGTCTATCGGGAGTCACAAAGTAATTAAAGTTCGGTTTATTGCCATTAAAATTATCTAGATGTAGGTGGAATCCAATTATTTGTGTAGCTCTCATGGAGACTGGACATGCATCAAATTCTCGTGTGACAATAGCATAGCACAAGAAATGTTTCAGCGACTACCTACTCAACTTCAATACATTTAAAAAGAAAATGACAAATCGGACTGAACTAAGGCACTGTCACACAATACTTACAAGTCAACGTAATGAGAAGCGAAATAAAAGTTGCTTGCATACGAGCAAGTCAGTATTCATAGAAAATGAACCAGGATATTTGGTCTATTAGTCATCTGGTCAACAAACATTCAAAAATTTCAAATACATGTACACGTTGTGGGACAAAAATGATAAAAACGCCGGTAAAACAACATCAATAGTAATGTAAAGGCATGATAATTGTGTCACCGAACCAGTAACATCCCGTATTGCTTTCACTTTTCATGGCGTTTTCTATGCTCCGGGCGTGCTTCAACGTTTATTTGCTGCATTGCATGTTTAATTTTATATGAAACTTCCGTTATTGTTTTATGTCAAGCATGCCAATGAAGAAGCACAGACACTCAGGACATCTGCTTTCATTTCAATTAATAACCAACTCTAACGTGACACCCAATCCTCGAGATTGGTATGCAAGGTTGCACCTGCCTTTTCTAATGGCTTTGTTTTAAACATGATGCAAAAGCAAGTTTGACAATAACTCTCACGAATGCAATGTAAGAATGTATCTGCACGTTTTAAAATGGGCTTTGTCATGTTTGTTTCGTTGCCTAATACACCGGTACAAATTGTTACAATACATTTTTCTCGACAATGATACATGAATAATGGTACAGTCCTCGAGAAGCAATGTCATTTGTAACAGGAGCTGTGGTCAAGGCACACCTCGTGTTGTACAAATATTTAACGGTTCTACTACCAGATACAAAGAAAAGTGGACCTGCAATAACCAGTGACGAATTCATTGATTTTTAAATTATCCAGAAAACTAACAAGGCTCTTCTGTATTAAAATAACAGGCATCCTCTAGTTTTCACTACATGTCTGCAAATATGTGCATACATGCAATTTCTATCACAATTCATCAACGATATCGTCATTTCATATCAATGTTATTAATAACATTAATGTAGCTTGAAATTAAAGAGATACGAGGCTAGTAATTTTGATATTAGTGTTGTTTAACTATAAACAATTACTTTCGCTATTATATCCACACCCCCCCCCCCCCCTTCATCGACGTTTTTTGATAAACACAGCCTGGCACCAACAATAACGTATAATTATTTATGTCGTTTAAACTAATATGGGTTTTTAACTGATTATTAAACATTTATAAGCGTTTATTGTTCCTGTCGGGCGCTGTTCAATTTGTAGGAGGTGTAAATTATCATTTACCTAATGCCATAATTGAAAAATGTTTAATCCAGTTTGCACAAGCAGTTAATTCCTGGATTCACATACCAAAGTATTAATACGGACTTCGCCTTGCATAATTGACAACATTTCTTGCTGTAACGTACATTCGCTGTATTGAATGGACTTGAATGCATTTAATGCTCTTTGTATGGGTATTCGTCATATCCTTTTTCAAAACATTTTGTACTTTATTCGTTACATTTATTACTCACGTTAAGTTTATTAATGCCAAACAAGCACGAATATTTAGGTAAACATGCGCATGCCAATCAACAAATGCTCCTTCTAACTGAATGCTCGTTTTTACTTAATAAGAACCCCACCCAAACAAAATGTTTTTTAGTTATGAAATAATAAAATCAATAAAAATTAATATAGGATGTCATTGGCATTTATGATTTCATTTTATGCTTATGTAATTGTTTACTTTTTTATCGAGCAGAAATATACAAATTTGTTCAAATTGCATTAAGTTGTAAGTACAATGTGTTATCGTATTTTATGAGTTTACAAGCCTTCCTTTATGTATATTTAAGCAATGCCTGTGTTCAGTTTTATATGGTTTTAAATCATTTTGATTGATTGCTCTTCTGGAGAAATTGTAACAACTATGCGCCAGTTCTTTATTGAGTTAGATAGTGTATATGATAACAAGAATTATAAGAAACTTTCCACAGTGCCTTTTTGTACATGTTCACAGTCCAATCGTTGTTACCTGGCTTGCCGTTTGCAACTTTGAAGTCAAGTATATCATAATAAGGCTGTATTTTCCCCCAAAAGTTCATGTGTACTGTTTTTGTTGCCTGGTGCCTTCTGGGTTGTCCTTGCGATTTCTTGTTGTCGAATGGCTCTTATTTCGGTTATGTTTGGCTGGTTGATACATCAGAGTGTATTTTCAATGTTATTGTTTGTTTAAGATGTTCACTGCGGTATAACGTACACCGGATATTGCTTGTAAAGTGAGTAATATTATCAATTTTAAGTACATGAAATGGAGACCAGGGTGAGTTTAGAGACGAAATTTTCCAAATTACTGACTTCTTACGCATATCCCAATTGAGTTTTAACTTCTTCGGGCATTTTGGTAACTTTATAGCACACTATCGTATATCAGATATTCACAGAAAGGTTAAAATGAACCAGTATTATGCCGTTACTCACTGGCAAATATTGACAGCAGTACATTACAAGCTTCTGGAACGGCTGTATTGCCAAATTGTAGATTTTTTGAACTGGCCGTTTTGTTTATATTGAACTCCAAAATGTTGTGACCAAATTTCATAAATATTGTTCGAAAAACGACTAAGATACATCCAAAAACAGATACGCGTGTGTGTACGGAGTATTGCTATTTAGTGTACGGAGTATTGCACATAAGCACAACGTTAGTGTACGGAGAGTATGGCTAAATAAAATGAGTAAATAAAGTATGTAAAGGGACAGTTTTATCGTTTTATTACGTCTGCTCACCAATAAGGTCATGTCTTATGGGTTATACGATATAATAAGAATATTCTTAAAAGATTATGTTAAAATATTTCAACCGTCAGGCAGATGAATGCGATTAACAATATACAAAAAAATGTAGAATACTGAATTTTATGCATAAAGTGTTCTTGTGAGTAGTACAAATGTGATATTTAGCTTGTATATATGCAGTTCTTTGAGAGTCATGCTTATGGTCAAATGGCAACTAATGGCATTCACATCCATATACACACCAAGGCTTATTTTATAATCTCTCAACTATTTCAGATGCCGCAATGAGGTTCCTTTGATATGACTTACATTCAACGTTGCTTATTCAAAGTATTGGACATTGTAGTCATGTTGTGTTTGTCTAATGTAATTGCTCAGCTATGACCCTTTACTGTATGTGAAATACACAGTTACTAAAAGAAGTTTCCAATAAAATTCAGGGAGGACTTGGAGCTAGGATTAGCTTGTTACATTAATTGCTTCATGTGGTCCATACAATCCAATCGTAAATAAATAGGTACATATCTATATAAGTTATTTTTACAAAATAACGCTGATTATACCTTGTTTTTATTCAATTTGTGTGACAAATAGTGACTGCAAGTAAAAGCAATACTCTGTACACGATACAGCAATACCCCGTACACCAGAGATCAACTACATAGCAATACTCTGTACACTAACACCTGCATTTATTCGCGCAATGCGCCGTCATTTTCGATTAGTTTCGGATACTACATTTGCAATATAATCTTTGTAACAAGAATGACAATTTGCTCGATTCAAGTTGAGTATTTTAACGAAAAACATATACAAAAACATCTAATTTCGACAGATCGAGCTTACTTTATGCGTGAGTAACGATACGAGTTTGGTCTTTTAATCACGCTTTTAAGAAATTTCCTGGCAATTTACTGGTTGCACAGGCTAGGAAAATTGATGGAGGAGATATTTTTGTATAAAATGTACATTAAACACACTCAGAAAAACAAAAATCATCTCTTAACTTACCATTGTCAACACTAGAATGTCGCGAAAATTGATAATATTACTCATCTTGCTAGCAATATCCAGTGTACGTTATACCACAGTGATGTTTGCCTGTGTGTTAAATGATCTGTTTGGTACTTGACACTATTTCTTATGCATGGCAAGGCTGACCACCTTTGTAATACCATACTTTCTATAGTGTCGTTTAATTACAGGTATGCATATATATAAACATTGGTGGGATTTAAACTACCAGGCGCTTGGTACCAAACTAATCAAATGCAATTAACCCATCAAAATATGTCAATAGATAAACTTCATTTTTTAAAAATCATATTTTCATGTGCGTTTATATCTTGTGTTCAGGTTTGCATGGCACAAACTTATTTAGATCATGTTTACCATGGTTTGAATGGTCTGACTTGGAATCGTGTTGGTATTTTCGAGAAGGAAATACTCGTACGTACTAATGCATTGATCAAACGCAATGTTTTGAGTTCGTTTGTTGCTTGGAAGGCATTTTAAAACATGCACTATATGTACCGCTTTGAAACATACAGTATACTACACATTTTCTCTGAAATAAAGTACATATCGAGTGTGGTGCATGACTGTATTTGTCGTTATTGTTGTCGCATTCTTTTTGCTGGTCTGGTGAAACAAACGTAATTTTGTTTGACTTATTTCAGCCTGCTTTGAGTGAAAGACCTCAGATATTAGAGAGAGGGTCGTGGACTAAAGCTGCTCCAATCAAAGAGAAGAAACACCATTGTCATGTCAGTGATTCTATAGGCAACAATTATAGTCCGTCTGCTAGATACCTCACTACGTCATACATCTACGAAAACCTTAAAACACGTAAGTATAACCATTTTTTTCTGTATGTTTGTTAGCACGTCTCTCACATGGCGACAAGGTGAGCTGTGGGCATCCGTCAACCATTAATATTTAATTCAATCGAGTTATCCTGTGCAAACTTTAACCAAACTTCAAAGGAATGCTCCTTGTGTGTTACTTGCGAAAGAAATGACATCCATGCAATATTTTTAAGAAATCAACAAAGCAACTACTAGCCATATTGTGGTACATGTATATGGAACCAGGCTATTTGTTAACATGTACTAGTATCTCATTTTAATGAGACGGCTAACATCTTTCTCTTGATCTTAGATGGAATAGATGAACAAAACGGCGAAAACTGTTATGTGAATTGATCGATGCAGCCATATAGACTAATATTTTGGCACCCCTGAATACACAAAAAGTCACATTGGGCCATGGTACATGTTTGCACACTGTCTTCATCTATTTCAAAGGCACAGTTTGTGTCATTTGTCAGTTGCGTGTGGAAGCGGACGTCAGTACTGTTTGAAAGTTTGTTGTATTTACAAATAAAGAACATAACCTTATTGGGTATTAGTAAATGAAGGTCATGAATATAACATGATATGGCATACTGTATGAATCTACTTCCTCATTTTTCGGTCTGAAATAATTGATAATTTCTTTTATAGATCGGTAATTATCATAATGCCTGAACAAACCTCTAAGTTTTCACTGTTGCCTTCAAGTTAATATTTAATATGATATAAAAGCATTGACATTAGGATTTCAACCTTGAGTTCTATACCATGGCATTGACATTCCATTCTTTCTTGACATAGGTATAATTGCATTACCTACCCACTCTGCCTTTTATGTTTGATCATTATTGGTGTGTGGTAATTATAATACACAATACATCTCTGTCAAGTCAAAACCCTAGTTAGCAATTTTGTAATTATTTTCTTTACAAAAATATCAAGCGTTTGTGGTCACCATGAACTGGTATATTTCAATTGTTATGATTTAGTTTGCTACTGAAGGTCTTCAACTATTTTTGGTTCTTGTTTTATCATGCATTAGATATATGGGTATAAGGTAGTAATTTTTGTTGGGGGATTTTTTATTTACTTAAAAGTAGTGTTTGATTTAAACCTATAGTCAAATAAATGCAATTGACTGGAATATGGGCTTAATTATTATTAGCAAGAAACCCAAAATAGTTTATAAATGTGAGATTACTAAGAACCCAATTTTATGATAGTATTTACCCAACTATTTTGTTTAAAGTTAACACATAGAAAACATCGCTCTTGGAGTCCAATAGAAGTAGGGCAAGGTAGTTCAAGAAAATGAATAAACAACTGTTTTGCATTACACTAAAAAGTTAGGGGTTAATCAAAGGGCTAAAGCAATATTTGGTCATTGGGTAATCTTCAATCCTAATACAAAGTATTATCTGGTCAAAGTGTCATGTCTTTGTCCCTATTTCATAAAAAGTTTGGTGTGTGTGAATAGCTTTACTAGTATATTGAAAACCCGGGGTATCATATAAGGTGACTTCTATAAAAGTTCAGATTATGTGCTTATTTTTCTATTTGAACACAAATGTATTGCCATAATTAGAACAATAACTACAATGTATGAGTCAACAATTGATCCGTATGATCTATGCCAAGTATACCACAGTGATTACGATATAGATCTAACACTAACTAGTTATTATTCATTGGCCCACGCCGTCAATGTACACTTTCCTACATGTAATTGTTTTGTCTGATCAGACAAACTTGTTGAACCTTATAAAACTTGATTGATTACGATTGGTGAAATTTTGTAAAGGGGTGTTCTACTTACAAGTTTACAGGTTTCGATGATCTATTTCATGATAAGTTCGATCTTTTCTAAAGTTTAAAATTTCGTACCCCTTGGGAGGGTGTAATGTATGAGTCATGTTGATACTCATCATTTTTATTTCACATGACTCATCAACTAATCGTAGGTAACTCTAGAAATGAAAAAAAGGTTTAAAATTTGAAAAAAAAATGAAAACTTAAAAAAAATGAACTGTAGATCTATATACATGTAATTATATTTTTAAACCTTCCTGTTTACATGTATTTTTTAATGTGCAACAAATACTGTAATGTCATATTGGAAAAACTTACAAATTTATGGTAAAAAATTAAGATGAAATGTAATAACAAGAGGTTACAAAGAACTGCAGTTATTCCAATTTTAATGTGAAGTTGAAATTTTTGACATGATTCTTTGTTTAACAATATGAACATGAATCCCGGGCACTCATAAGGGGACATCACGTTTCAGACACAGTCCCACTCAAGACACATACTTTGGCCCTTAGTTAATTATTCTGTATTATGAAAAATAACTATCATCTCAATCTGAATGAACAAAGTCTCATATTTTTGCTATTTCTTTCAGTCTTTCACATACATACTTGAAGTTGCCTCCAGCGTAGAATATCATTAAACAGAACAATCAAAACTTTTTATTATCAGTTTAAAGTTTTCACTGAGACCACTTAAGTGTAAGGGAAATAAAAAGATTAAATCCCATTTAAGTGTTAGTCCTAATTTGTGAATCGGGATCATATAATGCCGATATAGGGCAAAAATATTGAACCGTCTTTGGATTACGTTATAGGGGATGTATCCTTATCTTTTTAAGTCTTAACTTGTGATGTAACTTCATAGTAATTTGCTAGTTCATATTCTTATGCAGAAAATGCTGAAGAATATATTCCCGTTACTAAACTTTAATGGATGATTTATTTCAAATATTCCCTAACACAAAATAACTCGGAATATACTAACTGCCTACAGCAAATATAATAAATGGTCATTCTTTGCCCCTACCCTAAAATTAATCAAAGTGTTAATGAATTGCCTACTTTTTTTAAAGAATTAAAATTTAATAATGTATGATCTGTGCATTCTCAGGAAAAGGTTCTTCTGCATTTTCTTCACAATAAAGGAATATAAAAAAACTTGCAGTGTATAAATGAGTCAATGTCTGGTTACAAAAAATTGTACACATTGAATTGCATTCTAGTATATCATCTTCCAATTAGTCAAACAGTGATCAGAAGTTACTGGTTATACTGCTAGCAATAAGCTATATAATTTAGTGATTTATATAGTGTTGCAAGAAATGGTACACAGTGGCATATGGTTTATACGCTGTGTAAATTACGGTAGTTATATTGTACTAAATAAATGAATTTCAATATTAATATTGGTAAAAATATGGACATATCCACTTAAATATGGACATATCCACTTTAAAAATATCCCTCAATGGGAGATCAGTCAAATTTGTGGACCAAATTTTATGTTCTTATCCTCAAATATTGGATTTAAACTATCACTGTTTGATATAGTTATGTAGGAAAAAGTATAATAACTTAGTTTTCATAATAAATTCGTGACTTTTCACATATTGTCACGGTCAATATTCTAATGTATGATCAATTGATACTACAAATATTAATGCCAATATGAAAGTGTATGATCAGTTAATTTGACTTCCTACTAAAGATCTATTATTTTGCACATAGAATGCCCGAATGCCAAATTTCTGGGGCACTAATTATCAATGCTGTTATAGCAAGTTTAGCCATTGTTTCAGGAAATCCAGAACCCAAAGTCCCCCTCTAGCTCTGCATATGTTGTTATTTAATGGAGACATTTTAAGTACTCATATGTTATTTTGTAAATGATTTCTACTTAAATGAGCATATTTTTAGACCACTTAAGTGTGCATTCAAATTGCTGCTACAAGGTTACAGAGAGTGCACCATGCAATATATCTCACTGTTTATTTTGTCTGAGCAATGGTGTCAGATTTTCACTCTTCAAAAATGACGAGCATATTTGATTGATGTTTTGTAAAATGATATAATTCCAATATTAGTTTTCATGCAATTAAAACTGTCTGAATAAGTAATAATATGCAATTACTGATTTATCTTGCTGTTTGCTCCCTCTATGTAAGTGCTTGCATTTTGAATGCATTTTTTAAAATAGAATATTAAACAGATAACCATTTATTTTACTTACATGCCGTATTCATAGATTTCTCGCTGCATTCCATTAGGGCTAAGAAAGTCTTTGTAACTTAATAACATTATCTGATTACAAATGTACAATATGCGACATATACAGACATGAAATAATTTGTATTAATGTGATTATTTTAATTGCTTTTAATATTTGATGAATCGTGTCCAATCATTATTGGATAACAAGAATTAATGAGGACATCACATCTAGGTGGAATGTTCCATAATCCATATTTGCGTGTATTGAAGTTGAAGACAAAGAGCCAGTTGTCAAACCAAAGCGCTACAAAATTACGCAATAGAGCACTTTACTATTTGTCTTTTTAACAACATGCTATTATGTAGTATTGCTTGCTGACAGCATGTGATTTCTCTGCACTTTACAAGACGAGTGCTACTGAGCAACTTTCTTGAGTTATATAAGGGACCGCTTCTGTTGTATTTGGTAGTGTTTTTGTTGCACAACAGTCTGATATGCACAAACATACCCCCGTAGCATTTAAATTTTCTGCTCCATCCATTACATGAATAGGTTTTTTTTAAGCAAGCCGTTTCCTAGCATAGATCTTTCAAGCACTTTGTAGCGCTTTAATTAGGTAGCATTCTCAATGCTAAGTTCTACAGACTATATTCACTGGCTTAGAAGTCCTTAACTACTACTTACGACCTTATAAGACTCAAACATATTTGATATCTACATCACAAGTCGCTTCTTATGAGCCTATTTTCATGTAAATCAAACTTGTCATGTTGACCAAACTGAAGATGAAAGAGCCTGTTTTACCATTCATAAAGAGTAAATGTCAGACAGTTGTTCCGTGTTTTCTCAAAATATCGATTTTGTACTTACGACCTTCTCATTCTAAGCCATCAATATCATTGTAACATTGAACGTACCTGCAGATTTTTATAACATACATGTACCAGCCGGTACTTCAAGTGATATATTCAATTATTAATTTATTCTCATGTCTAGGTAATTTACTGTCCAACTTTGTTGTCATACAGATTTTGTGGGATATTTATTAAATCAATATTTAACGAGATAATGTTCCAAATCCATTTGATAAATATGCTACCAAATAAAGGTAAACATGTAAACGTGATACTCAGGATCAGATTCTTATACAAGCAGATTTGTTCTTTAATTAATTTCATGCAGGATTATTTAGATTCCCAAGTAAGCTCTATAGTATAATATACATAGCTTATACGTGATCAAACATACGCCTCAGTGATAACCGTATTCTTTTTAGCGGCAATTTAAAAATCAAATTTTAAGGTGGTATAATATTATTGGTAATCTATTTTTGAAGTGGTCAGAGTATAGAGTATACTGCCTCAGACTCAATTATGCTCAGAACTTTACTTCAGTTTGTTATCACTTATGATAACCTCCCTTTTTGGCTAATTATGCACAAAATTCAAAGTCCGCAGTGTGTCATCCATGCGGCGTGAGCATACAAGGCTCGCTTGAAGCATTCATTTTTGGGGATGTGGATGGCTTGTACTATGTCTGACTCTTGTGTGTGTGGCTAGGCGCTGCCGCCGTAGCTGTGTGGCTTTGGTTTGTACCTTACTATTTGTTAGTTCCTTATGGAAGATCTAGTTAATACCGATCTATATAATTGCTTGGTATACTATGGAGAATTTTGAACAGATACTCAACCTGCTAATAGCATAATTTAGCAGCTGATATTTTGTCTATATTTGTCAATTGTACGTTGTCATATAATCGAGGAGATGCTTGAACTGCAGTACTATCAAAAATCTAAAGGAATGTTGCATGATTTGCTTGCGGAGAGTTATATGTTCAATGCAATTACTTTGTTATATTTAACGCAATACGAATAAAGATCAGGATCAGGTCATTATTAGTATTATGCTAGTACAGTACAACCTCTCCAGAGCGGACCTCTGTAGAGGAACAGCCTGTCTATAACAATACCTTCAAAATTACACTGAACTCATTTTTACTATAGATATTACCTTTGTAGAGCAACAACCTCTGAACAACAGCCAATATGTGTAGGTCCCACCTCTGCAGAGGGTTGTACTGTATAATGTTTGATAGATCTATGGAAACTTTATACTAATGAAACATTATTATTTGATCAGATTATACGGGAGAGGAGAGCTACTACCTGACACCACGACATCCAGTCCTCTCACCACACCCTCCAATACAAACCAATGGAGCCTTCCTAACAGTCAGAGCACCTAAAAATATGTAAGTTTATTTGTGTATATTTTGTTTTTAGCTCACCTGTTACAAAGTGACAGAGTAAGCTTTTGTGACCACTCTTCGTCTGTCGTCCGTCTGTCCATCCGTCAGTCCACAATTACTTGTGAAGACACTAGAGGTCACAGTTTTAACTTAATCATTATGAAACTTGGTCAAAATGATCATCTGAACAAAATCTAGGTCAAGTTCAATATTGGGTCATCCGGGGTCAAAAACTAGGTCACAAGGTAAAATCATAGAAAAACCTTGTGTAGTCACTAAAGGTCACAATTTTGGCCTTATCTTTATGAAACTTGGTCACAATGATCATCTCAACAAAACCTAGGTCAAGGTCGATATTGGGTCATGCCGGTTCAAAAACTAGGACACTAGGTCAAATCTTATAAAAAACCTTGTGTACACTCTAGAGGTCACCGTTTTGATCCAATCTTCATGAAACTTGGTCAGAATGTTGTTCTCCATCAAATATAGACCAAGTTTGAAACAGGGTCAAGTGGGGTCAAAAACTAGGTTACTAGGTCAAATCTTAGAAAAACCTTGTGTACACTCTAGATGTCATCAATTTGATCCAATATTCATTAAACTTGGTCAGAATGTTGTTCTCAATGAAGTCTAGACCATGTTCGAAACTGGATTGTATGGAGTCAAAACATTAGGTCAAATCTTAGAAAAAACCTTTTGTTCGGTCTTGAGATCACAGTTTTGATCCAATCGTCATGAAACTTAGTCATTATGTTGTTCTCAATAAAATCCATACCAAGTTCAAAACTGGGTTATGTGGTGTCAACAACTAGGTCACACGGTCAAATCTTAGAAAAACCTTGTGTGCACTCCAAAGGTCACCGTTTTGATCCAATCTTAATGAAATATGGTCAGAATGTAAGTTGTATTGATACCTATACCAATGTGCAACAGGTGAGCGACCTAGGGCTCTTGGGCCCTCTTGTTATTTATCCTCGCCACTGGATATTCCATACGGATGAAGCCCAAGAAGAGTTTAGTACTTTTAGTTTCTGGGCATAGTGCAGATACAGGAGATGTACTTGTTCCAGAAACACCACTAGTTCTTTAAAATGCCAGGTGTATAGCCCTTATACATGGGACCTAGGTTTAAAGTCTCATCTGAAAGACTATAAGTAATTTTAGTTGGTCAGGCGGGGGACTTAAGCCCACAACCATGAGATCAGAAGTTTTGTACTGTACCGACTGAGCTAAGCTGGCTGACTGTAAACTTATTTAAATACTTATAAGGTAAAGTAAGGTAAAGTGTTTGTTTATTATAGTGTCACTCCTATTAAGAGGGCCAGCCAATTTGACGTATGAGACACCTATTTTTCTTGCGCACAGAACCTCCCGAATCCCTTCTCATATTGCCGGGCGCCTGGCAGAGATAGGCCTACGGTAACCACTCTTTAACTAGCCGGCGGCTCACCAACGGGTCGCATCAGTTATAACCCAGCTTCTGCCGGGATTCGAACCTTCCACCTTCCGCTCCGGAGGCGGACGCCCTAACCACTAGGCCACGGTGGCGATTACTTACTTACTTTGCCGACTTACAGGAATATAGATAGAATCTGACATCAGTGCCATAACCTTTGGGTACTCAATATATAAAGTCTATAGCTAAAAGTGCAGTCATTGCTCAACACTGGTTTGTAATCTATAGTAGTGCAGTTTTGTAACTTAGGATGAACAATACATTGATTGTTGATAGATCTAACAGTGATTTTAATTGGCAATTACTTTGACAATCTTCTGGACTATATTTGAAGACATTGCCAGCGGCTTTCAGATGAGCAAGTTTATGTTTACTCGCCATCATTTATGGCTGAGTTAGAAATATTAAAATTGGCATAAAACCCAAATAAAACATTCCGGTATTTCATAACTCAGTAATAAACCAAAACAGATTGATTGCGCAATAACAGATTGATTGCGCAATAACAGATTGATTGTGCAATATCTGCTAAACTATAAACATTGTTCAGCTGCTGAAACCAATGTATTGATTGATCTATTTTTATCACCAGTGAAAAGTAAATAAAATCCAAAAACTTCTTTTATGTCATTCTTTAATAATTCATACAGTCATGTACTGGAATAAAAATAACGTTGATTCTGGTCAAAAGCATTCAAACAATGCCTGGCTTTTCTATCTCATTGTTAACTTGTTTCATATTTTGCCATTCAATTGATAGTAAATATGACTTCTTTGCGAAGACAAATTCTTTGTTTGAATGTTAAAGCTTATTTGCAGCATTTGCAATTGCAGCAATAGTACAATAATTATAAAGGAAACTTTGAAGCAATTAGAAGTTTTTCCTTTATTTGCACAACTGATTCCATCTTTTTAAGGGGCATTTAAAAAAAACTCTTTTGCTGTAATAACTTTTATTGGTTTTATTCTATTTATGCATTAAATTGTTCTTGAAAACTTTGCTGCAGTTTTGACTTAAAATGTTTTACAGGGTTAGATGAAACTATTTTTATTTTCACTATTTTTAGATTATTCCAACCCCATCTCTAGAAACAAACACTATTTTTCGTCCTTTAAAATAATTATTGAAATATCAATACATGCTCATAATATTAATCTTAAATTTCTACATAGGAAATTTTTTACAAGTGATTAAAACCCCATTAATTGTAATTTAATGGCATTTCACACGTTGGGTAATCTAAGATTAATATTGTACAGATGTTCAATTAGAAAAATTAATCTCACATAAAATATTATTTCATTCCGCTTGCATTTTAAATTCTATTTGGCATTTAATTTACTGATTATTTCTGCCGTGGTATCAGTTTGTAAAGATTTAGTGATGAATTGATTTCCGTTGATTTATTAAAAAGGACAAAACTTCTATCGGTACGATTAATTTCCTCGCTTGACGTTCAACTCTCTCCGTCATAGTCTCAAATGGCAATGGATACCACCGGGAATGAGGTGTCCCTTGTCTCGTGTGATTAATATAAGTTTAAGTTGATTTGTTTTGGACAATAATATACAGTCCTTTCAAAGTTAAATGAGAATGGTTATAAACATAAGATTGTCCGTCAAGTAAACTTTGTTAATCTAGGTTTAAATGGGTGTAATTGAGTTAACTGTAAACTGGCTATTATTTCGAATGAGATGGTTCCCTAATTTATAGTATTACTTATTGAATTTCCCTAATGGTCCAGTAGGTAGTGTCCGTCCTGCAAGCAACCAAGCATGGTGTTAAGGATTTGATCCCAGTCTGTGAGGCATAAATCATTGAAAATTGTGCTGGTATGTTTTGTAGCTAACTTGCTTGTTTTCTCAGCAATAATGGTCATTCATAGAATGGTTAGACATGCAGGCAGTCTCGTCCCTATCATTTGAATACAGGTAATATTGGGGGACTTAATCATAACCCTCACATTTAAAATTTATAAAATATTTCTGCTTCAATCTGTACCAGTCTGTTCTGGTATTTGAACTTGCTGTAAATGAACTTTACGTCATGAATGAATTTGATCCCCAATAAAGCAGTCTTATATAAAGCTTATGTAATACATTTGTATTTCTGCTTAATCTATACAATGTACAGTTTTTAGCACCTATGATGAATAAATAGTATTCACAACTTGAACTTACTTGTTCTTGAAAAGAACACATATTTATCAAACTATATCGCAATTTGGCATTTACAATAGATATACAAAATGTACAATTTTATAAGAACATCATAAGCTGATCAATAGATCTACTGGTAGCAATTTAATTAAGTTTAATCGTGAAACTAGTTCTTAAACCTTGATATTAATAAATTATTAGTTAACACATATTTTGTTATTCATATTAAATACACAACTATAAAGCCATACAAATAAATCATTCTCAACACATCTTCTTCTTCTCAATCTCTTCTTCCTTATCAGAGCAGGAGTCCTACCGGACTATACAAAACTCCTGATTCCTTTTGGCGCTGTTTTTTTTTTGGTTCCCTCTTCCAGAAAGAGATGAAATTTTATAAAAAAATATATGTTATCCATTCAGAAAAGTTTTCTACAGGTGTATAGGATTTAATAACTAATAGGGAAGAAACTTGTGCAACCAGACCGGGGCTCGAACCCGGGATCCTTTGCTAACAGGGTGAATGCTCTACCGACTGAGTTAGCCGGCTGCTTACATAAGTTTCTTCCCTATAAGTTATTAAATGCTATACACCCGGCTACATAATACATTTCTGTTAACCCAATATGGAAAAAAAACATTTGGCCTAACTTATATCTTCTTTTCATACAATCGTTATGATCCAATAATATCTACTAATTGGATTCGTTTAATTATTAATCAGGAACAAAATCAATTTAGTCATTTAATTGTATTTGTCCACATTAAATTGGATCAAATGAAGCAAATATGAAACATTTGTTTGGAACTAATTAATTGTGAGAAATGAATCCGGGTGTTGAATTACAATATGTATACATGTGGCAATTCTGGTCTGTTTTGAAAGGTGATTATATCACATAGAATGAAAGTTTCTAAGTAAATAGGTCAACTGTTAAAAACTGCCTGAAAAAAATTCTATATCTATATTGGGATAAAGCACATGTTTTTCATGTTTCAACCACAGGTGGCAGTATCAGTGTTTGTTCCGCAAACGACAGAAAAATATAAAAAACTATAAGCTCAGTGAATGAAAAAATTAGTGACGGGTTTTTTTATTTTTTTTTATTTTCCAAACACTGATACTGCCACCTGTGGTTTCAACACCAAGTAATGGTTGGTGTCCAAACCCAATCACAATTGCTATAGGGAAAGAATTTCAATATAGGAGAAATAGAGGAAAACAAAAAAATGCGTTGATAAAATGCACTGTTGACTGAGCTATCCAGAGGCTGTTGAACAACCATCAAACACCATGCCAGGTGTTGTGTCCATTTTGTCTCATCTAGACTATTAAGCATTTGTCCATGAGGAGGTTTTGTTGTGTTGCAACCTATACTGTAAACCTAGAAACTTTCGCGGCTAGAAACTTTCGCGTTTTGCCGATTGTCGGCATATTCGCGGCTACAAACTTTCGCGTTTTTAAGTCTCCCGCGAACTCCGCGAACACTAAGTCGCATAGTGACAAAATTATTGATATTATAACCTGTCACGTACATTGCTCGGTTCGTATATAATTGCTTCTTAATTATAGTTCTCACCTTCGTTAAACCCTCTCAAACTCTTTTTAATGTAGATGGTTACCTATTGTATTTTTTACACAAATTGCAAACTACGCTTGTAATGTTTTCACAGTTTAATTGACAATATCAGTCATTTTGTATTATGACATACCCGGTAATAAACAGCCCTATTTACATGCATGTTCATATATTGAGTGTATTTTTAAACACATTTTCAAGATTTTTTTAAAAAGTGTTTTCATTATTGTACCATGATGATTAAATACTTTATTAAAAAAGTACATACACTTAACATTGCATATTTTGACAAAATAGCACTTATAATACGGTCTTATAAACGTCGTACCAAAATGATGAATTTCCTTCAAAAACGAGAAACTTTCGCGTTTTACTTGTCCTGGACATGTTCGCGGGTATTTACTTTCGCGGATTTTAACTAACCGCGAACACCGCAAACTTAAATCGCGCGAAATAATTTCTAGGTTTACAGTAATACAATTTTATTTGTGATATGTTTACAGGGGCGTTACAACGTCTGTATATTGGGAATAAAATAACTCATAAATAAATTTATCCGGCTTATGTTTTAAATTTTTATTATGCCATCAGACAGACTAAGTTGACTTTGTATTCTATTTTGGTGTAAAAGCTTGTTTCAAGAGAGTGGTTTATGGTCATCCGATAACCCGAGAATAAGATGGGCCACCACTCTTAAATTTTACATTGAATGGACCAATTTCATGGTTTTTTCACCCAGTTGCTATAAATCAAGTACTCTTCAAACGAAGGTTTGTTTGTCAAAGGCTGCTGTGGTCTGTATCAGACAAGTGCTTGCTGACCATAATACGGTTTGATAACTAACACTTAAAATTCAGTTTTCATAACACCAATTTGTTGGTGTGCTTTCGCTTCTTATCCTTGTTTATTTGTTCGCATACTTTATTACTTTGACATGTTACTTAACTGTAATTTATTTACATGGAATTTCAAACTGTTAACATTGCAAACACTTGAATTTTAAGTCTACCGAGCAAGATCTCTGCACGTTGGAATGTCTAATGTATCATTGTCAGTAACGCATGTTTTTGGACGACAATTCATCAGCTTGATTGTCATAGGTCCTTGTGTTTTGTCCTGGGAACTTAAATCATATTGATACAACATGCACCTAGGTCATCTGGTATATTTACTCCTTTTAATAGTTTTTTTCTATCATGACATTTGTTTTAACAGATTTTGAGATGTTCAGTCAATGAAAACCCCTTTTGCAAAATAGCGACCAATAAAAACATGTTTTTACAGACAATCCACAGATGAAAACATGTTTTATAAATGATTGACCAGTAGAAATAGAGTATGCAATAACTGTCTTCATTTTGTCTAGTTTTGAATCCAGTTTTGAAGTTATCAGTTGCTTTCGGGAAAACAAAGTTTTTCCAAGCAATTTGGTTAAATTAAAACTATGCTATAAAAAGAGCTCATGACAGAGCAGAGATATTACCACTGAGTCCCTATTGTTTGTCATATATTGATACAAGGCTGAAGGGATTCCATTGGGTTATGCAAACATGTGCAATATTGTTCTTGTCTGTTACAACCAAAATTAGATGGACCCTTCATTGGTCAACTGAATTCTGAATTTTCAATTTCGTCAACAAAAAAATAATTTCTTACTCTGTTGTATTTCAGTGTACCAGAATACAATTTACATGGATCAACTAACTGGATCTATGGAGTAAATGGCAGGAATAAGTCAGCTCCACTATATAAATCTGATCCTGAATTTCGTGCCAGATCCCACAGTATACCTCATCTACCACAAATATCCAACACATCTGGTTTTGGCAGTGACTTAGAAACTAATACAGTCGATACTAACGGTATGTATACTTAATGCGCTTAATTTGCATATGATGTGTTTTTGTTTTTCAAAATTTGGCATGTCTTTTTTAAGCACTTGAATGTCTTTTTCCAACTTTTGAATGTAGTCGATAATTGGCAAAATAAAACTTTGCCTTTTCCTCTTAATTTACATGATGAAGGAATAATATTTGCTATAGTCTGCTGCTAAGGCTACCCCTTTTCAATTGTACATGAATGAATATTCATTCCACAACACTGACAACAGAAAAACAGGATTTGTGTGGAAAAATCAAATTGCATTGAATTCTGGAGTCAATCTTTTGGTTAAGGTAGGTATTCACAAAGCATCTTAAGCGAAAACTTTGAATTTTCTAAAAAATCTTAAAATTATAAGGAAAATCCAGATTATATCTATTTGCACATAGTTTAGAAGCATTATAATTATAAAGGGCTACACTTATCACAAAGAAATCATGGGGTATATTCTTATAAAGTTTCTTGGAAAATGCTTGGATCTAAATTTTTAGCTAAAGTCAAAATATTTAAGTTTTCCATTAAGATGCTTTGTGAATACCAGTCCTTTGTCGAGTATCATTGCAAGAGCCTGCATGGTTGCTATCTAAACACTTCCTCATATTTCTGTTCATGTATTTAGTTAAGAGTATTTGATCAATATATAATAACTCTTTAAAATTAAGGTAATTTATCAACAATGTAATAATGTTTGGACTCAATTAACTTTCACCAGGCTTATTGACAATATTTATGCACAAGATGTGAAGCACTTTTCTTAATCAAAGGAAATATTTCGCCAACCTAATTTTCAAATTTCTTTATCTATTCTAAACCTTAAGGTGACAAGTTGAAAGTTAAAAGTGGATCGAAAATCAATATTTTATATATCCCCGGTAATTGAAAGTTATAAATTATCGCACCAGGGTCACTCGAGGTCTAAATCTACCCAATCAATTTTACATAGATAGAGGTTCTCTTACAAATCAAAGCACTGAAAGTCACTTTAAAGTTTATTGAATGTGTTTGGAGGTTTGAGTCCTAGAGGTTTGAGTCTGAGTTTAAATCAATGGCGCATTTAAAAATCATTTGGATACTGTTTTATCAAAGCACTTACGTAACTCTTAAACTAACATTCAAAGTTAAATTCTTTATAGCCCCATAACAGCATAACAGCTACAAATTGAGTTAAAGGCTTGTTCAATATTTTACATGAATAAATTTTCTTTTTATTAGACTGAGTGATCTTTTGTTACTTAATAAGAGTACACAACAGCTAATTATACACTGGTACATAAAAATTAATTTAAATTTTCAATTCAAAATCTTGTTCTTTTTCCAGTACAATACACCAATAGGACTAATATAGCAATTAAGGTTAATAATAAGTACTTGTATTCATTGATAGAATTAACTTACTGAATTTTAAATTTGACGGTTAACACCTTTAAGTTAGTTGTCTGTGGGTTGTATAAATAGGTTGGAAATTTGAGTCCATCTACGTAAATCCATTCAACGTGTTTGGCTAATGATTTATGGTTGTCAACTTTATGAATTCAATGATTTCATTACTTTTCAATTACGGAATATGATCACTCTGTTATGGGTGCCAAAATTAAAGTACTTTGGTATTCCCCATACAAAAGTTATGTTTGGGCTCCAATTTTTATAGACTTTTATCATGTTTTATGAGTATTAAAGTTTTTGGTACATAATCATCTTGACGTTTATGGCTGCATGTTTGTAATCAAACCAAAACTAGCGAGGTAAAGCTTTAAAGCAACACAATCAAAGCAATATAGAGCAAACATTAAAGCAAAGTATTTTAGCAAAAAAGAAACAAAATTCCAAGGAAAGCATTCAAGCAAACTTGATTAAAAGTTAAGCATTACAGCCATTTAAATGGACCAAACTCCAGTTGGTAAATTGCAAAATTGATCTAAAAGCTCTCTAAAAAACACATTTTTTGGTTTGTCCGACCTAATACATTTATATAAGATTCTGGATTACTCATCTAGAAAAAAAATATTCGCATAACGTCGGTTTATTACCCTTTGAACACCTAAAATCTATTGTGTGACTAACACAATAAATATACGTGTCTGGGCGCTGGGTCCCATTTCAACTACGTAATCATTGGCACCCCTTTTGTGGCGGTTTGTTTTCACCCAGATATGTTAAACTGGTATATATGATATAACTGGCAAATTAAAACTGCCCATTTTCATATATATGATATAACTGGCAAATTAAAACTGCCCATTTTCATATATATGATATAACTGGCAAATTAAAACTGCCCATTTTCATATATATGATATAACTGGCAAATTAAAACTGCCCATTTTCATATATATGATATAACTGGCAAATTAAAACTGCCCATTTTCATATATATGATATAACTGGCAAATTAAAACTGCCCATTTTCATATATATGATATAACTGGCAAATTAAAACTGCCCATTTTCAAGTCATATATTTAACATTGTTCTATGATGTAGTAAGTGAATAAATGCTGGGAAAAGCCATAACCTAATTAACGGACGGTAAATATGTTTGTGAGTTTTGCAATAGCGCCTTTGATCGTAATGCAAGTTGTAATAATACTTTATATATTCGTAAAACACAGTTTTGTGATTAAAATGTCTACAAATTTGTAACAAAAGGTGTTTTCATCATCAAAGTGGAGTTTAGTCCCTTTAAAGCAGAGCATAGGAAAGCATAGTAAAGTAAAACATTGTAAAATCAAAGCATTAAGCAAAGCAAGGAAAGGTAAAGGGGGTAGATGTATGTACTGTTGTTAAATTTTATAGTGCATAATTATCAACTCGAAACTTGAAACATGTTACAATGATTTTAATCCATGGTAATAATAATAAATCGACAAAATACAAAAACATAATACTTAAAACCTATTTGAAAAGCCATTAGATTCTACCAATATTTCAAGTGTTGTAGGAAAAGATTTTCACAATTAAATAATAATGTTACATTATATTGACACGAAGCAAAACAGAAACTTCACGATCGAGTTGTCAATTCATTTTCGCTTTAAGTACTTTCAACTTCTTCTACAACAAAAGGGCATACAAAATTATTGATGTACTTCCAAAGAAATTTGTTCAGGTTAAATCTAGCTTTTTATTCAAACAGCTCTTGCTATTAGAAACACATTCATTGCACAGCTTTGATTTTGACCTTGGTGACATGTGTTTAACGTACTTCATTGAAAGTTGCCATTATGTTCAAAAGAACTTATTATGTTTGTATTTACGTATGTCGTAATAGAAACATCTTTTACCACAGAGGCATGTAATTCATGGCCATGTTTTGTATAAGTCTATCAATAAGTTGGAATTATACGTTTGAAGACCTCTTAATGGGATTTTATTTTTTTATAAATTTAAGATTCAAGTACTTCAATAGCTATTGAGACTATAATCTTGCTTTGGAATGAACTGCAAATAAAAACGAAGCCACAGAGAAAGAATGCAAAGAAATGTTGTACTTTATAAATGTTGATCTATATTCATTGATGGGAAAGAATAAATTGATCCACCCTAAGAGATTGACAGATCAACATGAACTTTAACATCATTCTGTTTGCATTTAACATAACAAGAGCTATATTTTATTACTTTTTTTTTGCATTATCATTTTTTTTCAACTCTAGTACTTCAAATCCAATATTGAATTATTTGGGTACATTGATTAATATAAGCATGCTTTATTGATATTACATACCTTATAAAAAAGTGTTCCAATATTTGACTACCAATAGCTAGGTTACCAATAATTATGTCAAATTTAATGTTAAAGGTGATAGGCTCCAGAGAGCCAAACCCCAGTATAATTTTCCATACTTTTTATTAGAATTTCTCTTGCAATACTTCTTGCAATATAAGTCAGTGGCATTTGTTTTGTCTCCCAGCCCTTTTTTCACCAAAGTAGGTGTTTTTGTTGGTGAAATGTTTATGATTCACCTCTCACAAGGGGGATAACTCTGCATGCTCAATATATCAATTGGTACCTTCTATGAGCATAATTTAACAGTTAATTGGTTGTCTATATGTATGTTCGGAACTAAATTACGTTGTTCTTCCCACAAATTAGCCATTGAGGAAGGACGAATTCGTAACATTGAACGCCAAAATAGGAAGAGTGTACTTTGTTCTATGAATGTTGTGGAAGACGAATACCATTTTGTCTTGGTTTGTCCTTACTATCGTCATTTACGGAGAACTATTTTACCAAATTATTATTGTCATTGGCCTACTATCCAAAAATTTACCAGATTAATGTCTTCATCCAAAAAAATGAAACTATGTAAATTATGCAAAATATGTACACCTAGCATTTCAAAGACGTAACTCTTATTTAGATAATCAGTAGTATTTTTGTTATCATGAATTGTTCTATAAACATGTATCGTTATATTCTTTGTACATATTGGGACTATTGTTATGTTACTGTGTTCACATTGCTCATTGTATTTTGTACATGCTCTTCTTGTGTTCATTGCATGCCGCCTATTGTTTGTTTAAGGCGACGAACATAAATAATGTTCTTATGCTAATAAACTGAAACTGAAACTGAATATGCCAAGTGGGATGTATAAAGACTACAGTGATTAGTCTCATTGAGTCAAAATTATGGTCATATACTATATAATATAGTTCTAATATTATAGTATATGACCATATCTTTGACTCAATGAGCCTTATCCCTGTGATTAAGACTATATATATATATATATATGAAAGAAACGTACCATAATAATACTAAATTAAATCTAAATGACTAATATGGCACAACTTTCTCATGGAAATTGATATCTTCCACCAAACAATACTGAAATATATTCGTACAGAAATGTCGATGACCAGGTTAATTGGTTTCGGATAATACCCCTTGTTTGATCTTATCATATTGACACGATCTATATTTATATAGATTATGTTACATTATAATATTACACAACTACCGGTCTTATTCGTATCAGTCATAATATATTAATAAGATTAGGTGACCGATTTGTACATACATTTTTCTTAATCATAATAAATTGTTAAGTAATTGTTTGACACATGTTGTACAAAAAAGGTCATATTTATACTACATTTTGTATACCATTCAATAACTTTAATTCCAAAACATGACATGTTCTTTACAAAGAATAGGGGAGAATCTGACTATTTAAAAGATTATGTGTTACCCCTATTATTGGATTATTTTAATAAATTATGAAAACCAACCACCAATCTGAATAGGATATTAATTATCTACTGATAATAAATTAGCATTGAAATGTATTTATCAATATAATTCATATGCTTCGTCTGTACTTATTGGTTGCTAGGAAGGGCCATTAAGATTTTGTTAATATATGAAGCTAGCAAACAATTATTTAAGTACTTTAAGTGACAGCGTATTGATCCATGTAGTATGACGGATAGTTTTTGCGTCATTTTGAAAGTAGATATATATAATGTCTATCGGACACACAATCATAGCTGAAGCATTTTGTTTGGACAAAAAATATATAAACTACGGTATAAATATATTTTGAAAATATTCAAATTACATATCAGGCAAACAAACTGGATTAGACTCATTAAGAAATTCTTCTCTGACACTTGACACACAGACAGGTAAAACACAAAAAAAGATAAATCTGTTATTATGACACAAGAAGGTTTTAGGAACACATAAAAAATGATGTCCTGAAACTTGTGCAAACTTTTATTGTGTAAGTCATGTATGTACATGCATGGGAACATCTGGTAGCTTAGTGTACTTACTTATTCCTCTTCGTCCCGGGTGGGGCATTACGATGCTTTGGCCCTTTTTTTGAGCAGATCCCAGAGGTAAATCTTTCAGTAGATAATATAGGCTAGTGAAGGACACTGTTATGTTCTAATAGCCAATGACAAGACATTTACCAAAGGTCTTATTCATGGGGGTTGGCTTGTCAATTTTTATTCCCAATTGCCAAATCCTGAAAACGCCCCTGCTGGTTATTAAAATGCTGGCTCCATTTTCTGCGGTCATTGGCTAGGTACTGGTATTGTGTTTGGCCCCAGGAGTATCCCATTTGTCAGCCAGTTCTGTTGTTACTGTTCTTCTCCGGTTGTTGTTGTTGTTGTGGTTAGTCGGTCTCTTTCTCATACCAGTATAGCGCTTTTGGCACGCAAATATTCAATCTAGCTTGAGTATTTTTTAACCATTATCCTTTAATAACTAACTTACAAGTGATTTAATTTTTTTCAGGGCATTCATCAGCTGATCAGAATGAGAAACCAGTCAAATTATCTGGATCAGGGAAAAGCTTGCACAGTCTATCAGAGAGTGTGGACTCTGGTGTTGGTGCATCCGGTACATATGTACCTATGTCACCCGTGCTGGAAGTGGACTCACAAAATGGTAAGATATGTAGATTATACTTTTATATGAAAATTCAATCTAGTTAACGCCAGTTCCTGGTGATAGTTGCAGAATGGCTTTGTGTATGTAACATCAAAATCGGTATTTATAAGAACATTCTGATAAAAACTGAGTTCAATTAATTCATCTGTATTATTTGACACAATGCCTTGCTTTCACATGAAGGGTTATAATTCTCTTTTTTTCTCATCAGTCACTTATTTGTACACATCCATTATAAATGTATGGGTTATGGAAATGAAGTACTTTCCAGGATCCTAAATGATGTTCTATTTTTGTAGGTCATTCATCACCAGACAGAAATGGTCATGCCCTTGATGCCCTTGATGCCCTTGATGAGATAGATGGTGGTGACCTTGAGTCAGAGGTCAATGGATATTGTGATTGTTACGATATTGAAACCAAGGAGGTGCTACAAGTTGAGTTTCCACCATTTTATACATCTACCCATGGTTTGTCACGTCCGAGTACACCGGTGGAGGATGATTTGGATAGGTAAGTATCGAACTAGGTTGTAAAATAAATATGATATAACACCTATATTTTATGATAATGAGTATAGTGATTATTTAACATATATACATAGATATACGTGGGCCCATCAATAATTTCATGAACTAATTCTACTGTTTCATAACGCTTTGACATAGCTTATTGAAATTTTGCATGGTCAAAGATAATTTATAATCCAATTAATTAAGCATAAAAATTGATTGATGACGTCACTATTTATGACGTCATAGCAATATTCTAACGCCATGTCATAGGCGTTCGTTATTAAAAATGGCGTCGCCTGGTATGATCGAGTAACGTTTTGTATTAAAGATTTATACATTACTCAGGCAATATGTCTTCTACATTCAGAAAAAGTTACACACAGTTTATATGGACTCTTGCTTATCGAATAGTGCATTTTTTATTGTCGAAGTAGTACTTATAGGGCAATAGAGGAGCAAACATAGAGGATAAGTATATTCGCCGTCCATTGGTTGTTAAAATTGGCGGTCGGTAAAGTGTATTGACCATAATATTTTGCGACATACTAATAATAACTTGTAATTACTGTGTTTCTCCTAAAGCTACTGTTATTAGAAACTATTGTAGCAATAATTGAATCTCAGTTGTTATCGGCTATTAAATGAAAGCACATTCAACTTCAAATGTACGAAATTCTGATATACCATGAAAATCCGCCAATCCGTAGCCGCAGCTTTGTTTCCGCACAGTCTAGAACCTGAATAAAGAACTGTTACAGCGACCATCCTATAACCCAGAATAGATTATAGGGCTACTTCTGGCCATTTCCAAAACTCAAAAATAGCCTGCGTGGATAGAAATACAAGCCCCGAGAGAAGTTGGGTGCATCATAAACAAAACATTGCTGGAGATGTCACGTGACGGCCTGTAACACATCTCCGGTTATGGGTCGAGCAATGGAATACATGCAAACTGTGCACGGGATGTTACTTAAATAAGACTAGATGCTAAAAGTGTATAAATCTCTTTATACTCGCTACATAAAATTAGTTCACGAAATTATTGATGGGCCCTCGTATTCATCTTATTTTCCTATGGCCACGGCTCTATAGATTATTATCAACAAAAAAGGTATGAGGGAATCAGACAGGGAAGACAGCAGCCAACTTAACCAGCCGAGCACAAATCAGTAACACCACAACACAACTACACCAAGCAATGCTCACACATAAGCCAAAAGTGATATAAAAAATCCAAGCCCCAGCCGCAAAAATGCAGGATGACCCAATTTCGCAAAGAAATTACCAAATAGCGGAGATCCCTAGAGACCGAATGAAACGCAGCATGAAACAACCCATGAAATGGCCTTCAAGTACTAAGCCTACAAACAATACAAAAAGAAAGTTACAGATAAATTTGAAAATAAAATTATTTAGAGAAAACACATTTATATTTAATAAATGCTGTGTATATGTATCATGTTCTAAAGATAACTGTAAATTAGTTGACACATGAATTCCTTACATGGAACTAAAACCTGGGTCTTAGCCATCACTTATTAACCAGAGTTACTTCCCCTTGTTCAAGAAACACCATTTGTTATGCAGTGGAAAAGATGTGTTTCATGTGTTTATAAACAGTGCAAAGCATTCAGTATACATTATGATGAAATGCCAAGGTTTGAAAATAATTGATAAATGTATTTTGGAACATTTTCTGACACCATTTCGCTATTTGTCAACTGTGTTGATGCATATCTTGAATGTTATAAATATGTTTTTGCAATGTGTATGTTGCAGAAACTTTTCTTTAATTTTGCTTTCAAGCAAATACGTTCATATTTCTTTCATTACTCATACAGGTATTACAGTTTGGTTGATAAAGCGATTGAACCTTACATGATCTCCACAGTAGAGGAAGAAACACTACAAGGCATTTATAGTTTTGTGCCAAAACAACTACGATTATCTTTACCTCAAGCATCTCGTCATTTCCTGCGGGTTTGTAAATTATATAACAGTTTTTTTTAGTTATATTGATAAAAACAATTGAATTTCATTCTGTGTCTTGTAAGATTGTACCAGTACATTCATTTCCCCTTACCAAACCTCCTTAGGCTGACACAACTTGCAGTGCCCTAGTCTGTCACCCCATGCGATCAGTGGGTATGAATCCTGGCTATTTGTTTCTGTGACAATGGCTTTAGTCATGCTCTCCCCCTGATGGATAAATTATTATCATGATGCTGATTGCAGTGTCATTTGCAGAGAAGCGTGTTGCTACTAGTTGGTTACAATGCCAGAAAGTGGGTGAGGTCTGATCTGGAACTGCTTAGTGTTGTATATAACTAAAAATGTGAAAAAATAAAGTAAAACAGAATGAAAATATATTTAGGCTACTCCTCAATATAAATACATGATGCTGTTTTCTCTTTTCTGTGTTATTATTAAATGGGGATTAATTGATTGATATTTAGAAGTGGTACATACTACAAACTTTTACAAATACTGGTAGTCATCCTTTTAATTAAGATGTGTCTGATATTTTAACATTTATTTGGTTTTGATTGACTGCTATAATCATCAATTTCAGGAAATGGAGGATGATAGAAGATTTGCCATTAAGAAAGCAGTGATGGATTATGTATTACTGGATGACAAGGAACAGAATCGACTGGGTGTACCCATACCTGAGAAGGTGACTTATTATAATATAAATCAGGGGTGTAGAAATAAGGTGTGAGGAGGAATCTATCACTGGCTGTTTTAACATGCTTGCCGGCTACTTTTTATCTTTGTAACTTGCAACTGCCTGAAAACATTTCTACCCACCTGAATATTTTGTTATGACATCATATTCATGATGACGTAATTCCCATAATTCTAAGCTTGGTGACATGGAAAATTGTGACATCATATTGACACCAGTACATTGTAATCTAATATAATTTAAGCCTGATTATGTTATGTTTCTTTTCTATGTTTAACCAACTGCTTAAATAATAAATAAATTTAAGGTGGTAATTAAACTGCTTTGATTCAGCGAACTACCAATTTATATTTCGCTGATAATAAATCTGTATTATTTCCTGAAAAGCATTTATACATGTATAAAGTAAATGTAACATTGTTAAAATACACCCAGGGGATTAAACCATTCATAAACTCTCCATTATTTTTCAGGAATGGAGAGTTGTCTTAACAATAACTCTCCATTATTTCGTATACACATTTAATTTAATGTGTATACGAAATAATGGAGAGTTATTGTTAAGACAACTCTCTAGGCCTGAAAAACATAACACACATATGTAGTGTTAACAAAAAATGGAGAATTATTTTTATTGAATGTGTTAACAGGTAATGGAGAATTATTGTAAATAATGTATAATTATACACCAGTGAGTTACATTCATTGCCCGCCATCCCAAATAGATGGGTCGGTAAATTTACTTTTAGGTTACATTGTCCCAAAGGTATTGGTTCGGTGAAAAAAATCCCAACATTTCCCCGGCAGTGCGGGGGAAGCTGGAGGGTAAAACACCGCAGCCATACGCAGGGGGTTAGGCCGTGGATGCAACTGACTGGTGCATTACAAAATGTATGTGTTCACAAAAAGGGCAATACAATTTGCAGGAAAACGGCACTCAACTGAAAGAGCCGAACACAGAAAAACGAAAACAAAAGACAGATAAAAATGCTCAAACCACAACGAAAGTAGAAAATGAAATCAACCCGCTGTTACTAAATAGCTTTAAACATTAATATAATTTCGGCTATTAAGGTGTTATGCGCGCAAGAAAAAAGAAATCGAGATGGTGATAGAGTCATATGATCTTAAATACTGTTAATAATTTGCAATTTCACTTTCGCGTGATCATGACCATTCAATAAGTTCCACTTACAGCTTTTATACATTCATAAGGGCCAACGTTATCACTAAATCATGACACCCGTCTTCAGCATGATACTGAAAATGAAATAATCGACATTGGCCTACATTAAAATGTCCATAAGCATTGCAACTTAGGTTTTGAGATGATCAGATGAAAACTGTTTGAATATAATAGTACGTACAAAGCTAATTTCTAATTGTTTTTGGTCATACAAGGCTTATAATCCAGGAAGACAAGTGTCGATTGGACTCCTAAGTTTGAATTAAAGAACAGGCAATGTTTGTATTAATTTTGGAGTGTAAGAAAAAAGTTAAGTTCCAAATTTACGAGGGCTGTTTTCAGCTGTTCAGCCGCTAAATCACTCTTTGACATTAACTTCCCTGATCATTTGACTACCCAATGACACATTCGAGTCTCACGGAGAGACCTTTTCTCTTTTGCGGTCGTGGCAGCCAACATAGAACTGTGGCGCCTAGCAAAAGACACTGCCCTCACAAGTATACATACCAATTTTTTAGTACATTAATTAATACTGTGCAAATACAAAGCTAGTCTTAAAAACAACATGTTGAAAACATTGTTGTTATGTCCTTCAAGTTGCATATCAATTATAAATATCCATGTAAAGTTTATGCACGAAAATATATCCTCTGACTGAAACAAAGTCTTAATAATGTCCACCGTGTTATAACATCAAGTGACACTGGGTAAATGACCATTGATTGATCGTGTAACACATAACTCACAACACGTGTTTGTATGGACAACACACCATTTTAAAGTAATGGAGAGTTATTGTATTCGTTCACTGGTTTCATGAAAAAAGCATGGTCTTCTCGCTCAGTCATGTTCATATTTTTAATCTTCTATTTATAAGAGGTACATCAGGGGAGACTTTTTTTGGGAAAAAAATCATTTTCTTTCAATTTTGACATTTACAGCATCTTTTCAGAAAATCAAATTTACAGTTTACAGTGTTGGTGTATTTTAAGTCAGAGAAAATCCGCGTATCTGTCCATTCCTGAGAAATAATGAATACTCGGCCCCTTCGGGGCCTCGTCTCCATTATTTCTCAGGAATGGACAGTTACTTGGACTTTCTCCTTAACTTAATGTCCATGTAATAATTAATAAGTTAAAAAAGTTACCAGTTTTCGAGCACTTCTGTCAGCCGTTTAGCCACGAGTTGACATTTTAACTTCTGGTTACCAGGGTGTTTTGAGAGTATCATTATTCTTTTTGTACAATTTCAGCCATCAAACTCTGCTGGAAGATTGGGTTATCCTTGGCATGAGAGAGTGAACAAAGTCAGGGAGTTCATGAAAGAAGAGTTATATATTACACATCCTGTCATGTATACTATACTACACCACTTCCATACCAAGTAAGTCTTCTATCTGAAGAAAAATTGAAACATCATTTCATGCAGTTAAAAGGACATTCTCCAACATTAGTGGGCACTGGGTAGTCAAGTTCCCAGAAAATGATAGTTCAGCAAGAGCATTCAAAGACATCAGGAAGAGGGTCATCGTGGTCTATGGGAAGCTTTGGTGAAGTCATTAGACAGTTTGTGCAATCTCTGTTCCCAATACCTGCCGAAGTTCATTTATTTAAATCCGGCGTACATTGCCGAGGCACAATATGATCAGTGGGCCCAAGGCTTAACGATGTTTAAATATTAGCAAATACCCTAATAAACATTTCCACTAGCATAATTTTTGCCCACAAAGAGCACAATTAAGAAGTCTTTCTACATGCCAAGTGTCCGAAATTCAAAATTCTTGCTGCGGTCATTGGATGAATCCAAAATTTATCAATTAACAAGGCTTCTTACATTTTAATTTGGAGACTGTATTTTATTGCAATTTTACGCATACACTTGCAGGTATGGATCGTTCAGATTAATAGATATCCCTGGTCTGAGAGAAATAATGCCAATAACGATGGAGGAGTTTCTCCAGCATGTTGAGAAGTCGACAAAAGCTGGTGTGGAGAAGCTGAGGTATGATTGGTTACCTGAATGTTGTGCAATAGTTGATATGAAGAGGGATGAGGTGGAAAAATGGATGCCGGAGGATGAAGATGTGAGTATAAATTATGTGACTTTGAGAGTTAATCATCTGACCCTTAGAGTAAATCAAATTACCTTGAGAGTGAGTCATGGACATTGACCATAAGTCTTGTGACAAGAGTTTATTATGTGAGTGAATCATTTGATCTGGAGAAAAAATCATGTGACAAAAAAAATCCTGCTATTAAAGCACACTGGAACAACTTTCAAATTTGCGCATGCAATTAATTTTTTCAGGCAGTCAATTCCTTGATTTTTTACACTTTTTATCTCAATACTATTTTTATAACAGTTATTTGGCAAATAATTGACTATTGACACCAAAAAATACAACTGTATGGAAATCCACTAAAAGCTTCTTGAAATTTAATGGTTGCATTTCTGAATAATTTTTCCCATGGAGTAAAGGGTTGCATTGTGTAATATTCTCTTCTTGTTTTACAGGATGTTGAGCGCTTGGAGAAGATGGATCATTTCTTTAGTAGCGTGGCCACCTTGATGTGTAACCTGGTACGGTACACTGTATCAAACTCTATTGGTGACCTGGTGGATCTAGTGGAGGAATACTATGAAGGGAACCGGTATGACGGAGATTACAGTATCTTCAAAGGACTCGCTTTACCAGAGAAGATTCATCCTGTCACCATTTTCTTTGTAAGATTATTTTTCATAGTTTTACCAGTTTTGATTGGCAAAGCAGGCCCGTAGCCCCGCTAAAAATTTGAGAAATTACCAAAATATGCACGTTTTTGAAGAAAAAATAAATGCGTCTAATAGACAATAGAAAGGATTTGCCACGGTGCTTTTTGGTCTCTGGATACAGCCTTACAAAGTCCAAATATGACCAGATTAATATTTGATGGAACATCAGTATTGACACTTGGTCATTTCAGAAACGCTATTTAGTGTTTCCCACCCAACTAGAGATGATCCTGGTTGGTAACCCAGGGGTAGTCTCGCGTGTATCGGTGCTTTACACCGGGCACGTTAAAGAACCAAGGAATCTATTCGAAACGAGCTAGGGTATCGCACCCGGATTCTTTGTATCTCACCTCTGTCTCTGATATTTGCGATAATGCCCCAGAGTGGGCCCTGCAAATTAAATGGAAGAAAGAGAGAAAGAAAGAAAGACAACTTTTTGTATATTGATTAATAACATATGTACCATGTATAGTGAGTGGGAAACTTTATGATTTTGGGCTGGATTTAAGGATGTGACAAAATGTTTCTGTGCTTGTTCTCCTTAGGGCTTACCCATGTGTCGGATTCCTGTCAAATATCACATGAATACCATGTGCTTGTATTGCGTGAACAATGATTTTTGTCTGAGTTACGGCCCTTTGTGAGAGACATTCACTTTATTTAACACACAATAGTTCTCAACTGCTTTATTTTATCGTCTCTCTTTGTATCATATTACAGACAGAAGACATGGAAAATGTTGAAGCTAAGTTTAAACCAACATTTGATGAAGTTTGTGACTTTTTCTCAGCCATTATTGACTATATGGTGATCAGTGTTGTAGAATTACCAAGAATTGAACACCTCTTATTTGAGGCTGTCGAAGACTTGGATGTATCTTACATTAGAACTGTGCAATTAGAAGAGGAAATAGTGTTTGATGCCAAAGATAGGATTAAAACTGTGGTGTTCGCAAATAGTCATGGACCTCTCAGGTATTTTATACTTGTTACAAATACAGTTCCAACTTTGATGCCGCAAACTGTATTGCCCTGAACAACTTTGAACGCCCTTGAAACCTTTTGTCCCATCAAAATGATGATGCACTTGTTTACTGTAGATGCCTCCAACAGATAGATGACTCAAAATATGTCCGTGGTCCAAAGACAGTTTGGGGCAGTTCTAGTGCATTTTTCAGGTCATAATGAATTGCTAGGTTATCAACCATTGTTATTGTTGTTATAAGGAAGAGTGAGGAGGGATTATTTAAAAAAACAACTAGATATTCATGTTTGGTTTTTCTATAGTTTCTATTTTCGTCATTTTCATTGTTTCAAAACATTCAAAGACCTGATGGGTTTATACAAAAAAAGTTGCCACTGTGGCTCAGAGGTAATTGCACTTGGCTTTTAATCTTGCAACCCAGGTTGAAATCCGGGTAGAGGCAATCCGGGAAGAGGCACTCATATGCCTGCCATATTTCAGCAGAAAGCTGACTGGCAAATAATTGCTCGGCATCGGCATGCAATGTTCCATTGTTCTATTTACAATCTTTTGTTTCAGATATCGGTCTATATATGAACCATTCAAGCATTTACTGTCTATTATTTCAGATATCGGTCTATACGTGGGCCCATCAATAATTTCGTGAACTAATTCTACTGTTTCATAACGCTTTGACATAGCTTATTGAAATTTTGCATGGTCAAAGATAATTTATTATCCAAGTAATTAAGCATAAAAAATGATTTATGACGTCACGATTTATGACGTCATAGCAATATTCTAACGTCATGCCATTGGCGTTCGTTATTAAAAATGGCGTCGCCTAGTTTGGCCGAGTAACGTTTTGTATTAAAGATTTATACATTACTCAGGCAATGTGTCTTCTACATTCAGGAAAATTTGAACGCAGTTTATATGGACTCTTGGTAATCAAATGGTGCATTTTCATGGTCGAAGAAGTACTTAAACGACCAAAGAGTAGCAAACAAAGACGATAAGCATATTCGCCGGTAATTGGCTGTTTAAATTGGCGGTCGTTAAAGTGTATTGACAATAATATTTTTGGACATACAAAGAATAACTTGTAATAACTGTGTTTCTTCGAACGCTACCGCTATTAGAAACTATTGTAGTAATACTTAAATATCAGTTATAATCGGCTATTAAATGAAAGCACATATAACTTCAAATGTATGAAATTCTGACATACCATGAAAATTCGCCAATCCTTAGCCGCAGCGTTGTTTCGGACACAACATAGGACCTGAATATAGAACTGTTACACCATTTTATAACCCAGAATGGACTATAGGCTACTTCTGGCCATTTCCAAAACTCAAAAATTGCCTGCATGGTTAAAAATACAAGGCCCGAGAGAAGGTGGGTGCGCCATAAACAAAACTTTGCGGGAGATGTCACGTGACGGCCTGTAACACGTGTTCCGGTTATTGGTCGAGCAAAGGAATGAGTGCCAACCGTGCACGGGATGTTACTTTAATAAGGACTAGAGGCTAATAGTGTGTTAGGCTATTTATACTCGCAACATAATATTAGTTCACGAAATTATTGATGGGCCCTTGTATATGAACCATTCAAGCATTTACTGTCTATTGTTTCAGGTACCAGTTTATATATGAACCAAACAAGCATTTACTGTCTATTATTTCAGGTATCGGTCTATATATGAACCATTCAAGCATTTACTGTCTATTATTTCAGGTATCGGTCTATATAAGAACCATTCAAGCATTTACTGTCTATTGTTTCAGGTACCAGTTTATATATGAACCAAACAAGCATTTACTGTCTATTATTTCAGGTATCGGTCTATATATGAACCATTCAAGCATTTACTGTCTATTGTTTCAGATACCGGTTTATATATGAACCAAACAAGCATTTACTGTCTTTTATTCCAGGTATCGGTTTATATATGAACCAAACAAGCATTTACTGTCTATTGTTTCAGGTACCAGTTTATATATGAACCAAACAAGCATTTACTGTCTATTATTTCAGGTATCGGTCTATATATGAACCATTCAAGCATTTACTGTCTATTGTTTCAGGTACCAGTTTAAATATGAACCAAACAAGCATTTACTGTCTATTATTTCAGGTATAGGTCTATATATGAACCAAACAAGCATTTACTGTCTATTGTTTCAGGTACCAGTTTATATATGAACCAAACAAGCATTTACTGTTTATTATTTCAGGTATCGGTCTATATATGAACCATACAAGCATTTACTGTCTAAGGAAGCTGACAAACAGATTGACAAATTCTTGAGTCGAGATCGCTCTCTAAGAGAGTATACAAGGGAGATTGAAAAGTTAAAGAAGATGGAGAATGACATTGCATCTTTTCCTGTATTTATACCCATGTATTTCTTCTTGCTTGATTGTACATATTTCAACCAGGTAGGTACATACTGTAACTTTTCTCATAAAGAATGAATCAAATTCATTGTATTATGCAAATATGGTATATTTCCAATGTACGTTTTAATGACAAAAATTAAATCCTTTTCTTGGTCAACTCAATTCTTTATTTACCTAATGGCAACACAGTGTATAAACCTAATAAGTGTATGATTTCTTGCAATGCTATATTAATTAACTTATTGCGAACAAAAGCACCTGCATGCAACTTATGGTCACTGTACAACTTATTGGGAGACAGTACAAGTCAAGTGGCTTGTAAACTGTGGCAAACATCTAGCTTAGGGATGACACTATAACCAATCAGCACTTTACCATGGAACAAATCAAATCTTATTAAAACAATTTCCAAAGCCATATGCTATGTTTCCAAACCTGCTAAATATATACTCTTTCCTATTACAGTGGATGGTGGACAGAGCTCGGCATCTGGTGAAGAGAATGGTAGACACTATCATGGCAACCAGTGAGAAATTTAACCGCAATATATGTAAACAGTACGATGGTATTGTTAAAAACATTACGAAACAATCAGAGAAGACAGATCAACTCGTAGCACAGATGAAATATGTAGAAAGTCTGCGAGCTGGGGAACTCCTACAGCTTAAGGTATGTCGTTGTTTGATAATAGTGTACAAGCTTTTACTATGTCCCCTCATCTTTTGTGAAAGGTTGGGTGCCAATATTTATCCTGAAGCATGTTATCTTTAAGTTACCGTTTTACCGACATCTTGATGGAAAATATGTTGAGTTGAATTTTAAAGAGGGTTTTGGATTGTTCATTTACAATGAGTGTATAATTATAATATGTCTAACCTGAACAATTCCAACAAGTTAACAACTTTATTATTATAACCCATTACAAGTAATACAATGACAACATGTGTATGATTCAGCGTGTATACACAAGTTGAAACCGGGTTTGATGGGATTTATGTGTCTTTAAATCATTGTCTGCTCAAACAGTCCAAAAGTTGGCCAAAGTAATTTCTTGTTTCTAGCCCATGAATCAATGTTGCCAGAGTTTAATGCTTTTCAAATTGTCATCCTTTTATATAAATTACATAGGAGAAGCAGGAAATAGCAGCGGGAAATCTCCTGTTCTTGATGCAATATGCCTACCTACCCAAGGACGATATATTACTGAACAATAATACATTCTCCTGGGCTGAACGTATCCTACCCATGATTACCAGCACGTAAGTTACACTCCATTCACTTCTTATACAATGCTTATTTTTGTTAAGTCATATAGGCTGCCAATTTCATGTAGTGACTCCTGGGGCCTTATTCACCAACGTCATAAGTCTAATATTCAGACTTAGACTTAAAATTGACAATATTTATAACCACTACCATTTCTTTACAATTAGACGTATCCATGTGAAATTTTACCTGATTATTTGTTGTTACCCACTTAACATGTCTACTCATTTATATCAAAATCGGTACATTTATAACAACAAGAGAGCGAATAGAGCATTTAGCAATATAAAGTCTAAGTCTGAGTTTTAGACTTATAATGTTGGTGAATAAGGGCCCTGGTACTAAGACACACTATTCCTCTACAGTTATTAGTTTGTGCAAAAGAGGCTCTTGTCTTATGGAAATTACCAGAGATCTTCCTAACAAGAAAATTCTTTATATTTTAGGGATTTACAGTCAAATGTTCCATATTTGCTTGTTGTGAAAGTATTTTCACGCACACTGACAAAATTTTGTTTTTAATAAGTCTATAAAAATGGCCAATAACTTAAAGGTAAAAAAATGTTGTTACTCGAATCCAACATAATTTTATACTAGTAGGCTGCCAGTTGTGGCACTGATCTCCTGTTGATCTTATACCATATACTTGTGTTGGTGTTATCACAGGGAGTTGAAGTTAATGAAAGAACATGACTATTACACAAACAAACTGATGGACTGGCAGAAACGATTCAATACTCAATTAGATGCTGTTGCTAAGCAACTGAAAGATTTCTCTGGGAAAGATAGAATGTCAGAAGCTGAAACTTACATGGCAGAACTGCAAGACATACAGACTAAAATTGACTTCTTCCATACTGAGGTAAATACAATTTGGTTATGATACGTAAAATCATGAGGATTATATTTTTGCTATAATTTTATGTACCCAGTATAAGTATGAGAAATTCATCAAAATTATGCTAGTGGACTAATTGTGCCCGACACCTATTCAAGTGGTGATAATAAGTCGCCAATTACAAGGGATGGAATTTTTGTGGCATCAATTTTTATGACCTTTTGTTATATTATCTATTATATTGTCAGTAACAGGTGATATGATTGGCTATCCTTATTCTCCAATGAAATAAGAGCAATATTGAATACCACCCAAAGTCCATATTCCCCTTGCTTGGTGTTGCCAGTCAACTTTCTGCTGAAACTTGGCAGGTACTAACCACTCAGCTACAGAAGTACACATTGAATATTGATATCTCTATAACAACATTATTGCATTGCTGTGGAGAGGCTGTTGCTCTATGGAGAGCTACTCAGGAGAGGTTGCACCTTACATGTATAATAAGTTGAAACCAATAAAGAAGTATGTAGTATATCAGACAACAGATGTATTTTATCTACTTTATTTATAACAATGTTTTGGCTTTTAACAATAAGCCTTCATCAGGGTAAAACAATGTATAGTAAGTATTCAAACTTTGAATTAACCTAATCCAACAATTGTATTGTGTTACAGAAAGTGTTAATCAATCGTGAAGAAGAAATGTTAGGTATAGAACAACTTACACCGTACCCACAGATACAGGAGTTTATGTTACAGAAAGAACCATTTGATAAACTATGGAGTACTGCTGTTCACTTCCATCAACAGTATGATAAATGGATGAATGGACCATTACTTAATGTTAATGCTGAGGTAGTGGAAGAAGAGGTCAGTGAAATTTGTTATCTTGATTCTGATTGGCTAAAATTCAGGGCATCCCACCAAAATAAGCAAATCTGACCAATGGTAGGCGATGACACAACCAGTGGTGTAAAAGCAATATACAAGCTAACGATTTGTTGCTTGATATTAAATTTTTAGTCCAAGAAATCCACACTTTTCTGATAAGATCTGGAAGAAACATCAATTTCATTCGCGGCTTTTTGAGACAAACATCAAGAGTGATCTTCCTTGATAAAGAATCTCGATTAATCTGTTTCTAGAATTTGATTGTCTCCCCTCCATACTCATAATTGGAAAACAATTGACAGTATTAATTCCGAAAGTAATTATTGTTGAATATTTCGAAAGTGGATCAAACTTAAAAATATGAAAATAATGGACCTTAGAAATTGTCCAATAGATGATATCAGGAACTTTGTGCAAGGTGTTTTTCCCTTAATCTCTTTGTATGTATAAACAAATCAGACTAGTTAGACTGGGTGGTGTTGTATTTGTATGAAAACACAACTAACCCCAAATCTATTGTCCACATATGCATGTTCAGGTGACACAAGGAGTATAATGGTAGAAATTTGTTTTATCTACACTATTAGTGGAGATCTGGAGTAGGTCTATTTTATTGGGATTTTTGTTTTAAGGGGGTTAACTGTATTTACAGGTTCAAGCGTTATGGAAGACGGTGTACAAGCTGATGAAGAACTTCATGCAGCATGATCATCGTGGACCAATGAGAGCCGCAGCTACAATCAAAAGTAAATTACAGAAGTTCCAGATCAACCTTCCACTGATCAATGCTCTCTGTAACCCGGGTATCAAAGACAGACATTGGGACATGATGTCCGAGAAAGTCGGGTAAGTCAAATATCTTGACCAACAAATTATGCTCTTGCAGTGTCTCTATGTGGAAAGAAAAAGTTTTTTAAAAACCAAATGACCACTCACTAATGAATGACTCGGACAATCACAAACAAACAAATAATTGTCAAAATATGACTTTAAGTTTAAAACAATATATTTCTGACTAAATGTAAACCACTACCATATTTGTTGATTTTTCGATAGATTGATTAGTTCGCGAGTATTGATTTTCATACATTTTGCTTGCGAAAATATAAGCCATCTTCTATTTCTTTTAAAGCCAAATTTAAGCTAACTGATAATGAAGCAAAATGTTCTTAAATTGCAAAATTCAAAACAATATTTTGTCACTGATACCTCAACCACTTACCCTTCGTCTTGTCCATTCCATTGTTTCCAGATTCAACATGGCTCCCACTGAGGAGACTCCATTGAATGAAGTATTACAACTTGGACTGGAGAAATACTTGGATAAACTACAGGCCATCAGCTCTCAAGCCAGCAAGGAGTTTGCTCTAGAAAATGTATGTAATATATTCCCATAATTCATAAATTTTCAGAGGCTGGTTTGATAAAATTTCCAGAGCTTGTCTTAAATATAAATTTATATCTATTTACTACTCATGATAGATGCTTTAAAAATATTATTTGCATCAGATCTGTAGAAATACACAGGAATGCTTCTGAAACTAGAATATCTTCTGTATTTAGCCTTATCCCCCAAAAAGTAAAATGACGGCCATTCTTCTTCTGAGGGGTCACCCTTATGGTCTTGTAGCGAGGATAAATAAAACAATACATGTCTTGATGGCCCTGTGATGTCGATAAATAAAACAATACATGTCTTTATGGCCCTGTATTGAAAATAAATGAAACAATACATGTTTGATGGTCCTGTGATGTGGATAAATAAAACAATACATGTTTGATGGTCCTGTGATGTGGAAAAATAAAACAATACATGTCTTTATGGCCCTGTATTGAAAATAAATAAAACAATACATGTCTTGATGGCCCTGTGATGTGGATAAATAAAACAATACATGTCTTGATGGTCCTGTGATGTGGATAAATAAAACAATACATGTCTTTATGGCCCTGTATTGAGAACAAATAAAACAATACATGTTTTACAGATATTTCTTATTATTATGTAGGCTCTGAAGAAGATGAAACAAGACTGGAAGAACATGAACTTTGCCTTCGTAGAGTATAAAGATACTGGATTAAGTATTCTATCTGCTCCTGATGATGTTCAGGTAACCATATATTATGTTCAAACCTACTATTTCCTGTGGTTTCAGTATTTGCATTTGGTGTGGGTGGTCTGTTAGTGGTCAGGCTGGTGTTCATGCAGTTCCCATTAATTATGGCAATAACGGACATGCCATTTAAACTAATATTTGTGATTGTTTTCATAATGTTAAAAAGTATGTCAGGTTCTAGTTTGTCCAAAAAATGGATGAGACTTGATTTAGAATTGCGAGTGTATAATAATAATAACAACTTTATTTATAGTGTATGACATAGAGTATGTAAATAGAGTAAAAAATGTGTGAGGTTAATGTAACATATAGAGCTTTTGCTGTTAAGTCTAATAAGTATATCATTTTTAAAGTATCAACTGCAAGCGAAAAGGATTGTTTTATTAACAACTGCACATATTACATTCAGGTATTGTTAGATGACCACATAGTGAAAACTATGACAATGAAAGGATCTCCATTTATTGGACCATTTGAGGAGGAAGTCAATGAATGGGACTTATTTCTGGTAATAAATTTATTTTACTTATCATTCTCCAATACCTTGTTCAGATTTAAAACTTGGATACCTTTGATAATCATAATTATCATTGACCGGATTGTAATCTTGCTTACATAACATAATACAATCACTGTCTCGAAATATTTCAAAGCAGTTTTGAGTGCATCGGATACCTTTGTTTTCTGGCTGTGTATGTAAATATTATGAATTATGCCAAATTAACTTATGTTAGGTTTTAACTCCTAGTACTGCAAGGCAATGAAGGGCATAGTCATCGCAGTGAATTACTTTTATCTATTTTTAGCATCAGGGGCCTGTTTGCTTTTAGAATTCTATTTACCAATAAGTGAGTGCTTACACACCCTGTTCAAAAATTAAAGTAGGGCTCTGAAAACAATGTGTGTATGTCACTGAAGGGATTTATTTTCTGAGTTTACTTAATTAAAACTGTTTTTGGTTTCCTATTTACAGCATAGAATGAAGGACACATTAGACTCATGGTTAAAGGTACAAGCAGCCTGGTTATATCTGGAACCTATATTTGGTTCAGAAGATATTAGAAGTCAAATTCCTATTGAAGGTCAAATGTTTGTTGAAGTGGATCAACACTGGTTAGTATTGATATTATTTATATCATATGGCACTCGTAATGCAAATATCCATATCTTTCTATTGAAAAAAAAGAATGTTACACTACACATGTGTAGTATAAGAATATATGTACTCGCTATACTAACCTTGATACAATAAAAGTCGAGTGATATATACATGAATGTTTATGATCATTCTGATTTCAGGCGAACTATAATGTTAAATGCAGTGAAGAACACGGAGGCATTAGCTGTGGTTTCTCAGGACAATATGTTAGAAAAACTGAAACATTCAGAGTCCATGTTAGATGACATCCAGCATGGATTGAACAACTACCTGGAGAAGAAGAGGTTATTCTTCCCAAGGTATGTACTATTGATACTATATAGATGTAGTCTAAAAGCCTAGGTCCCACTGAACATTTTTGTACTCCCAATTTAAATAAATCAGCTTTGAGAGGTATCTGGAACAAGGATTTAACAAAATATTCCTGCTTGACCATGAGGACCTTTCTCTTGATGCCTTCCAATGCTCATTTATAATATCAGGAGTACATCGCCAAGACAAAACTGCTCAGAAGGACCTAGACATAAGATTTCCCCAGGTAACATACCATTGATAAAATTAAGGTTTAGTCTTAACTTGGATACTTGGAATATATAGACCATGCATCATACCATATTTCTCAGTAATCGTTTTTGAATTTCAACGAAACTTGATTCTTTTGATATTCCAGATTTTTCTTCTTGTCAAATGACGAGCTGTTGGAGATTTTATCGGAGACAAAAGATCCATTACGTGTTCAGCCACATCTAAAGAAATGTTTTGAAGGTATCTCACAGCTGAGTTTTGATCTGGATAAAGTGATAACTGGTATGGAATCAGCAGAACAAGAAGTTGTACCATTCTCCACTAATATTATACCAGCAGATGCTAAAGGTCTGGTAGAAAGATGGCTTCTACAGGTGGGTGTGACTTTTGTGTTTGGGCATGTGCCCGTCCCTAGAAATGTTTTCAGGCACTGAGGTTAATTCTTTCCTTTCTAACATTATACTAGCTGAGGTTAAACATCTGGTGATGAGATGGCTTCTAAAGCATGTTTATACATTCACTCTAAACCAAGAAATTATTTTGCACAATTTAATTTCGTGCAATCTAACTTAGGACTGATGATACCCGACACTGCCTGGATGTTTTCCGTCTGGTTCAACTTGGATTGTGTCTGAAATCACTGCTGTTGTGTGATGTTACAAATATCATTATTCGGGTAACTTTTTCTGATATTGTTGGGATAGCTGAGTGGTTTAATGCTACTATACTTTGCAGTTAAGAATTGAATTCCACTTTATGTGCAAGCTCTTTATAAAATCTGAGATTTTTTAAAATGTATTTTGATGACCAAACATGCTCTAAGCTGTGAAAGGAAGAATCAATATGTCCAGTTAATCCATGCGATGACACTTTTGTTCCTCAGGTTGAAGAAGTAATGAAGATGAGTTTGAAGGTTGTATGTTTGAAGGCTGTTGAAGCTTACGCTAAGATACCACGTGGTGAGTGGGTATTACAGTGGCCTGGACAGGTTGTTCTAGCAGCTTCCCAGGTACATTGGACCACAGAAGTTACACAGGTATGTATCATGAGCTTTTGAAATTATGCAAACACTAAATACGTCCCTTAAGGAGTAAGGAGTAAGGACTTTGCATATGCCTTAGGTCTGTTCAAGATTGATGAATGAACTGATGTAAGATGAAAATATGCAGCTTTTTGGGACAAATATCAGGAGTGAACTCCCTTGATATGGAAACTTGTTAAGTCCATTTCTGTAATTGGATTGTCTCCCCTACTTAGCTCTTATACTGTAAAATTATTTCATTTCAATGGAAGGAACTTTCATGGTTTTTGGTAAAAAAGACCATTTCTATGGCATGTTACTTTGTTAACATTTCATGTAATAAATACAGAACAACTTCTGTAGAGCAACACCCATCGGGAGCTACCCAATATGGCCGTTGTGTAGAGGTTGTTGCTCTGAAGGTTTAATTTGGAGTAAATATCAAAAATTTTAAGGTGATTTTATAGAGGGGTTATTTCTCTACCGAGGCAACTCTGGTAAGGTTGTACCGTACACAGAAAAAAAACTGATTGCAGGTAACTTATGTGGTTGAATTGAGAAAATAAAGACCTTTTAAGTTTGTATCTATAGGCCGACTTACTAATGTTCTTTCTTACAGGCAATTAAAGGTCACTTTTTAGGACCTTACTTACAAAAGAGTAACAAACAAATTGAAGAAGTTGTTACCATGGTGCGAGGGTCCTTGTCAAAGATGGCAAGAATTACACTTGGAGCATTGATTGTCATAGATGTGCACGGTAAGTAGAAAGAGATCTAAAGCTTTGTCTTTCATTGAAAATTCAGTATTTGTGACTTAAATGACACAGTGGGGCAAGTCTAGTCTACCCTGTGAGCTTCTGTAAAAAGATATATTTTTCAATTGTTTTGCAACCAGTGTAAAATAAATTATTAGCAGTTTACACCTAAAGTAGCCTTTGAACCCATACTATATGGCGCCATAGCCTAACTAAGAGAACATAGGTTCATGATTTGACGGTTAGTTATGCCCCCCCCCCCCCCCTCAAATTTTTCATGAGGTGGTATATTGCATTGCTCATGTCAGTCAGTCAATCGCTAGGCCAAATATTTTTCTGTTTAATAACTCAAGAAGGATTTTCTTCAAACTTGGCATGGAGGTAGATGACCCTTATTGGTTTGAGGTCCGAAGGTCAAGATCACTGTGACCTTTACCATTACTGACTATCAAGCTGCCTTGGGGGCAACCATGTGTTACAAATTTGTTTTGTTATACTACAGCCCGTGATGTGGTACAGCGATTGGATGAGGTAGGAATAATGACTCCTCTAGATTTCTCCTGGATCTCACAGCTACGATACTATAAACAGGAATCAAACGTCATGGTACGCATGATAACTACGACTGTTGCCTACGGATACGAGTATCTAGGTAACACGGGTCGACTCGTGATTACACCTCTAACTGATCGATGTTATCGTACTTTGATGGGAGCGCTGTTGTTAAATCTTGGTGGAGCACCAGAGGGTCCCGCTGGTACGGGAAAAACTGAAACATCCAAAGATCTGGCAAAAGCTGTAGCAAAGCAGGTATGATGAAAATTCGTTGTATGATTTTTATTTTTAACATTTTGTTTGATCGCAGTAGTTTTATTTGTGATTTGAAACTCCTTACATTAATGTCTGTTGGTTGTTTGTTTGCTTTCAACAGAGACCACTGTGAACTTGTGAGTGCTTGTCTGCTTTTTTCTTCCAGTTTGACTAATGACCCCTGACTTTTGACTTCATTTGAGTTTCGTTCATAAACATTTCCCCATTTCCTATTGCATGTTTCATGTATTCTAGATTTTACTCCACAATATTCTGCTTGTCCAAATTATTTTTTACTTAATTCAACTTTTTAAAAAAAATGTTTTATTGAAAATATGTGATACTTTGTTTGAAATAAGAAAATACTAGTTCAAATTCAACTATTGGTCATGTATAAATTATTTCAGTGTGTTGTGTTCAACTGTTCAGATGGTTTGGATTATAAAGCTATGGGTAAATTCTTCAAGGGTCTGGCCCAGTCTGGAGCTTGGGCTTGCTTTGATGAATTCAACAGAATAGAACTGGAGGTGAGTAAATATTGAAGATATGTAAGTGAAATCTGACATGGGGAAGCGGTGAAATATTTCAACGACTCCCTCAGTGTTTGAAGTAGTTGTAATGCAACCTGTTACAAGGTTTGCATAGGCCTGGAAAAGTCTTTGAATTTGGTTTTAACCTTGAAAAGCTGCTTTAGAAGTCAAGGCGATGTATTCTATTAGGAATTAGATGTTGAGAACTTGTTTCACAGTTGATCTAAAAATAAATTAGTCTACAGTTTAACTTACTTACTTTAAATCTGCGGTCAAGGGCTGTGTTACCCAATTATATTAAATGACTAGTATCAAGAATTATATGAAACAAAACTTTTGGTATTAATTGAACTCTGTGTTATATCTAAAATATTAACCTCTGATGTTACTGTTGTAGGTATTGTCTGTGATTGCACAACAAGTACAGACTATCCAGCGTGCTATTGCTGAACAACTCGAAACCTTCATATTTGAGGGGACAGAGATTTCACTGGATCCTACATGTACTATATTTATCACAATGAATCCTGGGTACGCTGGGAGAGCCGAGCTTCCTGATAATCTTAAGGTAAATATAGATTTGATAAAAATCAGGGGCCTTAATATTCACTAACACTGGAGGTCTAAAACTCAGACTTAACCATCTAAGGTATTCAGACTCCTTACTCTATTTCTCTCTGTCCTTTTCTTAGACCTTTTCTGTGACCCATGACATGAGAATTTTGAAAATGCTGAACTGCTTTCTTGTCAATTTAAAATAAAAAAAGACATGTTACAAATGTTATTATGTATGGTTGCTTGACTATGATGTTCGTTGTTTCAGGTGCTATTCCGTACGGTTGCTATGATGATACCCGACTATGCCATGATTGCTGAGATATCCCTATACTCAATGGGATTTGTGAATGCTCGAAGTCTATCAACTAAGATTGTAGCTACGTATAAACTGTGCTCAGAACAATTGTCTTCCCAACATCACTATGACTACGGTATGAGAGCCGTGAAGTCTGTGCTCACTGCTGCTGGTAATCTGAAGATTAAGTACCCTGAACAGCGTGAGGATGTTCTAGTCCTGAGGTCCATCAATGATGTTAACTTACCTAAGGTATGCTCCTTTCATTTATACACAGCACTCACTCAACCTGAAAATCCTAAATAATTTGAAGATCTGGATTTGCCAGAGAAAATAAAAATTATTTAATGCTAATGTTATGGACTATTGTATGAGCCTGCCCAACTAAGGAAATGAACCAGCTTCGGCATCTACTGGGTGATTATGCACATGTTGGTCATAAAAGCCAAAGGTATTTTTAGTTCTGGTCCTAGGGGCCATCTTGGCCCTTTTGTTTTAATTTTCTGTGATAAACAGGTCATTATAAGGGTAAAAAATAATCCATGCTTTCTATTGTCTATAAGTGATCTAACATTTTATGTCTGTTTATATTTCAGTTCTTGTCACATGATATACCCTTATTTGAAGGCATTATATCCGACTTGTTCCCGGGTGTAGAACTTCCTAAACCAGACTATGATGCATTAGAAACAGCCTTGATAAAACATATAGAGTTACAGAACCTGCAAGCTGTTCCATACTTTATAGAGAAAATCATCCAGGTAAACTCACCTTTTCCATTCACAGGCCCTGATCTCCAGAAGCATCTCAAGTAAAAATCTCATCTCAAATTGAGATTTTGCCCAAATCAGAGTTTTAATTTGAGATAAATTTGAAGTCCAAGCTATTTAAATTTTACTGGTATAAACTATAAACTAAGAATATTGCTTTCTGTTTTGTGATGTAAATTTTGACTCTGACATACAAAGGAAATTATCTTAATGGCACATGGCATAATTTGAGATGAGATTTAGCTCAGATTGAGAAGTTTAGGGAGATCAGGGTCTTGTCAAAAGATACTTCTATCGAAGGGCTGAAGATTGGTGTGTAGTATGAGCATTGAGTGTTTGATGCCTAGGGTTTAATCCCAGCTTACAGAATACGAAAGTTGTAATAAATGGTACTGGTATATCTCCCTTGTATGACCCTCAGCATAGTGAGTTAGTTCCAGATATCTGCTAGATCACTAAAAGTCAGGATAATGGGACTGGGTATTCCAATATGTTAACATATACTGTTAACAATATGTTAACATATACTGTTAACAAGGGGGAAGAAAAAAACAGTACAAAAAAAATGTAAATGAAAAAAAAATATCAACAAAATAAAAAGGATACAATATACTTTGTTTGATTGTTCTATTTATTTTGATGTCATGTGATCATGTTATTTATGATTGTCTGTTTCTCTGTAGATCTATGACATGATCCTGGTACGACATGGATTGATGATTGTTGGTGACCCACTTGCTGGAAAAACATCATCATTTAAGGTCCTATCTGAATCACTTGCAGATCTTCATAAACAGGGCCTCATGGAGGAATTCGGGGTTTGTAATTTCATGTGTAATATATTTTATTATGCGATATTTCAACTGTTATTATGATATTTAAAAATTGCAAAAACTGTTCGTGATCAATAAGTTGAAAGCATGAAATAGTCATTCTCGTTCAACCAGCGTATGTTTTTCAATTACAGGTCTAGGTACTTGACTAACCACTGATTTATGAGAATGGAAATACTGGAACATTACAATACTCAACTGCTTCTTATGATGGTCATGGGCTTATACTAAAATTAGCCTATTGGTTATGTTCACTTTGCTCGCTAGAGGTCTTGGGTTGAATGGAAGGCCATACCACATCCCAATGGTTGTTTCTGGTATAATTATCTCCCTTCTTCACTCTCAGCATGATGATAGTTTCTTAAGGTATGAACTGCTGGTTCACCCAGTGTCTGAATAGCATGACTGACATAGAATTGAAATATTGTTGACCAGTGGACCTTAAAACACTATTGATGAAAAAGGGATGTTGATGAGTGTCCCAGCTGAAGTTGAACAGTAACCATTAGATATAAATGTTGTACAATGTAGTGTATATGTACATAAGTTGATCTTTGATTGTAGGTATGGTATACAATCATCAATCCTAAGGCTGTCACCATGGGTCAACTGTACGGCAGATTTGATCCTGTCTCCCACGAATGGACTGACGGTAGGATAGTTTTCTTTTCCATCTTGATAATGCAGTGCTAAAATATGTATCAGAAATCAATTCATTTTCAGGTGTGAATAATACAATGTTTAGTATTAAAATGGTGGCCATATTGGATGCCATCTTGAATTCTTACAGTGTGCGAAATAAGCAGGACAATTAGGATATTGGATTTTGTGGCCAAGTTCAACCCTGACTACGTTGTACCCTACTATATACAGAGATACAACCTTGTTCCATCACAAGGTGCAATGTGTCCTTTAAGCGCCTACACCCCCACTCCTGGCTGATACTGTTGTGTTGACATTATTGCAGGTATCCTAGCTAACACATTCAGAGAGCATGCGTCCAGTACAACACATGACAGAAAGTGGATTATATTTGATGGTCCGGTAGATGCTGTTTGGATCGAGAACATGAACACTGTACTTGATGATAACAAAAAGGTACTATAACTCTATAAAATCACGGTTACCTTAGTCAGGGGGAAAAATTGTCAAGGGATTTATGGAATACGTCTGGGAAATCCAGACCAGAAATCGAAGAAATGTATTATTTTGCCAAAATGAAAAGCTGATTTGAAGACCTGATAATTCAGTAAGCTACTCCTTGCTCAGGGAGCAGTCATTTATTAAGTCTAAGTTTAAACAATATTTTATTTCATAACATCATAGACATACATTTTTGTATAAAAATCAAGGATGGGGTAGAAAGCCTGGCTTTTCAGGCATATCCACTAAAACATAAGTATGCATAAAATTATGTTTACTGAAAGAACAATGAAACAAATAGGTGTTATTGTTGTATTTCAGTTGTGTTTGATGAGTGGAGAAATTATACAGATGAACAATAAACAGAATATGATATTTGAACCACAGGACTTGGAGCAAGCTTCACCAGCCACGGTCAGCAGGTAATGTTGTACTTGTCTTTCTTTCTTTCTTTCTTCCATTTAATTTGCAGGGCCCACTCTGGGGCATTATCGCAAATATTAGAGACAGAGGTGAGATACAAGGAATCCGGGTGCGATACCCTAGCTCGTTTCAAATAGATTCCTTGGTTCTTTAACGTGCCCGGTGTAAAGCACCGATACACGCGAGACTACCCCTGGGTTACCAACCAGGATCATCTCTAGTTGGGTGGGAAACACTAAATAGCGTTTCTGAAATGACCAAGTGTCCCGGCCGAGAATTGAACCCGGGACCTCTCGATCAGCAGTCTAGCGTCTTACCACTAGACCACCGTGCCACCCCCTTAACTGGTCCCCGTGGTGTCTGTCTGCCGTTGGTGTGCAAGGCTGGTTAAATGGCTGGCTACAACAAACTAGACTCCTGGAGTTGGAATTCAATATGATCTAACTTGACTTATGGATAAGGACAACCAACAGATTACTCCATATTGATTAGTTTGGTCCAGTGTCAGGAAGATGTGACTATCTCATTTGAGGTCAGCCTATCCAAGGTCAAGGGCACAGTTAGGATAGTGGCTAAACTTATGAAGGGGCTTACATATAGGTACAGCTCCTCCCCATGATAGAACATTTCACAATATATTTGTTATTGAAGAGGAAGGTCTTGGAGAGTTGGAAAATGATGGTTGTGAGTAGAGGACTATTAAATGCATATTGATGGCTTATAGGGGGATATTGGTTGGATGGGTTTGGGGGTCATGTTTTACAAACATTTCTTGTTCTCTGTGAGTCACCTTGTAAGATTTGATTCCCTGTTCTGTTTTCAGATGTGGTATGATCTATATGGACCCATTACAGTTAGGATGGGAACCATTGGTCAAGATATGGATGGCCAAACAACTACCAGATAAACTAACTCAGGAACAGAAAGATGCCATTCAGGTATATGATATTTAAATGTGTTTCCATAAAAACTTCATTATACGGTTTTAAATATACTGTCAACATTTCATTTTCTTAGTGCTTTTGTAGATATTGCTTTCATTTTAGCATTTTTCTGTATAAGTCAAGCTTATTAACAACTGTACTGTAGTATTCTCCACAAAAAAGCCCCAACACTAACCATGTTGTTTGAGAGAAGGGTAAAGGTCTCAAATCAATATCTACAGTGTCTGTGTTTTCCATGACGGTGTTCTATGTCTTTCAACCCCTTACTCATGTTCAGGATTTAGAATATTGGTGCTTTTGAGTCCTGACATTGTACCCCATCGTCAGATACCCACGGTTCACATTACGTACAACTTCATTTGGTACCGTGGGTTTTTTGACTGCCGAATTCTCGTTTCTCAGCTCAAAGGGAAATAACTCTTCAAACCCTGTGTCCAATGAAATCGCTCCTTACAAACAGAATACTCTTCAATCGGAGATTTAACCTTGCTTCATTAGGGGGTTTTGTTACTTTAAATAGATTTTTCTTTCAGTCGAAATCAAAATGGCCGCCATTTTGGAGAATGAAACGAAGGCCGAATGTAACATGTAATTTCATTGGCTGAGCTTCCAAAGTGGAAATCCTTTGGAACAAATGAAATTGCACCATTTATCTATAACGTTTACGATATTTTGCTAGCCAAATAACCCACGGTCGATGTATGAGTATAACGTAATGCAATCGAACGTGGGTATCCGACGATGATTGTACCCCTGACAATACAAATGAGAACAGGGAAAAACGATCAAGCAGCAAACGTTGCCATCATGATTTGTTTATTTTATACCAATGTCATTCCCTTTTGGATACCACAAGTTGTGCACCTGACAACACAGTATGTATTCTGTATTTCAGATGATGTTTGAATGGTTATTGCCGCCATGTTTGAACTATGTGAGCAAATACTGTAAACATATACTTACATGTCATCCGATGCATTTAACCATGAGTATGCTCAAACTCTACTCATGTCTTCTGGAAGACTTAAAGTAAGTGAACTTCTTATGTTTAAATGTCTATAAACTCTATTAGCTCTTTCCAGAAAGTGTGGGTTGTATTGTTTTACACATTATCTTATGGTCTATTGGAGTTTACCCACATGATAACTAGACTATTTTTAAATGTTATATATGGTTGCCAAGGGGAAGTATATTGTTTATTGCTAGAGAGAGACAGAGTGTTTTCCCTGTTAAACTAGAAATTAAAACAAAAAGAATAAAATGTAAAAATATGAAACTACTGGTATGTCCTGGAACATTGAAATTTGGCATGGAATCGGTCATTGAAAAGTCATGGAATTTTTCCAAGAAGAGTCATAGTAATGGCATTGGTCCCGGAAAGGGATAGGATTTGTAATTTGTCATAGTAAATAGTGAAGATAACCACAAAACATAGGTTAAAATAAAATATACTGTTACTTTATTAAATCACATCGTTTCATCTATACTGCTTCATCAGGTGGTAACTAAGTTAGGGCAACTTTGACTGAAAATTTGTGAATCAATTTTTTTTTAAGTTGTCATAGAAAAGCCATGGAGTTTTGTTTTGTAGGAGTATTGGTGAAGAAGAAGATGATGATGAAGATATATTTGAAGAAGAATTGAACGAAGATGACGAGACGAAGAAACCGGAAAAACTGAGTTTGACGGAACAAAAAATCATTGAGGAGAAAACAAGCATGTTAATGTGCTACTTCCTGTTTGCACTTGTCTGGTCGGTCGGGGCAACTTTGGATGAAAATTCCCGAATCAAATTTGACGAGTTCTTCAGATCGCTGTGCGAGATGGAGAGTGTAAAAGATAAACACCCAAGGTAGGTAACCCATGTCTCCAAACTGTGAGGAAGGGTAGGGGATAGCAGGTGGGGGCACTGTCCCATGTTTTTACATTCCTATGAAATAGTTCAAGATTTTATTATTTTTATGTTATGCGCATATTATAAGCTATGTACACAATACAGAAGAACTTATGTATACACTATGTATGCATTTTTTTACTACAAACAACTATAAAGACTGTATAGACTGAAGCTATGTACATTGAATACTGCACATTTGCTCAAAGTTATGGGCCAGGCCTTTTTCAAAAACATGATTTTTATAGACTTTCAATATTTCTTGTGCTATTTGAATACAGGGATCAGTAATTGTAGTTTTGTCAGGATAAGTCATTGTAGTGTTTATTATACAGGACAGGGGATGATGATAAACCATATAGGTAAGATGTTGGCAACGTGCCAGGAATACAAGAGTTACTGCCCTTTAACTAAAACCTTCCATCATATACCTAATTGCCATATTTGATGTTTGGAGTGGTCTCCCTTGTGTTTGGTGGATTGGTGCTTTTAAGGAATTTCTTTTTGCAGAAACAGAAGAGAGAACTACTTATGTCACATGAGCAGAGGCCTTTAATATTCACAAATACTTTAAGACTGAAACATAAGCCTTAAAATTGGCAAGAATGGCAAAAATAAATTATTGGCACTTCTAAATGTAATCTAAACCAACAAAAAATATTTTGTACAATTCCTTTCATCTGCTATGCATACTTGTGCCTATTTATATTAAAATCAGTGTATCTATAAAAACAAAGGAGCAAAATGGTAATAAATTTCAACATATTTGAAGTGTATCAGTCTTAAAATGTTTGGAAATATTAAGGCCCTTGTCAATACTCATCAACATGAGTCCATGTGGTGTGTGACATACAACTATGTAATATGGATAAAGCCTGCTAGCCCAGTTAGATATATGCTAGATTGTTATTAGTATCCGCTTGAATAAGAGTTTCTCCATAGCTCAGTGGTTAGCGCGCTTGCCGTCTAATCTGTTGACCCGGGTTCAAATTCAGGTGGCAGCACTCATACTTATATGCCTGCCATATTTCAGCAGAAAGCTGACTGGCAAATAAAGGTTATGCTTTGTATAAGTTTTTTTTTTTTTAGATAAGTGACAAGGGATCTCTTTTGAAAGTGGGCATTACATATTGATTTGCTCCATCATGCATTGATGTGAGGTTACCCTTGACCTTCGAAATGAAATTTTAGGTCAATAGGTTAAAGGTCAAGGTTAATGACCTTGGAAATGAAGGAATTATTCATTGCCATTAGGGATATACATGCATGTTTTCTGAACATCTTTTATATATATGTTGTTTTTTTGTCTGAACTATGTCCTTTTGGTGAGAGGCCGGTCTGAAAGTTTTTGGTTGTCAACGCCAACAGTAATATAATGTATCCCATGTCCCTTTCATCTATAAAGTACACCTGTATCTATGAACACACAAACTGTTAATTGTGTTGAATGTACCTTATTGTACCCTGGTATTGGTGTAGGGTTCATTGTTCCCCCTCCATCCTATTTGAGTTCATTAATTATTTGACTCAAATTGTTCAATGCATATTATCAATTTCATTTAAAGGCAGTAAGTTTCTAAACTCTGCCTTCTTCAGATTATATCATTTTATGTTATTTTTATTGCAGTTTTGTAGAAATAATGAGAAATTGTTTTAAAACCTTTTATAAATACATATTAATCCAATACTTTCTATGAAAAAATATTTTTTCAATACTTTTTGTAAGAACACATTTCGAATGAAATTAACATTGTATTGTTTAGTGGTAGTGAATTATGCTTCAGTGGATAACGTTATCGTCAAATCAATTTTTATTTTGTTCCATAAATGAAGTACATTTTGGCATTTTGTTTTCGTCTTTATCTACAGTTGAATTCACACAGTTCAAGAAAGTCGTCTTTCATGTATCATATAACTTATGATGTAATTTGCAGGCCTAAAGATTTGAAGTTTCCGCGTGGGTTAATGATCCCTAAACGAGGTTTGATCTATGATCACGTATATCTACGGAAGCAGTATGGGTCCTGGCATCATTGGAGCTCCTTGCTAACCAATGTTGACATTGATGAAAAAACCAAGGTAATAGGATAACGTGTTTGCTTCACTTTCACAATAATTCCAGTTTCATAAAATGTTGGATTTTTTTTACATAAAATGTAAAGAAATGTGATTTATATCACTGTATTAATGTCTCCCCCATATTGATGGCTTAGAATTAGAAGGTCGTAAGTGCCACTTACGACCTTTAAAGATTTATACATATTTAGAATAAGCATTACAAGGCACTTCTTATGAGCCCATTTTCATAAATATCTGAAATTGTCATGTTGACCAAAATGAAGTTTTAAAAACGTGTTTTCCCATAGGTAAAGAGTAAATTACAGACAGTTTTCTCTTGTTTTCCCAATATATCGATTTGGTAGTTACGACCTCCTTGTTCTAAGCCATCGATATGTTGGGGGAGGCATATTGACTTTGTGCTGGATGTCTGTCTATCTTTATGGATGTACATAAAGTGTGTAGGTGCTTATCTCCTTAACTGTTGGCCGGTTTCAATACAACTTCTCATGAATAGTTGATACCAAGCCTAGTTGTGCATATTGTTAGGAATTGAAGATCGAACGAATCTTTCCAGAGTTATGGTCACTTGTGGGAGACCCATGTTTTTGTGTCAAACACCCTTCTTTATATGATAAATTCAACTTGTCATCGAAAGGTTAAACTTGTATTCAGTTTAAGGATGTTGCATTACCCAAATTTCAATTTATCTTGAAACTGGAATTATCAAATGTGAAAATACAAAAAGTATAACTAGCAATAATTGGTTTCGTTCCTTTAAAAAGTGTAGTGTGACTTAACTTAAACTTACAGTACTTATTAATTTGATTGTACTAATGAACACTGTGAGATGTTTTGAGTGTGTTAATTGTTGCACGATTTGAATTTTGTTGAAATGTTGTTGTTACATTGCTTGCACTAATTGTTATTCATTTCTCATTGTTGGTATTAAATTTTGTGGATTTCAGCTAAATTACATGAACAAAAAAGATTGTTCAGTTTGTGAATTTATGGATACAAACAAAGATTATTACAAATATTAATAAAAGTATCAATTAAAGAAATAACAACACAGTCTTTGAAATTTCTCTCTATGACAAATGCAGAAAAATGATTTAAAAAATGTTTAGCAGAGCTTATGCTATTAATATGGCTACATATCTGGCTGGCCTTCATTTGATATTCTCATATTTTTGCTTCGCTCTACTTAAATTTTGGTAAATAAACACCAATGTTGTGAAATATGTATTCTTATCTCAATCATTCTTTTTAATTACATACCCAATGGTAAAAAATATAATTAACTGGTTGAACACTTTTCTGTGTTTCCCACCCAACTAGAGATGAACTGGTTAGCAACCCAGAGGTAAACTCGTGTGTATCGGTGCTATACACCTGGTACATTAAAGAACCAAGGTGTCTCTTTGGAAAGAGCTAGGGCATCGCACCCGGATACCTTGTATCACATCACTGTCTCTTCCACCTGCTGTCCCTTCAGCAAAAACACAGGACCCCTTGGAAATAAGTGCTTGCACTTTCATGGGTTTATATCCTTGACCAAGAGGTTTAAATAATTACACAATTACAACTCTCTTATTTTTTTGTGTAAAGTTATTGATTTGATGTGGGTATATTCATTGTTATTATATTGTTTAGAACGACGGTCATGAGGTAAGAATTATCGAGAAAACCAGAGAAAGTTTCTAACACGTTCATTGCAGAATATCATTAACTTAGTACCCAGTATCCCATTAGGAATGGAAGTTTGTGAAATTGCTTGTAATCTTTGTAATTACCTCCCTTGATTGAAAGTGAATTGCTTCCCTTAGTTGAATGTGAACTATTTCTTGATAAAATGTGAACTACTTCCCCTGAATATGTATCAATCACTTTCCTTGATCAACTATGAATTACTTCCCTTGATCAATGATGAATTACTTCCCTTGATCAGTGATGAATCAAATGTGAATTACTTCCCTTGATTAAATATGAATTGCTTCCTTTGACAAAAAGTGATTTTCTTCCCTTTAGCAAATGTGATTTACTTTTCTTGATCTACTGTAAATTACTTCACATGATGTAATGTGAATTACTTTCCTTGATCAATTATGAATTACTTCCCTTGATCAGATGTGAATTACTTCCCTTGATCAGATGTGAATTACTTCCCTTAAATTTATTCATATTCTCACACATCATTAACATAATGATATATTTGAGCTGCTCTCCTAGAGTTCATGGATATTGCATAATTTCTAATAGTTTAACAGCAGCTGCTCTACTACTATAACTAAAGGTTAAAACGAAACATGGATAACTTCTACCAAAACCCATTACTCTATCAGGCAACCCTAGTTTGAAGTCACAAAAAGTAATACTCTCCCTTGAAAATTAGAGAAAAAAATTGATTTTCCTCCTCATGTGAAGAATTTGCTAGTTCCTGCGAATGAGTACAGTAAGCTGATACTGGTTAGTTCAGGAAAACTGATTTGGTGGATCGCCTGGCATATATAACTGAACAATTGTTGAGAAACAGTGCAAAAATAAACAAACAAACTAACCCTTACCCCATCAAGGAATCTTGCGGTGTTCAATATGAATTGAAATTAATTAGATTATCTCCCTTCCTCCATCTTAATCTTGATGAGTTTTGTATAAAATAAACTTTTGCTTACTAACCATCATGGAAAGATTGGTGTTGGGTTCAGAATAATTTTGCTTCGATATACAAATCTTTATTGGAGGCTAAGTGAGCCATTAATAAGCCATTATGTTTTTGCCGTTTTTTAAATATTTGAATAAATTCTTGGTTAAAACTTTTGATAATCTTTTCAACATCCTTTTATGTCTATAAGAATCATGCTTGCTTCATGAATAGATTTTTGTTATAATACAGAGTTTGACCACAGGTTCATGGTGCAATTTTAAGATTGTGCAAAAAAGTTTAAATTTACATTAAATTGTAAATTGCACCATGCACCTTTGAGTTGGAAATGCTTATGTTGTTATGAAAGCTGCAGTCTATGATTATTGTTTTATAAGTTGATTAATAAAACAGTGCTATTTAAATTAGTCATTAAAAATCTTCCCTCTGGTGACAGATTTTAAATTAAATTTATTTTTGTGGTTGGGAGGGAGGCGATGGAAATTGTTTAGGTCAATACCGACATAAAGTCTAACTATCACAGACTTCAGCTGCTACATAAATTGTCCTAACCAGAGTGTTGCTTGTCATTGTTTAATATTGATTTCTGGCATACCAGACTTAATTGTCAATATGCATCCAAGTTTGTAAGAATTGCCTATTATACTAACTGGTTTTGGGGGGGGGATCACAAAATGATGCAAATGCACAGTCACTGATTAACTTATTTTCAATGATTGCCAGAAACTTATTAAACAATGAACGGTGATATTTTATCAAATTACTAAGCTAAGTGTAAGTCCACTTCTGTCTGTATGTCCAGCTGTCAATCATAGTTGAGATCAGTATCACAACTGAAACTGTCCATTGTGAATTAATAATACTGGCTGCCTTATTTTTTTTTTTTTTTTTTTTTTTAATCAGTTTCTTTATCCTCGCCACCGGATAATCCATATGGGCGAGGCCCCCAGAAGAGTTTTAGTATTTTTAGTTTTTGGGGGATAGTGCATGATACAGAAGATGCTCCAATTCCAGAAGCGTCCCTGGTTCTTTTACATGCCAGTGTATAGCACCATACATGGGACCTCGGTTTTAAGTCTCATCCGAAAGACTATTAGTAATTTTAGTTGACCAGCCTGGGATTCGAACCCACAACCTCGAGATCAGTAGTGACTACTAGTCTCGCGCTCTACCGACTGAGCTAAGCGGGCTGGTTTGGCTGCCTTAGACAGATGGTTGCTAAATTTGTGTGGAAGCTCTAGTACAGAGATATTGACTTGATACTGACCTTTATGCATAAATATATAACAAGGGTCTTGTGCTGAAAACTGTTAACATCAATGTCTGTAAGTAACCGGAGTAAAACATTTAGACAATATATCAGCAGCTGTTAAATTATGCTTTTAGAAGGTCGAGGGTCATGTCAAATTCTCTGTACTATCACACAGGTTTCACTGTACATAGACAGAAGTGTGACTTTGTTTGCTTTGATTTCTCTGTATGTTTGCTGTGTCTAATGTTACCAAAATGTACAAGGTAGCAGTGTCTGTAGAAGTCCAAAACATTCAAAAAAATTGTACCAATTCTTTTCAATTGTTGTATTTATTTGTACCAATCACATTTAAATTTGGCTCCATTTAGACACTCAAATCGTTGACGAAATCATTTTCAACTTAACACTATACTAAGAACCTTAAACAAGTAATGAATCTTACATGAAAATTGGTGTGCTGATTGGGATATATCTAACACTGCTACCAAGTATCTTATAACATTTCTTTGACTTACCAGAAAACAATTATAAATGCACTTGTTGTGTTGTTTATTACTAATTCTTTAACCTTATATGCATGTATCAGGTAATTAATGTTGAAGTACTTTACAAACAAAAATCCTAGATGTGATTCCTTAGCTTCATACAAGAGCCTGGCCACAAGTGTCATGGTTATGTGCTGGCATCAAAAGTATTATGCATACAGCTTAGATTGAGGGTATTGTCTTTGCCATTATTTATCATGTCTTTTGTAACTGGCCAAAGGCAACTGTTTCGCTGATGCCAATAATCTGTATATGTATGTGTTTTGACAATTTTTGTTTTTATGTTTGTTTGTTTGTTTATAGTAACATACGTTGTTCACATACATACTTTCATCATTACATGTCTATCTAGGAAATACGGGTATGTATATTGCATGCACATACAAATATCATGTATAATAATTTATACATGTCACATATATTAGGTACATACTGTACTGTAGAAAAATTCCCTTACTTTGCATGTCTGCAATTTAAATTGCCCTTACAATATTCCCCCCCCCCGGCTTAGTAATGTACATGTATATTTTATATGTATTTATTTTACATATTAAGAATTCTATGGACCTGGATAACGAGGATTTATACTCAGAATACAGTCATGTTAAAATTCCTGATGATGCAGCAGTGAGTTGTAATGCACAAGTGTTCTATGAAATTTAGGGGCCAGGGTTTTGGTTGCCACATTACTGGAATATATTTGGGTTAATCTATCACTGCACAGAAAAATTGATTGTTTTACAGTTTGTGTCATGAATATTTGCCAATGTTTCATTACTAAAAGACAATTATCTTGGGCCTAATCTTGGCATGTTTAATTGCTGAAAAATACCAAAGGTTTCATACAATGGGAGCAAAATTATTAAATCTCCAGTAGTATTGCTTGTATTTATCTTTTGATTATTATATTATGTAAAATATTTCCCATCATAGTTTCCTCATTTTATTACATTGTAAACTGCTTTACAAAGTTCCTATAATTGCAATATTGTACTTTCTTGTTTTGAATTATCGGCCATTTTGGAATAAAACTCAGATATCTTAAGCTTGGGAAGTCATGTGTGACATCTACAAATCCCCAACAAAGGCAGTGCCTTTGTGCATATCATTCATTCATATCAAACTAAATAATTAAGTTATCTCGATATAACTTAAGTTGTTAAGAAATATTTATTAGTTTTTTTTCTATCAAAATCGAAATCAAAAATAAAATTGACATTCAAAATGGCCGACAATTCAAAAGATGGGACCAAGGTGAATATTACATTTATTGGAGTTATTTGTACCGTATTTCGCTTAGAACTTGTAGTTCCTTTAAAAATCATATATACCAACCATTAGTAGATTGATAATCTTCGTCAAGTTTACAGGAAGGAAAATAAGACCTACTATGGTTGCACGATCCAAAAATCCCTGAATATACCCATGATGCATGAGGAAAATGGTTGCACTCAGGCTTCCCGAAGTATCTTTTTAAAAAGATCACCTAAACTGAAGTTTGTCTTGTATGTTATGTTATTATACTTGAAAAAATATGTTACATTTTGAGTGACTACAGACTGAAACATGTCAGATTACATAAAAGGGTGCCAGTCTTTCACACCTAATTCCGATAGAACAATTACTAGTTTTTGTAGGAATTTGGTGGTTATGTCAGCTAGACCAAAGATCTAAAATATGTATTTTAAGTCTTCAGTTAAATTGACTAGTAATGGGAAGTCTGACAAAATGGTAGAATAGATTACCTAGGTTACCGTCACTTAGTTTTTAAACCTGATGAAATTGACATTGTCACTAGTAAGTCATTTTATAATACCTGGAAGGCTAAAGCTAACATGTTTTTATAGTTTAATTTTATAATTTTAGTGAACTACCTCCCTTTATAAGAATTTTCAACACAACTGCCTTAAAAAAATTATGTTGATGTGTTTTAAAAAAGTGAATTGAATTGAAAAATTCTATTTCTGTTTGTGTGCACCGTCCACGTTTTAGCAAAATTGTGAAAGTACTGTCTTTATTGATCGAGTGTGTCAAGACAGTTTAGCACGGAGGGTATTATCTTAAGTAAAGACTCTTGTTCAATAAAGACAAGAACGTTATAGTTCTATAGCAATGGTCAATACAAGAAATGATTTTGTATTGAACAACTCCCACATTATTTCAATCTGTTGATACACTATACATGTATATATTTACCTCCCTGAAGGAGAAAGCCTATGGTCTTGGTGATGAAAACACGGTAAGACTGTGTGTTAGGAGATCTATATATCTGTACAAAGTAGTCTTCTCAGGCAACTTGCTCTTATTATATGAGCAATACATAGCTACAACTATGATTTTGAGCACAAATTCATTTTGGTAGTGAAATTGTATTTTGGTGCATTAGATATTCTGTTTTCATTCCTGCAGTTTTTCGGATGCTACAAATATTGACAGGCCTGCAACGTTCTGAATGTTAACAAGGTTTCAAAGATATGTAAGGTTCCAATTGCCTACAATGTTCAAAAGACCGGTCCAAAAGGCCTGTAAGGTCCCAAAGGTCTACAATGTACAATGTTCCAAATGCCTGTAATGTTCAAAGGTTCACTAATTTTTATATGCATGCACTGTTTCAAAGGCTTGCAATGCTCCAAAAGTCTGCATCATTCCAAAGGTCTACAATGTTCCAAAACCTTCAATGTTCCAAAGGACTGCAATGTTCCCAAAACCTTCAATGTTCCAAATGCCTGTAATGTTCAAAGGGTCACTAATTTTTAAATGCATGCACTGTTTCAAAGGTTTGCAATGTTCCAAAAGTCTGCATCATTCCAAAGGTCTACAATGTTCCAAAACCTTCAATGTTCCAAAGGACTGCAATGATCCAAAAATCTGCAATGTTTCAAAGGACTACAATGTTCCCAAAACCTGCAATGTTTCAAAGGACTGCAATGTTCCCAAAACCTGCAATGTTTCAAAGGACTGCAATGTTCCCAAAACCTGCAATGTTTTAAAGAATTACAATGTTCCAAAGAATTACAATGTTCCAAAGAATTACAATGTTCCAATACAATGTTCCAAAGAATTACAATGTTCCAAAGAATTACAATGTTCCAAAGAATTACAATGTTACAAATGTTAAGCATGTTTCAAAGGTTAGAAATGTTCTAAAGGTTTGCAATGTTTCAAAGATTTGCAATGTTCCAAAGATTTGCAATGTTCCAAAGATTTGCAATGTTTCAAAGATTTGCAATGTTCTAAAGATTTGCAATGTTCCAAAGATTTGCAATGTTTCGAATGACAGCAGTATTTCAATGCTTACAAAATCTTAAGATTTGCCTATTCCAAATGTTATCTAGTGTAACACGTCGTAATTTGTTTAACTACTGTGGCCAATGAAACTTTTCAAGGATGTTTTCGGTATGTGAAATTGGTTTTGAACTTTCTGGAAACAGTAGAGTAATGAAAATGTTATTAGTATAAACTGTTTCTTTTGTTAAAATACATTTATTTTAATGGACCTTTCACAAGTTTCTTATTTTATATTAAGTTTGTTTGAATAGGAAGTTGTGCCCAAGATCAGTTGTAGGAAACAGTTGCTTGAAGCAAGAAACATAAATACTTGGAATCAGCTAATTACTCAGGATTAGATTAAATATAAACTAGAAAAATAAAAAGAGATTTAAAACAGCTAGAAAGAGAATATTGTAGAATTATGGCTAAGTTGAATTATGTTTGTGTTGCATAGTGATTATTATGCTTTATTGTGTTGACAGAATTTTTTTTAATGTATTGATGGTGACATGATTGTATTGTTTTGCATGTTTTGTATTGCAATGTGGTGGTGCATGATGAACTATATAAAAAGACGTACACCAAATGTATTTCTGTTGCTGTATGGAATTAGTTGCTTTATTTTAGATTTATATTTTATTAATGCATGAATATTCATAGCTCTCTGACTTTCTATGTAAACAAGATGCATGTATCACTCACACACGTCACTTATAAGCATAGCTGGTCTCATGCTGAAATTAATTTGTGATGCAATGAAAACATAGTCCATACCCGAACTGCATTGGAGTTGCTTCTTAGGTGAAACTATTGGTTGTAGGCTGGAAATTTTGTCTCTCACCAGATTGAATAAGGCACCATGTTTGTTAATAGTTTTTCATTGATTGTTCACCTACATTTTTACTTGACATGAGCAAATTTTTGTAATTGACTGAAAAGGTTCATAATTAACTACAAACTTAAGGAATTGTTATATTTAAACCAAAAAGGGTAGACTAATATAGTATGAAGGATAATTTTCAAAAGATATTTTTGTTAGATTTAAGAATATAACAGTTGCTGTCATCCAATTTGGAAATATCTTTTATTTGGCTAATAACTTCAGTTATTAGGATACCAACTATGCTTGGTGACAATTATTATTATTATCTCACTTTGATTGACAAATGTAGTTAATAATCACTAGTACTAACTAGCAGATTAAAATACTAATTGTAATAAATGAATATTTATAACTTCATTTGCACTTGGGAATCAATTAGCATATGCAAATGAATCTAAAAATAAACCTCTCACTTTGATTGACTTATAAAGTTAACTATCACGAGCAGATTTAATACTTATTTTGATAAATTGATATTTATTTCTTCATTTGCATATGTGAATCAATATTAGCATATGCAAATGAAAATAAAAATGAATATTTTAATTTGTTTAGTTTGAATTAGTATTGTATTTTTGCAAAGAAAATATAACCAGTATGTTACTGACCATAGGAGAAGAGTTCATGGACAATAATACAAGCCTTGTTTTTATACAGTTTACAGTTTTATTGGTATAATCGGCATGTGAAATGCCTTTGACCATTTATATATTGAGGTTGATGATGTTAATACAGTACTTGCATGTTTTAAGTATTGTGCATAATATTGTTTGTATGCTTAAAAATGGTTATGAGTATGTACGAGAACAGAGAAGTGACCACTCTAAAGTATTCCATACTGTTAACCGTGAAATTATTTTGTGCAATTCAATTGCACAAGTGGTAGACATTTCTGAAGTCAAGAAGTCACAAAATTTTCTAAGCATCAACATGGGCATTGCTGGATACTAAAAATGCTAAAATTTGTCGTCAAGAATATGCTGATGATCAGCAAAACCGAAAAGTTGGTATTCGCGAAAGTCGACAGTAATTAACAATCTTCGTTTGTATACAAGTACTATCGTTAGCGAGCTAGTAAATTATATGCAAGATGAGGACCGTCTACGATTTCTCTCTCATGATCAAATTAGCTGTAGATTGTCGACACCCTGTTCTTTACAAGGTGTTTTTTTAATTACCTCTTACATATTAATATAACTTAATTCTATTGACCTTTGTGTATAAGCTAGTTAGTATAAGTATCTATAGATATTAGCTAAATTAGCTTTAAATCTGGTTTGTACTAACTTGCACTACCTTAAAACTAGCATTATAGACATTAAAACTAGTATTTTAGACATTAAAACTAGTATTTTAGACATTAAAACTAGTATTTTAGACATTAAAACTAGTATTTTAGACATTAAAACTAGTATTTTAGACATTAAAACTAGCATTATAGACATTAAAACTAGTATTTTAGACATTAAAACTAGTATTTTAGACATTAAAACTAGTATTTTAGACATTAAAACTAGTATTTTAGACATTAAAAATAGTATTTTAGACATTAAAAATAGTATTTTAGATAGTTTTTGTGGAAATACAATGTGACCTCCACCTGTTATTGTTTTTAGAATCTGTTCAATGGAGAATATAGCTCATCATACAGTTACTTGATCCAGGTCTTTCATAAAATTGAAAATGGAAATAAGAGTCATACTTGGTTACCCGTAGTTTCTGCTCTAAGTAGAAGAATTTGGAAATTTTACATATTTTGGTTTTCAATAATGTTTTGCTTTGTGAATGGGATTAAACAATCTTGCCTCATATAGAAGAAGCCTATCAGGCCTGCAATGAGAGCAAACACTAGTTACAATATTCAATTTCATATCATTAAGTGTTGATGGTCCTACGACACTCAGAATATACGACAACAAAAAGTACAAAAAATATCCATTTGACAGATTTTAAGATTGTTTGTATTTTGTTATTGCTAATGTTTTAATGAATAGTTAACATATAACTTTAAAGAATAACTTAATAACGCTTTGCTGTGTTTTTGTTTGTTATATTCAATGATTGCATGTGTTTGTACTTAGAATTTAATGTAAAAGTCAGTACAAATTACAAACAAATATTTCATTGAATTGATGCCACAATGAATTGAAAAAAACGTATTAGAAATATGTTACTATTGTTTGTTGATAAGCTCTGTCTTTTGTCTGTTATGTTTTTTTGTAATCTTAAACTTTAAATGGTTTGTCTCAAAAGATACAAATTTGTATATGCAAAATTTCAAACTTGATCTTTCAAAAACTCAAGAATGGTTGTCTAGTATCTTCAAACATTTTAGGGAGGTTGTTTATTATCCTAAGATGACCCCTAATGGTTTTGAGGTCATTAGGTCAAAAGTCATGTTGGTTCTGACTTTTAACATAAATGACTTCTTTGGCTGCCTTTGGGACTATATAAAACAAATCTTACAAACATCTCTTGAGGTATTGAGCAGCAATACTAAACAGACTTTCATTCAGATATTTCTCCAAGCATTCTGAAAAATGCTTATGCCCGAATCACAAACTTTGAGACAGTTTAAAACATTTTAATGTCAGACTTTTTGGACTGAAAAAGGTTGAAAACCTGTCAGATCAAATATGTATCAGTCAAAAGTCAAAGACAACTTTCATAAGACAATGCTTAAACTAGTTCTCTTTGGTTATTCAGAATCAATAGATACAATCATGAGATACTTCTGTACTAGAGTGCAAACAAACTAACTGGACCTGAATGTATAAATGCATGCTTCTTGTTTGGAATAAATTTTATCTCCCCTTGATTTCCAAGGGATCAACCAGAGAGATCACGTGACGTACGCTAGCACCAGAACGAGAAGAATACGCTGATAAGCCCAGTATAAAACTTTAAGAGTCGAGGCTAAATCTTTAAATTTTACGAGTATTTAACAAGCATTCTCTATAATTTTATAAAAAATCGACATTCAGCGCTGGGTAGTGGTTTGGTTAGGCAACAGGCTCAGGATCTGCTTGTAGAGTTATTTGTACAACCCAATTTTGCAACTTTTGACCAAATAGATACATGAGTGTAAGCATCATAATTTTTATCCTGGGCGCATTATAAATTATGTTAATAGAAGGTCTGAGAACCAAGTTAAATTGTTTGCACTATAAATCAGTAAGTCAGAACAACATCATTTCTGTTTTTCTTCAGTTCATTGTGGCTATAGTTAGGATAATGCATGTACATAACATTGCTAATTTCATGTATTTCATTAACATTAAAATGCATTTTGTGGCTGGAATATTAATACATTTTGTGGATTTTACTAATATTTGTCTCTTTTTGCATCGTTTGACCATCTGCACGTGTTACTAACCAATTAGAGGGATAGAGAGCTACGAATCCTGGTAAGGTTTCATCTACAGTAAAACCTCACTTAAGTGACCACCTCAATAATAAGAACACCTCAAATTACAAAACACAAGTTTATGTAGTTCAATTGCATTCTTTTGCTATTTATTAAATTTCAATATCAAAATGAACTTTTAAAAAAAGAAAATCAGTTTGGAAGGGTCCCATAAATTGCAAAGGTTCCACAGTTTGGAAGGGTCCCCCAGTTAGGAAGGTCCCACCGTTTAGAAGGGTTCCACTGTTTACAAGGGCCTCGAGGGCAGTCTTATTATTGAGGTTTTACTGTATTATTTATTAAGAACATGCCTGTTTGATGGCAGGTAATGTTGGAATTATTGATAAGTGTTTTTTTAAGTAGTTTTGTCCTGCAACCTAACAGAATTTGCATTCAAAATATGAGCCAATATACAGTCTAACATGTATCTCATTTCCCTTCTGGTTTCATTTTTTCAAAACTAGATTGACCTCCTACAGTTTATCACCCTGTTTTATCAGCCAAAGCAACCTCCTTTATGATTAGCAAGATTTGCCTCCCTTTCTGGCCAGCAAACTTTGTCAGAGAGATTTACCTTTCTAATGTGTCAGCAAGATATACTTCCCTTTTGGTCAGCAAGATTTACTTCCCTTTTGTCAGCAAGATTTACCTCCCTTATTTGTCACCAATATTTAACTCTCTTGTTTGTCAGTTAGACTATCAAGACTATCCTCCCTTTCAGGTCATCTAAGTTTATCTTCCCTTCTTTTTTATCAGCCAAATTTACCTCCCTTTTTCCAGCATGATTGACCTCCCTTTTTATCAGAAGATTGGCCTCCCTTTTAAGAAATCAGCCACAAAACAATGTCAGTGTTTCAACAGGGGTGTTGACTTCACACCAAATATTGCCGTGCTGTTTGATAATGTGATATGATATAAAACTTACAATTCTGACTTTTTTCAGGCATCAGTTATGTACCATATTATTTTCAGAGAACAAATTATAGGTTAATTTATGTGTGGATATCCAGAGCTTTATGTTGGTGGTTTTATGTCTGTTGTTTATAATGGTGTTGGTCAATCTCGCCCTGCTTTGTCATGTTTCTGTGTGTCACTGCTTATGTTCTATGGTGTCCATCTAGCAGGGTCACAAATGGACTTTACTGCTGCTTTAAAGAAACCCCAACTCTTTATTTTTTTCATTTTTGCAATCTGTAGGGATCAGTATGTTAGAGGGATAGTTACACAGTGCAATAGTTTATTTGGACTGTAAATGATCCTGCGATTATAAGTGCACTGGATGTGTAACAATGCATTTCAGCTGGTAATATTATAATAGTATCACAGTAGCTTCTGTCGGTCATAAGTATGAAATTTGTTTGACCGTCCGATGACTATTGTACGATGGATGCCCGTCTTAGGCACCCTTTTCAGGATTTCATTCTGATAATTGGTCAATGTGTTTCACATAATGAGTCGTGATGATACATACTTTTTATAAAATAACTCCAAGCATGTAATTATAATCACTAAATCTTCAAAATGAAAGATATGGCTTCATATTTGAATATAATATATGCCTTTTTATTTTAGATAAATGAACTCATTATTAATACCATGGAAACGGAGCGTCAGAAATACTTCTTGGAGCGTCTGCTTCTGAATGACAAACCACTGCTACTGGTGGGGCCAACCGGAACAGGAAAAAGTGCTATCACAAACAATTACCTTCTCTCGTTACCAAGGGACAAATTTATCATCAATAACGTGAACTTTTCCGCCCAAACATCAGCCAATCAGACGCAAGATATCATATTTTCAAAACTGGACAGGTTTGATTACAATTCTTTTGATTTTTACTAAGTAACATTTATTAAGTTTGTGGATTAATGTTCTTTTCAAAATTTCTTGAAAATATGAATTATTTTTCAGTGCTTATTAATCAACTGTTTGATCAGATATGGATACTACTGCTAAATTTCAAATACTTGTACAAAAATATATTTATAAACCAATCCAGACTAGATTATGCAAGGTCATGTGATTGTCAGGGCTATACCATAATTATGCTTTGTCTGTCTGCAAAATATCATTTTGTTCAAGCAAATGTCGAAAATTCTATGGTATTTTCCTTGAACTAAAAAAATCGGTTGTCATGTGAATAAAATTTATATAAACTGTAATATGCATTAGCTAGTTATGAATGTTTTCTGTATTTTTGCTAATAGGAGAAAGAAGGGAGTGTATGGTCCGGCCCCAGGGAAACATTTGGTGGTATTTGTTGATGATCTCAATATGCCATCCAAAGAAAAGTACGGAGCTCAACCGCCTATTGAAGTACTCAGACAGTGGATTGATCAGGGATACTGGTTTGATAGGTAATTCAAATAATGGTCATTTTGTGAGGTTGAAATTCTCATGACTAAAATATTGGACGGAAAACACAACCTTGTTACATATTCTGGATTTACATTAATCATGTATAAACTTTTTGAGCCATAGCCTTGTCAATTCAAACACCTTTACCATGCCTATCAACACCAGGGGCCTTATTAACCAACATTGTAAGTCTAAAACTCAGACTTAGACTTTATATTGCCAAATGTTCTATTCGCTCTCATGTTGAAATAAATGCACCGATTTTGATAAAAACGGGTATAAATGTTCAGTGGATAACAACAAATATTCAGATAAAATTTCACATGGCTGAATCTAATTACAAAGAAATGACAGTGATTAGAATTTTGGTAAATTTTAAGTCTAAGTCTGAATTTCAGTCTTACATCGTTGGTGAATAAGGCCCCTTGTATCACGTTGATCACCAACAATATTTTCCAAAAATGAGTATGGAGGGAAGACAATTAAATTATAGAAAAAATACACCTTAAATGAAAATGTGAGGAGTTACCAAAATATTTATGTTTTTGAAGAAAAAAATGCCTTAAACAGACCCTAGAAAGGATTTGCCTCAGTGCTTTTTAGTCTCTGGATACAGCCCTGAAAATTGTATTGATTATTTATCTATCTTAATGGCATTTTCAATCTTTTTCATGATTATTTCATGATTGTTTCATGATTATTTCATGATTATTTCATGATTATTTCATGATTATTTCATGAATTTTCCATATTTTTTTCATGATATTCAGGAAGGACACAAGTATATTAAACCTGGTTGATATCAGTATGTTGTGTGCCATGGGACCACCGGGTGGGGGTAGAAACAATGTCACACCAAGATTTATACGACATTTCAACGTGATCGCAATGCTCTCCTTTGATGATGATACTATGAAGAACATATTTGCTCCGATCGTCGACTGGCATTTCAGATCATTCGAAACATCACACCGAAGATGGTCACGGGTAAATACAATGTTTTCATAATTTTAACTAATGCATTATTTTGTTAGACAATCAAGAGGGTGTTCCGTTGAATGAAATTTGGTGTATATGGCTTTGCAAAATAAATTTTACAGGTGTGCCTTGACCATAAAGTTTATAACCATGATGCCATGGTGGTCGAAAGGTTAATGCTCTTGACTGCAGATCGAGATGTCCCTGGTTTAAATCTTGACCGAGGTACATTGTCTTTTCTGAAACGCTTTTCAGTGTTCAGGTTAACCGGATGGTAACTCAGAGGTAGTTTTACTTCTTTAGGTGCTAAAGGTAAATAACCACTAAATGCCTACGCGGACCAAATTCAGATATATAGTCAAATAGTCCGGTAAAAAACTTTAAAGCAACTGGAAATGGGGGTATGTCTTGACAAATCAGCATTAGAATCATGAAATTTGTGTTAAATGCTTTGTATGCATATATGTGATGTAGTGAAATGAATGTATTCAGAAATATTTTGTATTCTGGCTTAAATATGAAAGTGAAAGTAGGGTTGGGGCTAACGGACAGTGAGTAAATCCGTACATGTGAGAAAATCTGTTCACTGCATTTGAAGAACCAAATTTTTCTTATATGATACATGACCACCTCCTTTTTTTTCATTTTCTTGAAGCTAGATACTATTTCTTAGATTAAAAGATTTTGAGAGGGCCCCATGGACAAAAAGTAGACATTTTATTTGGCGGACCTAGGTCACATTACATTGAGTTAAAGAACAATTCTATTTGGTGGTTTTTTACCTAAACATCAGGCATTTTAAAGTACCAAGGTGACAGTAGTTGAAAAGAGCTAGGATATTGTACCTGGACAGCAGATTAGGCTGGGGAAAAAACAGTTGACCACATACTTATGATTGTCAGATGAACACAAACAAATGAATAGTACAATTTGTATTCAGACAACTTACTTCAGGACATTAACTAGGAATCATACAATATTACGTATGTAATATGCTTACTAGCAATGTTGACATTATATTTTTGTTTTTATAGATAATTGTGACAGCCACATTGGATATTTATGAGAAAGCCATCAAGAACTTCCTACCTACACCATCACGTTCTCACTATGTCTTCAACTTGAGAGATTTTGCTAGAGTTGTACAGGTACACATATATGTATATTTACTTTTGGCATTAATTGGAATCCAGTTAGTAATTTGGCATAGATAGGCCTGCTCAGAGAGACTATTTGCTTTAAATGGGAGAAAATACAATGTTTTTTTGCTCCCCTGAGCACATAAGACCTATAGCGTGCCCAGGATAATGTGATATTTACAAACATCAATAGCCTACTGTTGAAAAAATGTTTTTTTAAGTAAACACATTTGGTCAATTTTATACTAAAAAAACATGGATAAATAGTGCACACTTGGTTAATCCACCTATTCAGTTATACCAAATTTTCCCACCTTTCTTGTTAGCTTCAGAGCACTTCAACTGTTAGTGCTGACATGGACATAATCTTGATGATTGCAATATGCCAAATATTCAGGTGGAGGGTCTGAACCCCTTGTATTCCTCTCTGGATTTAACCCATGCGCTAACATTAAATATTCCATGATTTCAGGGTGTATTATTACTGAAGTCGGAAGCCGTACCCGAGGGCCAGGAAGGATCACAGAAGATTATAAGGTTATGGGTACATGAAGTATATCGTGTATTCTATGATAGACTTGTAGATGAAGATGATCGAGAAACCTTCTTCACAATGGTCAAAGTAGGTCATATTCTTCACGCTATTATAGTCTGTTCAAAGTTAATTGATAACGGTTTTAAACATTAGCTCATCTGTTTACATGAGTTAACAGTAATCCCCGCTATTCTTTCAAATAGGATGGTTCCCTCATTAGTATAACTTATTGAATTGACAGTAGTCAACATTTGTAGTTGAGGTATTTCTGTATTTTAATATGGTCAAATGGCAAGTGATGATACTTGCATGCTATGGATACATGTCTAGTTATAAACTGGCATTTTTTTATGGTTCCGACAAATACTAGCACATGACCATACTCTAAGAATTCTTAAATGTTTTCAATCATACCAAATCATTGATCATCATAAAATTGAAATTGAATAGTGATATTGGTTACGCTCGGACAATAGCTATACATAGCTAGTGTTGTATTGTTGTAAATGAAATCCGACTTAAAATAAAGATTGTATTGTATTGTATGCTCCCTCACCCCTTCAATGCACGTTTAAATGGCCATGCCTCATTATATCAAATGAAATCATCTGGGTTTTTTTGCAGACATGTGTAGAAGGTCAGTTCAAAGAGAAGATGAATAACTTGTTCTCACATATAACTGGTGATCCTAAAGCTGATGTAACCGATGATAACATACGTAGTCTCATGTTTGGTGACTATCTTAGTAAGGCTAAAGGGGAGAAACTCTACGATGAAATACAGAATCAGGACGAACTAAGGGAGGTAATCAAGCTAGTTTACATAAATTTAATGCAGTTAATGTTCCTGATTGTTCCTGTAAATTTCTGACACATTCAGTTTTGACTTAAGCCCAGTAATTAAGAGAATATCTGTATTTCGGTATTTTGGGGAACTGATTTTGTTGATGCAGTGCGAAACTGCATGACTTTAAAACAGCTTGCCCCTAATATATACTCAGTCAAGGGTCTGGTGCTCTTCTCGTTTAACCTACAATCATATCTATCGTCATGTCTGCTTCAAGTATGAGAGATCTCTGGTTTGATCCCTATCTAGGATATATACAAGTTGTTAAAAATGGTACTGGTAGACTTTATCTCCCTTGCTTAAAACTCGGCCTAGTTAGCTAATGTCAGTATTATGTCGGCCTAGTTAGCTGATGTCAGTATTATGTCGGCCTAGTTAGCTGATGTCAGTATTATGTCGGCCTAGTTAGCTGATGTCAGTATTATGTCGGCCTAGTTAGCTGATGTCAGTATTATGTCGGCCTAGTTAGCTTATGTCAGTATTATGTCGGCCTAGCTAGCTGATGTCAGTATTATGTTGGCCTAGTTAGCTGATGTCAGTATTACGTCGGCCTAGTTAGCTGATGTCAGTATTATGTCGGCCTAGTTAGCTGATGTCAGTATTATGTCGGCCTAGTTAGCTGATGTCAGTATTATGTCGGCCTAGTTAGCTGATGTCAGTATTATGTCGGCCTAGTTAGCTGATGTCAGTATTATGTCGGCCTAGTTAGCTGATGTCAGTATTATGTCGGCCTAGTTAGCTGATGTCAGTATTATGTTGGCCTAGTTAGCTGATAGCTTGGATAGATTCCATATAACTGAAGTACTGTTGACCAGTGACACTTAAACAATATACTGGTATATTTTTATTTAAATTTTCGATAGAGTCATTACCAGGATATATGTTTATTTCAGAACATTGAACAGTGTCTGGAGGAATATAATGTGATGAGTAAAGCTCCCATGGACCTAGTCATGTTTAGATTTGCTATAGAACATATCTCCAGAATAAGTCGTGTTCTCAAACAACCAAATGGGCATTGTCTTCTTGTTGGTAAGCTAAAAGTCTTGTGTCTCTTCAATTGAGTACTTATAAATGGTAGATTAATCTAGGTATTAAAAGGAATTTGCTTGTAAATGTCTGGAGAACTGGCATCCCAGCAGCTTGGTCAGTTTGTCAAGCCAATTGGCAACTTAGCAATAGAAAGGGCAAACATACTCTCTCACGCTTTCATGGAGATGGATAACATAAGGAATGAGTTACCCGACTAAATAAAAACCAAGCAAATTGTCTCTTTGGTGCGCAAGGAGTTGTATCTTGCTATGCACTGTATGCTAAGAGACCACTTGTTGCATCAAAGGGAAAACATGTGTATTTTAAACTCCCATTTAATACTCCTACTACTGCTTTAACTATCCTACTTGTTTGGTGTTAATGTATAACATAAACTATTGTAGGCATTGGTGGTAGTGGTCGACAGAGTGCTACAAAACTAGCGGCATTTATGTCAGATTTCGAGCTCTTCAGTATAGAGATAACAAAGAACTACAACATGCCGGAATGGCGTGATGATCTACGTAAGATGATGAGGAAGGCCGGGGATGAGGGAATATCTATGGTCTTCTTGTTTGGTGACCATCAAATTAAGGTAAAACATGGCGTTAATAGTGCTGAAAAGACAGTCACCATTAACGCAATACAAGCAATACATTTATCATATATTTATCACATGTTTGATGTCTTAGGAGTTTAGTTAAATGTCAGTACAAAGATATAATAAAACACTAGTGTAAAAAAGCTTTGACACTTTGTCAATCAAAGTACAGGTGTAAATACACAAAAAAGGGATTTTACTTTTATCTCACAAACAGTCAGGTCTCAATACAACAATGTTTGTTTTTGTCCCCTAAACATGATGTCAGTACATGAATTTGTCAGAAGGTCAGATGTCATTATATCGAGACCTGGCTGTATAACTTTTGGCCAAAATTATGGGGGCTTAGGGCCCCTTATTGCTACATATCTTCGTATATTTTGCAGGATGCAACGTTTTTAGAAGATGTGAATATGATACTGAATACAGGGGATATACCAAATCTGTATGATAATGAAGAACGCTTAGAGATCATTGAAAAGGTAAGTTTACCATAATTGCTCAAATACAGGTTGCACCATAATCCTGCCCAATTGTCAGTGGTCTGGACTGACAAAGGTCATGGGAAATAATTTTTGTTCTAAAATGTCATAAAAAATTTGATTTGCCGATTTTGTCACTGACAACTTTTTAAGTTAAAAAAGGTTAAGTCTCACCCTTTGAATAGTCAACAACATCAGAAAATGGCTGAAATTAGCAGTAATATGCAAAAAGATCTGTCATAAAAGTTGTTAGGGTACTGTCTGACCATCAATTACAGAAAACTGGAATTGGTCATGGACATGAAATGGAAAATCATTGAATTTTGTTGATTAAAACACTATGAACCCTGAATATGCCTCTGGTATGTTTCTTAATGTTCTCTGTACTGTGTCTGTATTGTTATATTTCTATCGTAGATGCAGACAATATGCCAGAATGAGAACTCACCGATAGAACGAACACCTTTAAATATGTATAACAAGTTCATAGAGCGTGTGAGAAGAAACCTTCATGTTGTTCTAGCATTCAGTCCTATAGGAGATGCCTTCAGGAATAGAATCAGAATGTTTCCTTCCCTCATTAACTGCTGTACCATAGATTGGTTTAAGGTAAAATCTCTTATTTCAGTGCAATTATCATAATTCATAGTTGCCTCCCTTTATTATTTATCATTTATCATTAATTAAAGCAGGAAATTTAAAGTCTGCACTGTTTCATTCATTACTTGGTGAGTATAATTACACACTGGTATAACCAGTGATTTCCCTGTGTAATTGATAGAGAAGATTCTGTACAAAAACGCAGGAGATTTCACTTTAATAGTGAGAGTGACTTCCCTTTGAGAAAAAAAGCACAAAAAACTTCTGTTATTTGTAGGCTTGGCCAGAAGATGCTTTAGAATTGGTAGCCAATAAATTCCTGGATGATGTTGAGATGACAGATGAAGTCAGGGAAGAAACTGTCGTCATGTGTAAACATTTCCATGAAAGTGTCCGAGCTTTGTCAGAAAGGTGAGGGATTTATCTGTTCTATATTATTCAGCTTCCTATAGAAGACTTGAATTGAAATATACTAGAATATCATGATTGCTGTATCTAGTGTTGAATCTATTTGTCTGGAACGCAAAGATGGTTGTTGGTTGAATCTATTTGTCTGGAAAGCAAAGATGGTTGTTGTCACAGGCTTTAGTAATGTGAATAATATAGGTTTTGTATAAGAGATAGACACTGATCCCTGTGATAATTGTGCAACATATTACAAGGATTCATTGAAACAAGTGTGACACTATTTCAGTTATGTAGCACAGTCAAATGATATAAAAAGTGTCACATGGGTTGCCATGCTAATCAGTGCAAACTGCCTTTGCTAGCCATGGACAACTTTCTACACAATCGAAGGTGGATGACAAAAAACTTAGCATACTGACTTATTATTGGATGTTGGAACGTAGAAAATAGTGAGCATTAAGATACCAGCTTATTGTTTGGATTTTATTTAATGTATGGTCAATAATATATTGGCGTTTATTGTCTTTTTATAGATTTTATGACACTATGCGCCGGAGAAACTATGTGACACCCACATCTTACCTGGAACTCATCAAGACGTTTAAAAATCTGTTAAACAAGAAACGTCTAGAACTTCTTACACTGAAGAATAGATACCAAGTTGGTTTAGAGAAACTTGACTTCTCAGAGCAACAGGTAAGAACAGTATTTACTTGTTGTCTCCCTTTACTGCTCTCCAGAAACAAGTTGTGGCTTTCATTTGGATTACTCTGTTTTTATAAAAACTCTATTGGGTTTTCTTCCTTAAAATTCTCTAAAAGTAGATTGGTTCATTTATTTAAATAACTCTGCTATGGTCACTATTTGAATGTGTTCTCTCCCTTAATGCTATTACCCTTTATGGTTTGTTCTGAATGCGATTATCTATATGATTTTATCTCTGAATCAAATTATCTACCTTATAAAGCTTCTGAATAAAACTATCTCCCTTTGTTAAAAAGATCAATGTGAAGTCGAAATATTTAATAGAATACAACCACAAATTACCTCCTGCTCCATTTCTGAATCAAATTGTCTCCCTTATTAAATTTCCCAATCAAATTGTCTCCCTTATTAAATTTCCCAATCAAATTGTCTGCCTTATTAAATTTCCCAATCAAATTGTCTCCTTTATTAAATTTCCCAATCAAATTGTCTCCCTTATTAAATTTCCCAATCAAATTGTCTCCCTAATTATATTTTTCAATCAAATTACCTCCCCTGATCCATTTCTAAATCAAATGATCTCCCTTCCTTGCACAGATCAACGTGATGCAGAAAGAGTTGATAGAATTACAACCACAGTTGATACAGACGAGTAAAGAGACAGAGGAACTGATCATTGTTATAGAGGAGGAAAGTGTGGAAGTACAACAAGTCAAACAGGTGGTGGAACACGATGAAGCAATCGCTAATAAAGCTGCCCAGGCATCACATGCTATCAAGGTTTGATATGATGAGTTTGGGATATTTCTTTAAGGCATGTCTCCATAAGTCAGTGGTTAGCATGCTTGCCGCACAATCTGGCGACCCTAGTTTCAAAGATGGGGGGAGGCTCTCATATCTGCCATATTTCAGAAGAAAGATGATGGGCTATTAAAGGCTATGCTTGGCATTGATGAACTAAATGTGCTAAAAAGTCAAATTGGCTGGTCCTTAAAATAGCATTAAACATGAACACTAAAAAGACCAATGATAAGAGAAACAAAAAGTCAAATTTGCTGACAGGTGGGTGGTCTCTCGTATTTGAAATTTTGTGTTGGGAGATAAAAGTGATAGTCTTTGAGACAGGTTTTGCAATAATGGATTTTATTGACAGTTGGTCACTTACACTTGCTTGACTGTATTTACTCTATCGTTGATAGGTTGAATGTGAGGAGAAGCTAGCTATAGCCATGCCGGCCATGAATCAAGCTATTGCTGCCTTGGATACGTTGAAACAGAATGACATCAGTTTGGTGAAGACCATGCAGAATCCACCTGCTGGGGTCAAACTGGTAATGGAAGCTGTCTGCATCATGAAAGGTCTGAAACCAGAAAAGAAAGCAGACGCCAGTGGAAAAATGGTGGAAGATTATTGGCCAACGGCTAAAAAGGTTATAATGATGTTGCAGTTCAACCATTCATATTTTCCTATAACATTTGGTCAAAGTTTAAGATATCTCTTTCCTTGGCCCTTTTATCAGTATGTAAAGATATTCTCCTTTGTTTTTTGCACAAAAAATTAAGCTGAGTTACAGTAGATCTGTGATGCCTTTGTTAAGAAACTATATATTTTAGTAGGTACAATAGTACTGAGTTGAAAATGCTGAAGGCACTTGCATGTAGTTATATAATAAGTTCTTTCTTGTCCTTGTTTCAGCCCTTATATAAACAAAATTTTACAGACTTTGTTAGCTAGTAATTTGGACCATTATTTATAATATTCCTATTTGTGTTTTCTTTCAGATGATTAGTGATATGAAATTCCTTGAAAGTCTTAAAGAATATGACAAGGATAATATACCTGCTGCAATAATGAAGAAAATCCGTGCAAACTATATCAGCAATTCTGACTTTGACCCTTCCCTCGTAAAGAACTCGTCATCAGCGTGTGAAGGTCTGTGTAAATGGGTGCGTGCAATAGATGTGTATGACGGGGTGGCTAAAGTGGTAGCACCAAAGAAAGAAAGCTTAGATAAAGCTGAAGCAGAGCTTGCTGAGCAGATGGCAAAGTTGAACGAGAAAAGGGCGGAGCTAAAAGCTGTTACTGATAAAATGGAAGCTCTTCAGGAGGACCTTGAAAGGAAACAGAGCGAGAAACAGGTTAGTGGGTAAATTACTTGCTGATAGATTGTTAAAACATTCTATATTCAGTTCTGTTTAAGGAATGTTTACTAAACTCTTAGCTTAGTTGTTTTGAAAACAAAATCTATGTAGAATGTCTCAATTTCACATCTCTCACTGGGCTACATTGAAGTTCCAAATGATTTGTACTTTGAATCCAAATACAAAATTTAAGTCAAAAGAGTATTGACCATTTTAAAACTTCTGTATAATTTATAATTGATGTTGTTTGTAGAATTTAGAAGACAATATAGCATTAACCAAGGTGAAGATTGAGAGAGCAGAGAAGCTGATCAGTGGACTAGGGGGTGAAAAGGAAAGATGGACCAAGGTATGTGTGCTAAAATTTATTTCCGCTAATAAACCAAACAAATAGGTGGTCCTTAAAAGAAATTCATCTTAAAAGCTGACCATTTTTGTTCTAAATTTAAGACATCGGTTCTTTACAGCTGCAATTAAATATCCACTCATTGTGAATGTAAAGTTTTTATCTTGGATGTATGATTTAATTTTGGAAAAATATATCTGAATATACAAGAAGACACCTTTGTGATGGGTCCAAAAAAATAATTCTAACACTATCATAATGTTTATGTTTGTGATGTTACAGAATGTGGAAGATCTAAGTGAGACATATGATAACATTGTGGGTGATGTATTACTGTCGGCTAGTGTTGTGGCGTACCTTGGACCTTTTACTCTCGCTTATAGACAGGTAAACCTTAACATAACAATTATAAGCTAATAAGTACAGTATTTATTATGGCAACACTTCTTGCCAAGCACAGTCTTTCCTGTGAGCCTCTTTGTTATTGTTTGTTTGTGACCAGCTGAGACAGTTGTTAGTGTGTGGCCTTTCGTATTTTCTCTTGACGATTTCTAGGTGAGAGACAGTGGCATGATACAAGAAATCTGATAGTAAAACCCTAGATTTTTCTGAATAGACTTGGTGGTTTTTAATTGCCTGGTGTACAGCTCTAATACATGCAATACAACAGTACTGCCGGGGTACCATCCAGTTCATCTCTAGTACAGTGGAAACACTGAAAAGCACTCCAGTAATGACAAAGTGCTCTAACGAAGAATTGAACCAGAGTTTCTCTCTATCCATAGCCAAGAGCATTATCAACTTGACTATATATTGTGACACTTGTATTTATTTCAATTATTTAAATTGGTTACTTCCAATGGTTGAAAGCAGAAATTAAGCCCTACCTAAAATGTGTACGCCACAATTGATGTAACTATTGTTTTGTGCATATATGTATTCTTGTAAATTTCTGTATATATTATATTTCATGTTAATGTGGACCATATTGAAAATTGGTCTAGAACCAAATATGTTATCCACTATAAATAAAGTCGTTATTATTATTATTATTATTATTATTATTATTATTATTATTATTATTATTATTATGCTTTATATTAACAGTAATACATATGAGGTTCCAGATTCATGCAAGGTATAAAATATGTCTAAATATTAAATATATATTTTATTATACTACAGGAATGTTTGAAGGAATGGTATGATTTATGTAAGGATAAAGGTATTCCACTGTCGGAACAGTTCTCACTCCACGGTACACTCGGTGATCCCGTCAAGATACGAGATTGGCAGATTGCTGGTCTTCCTGTAGACAAGTAGGTTACCTGTTTTCATTAACTTTATTTAATCAGCTTTTATCCTGATCTATGCCATTTCCAGTTAGGCTGGCCTTAATGCATTCATTTATATGCGCTGCCATCTACTGATGCGGAGACATATAGCGATGCACCGGTCCTTCAGTTCATTCGTTACAAAATGATGAAACTCAAATATTTTTGTCTTGAAATCCATCTATGCATTGCTTTCAAACTCGGCATACTTGTTTACCATCATGAACCTATTACATTATAAAAGCGATGCAACACTATCAAACATTTCAACAGAATTATGGCCCCTAAATTACTTAGCTATTTGTTATGGAACGGGGCATAAGTGGTTTACTGAAGGCGTTCTTGTTCTTTTTAAGATACCCCACATTCTGACAAAAATGATTTTGGAGACATTTATTTTTTTACAGCAAACTGCAGATACCTCGACAGGCAGATGGTTTGAATTTTATTAATGTTTGTAAGGTAGTTGGAAACTTTGAAGTCTGGTTGTATATGATTAAAGAATTATAAACTGTCAAATAACTGACTCGTAAATCGAATATAACAACATTATGGAAAATTTAAAATGGATGTAACTTAAGTATACTTGATTCTCATCGACTCGATCCTTCTCATCGACTCGAGCCCTAATTGTTTTGGTCAAATATACACACGTACGGAGATGGTTCTTATCCAAAACGTGTGAAAATCTGCTGGAAGTCTTATTTCTGCCACATCAGCAAAAAAAATGTGAATGAAAACAACTTGTAATCGTTCTGTGGTCACCAATAGCAACCAACCATAAAATTCCATTTCGGTAAGCACCAACGCCTAAGTTTTTTTACCATGGGGTTCTGTTGTTGACGATTTTTTTGTCAACAGACTCGTTCACATTGATTAAAGTCGGTAAATATCATCTAAGATGATTTAACTTGATGTCACAACTGTGTTTTGTGAAGTGTTTTCAGTCTATGGGTTAAATACAGACTGACCAATCAGAGAGCTCGAGTCGATGAGAAAGTTTCAGAATGACGCAGGCTCTTGACTGGTTCTTGCTTTATAGCAAATATTTTACAATAAAAACTTTTTAATGGAAAAACTATTGTTTTTTCATAAGGTTAAGTAATTTCTCAGTTAGTAGAAATAAAATTGTTTAAAGAGTAAATTGTAGGAAGTGTGCATGCAAGACTTTTAGCTCTAAGGGGCTCGACTCCACGAGAAAGCAGTATATATGAAATTGAAATATATCCTGATGAAGGGCATGGGCCTGAAAATTCGATTTACGAGTCAGTTATTTGTTATACAACGTACATTTCTTTCCTATGAGAGACAATTAATATAATATATAAACTGTCAGCCTGATCATATTTGTAATGTATTTTTGTCTTGATATTACAGTTTTTCAGTAGACAATGCTCTGATAGCAACAAGTGCTAACCGCTGGCCATTGATGATAGATCCACAAGGTCAAGCTAATAAATGGATCAAGAATATGGAGAAATCTAATAAACTTGAAGTCATTAAACAGTCAGATCCTAACTTCACCAGAGCCCTCGAAAATTGTGTTCAGGTAAATAATTGTCCATAATACATGCTTCCACATACAATGCACTGAGTGGGAGATGCATGTTAATTTTGTGCCAGATGTCTGGATGGATTTTTTGTCACAAAGCTTGTCCTTGTTCTCCTTAACCATTGGCCAGATTTCAATGAAACTTTATATGAATTCAAAGTACCAAGTCTAGTTAAAGTTATGCATGTTGTCATGAATTTAAGGTCGGATGAATTTTTCCAAAGTTACGGATCCCATTTTGCAGGAGATAAACATGATTGCCTCAAAAACCTTTCTAATATGATATGAATGTAACATTCCATGGTAGATTTATAATTTTGTTGATTTTAATTCTAATGTCTATAATTTATATATATTAATTTATGTCATTCAAAGGTCAATAAACAACGGAATTTTCCTTACTTGACCCTCAGCATTTAACCTTAGGATTTCGAGATTAATATCAAAGGTCATTTAAGAATTTAACCAAAAATTAAAAAAGTATAATTCAATATTGATATACCTGTACATATATTGTTATTATAGTTTGGGAATCCATGTTTATTGGAGAATGTTGGTGAGGAACTAGATCCTATATTAGAGCCAATCCTACTGAAACAGACATTCAAACAAAGTGGATTAGATTATATGAGGATCGGTGATCAAGTAGTTGAATACAGTAAAGATTTCAGGTTTTATTCCACGTCAAGATTACGCAATCCTCATTATCTACCTGAAGTTTCTGTCAAGGTAAGTCATTTTAATGTTTTGTTCTTTTTTTACTTAACCCTTTACTCCATTGACGCCCTTTATAGCGAGAATTTTCGAAGACAAAAAGTGAATCTATTGTCGTGACGGGATCGTTTGTGTCTGCTGAGTCATTTTCTCAAATACTATTAAAGTATCCATTTAAAATCAACATAGTTCTTCACCATCACATATTGAGTCCATATTGACAAGGCTGATAACCCTGTGACATGTATTTAATGAATGATCTGCCCTTGTTAATCTTTAAGTAAGTCTTAGAATTTTCACTCACAAATGAGCAAGGGTACTATCAAAATTGAGAAAGTTGAGCGGCCAGCACTTGCAGGCATGTTCTTGTTCAATAATTAATTTATTCAAAGGTAAAGTGTCCTTTTCGGATGTTTAACTGTAATACAAAATCAAGATTTTCTGTAGAAACACTAAACATTACTAAGTATTTGAGAACTTAACTTTATCATCTCTCCTCATGATTGACATAACTTAATTTAATGATCACCCTCTTAGGTAACATTGCTGAACTTTATGATCACCCCTCATTATTCTAGGTAACATTGCTGAACTTTATGATCACCCCTCATTATTCTAGGTAACATTGCTGAACTTTATGATCACCCCTCATTATTCTAGGTAACATTGCTGAACTTTATGATCACCCCTCTCGGACTGGATGATCAGTTGCTGGGTATTGTTGCTGCCAAAGAGAAACCAGAGCTGGAAGAAAAGAAGAACAAACTGATTTTAGAGAGTGCTCACAATAAGAGACAGCTGAAAGAGATAGAAGATAAAATTCTAGAAGTACTCTCTGAATCTGAGGTAGGTTAAATCATTGAAGTGCTCTCTGAATCGGAGGTAGGTTAAATCATTGAAGTGCTCTCTGAATCGGAGGTAGGTTAAATCATTGAAGTGCTCTCTGAATCTGAGGTAGGTTAAATCATTGAAGTGCTCTCTGAATCTGAGGTAGGTTAAATCATTGAAATACTCTCTGAATCTGAGGTAGGTTAAATCATTGAAGTACTCTCTTAATCGGAGGTAGATTAGATCATTGAAGTACACTCTGAATTGGAGGTAGGTTAAATCATTGAAGTACTCTCTTAATCGGAGGTAGATTAGATCATTGAAGTACACTCTGAATTGGAGGTAGGTTAAATCATTGAAGTACTCTCTGAATTGGAGGTAGGTTAAATCATTGAAGTACTCTCTGAATTGTAGATAGGTTAAATCATTGAAGTACTCTCTGAATCTGAGGTAGGTTAAATCATTGAAGTACTCTCTGAATCTGAGGTAGGTTAAATCATTGAAGTGCTCTCTTAATCGGAGGTAGGTTAAATCATTGAAGTACTCTCTGAATCAGAGGTAGGTTAAATCAGTGAAATACTCTCTGATTCAGAGATAGGTTAAACCATTGAAGTACTCTCTGAATTGGAGGTATGTTAAACCATTGAAGTACTGAGACTTGGAAAAAGAGATACATTACTGCCGAGATTAATGATGTGAACAACATGTTTGGACTATTGTAAGTTAACCATTCTTCGTTCAAAACATTTGATGCAAACAAGTCTGAAATTATCACCAAAAAGACTGTAGTTTTTTTGTTGTCGCATTTCTTAGCATATAAGTATGTCATGAAAAACTTTAATTTTTATAGAAATGTCATACCAAAACTTGTTAAATGATAATAGAAAAGAGTAATATATTATAAAATTTGATGTTTATCTATATTCCATTGTAGGGTAATATTCTAGAAGATGAGACTGCTATTGAAGTTCTATCCTCAAGTAAAGTGTTGTCCCTGGAGATCTCTGAGAAGGAAAAGATTGCTTCTCACACAGAGAAAGAAATTGATGACGTTAGAAATGGATACAAGCCGGTAAGTATCAATATACTGTTATTTGAAGTTTGTAAGATATTTCAGAAGTTAGTCTGTTTATTAGTATTTTGATGAATTCATAGGGCAACATTTTTTATACTCATACAAAGATATAATGTTTGGCTAACAAATTCAACAATGATAATTAATGGAACAACTTTCTCGTATGATAATTGACTTATTTCATGGTCTTTTTATTTCAGGTTGCTAAGCATGGCAGTATACTATTTTTCACCATCTCAGATCTGGCAAATATAGATCCTATGTACCAATACTCACTGTCATGGTTCATCCACCTGTACCTACAGGTACGTACATATCAGGCCTAAGACTACAGTTAATTTTGCTCTATGTTCTATATAAATGTTTGTCATGATACAAAAATTAATCGATGATTCAGGTCAAAATTCTTACTTGAATCCTGTTGAACTATCCTAGAGACAAAATTCTGACCAAAAAAATGGGCATCAATACCTGCATTCTTAAAAGTTATTGTTTATCAACAGGCGTACCCCTACGCCATGTGTAGTATTCGGCTCATTTTCACAAATTGAGGACCGCATGGAAACCACTGGTTTATAAAATCTAGCATTCAGATTATATCAAATCTGCTATTTTTTACTTACTTTACATGATTTTAATCTAAAATTCACATTGTATGCATAGTGTTCATTCAACTTTCAACCAATAACCACCATCAAACAGGGGCTCTATTTTCTGTGTAGGCACTTCCGTATTTTGGGTAACGGCAGCCTATTTACTGCAGTCTTAGGCCTATATATATAGTGCATTTGTTGAGTGCCGGATTGTGTGATACATTGCTCTATCAACAGTACTGTTTATGCCTCCAAATGGATATTTTGTTATTGCCCGCCAAAGTCAAGGGGATATGGCAACAGGCTCCGCGAAATCTGTCAGTCCTTCAGTCCTGAATGAAATTTTCAAATTGGACTGACATAAAATCCAGTATTTTTCTATTAGACGAAGAGAACATTCACTCATTTTGTGGATACCGAATAGCAAGTTTTTATAAAAAAATCACAGAGCCTGCATAAACATCACAAACACCTTACATTGTTAAAGTCATGTAATAGTCTCTAACATTTCAACTGATTAATTTTTAATAATAAACTGGGAAGTGTTTGTTGAATGCAGTCTAGTTTATTATCATTTTATTTCTATATTTTCAGTCAATCATCAACAGTGAACCATCTAATATTCTAGATGAGAGAATTGAACATCTAAACAATCATTTTACATACAGTATATATAAGAATGTATGTAGATCATTGTTTGAGAAGGACAAACTACTCTTCTCATTTGTTCTATGCATCGGAATTGCCAAGGCCGAGTAAGTATGACATTCTGAATTTTACTTCTTTTTTTTAAAATACTAAAAAATGATTTTTTTCTGCCAAAACTGGAAAGTTTTTTATGTAAAAAATGGATTATTGACTAAGTTATTGTCATTTGAAAATTCTTGAATTTTAAGTTGATCAAATTTCTTTGAAATTAAACTTTTCCGAGAACTGATTAATTAAAATTTAAAAAAATCTGTGCTTTGCTCCATCATTAATGAAAAACAATGATTGATCTTACAGGGGAATTATTGATGACCAAGAGTGGAGGTTTTTGTTGACTGGAGGCGTAGCCTTGGAAAATCCCTTCCCTAATCCCGCCTCCGCCTGGCTATCTGACAAATCATGGGCAGAAATTGTCAGATGTACAGAGCTTCCAGCTTTCAAAGGATTCATGGATCAATTTAAAGAACAGGTACATATTTGGTTGATATTGTAGAGATAAGGATTCAGCTACATTAAAAAAGTGCTGATTAATTTGCATTCGGTAGCATAGGGCAATGACATGGTTACACTTATAATTCTGTGATTTGTTGTGTGTTTCTGTCGATATCAAAAACATTTGTATCAAAAAAATCCTAGTATTTGTCTTGCAGTAAAACTTGCATAATATACAAGAGCGAGCCTCATGCCATATTGTTTTTGTTGACAAGTTTAATAATATACGTAATTAGCACAATTGAAGATTTCATTTATCACATAATCTCATAGAACACTATTGTTCAAAATGATGCTGTGCACCACATAGGTTTCATAAAAAAAATTGCGGTACAGCCAGTGGGAAATCATGAGGACAATTGTATTATCCTGACATTGTGGGCCAACCAATGTATGGATGGACTGACATTGCGTCAGGCTAATTTTTTAAATATTTATTTAACCGTCTGGGAGTGCCGAACTATATGTGCTAAACTGTATGTGAGGCACAGCCCTACGACATGCTGGACCGCAGGTTATGTGATAAAGTATGCTAATTACTTGTTCAGTTAAGATGTGCATTTGTTTTATTTGTGCATAATATATAAGTTTATATATTTATACATGTCCCCATATTTCAGTTACCTGCCTGGAAGAAACTCTATGATTCACATACACCTCAGTCAGAACCACTTCCCAAACCATGGGAAGATAGAGTAACAAAACTACAGAAATTGATTGTTCTTCGATGTCTTAGACCTGATAAGGTAAATGCTGTATACCTAACTTGCATAATCATTAAAGAAGATAGATGCATCAATAATTTTATTTTCCCCCCCCCCCATCTTTGAGGATGCGGTATATTGCATTTCACACGATGTCTACTAGTCATTCTATGGTGGGTAACCCTAAATGTTACCTTTCAATAACTGAAGAACATATGGCCTTAGGATTCTCATACTTTATGGCGAGGTTAGTGAGAGTTTTGTCATCATTAGTACCTTTTGATATTGAGGTCAGTAGTTCAAGGTCACCATGACATATGGATCACTGGTTATTGAGCTGTTATGAGGGCATACATGGTTTTCAAACATTTCTTATGTATGATCTGAGAAGTATGATAATATTTTGTAAAATAGTGATTACAGTACATGTGGTCGTTGGGTTTTTTTGGCTTAATAATCGTCAACATTTGAAACAGACAATTGCAACAGTGAGCTAACTTCCTGTTTTGAATTGCCAGTAATGTATCTTTTATATTATTTTGTTTGACAGATGGTGTCAGCAGTACAGAACTATATACTAGGTGTGATGGGACAGCAATATATCGAGCCACCAACGTTCGACTTGTCACTTAGTTACAAAGATTCTAATTTCTCGTCGCCATTGATCTTTGTACTTTCTCCGGGTGCGGACCCTATGGCTGGACTGTTCAGATTTGCTGAAGAACAAGGTGGGTGTATGATCAGTAATGACCAGTATTAAATCATAGTGTGTATGGCGTGACCTTTCCCTCCCATGAAACATGACCCCTACTCAACAATAAATTTCAGGAATCTGACACTACATATTGCATGTTTTTGCCCAACACTGCAATGAAATATCTGAAAGGCATATGGTATTACCTTTGTTTCGGAATTGTATTTCTATTGCATAACTGGTACAGTGAAGTTCCGCTAATAAGACCAGTAAAAAAGGTGGTCTTAATAGCGAATCGGTCTTATTAGCGGACCCTTTTAGTTCTAAATTTAATACTGTGGGACCTTAAACTGGCAAAAATCTGCATGCTTTCAAAATAATCAAAGTGGTCTCATTAGCGGAGCTTTACTGTATTACCATATATAATTATCAATTAAAAGCCTTGATCTTCTGCTTGCAGAAATATTTTTTGGTATGGTTATGTATGATAATGATACATAATTACACAATGCATGCATAGCATGAGAACTGTCCATACCCTACACATTTCCAATTTTCCTGTATAAGGTACCGGGGTATGACCTGGTTGAGGAAGAGACCTATGTACACAACCTCTCTAATACTCATCCCCCACCCATCCATCCAAAGCATGCACTACTAGTTGAACTACTCACTACAGGCACTTGATGTGTGCTTCTCAAAGTGTTGTTTAAAAATAAAACAATGATTGCAAAAAACCCCACCATGACTGTGATCAAGTGTTCACATGTTACGTGTTTATCATGTTTCCATATCATATGTGTTCAACATGAATCTAATATGTGTCCCTGTCTTATGTGTCTATCATGTGTCCATGTCTTATGTGTCTATCATGTGTCCATGTCTTATGTGTCTATCATGTGTCCATGTCTTATGTGTCTATCATGTGTCCATGTCTTATGTGTCTATCATGTGTCCCTGTCTTATGTGTCTATCATGTGTCCATGTCTTTCATGTGTCCATATCTTATTTGTCTATCTAGTATCCATATCTTATTTGTCTATCATTTGTCTATGCCTTATGTGTCTATCATGCATGTGTCCATGTCTTATGTGTCTATCATTCATGTGTCCATGTCTTATTTGTCTATCACATGTCCATGTCGTATTTGTCTATCATGCGTCCATGTCTTATGTGTCTATCATATGTTCATGTCTTAAGTGTTTATCGTGTGTCCACATCTGATGTGTTCATCATTTGTCCATGTCTTATTTGTTCATCATTTGTCAATATCTTATATGTTCCTCATGTGTCCATGTCCTATATATTCCTCATGTGTCCATGTCTTATGTGTTCATCATGTCCCAATATCTTATGTGTTCATCATTTGTCCATATCGTATGTGTTTATCATGTGTTTATCATATGTCCATATCATATGTGTTCATCATGTGTTTATCATGTGTCCATATCATATGTGTTCATCATATCATTGACTTAGAATTAGAAGGTCGTAAGTGCCACTTACGACCTTTTAAGATTCATACATGTTTAGAATAAGCATCACAAGGCGCTTCTTATGAGCCCATTTTCATCAAATTTGAACTTGTCATGTTGACCAAAATGAAGTTGTAAAAGTTTGTTTTACCATAAGTAAAGAGTAAATGACAGACAGTTTTTCCGTGTTTTCTCAAAATATCGATTTGGTAGTTACGACCTTCTAATTCTAAGCCATCAATATGCCCATATCTTATGTGTTCGCCATTTGTCCATGTCTTGTTTTATTTCAAGTACTTCAGTGTTTGTTTGTGTGGCTGCCTACAAATATTCAAATTAGCCTATAATTATGGTGGAACTAATTTTTTGTTCAAACTATGAACAATGGACACCAAATTTGCAGATTTTGCTTCAGTTTATTTAAATATTTTGATTATTATGTACACAGACCTTTTATCAACCCTTTTCTTCATAGCTCCGTCTTCCGATACAGGTAAATAGGGTCTACCGGTAAATAGGTTAGGGGTCTACAGGTAAATTGGTTTTGGGATCTACAGGGTTAAGGTTAATTTTTCTGGGGGGGGGTTTGTTCTCTGAATATGAATACTGTAGAAATGGGTCTGGAGGCTTTGATTCACAATTTCAAACAGATAAATTGAATTCATTTTCTGCATATTACTGATAAGATGTTGGTTCATAGCTTGTATTTCAGAATAGTTTTATATTTTGATTGTCGGTGGGCTACTGTATTTATTTTTGTAATAACCTGTTGGCTTTATGTCAGACTATGTGTGTGTCATTGCAGATGTTTTCTACTCACTATGTACTATAATTAATATATTAATATAATCAATTAATATTGTTGATTTGGCCTTTTCGGTGACTGGCTGTCGATATCTGTTTTACAGAGTTCTGTGCTAAAGAGTTCACTGGTCAATGCAATCACTTTTGTAAAAAATAAATAGAATATTTTAAGGTCACTGAAACTGGTCAATCCATGATATATTATGATGTATTACAGGTATAATATATCTAATAATTTTCTAGTTCCAACCAATAATAATAATTATATAACAATAAATAATACTTTTCAACTTTTCCTAGATGTGAAATAATATGTGACATTATATAACATGCCATCTATTCATCAACCCAGGTAAAATAACACGAGTGATATCCCGTCAGTCGACCATACATAGTGAAGTGGGCGAACGATCTAAGTCAAATACTGACCTCAAACCAAAATTGCCCTCCAAACTTGTGGCTAATGTCAAAGGTGGAGGTCAAATGTCTGCAGCCGATCTCCGTCGACGACGAGTCTCGGCCATATTTGGAGGCGATAAGGCAAATGAAGAGCAACTTGCGCGTAGGTTCAGACAAACGACGTAGCTCTCATAATGTCGTACACTATATATATCTATATGTGCGCACACAATGCCTCTCTTACATATATATTCTATTTTTAGTTGCTGTCTGTTGGCCTATTTTACATAAGCCTATGTTCCAATGTTGTGTGTAAAAACGCTTATGAAATCTATTACTATATTCTTTCAATGTGTACTAACCAAAACATAATCTTATTTCTCAATTCAATAGGTTTCTGAGACCTAGGGGCATCCTTCTCAAATATTCTAAGACTTAGATCGAATGTTGGCAAAATGTAGAATTATTAGATTTCTGGTCCATCAAATCTACACCAATGAAATGTATTTTGTCTGTATACTTCTTCTTAACAACAGTTTTATGCTCTTAACAAAGTCAGTACATTCAAAATATCACAGGAGCAAAAAGATTTTACAGGAGTCTGAGACCAAGCTTCAAGTCTAATATTCAAGTCTAAATTTCAGTCTTAAAATGTTTGTGAATTAAGTCCCTTGCTTCCATGATGACTACCTTGCATTTGAGTTTGCAAGTCTGTCTCATATATGACTACCTTATTAGCATATTGTATATAGGGTGTTTTTTTGCACAGTGAAAATCTTATTTTATTTTTTGTTTCTAAAATATTAACAGAATTATGATTGACATGTAGCAATGAGATTTCAATGTTTCTGATTCCAAACGGCCATTAGACCATTGTGCAAAGAAAAATCCTGATAAACATTACTTTCATTCTCATTATCAAATATTGTATAATTTTTCACATGATAAAACCATTCCAGTATGCTTGAAAACTTGACAATAAAGTATAATAGTATGCCCATAAAGATAAAATAAAGCCTGGAAAATTTGGAATATTTAACAAATGAATTAATCAGATGAGATGTGCCAGATTTAACAGTGATGTTTTTTTTGTGTACAAAACTGACCACATTTGTTAACTGTAGTAATGTGCATCTCTGCAGCTCAGTGGTTAGTACACTTGCAATCTAATCTGGCAACCTGTTCAAATCCAGTTGGAGGCACACATATATATGTATATGCCTGCCATATTTCAGCAGAAAGCTGATTGGCAAAAATCGGCTATCCTCGGCTTGACATGTGATCAATTTTGCAACCATGTTTAAAGTATAAACATCACATTTAGACCCTGGGCGCACTATGGTGTGTTGTATGCTTGGAATGGTTTTATCATACTCCCATCATATATCTTCACCCCACATATATAGTAGATGTATAAACTGTTCACAAGCAGTGTTGTCACTCTTTTTAAATACCGTAAAGATTATACACCAGTCAGTTGCATCCACCACCCCACCCTGGCTGTTGAAAACTAAATATTTCCCTGGGGTATTGGCTTAGAGAAAAAATTCCCAACATTTCCCTAGTACGGGTAGCTAGAAGGTAAAAACATGGCTGTTTCCTTGGCTATCCACAGCCCATCCCCGGGGCTGGGAGGGTTTAGATGCAACTGACTGGTGCATTACTGTAAGGTTTGTGTTCATTCTACACTGGTTAGAATAATCAAGACAATTGGAGTGGAAAATTTACCCGGCAACTAAGTCTGGCATATTGCCTGGCAATTTTGTCTGACAGGCTACATGGCAATTGCACCTGACAGATTCCCTGGTTACTTGTCTGACTAATTCATGGCAACTAAGCCTTGCAGATTGCCTGGCAACTATGTATTGCAGATTGCTTGGCAACTAGGTCTTGCAGATCGCCTTGCAACTAAGTATTACAGATTTCTTGGCAAACAAGTCAGACAGTTTACACTTTACATGACAACTTAGCCTTGCAGATTGTCTGTCAACTATGTCTGGCAGTGAGGAATTCTAGTTGTATTATGTTGTTGTGATGTCAATCACCATATAATGAATATAAATATACGGTTGCTATGGAGAAACACCTATGGAAATATTCTTTCTTGAAACTTGTTCTACTTTGACCTTGATCTACTGTTGTTTATCTAGACGTCAGTAGAAGTAAGTACCTGTAATATTAGCATGCATGTCTATCTATTAGAAGTTGCTGTGACTTTAGGTTATCTATGTTTCTATGAAAATAAAACGCGACTCTAGATTGGTTAATTTGACTAGTAGTGACACGTTTTGATTGGTTCCAAAATTAATAACATAATTATGAATTCATAGTACATGTACTGGTAGGTAAAGAATGAAGAATTAAAAACATGATTATAAAGACTTTGTTATTTGCTGTTTATTGACATATCATGGATAGGTTTGTTGTACATTGTGTCTAGTTTGTTACCAATCAAATGGCTTGGCACTTGTGATCTTTTATGTATATAAGCTATAGTCATGAAACTTTGCAGAAATGTCTGTTAGCTTGTGAAATTTTGAGTCAGAGGTTTAAAGTTTCTGCAGAGTTGATGCCCTTGTTTGAAAACTAGATATTTCTACATTTCTTATTCTATTGTAGATCAATGTGTGTTTTATTTTTAATTTAGTTTTTAGATAGTTCATATCATTTGTGTAGTTATGTTTAGTTACAGTTTTCATTGTACCATGGTAATTTGAAAAAAACTTAGCCATTTTATTTGGTTACCCATAAACATTCAGAATACTGGTGTCAACAACGAATATGCTTTAAAGAGAAGCAATATCTTGCTTTCATGGCAATTAGTGTTTGCTTAATTGATAAAAGAATGGACCATTGAAAAGGTGGTGTTGTTATCTTGGTAGTTTGGAAACCACCACCCATAGGCATTACACCATTATTTATAAAATGCCTCTGCAACAGGTACTGTAAGAATGTTTTTGTACATTAAATATGTCTTAGTTGCATGTATGTTTTATTTGCTTATCTGTATAACAATATGTTGCTTTCATTAGTTTGTAAATATCACACATTGATTATTTGTATCACATACCAGTATTTATTTTTTTCCTTAGTATTTTGTAAGATATCACAATTTTTGGGGAACCATTAAGTCATATTTTTGTATTATATTTTCCTTATTTTTATTTTATTTCTTGTAGTTTTACGTATTATTCTGAAACCATATCTTTAGAATTTTGTTTAAGATATTTGCAGAATAATTACATGGTTGATTACTTCAATAGTGTAGCTATAGTTTAGTAAAACTGATTTGTTTAGGCTGTGATAAAAACAAAATATTTCTGCCAATTATTTGGGATTACAATCAATTCAACTAACCAAAAGTAAATGCAACATTTGATTAATACATTGTTAAAACTTAATTAATGAGTTAGTTGTGATGTACATGATTGTGTTTTGTAAAAAGTAGAGCTAGATTTAATAACTCAGCACATTAGTCACTTCATGATGAATAAGGCAATGGATTCTGGAAAATTCTTGCAATGCATTCTGAAACATTCTTGCAATGCATTCTGGGAAATTTATACAATGCATTCTGGGAAATTCATGCATTGCAAATTCATACAATGCATTCTGGGAAATTCATATAATGCATTCTGGACAATTCATTCAATGCATTCTGGGAAATTCATTTAATGCATTCTGGAAAAATCATACAATACATTTTTGGAAATTCATGCGATGCATTCTTGAGAAAACTCATGAGGACTCATAGTTCAATATCTTTGTTTCCTTTCTCAATTCTATGTTCTCTTGATACAGGTATGGGCAGTAAAGCACTTCAGACTATATCCCTGGGTCAAGGTCAAGGTCCGATTGCCGAGAAGATGATAATGGAAGCAGTAGAAGCTGGTACCTGGGTGGTCCTACAGAACTGTCATCTTGCTGCTTCCTGGCTCGGTGAACTGGAACGTATCTGTGAAACGGTTAGTGGGCCTTTTAAAGTTTATAATCATATCTTCTACTTTAACCCTATGCTCTGTAGATACAACATTTGCCAATTATTGGTATGGAAGGGAGACAGAAACAGACTTCAAAATACAACTTATCAAGGGAGTTGACTATTGAAATTTTTCTGAAGTGTGTTCAATCAAATTATGCATAGTTGTTGCTAGGACACTGCAGGTAAATGTATTACAGATTTTTAATGTAAAGGGTTGATACAACAAATATTTATCAGTGTTACTATGGTTACAGATTATCACAGATCCTGCTCAGACCAAGCCAACATTCAGACTATGGTTAACCAGTTATCCCTCCCCAGATTTCCCCGTGTCAGTGCTACAGAACGGGGTGAAGATGACAAACGAGCCACCGAAAGGTTTGAGAGCAAACTTACTGAGATCCTACCTCAATGATCCAATCTCAGACCCAACCTTCTTCAATTCTTGCAATAAACCAAAGGTATGTATAAAGTCAAGTCAAACTGATAGCAATAAATTTGAATATGATTTCATTTGTATAACAACATTGACAGACATAAAACTATTGTGTTGTTTTTGGGGTTTTTTATGCTCCCCAAAGAAAGCTTTGTGTCTCCTTCCATCTGTCCATTATACTTTTATCTAGAGCATAATTTGTTATAAAGAATTACTGGAATTTGATTTAAACTTCATGAGGCCGCTACAATATGTTCCTCACTAGGTGACAAATATCTTAACCACTCCCCCTTCTGTTTAATTTTTGTGTTGAGCTACATACAAAACAAAAAACAATCAGAATTGTAAGATATTGAACCTACACTACCACAAGAACGAAACTGACAAAGTTGTAATTTACAGGGTTCATATACAGGCCTTGAAAAGTCCTTGGATTTGATATCAACCTTGAAAAGTTCTTGACAGTAAAATGTCTCACTATGAATGGTTCTATGTTTTTCAGGTGTTTGAGAAGTTATTGTTTGGTCTGTGTTTCTTCCATGCCCTCGTACAAGAAAGACGAAAGTTTGCTGCTCTCGGTTGGAATATACCATATGAATTCAACGAGTCAGACTTGCGTATATCCGTCCGTCAACTTGAGGTAAATACATTCTTAGCACTCGTAGCTCTTCTAGAAGGAGGTGTATAATTATAGCTGATGCTTCATATGTCCTTTATAAGAATCCATCATGAGCTAAGTAGGATAAGGATATTTCACCCAAGGGGTCTGATTTCACCATGGATGTGGAGGATGTTATCGTTTATTTTACTATGTCCATAAAAGAAATGAAGCCATGTTTATAAGCTAACAAAATTGGGAACCGCTACATTCTTTTTTCGATGGATTGTGGAATTATGGCCCTTATTTTTCTGAACTTTCCATTTCATCTGTTTGTGACTGTTCAAACTATCTGTCAAACTGTTCTAATATATGTATACAGTCCTACCTGCCTTAACGGTCACCTTTAATCGGCGGTCACCTGGTGTAAACGGTCAGTTTCTGACGCCCCCAACGAAATTTGTTCTATTTTACACGTTGGTTTAGCGGTCACCTGCTGTCCGCGGTCAGCGGTCACCAAAAGTGCTTCCCAAATACTCATTGACAATATGGCCCCTATTAGGCGGCCAGGCGCCGATCCGGCGGCCATCTATATAGCTTGAATCATCCGCGGTAATTTCAAACCCGTGTCAAACTTGACATGAAAAATAACTTGTTAATTACGTAAGGCAGTCGAAGTACTCGGGTTTTTCCGTTGACCGCAGATTGATGACACGCAATATTTTCACACGTTTCATTTCGATTTAATTTACACAGTTATATAATTATGAATAGATTACCACTGTCTAGACGCAATATAAGCTTTATATTTCAATCGAACCAAAAAGGATTGTTTAAATTTCATTAAACGGCTCACGCCCGGTTCCACCTCGGAGTGACCATTTTTTACATCATTTAAATGTTAAAATCCTTAAAATATTACCAATCGATTTGGCTGTGGATCGATATTTTGTGACAACAACCCTGTATATTACATATTCCGGAAGCGAGGGCAACAAAATGTGCCCCCTGTTGTGTAATCACAAGGTCCATGTGCCCCCTGTTGTGTAATCTCCAGGTTCAGTTTACACTTGATCTAATCATCCAGATGTATGTTTTACAGCGTCTGAATGATGCAGATCAAGGTGTCTGTGCCCCTTGATCAATGTCACTACAGCGCTTGAATTAACAGATTAAAAATTTTGACATGAATTTGAAGAAAGTAAATTTTCTTATTGACATGTTTATTTGTTATAACAGTAAACTGATTATGTAACGCTACAATTTTAATGATATCAAGCCTGTCTGGTTTTCAAAGAAAAATGTTAAAAAAAGAATTTGTCATTCAAAATTGAAAAAAAATCTTCTCAAGGCGGACTTTTAAATTGTCTATTTTTGCAAGTTGAATTGTTCAAATAAATTTTCTAAAACGTACGGGCGCAATAATTTGCAAGATTTTTATTATTTAAAAAAATGATCTGAACCTGTGAACACTACTGTCTAAGATAAAACCATGCATGGCATATGTAAAACAACAACCAGTTGCATCCACGCCCCAACCCCGGGGATGGGCTATGGATAGCCGGGGGAAACGACCGTACATGTTTTTACCTTTCAGCTAATCCCCACTGCCGGGGAAAGGTTGGGAATTTTTTCTCCGAACCAATTCTTCGGGGACAGTATTTAGTTGTTAGGGGACGGGAAATACTTGAGGTTTTACTATCAGCTGTCCCCGCAGGGCCGTGGAAGGGCGGGGATTTTGACAATTCGAAGAAAAAATCCTGGCCCAAGGGTGGGGGTGGATGCAACTGACTGGTGCATAATTATTTCACTACTGGTCTTCAAAGTTCAAGTATTATTTATGGGTAGTCAGGAAGATTTCTTTTAAGAATATTGTGTAATTCATGTTAGTTTTTGATGATGTAGCAGTTCAAATTTATACGTTTACTTTTGATTTTAAAAGCTTAAAGTGTAGGAAATTGCATGATTTTAATTCAAAAAGTGAAAATTTCGTCGCCGGGAGGGGACACCCCTACCGCACCCACCCCAACTTAGCCTTCCAAAATGTCTTGTGCCCCCCCAGTCCAAAATTTCTGGAGCCGGGCCTGCCGGCTCGCGTATTTTAAGTTTAAAAAAGGACCGCAGTAAATCACTTTCCGTTGAGAGTGTTCTCCCCTTTGAACGACTCTTCAATATCCGATATGTCAAAACAAGATTTGTGAGCATGTTACCTCGGACTCCCGTGCATTTTACGCAACAGCTTTGAGAAAACTAAGTTCTTATCATTTTATTATGCAATTTTATACGATCTAAACGTAATAATACATTCAACGTCTGCGTAATTACGCTATATTACCGATGTCAGGTGAAAATAATGCTCGTCAAAATAACGTCTCTAGCAAATGTATGATGCGTTATTTGGTTAACCGGTTAACCGGTCGGAAGATTAAATGGTGCTAGTTATAATATATGGCTTGAGTATACATACATGTATATATTTAAAATATAACTTAAATAAAAATATATTGTTGTTTATGTGTTTTTGCTGTCTTAGTAGTAGTTGTTGTTGTTCCTGATGATGATGATGATGATGATGATGATGATAATGGAAGAGGAAGAACCCTTTACAACAAGAGGCATACTTTAAATTACCATTTATGTATAACAACCCATTATGATACACCAGGTCCTGTCTCATTAAATAAGCACAATGTATGCTCGAAACCGACCCCCCTTGCCCAGTATTCAGCCCCTCCGTTAAGTGGTCACCTGGCTTAAGCAGCCAAATTGGCTGCATCCCTTGGCTGGCTGCTTAATGCAGGTTGGACTGTAGTTCTCATATTTCTGATATCATTTTCAGATGTTCATCAATGATTATGAAGCTCCACCTTTAGAAGCTTTAACATATCTGACGGGAGAATGTAACTATGGAGGGCGTGTCACAGACGACCTTGACCGACGTCTCATCATTAGTTTACTCAACATATTTTACTGTGATGATATTATTGATGATGATAACTACAGGTTTTCAGACAGTGGGACATACTATGCACCACCTAAAGGAACGTATGATAGTTATGTGGCGTATATTAGGAGTCTTCCACTAATACCCCATCCAGAGGTACAATTTACTATTCTATTTGCTTTTTTGTTTATAATGCTAATTTTGAGTACATGCTCCCATGGAAATTTTCCAAATTACAGATTGCAATTATTTGAGGTGAGATTTGTCTCAGTTTGAGATGTTTCGGGAGATATGGGCCTTGTAATTTTATACATTCAAGTTTTCAGTGCTTTTGGATCATATATTCCACCATAACAGGGTGTCCTCCACATGAGGAGAAGTTGTCATGAACTTGGTGATGATTAAATCCATAACATCAGTTTGAGGATTTTTTCTGAATTCGTTTTTTTAGCTTCTACTAATGTTTTATTTTACTTTAAAAAATTTGGTTGTCATGGTGACAGTGTCAATTTCTTGTATTTGACAGGTGTTTGGTTTGCATGAGAACGCAGATATTACCAAAGACCAGAAAGAGACGCAGCAATTATTTGATGGTATTTTACTGACCTTACCCAGACAGGTATGTTATGCTTTCTTATTTTACTATTCAAATATCAAAACTTATTATTCTTTTTCTGCTACTTGTAGTAGTTAAATCCACTTTATATTTGATGTTTTATCATTTATCAGCCTAAAAGGCCACACAGATTCTTTTCTTTAGGTAAAAGAATATAGGATTTTTTTTGCAAATGTTGTTGTTAAGTGGACGGAGGAAAAAAGGTAAAAATGATCACTCACACAATGGCATCTGAGCCAACAGGGGTCTTTTGGCTTGTCATTCACTTGAAATAAAGTTTTAATTTTTCACCTATCTATCAAAGGGTACACCTTGTTTGTATCAAAGGGTACACCTTGTTTGTATCAGAGGGTATACCTTGTTTGTATCAAAGTGTACACCTTGTTTGTATCATAGGGTACACCTTGTTTGTATCATAGGGTACACCTTGTTTGTATCAAAGGGTACACCTTGTTTGTATCAAAGGGTACACCTTGTTTGTATCAAAGGGTACACCTTGTTTGTATCATAGGGTACACCTTGTTTGTATCATAGGGTACACCTTGTTTGTATCAACGGGTACACCTTGTTTGTATCAAAGGGTACACCTTGTTTGTATCAACGGGTACACCTTGTTTGTATCATAGGGTACACCTTGTTTGTATCAAAGGGTACACCTTGTTTGTATCAAAGGGTACACCTTGTTTGTATCAACGGGTACACCTTGTTTGTATCAACGGGTACACCTTGTTTGTATCAACGGGTACACCTTGTTTGTATCAAAGGGTACACCTTGTTTGTATCAAAGGGTACACCTTGTTTGTATCAAAGGGTACACCTTGTTTGTATCAAAGGGTACACCTTGTTTGTATCAAAGGGTACACCGTGTTTGTATCAAAGGGTATACCTTGTTTGTATCAAAGGGTTCACCTTGTTTGTATCAAAGGGTTCACCTTGTTTGTATCAAAGGGTACACCTTGTTTGTATCAAAGGGTACACCTTGTTTGTATCAAAGGGTATACCTTGTTTGTATCAAAGGGTATACCTTGTTTGTATCATAGGGTACACCTTGTTTGTATCAAAGGGTACACCTTGTTTGTATCAAAGGGTACACCTTGTTTGTGAACTTTTCTGTATTATAGTATCGGACGCTATGATTATAATCAGAATTTAACATTTTGTTGCTCAAATTGTACTCAGATTTTTTAATTATTCATTGTTCATTCTAAGAAATTGTCTCAGATTGTAGTGAATCTAGTTCATAACTTAGTTAGTATCTAGTATTAACTTGAAGGCATATTTTCCAATATATACATAATTATAATGGGTTTATGTACCATTTTGTAATTTCTTCAGCCCCTCCCTCCCTCTCCAATGTTTTATCTTGTTTCAAATCATTGATGGAAATAAAGAAAATAATTGAATTTAATAAAAGATTTGATAGAATCAACTCAGTACCGTATGTGACATAAAGTGTGTAAGTCTGTTATTTTAACCAGGTCACTATTTTATAAAAGCACTTACTGAGCATGTGACTGCTTTATTCAGTTGACCATTAACATATCTTTATAAATGACTGTTTACGACAGGTAACTGCTTAAATATGCCTCTGTAGCTCAGTCGTCTGTGCTCTTAGTGTCTAATCTGGTGACCCGAGTTCAAATCCGGGTGGAGGCACATATATATATGCCTGCCATGTTTCAGTGGAAATAAAGCAAATAAAGGCTTTGCTAAATTGAGGTGAACATATCACGTTATAAATGACCACAGAAGGCTGGTGGTTGTTTAATTCAGGTGTCCACTAACATAAGTTCAACAATTTGCTAATTATTCTTGATTAATGTACTTATATTATATTTGCATGCTAAATTAGACCAGTGACAAGGTAGACGGTTACTATATGTGTGTTTATATAGAAACACAATCACACATGGCACTGATTTGCTGTTTACTAACTTACTGTTTGCGTGACTAGACAACAACTAAATAGTCTTTTCAAATGTGGTGATATTATGCAAATTTCATTTACATTATGCACAATTAATTTGTATTGCCTTACATGTTGTACATTTGTATATGTTGTTCTTGTATTCGCCATGACGCCACATATTTATTCTGAAGGAATAGGTCCCTGCAGCCTGTCTAAGCAATTGTCTCAGAAATGGCCTTAAATCGATTAAACGCATCTCATCTGCCCATCCCTAGCCCATAATGGTGTCTTATGAATGGCCATTGGCCTATTGAAATGGTGATTGGTCGAATAAGGTGTCTTAGCAATGACCTTTGGTCCATTAAAATGTCTCCGGAATAATCTTAGGGCCAAATTCACTGACCCTAATATTTGTATTCAGAAGGGCAAGGTATAGATCAAAGCCTCAAAGCCCCTATTTGGTAGGATTGTCTGTATTGAGCATTCACTTTATATTATGAATGTATAGGGTTTTGTACTACTTGTTGACTTAATTAAGGTAGATATATCATTTTATCTGACATGTGAGTTACGGACACTGGTTTAAAACAACAGTTGTTGGTTTACATTTATGTGTCTATGGATAAGTTGTTATTGTTTTTCTTTCTACTGACCCCTAATTTGTTGATGTGTATTCTAAGATGTGTTTAAATCTAAAACTCTTTCCTTAACAATATTGACAATTTTATCTTTTATTAATCAGGAACATGTATAGAGTGGCAACATTAAACAAGACCTCACATTTCTCAGTGAGTTTTCATTATTATACAGAATATTTTCAATAATTAGTGAAAATAACAAATGTGGAGCTGGTTGTCTGATGAAAGCACATAACCAAAGGCTTGATAGTGACACGCTTGGATACTGTTTGCTTCAAGCAGACAAAGCGAAAAACATTTATATGCAAGCTGAACTTGAATGTTCACGGATAGCAGAACGTTGCAAAGCAAAGCGTTACCGGAGCAGTCTGTTGCAAAGAAAAGCGTTACCGAAGCAGTCTGTTGCAAAGCAAAGCGCTACCGAAGCGGTCTGTTGCAAAGCAAAGCGCTACTGAAGCGGTGTGTTGCAAAGCGCTACCGAAGCAGTCTGTTGCAAAGCAAAGCGCTACCGAAGCAGTCTGTTGCAAAGCAAAGCGCTACCGAAGCAGTCTGTTGCAAAGCAAAGCGCTACCGAAGCAGTCTGTTGCAAAGCAAAACGCTACCGAAGCAGTCTGTTGCAAAGCAAAGCGCTACCGAAGCAGTCTGTTGCAAAGCAAAGCGCTACCGAAGCAGTCTGTTGCAAAGCAAAGCGCTACCGAAGCAGTCTGTTGCAAAGCAAAGCGCTACCGAAGCCGTCTGTTGCAAAGCAAAGCGCTACCGAAGCCGTCTGTTGCAAAGCAAAGCGCTACCGAAGCCGTCTGTTGCAAAGCAAAGCGCTACCGAAGCCGTCTGTTGCAAAGCAAAGCGCTACCGAAGCCGTCTTTGCAACCGTCTGTTGCAAAGCAAAGCGCTACCGAAGCCGTCTGTTGCAAAGCAAAGCGCTACCGAAGCCGTCTGTTGCAAAGCAAAGCGCTACCGAAGCCGTCTGTTGCAAAGCAAAGCGCTACCGAAGCCGTCTGTTGCAAAGCAAAGCGCTACCGAAGCCGTCTGTTGCAAAGCAAAGCGCTACCGAAGCCGTCTGTTGCACAGCAAAGCGCTACCGAAGCCGTCTGTTGCACAGCAAAGCGCTACCGAAGCCGTCTGTTGCAAAGCAAAGCGTTACCGAAGCCGTCTGTTGCACAGCAAAGCGCTACCGAAGCCGTCTGTTGCAAAGCAAAGCGCAACCGAAGCCGTCTGTTGCAAAGCAAAGCGTTACCGAAGCCGTCTGTTGCAAAGCAAAGCGCTACCGAAGCCGTCTGTTGCACAGCAAAGCGCTACTGAAGCGGTGTGTTGCACAATACAATACTCAGAAGTTCTTGTTTTGTTGCCACACTATGTATAGCATTCATAAACATTTTTATGCTTTCTCTAATTATTGTTTGTTAATTTTGTAGTTTAGATCCAAAGCTCTAGTATTGCTACTTTATTTTGTTTACAAAATAATTTATAAATTTTACCCATTTTAATTCCCGCAATATTTATAGCTTGTCCCCTTGTCCCAGAATTTACACTGTTTAGACAATGTTAGCCATTATTTCCCTTGCATAGCCATAGAACTTAATTATTACATATATTTGACCGCCTGTGTTTTTGAAACACTACCATGTATTTATTATTGGCTGTATAATGCATGCATAGACAATATTTATATAAATTAGCTGCTTAGTTTGGAAATAAATATTTGTCTAGATCATGTGACTCAAGAAGAAGTCATGTGATATTTTGACATTTACCAATCATGTGACTTATATTAAGTCATGTGATTTATGCAGGCTAAGTCATATGAGGATATTTGTCATAAACTGAACGTAAGGAAACTTGTATATTTTGAAATTTCTTTCAGCCAAAGCAGAACGACAGTTGGAGCATATACAATGCTGCAAAAATTAGTAAATCGAGCAAGATTTTCCGAAAAGTACTCTATTATAGTATCTCGCATGAAGTTAATATTTATACTATATATCCATTTTAAGTATATCCACACATCTTTGTTTATAATTGCACAATCTGAATGCTTGCCCCGCCTTGGTGTATAGGTCTCGCAAATCTCTATCGATGACTGCTCATTTATAAGCTCAAAAAAAAATAGGTGCCTCAATGTCACTGCTGATCTTCTGATGTATCTTGAATATTGTATTGTAACATCAGAATCTTGCACCAGTCAATATTTTGCAAACAACAAGTTGTTCCTTACTTTATTCTACATAGTGAGATACAAGCTTTTTGCACGAAAGACTGTTACCAGTATTGTGTTTCTGATGGAACCCCTACTGGCGCCTTATATTACAGTCAAACCTCTATTATTCGAAATTGACGGGACCGAAATTTTATTTCGGATAATCCAGGGCTTCGAATAATCCAAATTCAAAGAAGACAAACATCTATTCAACTCAATAGTCTCCATCTTAGCTGTAGCCATGTAGGATACTCGTTTATGTACATGTTTTGTTGTTAATATAAATAAAATAATAAAGAAGTAAAAAGAAATTTAAAAAAAAAACCTGCGCTAATATATTTATTTATTAATTATTATATACACACACATAACACTGATCGACAACAAAATATAGTATGCAGCATAAAACATGTATGAAATTCTACATAAACAGACAAAATATGCATTCGCTGACATTACTCATCAACAAGGAAGTAGATAACATGGTATAGTATAATAAACCTATGACTATATATTTCACTTTGTAGTGGTTGTCACTGCGTTAAAAGTCATCACTGTTTATAAGAACATATTGTTAATGCAGTTTATCAAAGTTTGTCGAAAGTTTGTACATCAAAGTCAACACTCGTTAAAACATAATTAAAGTCAAACATGTTATCAAACATAATGATATGTATTTTTCACGGAATAGCAAATATTACGTACAACCGCGTTGTATTTTTCACAACTTGAGAATGTCAACACTTAATCACATCAATTAAACCCCTTGTGAACAATAGGTGCGAAAACTTTCAAACTTTGTTGGTAGAAAAATGTAATCAACTATCATTGATAATGCAAATTCGAATAATAGGGGTACGATTTGTATGAAACATTATACTCGGGACTCAAAAATTGTTTCGAATAACAGAGGCTTTTTGAAAAATAGAATTCGAATAACCCGATCGAATTTGTATAGGTTTATATAGGAAGTAAAACGGGACTGCAATTCTATTTCGGATAATACCAGGTTTTCGAATTAAAGGTTGTCGAATAATCGGGGTACAACTGTATCTAAAATTCAATAAACTATAATGTTTTAAAAAAAAATGTTGAGGTATGAACTTTAGGGACTGCAAAGTACTAGTATCTGATGTTGGTAAAATTGAGGTAAAAAATACCATTGGAAATTAGTAAAGCTATCACCAACAAAAAACTTTAAAACAATGTTAAGAAATAAAATTATAAACTGAAATATGAAAACAAAGTGAAAAGAAATGAAACAAAAGTTTGAGCAATCGTGTTTTGCAAATATTATGCATGCTACCAATCTCTGATGTCTACCTTATATTCTCAATGCCACATTTTAGTTGTATATGTATTGTATCTTTAAGCACAAACAATTGAATGCTGTTATACCTATAATTTACTCACATCATTAGTTATTCACTTGCTTTTTTACCACATGATTTTTCATTTATAGATGTATTCCCTCCCCTTATTGCTTGTGCAAATCCCTTTTATCCCTTGCTGTGATTCTATTATTTTCTGTGAAAAAAAACTTCTTTTATTTTGAATTTGTACCTTTACAATATATCTTTTGGTGCTACTTTTAAATTATACTTGTATTTTACTGTGGATATAATGTTTGCCGATTCTTTGTCAATAAACTTTGGCTCAAATGACCTTTTCTGTCCAAATTAGTCATAATTATTATAAAAATTATAAGAAAATTTGTATATTATAAAACGTCTCGTTAAACTCATCTATTAAACTTCTTTTTAAAGTTTCCGAAAAAAATGTATAAATTTGTGGTTGGTGATCAAAATATCATTTCATTGAAAAGTTTCCTGCATGGAATCGCAATAGAAGACAAATCTGAAGTACTGTAATTACTATGAACGCAACTCTGTCTGTGTGTTAGTCAAAATAGCAGAGTTACAGCTCTTGTCTGAGAACAAGAAATTGTCAACATTTTTATCGAAATTTCGTTATCATCCATATAGTTTTCCAGACTTTGTATGGCAATTAAGATGTGTTTACCCTGTTCTTGTTTGTTATGCCCCTCCAATGGTAAAAGGGGGCTTAGATATTTTCCTATTAGGGTTGTATAAAAAATGTTGGTAAGAGGACTTAATTATATAACCCTGTCAAATGAGCGTCAAGTCAAAATATTTCCCATGTTTTTCATTTGACATGAAAACGTCCAAGTCATAATGATGTATATAAATTATCTAATGATATACATGTGACTATGTTACAGTTAAGTGGAGGTGGAAAGTCATCACAAGATGTTATAGAGGAACTTGCCAGTGATATTCTCTCAAAGATACCCCCAGATTTCAACATGGAGGAAATACAGGTATACATACATCTTGTTTTATTCTAACCCTTACAATTAAAAATTATCTCATATTATGTTCGTTTAAAACTTATAAAAACATGGTTTATATGAAGATATAAAAAAAACATCAAGAGGCATGCACTAGTCCTGGAGCACCTGCTTATAATGAAGAAATTGGGAATTCTCTTCCTGATTGTGAGATTGTGATGCTCTACCAAAGGTAAAATATCAATGGCACGAGTACTTTCTTTGTTGCCCTATGGAAACTCGTTGTTCTATTATTCCCTTATAGGTATTGGATGCCACTGGATATTTTGATTTATGACCAACTTGCAAATAGAATAATACTCATTATTCAAGCTGTGGTGACATATTTTGATGAAAATCAACAAAACAAACTGGAAAGAACTAAAAACTGGGTAGTAACCCTGAAGTATTCTGGCGTGAATCAGTGCTATACACTATGGTCCATAAAAAATATTGAGTACCAAGGCAGGTACGGATCCAGGCACTGGGCACGAGGGCCCGTGCCCCCCCCCAATATATTGAATAAAGAATAAGAAATTATTGAACAGGCACACTTTATTTTGTTCCTGAATGAAATGCAAGAAAATAACTTTTAATAATAATTACATTTACTCGTTTGACTAGCTTACAGAAAATGAAGTAATACTCCATATTCCCACCGTAACTTCAAAGTTTGCGAATGGTACTTCTTACGCCGAGCCCAGATTGTTCATTATTGCCAAACATTCAGGTCACACGAGGCCCAAAAATAACCCAAGAATAATGTATTGAAAGCGACTGTCACAGCATTTATAGGTGTGCGACATACATCATTTACTATTGTTTGAAATGTGTTTTTATTCTATGTATAAAAGTATAAGATGAGCATTTTTCGTGCACGCTTCCCTCGCAGAATATTTTTAATGATAATTTAAAGGTTGCCTTAGCATTTCTATGTTAAATACTCCTTACTAAGCTCTCAGAATTTGAGCAAGCACTAAAAGTAAGATGATTTACCGAATAAAGACTTGAATGTGCTTTTTTTTAAGAAAGTGCATCATGTATATTACAAAAAAAAAATATTTCAGGGCTCCCAGATAGTCGTAGAATGCTCCAGATTCATCCTTAGTTTTGAAAGTTTTCCCGGGGGAGTATGCCCCTGGACCCTCCTACTTATATATTAATCTTCTTATTGCCACAGTTATGGTAGCCAGTATCTAAATTATATATCTGAACGCTTGCTAATTTGCACACATTCTAAATCATATTTCGACGCTAATAACATTAACCGTGTAAATATGGATTCTCCCACATCTAAAGAACGGACCTCCTTCCTATGCATTTTCATACACATATTAATCGATTGTCCCGGGGAGTCCCCGCATCCCAAAACAACAGTAAGGGGTCCGACTCCTGTACCTACCTTGTGCCCCCCCCCCCCACTCAAATTTCTAGATCCAGGCCTGCAAGGGGCCTATTTGGAAAGAGCTACAGTATAGCACTCAGAGTTCTTGTATTGCATAAGTGTCTATTTCTCCAATCTTGAGGTCATTGGTATTGGTAAATCTAACAGGGTAAAATGAAATGGTTTCCAAGTCATTCCAAAATAAACAAAACAAACAGAATAAACAAACAATGTTTCCTTCAACAACAGTTATAGTTTGATTCAAAGATCTCTGTCACAACCGCGTAAACAAACATTCAACCCGGGCGATTATTACAGGTTTCTAAGGATTAAATTCTACCATCATAAATACACTTAAATGATTAAAACTCTAATGGTCCTATAGCGTAGTGGTTATACTTTCTGCATTTAGTTATTTAGAAATGAAACATTCTGGCGGTTTTGACAGACATCTTTGAATCGACAATATAATCAAACATGTACCTTTTCAGACTAAGTACCCAGTGAGGTATGAAGAATCTATGAATACTGTATTGGCACAGGAGATTATACGATTTAACCGACTGATACAGGTGGTACGATCAAGTCTACAGGATATCAGGAAAGCTATCAAAGGACTCGTGCTGATGTCATCTGAACTAGAAGATATGTTTGACAGTATGATGGTGGGAAAGGTATGGAAAAAATGGGGGGGGGGAAACGGGCACTGTCATTGTCTGGTATTCTCCATGATTTCTAGTGGAAAACACTTAGGCCAATTCTCAAAGCTACTTAGATTTTGCCATGAAAAATTGTATTACAATTAACAGATTTGCTTAAATTAATATACTAAAAAATCATATATTTCTTAGACTTTTTGACTGTTTTAATAGTGGAAAGCATTGAATAGATCCATATTAGGTAAAGCATAAGAATTTTATTTAAAAATCGTAGAAAATATTTAGATAAAAATATCTGAGCAGCTTTAATAACATTGGCCCTGGCTTTTAGATTTGTCAATTTGTTGGATATTTTAGCTGGTGGCATACCATCAGTATTTTTTGTGAATAATGGCGCAGTGTTAATATAGTTGTTTTGTATTTGACTATGTATTTTAGCTTTTGTCATTGTTAATGAATTTCTGTTTTCTCGTCTAACCTAGGTACCGGCAATGTGGGCAGCTAAATCGTACCCATCACTAAAACCACTGGGTAGTTATATCACTGATTTACTGGCAAGGTTATTGTTCTTCAAAGAATGGGTGTTCTCAGGTAAGCCTTTGTACTATTTATAGATTGTTTCTATTGTCACCATACTTGGTAACATCTGGGTAAAATCTGTCTTTATCTACTGATGCAGGAGGCATAATACTAAATAGTAATTGTCCCATCAGTTAATCTGTCTGTTCGGCTGTTACAAAAGTCCATCAATGCATTACTTTCAAACTTGGCATACTTGTTTACCATCATAAACACTATACATTATCAAAGTTATGTAACATGGTCACTCATTTCAACAGAAGTGTGGCCCTTGACTGACTTAGCTATCTGTTATGGACAAGGCTTTCACCAGAACACAGTGTTGTTCTTTTTATGCATTCCATTTTCTATAGTTGGTTATATCTTCGATTCTGTTTGGATGTCTTTGGACCAAGCTTTCTGTAGTGGCACATGAAGGTTGCAGAAGATGGATTTGTGTGTGGCATTCCCTCTGCCTGGTAGACATCCTACTATCTCTACAAGACGTGTAAAGTGTTAAACTTTATGAGCTCAGCTTTTTAATAATGATTGCAGCAAGAGGTTTGCCAATGCATGAACATTCTTGCTGTTCCTAAAAAGAACCTATGTCCCTTAAATTGCCATGATGTAATTTTCGTTACCTTATTCTGCAGACAATTTCAACTTACCAGTATATTTGTTCCCAATGAGTGCCCTCTACCCATGTAACTAAGCACCAACACATTGCAATATGATTTTATACTTTTGTATTTACAGGAAGTCCAATTGTTAAGTGGATATCAGGATTCTACTTCACGCAGTCTTTCCTGACTGGGGTGTTACAAAATTATGCTAGAAGATATCAGATTCCTATAGATCATCTCGGGTTTGAGTTTGAAATGATGCCACATGATACCAGCATGCCACAGAAACCTGTAAGTTACAACACCTTTTCAATTTTAGGCACCCCTTACCTTACCCTTACTCCATATAAAACTTACTGGTAGACTTAAGTTCTCAAGAAAATCTTTATGTTCTCCAGTGCAAAACAGTTACTGTGGAATATCTATGAAAACTTATAGGACAATTTCTTTCATTGGCCAATCTAGCAGGCAAAAGTGGATGAGTGACCCAGTCAAATCGAGACCAACAACAAACATACAACATATAGGAAATCATTGTTGAAAAGAGTCCAAACAAATTGTACAACCATGTATTTCTATGCCCACCATGTCTGTTGGTCCGTTTGTAGGTCTGTCTGTCGGTATCCCAAATGGTTAACATTCAATAAGTCAAGAACGATTTGTCCTACAGTCATTAAACTATACATGGAGGTTGGTCAGCAACAGTAGATGACCCCTATAGATATGGTAAGTCAAAGGCCTAGGTCACTGTGACATTTACCATTTTCGACAACTCGGCTGCCATGGGGACTTATGTATTTACAAACATCTCTTGTTTCTTCTTTTTAATGATATTTTACATACATTTTCTATTGACAGACAAATGGTGCATATATTCGAGGTTTGTATATTGAGGGTGCAAGATGGGATAAATCAAAGAAACGTATCATGGAATCTCAGCCTAAACTCTTACATGAGCAGTTACCTATAATCTGGCTGAAACCAGGTAAAATAGAAGACTTTGAGAAAACTGAAGTCTACACTTGTCCAGGTGAGTCATTATTCTGTCTCCTACATATAGTATGCTCATACCCACCAAGTTCTCCTATTAAAGTGGAGTTACTCCTCTTTTTGTTGACAAATTTCGGGTTTCTAAGTTCACTTACCCTGTACTAAAGTACATTTGGTTCATTTTATGATCTTCTGTCCCATATCTATAACCACTAGAATTAATACATTCCTTGTTTATGAGATTTTCCAACCAAGGCTGTGCCATTCCAGCCCTGTATTGCTGAACATTGTTGCAGTAACTTGGCAAGGTATAAAATTTGTAAAATTTTGTAAAAGATTTCACTACAATGTGGTATTAAACAATGTATGTACTGTTGGTATTTTACAGTGTACAAGACCAGTGCCAGACGAGGTGTACTTTCCACGACTGGACATTCTACAAACTGGGTAATGAATATTAAACTACCCACAGATAAATCAGAAAACCATTGGATAAACAGAGGTGTGGCTTGTTTGTGTCAGCTTGATAATTAAACCTATCAGTGACTAGAGAAGCGGTTAGCTTGTTCCAACTGGATTATTAAGTCATTGTTGATTGAGGTGTGGCTTATTTGTGCCAGCTGCATAATTAAGCCAATCAGTGATTAGGGGTGTGGCTTATTTGTGCCAGCTGGATAATTAAGCCAATCAGTGATTTGAGGTGTGGCTTATTTGTGCCAGCTGCATAATTAAGCCAATCAGTGATTAGGGGTGTGGCTTATTTGTGCCAGCTAGATAAGCTGATTAAGCCTATATGTAACTTGTGCCAAGACCCATCAATTGTGAACCTTCAGTAAGATTGATGAAAACAAATATTTCAGTGACAGTTGAAACAATTAGTGATATGTTATGTGAACTGTTTGGACTTATACGTATAGATTTCCTGAAGTGGAAAAGATGAATCATGATCATTGTGTCAGTTAATAGAATGAGTTAACAGTTTGATAGAATGAGCTCACAATCAGATAGCTTTATAAACATGCTCGCTCAAGAGCTGACAGTGATTTATTCCAAACTTTAAGAAAATCTATTTCTTTCTCAAGGCTTCAGAATCCAAGATGGCATCCAATATGGCTGCCATTTTTATATTTTGTCATTGACCTTGTTTTGCAAAATGTCTTCCATGTTGTAAATAGTGCACACAAAAAAATGTGAATATTACAAGAGTGTTATCTGTTCAACTCTTGTTGCTTTAATTGTTTATTTATAAGCAATTATACATTTGATACATGTATGTTTATATCTTGTTAATTAATATAATTATTTATTTTTTTGTTATTTGTTTTTTTGCAAGTTTTATATGAACATTTATATATGCTTTATGCCAAATAATCATTGTAAATCTTTGTCTCAATATGTATCCATCCATTCTTGTATGTCTTGTGAGTCTCCTTCAGCATTATGAATAGAATTACATGTATGTGTATGTATTATTTTTTAGAATCTGTGTTAAATTATATTCATCCGTCCTTTTTGTATATGTACACATGTTCCACAAATTTATTGAACTAATTTGACTTTTTTCTTGTATATTATTGTATTTTGGAGGGTGTTGATTACTTTTTATCCAACCATGTGCTGATTTTAATGTTTATGCTTGTCCAAAGTATATTTATTACCTTATATGAGCATACTTCTAACAATGGAGAATATTTTTCAACTATAAACAGGGTTTTATAACCAAGTTTTTGAAAAGTTATTTCCCATTTTGAAAACCTGCTTTTCATGGAAGTTCCATTTTTTGCAATTTTATTTAGTAATTTTTCGCAATTGATTTTGAAAAAAGCTGTTGTGATTTTCTATGTATATATATTTGTTTTCTTACTGAAGTGCATTTATGTGTATTTTATTCAAAATTTGTTCATCATGAATATTTTTCATTTTGAGGGTTTTCTTTGCAGGAACTAAGTTACTGCAGAGTTATTGCCCTTGATTGATTGAAAACTTTGTTTTTTCTCTATGTGTAAATCTTGCATTTTTTTTATTTCATAAATAGAGGGGTTGGTTTTATGTTTAATTTATGTATCTCAGTACATATGAAATTAGAAGAAAGTACTGTTAGGCTATAGGTTTTAGTGAAAAGTGAGGCCCCGCCAAACAAGGTTTGAAGAGGGAATCTATAGGAATCATCTTGTGATGGAGTTGTCCAGTTTTCCATTGCAGAAACCTTTTGGCTACTTCCACAATTTTAAAGTGATTGAGATAAAATCTACATGATCATTATCAAGCATAAGATGTGTGTGATGCATTTTTACGTCCCTCAGTCCAGGCCTCCTAGAGTTATTGCCCTTGAACAATGTGATACAAGCGGTATTGCAGGGGTATGACATCATGTTTAGTGATAGCTCTAAATTTGTTTTACATTCAGCATTCTGTGATAACAATGTGTTATGTTGAGGTCTCGGCACCATTGATGTCATGGCAACCAATATTGTGATATTTTAATTTACTATAATATATTTATTTACAATGAATTTGTGCTCTGTTTGTGTCCCTGTCCTCGATTTAGTAATTTATTAATGTTTTTTTCTGTCTTGTCCTACATTTTTGGTGATATATTTTGTTTTTAAGTTAATATTTCCTAGATCTTGGTACTTTATTAATTTGTGTTAATGTTTTGTCCTACATTTTGGTGGTATATTTTCTCCATGTTTTCATGTTTTGTCCTACATTTTGGTGGTAAATAAATTTCTGTTTGTTTATTTAAAGTTCTGTCTGTTTTATGTTATGTCTCAGATTATTTTGATATGTCTTTTGTTATATTTATTTGTTACACAATTTTATACATGTCTATTCAGCAAGATATTGTTTTGTATTTTTAGTTCTGCTGCACTCTACACAGATATTTCTATAGCACTATAGATCTAATAAATTTGATATATAACTATAACAGTGTTTGTTGTATCTTCCACTTTTACAGTGATGCATTCCTGACAGGTACTCCTATTAAAGTGGAGTTCTTCCTATTTCGTTGTTAATTTCTGGTTTTCAAAGTTCACCTAACTTTGAATAATTCAAAGGTACATTTGATTCATTTTATGATATTCTGTCCCATATTTATAACCACTACAATTAATACATTCCTTGTTTATGCATCTAAATGCCTTTTAAATCACATTATAGTGCATCTGATGACATGCATTGCTTTATCACTCCTTTTTTTATTTAACAAGCTTGGCAGGAATACATGCATGCCAAATTTCTACATGTTATGGGTACTTGATGTAAGCAAAATCTTTACATATATGAGACCTTGACCCGAAATTACAACCAGTACTTACATTCTGCACTCAGCACTCAAATATTGAAATTTCTTCTTTTTAGGGTCAAAGCGACATTTTTTGAGAACGAGAAGTTCGAGTTATGTTGAATAGGTGCTAAATATTATCATTTGCTTTTTTCCAAATGCAATTTAGTGTATTTGTAAGCTCTAAGTGTAATGTACCAGTCTGAGTGCACTCATATACAATACTTACATTTTTTCCTGATAAATAGAACAAAATAGCAAAAATATGTTTCAAAAGTTATTTTCAACATTGAAATAATAATTCTATACATTTTCCTTATTTATATTTCAATCTAGAACAAATAATGGCTTAATATGTAACAATTTCTATTTCTGAGTGCTGAGTGCAAAGTGTTAGTATTGGTTGTAATTTCGGGCCCTTGAATCCACAGCGACCCAACTTTCAAGCTTATACATGTGGCAACATCGTACAAGCTGTATGTATATCAAATAGCATTGATGTACCTCTGATTTAGCAAGCTGCAACTTGTTAAAAAAACTTTAACATAAGAAAAAGTAATAGTTGATACATGTATCTATTTTAGGAACAGTGAACTCCATGACCACATGTGGTCTAATTTACGTTTGAAGCTGCCTCTTTATACCAAGTTTCATGGTACAGAACATGAAACAACTTTCACTCTGACACAACATTTCCTGTGCAGCACGTAAACCACATAGGTGTACTTGATGTAGCCAAAAGCATGCATACTGGCCCGGTACGTATGGAGCATGAAACAACTATCTCTCTGACACAACCTTTCATGTGAAACACGACCAAAACCACCGGAGCGTGTGTACTTGCGTTATGACAATTTACACAGGTAAGTTTACAATGATTGAATACTGAATTTCACGAAAAGCACGTGATTGATGCCAATTATTGTCTATACATATTATTCAAATACACAAAGGGCATCTCCTGGTCATTGGGCTACCTAATGAAACATACGAGCATTCAAGACTATTTCTCACCTGTTTGTGTGGCAGCCAACACCGATCTGCGGCGACAAAGAATAGACACTAACCTTAATTATTACAGGTACCATGTAACATGTAGAGCATGTGGGTTATTCTTGCTCAGAGAAATTAGCCAGTGGTCCAGACGAGGGTTGAACCCGGGACATCTCGATCCTGAAGCGTGCGATACCTCTAGGCCACACACATGCCGGTATGGTGTTTGTTTTTAAAAGCAGGCAAGACAAATATTATGTTTATGATATTCAAAAGAACAAAAGCGTCAGCATAAGAGGGGTGATCAATATTTTTCGAGAACAACCTAGCAATGCCGGTTAGTCAGCTAGGATCAAAAGCAAAATAGCACCATTCGACCGAATGCGCCAATAAAATATGTTTATTCCAGCAAGAGGTGCATGGAGTTGACCGACATGTTAAGTCATTCCAAGTGCAACCGTTTGAGTACAACCTTGCTTATTTCTGGACTCATATCCGGTCCAATGTATACATCGTCTTATTTTCAAATAAAAAATCAGGCATAACTAGTAATGTAGTAAATTCTGGAATGGCTATTATTCTGATGGCGACAGAAGAACGACCTATCAAATTAAAGGCGCAGTTTCTACACTTACGGACTTTAGAAACGCACCACTTTTCTGGGCCCCGTTTTCAAAAATTGTTTATGAACTATTTATGAGTATTTGTACCAAATGTAATAATCATGTTCCCGGGTTCATAGAACAGTGTCAGAAAAGAACACATCTACGAGGTTTGTCCTAGTAAATCGCTAATAATTTCCTTATTTTTTTCTTATCAGTACTTTTTTGAAGTTACCTTTATTAATTCATTATTTATCGAAGTCATGTGTGCAACGAATACGGATATGTATATTATACATACTATATGTATACGTTTATGTGTATAATTTATAAGAATTTACCTACAAGTTAGGCCTATACTAACCCGGATACAAGGAAAGTCATGTGATATAAGTCGATTCCGTTGGTTGAATGTGCAGGGTCTTCAATTTATAATCAACAAATCTCAAATTCGGTTAGTTTTAGCCTACACTTATACACATATAAAATAATATTATTATATTCATGATTTGTAAATACTGAGTGTCCAAGGCAATTGACCAATTAATTGCGGTGGTCAGTATTACCAACGCATGTTTTGAAAAATACCCTCGGTGTACTTTCCGGGAAACTCATTTCAAAGTTATAAAGTATTGCGTTATTTACCCTTCCCATTTGGTTTATTGTCATGTTTGATTACATTATCCGTCATGTTTGATCATTAAATATAAAAAAAGTAAAAAAAATTTCGGGATGAGATTCTATCTCACGCTAAGCACGTAGTATCATGAGTATTATTCGTCTGAAGCTAGGCCCATAGGACATTAGCGTGAACAATCAATACAACATTTTAAACAAAGGAACATACTTAATTATGCAGATTTAGACACAAAACAGTCTGTTATAGCGCGCCGAACATTGTGAACTAGCATTTCCGTAATTTCGGCGATTTGTGACGTCATCACTGATGCCGACGATAAAAACGTCGTGTATTGACGTCATCGTCATAGAAACAACTGAGCGTAACGCTTTTCTGTCTCAGTTTAATCAGAGGCTTACAGAGTTATTAAATTGAAACAAGTTTGTTGACAGAAACGCTGTAAATAGATCTATATAAGAGTTCAAGCTCGAATCCGTGAATGGAGGTGGTGGATGCGCTGCCAGCCGGGCAGCCGTCTGGGTTCACGGAGGGGCTCAAATGTCCTGTTTGCTGGGATTTCTTTGAGAAACCACACACTTTAGGTTGTGGACACACATTCTGTCTCAGGTAAGAAATTAATATACTTCATGTGCGTAACAAAAGAGGGATACTGACTTACCGGGATTTTTGGGGCTTTGGTTGTCTATGTCAGGTCTAAGAGTCTGGTTTTCCTAGGCAACTGAATGTATACCTGAAAAAAAGACGACCAAAACTCCCTGGTGACAAATGCTATATACGAGCGTGTGTTTGAAGCTTATAGTAGCTTATAATACCTCACTCTTATTCCCGTTTTCTTTAAAATTCATGGTCAAGAAATCTTGCATATTAACTGAAAATTTGAATTTCGGAAAGTCCACAATACAATGAAGATCTACTATATACTAAATTCTAATATGACCTATCAGTTCCTAGATTTTCAGTGTTTCGTTAAAACTAGATTTTGGCGTCATTGACGATACATGTTTAGATAATATCCCGTGTTTTAGAAATATCGTTGTTTGCTATTAAAAATTTTTTTTCAGATGTCTCCGGAATCTGGCTCGAATAAGTCGCTCATCAAAAGTTAGAACTCCACTGGATCGTCTGCGCATGTCCTGTCCGGTTTGTAGAAAAAAGACGCTTGTTAGACCCATATTGAAAAGAAGAGCAGCTTTAAACTTCGTCATCAAACAAGTTATGAATGATTGGTTTGATTCGCCATTATCGGTATGGACGTCATGGCGTCATAAGAATTTATCTCCCTTTTTCAAATTCTCCTCTGTTTACTTGTTTATGCATTAATTTCTCAGGTGCCTCTGGGCTGGTATTCAATAACATCTGAAGGAAAGTTCATGTTTTTTATACTTAAGTTGCAGTCAGAAGAAATGAGCAGTTCATATATCCGGTGTTACAGAATGCTTCTCAACTGTGTAAAACGATAATCTTGATTTTCCCGTTTAGCTGTTTGATACATAAGAAAATTAAATTTTTCTCTAAAGATGCTTTCTGAATATCATCCGTGAGTTCTACCAATGTATCTTCTTTCAGTGTGGGGAAACCAGTTATGTTACCATGGTGTCAGTTAGTTCACAAACTGACGAAGTGGACGCCACAGATCTGGATATAACGTTACCTGCAATAAAAGACAGTGTGCAAGAAAACGAAAATTACGACGACATTTCAGCAACAGAGCAACATGACGTCATGCATTACGTAATCAACGACAAAAGTAAAACAGAAAAAGTCCTGCAGGAACTTCTGACGGACGTAAACGCTAACGAAAGTCAGCCTGTAGAAGCAGACGATCATATTATTAATAGCGCATCGGACGAAAACATAACCACGTCATCAAGCGGTGATGAGTCGGACCAAGATCTACAAATAGAAAACGGTCAACTAGCATTAGTCGTCGAAGAATTCGAGGTTGAGCGCAGACCCCGACTGTCAAATATAACTTCCGTTTCCAGCGTATTGGCGATGCTGTTTTTAGAGCTTTGTATTGTGTATCGTGGAATAAGGCGGTCAAGAAGCCGGACAATTCTTACACTATTTTGGTTTATTTACGGAAGTGTGATCGTTTATATGTCTCGTGCCTTTCTCCCATGGATGACATTTTATACTGCAATCTATTTCATCATAATCTATGTCGAAGTATCCCCTGGTCCCCTTTTTAGATACTAATAGTTGGAATAAAAATATGAACATTTTTCTCTAGTTTTGTATCCTGAAGGACCATGGTGATTGAAGTACCACTGGTATCTTGAATTCTGGGTTCACGCTGTGTTTTGCGTTATAACGTCATACAATGTAATGTTATTTTGTTTCCAATTGTTTGTGGTCTTCTTAAATTATTTACCTACTATACCGTCTTCCGTTTAAGCCTGAATAATGATTTATAAACTCTAGCAGGATCTAAAACTGTTGATTCAGAATGCTTAAAGTCAGTCTCAAACTCAAGTATAACAAAGCCTCTTTCAAAGAAAAAATATTTGATTTTTATCCAGAAGATTCGTTGCATTAAGAATTTCATGAGGTTATAACGTTGTTTGTAGATATTTTAGTGAATGTATTTTTAAAAAAACTGCCATACATAATTTAGTTTTAGTCTCATCGTGGAAACTGATTTCGCTTAAATGTGAACACGGGGGCCTGACTTGATTTAGTAATTTTTGTTTTAGAGGGATAGTGCGCTAAAATAGTCTATACGCTTGGTCTCATTACAAACAACTTCAGAATACTTACTGGTCAAATCTCTAAGCAGGCACTCCCTTGTACGACATTTTTTGGACCCGTTATATAAGTTCAATATAATATAAATGAAACGTTATTAGTTGATGGAGGCATACAACAGCCGCCGTCGTGTATAATAAATGACAGTTAGACTTACGTTTATTTCCGTCTGATCTGAACCCAACATATATTTTTGTGACCTTATTGGCCGAAGAGTACTTTAATTTACGACGAAGTTAGAGAAACAGGTACTAGTAACTGTCAGCAACATACTTATGATCGGCACAACCGGGCACCCATGGATGCAGAATAGGCCACCCAGTACCACTCCATCACTACGTTTTTAACCTGTTTTTAACCGCACCTGGGCCCCTCTTTCATTTATATATTTAACGATGCGATGATACCACAACTGTGGTCCTGCATTGATACCGGAAGAAGAAAAAAGAGAAAAAAAGGTCGTAGAAACCAAGATATCCACATATTCTATAGAAAGGTAGGTCGATGCCATGGAATTAGATAGTCGATCGATATACACTTCATTCATGGTCATACTAACAAATAACCACTGCATTAGATGTTTTGGTGGGTTGTTTTCGACAAAATAGAGAGATAGCCTACATAGTTATGTATAGCTGTAATGTGTAACTGTAATGAATATGTCTACAGAACACTGATGGCAATGATCTAAAAGATATTTGCTGATATGGAACCCAGTATATATATACTCAATGCTGCGGACTCAGGCTTCTTTATGTCCACTTTTTCCATATGCGTTGTCTATATATACTTTTATTAATGTCAATGTATTATTTATTAATTGTGAATATCTAATCAGAAATGTATAAGTTGTACATATTTGAAACACCTTTAGCAGAATTAAAGATATACAGTATGGGGCCTACAATTAATTAATCAGGGATACTTTATTTACATAGATTGATTGCCCTGAATTATTTTTTAAAAAACAAGCTTAAGGCGTTCTATCCAAAAGTAAATATCGCTATTTTTATTATTTCAAACAACCACTCATTGTTAGGTTCGTACAAACATGTTGGTGATGTGCAACCACACATTCCTTATTTCGTCCTGTCACATCTGTAGCTTCTGTACGGTGATTGATATAAGATAATTATAGGCAAAGATGTCCAAAGAAATTTTCTTTTGACCTCTTTGTTATAGGCCTTTTATCCAGTTATGTTAAACATATTCTTACTGAAACGAAATAAGTTCGAATAATAAGGTTATGCTTTAGCAATTTCGATAAGATCTACTAGCAGGCATATAAATATACATTTTATTACACCTGTACAAAACGTGAGGCAGGTGTTAAAATGACGGACTCCCTGAATGGCATTTAAACCGTCCGCCAAAATTAACGAGGCGTGAAAGAGTCTGATTGGTCATTCGCGAGAAGCCGCCATATTCAAGGGTTTGTTTTGGAAATAAGAAATCAAATTTCATATTCAAATGCATTAATTCACCGAAACCAAAAATAATTATGGAGAACGAATCGTTTATGAGGTATTGTAATATTGACAATCAAGAATGATTATGTTTTCAGTATCCAAATTGTAACTTCGCTTCGTAATGAGTTTTCGCGACCTTCGCATTGGGGGGGCTCGTCCCCGTTATTGAGTGGCTTCTAGAATGTGCCATAAAGATACAAATTTCCAAAAACAACCAAACTAAGACAAATTCCATATTCATCATACACATGGACATAAATCACAGATATCTCGGCCCACAGGCACCCGTCATGTTATGCCCCCCCCCCCCTGTAGACCCCAATAGCCTTGAACCTCATGCAGCCGGTGTATCAAACGAAATTGACAAAATAAATATAAATCACTAACTCCTCGACACATATTTTGTTGGAAACTGCTAAAATGACCTTTAATCTTTAATAAAATTGCAAAATCACATCAAATGACCTCGGAAAAAATACATGTAAACAAACACCATGTAAATTTTCAGGAAAGGGAAACAACCCCATCTATCCGGTGCAACAATAACTTTTTCCAAGTAAATTTGGTCCAGTTTGTTGACGAGCTGATTTTTTCCCGCTAAAAGTTGCACACGACCCTTTTTATCAATGGATGACGTCATAGCTGTCAAAATTATGTTTGATAAATAAACAAGCTAGCATTGAATACATGTATGCATGTCAAACATTGTCGATTAAATAAGGATTTACTCGTAGTGAAGGCATGGTGCAAGTTTTTGTTGTGATTTCATTCAGAAATTGGTCCATTTCGTATTTATTTATTTAATTTACTCGTCGGTTATTGTAAACAATCCTGCAGGCAATGTCACGAGAAAAAGAATCTACAATTTCATGAGAAATTACATACACCGGAACCGTGGATACACCGGCTTCATGGGGTTTCACTATACTACCCAGGTACCACCACCAACCCAAAATATACAACCCTAGCACATATTTTATACATATCGGACCAAATAAAATTGTTTGCAACAAAATATATTACACAACCAGTGTTGTCATTTGGAGGCGACAGGAGGCCGATTTGACTGCCTCAAATGATATTTTGGCCGCCTAAAATTTAACCCCAGCTGCCTTCCACCTTCAGTGTTTAGGTACCGTTGCCTCCTCAAATGTACAAAAAGCCTCCTTCATTCAATGAAAGTCCAGCCATTTTAGCGGATGCACTTGGATAAAAGCCGTACATTTCGTACAGGTCCGGGCGGTAAGTGTCGTGGATTGGTCCATTACTGGGGGTGTGTCGTTGATTCCCTGTTACGTGTTAATCTAAGTTAGTTCAGCCAGAATCAATCTTCCTCGCACAGTTCAAAAGGAGTTGATTACAAACAACGATTAGCTGCTGCACTTGTAAGAAGGAATAAACTTTTATGCGGAACATAAATTTATATGTTTTTTTATTTGGTGAAAATTTTCAAAGTTTTAAGGTAATTTGAAATCAATTGAATTGGTCAATACTGTCAATCACCATTGGACATGTTGTGTTTTACTTATTGAAAACTTGCAACTTGATGAAATAATTAAAGTTTGTCAAAGTGTGAAATACAAACTACTAGTACAAAGTACAATTTAGAATAAGTTCATGAACTTTTTATCTTCAGTATAGTAAGTGTGACCAACTAAGCAGGCTGTGAGTAGTTGTCCATCTGTACAAACAGTAACATGTGTGAAAAACTTGGCAATCAGCAAATTGTGTCATTTATTAGGAAATATATGGTTTCAGCAATTGTCACTGAATCCATAATTACTACAAAGTTTAACTTGTGGGGATTAAGTTTTAGATTCTTGTTGTTGCAGTTTATTTGTACATGTTTTATTATTAATTTGTATAAAATGAAAACTTACAGGTTCCCCGAGGAGCGGAAGTCAAGACGTCATTCTGTAATTGGATTAATAACTGATTTACCGAGTTTGGTAAGTTTGCGTTTTCACAAAAGTTTTTTAAAAATGAATTTAGTATTTGAAGTTAAAGTTGCCAATTTTAATGTTCTTGTACATTTATTTGTAATAATGAATATGTTTTAGTTTGTAAAACTTACAATTATGATGTTCTAATAAATAAATGACATGTAAAATATTTACCGGAATTTTAAAACGGTATTCTTCTAAAGTGATGATTTCACAAGCTGTTGTATTAAGTTGGTCTATATTAACTTGTAATTAAGCTATAAAAAACGAAATATTTATAAATTATTAATTGGAATTTTAGAATGGAATGCTTTTTTAAGTGATCGAATTTCACATCCTTTTATATTTCTTTCTTTTTGTTCACAGAGAAAAAGAAAGAGAAAAATTGAAGATGATAATGTCAGTTTACAAAGTTTCGATTCTATATCATCACAAAAGGTAAGTGTTGCAGATGTTTATATCTTTCTCTTCCATGTATTAGTCAAATGGCTATTTTATTTTATTTATGAACAAAGGTCAGACTATTCCAAAAAAACAACCAGTCAGTTCATTGTGTGGACAAACCACAATGTTATGAGTACTGTCCATGCAACTACATAATTGGTGCAATAGGTCACTGTTTTTGTCTGAAACCAACTCAACTGCCTTGACAAAAACTGACCTTTGATTAAAGCATATTAATCATAGTGCACCAGTTAGTTGTATCCACTGCCCCTCCTTCCTCAGCCCTGCAGGGGAAAGCTGATTGTTGAAATCTCTAGTATTTCCCTGGCTCCTGTCAAATAAATGTTGTCCCTGGGGTATTGGTTCAGAGAAAACATTTCCAACATTTCCCTGGCAGTGTGGGGCGAGGTAAAATCATGGCCGTCTCCTGGCTATCCACCTCCAATCCCTGGGGTGGGGGACATGGATGCAACTGACTGGTGCATAAGCTGCAAGTGCCAAGAAAAGTACTCATTCTTGGCTTGAGTGTAAAATTTGACTGTTACAATCGGTCAGTGAATAAAACACAGTTGTTTTTAACTAATTGATTTAATTTGCATTCTTAGCCAACAGTCTAACACCACATGGTATGTCCACACCGTCCCAGTATATAGATTTTAATAAGGACGTAAAAATCCTTTTCGCTTTACAGTTTAAAAAAGTAGGCACTAATCAATAGCATTATTTTCCTCTAAGCCCTTTAGATGGCTGATGGTTGGCTCTTTACCCAAAATAAGAAAACAACATGCAATGTTGGCAAGTAAGCTTGGGTTATTGCCATTTAGCATAGCATAGAGTTTGACAGAAAGGACACACTTTTTTGCAGAAAATATGAAAAATTTGATAAAAAAAGTATTGCAATTTGAAATTGCATAAGCCTTTTGCCTAAGAATTTTAACTATAGAAGTTAGAACTTTATCTAAAACAGCTTCAAGATGTCCGCTATTAAAATCATTATGGCACACAAAACAGACTTGTTTGTTATTTTCAGGATTGCGGGTATTATATCTCAGTAGGACATCTGTTCTTGATGTATTAAGTAAAAAACCCTATTATAACTGAGAATGGCAAATATGTTAAGGGAAACGCGTGCATCCATCACTGTTTATTGCTATCCTTTACGTCAATGCAGAAAGTTGCTAGCCATTCATTGAGGACACTGCACTCAATTGTCTTCAATAGTCAAGATGCCAGAAAAACATATTTTACGTAATCTCTGCTAAGATCTTATTTCTCCTAGGACGGGGAATCTGGTTTGATGATCAGACAAGAAATTGATTTTTATCAGCTTGCTATTGAAAAGTAGCCTCTCACTTTGCAGATTAATTACGGGCGGAATCAATACATTTCCATGTCTGTTGTCTTTTTTAATTGTGATTGACTGGCACTCTATTAGTTACTAATTGACTGTAGAACATTCACTGATTGTTTGTTACTGGGCTAGACCAGACTGAAATCCTATTTGTTGTGATTCTTTATTGTTGCCTAGTTTATGTTAATTAGTTCAACAGTTAATACTTGCATGCTTTAACCGTTTTAATAACTCATTGAAACTCTGTGTACTGTACTACGTCATGATGTCTGTGCATATGTATTATCCTAACAGGAAAATTACTGAACCAGGCAGGCAGAGTTGAGCCATCCATATGGACATATGCATATAAGTGCATGGCATTATTTTAAAAAGTAAAAATATAAATAAGACCGAAATTGCATAGTAGTCACAAAGTTTCACAATCATGTGGACCCCAACCATAATCACCAGCTTCAAAGATTCTGGGTCCAGTGAGCAACATTATTTCTAACCTGGCTACACCCCTAGCAGGCAACTCTTTGCACCGTCTTGCCCGCATGGGAGCGTACTGAAAGAGAGAAAGTGCTGATTTTGCCTTTGAATATGTGAACAAATTACAGTCCTCAGTTATATATACGATCATGCTAATTCTATGAGGTGGATTTCATTTAGCTATTGGTAGTGTTGCAATATTGATACATCTGTACTCTGATTTTATGTTGTTTTTTTCCCTGAAGTCTTCCAGCAAATGGCTATCTACTGTATTAAATGCTGACATTTATTGTATGTCATTTGAGTACAATGTTTCTGGTGCGGTTGTATAGGGATGGCACAGGATGCGACAAGTGTGTTCATTTGATCTTTGAATCCAAATGATCTTTGCTCAAATCAGAGTCTGAACTTGAAAAAAATTTGAAGTCCAAGCTCTTCAAATTTCACTGTTAAATTCAGAACAATGTTGGTTTGTGAATATGGAAATTAATATTAAGGCACTGGACAATATCTAAGATGCAGGGATTTCCCTGATGCAGGTTTTTTGTGTCCCTGACGCAACTTTGTGGCTTGGGACCCTCATGTGGGCATTACTATGCATCCTTGGGACCCCCAATAAGATTCCTCGAAAAGACATTTTCGTTTCAGCTAGAACATTTTTCTTTCTGCTGTTTATTGCACTAAGTCTTGTGGTGCATTGAGCAATCAAACTTTGCTGTTTTATTTATTTATAAATTTGATACTCACTGTAGTAATGAACTTGAAATGCATGACTGTATTTGAAGGGACCCCCAAAATTGCTCAGGGACTCCCTAAATATAAACCTTAAGGGTCCTGGAACCCTCATATGAAAATTCCTAGGGAAAACCCTGAAGATGAGATCATGCTCAGGTTAAGAGGCTATGGGATTTTAGGACCAGATGATTCAAACTGGTCTATGGTCTCCAATGGAGACAGCTGTGTGATACAAAGAATCTGTGTGCTCTTTCCAATAAGAATTCTTATTTCTTTATTGTGTCCTGTGTATAGCAATGGAACATCCCTTGGGTCTTGTTATCTTGCTGATTTTAAAGAAGAACCAGGTCATGGTGACATTGACATAAATATATTCATATTTTTCACATGTAGACTACAGGAATGTGATTTAATAATGTCAAAAGCCTAGCTTAGCCTACATTTGTTAAGTGTTCATTTATTTTGCAAAAAAATATCTGTATTTATTGCTGACTGCTGGAAATCAATTCTCAGATTGCGTGTGGAAATTGCAGATCAGTCTGAGCCATTTGTCGAGATTGATTAACTCTCTAGGTATTAATTAACCCTGTTTATTGCCTTGTGATGTTTTTTTCGGGATTTTTAATTATCGCCTTTCCATCTTCAGAGTGCTGGGTTAATGTTCAATAGGTCTTTGCCCTGATGACTTTATATCATTTTATGGTCTGGTAGGGTCAGTAGACGTTAGTAGAAGTTTTCCCCAATGTTTGGGAGAGGGAAGACATTATGTCCTTTCTGTCTGAATAGATCTATAAAATACAGATTTACTAGAAGAATGAATCTTTTAGCAGAAATAACAGAGATTTGATGAAAAAATACATCAGTCTATTGACAGAATTTATTATATTCTATTATGGTCATATGAAATTTTAAAAGCTGAATAACACCTTTAATCAATTTATTGTGTAAGAAATACTGTACCATAGTAAGAAATTGTTGTACTAGCTAATTTGTCTAGCACTGTGTTTCAATATTAATATTAAAGCAACTTGCTGCTCCCATGTAGTAGGCTGTACCTCTAGGACATGGAATTACAGTAAAATACATTGCAGATGTTGCTATTTTAACTGTTGGTATTTATGGGTTTAATACTTTAAATGTATGTAATTGTACACTTTTCACCGTTAGCCGCACTTCCAACTCAATAATTGGATTGTAGTCAGATTGTATTGTATTGGTCGGTTCAATATTGAAAATGAAATCTTGTTGAATTCTGCTGACTTGATTTTGTAACTTCACTGTTGTAGTGAAGATTGCATGAACTTTCGATTAAAGGAAATCTTGGGAAATTTTGATTATTAAAACATTTATTAATTTGGTTAACTCAGAGGTACTCAGATAGTTTTGCATGTACTCTTGTTTGGCAAGAGCTAGGGTATCGTACCCAAATTCCTTGTACCAGTATTTGAACATGACTGTTTTTTTCTTCTAAGCCAGAGGTTATTGGCCATTCAGGAAGGAGAAAAAACTGAATAATCAAGCACTTAAAACTGTCTTGGTCGATCACACATAAGTTTCTTATCAAATTGTTTTTTATTAGATTTGTGAAATTTGTGGGCAGTTATGTGATCAAATGTTAACACTTTTTGTGTCAATTTCCTTGTTTGTTTGTGATTGTGGTGAACAATGACTTTCACTAGGACATTGATTAACATGTCACATATAGACGGAGACTCTGAGAGTCACTTGCTCGGGGCAACTTCCTGACTTAATCTGTTCCTATATTTCTTGTTAATTACATTGAATAAATCAAGTTCTGTTCTCTGGTATTGAGGAAGAAGTTTGCACGAGTTTACTAACCTCAGACAGAAACTTGATCTGTACCGTCATTGTTTATTGTTTACCATAATATTGCTCATCATATTACTTCTTGCCATATTAGGTCATTGTGTTTCTGATATTCTCCGTCATATCGGCTCTGATTTATAGGTAGTTTCAATGTTAGTAGATTGTATAATGCTCACGTTGTTGACTGAATTTTCTTTCTCCATGAGGCTGAGCCGCTGACTGACTTTCATTGTGTTATGTATTAATTAGGCCAGGTATATCATTGTTTTTATCGACAGGAAATGGCCCAGAACTGTCGACAGGAAATGGCCCGTCTTTGTGAAGTTTCTCTCGATGGATACTATAAAAGGGGAAATTGTCCGTGGTTGGTTTAATGGTTATATGCAAGTAGATAAACATCTGATCTAGTTTCAAAGTTTCCACTTATAGAACTACTGGTCCATTTACTCGGAGGTCGTTAGGCGGATAGAGACCTTATTAATGATTTATGTTTCCTTGTCATGTACAACTTGACATAAAGGGATATAGGACAATGACGTCATTCTAAGAGTATAACTGTATCTCGTACAAAAACGTGCACAGTCATGCAGGTGTTCGGCAACATGTCAAAGTGATTATTAAACATTAATCTCAAGAGTTTGTTGTACAACATAATTAATAAAAAAGTTATATAAGTGACATAGAGTTTGGTGAATGTCGTGAATAACGTTTCTGTGCCAAATAGTTTCCACCTACAAGGAAAACTATAAAATAAAAAAAAAATATCCATTTATATGTCATGCTGTCATTTTGTGGCAGTTGTTATGAAGAACAGTCAAAAGTTTTCTGTACATGTATCGTAACATGAGATGGTAGCAGGCATGCAAGTGTATCGTAACATGAGATGGTAGCAGGCATGCAAGTGTATCGTAACATGAGATGGTAGCAGGCATGCAAGTGTATCGTAACATGAGATGGTAGCAGGCATGCAAGTGTATCGTAACATGAGATGGTAGCAGGCATGCAAGTGTATCGTAACATGAGATGGTAGCAGGCATGCAAGTGTATCGTAACATGAGATGGTAGCAGGCATGCAAGTGTATCGTAACATGAGATGGTAGCAGGCATGCAAGTGTATCGTAACATGAGATGGTAGCAGGCATGCAAGTGTATCGTAACATGAGATGGTAGCAGGCATGCAAGTGTATCGTAACATGAGATGGTAGCAGGCATGCAAGTGTATCGTAACATGAGATGGTAGCAGGCATGCAAGTGTATCGTAACATGAGATGGTAGCAGGCATGCAAGTGCCTGCAGTCCAGTGATAAATGTGCTAGATTGGTATCTTGGTGATCAAATTAATTCACAGATGCGAAAGGTCATCCTCTTCCATAAAATATGACATTTAAGTATCTATTTACTCCACATGTGGAGAAGTTGCTGGTTTCTGGTGGAACTGTATGTTATAACAGGTTAGAACACTGTACAGAAAAACTAGTGTGGTGAAATGACCACCATATGTAACTGAGAAAAAAAATGTTGATAAACGTATTAAAACCGAATCAACAATTACATGGGGATGGTGGTGTAAATTGCTGTAACGATGAAGGTCGAAAGAAAGGGTCAGTCCTGTTGGCCAGATTTGTCTGTAAGCCTGCTATATAAGAATGTATTACTTCAATGCTATTCATACCTCAACTAAATTGAATTATTATGTCTATTCTGGGTTTAATTTTGCCATTTTGGGAATGGTTGCAATATGATTGGGAAATTTGTGTTGTAAATGTCGATATTGGGGAATAATTGCGCAACACTTATTTAACAAAGTACTCTGACTTTTGCTTGACTTTGTATTTAAACATAATTGTTTCTTATGATGTGACAAGTTATGTCAAATGTTTTAAAAGTTGAGACTTATTAAGCGGTACTAATTGCTTTGGTTCATCTGTCTGTCTGTCCAGTTTCCCTTGGTAGTTTTCCTTGGTAGACCAAATAGAGGGCCCAATGCATCATGTACAGTATTACAGTTTTATTGGTATAATCGGCATGTGAAATACCTTTGACCACAATATATACCGGATACTTTGAACTTTGCCAGTTTTGCACTGAGCCCTCAAAATAGTTTCCAATCGATAATTCAAGAATTTGAGCCCTGGATTTTCAGACTTGACATGTATAGGGAAGTTAATCATCATCAGTAGAAAGCCCACATTTTGAAGACAGTTGATCAAAGGTAAAGGATCTTACAAACAAGAATCACTAGACCAAATTGTTTCCCAATAAAACATTACAGCTGGGCCTATACTCTTTAATTTTTAAAGGGATCATTTTAGTCATCATTATAAAGAAGATGACCCCCAGTTGGTCAATGTCCAGGCTCCGATAAAGCTTTTGAGCTTGTCAGTCCAAATTGGTAAAATGACTAAATGATTCTCTTTGTTTAATAAAAAAAATTAAGAATTTTCTGTCTGTCAATGTCAAAATTTGTTAGTCTGGATTGAAGGACTGACAGTTTTTGTGGAGCCTGAATGTCATTCAGGCATATATATTTTACAATTTCACAACTTTTGTTGTAGTTTTAAATTCAGGTTTCCACTCTTTTTAGAAAATTACTATAAGAAAGAAGCGCTCTTACTTGATTTAATTGATTATTATAGTGTTTTATAGTTGGCAAGTGTCTAGTTTTCTCAAGAAGTTAAGGCGCTTTGTGATCAATATCGGTTGGCAGGTAGCTACTGAAGGGGAGTCCCAATATAGAATACGCTGCTATAGATTGGTTCTCAAATATCTGCTTTCATTTATATGGATGCCTTCACCATATGTGGCACCAGAGTTTTCAGAGTCTTTGAGATATTCAATTGGATACAACTTTATTTGTGTATTTTATTTAGTGTGATAATCAACTGTAGTGTGTTTAATTAAATAGACGCAGACTCTTCAGATATTGACCGATATATTTAACGACTTTGAGGGTACCTTGGTAGCAGTTCTTTGTTGATGTCGTAGTCGGTTGTGATACTGTGATATTTACTTGAGACTGTTTGTATCTAAGGTTGTCAAGGGAAGCTGGGTGACAGTTTGTTTGTTGTTATCGTGAGTTGTTGATACGGAAATTGATTACGGCTTACAACGTATTGATAAAGTTGTTAATTTTGCGACAGCCGTCTTAGTGTGGTTTGTTTTTTGTGATAAATTGTTGGCAACCATTTGCTTAAACAAACAGTGATTTGTGATTAATTGAGACTTTAACTGTACATGCTGTTCTGAAAGTTAATCAGGTTTAACTAAGATAAGGATTCAGTCTTATCAAATGGTGAAAAGTCTGCATTGTGACTAACAGGACATAAATGTTTGGGTGAAGTTATTTAAAAAATAATTTGAAAACAGCAGATTTTTACAGATTTTGATAATTCTGGAGTTATTATAAGTGTCAGTTAACTGTATTAAGTCTAGTTATTCAACAAAGTGATATTCTTAAGTGACTTGAAGTGGTAGTAGACATTAAGTTGGGTTAATCGACAACACTTTTTTCGGGAAGTGGAAATTATAACAATGGATACCCTAGTGATGTCCAGCTTTAGTACATGTATGAATTGTAGTATCAGTATAAATGTAGTTGATGTCGACAATGACTATACTTGGTCAAAACAAACTGTTTTACAGGTAAATCTTTTGTATTATTATAAATTAATTATAGTTTATACTCAGAATTCAGTGGTCATAAGTCGTCTGAATAATGGGGGCTGAATGTCAAGAGAAAATTTCGTACTAGAGCTAAGAAAGTTTTTTAGATCATTTGAAGAAAACCTAGGACTAATTTAAAAAGATTTAAACAAAGAAAAATTCAATGAAAAAATTATCTAAATCCTTTGGATCAATATGGGGCTTCTCCAAATTTTCAGGAACTTTGCAAAGGACCGGTGTATTTTTTTTTGGGCAACATTTCTTATATTGTAGCCGAGTTCACTACATTGTACGGTAAATTAATTATATAGACTCATCATCACTATAATTCAAAAATTTGATAAAGAGAAGGGACCAGGAGTGATTTTATTATTTTAAATTCTAATAATTATATGAAAAACCCTTGTTGTTGCATAAATTATAAAATGTTACCAATGTACAATTGTATCATAACTTTATGAAATCTTTTTATCATTTCAGAAAAAAAGTCGAAGAAAGTCATTATTACGAGTTTCATCTTTAGCAAATCTTTTATCACCTAAAGCGACGCGGAAGGAAACTTTTAAGGTAAGGTTACAATTATGTCATTTCTTATTAATCTTTTCCTTATATTTTAAGGTGGGAAAGACTTTGTTCATTTCGTGAAACTTTATTTTCTGTCAAAAATTGTGGTCAAAATACAAGTTATTTCCTAGCAGCAACCTATGTTGAATTTAATTTAAATAATATAACAATTTACCTATCACTTTCAGAAAGACTGTATATTTAATGAGTCAAGTTATTAAAAGTTGATTTTGAAACTTTTGAAATATGCTACATTTTGTGAAATCGTGTCCAAATATTGTTTTAAAAATACAAATTTATGACCTCACTAAATTGCTTTTTACCAACAATATGAAATTTTTATTGCCTATGAATATTAATGATATGATGTTATTGCGCAATACTGTGAACAGTATGCCATACTTCTTGAGAGATTTTTCGGGTAACCGTCATTAATTTATCACCTGCTGTGCTCTATAAACCTGGTCAACATCCTTAAATTTTGTTTCTTTGCCGTGAAAGTCCTTGAATTTAAACTTGCCAAAAATCCTTGAAAAGTACTTCTCACAAATTTCAGTAATTTGGTCTAGAACTGTTTGCTTTTAGTACAGAATGATAAAAAAGCAACAAAACATCTCTAAAATAAAAATGAATATGAGATATTTGATCAAGCCTTCCTTCATGGTGCTGTACGGTTTGTGATAGGTAGTATACATTCTATGAAGGATTCTCACGATATGTAGATATTTCGGTGCTCAACATTTGAAGGTCATTTTTCTGCTGAGTGTGCAAATTATCATGAGGCTGAGGAAGAAATGTCTCCACCATGAAATGGTTAAATGAGGGTCGCTACTTGTTGTGGTTGAGAGAATGTAAGGGGTTAACATTTAAAATTGTCTCGTTTAAAAATTTCCTTGGTTTCCAAGTGATTTCCTCAGGCTTGTGGGTCTTTGAAATTTAGAATTATCTAGAAATCTGGGTCAACATTTGCTGTACTAGAAAGAACAAAGAAACTTTTTTGCAGAAAAAATAGATTTGGATAAATTACCTAAGAATACTGTCCTTATATCAATTTATCAGACCTTTAACAAATTAAGAGTGATAATTCTCTTGAATTTCTCTGGAATTCCGGATTAATCTATGATTTTCGTAACAAAATAAAAGTTATTTGATGAAAGTATCTCAAGACATGGCAAAATTATGGTCAATTAAATCTGCTTTGAATGATTGCCTTTTAATAATACAAACTGAGATAACTATGTGTATTAAATTTGTTGAAAGCTTCTTGTGAGGTGAAAATGGTTGGACGTATATTATTTGCAGGGTTTTTAATTTGTCTGAGATTGTCTCCCCTGAGAAGTTCACATTATCTTGAATACTTGAGATTGATGTTTGATAGGAAATGTCAGAATTTCAACTTACCCCGGATATAATATATGAGATACAAGAGTTTGTTTACTAGACTCCTGTGGTTACATTAGGAACTCACTGCAGATTCTTCCATTATAGTGTTTGATGATACCAATGTTCAATTTATCACTCATGGCAGATTTTCACTCACGGCAGATTTTCGATGTAATAATATGACCTAACTCTTTGATAAATGTGATAGTGAGGCATGATAGTATGTTTGTACTGTGTGTACTCAGCATGTCAGTTGGAATCAGAAATTAAATTTTGATATTTAACATTGGGAGGTATCCAGTGACAAAAAAGCAGCAAATGGAAGGCAATTTTTATCTAGGGTCTATAACTCCATTTGAGGCATTTTTTCCTTCAATTAAAAAATTTGCTCATATAATGCATTTTCTGAAAATTGTTCATGATTTAAGGTTTTCAGAATTTCTAACTAGCACCCATGTTCTTAATTAGTGAATTTATCAAAAACATAAAGTTGTGAAGAAAAATTGTGAACTTTTAATTTTTACAAAAATCGTAATGAACAATGTATTCCATTTATTAATATACATGTGTACATAAGTTACTAGCCACCAGTATAAGGTTCACATAAATCATGCAATCCTTTCTATTACAGCGGACCCTAAGTTTTAAGGTTCCAAATGTCCCTAAACTGACCAATGTTACGAACACGACGAGAAACACGATATCGCCGTACAAAGCCCCGCCACCATCGCCGAACCGATGCCGATTATCACGAACATGGAGTGACATGATGAACGAAGATGGCTCTATGTTGTCCAAACTTAGTCATCAAGATATCAAACTTCAAGAGGTATACTTACATCAGTTCTATTGTAAAAATGTTCTGGTACAAACTGAGGGGTATGAGATGATGGAAAATCTGTTGTTGATTTTATTTGTGGCCTTAAAAGAAACATGCTGCCAAAAGTGGTTGGTCCTAAGAAAATATTTTAGTAATGAGTATAAAACATAAAAAAGAATAAAAATAAATATTTTTTTCAAAAGTCCAAAATATTTAGGATCTGGGCATTTTCTTTAGGTAGGTTGAGATTTTCTTGCACCTACAAATTCTAGTTAATTGCTTATATTGGCGTGGGAGGCTGCATCATCACTGTATATTGACGTCATGACAATATACTCGTTAAATTCCAATTATGTAATGACTGGTTTTCGTGCATCTGTCCTATTAGTTATTGATCACTTTCTTAATTAACCCAAAAAAGTTTTTATGATTGTCATTATTGGTGCCTACCTGTAATATGTCTGGTTGCGTTATCTGAACGAAGTCTTGTTTCATGATTGTCATATTGGTACCTACCTGTAATATGTCTGGTTGCGTTATCTGAACGAAGTCTTGTTTCATGATTGTCATATTGGTGCCTACCTGTAATATGTCTGGTTGCGTTATCTGAACGAAGTCTTGTTTCATGATTGTCATATTGGTACCTACCTGTAACTGTAATATGTCTGGTTGCGTTATCTGAACAAGTCTTGTTTCATGATTGTCATATTGGTGCCTACCTGTAATACGTCTGGTTGCGTTATCTGAACGAAGTCTTGTTTCATGATTGTCATATTGGTGCCTACCTGTAATACGTCTGGTTGCGTTATCTGAACGAAGTCTTGTTTCATGATTGTCATATTGGTGCCTACCTGTAATACGTCTGGTTGCGTTATCTGAACGAAGTCTTGTTTCATGATTGTCATATTGGTGCCTACCTGTAATACGTCTGGTTGCGTTATCTGAACGAAGTCTTGTTTCATGATTGTCATATTGGTACCTACATGTTACTGTAACATGTCTGGTTAAACATGCTTTTGCTCATCACATGTTTCACTTTACAGTAAAAGCTGAAATTTTCTTAAATATTTTTTGCTATATTGTTACTGTCATCAGGGACCTAGAAAACAGGGTTCGTGAAGGATCCTAATAGCATGTAGACATATAGAACTATTGTCTATGATAAATGACATGACCAGTAATGTGTGTTTTTGTATAAGGGTATATTTTTATTTCAGGCCATCTATGAACTATACCAGGGGGAACTTGATTTATTACAAGATCTCAATACAGTCAAACATGTAAGTATCTCAAACATCATATTGTTAGTGACTATTTGTCCAAATAATGGAAATAGGTGGGTAAGGAGAAGAAGAATTTCTTGAAATTTGTATTGCAAAAAAAACTAACACTTAGTTGGTTCCAATCAGAGCTGTTCATATTGTTAGATGTTTTTTGTCCAATGGCACATGCTGTGAAAAAAACATTTTAGTTTATTTGTGTTCTGACATTCAGGTTTCAGTTTGGATGGCTTTTCTTTCTTTTGACATTTTAAAAACATGCTTACTGTACTGAACATAACTGCTCAGAAGGGATTATAATTTTTGCCAGTTTTGTTTTGCTCTAGCCTAGGTACAATCATTTATCACCATCCATGTGATACTTTTTCCATGCTCATGCTCAAAGTACGTAAAAATCACACAATAAATATATTTGCTACATGATGATCCCCGATACTTAATCCAGGGGCCTTATTCACCAACATTATAAGTCTAAAATTCAGACTTAGACTTAAAATTGATAATATTCATAATCACTGACATTTCTTAACAATATGATTTAACCATATGACATTGTTTCTGTGTGTTGTCCTCTGAACATGTATACAGGGTTTTCCCTAGGATTTTTCATACGAGGGTGGCAGGACCCTTAAAATTTATATTTAGGGAGTCCCTGAGAATTTTTTTGGGTCCCGTCACTATACAGTAATGCATTTCAAGCTCATTATTAGTGAGTATCAAATTTATAAATGAATAAAACAGCAAATGTAGATTGCTCAATGCACCTTAAGACTTAGTGCAATAAATAGCAGAAAGAAAAATGTTCTAGCTGAAATAAAAATGTCTATTCGAGGGATCCTATTGGGGGTCCCAAGGATGCACAGTAATGCAGAAATGAGGGTCTCAAGCCACAAAGTTGCGTCAGGGACGCAGAAAACCTGCATCAGGGAAATCCCTGTGTATACTTATTTATATAAAAATCGGTACATTTATAACAACATGAGAGCGAAAAGAACATTTGGCAACATAAAGTCTAAGTCTGAATTTTAGACTTATAACGTTGGTGAATAAGGCCCCAGGGAAAGTATATTAAATAAAAATTAAATTCTAGACTTGGGATGTAAGTGACACGTGCAGTATCGTAACTTGTTGAGAACATATAGATACCGATAGGTTAATGCTCTTAAAGCAATGCTCTGTGTGTCACCCTCGTGTGCCTGGTTATCTCATTGAGCAAACAGTGTCTATGACATCACTATTGTCAAGATAATGGATATTGCTAGTATTAAACGTCTTAGAATGACGGTGCCTGCTGGTCATATAACGTCAATGCTCTTCACTTTTATCACATAAATCGGTCGGTAGGACTCGGTATTTTACAATCAGCGGCGATCATGTGCAGTGCTTTAAAGAGGCATGCCAAGATTATTAAATAGATTTTCACTATTGGTGTAAACAGACCTTGTATCATTGATCATGTGGCATATTGCTGTTTGTCTGTCTTTCTTACAAAACTTTAACCTTTAATGTAAAACAAGAACATATTTTATTCCGATTCTGCTGCGGATAGAATTATTTCAGACTCAGTTCAACATTTAAAAGTATAGTTTGTAAACTTAAAAACTTGCATGAATTCTAAATTAAAGCTTGAGCACTTTCAAAAAGAATAGACCTTTAGCCATCTGGGCTTGCACTCTCACAGTTTGAATCAGTTTAATTCTTAAAAATAAAGTAAAAAAATCTAGAAGAAAATATTTATATAACTTACAAAATTTGACTTTCCTCTAAAAAATAATTATATGATATACCACACCAGAAAAGGGTTAAAACTACGGTTTGTTACTTTTACAGGTAATAGCTCATTATGTTGCAATCTCTCTGCTATTGTTCTCCAGACATAATAGGCATTAAGTGAAGACACTATTCTTGTTCAGACCATTAACCGATTTACTGAAATAGATTCCTTTTACCATATTAATTTGTGCTTAGATTTAGATGAAATCGGTTAGCCATTGATTGGGTAATTACCCTATATCCAGCAACAATTAGACTGATTTAGATTTATTACAATAGGTACACAGTGAAAGTCGGGGCACTGTATTAATAAAGCATCCAAGAATTTTTCATTTTACCAATTTAAAATATTTGAATTTTTTAGCATGGATAATTCCGTTTTCTTAGTGATAAACATAGAGAAAAAATCCTCTTTAATACATAAAAGCTATGAATTTTCTTAGAAAATTATTGGAAAAAGTTTGAAATTTGTTTTGCTTGGACAAAAATATCCATTTTTTGTGCCCACAGACCTAGATTACTGGATACAATTTGGCCTAGATGACTAATTCCTTGACAATTTCTAGGACTAGGTTAAATATGAATCTTGTCTGAAACAGAAAGAAGGTGACCAGGTCTATCAAGAGTTTTCACCTTTTATGGTTATGTAACTCAGTCAAGTGATAGGAAAATGCCCTTAAAATTGATTGGACAGGAAAATCAAGCAGTGGTAATTGGATAATGTTGTGAGACAAACACTTCACCTTTACAATCTGTACTTCTATCCATTGATCTACCCATCTATATGCTGTATCTATGTACTTCACAACTCCTGGTAGTCATTAATTTTCTTTCAGCATTCTCAGAAATAGATTTATTTGCTTTCTAAAGACTCAACAATCCATTTCTGCTTGTACATACATTAGAACTCACTTAACTGCTAATTGATTGATCAATGCAGAGGATTAATTGATTATCAATATTTATCTTACAATTTGCAAAGTTAAAGCAAACGTTAATGCTAGAATATGATCTTCACTTTTATGAGTGCAAGTTTCCAGGTTTATATACTAGCTGATTCCAGGTTTATTATTTATAGGCTGTATTAAAAAGTCTTTTTCTTTATTGTTTCTAAATAAATTGAAGAATTTGTTATGAGTTCAAAGTTTTCAGAAGTTCTATCTTGCAACCAAGAAAAGCCACCCATGCATTCTGTTATTGATGATTTCCAAATAAAAATTCTTAATATTGGCAGTGGGATACATTTTGCTCGCATTAATTTAGTTTTTGTCAAGATTGAAATGATTGATAAATTCTTCCTCAAAATTGGAAATAAATGTTAAATTTCCCTTGAATAAGTGGTCATTGACAAATCTGGCATGGAATTTTTTTAAATAAATGACCATGCAGTATACTTATAACTGTCTCAGCGATCGCAAAACCCCTGAAACAAGTTGTGACCACGTATGAAGTATTGCATATACTGCTCCCAACAGTGTTTTTCTGCTTTCATTGCAGTAACCATTCAAATTATTTTTCACTTTCCTCTTTTCCAGACCTACAGAGATTCAATGCAGAAATTACATTTAATGACAGACGGTGAACTGGAACAAATATTTGGTCCTATTGATGATCTTATGCCTATACATGAAGGTAGGTACTGCATTCTCTGAGGCCCGAAGATAAAATATTGTTTTGTTTTTCCTTCACTACCTACCTGACATACTGTAAAATCATTAATTTTCGTGGGGGATTAAATTTCGTTGATTTCGTGGTTCACTTCAACCACGAACTTTAATCCCAACAAACATTGATTTTGACCATTATTTTGTTACCTTAAATGCAAATTCCACGAATTCAAGTGCCAACGAAATTGTCTTATTTACCAAAACCACGAAATTTCGTCCCAACGAAATTAAATTATTTTACAGTATTGCAGATTTATGAATTCACAATAACTGTTGCATGTTCCATGAGCTGACAATGTTTCATGTAATGAAAGTATATTTAAGTGGATTCATGAATTTGCAACTAATCACAACAAAATGAAAAGATTGTGAATCATACCCAATGTGCAGTTGCAAAATTCTGGTATTTGTATTTCCCATTGCAAGTCTTAGCAAGATAATGGTGTGCTGTTAGTTAGATGTTTAGATCATCTGTGTTTCTTGTTATAAAGATCATCTGTTTATAATTATGAATATGATGTAGTTATTTGTCAATTATATAATAAAAAAATATTTAATCACCTGAAGAAACCATCTTGGCAAAACATTGTGTGAAACGAAATGCTCATTATATAAGTTTTATTCCATGTTTTGTGGTTTGTGATCATTATTTCAATTATATTCAGTATTATGATACGTGTTGCCGTGCAACTGCATTCCTCATTATCCTAATGAAGCACATGTGTTTGTATTTACAGATTTAGTTAACCGAATGAAATGTCAACGACTGCCTGATGGCACGACACAAGAAATTGGAGCGCAGCTAAAGGACTGGGTATGTTCTACTCTTTATTTGCGTTTAACTCAGACAGTCATTAAACTAGTGAGTGATCAATTAGGTTTTCCTGCCAGATTTTCCAATGACCTCTGTGAAGAGATAACCTCTAGGTTACAAACCACCTCATCTCTAGTTCTGTGGGAAACACTGAAAAAAGTGTTCCAGAAATGACTAAGTGCCCCGGCCAAAAATCGAATCTGGGACCTCTTGATCTTTAGGAATGAGTATTATCCACTCCATCACCATGATATCAAGGGCATTTTGTTTCTCTCAGTCTCATTGCCTTTTTTCGCAAAACTTTGTGATAATTTCACATATAGACTGTATACTATTTCTTCCTCCACAGATTCCCAGTCTGAAGATCTATGTCTCGTTCTGTGCCAATCAAGTATTTGGTAAAGCCTTATTGGACGAGAAAAAGAACGATCCAGCAGTGGACGATTTCCTGCAGCGATGCCAAGATTCTCCATTTAGTAGAAAGCTCGATCTTTGGGGACTTTTAGGTAAATTTTTTCATCATAACAGTTTCAATACCACGGGTCCAACAACACTGGAATAAATCTGGAAATCCAGATTTTTTCTACTGAAAACAAAATTATTTGGATTAAAAAAATAAAAATATTGACTATGTTATGGTCATTTGAAATTTGATAAGCTAAATTTTAACAATAAAACAGCGAATGAAGGGCTGTGTGTTAATTGCTCAAGAAACAGACTTGCATATGATTTTCAGTGTTTGGCCTTATGCCTGAGACTTTAGGACCCCTGTTGATAAAGTCTTTCAAAGTCACTTGAGTACATTCTCAAAAAGAATCTAAAAAAATTTAGCAAGATTTTATTTAGAGATTTTTACTAATTTGTCATAGGCATGTCATTCGTGTGCATTAATCAAATAGTCTAAAGATAATTAGTTCTTCTGAGTCGTCCAAATCACACAGATTGTACTTTTAATTTGATTATTGGATTATTGCATGATATTACACAGTAACTTTTGTCTCTCATACCACTCATTTATTCTGCATTAAAGCTGACTACCACTGTCAATTGATCCAGTCAGTTATTTTTAGCGGTTAATTGGTCTATACTTAGAAGCAGAGAGAGTATTTTGGTTTTATATTTAGATGAACTGAGAATATTTTACCGCGTCTAATTCCAGATGGTGCCCGGGGACGCTTCATGAAATATCCGCTGTTACTGAAGAGTATTCATAAATATGTAAGTAGTTTATTTCTAAATCTTTTGTGTAGATAAAAGTTCTTTTGGTTCTTTTGTTTAGAATTTGGATCATTGATCATAAAGTGACTTGCACTCTTGAATGCTTGATCTAACATACTGGTTTTGTCAGAATATTTTATTAGATGGTTGAAGAATTAATCATGTATATGACTCTTACTCTGGACTACAGAGTTGAAATTGAAATCAGAACCCAGGAATTTCAAATAGTTGTCTGGATTTCATCTTTCTGCATAAAAAATGTAAAAAACCATAAAACCCTGAAACTCATGACAAAGTACAAAAACATAGTCAGAAATTGTTGCTGAACATTTTGATATTGTGGTCATCCATTGTCCAAATGTAAAATATGTCTTAGAAAAGTTGACATTTGTCTTGGATAAGTTTTGAAGAAGTCATCATATTTTGTTTACTGAAGAATATAATCCCTGTATCTAGCTACGTCATTCTGCAGTAATCTGCAGTAATCGTACGAGTTAAATATTCTGGTTACTAAACTATTTATAGCATACTGTGGCTGGCAGCCAGGTTGTGGGAGAACTTCTTGAACAATATAATTCTAATTTACTGCCAATTTACGTCAATAGTCCAAATAAACATTTTATAGATTATGAAATTTTACAGTGATGTTATCTCACAGTTGCCTACAGTATAATATCAGATGTTGCCTAGTCCTCTTTCTTAGAAAATAGATACTGTAAAATCATTAATTTTCGTGGGGGATTAAATTTCGTGGATTTCGTTGTTCAATTCAACCACGAACTTTAATCCCAATGAACATGGATTTTGACCCTTGTTTTGTTATCTGAAATGCGAAATCCACGAATTCAAGTGCCAACGAAATTGTCTTTTTTACCAAAACCACGAAATTTCGTCCCAACAAAATTAAATGATTTTACAGTATGTATTAAAACTAGTCTAGTGTTGTGAGTTTCTCAGTACCTGGTGTGATATGTTGATATGTGACACCAGATACGTCACGTCAAATGGTTAATCTATTTATCCCTGCTAAAATATTAATGTTTTGTTGTTGAAAATATGGTACTTTTAATGTAACTATGTATAGATAATGAAATAAAAGTGAATGTGGTGTTATTTTGGTCTCAGATTATCAAATATCATATAAGCAGATTCTGCCTCTGGAATATTTTGTGATTAGACATCATTCTAAACTGCATCAGACTCATATACAGGACTTCTTTGAACAGAAGTAAAGCAACAAGACTAAAGTTGCAGATTTCCATAGGCACTGACTGTGTTAATAGAACAAAATGCCCGGTCAATTGAATAAAAAAAAAAACCTAGGAATCAAAATTTACTTATCCTGGGATGGTATTCAATATTGATTTTGATAAATTGGAGAATAAGGATAGCCAATCAATGGAAATCGTATTGCCTGTTACAGACAATGAGTTTAATATGGTGTGATCTGATTGGTTGTCCTTTTCCATAAGTCGAGTAAGATCAATATTGAATACTGCCCCTGGATAAGGGCTAATTTGGGTAGAATAGAAGTGTCCAATAATTCTCTAGGATCATCAAGTTAGGATCATCAAGTTAGGATCATGATGTCTGCTGGGTGTTTATTGTCATGTGTTTGTAATATAAGTGGAAAATCTATTGTGGTTTATTCGGGTTAAATTAGGATTATAATCATTAAAACTTGTTTATGTTCAGTAACTTGATTATTTGGTGGTTTCTTCATTGATTTATCATGTCTGTTAAAGTGTTACTTACGTATTCTACACTACGTTACGTATTGACTCCTTATGAGGAAATTTAGGAAACATTTGTCTGGTATACTCGGCTCTGTACCAATATGCTTGTCATGTAATTGCTAGAGAGCCAACAATACGTTCCAGATTGCAGAGCATTAACTTTGATGGGGGACGGCATTCTCATGGTTTAGCAAGGGAATACCATATTTCATAACCCCTCCTATGGTCCCAAACCCCTTTTCCTCAAAAGTAAAAGAAACCCTGTGACATTAACACTTGCAGATTATGAGATAGGAATAGAAAGTAAATTTTCTCAGAAAGTAACTGATAAGCCCTTTTCGTTTTTCTTTATTAGTATGTATAACCCTATAACAATTCAACGTTTGTATATTTATAGAGTACAGACTGGGAAGATAATCAACCGTTAGCAGAAGCAGTGAGACTTACCGAGGAGATTGTTGCTAGCGCTGATAAACGGACCGGAGAAGCTAAATGTGTATATTATAGATCAAGAATTACATACCTTTATGATGAGCAGGTATGTCCTCTCATATATATTCTACTATCATTTACAACTTGCCACATTTTATTCTGATGTTTTGGAACAATTTTGTTCATCAATGTGTCTCCTTCATACAACTGATAGCAATATGTATCTTTGAAAAAGAAGTATCGGTTCCAATTTAACATTCTTTGTACACCAATTTTTTAAGTTTTCAACTTTCTTTGTTCATAAATGCCTTTTGTTAGGATAATTATAAAACCACTAAAAAAACTAGCAATATTTTGATAAACAAATGAAAAAAAATACTTGATTGGTGAATTTGCTGGGCATTAGGATAAACTGATTTGATTAAAAAGCTATTCTGTTAATTTGATTTTTTTTATAAAAGTTTGTTATAAAACTGCTTAGTCACTGTATTGTATACAGGTAAAAACTGGTGAAGTAAATGACGTTGTTTGTGAGGATTTTGTTGTCCCAAAATATTTTCTTGAATTTAAACTGATTTTGTACTTTCTGTTTTAGAAACATGCAGATATTGAGAAAGCGACCAGTTTATTGTGTAATGGTACTTTAAAGAATAACAAAGGCAGCGTAAGTACTTCATGATCACTTAATTAACATATAATCATGCTTTCACATAAAATGTCCTCATACCAATATTTAAATAGTTAATGTAGCTAATTATTGATTTGTTTTTTGCACGCACATTTCAAGTTATGCATATTGTTTATTATAGCATTTTTGCAAGTGCATGACATGCACATTGACATGCACGATGTTTATTACCATAAAATAATGATTAATCTCCCTCTTTGAAAAATCAGTCAGAAACCAAAATTGCTTAGATTTAGATAAGAGGAAGACTGTTAAGCTGTATGAATGAAAAATCAAATCTTAAAATCCCTTGCTAATGTTTTAAGTCTTTTTAAAAATGATAAAAAACTGACCAATCCAATGTAATTCTATTTTTCCAGAAGCTGCAGCTATTTTTATTCGACACAATACTTGTGTTGACAAGACTGGTAACACACAACGGACAACAGATGTTCCAAGTTTATCGAGACCCAATACCAGCATCGGAACTCCTGGTTGAAGATTTAAAAGACGGGGAAGTAAAGATGGGATCATTTAGAACAGCCTTTGGCTCATCTCAGACATGTAAGTGTAGAAAACTGTGTATATTGCTTCCCTGTCTCCTAGCAGATATGCTACCCCAGTCTTCACGAAAAACTTTTCTAAGTACTAGCCAGTCGGGCTACCAACAAGACAAAACTTACTAGCCCGAGGAGAAATTTACTAGTCTAACCATTAAATTATTAAAATTATTACAATTTACACTAGCCTTTTGGACTTGTCACCTAGAGAAAATTACTAGCCCGACCCAGTTTTTACTAGCCTCGGGCTTCGGGGTAGTGGCCAAATTCGAAGACTGCTACCCTACCTACCAGGCCTCACCCCCTGCGACCTACAAACCCATATTATCTTACAGAATTTAATTTACAATGATGTTTTTAGAGATTTAAATTTTAATGTTTAATTTCTTCCAGCGATTCGGAAGTACATGTACTATTAGGTAAGTTAGGTCCTGTTGAATATGACTGAAAAGCTTTAACTATTTGAAATTTACTACATGTTTAAGTTTTAAACTCATGAGGCTGAACTGTATAATTGTGTGGGTTATTGAACAGTAATTTTTTTTTCAGCGAAAAATCTATTTCGAGTGTCATTCCGAGATTCAGGGAAAGGTCAATCTCACACATTGATGTCCAATGATGAACATGATAAACGACAATGGTTGGTCAGCTTACGACAAGCGGTGACAGCGTGTCAACGACAGGTTCATAATGATGTTGCTGACTGATCTGACGAGGTTGTTTATTGGCCGGAGATTGTCTGACCAACGGATTCACTCAATCCGATGCTCCATATACTCAACTTGGATATGAGACTGTCCCTAGACAAATATACACACATGTATATGCAACAATCTATAGTGCTGCATGAATGCATGATGTCATCACGTGATCAGTGTATCAGACATTGTATATATAGATACATGCATGGTATGATGCTTGAGTGCTGAATATATCCACTCACCATGTGCAATATATGAGCGAGAATGTTAGCATAAAAACTGACAAAAATACTGAACACTTAGCAAACTATATATCAATATGGGTACGGTTGTGTGACGAAAAAGATGTTTGAATTGTAGCAAAATGTATTGATTTTAGGAGCGCTTGCTTAGACTTTTAAGTTGAAAGGATATTCAGAATATTTTGAAATGGATCTCGATGAGTTGTGGACCAAGTTACATCTCGTTGAGAAACAGGACATGATGGCTAAAGATTTTCTTAGACATTGACATTTTTACATAAAATGTGAATCAAAAGTTGGAAAAGTACACATTATTGAAGACATTTTTCGTAGCAAGATTGTATTTTCTTCAGCTACATTTTCTGCATTTGTCAACATTAGGCTAATGTGTTGAATGTCAGAGTATGATCATGTTTATACAAACTTGAAAATATGCTAAAACGTTTAATATCGGTAATAGAACTTTTGCGTTCTTAGAGAAGAAAGAGTTGTTTGTGTCATGAAATGAAAGTTTACAGGGTTGAAGTTCGACTGATGTCGGAAGAGATTATGTTTGTTGAAAATGGACTCACTTTCAAGTGATACATTCCTTTATGTATATACAACTCAAGTAGTTTAGTTTGATTCTGATATTCTAGAAAAATATTATTCCATCTTTTTTCTCAGCCTAACTGTTGTTATTAATTTGATAGCTTAGTAGAAAATTTCCTTCTTTTCTTTTATTTATCGTATTCATATTTTGGCCAGTAATGAAATTTGTTAGTATTTTCTAGATGAGTTAATGACTTTTGTTCACCACCAGACTGGAGACTTCCTGACTTCCCTAGTTCACTATGCAGTAAACTGGTATTTCAGAAAGACGTAGCCTTCTCATTAAGCTGTCTGTAACTATTTTTATTTGTTAGAAATTTACAGACATTAGGGAACAATTATTCTTCTCTCGGAATTGGTTATTAAATAAATTTCTGTCTGTATCTCAAATAGTAGCCATAAAATGAAACTGTTATTAACTACCGGTATGTTTACGTCTGTACATCTCAAACAAGTCATAAATCATTACAGGAATTTGAATCAGTTTGTAAAGTTGTTGTAAACACTGTTAAGTAAGTATCAGGGGTCCTACTAATCTATACAAAAAATCCAGAGTAGTTGCTCTACAAAGAATGAACTTTTCGGCAGGGAATAACATTATTTGATAAAAAAGTTATCTTAAGAATTGACAAAGAGTTATGGTCATTTGAAATGTCAAAATTGAATCTAACAGTTTTTAAGAACAATATTTACAACAGAGTTTTTGGGAATGGATTTCTGCTAATGGCATTTGAAACAAACTTGCATATTATTTTCACTCAAGACCCCTGTGCAAGACAAAGATACCATTTTGAATGGTGACAGTAGCCTTGTACATGCATTTTGATTTTTAAAAATATATAAATTAAAACCTGCATTTTTTGTGACTAGTGACTGTAAACTATAACCATGTTTGCCATTTGATATTAATAACAACTAGTCATTTTGTGTACTGTAGTGATGGTATGAACAGTGGTAACTATTCCGTTAAGTTCTTAACAAACTGTTTTCATGGTACCCCATGAGCCCAAAACATAAAAGGCTAGTAACTTTTTTATTTCGGGCTAGCCAAAATGGTCCATATGGGATAATGTTTAATTTTAGTGAATCCATTTTATGCTTGATTATGTTGATTCGGTTACCTTCAATTTTAGCTCCAGGTAACCCAGCATTTTGAATTTAGAAGATATCCAAATGCTTGGATATTATAGCATTTAAATTTTTCAAACACAACATGTTCAGAATAGTCTTTGGTCAAACTCTTTGTCCATACATTAATGCATTTGGGGAATTTGCTGTTGTTTAAAGTAATGAAATACTATAAATTGTTTATCATTATATGTCTTTTAATTACTTAGAACCACATGAAAGGCAGATTTAAATCCCCAACAGTTGGGCAATACCCTGTTTTATATACTATGCCATATTGATAATTCTTATCATAGTGCTTAGAATATAATTTTGGAAACTGGTGTTGATAGATTATATGGTGTACTCAATTTCTCAGAGTGTCTGGGCATATCAAAACATATAGAAAAAAGCATTGATTTTAATTTGAACCATAGAGTTTAATATTGTTATTGATATATATTTTGTTTTACATAGTCCTTGTTATTTGGTGCTTTTTATTTTACATTGAAAATGTTTGTTTTATAACCAGGGTTTCCAATGGAAGAGTTGGTTATTTGATTGGTGAATTAAGTGGGCGTCAACATATTTTGGGGTGTTGACAGTCTACCTAGGATTTCTGCAAGTTTACTGAAATGTTGCTCAGTATGTGAAGTTGTGCTCATTGTTTTTACTAGAAAATAATTTCACTAGAGTTCTGGCCCTTGGTGGAACCAAGTTTCAGTAGAGTTATAGAAATTGGAAAATCAGGTTTTCATGGAATTTCCTAGTTTCTCGATGTATAATAAAATGTATATTACTCATGTACCTTGTATGTCTATGTATGTATATTCTACTTTGTAAGTCCCTGTTAATTGTATCAGTATAGTCTTTGTAACCTACACTATTCCATAGTTAGTTGGTCTATTATAAATTAATTGCTAAATTATCATATTTTTTGTAAAAATGGAAAGGTTGGTGGGATTTTGGATTTTATTGAAAAATGGCGTTTGCTTCCTAAAATTAAAATAAATGGTCAGATGTCATAAAAAAACCTGGTAAGAGTGAAATAGTCTAGCAATTAATTTACCCAGACCAACTTGTACTTCAGGTCTTAGAGTGCCACATTTTCAGAGTGAACAGGGTTACGATTTTATATCAGTTATGTAGTATGTCTATTTTCTTGTGTTCATATCATTGCTTCATAGATCATGTTGTTAGTATAAACCGTGTCTTGTCTACATAGTCATGTTTGTTACACATTTCTACGCATTGAAGTCTCTATAAAGAGTTATTTACAATTTTCATGATTGACCATTTTGTATTATTACAAACTCATTTTCCTGACACAAATGTAACCATATTTTTTGGCTTTGTGACAGAACTGTTATGAAAAAAAGTTAATTATAAGATTCTTACTAAAATATGCTGATCCCAAGTTGCTTTAAAAAAATAAAGAAATAAATATTATACTCAATGTATTAAACTCATGTTGTTGTATATTAGTTATCTATCACCTATCATGTAGTGTAGGTAGTCTTTGTATAAATGTAAATACTCTGCTGTAGAATGAGTCTCATTATATCTGACTGTCCAATTAGCCATACGTCAGATTTATATAAATTAATGAAAATAAATTGTCAAAAATGAATGCAAAAAAGTCGAAATGAAAATCAATCTGCGTTTGTTATCTCTTGGTTAAATTCAAAATCAATGCAATATTGCTACAGCTGTAGTATTGAATTCTTTCTAACACTCGGCAGATCAATTTTTCAAATTTGCATGAACTTGACTATGAAATTATTTTCATGGAAAATATGCCAAATTCACTGCAAATTTTGTGAAGAGTGATACACAGTACTTGTACATGACCACTACTGGGCAGGAAATCAAAAAGCATCTAATTAGAAATTTTAAACATTTTCTTCAAATCACAAAATTTTGGCTAGTGTATCAGCTGAATATGAAAAGTGTATCGGCTTAACATGAAAATGAATCAAGTTTCATAATAAGTGACTGTTTAAGCCGCATTTAACAGGCAACACAACAGTCTCTAAGAAAACATGTGTTTTCTTCAAATGTTTAACTTTATGTATGAAAATACTTAACTTTTCAACTAAGATGCTTTGTGACTTGTGAATCAAATACTTGTATAGTACTGTGTTCATGTCTCGATTGCAATTTGGTTGTTATATTTATCCTCCCAGCTTTGATGAGGGGGTATATTGCTTTGCACATGTTGTTCATTCCGTTGGTTGGTTGGTAGACCAAATGGTTTCTCGTGCCCTTGGATCTTCAAACTTTATGTGTAAGTTGGCCAGCAAGAGAAGATGACCCCTATTGCATTTTAGATTGGAAGGTTGAAGGACACTGTGACTATAAACTATTGCCAACTGTTTGGCTGCCATGGGGGGCGTGCATGTTTTACAAACATCTCTTGTTTCCATATTTTGTTTCACCTGTACATACATATACCTGTATATAATATAGAACTATACTGTTAGACATATTTATTTTTGTATTCAGTATTACTCATTGTAGACTTCATATTTAACCTCATGTTTGAACATGGTTGTCATGGCAACATATTATGTTTGTTTAGTCATGCAGTATTTTTTTCAGGGTCCCGTCTCATTTCCCAATTAGCACTGCACCTTTAATTGTTCAGTTACCTCTCTTTCAATTAAAATACAAGGAGATTTATTTTTATGTTGGATGAAAACATGCAACACTAATAGCTATCTTCCGACAGTAAAATAAGAAGGCAGATTTACCAACATTTGAAAGCGCTACAAGGCAAAACAGACACTAGAATTACTTCTAGCTAAGGCCTGAATAATAACCCTGATAAGCATCCCCTCACATCCCCTAAATTTCACCGTGGATGATATCAAATTATAACTAACATTGCAGTTATATGAATGGCCTTATATCAGAATTCGCAATTCTAAACTCGATCTTTCAAGTATTTTATTATTAATCTCCAGGAATTGGATTCATTCATTGAACCTTTTGACTGACCTTAAAATATATTTTTTACTCATCCAACTGGCAAAAAAAACCTGCAAGGGCCAAAACAAGTTGTATGGATTGCGTGTACCTCCAAACAAAGATTTATTTAGGTTATCCATGTAATACATTGATAAGTTATTATGATGTGAAATAGGAGTAGAAATTCATTACATCTAAAGTAGAGTTTTAGATTTGAATCACTTTTTCAACGTTTCTAGATTAGTACATTATACATATTGTAATATATTCTTGCATGAAGGTCAGGCTCATGTCAAATTAGTCCAGCTATAGGTGAAAACTATATATACTGTTAATCATCTCCTGAATGTTGAGGATTGCTCTTCTATTGTGAGAAGCTACCGTGTAATTGTGTTAATTTTGACAGGTAAAAAAAACTACAATATTCATATTCCTGCCATTTAACATATTATCTTATTTAGAATTTGAGTCACTGAGTACACCCTTACAGCCTATTGGCAGGTCTGGTATTTTAGGCCTGAGTCTGAGTTCAGGTTTTCGAATCCTAAATTTTGCGTCAGTTATGTTAAACTGGGATTTTCAGACCTGAAAACTATTGCAAATTACCAGGCCTTTATTTCTGATCAACACATATTGTTCACCAGTTTGTTTCTTGATATAGAGCTGATAAAGTGATATTGTGATTTATTTTAGAAAAATTTACTGTGATTTTTTAATCCAAATTTTTACTTGTTAAGGTTTTTATAACTCCTAAGGGAGGGACATTGAGTCTGCTACTATGTCCTCCCGTCTGGTGGGTGTTTCTTAAATCCAGTATTATGAACAATACTGTTTACTTAAAAAATTAAGATAATATATCCACCAGGGAATCCCAATCATTTTTTAAAAATTAAAAAAATATATATTTAGGCCTCTTTTTAACTTAGTCTATAATACTATAAAAAAATATATATGAGCCGTTCTCCAGGAAAACCGGGCTTAGTGACAAAATTGCGAAAATATTGATAAATATATGGTAAGAAAGAAGTGACTCTTGTGAACAGATTTTGAAAATTTGAACAAATTATTCCATTCACTTACTAAGTTATAGACTTTTTAAACCAACCACTACCGCCAACTTTTTGAGTGACGTCGCGAACGTCATTCTCTACGTTTTTGACGTAACACCAACTGGCATTTCAAAGATCCAGTATCTGATAATGTTTTGACGTAAACATTTAAAATTGTGGTACATCATAGAATCATATTCTTATTTTAGTAAAACGAGACCAATTTGTGAGTGTTTGCTTACAGAGAAATATTGCTAGTGTTTTTAGCCACTTAACCCTTGTTTTCCTTGATATGAGTACTTTTTAGAAAACGATCACCATAGCAACGACAGAAGTTATTTTAACACAATTGTAAAGAAAACCTGAAGCTAATGGATAGTACTATACTATCCAATTACTGAAATATGAAATCAAAGGACACGAGTTTTTTCTCATTTTAGACATTTTTCTAAATCTTATTGCATAATTACAATACAATGTCATTAAGCCCGGTTTTCCTGGAGAACGGCTCATATATAAACAATAATTATGAGTATGACATTGTGTTGTTGTTGAATTCTCAATTATTCTATAATACTATCAAAGTTATAAATGTTACACAAAATATTTTTTACTATTACCATACCGTGCAGATAAAGGAATCTCCGTATGTCAAGGTCACGTAGGGGCTGTATATAGGGGCCCATACAGTGACATCTCTCACTTCTATTTGTTCTATCCTTACCAGAGTTTCATTAAATTATTACTGCTTTCTTTTCCGATGAATTACGTTTAACATCGTCTTTCAAGTTAATTGAAACTTTCTTCACATTCTTTAACTAATGATCTTATGAAGTGTTTCTCAGTTGCCACGGTATGTCTTATAACATAACTTGTCTTCATTTCTGATACAATATGCTTTACGTCATTTTTCACTTCATTGAAACGTTCTTCGTAATCTTTAACTAATGATCTTAGGAAGTGTTTCTCAGTTGTCATTGTGTGTCTTATAATGTTACTTGTCTTCATTTCTGATACAATATGGTTGACATCAGTTTTCAGTTCATTGAAACTTTCTTCATAACGTAACTTGTCTTTATTATGAAACGATAGGTACATTTTCTTACTGGGTATGTCTGTGTTTTTTGTGTCTAAAAATGAAAGTTGTTGGTTTTCATTCAATTCTCGTATTGTTTTATTCATTCCTGAAAGAATATGGCTAATGTCAGTTTTGAGTTCATTGAAACTTTCTTCCCATTCTTTAACTAATGATCTTCAAAGTGTCTCTCATTTGTCATTGCATGTCTAATGCCGTAACTTGTCTTTATTATAAAACAATAAGTACATTTCCTTACTGGGTGTGTCTGTGTTTTTTGTTTGTCTAAAAATAAAAGTTTTGGTTTTCATTCAATTCTCGTATTGTTTTATTCATTTCAGATACAATATGGGTAATGTCAGTTTTGAGTTCATTCAAACTTTCTTCACATTCTTTAACTAATGATCTTATGAAGTGTCTCTCAGTTCTCATTGCCTGTCTTATTCTGTTACGTATGTTTATTATGAAAGGATATGTACTCGGTACATTTCCTTACTGGGTATGTCTGGGTTTTTTTGTTAAAAACAAAATGCAAAAGATGTTTACTTTCATTCAATTGCCGTATTTTTTCCAGATACAATATGCTTTACGTCATTTTTCAGTTCACTGAAACTTTCTTCGCATTCTTTAACTAATGATCTTAAATAGTGTTTTTCCAGTTGTCATTGTGTGTCTTATAATGTAACTTGTCTTCATTTCTGATAGAATATGGTTAACGTCAGTTTTCAGTTCATTGAAACGTTCTTCATAGTCTTTAACTAATGATCTTAGGAAGTGTTTCTCAGTTGTCATTGTGTGTCTTATAATGTTACTTGTCTTCATTTCTGATACAATATGGTTGACATCAGTTTTCAGTTCATTGAAACGTTCTTCATAACGTAACTTGTCTTTATTATGAAACGATAAGTACATTTTCTTACTGGGTATGTCTGCGGTTTTTTGTGTCTAAAAATGAAAGTTGTTGGTTTTCATTCAATTCTCGTATTGTATTATTCATTCCTGAAAGAATGTGGCTAATGTCAGTTTTGAGTTCATTGAAACTTTCTTCACATTCTTTAACTAATGATCTTAAAAGTGTCTCTCAGTTGACATTGCTTGTCTAATTCTGCAACTTGTCTTTATTATGAAACCATAAGTGCATTTCCTTACTGGGTGTTTCTTTGTTTTTTTGTGTGTCTAAAAATAAAAGTTGTTCATTTTCATTCAATTCTCGTATTGTATTATTCATTCCAGATACAATATGGCTAATGTCAGTTTTCAGTTCATTGAAACTTTCTTCACATTCTTTAACTAATGATCTTAAAAGTGTCTCTCAGTTGACATTGCTTGTCTAATTCTGCAACTTGTCTTTATTATGAAACCATAAGTGCATTTCCTTACTGGGTGTTTCTTTGTTTTTTTGTGTGTCTAAAAATAAAAGTTGTTCATTTTCATTCAATTCTCGTATTGTATTATTCATTCCAGATACAATATGGTTAACGTCAGTTTTCAGTTCATTGAAACGTTCTCCGTAGTCTTTAACTATTGATCTTAGGAAGTGTTTCCCAGTTGACATTGCATGTCTTAAAACGTAACTTGTCTTCATTTCTGATAGAATATGGTTAACGTCCGTTTTCAGTTCATTGAAACGTTCTTCGCATTCTTTAACTAATGATTTTACAAAGTGTCTCCCAGTTGTCATTTCTTTCATGTAATCCTATCGCTCCTTCTATATTGTCCAGCCGTACATTTATTGTTTCAATATTTCTTATATCATTTTCTACGTTGTCCAGTCTTTCAGCTGATGTTCGATTCCTACAGGGTTTTCGATTTTGTCCAGTCGGTCGTTTATAGTTTTAATATTTTTACATCATTTTCTATGCGTTCCAGTCTTTCTGCTGTTGATTGATTCAAACAACATGTTTCGATTTTGTCCACTTTTCAAGTGTCAGAAAACAAAATGAAGAAGATGTCGATTTTCATTCAATTGTCATATTGTTTTATTCATTCCTGATACAATATGCTTAATGTCCGTTTTCAGTTCATTAAATCGTTCTCCATAGTCTTTAATTATCGATCTTATGAAGTGTCTCTCAGTTGACATTGCATGTCTTATAACGTAACTTGTCTTCATTTCTGATACAATATGCTGCCGTCAGTTTTCAGTTCATTGAAACTTTCTTCGCATTCTTTAACTAATGATTTTACAAGGTGTCTCCCAGTTGACATTTCTTTCATGTAATCCTATCGCTCCTTCTATAATGTCCAGCCGTACATTTATTGTTTCAATATTTCTTATATCATTTTCTACGTTGTCCAATCTTTCAGCTGATGTACGATTCCTACAGGGTTTTCGATTTTGTCCAGTCAGTCAGTTATAGTTTTAATATTTTTACATCATTTTCTATGCGTTCCAGTCTTTCTGCTGTTGATTGATTCAAACAACATGTTTCGATTTTGTCCACTTTTCAAGTGTCAGAAAACAAAATGAAGAAGATGTCGATTTTCATTCAATTGTCATATTGTTTTATTCATTCCTGATACAATATGCTTAATGTCCGTTTTCAGTTCATTAAATCGTTCTCCATAGTCTTTAATTATTGATCTTATGAAGTGTCTCTCAGTTGACATTGCATGTCTTAAAATGTAACTTGTCTTCATTTCTGATACAATATGGTTGACATCAGTTTTCAGTTCATTGAAATGTTCTTTGCATTTTTTAACTAATGATTTTACAAAGTGTCTCCCAGTTGTCATTTCTTTCATGTAATCCTATAGCTCCTTCTATATTGTCCAGCCGTACATTTATCGTTTCAATATTTTTTTAATCATTTTCTACGTTGTCCAGTCTTTCAGCTGATGTTCGATTCCTACAGGATTTTAATTTTGTCCAGTCGGTCGTTTATAGTTTTAATATTTTTACGTCATTTTCTATGCGTTCCAGTCTTTCTGCTGTTGATTGATTCAAACAGCATGTTTCGATTTTGTCCACTTTTCAAGTGTCAGAAAACAAAATGAAGAAGATGTCGATTTTCATTCAATTGTCATATTGTTTTATTCATTCCTGATACAATATGCTTAATGTCCGTTTTCAGTTCATTAAATCGTTCTCCATAGTCTTTAATTATTGATCTTATGAAGTGTCTCTCAGTTGACATTGCATGTCTTAAAATGTAACTTGTCTTCATTTCTGATACAATATGCTTCCGTCAGTTTTCAGTTCATTGAAACTTTCTTCGCATTCTTTAACTAATAATTTTACAAGGTGTTTCCCAGTTGACATTTCTTTCATGTAATCCTATCGCTCCTTCTATATTGTCCAGCCGTACATTCATTGTTTCAATATTTCTTATATCATTTTCTACGTTGTCCAGCCTTTCAGCTGATGTGCGATTCCAACAGGGTTTTCGATTTTGTCCAGTCAGTAGTTAATAGTTTTAATATTTTTACATCATTTTCTATGTCTTCCAGTCTTTCTGCTGCGCATTGATTTGAACAACATTTTTTATTTCGTCCGCTTGATCAGATTTTGGCTTCTTCCAACATTTTAATTTTTTACCAGTAACTGTTGTTCATTTATAGTTTCAAACCTTGTTTTTAAATGAAAGGTTGAGGTCTTTTAGGTTTTTTTTCTAAAAACTGTTTAACAATGTCTGTCAAATTGCTAAAACATATACCTCACCAGTAAATGTAAAAATGTTATAATTTGCACAATTAATATTACTTTTCTATATTAATAGTATCCAATTAAAAAAATTACTAACTAAATACTTTTCTCTTGAAAAATGTTACGGCATTCTATCTTTTTTGTTGAATTGTTGTTTTTTTTTACAAGGATTTTTCCTGTTGAAGTTGATAGATTTAAACAAATCTTCCTACACATAGATGTAGTTCTTTTACTCTAAATTTTAATATATTTTAAAGAAAAAATCTGATAAAAAAGAAATAAATGATTTAGTACAAATATCAATATGATGTATCAGCTGCCGAAAGTTGTTGTCAGTTTTCCTAATGTTCAGTTAAAGTATACACATATCACTTTATCAGCTAAACACCTGGTTAATACTCTATCCTTTAACATACAAGGTGATGGTACTCAGTGACCCAAAATGTTTGTATTTAGTTTTGAAAGTGAAATAAGTCTGTTTTCACTTCAGTCACAAATAAATGTGTTACTTTAAATAATTCATGTTTTAATTCACCTCATTTATGAGGGTTTCATGACCTGATTAAAATTTAATTGAGTTTACCAGTCAATATTATGCCGGCCGGGGAGGAGGGGGGGGGGGGTAATTCAGCGGGAATTAGGCAGACAAACCTTCCCAACTGGTGGGAATTTGACAGCCTTACAATACCGACTCTGAGTCCCGGGCGGGCAAAATATTGATGTGTGCATAATTGCATTAATATGATATTTATTGCTTATTTACTCAAAATTGATTGGTCCCGAAATGTTAATGAACCTGATAAAATAATTATGCTCCTCAGAAACAAAATCTATGGAACACAAATTTTGTACAAAACACCAAAATGAAATAGGATTTCTTCCATTAATAACTTGCAACCTCTGCAAAATGAAGTTATGAATTTTTATAGTTGACATTTATATTGCTAGGATGTCTTTGTTCACTGTATTAGCATTATGTTACAAAGTATAAGATTGATAAACATGTATGAATTAAAGTTTTATGATGACAAGAACTGCTTTTGCTTCATGCTTGATATCAAAATTTCTGTATTTTATTCTGTAATTTGTCGGTTTAAAGATAAATGCTTCTTATAAAGATGGTTTGTTAAAAACATGGAAACAGTGTTCAAACAATAAAACGACAAATTGAAAGATCTAAAATGTGTTTTGTTTGTTATTATCATTTGTCCCCTACCGGTTTTCAACTGGAGGGGACAAAAGGTTTGCCCCCCCCCCCATCTGCCCGTCAATCAGTCAAGAAAATCTAGATCCTGACTTTACTCTAACAATTTTCAAGTTAGGTTTATGAAACTTGGTACGTGGATAAGGACTATCGTCAGCATCGTGATTGAAGATGAAAGGGTCTTTGAACTCTGTGAACAGATGTGAGGATTGAGTACAAACCTATGGAAAGGAATTATTGACAATTTGGCCTAGAATGTTCATACTTGTATCCAGGTTAGTCATTACCATTCAGAATTAGATGCCTGGTAGAGTTAGAAATATCAAAGAAAAATTGTATTAGAGGAAGATCCCAGACTGCTTCTGTTTCATTAGTACATGTATATAGTAAAATAATATTTGTGGTTGATTTAATTTTGTGGATTTTCTCAACCACAATATTCAATCCCCACAGATATAAATTATTTATATAGTATATGACTTATCGGTACTGGGTTAGTTATCTGTGAAATTATGTCTCCTTAAAATGGTAACTTTCATCAAAACTACAAATTATGTACCATTGAAATAATGATTTTCAGTATTAACTGAGAGTTCAAGTGAAACAGGGTGAGAAAAATGTGCAACCAGACGTTGCTCGAACCCGGGACCCTTGGCTGACAGGTTGAATGCTCTTATCGACTGAGCTAACCGGCTGCTTACACGAGTTTCTCCCCTATTAGTTATTAAATTCTATACACCCGGCTACACAAGTTCTGGCTCTTTAGTATGAAGGATCCTGCAGAAACATTTCCAAGGATAAGGCTTAGTTTCGTTACATCTTTACTTGTTTTTGGTGGACTGAGACAGTCATCGTGTGTGGCCTTTCAGTCTTATCCTGGCCTTATAGGCTAATGATCTGACTTTGAGAGAAAGAGACAGAAAGTTTGTGTAATTGATACAAGGAATCTGGGCGCCCTGAGTCGACTCATCGGTTCATTAATGTACCTTATGTATACCGGCAGTACTGATTAATGTGAGACTATCCCTTTGTTTCAAACCAGTTCATCTCTTGTTGAGTGGGAAACACTGAACATTTCCAGTGCGCTGGTTGGATTTGGACCAGGGACCGGATTGGTAGTAGAGAGTGCGTCACATCTCAGCCAACATCAATCTTGTACAAAATTAGGCACGCTAATATGTTTATACATACAGTACAGGTATAGCCTCACCTCGTATTTCCGTGGTACCCCCTTATTCCGTGGTATTGGATATAAACAGTTGTGTGTGTCATACACACGAAATATACCAGTAAATAAGTGCACTATCACTTAAATCTCACAAATTAATAAAAAAGTAGACAAAAAAAGTAAATAAACAATCTTTTTGGGCTGAATCAACTTTTCCTCCTAGTAAAGAGTAAATTTTCTAGTGTTTTTAGAGTAGGTCACTTGCTAAACCTCTAGCAACAAAAGTATACATAACATCTTATGTTAACTTGTCTGCTACAGTAAGCAACATCTGTCTTAACATATTTACTTGGTTTCGGACCTGTGCATGTCTTGTAGGCGACACTAAGAACTGTTTTCATTGGATACCGTGGAAATAGGGGTATCCGCTCTCCAAGTGTAGAAAGGAGTAGGTTATGGAAAAACTTAATTTTGTTTATGTTTTGCCCGATAAAAACATTTAATTAGAATAAATCATAAACCAAAGGTACATTTTATTATTCAGTGGCAGGCTGTAACTAGTATTGCTGTTTTAAACATTTTATTTAAGTTTATAGTTAAGTGCCACGGAAATACGAGGCACCAGTATATATTGTGTATTATATTAGCCTTACACTGTTTTGATAAGTTAACTTGGTAAATAAAGACGTAAAAATGTATTCTCTTAGGTAAGTAGCTAAAGGGGAACAACTGCTTAAGACACTTGTACGGTTAGGGTAGTTTTTATTCTGTCTCAACTAGCTCTTCAATATTGAGGTAAAACAAAATGGACGCACTGGCCAAAATAAGAAAATTAAATATTTTAACAGCCAGGTTCGTTTGATTTACGCATTTCTATCGTTTAAGTAATTTTGCATATTTTACTCTAGTTATTGTTTCATCATATGACCGTACATATCTTGGTGCCAATGATTAGATAGGGCGATAGTAGACATTCTTGTGCAGCCGGTTATGATCGTTGAATTCCATTCCACATTGTTTACAAAAAATACTTTTAAAAAGTGCCCCAAAGCTGAGGATTGTCTACCATTTAAGGATGTTTTGGTGGTAGACGGGGCCGTGCTAAATAAAGATGAAGTCAAGTGTGAACTGTTGATTGAGTGTTTCTTTTGAAAGTTTAAACATCTATTATTGTCAGTGTAAAGTTTACTGTGCATGGATTTATCAGGTCTAGTATTATGCTGTTTTTATGGATAATCAGTAAATTTATGGATAGTCCATGTTTTTACTGATAAAAATATCAGTAAATTTACGGACTTATATTGAAAATGATCATTATTTTCCGATTAAAGAAAAAGGGCAACAAATTACAAATATACTTTTGTTCAGAATACAATTTTACTGTATTAAAGTAAGTTTCGAGAAATTCCTATGATTTGAAAAAATTTGCTGTTTTTCATATTTTCGAAGGTGAATTTCAGCCATCCAAAGCTATATTTTTTACTCATTTTAGTATACAAACAACATCTGAAGTGATTTACAAGTTGTGGAAATTCACAAGATCTATATTTTAGCTGTTTCAGGAAAACTTCGAAATTTGTCATTAAATTGCCCGTAAATTTACGGATATTTTGATCAGTAAAAATATGGACAATCAGTAAATATACTGATAGTCCATAAAAACAGCATAATACTAGACCTGTTTATCAAGGGCAAACTACTAAATATGTGTCACGGTCTGAACATGTTTACTTAAAGGGAGAAACTTGTGTAAGCAGCCGGCTAGCTCAGTCGGTAGAGCATTCGCCCTGTAAGCGAAGGGTCCCGGGTTCGAGCCCCGGTCTGGTTGCACATTTTTCTTTCCCTGTTACATTTGGCGCCCAACGGGGGACCGTGACTGTATTTGCTCCGAGAACATATCACTATATTCTCTATACCTGTCAGAAATTCGAGGACGAATTTCATTCTGACGGGGGAGTATGTCACGGTCTGAACATATCTACTAAAGGGAGAAACTTGTGTAAGCAGCTGGCTAGCTCAGTCGGTAGAGCATTCGCCCTGTAAGCGAAGGGTCCCGGATTCGAGCCCCGGTCTGGTTGCACATTTTTCTTCCCCTGTTACATATGTCACAGTCAATGGTGTAAGTATTAAATTGAAAAAGAAAAAATGATTCCTATCACAATCAACAAGAACTATTTCAATAAAATCAGAGTTCCTGATAGCTTAATAGGGACAAGTCCGACTATTTTTGGTCACTGGTCCGACAATTAAGAAGCATTAAATTTGAAACAGCTACTGATCCTTCATGATATTCACTGGTCCTTCAAGATTTTTACTGACCCCGGGCCAGGGGACCAGTATTAGTGTCAAGCCCTGGACTCAATAATCTTCTCATGTGTTGTTGATGTGCATATGATATCATAACAAAATTACATACTTTTAATAAATCTCTTAATACATAATATTTATCGAGGGCTGAGTGCAAATAATGGTATGTGCCTCTACATAGCCTCATGGAACCAATTATCGACAGGTACTAATTATCGACACTTTTTTACATTTTGCCTAATTTATGCTTAAAACTTTGAAACTGAAAAAAGTTTTCTTGCGCATAAACACGCAATTGACAAGTTCGTCCGAAATTGGTCAGTGACAAATATTGACCCTCGTTTTCAAACTGAGAACAGCAGACGATCGCTTTCAAATAATTCCACATGTGGTCTACATGCCTTAATATATTGCAAAATTCACCACAGAATATTTGTTTCCATCGTATTTTTCATGATCTAAACCCCAAAAGTAACTCCCATGTATCCAAAACAGTCGTTTTTTTCATTCTCCCAAACTTGAAACGTAAATAACTGCCGAAAAAGTAAACAACAATCGGTGATTCTCGGGGTTTGTGCTCAACTTGATTCATTATCAAAATGAACAGTTCTAAAAATCCACCAAGTCAAATGTGCAATTCAAATTTGCTATACACGTTTTTGAAGCATATGTACGATTTTGTGGGGTTATTTATGTTATTAATCAACATATAACGGCAATACAGCGGTGAAGGATATTTTTCTGGGAAATTCCAACTTGAGTGTCATTTCACTTGTTTGGTGCTCATGTTCATTTGTTTATTTTAATCAAGTTTGTATTAAAAGTTTACAATTTATTTACTGGAGGTCATTATCAAACAATAATCTCAAATTACAAACAGAAAATTTTCAAAAAGAGAGCCTATTTTCGAGAGTATCAATTATTTTTGACAAGTGTCGATAATTGGTTCCGAACATGTTCTTGATTGTGCAAACAAGTTGACCCCCAAAATCGTGACTTCAGCTGTTTACATTGTCGTACAACAAAATGTAAACATTGAAAATAAAAGACAAAAGGTGGGTCTGTTATCATCCAGGCATCATTTTATCCAAAATAGCTTTTGAGAAAAACTAGCACTGTTTATGTCTAAAAAACTGTCGATAATTGGTTCCGTGAGGCTACTTATGTAGTTACCATGGTTTGCACTGAGCCCTTGATAAGCCTTCATAAATAATAATTATCAAGCTATATATTGTTTTTAGTTAATTGTATATTTAAAATAAAAATGAGACATGTGCACTGCATACGAGAAGCAACTCTTTCTTAGTATCTAATGAATAACCATAATTTTAAACCACTTCTTCAACTTCAAGAGTAATTGCATTATAATGGGTAGTGGTTGCCTAGAGGTATGGCTGACACTTTAAGATTGAGAGGTCCGGGTTTGATCTACTTCTATGCCAATGCTTAATTTCTCTTACCACGAATAACCCACATTCTCCTTTTTAATACCCAGATGTATAATGTATAGTTAATGTAATGTAGCCGCCAGGTGACTTGCAAAGTTCTCAATGATCGGGGAGTAAATATATAGCTGGTTCAACTTGGTTAAACAGATGCATGTCTGAATATATAATCATTGACTGGAATCATTTTTATGGCATGACATTCAGAAATCGTTCTCTGTATGATATTTCAAGGAATGAAAATAAAGAATCTTTAAGATTGATGCAGTTCTAAGCAAGTATTTTATAATGATTTAATTAGTTTCTTACCTGGCTAATTTCTTTCAGAAATTGTTTATGACCACAAGATGACGCAGGAATACAGTCGGGCATGCCTGCGTGTGGCAGTTGCCCAGATGTGTCAGCATCTTGGATGGAATTCTATTCATACAACTCCACTGGAACTGTTGACCGATGTTTTAGAGAGGTACCTGGTACAACTCGGCAAAGTCTCGCACACCTACTCAGAACAATGTAAGATTTTTGCTTCTTCTTTGAAAAGCTGGATATTGCATTATGATTGCTATATTTGGTAAAAATCAAGCGGTGATGATAATCGTAAAGCTATGTCTCCTACATGCAGATGAATGGAATTCACAAAGTTTGGCAGTGCTTGTTCTTCTCAACCATTGGTCAGTCTCAGACTTTAATGTAACTGTCTTGTGACATACTGTGTAGGTTTTTCTCGACATGTGGAGCGGCAGTGGGTTTCTTGTAAAAGGGTTAGTAAGGATACAATCAAGGTAAACTGGTAAGGGGAATCATTCTTCATATGTAACTGAAAAAATGTGGATTAACAGCATTATACCCTTATAAACAGATATTTATCATTTACTTCAGTTGGGCGGACAGATGCGCGCATGGAAGATGTTCTTATGGCATTTACTCACATGGGTGTGGAAGTTCATGAGCTACAAGATTATGTGAATCATGTAGATCCTTTACCATTTGCCAAGGATGTTGTGTCCTTCCCAGCACCACAGGAAAATGATCTCAAGTTTCCAAACCCTGACAGCAAGGAGGTGCAGCAACGTAAAGTGTTTGAATATATACCAGAATATTTGCCCTATATGCATCCAGAGCTAAATGGTTAGTCCTTTCTTGTCTTACGTAAAACAATATTAGATTAAGTAATGATTTTAAAAGGTTTATGGTGATCATCCTTTGTGCTGTTTGTTTGTTAGCTTCTTTTGTTTTACAATGAGTTGCTGTAAAATAATTTTACTTTGTGACAAACTGAGTTTGTGCTGGAAGTCTGTCACTAAGTTTTCTGTGTTTGTTCTCTTTGACTTCTGGTGAGATTTCTACAAATTAGCACATATAACTTGATACCAAGCTTATGTGAGTGTATTGTTATGAATTTTATACTGAAAAGGATTATTACTGCCAGAATAATTTTATCGTAAAAAATAAGTTTGTCCATGCTTGTTTGCCTTAACCATTGGTCAGACTTCATTGAAACTTCACACGACTTCTTAGTACCATTACCAAGCATAAGTGTACACATTGTTATGCATTTTAGACAGAACAGGATGATTATTGCTTGATTTAATGCCATTTTTGGGGGCTATATATCTTTGTGTATATAACCAAAATACTGTTGTATAAATTGATAACTTACCATGTAACAGAGGAGGAGCCTGAAGACACCAACCAGTCAGCACATCCATCGAGTCCAGAGAGATTACAAGTAGACCAACCTCAAACTCTGGAAATGAGTCCAACAGCAGGTGATAAGCGACCTGTATCAAGTCCAGGGGATGGGTCAATTCCGTTCAAAAGGCAGAGGTCGGTTGATAACGCTAAATTTGATCTGTGTGTTTCACTTATTATATTTTTATTTGTAAATTTGATATAGTTTATTGATTTATGTTGATTCATTATCATAGTCTATTTAAAGAATTTTCAACCCGTCAGACTGACAGACATGTCTTGTAGTTGTAATGCAGTGATCTGGGTTAGGTGAAAGTTTGACAATAATGTAAATTTTCCTTTTCAATTGTTCAGAAATGGGCAATAAACCGGCATAAAGTTTGACAGACATGTCTTAAAAATTGGGTCAAACGGTCAGCCAGAACAAGTCTAAAAAAGTTTGATATGCATTAGGGGATGGGGCCTTAGCCCTGCAATTTAGGTTAATTATCAGTTATCAATATTTTGGCATGATGGGGAGTTGATTTTGTGTGAGCAGTCTTTTTTTTGAGGAAAACTGCATGATTTTATAGGATTTCTATGAAAGATGCCGTGTAAAGGCCCTTATAAGATGAAAAAAGCCCTTGCTTAATGCTAGTTTCAATTTCTGCCTGCAAACCTCTTTATCCATCCTTAAGATTTGTGTTTATGTCTATCTATGAAAGAACATTGAAAACACATCTGATCTAAATTGCATATCAGTGAAATTTAAGTGAATTTTTTAGAGATTTAATGAACCTTCAATTAGCTGACTTTCGCATGTTATGAATATTTTCGATCAATCAATCAATCAATCAAAAGATAATGTCCGTACACATGGTAATTCAATGGCATATGCTCCTTTAATGCTGGAGCTCATTTACCAGTCAGGGATGGTATTCACAAAGCATTTTAAGGGAAAACTTTAATATCTTCACTTAAGTAAAAAAACCATGCATATTTTGCAAGAAACTAAAAATATCTCATAGTTTCTTGGTTATTATTGTAGCGCTTTACATAATGCTTCAAAACTATGTGTAAAGTTATTGATCTTATTTTTCCTGTTTAACTGATACACTTAAAGAAATTGTAAAATTTTGACAAAATTTTAAGTTTTCACTTAAGATGCTTTGTGAATACCACCCCTGATAGGGAAAAACCTAATGAGCACTGTTTCAATGGAACACAAACTATCAAACAATCGGTACTATGTTCACTCTGTTACAGATTGACAACCTCTCAACTACCGGAGGAAGCATCGCAGTCACAGTATGAAATGACAAGTGTGGTGATGACACATAGTGGTATTCTGTCTCCAATCAGAGAAGGAAAAATCCCCGACTCCAAACATCCTCCTGCCGGATTCAAACAGATCGTCATTGTACGACCTAGACATAAAAATAAAACTCCCGCTGAAGGTTCTGTTGTTAAGCTTGATATTGTAAAGGATGGGAATAAAGGAAGTAAGATTGTGGAAGTTGGCGACGGTGATAGACAGCATGGCCGAATGTTTGACGGAGGTGATCCAGACTATAAACCCAAAGCTAAAAAGAAATTAAAGGATATGAAACTGAAAGATATGAAGAGGCTTGAGAAACTACAAGGAAAACCATTCAAAGTAAAAAGGGGTCCTGGAAGGCCTAGGTCACCTGCCAGAGCAGCAGTTGTTCACAATAAAGGTGCTTCAGGATTTTCTAGGATTCCGGCAATGGCTAGTGCTGGAGAAGGGGGCAATTCCACTTCAGCCAATCAGGATGCTCCTATGGACTTGACTATGAAACCTACACCACCAATGCCAAATATAAGTGTGGTCAAAGTTGGTGATAATTATGAAGAAAGGGAGTCGAAAATGTTGGATTATCGGCCTAAAATTACTTCCCTCAGTAAACAACAAGAGCGCGACTATGAGGACACTATAGACTCTGTGATCGGGAAAGTCTCAGGTGATTCAACTTTTGAATCACGAGAATCTTCTAGAGATCATCCTAGTTCTATGTTTAGAGATACAAAGTCGAACAAGGATGAATGGAGGGTGAGTCATATTAGTGAAACCTACGATGGTGATGATAATGATGAGCATGATGATGATGATCGAGTGAAAGATGGTGACGGATTTCAACGTCCAGATATGGGTCCCTCATATCCTTACCCCAAACCTCCAGCTACCATAGCTCCACATTTGAAATTTCTCTATGCCTCCCAGACAACTGGGACTGGTAATGCTAGTCCTAGTCCTAGACCTCGGGGTCGTCCTAGAGGAAGTGGTAGTGGGTTCTACAAGAATGCCGCTCAGAGATCTCCTATGGGTGGGCGTCGTGGTAGGCCACCATTACATAGAGGTAGTCCAGGTCGTCCGCCTTTAAGTAGTGTTGGTAGACCATCATCAAATCGTAGCCCTGGCAGACCACCCCTTAATCGAAGCCCAGGTCGACCACCATTGAACCGCAGTCCAGGCAGACCAAGCACTGGTCGTAGCCCTGGTCGACCAAAAGGTTCAGGTTTAAGTCCACGTCCTAGAGGTAGACCTAGAGGTTCTAAGAGTCCTAGGAACCGGGGAGCCAGTCCTAGAGGTGGAAGTCCTAGGGCTGCTATTGCTCATCTAACATTCGAAAAGAGGGAAGAGGAAGAAGCGAATGACTCAAGTGATTCTAAAAAGACAAATATATTCAAACTTGAGAATGATGATTCCGAAGCCACCCTGTCAGAATTCCCATCAAAATCTTCACCACCTAGAGACAGCAGGAAAGAGAAATCTCTGACCCCAGTTTGTCCCAGTTCACCCCCTCATGATGATAGGTCAATGTCATCCATACCAAGTCCGGCTCCTACAGAACCTGCTGGGTCTAGTGGTTCCAGGTCTCCTGTGATGTCACCATCATCAGATCATTCACTGCCTAGCAAACGAGAACCTTCACCAGAATTGGTTCAAGAAATCAAAAAAGGTATGGGGTTAAATTCATTCTTAAATATTTTCATTATGTAGTAAAAAGTTTGCACCTATAGTTGGACATGAACCCTTACTGTATAATGCAACTGAAATATCATTTCATATATGAGACTATTTTGACTGTTATTCCCTTATTCCAACCAACTCAATTAAAGACTGTTTTTCAAGGTTCCAAAGGGTGGTCACGTTATTGCAGGTTTACACATTTAGTGGTAAGTCAAGGAGACACATCAATTTTGTACTGGATGGACAATGTTTCAAAGTTTTTTAACGCTGGAACTCCTCAACCACTGGATAAATTTCACATGAATTTTAGGTACCAAGCCTAATTGTTCATACTGCTAGAAGTTTTGCATCGCATGATTCTTGCCAGAGATATTGCTTCTTTTGGAGGCAAATGTTTGTGGGGTCAATAACCATTCTAGTTAGAACTTAGAGCTAGAGGTTTATATGGCTAAGGGGTTATAGGTCTGTGTTACTGCAGGGCTTCACTTAGCTCGAAAAATGAAGATTCAGAATGACTCTTGACTCTCAATTTTCAAGAGTCATAAAAATATTGCAAGAAAATTTGTATCATAAGTAAAGTAAATTTGACTCTTGGGCTAAAATTTTCTAGAGTCAAATTAGGCACTTTTGTCAAATTCATGAGTCAAAATGCAGTTTCAAGAGTTAAATGAAAGCCCTGTTACTGTATTGAAAAAATGGATAAGAGCAAATTCTATTCTTTCAGAACCTATTTCTATAGAGCAGTCATACCTAGCCAGGGAACTTATCAAAGATATCAAACCTGTAGAGTCGCCAGAGAGAAAGTCATTTGTAGACAAACTTAGTGAAAAGGTGCAGAGAGAGTCGTCTGAGAGGGAGAGATCTGATAAGGAATCCAGCTGGGAACGAGAGAGGGAACATAGTAGGGAGCTGGAGCACAGTAGGGAGAGAGACCGGGATAAAGATCGGGACAGGGAACGTGATAAAGACCGGGATAAGGACAGGGATAGGGAACGGGACAAGGACCGAGATAGGGAACGGGACCGGGATAAAGATCGGGATAGAGAAAGGGACAGAGATCGAGACCGGGAAAGATCCAAGGTATCAATTGTCAAGCTAGACAAAATACATTGTTATATATCTTTTACTTGTCAGAGGGACTGATAATAAGCCATTCATTTTGTACATTGTAAAAATATAATATATAACCTGATCCTGACCTTGATGCAAGAATATATTAGCCCTTTATTGCAAAAGATGTTTGATTTTTTGAAAGCAATCATAGCCAAATGTTGGTAGTTTAATTATACTCCTCATCAAAAGATTTATACATTTTTTTTGCAAATGTCAGTCTGTCCATCTGGCTGTGGGTTCAAGGACATGTCACTGTTGCCTATTACTTACTGGTATGGTTTCTGTTCTATTACTCAGGAACGCTAACCTTTCCAAGCATCACATGTATATTGACAGTTCTTATCAACTTTTATGCTTTCTATGAGTAAGTGGGGGCTATTACTATTTGTATATCACACAAGCTTGCTGGTATGACAATCTGATTGATAACAAGAGAACGCTTAAGCCTAGTATCCTTGGACAGTATCCTTAAGTCTTAGTAAAATGTCAAGGTTACTGAAATGACATCTCAAGTTGGTCAGCAATTTGAAAATATTTCGTGAACTTGTTATAACTGGATTTAAATGATTTTATGTTTAGGAACATCGAAAGGATAAAAAGAAGAAAAAAAAGAAGAATAAGGATCGTGACAAAGAGAAAGACCGAGATCGAGAAAGAACAGAAGAAAAAGAGAGAAAAGATCGCCATAAGGTTAGATATTGTTGATTATTGTAAAACCTGTTATATTCATGGTAGGAAACAATTTTTGAAAGAACCCACTGTTTCAAAGCTTTTCTTACACGACTGTAATTAGGTTTAATTAACACAAACAAAAGTTAAAATTCATGGCAATATATTAAAACATTGGTCACAAAATTTTAGTGCAGAACCATTATGATACTGTGATTGCCCATTGTCCAAGTGTGAAGCCATGGAAAAGTATGTCAATTTTGTTGGATATAAAGCATGTGTACTGTGATGAAAATGTCAAGCATAGTTTTTATTTGCCAGTCAGCTTTCTGCTGAAATATGGCAGGCATATGAGCGCCTTCACCCGGATTTGAACCTGGGTCGACTGAGTAGACAATAACCGCTAACCACTCAGCTTTGGTCACACACTTAAATGTTTTAATCAATATTTGTTTAAATTAGGAAAGAAAAGAAGAAAGGAGAGAAAGAGAAAAGGAGAAAGAAAAGGAAAAAGAAATAAAGAAAGAAATAAAGAAGGAAGTTAGAGAAGAATCACCGTCCATACCACCTCTTCAGAAATTGAAGATCAAGTTTGGTGGTTCATCATCATCTCCGAGCTCATTCAGTATTACTACATCACAGACTCCTGCCTCACCTAAACCAGAAACCAGCTCTCCTGCACAGACACTATCCATACCAAAATTGTAAGTAATTGCATACCTGCCTGGTACTCCTATAATGCGGAGTTACTCCTCTTTTTGTTGATAAATTTCTGGTATCCAAGTTCACCTAACTTTGAACAGAGGTACATTTGGTTCATTTTATGATCTTCTGTCACATATTTATAACTACAAGAATTAAAGCATTCCTTGTTTGGGAATCTAAGTCCCTTTTGTATCACATTTAAGTACATCTTGTGACATGTTTCACTTTATCACTCCTATTTTGGATTTAGCTAACTTGGTAGGGATGGTAATTGTCAATGATTTTAAAAAGTTGTATGAATCCAGTTGTTTTGTATAAGTATTGAGAAAATATACATGTATCAGGCTTGATGGCTTCATTCAAAGTAATACCAAACTGTTCATAATTTTGTATTATCCATCTAGTAATCCTGAATATAATTATTTGAATAGAATTCTGATTGTTGAATTATCTAGGCCTGAATGCATCAATCAAGTGTTATTATCGTGTTTAAAAGGAGCAACATTGACAAAAGTATGACGTTTACTTAATTAAAGAACTTTTAAGCAGGTTTCAGTTCAAAGGCCCGAAAAATAAAAAACAAAACTTTGTCTGACTTCTGAAATGAAGTTATACTATGTGTAACACATGAATCTCATAGCTCAGGCTGTACCCAGGGGCCTTATTCACCAATGTTGTAAGTCTAAAATTCAGACTTAGACTTAAAATTTCCATTATTCATAATCTCTGCCATTTCTTTGTAATTAGATTTAAACAAATGAAATTTTATCAGACTATTTATGTTATCCACTGAACATGTTTACCAATTTATACCAAAATCGGTGAATTTATAATCAAATGGGAGCGAATATAACATTTGACAATGTAAAGTCTAAGTCTATATTTTATACTTACGACGTTGGTGAATAAGGCCCCAGATGTTGTTTCTACGAGGTTTAACACCTAAGTTTGCAATCAAGTATGTGACACATTTGTTATGGATACTTCTAACTCTACTCTTCCAAAAATAGATATTTCTAACTTTAGTGATCTCGTATTCTTTTCAGGAAGTTTAAAATGTTACCTCCGAAACCAGATAGTGTAGCTGAGAGTGATCACTCATGGGTGTCATCAATTAAAACCGAGCCTGGTCTGCTGGATTCTGCCAGTTCTCCTGCACACCATGGCAGTCCAGCATCAAGATCCATGTCACCATCTCAGAAACTTGATGTTGATTCAGATTCTGATAATGGTTCTGATCATGATCCTGACTCCAAGTCTAGTAAAGCACTGGAAGATGAAGTGACTGTTTCTGTAGTAAAAGGAAAAATCATGGTGAAAAAGCCGGCTAAGCGAAATAAACGGAAAGGATCTGGAAAGAAGGGACGGCCAAAGGGAGACGGTGCTGCAGAAGGGCCTTTGGCGGCCCTTAAAAAAGAAGTAGACAAGGAGGCTTCACCAATTTCACCTCCATTTTCTCCACAAAATGTTCCATCACCCATAACTATTCCAGCCCTTAAAGCGGCCCCTCCCCCGCCATCTCCACCAGCACCGTCGGCAAAGAAAATTTCTCCGCCTAAACCGAGGTCTAGTTTCAAAGATGTCAAGCCAGAATCCCCATTGGTGAAAGATACCACTAAAGCTAGACAGTCACCTGTTCCCATTCCAAAGCCTAGTAAAGTAGCTAAGCTTTCACGGAAATCCCCTTCTAAGAAGTCCCCTAAAGTTTCACCAACGTCCAAAAGGAAGGGTAACATGTCACCACCTACCAAGGCGTTCCCATTCATGGAATTTCAGTCCCCTAAAACACCATCACCGCGTCGAAGTTCCAGCCCCTCCCCGTCAGGCCCATCATCCCCAATGTACTCCCCACCTTCATCACCTGATAGAACCTCACCCCTAAATTTCCAGATTCCAGCAGCCCCTACTTTCACTCCTGCACGTTCCCCGCCTCGTTCACCAGTATCCAGACAGCCTTCTACAGATGATGATTCGGACCTGACCCCTACAAGTGGTAGCGCACCCCCTATGCCTCCTCCATCTCTACCACCGATGCCACCTACATCGGCTCAGAGAAGAGCTCAAAGGACTGTCATTACAGAAACTGTTGGATCTTTTGTCGTAAGTTTTTTCTATTTTCTATGCACATACAATAATACAGACACCCGGCGTGAAAGTTGGCATCTTTTCTTTCATACTCTCCTGGCGATGGATGTTATCTAAAATGAGGTGTTGATAGTGATTAAATCAGTTGGAAAAACTTGTTTTAATATCGACCTTAAATAGATTATAGTTCATTTCATGCTATCAGTGGTTTATTGCTGACTTACAGTGAATTATTTCACTCAAACAGGCTAGCTTATAAAATCCCCAATTTAGGGGTAATGCAACCGAATAATGGTGATGTATTGCATCAGTATTTATTTAAATATGCAGTTAATACTTGGATAACACTTAATACATGCTTATAATCAAACAGGGCTGCTTGTTTGGAAAAATGTTCGTGGAGGTAGGGTAGGTGCACCAAAATGTGTTTATGGGAAATGCCTACTAAATGTGTATTATATTTTATATGACAGAATGAGATTGGTGAGAAGATCTGGATCTGTCCAGCATGTACAATGCAGGATGATGGTAGTCCAATGATAGGCTGTGATATATGTGATGATTGGTACCATTGGTAAGTCTCTCTCTGTCCGTACATCCATCCGCCTGTCCATGATATATGTGATGATTGGTACCATTGGTAAGTCTCTCTCTGTCCGTCCATCCATCCTTCTGTCCATGATATATGTGATGACTGGTACCATTGGAAAGTCTCTCTCTGTCCGTCCATCCATCCGTCTGTCCATGATATATGTGATGACTGGTACATTGGAAAGTCTCTCTCTGTCCGTCCATCCGTCTGTCCATGATATATGTGATGACTGGTACATTGGAAAGTCACTCTCTGTCCTTCCAGCCATTCGTCTGTCCATGATATATGTGATGACTGGTACATTGGAAAGTCTCTCTCTGTCTGTCCATCCATCCGTCTGTCCATGATATATGTGATGACTGGTACCATTGGAAAGTCTCTCTCTCTCTGTCCGTCCATCCATTCGTCTGTCCATGATAAATGTGATGATTGGTACCATTGGTAAGTCTCTCTCTGTCCGTCCATCCATTCGTCTGTCCATGATATATGTGATGACTGGTACATTGGAAAGTCTCTCTCTGTCCGTTCATCCATTCGTCTGTCCATGATATATGTGATGATTGGTACCATTGGAAAGTCTCTCTCTGTCCGTCCATCCATTTGTCTGTCCATGATATATGTGATGACTGGTACATTGGAAAGTCTCTCACTGTCCGTCCATCCATCCGTCTGTCCATGATATATGTGATGACTGGTACATTGGAAAGTCTCTCTCTGTCCGTCCATCCATTCGTCTGTCCATGATATATATGATGACTGGTACATTGGAAAGTCACTCTCTGTCCGTCCATCCATTCGTCTGTCCATGATATATGTGATGACTGGTACCATTGGTAAGTCTCTCAGTCTGTCCATCCGTCTGTCCATGATATATGTGATGATTGGTACCATTGGAAAGTCTCTCTCTGTCCGTCCATCCATCCGTCTGTCCATGATATATGTGATCACTGGTACCATTGGAAAGTCTCTCTCTGTCTGTCCATCCATCCGTCTGTCCATGATATATGTGATGACTGGTACCATTGGAAAGTCTCTCTCTGTCTGTCCATCCATCCGTCTGTCCATGATATATGTGATGACTGGTACCATTGGAAAGTCTCTCTCTGTCCATCCGTCTGTCCATGATATATGTGATGATTGGTACCATTGGTAAGTCTCTCTCTGTCCATCCGTCTGTCCATGATATATGTGATGATTGGTACCATTGGTAAGTCTCTCTCTGTCCATCCGTCTGTCCATGATATATGTGATGATTGGTACCATTGGAAAGTCTCTCTCTGTCTGTCCATCCATTCGTCTGTCCATGATATATGTGATGACTGGTACCATTGGAAAGTCTCTCTCTGTCCATCCGTCTGTCCATGATATATGTGATGATTGGTACCATTGGTAAGTCTCTCTCTGTCCGTCCATCCATTCGTCTGTCCATGATATATGTGATGATTGGTACCATTGGTAAGTCCGTCTCTGTCCGTCCATCCATCCGTCTGTCCATGATATATGTGATGACTGGTACATTGGAAAGTCTCTCTCTGTCTGTCCATCCATCCGTCTGTCCATGATATATGTGATAACTGGTACCATTGGAAAGTCTCTCTCTGTCCGTCCATCCATTCGTCTGTCCATGATATATGTGATGATTGGTACCATTGGTAAGTCTCTCTCTGTCCGTACATCCATCCGTCTGTCCATGATATATGTGATGACTGGTACATTGGAAAGTCTCTCTCTGTCCGTCCATCCATTCGTCTGTCCATGATATATGTGATGACTGGTACCATTGGAAAGTCTCTCTCTGTCGGTCCATCCATCCGTCTGTCCATGATATATGTGATGATTGGTACCATTGGAAAGTCTCTCTCTGTCCGTCCATCCATCCGTCTGTCCATTATATATGTGATGATTGGTACCATTGGTAAGTCTCTCAGTCTTTCTCTGTGTCTCTCTGATCATCTGTCCTGCTGTCTTTCTCTCTGTTTGTATGCACTTACAATCACATATTTACTTGGATGGCTATTTTATATGGACAAGACAGTTGTAAATAGTAAAAACATTTTATGTGGCTAAAATTATCTTTTATGTGGCAGCAATGATAAGCCACATAAATATCATTCTGTAAAGTAGTCACATTAATACCATCTTGTTAGGATCTCCGTATGTCTGTACATCTGTGTCCGGTCTAATGAAACAGCTATTTTATGACTTAATGAAGATAGCTATGTGTCTAAGGTTTTTAAGTATCAAATCTGTCTGTTTGTTTAGTGGATTGTCTATCATGAAAATCTGAATAATTCTATAATCATAGTATGAGCCCTCTGCATTCTGATTTAGCAAAAAAAGAATCTAGGGTTATTAAATAAATAAAATTATTTTCACAATGTTGCAAAGATTGTGATTATACACAGTCGCTATACAGTAGCACAATGTTAAACTATTGTATTATTATGTTACAGGGTGTGTGTTGGTATCAAAGTAGAACCCAGTGAGGATGAACAATGGTATTGTCAGAAATGTAAACCCAACGGTAACAAAAATAAGGGCAGTAAAAGGGGTCGCAAGAAACGTAGAAGCTAACAGTGTGTTCATCCAACTGAGAAGTTAAAATCATTAGTGTGATTCATATGTGTGATAAGTGCTAAGAACAGATGTGTACTCAGTGTGAAATCTTGTTGCACAATATATAACAACCACAACAGTTGAATATGAAAGCCGAAGTAGTTTAAAAGTTGACACAGTGACTATATAGTGCAGGGTCTGTATAGTAAACCAACAGATTTACCAGGACTAGAGAAACTGCTATTTTGTTCTTAATTTAGAAAAATGGCTCAAAATTAGATCAAACTAAAGTGATGGTATCATCAGGGATGTAGAAATGTTTACATGTAGCCAGTAAATCTTTGAAAGTAGGCGGTTGGATTTAACTCTTACTAAAAGTAAGAAAAAAGATGAAAATGATTAAATGTAGGCGGCAAGTTATGTTTAAATACCTAGTGGATTTTACCCCCTTCATTTCTACACCCCTGTTACGGCCTTGTTTTATAATGACGTAGAGTCAATTAGTGGAACCTTGAATGCTATTCATGCTGAGTGTGTTCATCTAAAATATCATTACTTGAGACAAGAAATAAAATGGCATTGTTATTATCATACATATTGATAGCGTACAGATTATGCAACAATTTCAAAATAATTTTATCATCAATATGACACTAGAACCACAATTCTAAATTGTTTTGGCATTACACAGGTACTTAAAAGGTTTTGTGCCTAACTCCATGGTTGTCCAAAAAGACACACATATTAAATGAACCATTTAGTTTGTACCATTCAGTTTCATATTGAAATTGTTAGGTAACACTACTGGTGGTGTGGCGTTTCCCCTAGTGAAGATGTTCATAAACATGGAAAGTTATGTTTAAATTGACCAGATGCTTCTTTATTTAGTGTGGGCAATTATTGATAAAAATAATTCTGTAATATTGTTTATTGCTTTGCACATGTCGGTCATTCAGTAGACCTACCTGTACCCAATTGTTAACTGGAAAATACTTAAGTCTCAAAAATAGTATGAACCTTTTGTTATTATCTGCAAATAATTGCTTTTGAGGTCAGCAGGTCAAGGTCACTGTGAGGTGAAGGTCACTGTATCCTTGGAAACACAAAATGACTACCGGTAATTAATGATCAGTAAGGGCATAATGTTCTTTACCATCTCTTGTTATTTTATTATGTGCTATTAGAACTTCATGTTGATATTGTAATGTGTTCATTGGCAGCTATTTTGTTCAGAATTTGATATTAATTAAGTATAGGAATATTTAAAGCTATTAGATATTGATTACTTAGTGTGGAAGAATTTTATTGGAATTCTGTATTGTAATTATATATGTGTTTAGTACTGTTCACTGGATGACTGTTACTGTAGATGCAAAACAAGTAGTTTGATGACAATGTAAAATGTTGCTGAATATCAGGGGCCTGTTTCATATATGCATCTTAGCTAAGACCGGGCTTTTCAGTATATTATTGAGAGCATATTAGGTGAACCCATACATTTTAGTAAATTTGAGTTAGTTATTATTTATAATAAATGTAGTTCACATAACTTTGCTTGAATGTACAAGCTGTCTTAATTAGCTCAAAATAGCGTATGAAAAAGTTACCTCTTAGCTAAGATATGTCAATGAAAGGGACCTGTTCAGGGGCCTGTTTCATAATATGCATCTTAGCTAAGACCGGACTTTTCAGTATATTATTGAGAGCATATTAGGTGAACCCATGCATTTTAGTAAATTTGAGTTAGTTATTATTTATGATAAATCTAGTCCACATGAGCTTGAATGTACAAGCTGTCTTAATTTGCCCAAAATAAGGTATGCAAAAGTTGCTTCTTAGTTTAGATATGTCAATGAAACAGGCCACAAACCCATATCTTACAAAACATCTCAATCTGAGTTAAGTCTTTTCTCAAATATTGTCATGTCTCTTCATGTTAATTTCCAAGGGAAGCTGGACTCATAATTGGCTACATAATCCAGAGTTAATTACAGTAGAATTTCAAGAGCTCAAACTTCAGACTTATCTCAAATTGATACTCTGATTTGAGAAAAATCTCAAATTGATCTGAGATTTCTATTTGAGAGTTTTTGAGAGATCGGTGCCAGCTATGTGTTGTTTACAGCCTGTTTTGTTTAGATTTTAGTCAATAAGTGCAAGAGTTAAATGTATGTACAAATGTAAATAAAGGAAGCTGGTTACATAAAACATGATTGTAATTGAAGATGCAAGGAAACTTTGCTTCTTCCACTATATGGTGGCAAGTTATATATTCACTGTACATTTGATATAAAAGGTCTTACATTAATGTTCCCATTGTGCTCAATGTGTAAATATTGTTTATATTGTATACATTTACATCATCTTTTGTTATGTGTGAGCAAATGTACCAAATAAATAAATTGAATCTAAAATATTGAAGTCATTATATATAGTTCAGCATTGTTAATTCATGTTGAACGCTGTTTCTCAATTTGTCAGTTATAGATAAAAAGAAGCTGATTCACCTAACCAGTTTCTTTCTCAGACACACGGTTTTGTCGATTTTATTGTATGTTTTTTAGCTCACCTGACCACAAAGTACCGAGATGTCCGTCGTGCGTCCGTCAACAATTTCTTCAAACGACTTCTCCTCCTAAACCGCTTGGCCAAATTTGATAAAACTTAACAGGAATGTTCCTTGGGTGGACCTCTACCAAAGTTGTTAAAAAATTTCAGGTCTGTCGCATAACTTGGTCACACAGGCTAAAAATAGATTTTCAAAAAGGAAACTTTAAAAATCTTCTTCTCTGAAACCGTAAGGCCTAGAGCTTTTATATTTGGTATGTAGCATCACCTTGGGGTCTTCTACAAAGATTGTTCAAATTATGTCCCTGGGGTCAAAATTGGCCCCGCCCCGGGGGTCCTTAGTTTTACATAGAGTTATATAGGGGAAACCTTAAAAAATCTTCTCCGAAACCGCTTGACCCAGGGCTTTCATATTTGGTATGTAGACTCAGCTAGAGGTCCTCTACAAAGATTGTTCAAATTATGTCCATGGGGTCAAAATTGGCCCCGCCCCGGGGCCCTTAGTTTTACATAGAGTTATATAGGGGAAACCTTAACAAATCTTCTTCTCCGAAACCGCTTGACCCAGGGCTTTCATATTTGGTATGTAGACTCAGCTAGAGGTCCTCTACAAAGATTGTTCAAATTATGTCCCTGGGGTCAAAATTGGCCCGCCCCTGGGGGGGCCCTTAGTTTTACATAGAGTTATATAGGGGAAACCTTAAAAAATCTCTTCTCCGAAACCGCTTGGCCAAGGGCTTTCATATTTGGTATGTAGACTCAGCTAGAGGTCCTCTACAAAGATTGTACAAATTATTACCCTGGGGTCAAAATTGGCCCCGCCCCGGGGGCCCTTAGTTTTGTCTAGAGTTATATAGGGAAAACCTTAAAAAATCTTCTTCTCCGAAACCGCTTGGCCCAGGGCTGTCATATTTGGTATGTAGACTCAGCTAGAGGTCCTCTACAGAGATTGTTCAAATTATTCCCCTCTGGTCAAAATTGGCCCCACCCTGGGGGTCATCATTTTACTTAGACTTATATAGGGAAAACCTATAAAAATCTTCTTGTCTAAAACTACTATGCCTAAGAGCTTTGATATTTGGTATGTAGCATCATCTAGTGGTCCCCTACCAAGATTGTGCAAATTATGGCCCTGGGGTCAAAATTGGCCCAGCCCCGGGGGTCACCATTTTACATAGACTTATATAGGGAAAACATATAAAAATCTTCTTGTCTAAAACTACACTGCATAGAGCTTTGATATTTGGTATGTAGCATCATCTAGTGGTCCTCTACCAAGATTTTTCAAATTATGCCCCTGGGGTCAAAATTGGCCCCACTCGGGGGTCACCGTTTTACATAGACTTATATAGGGAAAACATATTAAAATCTTCTTGCCTAAAACTACACTGCCTAGAGTTTTGATACTTAATTGGTATGTAGCATCATCTTGTGGTTTTCTACCAAGATGTTCAAGTTATTCCTTTGGGTGAAAATTGTGCAGGGTTTATAATCAGGTGAGCGATATTGGGCCATCATGGCCCTCTTGTTGTCAACTATCTTCTAAAACACCCAAAAGTTGGAAGTACTTTGGTTCTGATTCCAGCCTGTTCATGCATCGGAACGCATAGTTCGGGTACCTGTAAAAATCGATACCACTGTGTTGTGAAAGTTTTCACTTCTGTTGGTTGAGATAATGGCTGCGGATAAGCAACTTTACGGAAGTCAAAATAATAATATTCATACAAGTTGTTGAAATCGCAGGAACCATGTGCTTATGGTTTCTTTACCTTTCCATGAGGAACCAGCTATAGCTCCTTACGTGTAGGAAAATCAACATCATTGTGACCCGAAGTGACTTGCATTCGAAACTGATTTGTCAGTTAAAGATTCAGCTCTGCTCCACCAACAAATGGACTACTGCAAGACTATCTACCGACATCTGGAAGAAACATCTGTGTACAAACATGAGGAAGTGTAAGTGGAATGACCCTTTAAGGGCTGGAGGGGATGTGTGAACAATTTCCAAATAAAACATTTCCTTGTAACTGTACTTAAGGTATGCAACTCAACATGAACTAAGCACAAAGTAAGGAACATTAATCCTATCCAAAAGCATAAACCAGAAGTGATCATTGGGCAACCAATGGCCGTACAGATGGTAACCCCCTACAATTGCCCCACCCATGCACAAATGAAATCGTGAGGAATATATTTCCCCACTATTTTGGCCATACCAAAAGCATCACACTCGCATAGCAATGCGTGGACTATGAAATATCTTCTATTTAATGGTCTTATTTATCCTCGCCATTGGATAATCCATATGGGCGAGACCCCGAGAAGCGGTTAAGTACTTTTAGTTTTTCGGGATATTGCATGAAACAGAAGATATCCCAATTCCAGAAGCATCCCTGGCTCTTTTACATGCCAGGTGTTTGGCATCCATACATGGGACCTCCGTTTAAAGTCTCATCCGAAAGACTATTAGTAATTTTAAATGGCCAGCCCAGGATTCGAACCCACAACCCCGAGATCAGTAGTGACTACTAGTCTCACACTCTACCGACTGAGCTAAGCGGGCGGGCTGTTATGAAAGATAATCCGGACTAGTCGTATCTTCCATCCATCCCAAGGGTTACAGGGCGGGGTTTCAATTGACAGGTGAATTTATATCCCCTAGGTTGCATTTGAATTTTTATTTTGTGTGATAATTCAGGTTATTGAATTAAAATATATATGTTATAAAATCATTTTTTTACAGAAACATATATTGTAAATAAGTTCAAAAGCAACTTTTTGCACCGTAGATTAGGTAATTGTAGCCGTCAAGTACTCAATATCCGGGTACTCTTCACCGGAAGTTTATGTTATCAATGGCGGAAAACGCTAGTTGAATTTGTAAGTACTTTGAAATTTTAAGTATTACTCCATTGTTAGTGGCATAGATGACACGATAACTGATAGACATACTAAAATACAAATAATTCGATCTGATATGGCGAATAATCCTCGTGAAAATTGGGAATTCGTGACAATATCTTGAAAAACAAAATCGGGACGACGTTATGTTTTGTCCGTATCCTATGACTCAAACGCAACCAGGTTACTCATCGTATAAATGAGTTTTCAAGTAGCTGGTATGGTTCTGTTGCAACATGAGGTATCAGGGATGTTAGTTTGTTAAGAATAAACAGTTGTCACATGCTGGTTTGTGTCTGAATGCTCTCTCTGAAAAGTCTTATTTTTGCATTTTCTCTGATTATTGATATTGTTGATATTGATCTTTGTTCAACAGACTTTCAGTGTAGAAAACGTTCTTGAGGACAATGTCTGAAATAACATGGAACTCACGAACTATGTAATTCCATTGAATTGTTCTGAGAATCGCCATCTGTGTGAACTCGAGGAACCATTTACAAAAATATTGAAAAAATCATAGATCTTAGTTAAATATAAATGCAAACTAATTTTAACTCGTAAGAATTAGTTCTCCGTCTTGTCCATGTGTCATGCCTATGGCATGATTGCGTTTAATATAATATAATGTTATTTCATATGATACTGTTGCCAGTGTTATGTTAGAACGTAAGGTAAGATATTATCATAAGGTGTAGTTTTGTGCTAGTAAAAGATGATAGAAAATGGGCAGGGAAGGCACTTCTTAAACATCAAGGTTATCTTGGGTAAATTACTGTTTATTATGGTTAAATGGTTTAACAGATGTAGCGATAAGAGTTAAATGATGCTAATATCGTTAGGGTCTACTCCTCATGCCATGTGTTGTGTGATGAAATAACTGAATTGGTCAACTCTTTCATACACTGACAGACACTGGTTTATACATAAAGGAAAATGCAGTCAAGAGTATTTTGGTAGGCAATAAGACGGCTCAATCCAGGTTTGGGAGTTATATATCCCTTTGTACGATCGAAATGGGGAAGGTGTTTTGACGATGGACGTTGTTGTAAAAGTGTGCAGGGTGGCCGTCAGTCATCTTTAAAATTGTTGCAATATTTTATTGGTATTATCATATAGTCAGATTTTTATTTGTTTCTCAGTACAGAATTGAATATAGTTGTTAAGATGACAAAGCAAATAATTCAATTGCATTGTCAGTGCACTAACCTTTTGATACACCCACGTACGATGCAAGGAAAGAAATATACGACATCAACATGGAGAGGGATTTAGACATTCTTTTCCTTCCAATGGTGTGTGAGAAATAACAAAATGTATAAATTTGTGTTGCATTCTTTACAATAATCTATCGCTACAATTATCGGGCGATGGTTTCTAATTTCAATATTATCAATACTTCCATCATGAGCAACGTCCGACTGAAGTTCTGAAACAATAGCTGCAGGAGGGACACAAACGATTCTTTCAGCAATGTTCTTTCACTGTAATGTATATTTATATTTTATTGCTGCTTTTTTGCAATGATTTCAGGTTTGACCATGGAAATACCAGCCTTTTGAAGTGTCACCTGACATTTACTCTTATAACTAGTTGACTTCTTCATACTGCAGAAATGTAAGTTATTTCTTTAACTATTCTCTATATTTCTTATTTGCCATAGCTATACAATATACATGTGTGGTTACTAGCTGCAGGGATAAAGACTGACATTTTCAACTTGGTAGCCCAACATAGTACTTTCTTTGATTATTTTATAGTGTATATAGGGGATTTCTTGAAAAATCTAGGGGCCTTGGGCTACTGGGCCCCTGCTAGTCTGTATCCCTGAGATGTTGTCCTCAGGAATCTTGCAGTGTAGTAGTTCAGGAAAGATAACTGATGTGGTAACAAATAAATTGAGTTTGGAGTTGTGTCCCTTTATATCATATAATCAGATGAAAAGTGTATGACTTAAATTGTATGCGGTGATCACAGCAGGGATCGTGTGGTATATCATTAAAATGCAACACTCCAGTCTCCATGTACATTACATATTTATATATTTAAGATAATGATAAGCTATTTTATAAACATTTCCTTTTAACAATAAAAGGCCTTGATAGCTTAGGAATATTGCATAGAGGTCTTGTGTTCCTACCCATGCCAAGTTGTCAGATATCCTGAAAGTTGGAAAAAAATGGCAAGACAGTTGGTCTGGTAAGGTCTTACAAACTGTTGGACCAAAATCAAAAATGCAGAACCAAAATTTAGATGAAAAAACTTTTGTTTTGAAAGGATGAATAAGTGTGTTTTACAACCCAAATTTTTGTCCAATTTATCAGGTATGGATAGTAAGAAATACAGTGATTTATTCTCCTATAATAAGTGTGTGGTTCTTTCTCTGTATGTCTTTCAACATCAGTGTTAAAATACATTTATTACCTGTAATAGGTTCTTAATAGGTGGTAGATGTATTATGGCTTGTGTGGAATGCATTCCTTGTTGAACATATCCACTGGTCTAAAAGATCCTGAAGCTGTGTGGGGGATAATACTCAATGATAGCTTAAACACATTGTTCTACTCCAGTCCAGGCCTAAAATCAAATATTATTTGTTTCCCTTCCCTGCCATTTAGAATTAGGTAGATAGGTATGAAAAAGTTTTTTTTTTAAATAATCTATCTGAAAAGATTTAGAAGTGCATTGTGTGGCACTGCTAATTTTGTCTGATTTCTGAATTAAAAATTCAGGTTTGGGGTAATTTTTGCTTACTATGGTAATGAGCAGGGAAGCAAAAGGGTTTTTGGCCTAACTGTAGTAGCATTGATCTTAGCATCTCACACACACATTGATCTTTCACCTACCACTTGAATCCACTCCATTGAATGAGAGTACAACCATCTAACAATAGTCATTATTTACTGCTTTTCTTTCATATATCTTTCAAAGTGAAAGAATAAACCAGTAAAGATAATCACTGAAGTGAAGCATTTCCGACTGACTGTAAAATCATTCATATTGTATACATTGATTGCTTTGAAGTCCAACTATTTGGATAATATATCCGATACATGGAAACCTACCCAGTCTGAAAGTTAATGCTCTCTAGCTGTATTCCATCAGCTTATTTCTCCATGTTAAAGCAATTTAGCTCTTAGTATTACTGATGGTTTTTATTTCACTTTCCAAATGTATAAATATGATTTTGGATGTGCTCTGTTTCTCATCCCTGTCCGTTGTCAGGGCTACGGCAGTGGTCCCGTGATTGTTATGTCAATTTCGAGGAATCAGTACATAACTTCTATGGTACATGCCTAGATATCAATTTATCATTATACCCCCACTACCATAGGTAGAGGGGGCTATATAGGAGTAACTTTGTCCGTCGGTCAGTCTGTCGGTCAGTCTGTCGGTCAGTCTGTCGGTCGGTCTTAAAAGTTTGTCCAGGCTGTAGCTTACCCATACATTGAAGGATTTTAAAATAACTTGCCACAATTGTTCACCATCATGAGGCGGTGTGTCATACGCAAAAATCACATCAATATGTCAAAGGTCAAGGTCACATTTGGAGTTGTAAGGTCAGAAATGGCCATAAGTTAGCTTGTCCGGACAATAACTTTGTCATCTATTGTGGGATTTTAAAATAACTTGGCACAATTGCTAACCACAATAAGATGGTGTGTCATGCACAAAAATTGTGTCTTTATCCTAAAGGTCAAGGTCACACTTAGCCTTTAAAATAAAAAATAGCCATATTTTAGCTTTTCAAGACAATAACTTTATCATCTACAAAAATGTATTGTGACAATTAAAAATAACCTGGTACAATTGTACACCACAATTAGTCGGTGTGCAGGTACTAGTATATAAATCATTTTACAGATTAATAAAAATTACTTATTTCTATTACCGTGTCATAACTTTTCCTCCAGTTTTCTTTTTTAGCTCACCTGAGCACGAAGTGCTCAAGATGAGCTATTGTGATCGCCCAATGTCCGTCGTCCATCGTACGTCGTACGTCGTACGTCGTCAACATTTTGACTTGTAAGCACTGTAGAGGTCACAGTTTTCATTAAATCTTAATGAAACTTGATCACAGTGTTTGTCTCTCTATAAAATCTAGGTCAAGTTCGATATTGGGTCATCTGGGGTCAAAAACTAGGTCACTAGGTCAAATCAAAGGAAAACCTTGTGAACACATTAGAGGTCACAATTTGAGCCTAATCTTTATGAAACTTGATCACAATGATCATCTCTGTAAAATCTAGGTCAAGTTCGATATTGGGTCATCTGGGGTCAAAAACTAGGTCACTAGGTCCAATCAAAGGAAAACCTTGTGAACACATTAGAGGTCACAATTTGAGCCTAATCTTTATGAAACTTGATCACAATGATCATCTCCATAAAATCTAGGTTAAGTTCGATATTGGGTCATCTGGGGTCAAAAACTAGGTCACTAGGTCAAATCAAAGGAAAACCTTGTGAACACATTAGAGGTCACAATTTGAGCCTAATCTTTATGAAACTTGATCACAATGATCATCTCTGTAAAATCTAGGTCAAGTTCGATATTGGGTCATCTGGGGTCAAAAACTAGGTCACTAGGTCAAATCAAAGGAAAACCTTGTGAACACATTAGAGGTCACAATTTGAGCCTAATCTTTATGAAACTTGATCACAATGATCATCTCCATAAAATCTAGGCCAAGTTCGATATAAGGTCATCTGGGGTCAAAAACTAGGTCACTAGGTCTAATCAAAGGAAAACCTTGTGAACACATTAGAGGTCACAATTTGAGCCTAATCTTTATGAAACTTGATCACAATGATCATCTCTGTAAAATCTAGGTCAAGTTCGATATTGGGTCATCTGGGGTCAAAAACTAGGTCACTAGGTCAAATCAAAGGAAAACCTTGTGAACACATTAGAGGTCACAATTTGAGCCTAATCTTTATGAAACTTGATCACAATGATCATCTCCATAAAATCTAGGCCAAGTTCGATATAAGGTCATCTGGGGTCAAAAACTAGGTCACTAGGTCAAATCAAAGGAAAACCTTGTGAACACATTAGAGGTCACAATTTGAGCCTAATCTTTATGAAACTTGATCACAATGATCATCTCTGTAAAATCTAGGTCAAGTTCGATATTGGGTCATCTGGGGTCAAAAACTAGGTCACTAGGTCAAATCAAAGGAAAACCTTGTGAACACATTAGAGGTCACAATTTGAGCCTAATCTTTATGAAACTTGATCACAATGATCATCTCCATAAAATATAGGTCAAGTTCGATATTAGGTCATCTGGGGTCAAAAACTAGGTCACTAGGTCAAATCAAAGGAAAACCTTGTGAACACATTAGAGGTCACAATTTGAGCCTAATCTTTATGAAACTTGATCACAATGATCATCTCTGTAAAATCTAGGTCAAGTTCGATATTGGGTCATCTGGGGTCAAAAACTAGGTCACTAGGCTAAATCATTGAAAAACCTTGTGAACACATTAGAGGTCACAATTTGTGACTAATCTTTATGAAAATTGATCACAATGATCATCTCTATAAAATCTAGGTCAAGTTCGATATTGGGTCATCTGGGGTCAAAAACTAGGTCACTAGGTCAAATCAAAGGAAAACCTTGTGAACACATTAGAGGTCACAATTTGAGCCTAATCTTTATGAAACTTGATCACAATGATCATCTCTGTAAAATCTAGGCCAAGTTCGATATTGGGTCATCTGGGGTAAAAAACTAGGTCACTAGGTCAAATCAAAGGAAAACCTTGTGAACACATTAGAGGTCACAATTTGAGCCTAATCTTTATGAAACTTGGTCACAATGATCATCTCCATAAAATCTAGGTCAAGTTCGATATTGGGTCATCTGGGGTCAAAAACTAGGTCACTAGGTCAAATCAAAGGAAAACCTTGTGAACACATAAGAGGTCACAATTTGAGCCTAATCTTTATGAAACTTGATCACAATGATCATCTCTGTAAAATCTAGGCCAAGTTCGATATTGGGTCATCTGGGGTCATAAACTAGGTCACTAGGTCAAATCAAAGGAAAACCTTGTGAACACATTAGATGTCACAATTTGAGCCTAATCTTTATGAAACTTGATCACAATGATCATCTCTGTAAAATCTAGGTCAAGTTCGATATTTGGTCATCTGGGGTCATAAACTAGGTCACTAGGTCAAATCAAAGGAAAACCTTGTGAACACATTAGAGGTCACAATTTGAGCCTAATCTTTATGAAACTTGATCACAATGATCATCTCTGTAAAATCTAGGTCAAGTTCGATATTGGGTCATCTGGGGTCAAAAACTAGGTCACTAGGCCAAATCATTGAAAAACCTTGTGAACACATTAGAGGTCACAATTTGTGACTAATCTTTATGAAAATTGATCACAATGATCATCTCTATACAATCTAGGTCAAGTTCGATATTGGGTCATCTGGGGTCAAAAACTAGGTCACTAGGTCAAATCAAAGGAAAACCTTGTGAACACATTAGAGGTCACAATTTGAGCCTAATCTTTATGAAACTTGATCACAATGATCATCTCTGTAAAATCTAGGTCAAGTTCGATATTGGGTCATCTGGGGTCAAAAACTAGGTCACTAGGTCAAATCAAAGGAAAACCTTGTGAACACATTAGAGGTCACAATTTGAGCCTAATCTTTATGAAACTTGGTCACAATGATCATCTCCATAAAATCTAGGTCAAGTTCGATATTGGGTCATCTGGGGTCAAAAACTAGGTCACTAGGTCAAATCAAAGGAAAACCTTGTGAACACATAAGAGGTCACAATTTGAGCCTAATCTTTATGAAACTTGATCACAATGATCATCTCTGTAAAATCTAGGTCAAGTTCAATATTGGGTCATCTGGGGTCATAAACTAGGTCACTAGGTCAAATCAAAGGAAAACCTTGTGAACACATTAGAGGTCACAATTTGAGCCTAATCTTTATGAAACTTGATCACAATAATCATCTCTGTAAAATCTAGGTCAAGTTCGATATTGGGTCATCTGGGGTCAAAAACTAGGTCACTAGGCCAAATCATTGAAAAACCTTGTGAACACATTAGAGGTCACAATTTGTGACTAATCTTTATGAAAGTTGATCACAATGATCATCTCTATAAAATCTAGGTCAAGTTCGATATTGGGTCATCTGGGGTCAAAAACTAGGTCACAAGGCCAAATCATTGAAAAAGCTTGTGAACACACAAGAGGTCACAATTTGAGCCTAATTTTTATGAAAATTGATCGCAATTGTCATCTCTATAAAATCTACGTCAAGTTCGATATTGGGTCATCCAGGGTCAAAAACTAGGTCACAAGCCTTTGAAGGCCAAATCATTGAAAAAGCTTGTGAACACACTAGAGGTCACAATTTGAGCCTAATCTTTATGAAACTTGATCACACTGATCATCACTATAAAATTTTGGTCAAGTTTTATATGGGGTCATCCGGAGTAAAAAACTAGGTCACGAGGCCAAATCATTGAAAAAGCTTGTGAACACACTAGAGGTCACAATTTTGACCTTATCTTTATGAAACATGATCACAATGATCATCATAATAAAATTTAGGTCAAGTTCGATATATTGGATCATCTGGGGTCAAAAACTAGGTCACGAGGCCAAATCATTGAAAAATCTTGTGAACACACTAGAGGTCACAATTTTGACTCTATCTTTATGTAACTTGGTCACAATGTTTATCTCTATAAAATCTAGGTCAAGTTAGATACTTTTTCATTTGGGCCAAAATCTAGTTCTTAATTTTAACGGTTATAAGAGATTATTGGAATGTTTAAAATATATGTTATGAACAGTGGACGATCGGGTTACGGTCGAGCAACAGGATTTAAATATATACAAGAAGTTGGTTCTTAAATCTTGCTAAGGCCAAAACAAATTAATATTGAAATTCTGATAACATATTGAAAAAAAAATAGGGTAGGTAGGTAGGAAAAACATGTCATTTTTTGAAATTATTTCATTGATTTTATGTACTGGAAAATCAACGATCAGCGATGACTTCCAGCAAAAATGCCATAAAATGTTTAGGGTAGGGGCAAAATAATAGGGTAGGTATAATTACCAGAACCGCAATATTTTGTTTTGGCCTAATAGAAGGTAAGAGGATCAGGTTAATATATCCCCACTAGAAAAAACTTCAAATTTAAACATTATGCATACACTTACAAAGCTGTACTCAAAAGTAATCATGAGTACTGTCTGGCTCACTCAATATGGCCATCAAAATCGTTGAAAAAGTACCAAATTCAATAATGCTTGATTCTACACAAGTACAACTAGTCGGTACTAAACCCATCAGCAGTCAAACCAAAGTATGTATTTCAGGAACTCTACTTTACCTGCTACCCACAAACATTTTAGTACAAAATTCAAATCTAGGCCACATAAGTATTTTGAGTTCATACTACAACAATCTTGCTAACAAAGCCAACATTGCAACAAACTCAGGTGAGCGCTTAAGGGCCAATGGCCCTCTTGTTCTTATGGTTGCAGCTTGCCATACTTCTGTGGCAAGGCAGTATTGTGGGGGTATTATTCGTCACTCAATGACAGTTCTAGTTTATGCAGTTGCTAGTACTAATTGTTCATAGTTTTGCACCGATGAGTATGAGCTTCATTGCTTTGCATTCGGCATTTATAAGTGTAGTTTCTGGACTTGTTGACCAAGTGGTGGAATAACCCTTTACTCCATAAATACACCAATTAAGTCCTTTGACTCATGTCCATCACTTACTATTTTCAAATGATGTGAATGGAGGGAGACAACCCAGTTACGGAAATGTACTCCTCAAACAACCAAATTAAGGGAGGTCAATCTCGATATTTGGCCAAAATAGCTGAAAATGAGATGTGTACACATTTTAGCTCATCTCTTATCAGAATAGTGTAGGGTGTATGTTATGGAGTAATGGGTGGATAATTATATGTGGGAAAGGTCTTCAAGATGACTGAAACTATTTCAGTGGGACACTGAGGCATTTAATAAATAAACATATTTCAGTGCTCATGAAATACAGTTACTTGGTTGTCAGTTGGATGTTAAGCCCCCAAAAATGTTAAACATATTTCTGTTCCCAATTTGTTTGGTGGTTTCGGTTTCGGGTGTTTTTGTGCTATATTTCAATTCATACCCTGATGGAAATAAATTGAATTTTACTTTATGTACCACTAACCAGATTCACTGGGTATAATGCTATGACTCATGTGTGATGTATGTAGTACATTCTACTGCAACTATGTCATGTAGTATTTTCTTATATATTATACTTTCTAGGGTATATTTTATTAAAATCCTTAACAAGAGTGTGAGATTATGTTTATCACCCACTGGCTGATCGTTATAATCAAAGTCATAAGTATGTGATCCAAAAAAAATTGTATTTGTTTGAAAATGAATTCATCACTGACACATAAATATTAGTTTGATGTTTGAAAGATAGAATTTTAAGTGTACTCACTTTGTTAAGATACCTAGTGGAATGCTTTGATATTTTTAATGGTGATACGGGTACTTATATTATTTAGTCTAAATACTAGTATATGACATTGTATTATATGGTGTTATAATGTGACTAATCATATAATAGTAAAACTTCTACTTTGTGTGTAAGTGACCGACTTTAGCTTAATGGATGCTGAGACGTTTAATTACCTTGTTGGTTATTTAGGTTATATTTATTGCTTGTATATTTAAAGTGGTTAAATTAACACTATTTGTGAATTTCGCGATTTTTCTGGATTCGTTTAGGAATCCTCTTGTGTATTGTAAATTTCAGCGTACAAAAGTAAATGCTTTACAAAATAGAGAAAAAGAATGCTAATAATTCTGCATGCTAATAATTCTGCATGCCAATTAGAATTCCTAATGTGCTAACATTTAGACCTGTGGAATAATATACAACAGTATCATTGTTTGTGTCATTGAAACATTAGTCTGTCCAATAGACTTGTTTGGTAGGTCATGTTTTCATCCGACAACTTTTCCATTAATCTCAGTTTTGCTGTGACTTTTTGCTCTGATGGATTATTCAAGTTGTTGCCAAGGACTAGTTTCTGCCAGAGCATTAGACAAATTGTATTCATATATTAATAAAACATGTGTTACATTTATTCTATAATCATAATTTCAGCTACAATATTGCTATAACAAGAGATTGATATTAAAATAATGACATTCTTTATAAAACTTTAAGACCGTTTTGTGTTTGTTGAAACATTGCATGATTAATTTAATAGTCAGACTGAGACATGAATCATATGTGTTATATATGCATGTATTTTAATTAAGTTTTTAAATGAAAAAAAAAAAGAAATGCCAGGTGCAGATTCATGATTTGGTGTCCTATTCTGGTGACCATGGTTCAAATCGGGTTGGAGGCACTTATTTGCCTGCCATATTTTAGCAAAAAGCTGACTGGCAAATAAAGGTTATGCTGGGCATTTAGCATGTAATGTATGACACCCCATGTCTTATCTTTCTAGTACTTGAGTGCTTGCAAATCATTACACACCTTTTGACCATCAGATTGACACCTTGTGGTTGTTTATAGTTGATTTATTCACAATTGCTTTCTTTGGCTGATTATTTTGTTATGGTCAATTAAATAAGTAATACTAATGAGGGAACTATCCTATTCGAAAACCTAGATAAACATAGTTTACCTGGCAGACAATAGTATATTTACAACCATTCTCATTTGACTTTGAAAGGACTGTATACTGGTAACTCATAATTTGTTATTATGTAGAACTCAAGTGTCCTTGTGAGTGCTGAATGGTCAATATCATTCTAGAAATTGGATTCTATTCACTTGATGGACACTTTCTTCTCCGGAAGAAATTAAGGATGTCTATCCGTGATACTTTTTCCGTACTTAGTAGACTGTCCATTGCTGGATGGTCAGTAATTAGTGAAAGGATATTTTGTCCTCTTGGTGGACAAACAATCTTCTCACATGGAATTGACTGATGTTTATCTGCAAACTGGTCACTCTTGTCATCTAGGCTTTTCAGGAAAATACTCAATATGGTCAGTATTTAGTGATAGGATATTCTATTCCATGGGTGGACAAATTCCTACACAAGAAAGAAGTCTCTGATGTTTATCTTATAATGCAGCATTCAATGGATGAATATACAAAGTTTGGGATGTACAAAGGGCTGTAGAGAAAATCATAGATCTAAGCCTGTGATAAAATAGTTTTGCTAAATGGTCTCATTAGCTGTGTAAATTGCTAATTAATGTCCAATTAGGCTGTCACAGAATCCAATAATGGTTTGTTTCTGTTATGCTTAAATTGTAGTACACTTGGCATATGGTAGATATCTTGCAGTGCCACAATTTATATGAATTATTGTATTTAAATACAGTATGGACTATTCGGATGTCATTAATTATATTTAATAATCACAAATTCCTGATGTTGCACAAGTTTAATTTAATATCATTGCAGTGTGCTTGTTTTATATGGGATAAACAGTCATCTATACCAGAATAAAGTGAACAGTTGAAATTTTATTTTATTTTGCACTACGCTTAAATGTGAGGCAATCCCTTTAGCATTGCATATTCATATCAACATTGCAGATTTTAAGGGAATATGAATTCAAAATATAGTTCGAGTACCTGCAAATTGACGAACTTATTTCTTTAATAGTTGGTTAAAATCGCAAAATGTGTAAAATGCAAACACTGTGTGATACTGACAGAATAAACTTTTTTTCCATGCCCACCTGCAGTTTAATGCATTTGGTTAAAAACTCTGCCAAGTTTTGCCCAATTATGATTTGCTCATCATTCATTCAATCGTTTTTAGGCTGGCGATTTCGCGCCAGACTATTACAATCCTAAAAAATGAAATCCACTAAGATGAATTTACTCCCGAAACTGACAACACAGAATCGATACACTCAATGCAAATAGTTCCTCCTCATTAATCAGTTTTGCAAGATAAGAACATTCAACTTTCCTTGTTTCATTTATTCTGTTCGATTGTAATATATTAGTTTCTTCTTGAAATGGAAGGAAATTGTATGAAATTAAAAGAAAAGGTATTTAAAGGCGTTGATAATTATTACTACGCGTTACGAACGCGATATAGCGCGCGCATCAATGATTTTATTATGTTTAATTATTTAGGTCAACATTCTTCTACGAGATCCTGGCCGAGTGGTTGAGCAACTCGCTCAGTAATTTTCTGATGCTAAGGTCCAGCGATCGAATCACGGCGGCTCCAAATTTTTTATATTTTTTTTTTGTTAAGTCCAGCACTTACCTCTCTTTCGACTTAAAAAACCACTTGGTGTTATATTACTTGAAAAGCTATTGTTCCTTAGCAGTTCGCCAGCCTGTCAGTACTTTCAGTACTTTGATTTCTGTAGCTTCGAGAGCAGCAAAATTAAATCATGACTGACTGACTTCAAGTTTGATTTCAATCTCATTACTCAGTTGTAAAAGATGTAGCAAAGAGTTTACTTATTCATATTCACCTCTGTTATTTCTGGGAATTTAAATTGATTGCACTCTTTTATTGAAGCGTGCTCATTCATTGCAATATAATTGAATATTTGTTAATGAGCCTTTAAAATACCAGTCATGTACATGTTCATGGGTATATGTTAAACCTTTAGCTTAATAGAAAGATGTAACATGCAGCCTTAGGCCAATATAAGTTGGTTGCTAGGAAATCGTCATAATATTAATTGATTTTTTTGGCCTAACTTAATAGTGCTATTCTGGAATTAGTGAGGACTCTTAACTAAGATTTGCATTCTAACATGCATGGCCTTTATAACTCGCGAAATGAGTACCTTCACATTCTTTTGTGCATTCCTTAAAATATTGAATTTTTGTGCATGTTACAAATTGAGTTCTGCAATTTTCTCATCACCATGTGTGTTTGTAATTCCGTTAATGTGAAAATTCAATTACTGTTTAATTATAATTTCTGATTACCATTCCTATGATGTCACAAAACTAATTGCATCATCGAAAATAAAACACCAAAATTATGCCTCAATGTAGCAATAATTGGGATTTTATTCTCATTTGATAGAGCAATCTTTGATTTCAATTTTATTTCCTCGAGTACTAATCACAATCATGTAAAAGAATGTCAAACTACGATTTATGCAAATCATGGACTCAAATCAATGGGTACAGAACTTTTTTGGGGGATGAAAATTGGGAGATTGCATGTTTGAAGACATCAGCCTGAAGGAGTTTCCTGTGAAAAATCAATTAGTGACAAGTTAATAGAACTGTAATAGAGGTGTAATTGCATTTCTTGTAAAAGATTAAATGTGATGGAATGGTATCTTCTCTATGATTTCTGTCATACTGTAAGCAAATTGGATTTCTGATGGATGATTGACAAGCTGGTAGAGATTGGTTAATGGTTCGGATATCACTGCACAGTGTGTACAGTCTAACTTGTCCTAAACAACCAGTCAATGAATGCAGACAGTTGGTCAAAATGGTCAGACATTCGGTCCTGGTAGGGTCTTTCAGACCAATTCCCGAATGAAAAATTGCGGACCCTTTAAAAATCTTCTAGTGGTTCACAGTGAGTCTGGGGATACCAGAACATGAAATTAAATCTGCAACCTTAAACGAGGTGTTTGTTTAATAAAGGTAGATTTTAAGCTTGTAATGATTTATCTTAAATTAATAAGTTCGATTGTGAAAGGCTTGAATAATCTTATAACTTATATTACTTTTAAGAGGGCATTTAATATAAGAACTTTCAAAGCTTAGCCGATTGGTAATTCATACATCCAGAAAATACATTAAGTTCATAATACAGAATACGTTGCCTACTGGTTTCTTAATCTCTTTAACACATTGGTCACTGTGGGAAGCGGTGGCCTAGAGGTAGGACGCCCGCTTCGGGATCGAGAGGTCCCAGGTTAAAATCTCTGAGCAAGACTCACAGCTCCACTCCACCATGGTGTAAAATGGTACCTGTGAGGGCAGTGTCTATTCCTGGGCGCCGCAGATCGATGTTGGCTGCCACACCACAGGAGAGAAATAGTCTCCCCAGGGAGACACGAGTGTAGGTTTCCATATGTAGCCCAATGACCAGGGGAGTTAAACTGTCAAAGGGTGCTTGAGCGGCCTAACAGCTGAAAAGAGCCCTAGAAAATTGATAACTTAACTTTTTTTAACTTAACTGTTGTTTCAGGATACCTATATTATCTAGAATTTGTGAATGGAACTGCCCAGGAATCAAAGAGCTGTAGGGAAGATATTGCAGGTATCACTATGAGTCTGTGACTGGTACCATATGGCATATAGAGTTATATACTGATTACTTCAATATGTATTGTATATTTGTCTACAGGGTTAACTGACCAGAAGAACCTGCCTGCTAGTTATATAGGTAGATTGTTTTCTTTGCTTTGATCTGTCAGCTTCACCTGTGTGGATATCATCTTTCTGTCGGATACCTTCAAGGTGGGTTTGATGTTTCAGACTCTTAGAAATCCTCTGTTTAATGGACTGGGCAATGTAATGATGCCTGGTAATATATTGGTTGTGACTGATGAGTTGGTGAATTTAGGATATGAAACTTCTTGCACAAATCAGCAAAACTGAATAAGTTTTCCTATACATGCAATGAATTATACAATATACATAAAGTGACTGACTCCGTCCTGTATTTTGCATGTTTGAATTATAAATGATTGAAAATGCACTAAGATATATCATAATGTTTCACACGAAGTTATTTTTTTTACAAGACGATTTGAAAGGTCTGTATACTCGCTTACGGCAGTACAGGAAATTGCTTTTTGCTGACCTATGGTACATTTTAATGAATTTTTTATTGGAAAAAACAATCAATTACTGAGTTGGTATCACATTACCGGTATCTTTGTGGTGATTTTAATCATTCAACCATTAGTTGATTACATGGCAGATATTTCTGAGCTGGTCAATAATGCATCATTGAATCAATCAATATTATTGATTTAGGATATTTTTGTCTTCAACCCTTTTTAGCTCACCTGAGCACGAAGTGCTCAAGGTGAGCTATTGTGATCGCAAAATGTCCGTCGTCCGTCGTCCGTCGTACGTCGTACGTCGTACGTCGTACGTCGTCCGTCGTACGTCGTCAACATTTTGACTTGTAAGCACTGTAGAGGTCACAGTTTTGATCCAATCTTCATGAAACTTGGTCAGAATGTTCTTCTCTATGAAATCTAGGCCAAGTTCGAAACTGGGTCATGTGGGGTCAAAAACTAGGTCACTAGGTCAAATCTTAGAAAAATCTTGTGTACACTCCAGATGTCACTAATTTGTTCCAATCTTCATGAAACTTGGTCAGGATGTTGTTCTCCATGAAATCTAGGCCAAGTTCGAAACTGGGTCATGCCGGGTCAAAAACTGGGTCACTAGGTCAAATCTGATAAAAACCTTGTGTGCACCCTAGAGGTCACAGTTTTGATCCAATCTTCATGAAACTTGGTCAGAATGTTCTTCTCTATGAAATCTAGGCCAAGTTCGAAACTGGGTCATGTGGGGTCAAAAACTAGGTCACTAGGTCAAATCTTAGAAAAATCTTGTGTACACTCCAGATGTCACTAATTTGTTCCAATCTTCATGAAACTTGGTCAGGATGTTGTTCTCCATGAAATCTAGGCCAAGTTCGAAACTGGGTCATGCCGGGTCAAAAACTAGGTCACTAGGTCAAATCTGATAAAAACCTTGTGTGCACCCTAGAGGTCACCGTTTTGATCCAATCTTCAAGACACTTGGTCAGAATGTTGTTCTTCATGAAATCTAGACCAAGTTTGAAACTGGGTCATGTGGGGTCAAAAACTAGGTCACTAGGTCAAATCTTAGAAAAATCTTGTGTACACTCCAGATGTCACTAATGTGTTCCAATCTTCATGAAACTTGGTCAGGATGTTGTTCTCCATGAAATCTAGGCCAAGTTCGAAACTGGGTCATGCCGGGTCAAAAACTAGGTCACTAGGTCAAATCTGATAAAAACCTTGTGTGCACCCTAGAGGTCACAGTTTTGATCCAATCTTCATGAAACTTGGTCAGAATGTTCTTCTCTATAAAATCTAGACCAAGTTCGAAACTGGGTCATGTGGGGTCAAAAACTAAGTCACTAGGTCAAATCTTAGAAAAATCTTGTGTACACTCCAGATGTCACTAATTTGTTCCAATCTTCATGAAACTTGGTCATGATGTTGTTCTCCATGAAATCTAGGCCAAGTTCGAAACTGGGTCATGCCGGGTCAAAAACTAGGTCACTAGGTCAAATCTGATAAAAACCTTGTGTGCACCCTAGAGGTCACCGTTTTGATCCAATCTTCAAGACACTTGGTCAGAATGTTGTTCTTCATGAAATCTAGACCAAGTTCGAAACTGGGTCATGTGGGGTCAAAAACTAGGTCACTAGGTCAAATCTTAGAAAAATCTTGTGTACACTCCAGATGTCACTTATTTGTTCCAATCTTCATGAAACTTGGTCAGGATGTTGTTCTCCATGAAATCTTGGCCAAGTTCGAAACTGGGTCATGCGGGGTCAAAAACTAGGTCACTAGGTCAAATCTGATAAAAACCTTGTGTACACCCTAGAGGTCACCGTTTTGATCCAATCTTCAAGACACTTGGTCAGAATGTTGTTCTTCATGAAATCTAGACCAAGTTTGAAACTGGGTCATGTGGGGTCAAAAACTAGGTCAATAGGTCAAATCTAGAAAATCCTTTTGTATACTCTAGATGTCATCAATTTTATCAAATCTTCATGAAACTTGGTCAGAATGTTGTTCTCCATGAAATCTAGGCCAAGTTTGAAACTGGGTCATGTGGGGTCAAAAACTAGGTCACTAGGTCAAATCTTAGAAAAGCTAGTGTTCACACCAGAGGTCACAATTTTGGTTGTATCTTCATGAAACTTGGTCAGAATGTATTTCTCTATGGACTCTAGGCCAAGTTCAAAACTGGGTCATGTGGGGTCAAAAACCAGGTCACTAGGTCAAATCTTAGAAAAACCTTGTTTACACTCTAGATGTCATCAATTTGATCCAATCTTCATGAAACTTGGTCAGAATGATGATCTCTATGAAATCTGGGCCAAGTTTGAAACTGGGTCATGTGGAAAAAGTTCCAAATTCAATAATGCTTGATTCTACACAAGTACAACTAGTCGTTACTAAACCCATCAGCAGTCAAACCAAAGTATGTATTTCAGGAACTCTACTTTACCTACTACTCACAAACATTTTAGTACAAAATTCAAATCTAGGCCACATAAGTATTTTGAGTTCATACTACAACAATCTTGCTAACAAAGCCAACATTGCAACAAACTCAGGTGAGCGCTTAAGGGCCAATGGCCCTCTTGTTCATATTCCCCATGGTGAACATAGAACAGCTGTTGTTTAATTCCAGGTGATGATATTGACTGATTGTTGCTGTTTTGCAGGGTGGTTTCTCTTCGGATTTTAATTTCTATTTGGGCCCACAGGACTCCCTATTTGTTATTTTGCGAGTCTCCAATGGATTTGAAGAGAGAGGGGGGGGGGGGGGTCCCTATTTGATACTTCTGTATTTAAAGTATACCAGGTTTACCTCAAACATGCTCCACTATGAGCCTCAACCTGGTCACATCTTTAATAAGATTTTTATGTCCCCCCTGAACCCAGTCAACAGATGTCATAGTTCATTATACATGTATATCCCTGGATTATAGTTCATTATACATGTAGGCCTCTTTATCCAGCATTTATTTGCCATGGTCCAGCTTGTCAGAAGAATCATTCTAGAGTGTTGCAGTTGGTACCATTGTGTGCAAATACCAACATTTCCGGCTGTATTGTTGAAACTTGGATAATAGTGTCACATGTTGGGATCAATTTGAAATGACGTTTTAGTGCCATGGATTATTCAGAACTCAGTTGAAGTGTAGAAGTGGCCATTGTGAAATTTAGTGTGTTGAAATTTGGATCATTAATAATGTTGTCGGCATATCCTGTGTTCAGGGATCAAGATTGATTTTTGGAAAATTGTTTTGTGGTATTTTGGGGTTATTCTGCTGTGTTTTGTGGTAATAAGACGGTTATGACTAGATTCGTGATTTTATAGTCAGTAAATTGTATGTTTCATATTTAAGATGTATAGGCTTGCAGTATATACATGTATATAAATTTTGTTATTTAAAATGAGATTTTAAACAATAGTGTTAGCAACTCAGTATCTTTGAGGTTGATGTCAGTGGAAGGGGACTATTAATCCATCTATCCAGCATAACATGAAATTGACCCTAATTACTATATGTGTCTAGTTAACAATTTGATCGATTATGTTTATTGATAACTTTGACTATATAGGTTAATTGGTCATGTATAATAACCTGAATAATTTGTGTTAAGTGATGTGTTTACATTCTTGCCTACAAGAAAAATGTTTACAAGAAAAATGTTAACATGAAAATGTCGCTAGAAAGTCAGGCACAGTTAAAATGGAATGTTGTTGACAGCTACAAGCTTTGTGTACTACAGAACATTAATTTCACATTTGAATGTATTATTTATAAATTGCTTTAATAATTTATCGATTGATATTTTTATCAGTATCAATAATGACTTGCCTATACACCATGGGCCTGGGTCTGTGGGGTCAAATTTCTATAAAACAAAAAGGAAGGTAAACACTATGGTTATGCAGTGTCCGATAAATTTCTAAATTTGCTGGTTGCCCACTGGGCTACCAGAATTATTTTCTGGTAGCCCGGAATTTTTTCTAGTTGCCCAGAAATTGCAACTGCGGAAGTACAAGTATAAATTTGCTCCATATTGGCAGTGAACTTTGATAGATGTGTCAATATGGCAATGTTTGTCAAAGGTACTTGTCATATGATTGGTAAGCATGACTAGTTCCTGGTAACCTGATACCCCGGCCGGTATATATTTTTATTTCATATTCATTGTAATGTCGGTAAATAGCTATACATATTGTACTGTACTAGGGCTTTCCCTTGAACCAGGTACCATTAATACATAAATTGCATGCACAAATTGAAGAAAACATGTCCATTCTTTCTCCATCCTTTCTATCTTGTAATTTACACTTGGCTTCTTTATATGTTTTGCTGGCTATCATTTTAATATCATAAGGCCTAGTAAAATGAATGAATTGATACCACTTCCATCCAGACTGTAGGCCTATGTGTATAATTATATTTAACTGTGTGTAGTATTGACTCTAAATGCATCCAGGACTTTGATTCTGAATGTCAGTCAGAGCAGAGTTACTTCCCTTGTAGTCCTTGCTGGACATGTACAAACATAATGTAGATTTGGAAGACAAAAGTGTCATGATTAATTCAGTATGAAGGGTAAAACACACCTGTTGTTAATTTAACATCTGCTGGTATGTATTTTAATGTTTCTGTTGACTACAGACATTTAGAATTTTCATAGTTGGACCAAAATCGTATGTGAAGGTCGCGAAAACATATGACATTTCAAATTGTCGTCAATTGAGTGATCAATGATAGCAAATTCTTTTAAATAAGACATTTTTATATATTTTACTGCTCAAGTCTTTTATTTATGACTTCCAATACAGCTTTGACAAATCGCAAAACTCGTAACCAATTTTCATTTTTGGTGACGTCGTGGTTGACTGCTAAAGGCCGGAATCCAAAAGTACGGTTGCAGAATTTGAGTTTGGGCTTTATACCCGACCCGATGAGCAATTTAATCAGATTGTCGGCGAATTTTAACACCTTTGATGGGATTAACGAATTGCTGGCAGGTTGCAAGAGACAATTACTGATTGTTTGTTGGGGTCTTCAGTATACATGCCTGTATATTGTCGCTTTTTTACAGTAATATTAGACAAGTTATAGACTCGATTTATTGTTAAATACGACTAACCGGACTACCAATTCTGAGATTTTATGGTTGCCCGGCGGGCTTACATCTGAGTTTTTTTGGTAGCCCGGCCAAAATTTCTGGTAGCCCACGGGCTCCGGGCAGTGGATTTATCGGACACTGGTTATGATTGTGCCAAAGTTGCTTGAACTTTTGCTATTAATTGATTTTATCCATCTTTGTATGCAATATGTGTTCATATATTTCCACCTGAGGGTTGATTTAATTACAAAAGTCATTATTTCAGCGCTCTGTGGCTCATTAAATGGAAATTGAACCCATGAACTGACGGGTCAGTTGACTTGTCACTGTTGTTGTACAGTCTGTGTAGGAGTATGTTGATTTGGTGTGACAGTGTTTACATGTGGACAATAAGGAATAGGATATTTTCCTGTAATATATTATTGTGGTGCATAAATATTGTGGATGTATTTTTGGAGTTAATTTGAGTTTGTTATACCGGTGTAATATTGGTATAGAATTATACATGTTATACAAACGGTGCTAATGTATAGCTTGGCTACATTGACCTGAGCCTGACCTTTACGCAAGAATATATCAATTTCCGCAAGCAAATCGTGCGATATCGGTATTTCAGATTTGTGTTTGTATTACGTCTCGAGCATCTTCGTGATACTCTCCGATTATGAAAACATACAGTTGGTGTTGTAAACGTACTGGCAATATATCGACTGTTAAATTATGCTAATCAAGAGGTCAGGCTCATGTCAAATTGACCAAGCTAGACTTGATGTTAAAGGTTACTTGCACTTTGTAGATGATTTACCATTGTCACATATTTAGCCAAACAAGCGAAGAGAGTGTGACAAGGCGTAATTTGGTTTGTCGCCAAGATAAAATAGTACTCAGTATGTCTAAGTGTTAATGGATTTTCGTGATTTGGGTTATATGGGTTATATGTTCCGATTGCTCCTGGTGATTATAGCTTGTCACATTGGTTGTATTAGGAAGTAATTGAAAGATGAAAGATCTCACGTTAAGTTTTCTGGACATGTTTGGGTTATTTATAGTGTAACCTCTCTTAAGCAGCCACTCATGGTGTACCTCACTGGTGACTGAGTTGCTTAAAACATGTAGTTGTTTAATATAGGTGTATTTAATATAAAAATGATTGATTGGTATTTAATGGTGTTGGCTACTTAAGACAATTGATTGCTTTATTTGATTGGTATTTCATTAAATATTATCTGCTGAAGGCAGGTGATTGTTTGATACAGGTGACCATTAAGACAGGCTTGGCTGTAATGCAATTCTTTAAGGAAATTATAAATGACCTTTAAGAGGTTTTGTATGTATGGATGAAAAACTAGCTCTATAATAATGGTCATTTATAAAGATAATATGACAGTTATTACATTATTATCTTTGATTGACCAGTATATGTTATGTATTTATCAGTGATTGACCAATGTTATGTATTGTTAGCTTTCTCAATATTGGATCTAATGGATATAGTGTAGGAATGTGATATCATCTATAATAATTATGTTGTTGGTCGATGCTCTCAGTTATGCAATGTAAATGTAACAGGGTGACCTATCCGTCCTTATGTTATATTTTTTAAAATGCCGAGCATAGCCTTTATTTGCTAGTCAGCTTTCTGCTGAATATGGCAGGCATATGTGTGCCTGACCACCTGGATTTTAACCCAGGTCGCCTGATTAGGTGCAAAGGGCGCTAACCACTGATCTACAGCGCCATCCATTACTGAAGGTATCTACTTTGAAAGCAATATAAGGTTGAATGTCTGAATTCCATAATGGGTCCATTTCAACAGTCAGGTTAGGGAGTCAATAGAGCTCAGATTATAGTAAGGCTTTAGTCTTAAGTAATTATACCTTGGTCACAAATCAACCAAATGTATCCAGTGTGAGCCCCATATTTACAGACTTCCCGATAGTCGCCGACGATCTTTCGGACCAACGGTCTGACAGACTTGGAGAAACTGTCAGACCAGAAGGAAATCTGTCGGACCTATTTTTGTTCGCTAAAATCAACAAAAAAGCAAATATTTTCAATTTTCCTTTTAAGACGACGTACACACAGTAAGAGATGGCTTTCCTCGTTTCCGAGTACTGTCATTGTGAAATCAGCATTAAATTTGTTGTCCGATGGCCAATTTCTGATTATTCTTTCGATTTTATCCATATTTTTCCCATGTTTCCCTCGCGAAATTGGAAGAGACTCTTCAAAATAGGAGTACAAGAAAGCTGAGTTAGAAAAATGGTTCACGCTTTGCGATTGGCTTACGAATTTATTACTGACCAATCAAAATGAGTCTTACAAAGTACACGCGGCAACGTACCCAAAACAAAACGTACCGCGACGATTACGCACCATCGGACACGCGGTCCAACGGAAAGGTCTGACGCACCAGACCGAGAGCTAAACTGTCGGGCTGGTCCGCAGTCCGACGGCTATTGGGAAGTCTGGTTTAGGCATTTGGTATATGCTGAGTCCTGTCTAGGATCTAAGACAATTTTGTTGCCAAAAAGGGAATGGCAGAGCTCCAGATAAGGTGCGTGAAAGCGTGATTACGCATTGAAATTAACGAATAACGCATAAAAAATTATTTCTGTGCGTCGTAAAACGCATTGAAAAAGACGATCATGCATATCTGATCGATTCCGATGCGTCGAAAGGAAGTAACTCTTCCGTAATCCGGTCATTCTTCTTAGTTTTAGACCATACCAATCCGGTGTACAGGTAGAAAAATCCACTGACAAATGTCACTTCGAAAACAAAATTTTTTATCGGTAAATATGCAGGATTCTAGCTCTCATATGCGTGTATTTTAAACCAGATGTGGTAATACATGAGAGTATCTACGACTTTGCTTATTATTTATCATGGAAGATGCTATAATAAAAGCTTGAATTGAAACTTTCCAACACAATATAGTTGAAAATACATGCATGACAGAAGCAATTGACAACACACGAAAAATGCGAGTTTCACGGTTAGTTAAAGTCGATGTTACAGATATATCTATTGTACCATGTAATTCAATTCACAAAACAAACTTTAAAAATAATTCTGAATGCATATCATTCAATATAAATTCTACATCATGTCATGGAAAATAAATAGATGCATTTTATTTCCACTTTGTCAATATATTGATAAGGGTTTATAGCTACCGGACATATCCCAATGAGACAGCACAGGCATTTGGAAAAAGGGACTTTTGATTGCTTACTTATTGAATGTGACTATCAAACTATGTGTTTAAATCCGAAGTCCTTGATATTTTGTCTCCGGAGTGTTTCACTCATTAGTTTTGAAAACAGGGAGTGAACGACTCATTGCACCTAAAAATTATCTGGAGCACTGGAATGGTCACAAAACTCTAACCGGTTTATTACTTTACCTTTACCTAATCACTGTCTGGGCATTATAAATTATAATAAAATATGGATTATTCAGTTCAAATCCATTTCAATTTGCTTGTTGGAAACTGTTTCATTAATAATAGAAGAGAATGTTCAAATTGTTTAAATATTTTATTGATTTGCCTACTTCAAAGGACAAGGTTGAATTGTTTTGTAAAGAATGATTGACATTTATATTCTTCTGTGTTTCCATCTTCTTTGGCTGATCTTCCATTGTCTGACATTATGTTCTTGGAAACTATTTACAGTGGAGTTTAACTTTGAATGGTTGAAAAATTTGTTTTGAATGTAACGCTATAAGTTTTAGAAACTTTCGATTTATCTTTTTGAATTTAAATTTCTTTATTGGATTGCAGATTACTGTTTTAAGTTCATGTATGGAGTGAATTTCTGAATTGAGTCCAGGGAGGGCCGGGCAGTGCTTGGAATAAAACTTCACCTATGTAAAATAATCAGGATTCATATGATTTGGTGCCTACTTAAATTTGATACCCATTATCAGGTAAAGTTCCAATTTGGTGCTCATGTTTCAGAAAGTTGTTTATGTAATGAACTTTTTCTCCAAGTCTTAGCAGTTGATGTCTTCAAGTTATTACCAAACTTTGATTGAACTTGCACCAATGATAGTTGGTTTAAAGATTGAATATCTTTTCCCTGAGGCCACAACAAATTGATCATGCGTTCGTCGGGAGCGCCCGCTCCTGATTTTTCCAAAATGAAAAATAAATATTTAAATTTAAATTATTGCGCCCGCACCTGAGAAAACCACGCGCATGTGATTTTTTCCCTACATTTTTTTTATTATTTTGCCGCTGGCATCAATATTTACAAATTACGAAAAATAAAGCCAACTTGTTTATAATTTTTCACTGTTACTACAGAATATGTTCTGGGAAAGCGCGCTCTGCTGAGGATGTTAGTTACTCGATTAATTTTAGCAGTAAATTGTTGCACACAAAAATCGTGTAACCTTTTACGATGCAAGCGTCTGGTGAAATGATTCCTGATTCTGCCCTTTACAAAAAACATGCATAAGTGTATACACGTAGTAAAATGGGAAGAATTGCGATTGCGGAATGAACCAACGAGCGTATCTAGATATGTTTGTATTCATTATTATTACTAGTATTCCGTACTACCGACAAAATCATGAATTGTCACCCATTTTCGCGACAATGACGTCTCGTTCGTACATGGTCCGTGGTATGTGATATTAAACAGTTTTATGCGTCCCGGACACGCAACGCACCTGTTAATAAGTTTCTATACTGTATCCTACATAATTTCATCAGGGATTTTAAATACTGGACATAGAGAAACCTTCAGAAGGTCCTACTTTCATCAAAGAGTTCAAAATATTTGATAAAACATAGTTTGCTCTAATTATTGCACCAAATGCTGTACTTTTCAGTCACTTGCTAAAACTCCAGTTAGATCTATTACAACTGGATAAATCACAGCTTATGTAAGATTACATGCTGCAGTTCTCAACAACCGTCATTACATTTTACCAAGGTGGTAGAGTGGTATTTAAAGATGCTTAACTCCTGATCGAGAGGTCGCGGGTTTGATTCTCGGCCGTGACACTTGGTCATTTTTAGAAACGCTTTTTAGTGTTTCCCAACCAGCTAGAGATGATCCTGGTTGGAAACCCAGAGGTAGTCTTGTCTGTATCGGTGCTTTACACCGGGCACGTTAAAGAACCAAGGAATTTATTCGAAACGAGCTATTATAATTTGCGATAATGCCCCGGAGAAAGAAAGGACCTTGTATATTCCTAAGGGAAGTGTCCTTAATGTGGGGCTAGATCCTATGACGGTAACGTTGCATAGCATTATGCATCAGTGCGCTACTAACAGTCGGCTAAATAAACAGCCGTCTGAGCATGAAGTATCACCACAAGAACAAAACTGTACATGGTGATCATTGACTAGCTTGATGCTTAGTTGATTTGAATCTTTAACCACTAGTCACTCAGTGCATTTGTGTTCATTATAATTCATATGTATGTGACAATGTCTGCTCACAATTACCTTGAATACATGTATTCTTGTAAAATAATTTGATAAATCCTACACAACATAACAAGAAATGTATAACAATCATTTATTTGGCCTCATTTCTTTTTAAAGCTATTGTAATAGACACTATTTCCTAAAATGGGTGCATCAGAAATGAATAGGGCTCTTTTGCTCCTTCACACGCTTTCAAAAATGGCATTTTCAAAAATAAATTTTTAAAATTTTATTTCGCTCCTTCGCTCGCTCTCAATTACGGGTTTTTCAAAAATAAATATTTAAATTTATATTTCGCTCGCTCGCCCCTCATTTTTCCCAAAAATATCCGTAGAACCAAAAATTAATTTGGTGTGGCCTGAGGTCCATAAATCTTCTAGTTTTGTTAGAGGGTAATAGGAACATTTCACACTAGGTGTCTACCATTTATCACTGACTTTGTGTATAATATGTCAATCTGAAGTACTGGTATGTTTACTGGTTGACTTAAAGGCCAGGGATAAATTCATTATTGGATTTTGGTCCATTTCTATGCAGCCGTTCCTTCAGTTACACACCAAGGCATCCTATATACAGTAAAGTGACACTAATAAGACCACTTTGATTATTTTGAAATCATGCAGATTTTTGCCAGTTTAAGGTCCCAAAGTGTTAAATTTAGAACAAAAAGGGTCCGCTAATAAGACCGATTCGCTATTAAGACCACCTTTTTGACTGGTCTTATTAGCGGAACTTCACTGTATATCATGATATGAATGTTTTACACTGCTGCAAAAAAGGGAAGATCAGAGTATACATGTTTTTGCATCAGCTGAGCCTTGCAAGACCATGGTGTAGACCATGGTGTAAGAGTTAAGTCTATAGAAAATCCTTGCTAGTCAATGGCATTGAGTACAGCAAAGCCTTGCTAGAACTCAGTTCAAATGTTTGAGCTATTAACAAGCATTGCAAGACCACAGTACCAACATTTGGACAACAACAGAGCCTGGCCTAATTTTGCAAGACCACATTACAAATGTTTGGACAACAGCCAAGCCTTGCAAGAACATGATACAAATGTTTGGGCATCAGCAAAGCCTTGCAAGACCATGTTACAAATGTTTCGGTCCAAGCTTTGCAAGACAATGATATTAATGTTTGGGCCTCAGCAAAGTCTTGCCAGACCGAGGTGCAAATGTTAATGTTGCAAGACCATATGGTACAAGTGTTTGAGCTATAAACCAGCATTGTACCAACATTTGGGCTGCAGCCAAGCCTGGCCGAACCACAGTAAACAAGTTTAGGCTGGTAATTTGTAATGTACCATGGAAACGACCGCAAATTAAGCATTAAAAGTTTCTTAGTCGTTTAGGAGTACATAAATCCCTGGTAGGTAATGTCTAAGATTGGACTATGGAATGCACTTGCAATGATCTTTCAAAATGCAATCATGTATGGTTGAAGTGGGTGTCTATATTTGGCTGCCTACTAATTTATAATGATACTAGCTGTGTCTTTAATCGGTGCCACTCCCTTGTAGTTGATAATGTTATATGTTTTAATGAGGGGATAATTGATATACAATTATGTTAGTGGTATCTGGAAACACGCTTGTTAGCATCATTTTATACTTACAATCTTTTACCGAAATTGTTACATTTTATATCTTTAGATAATTATAGACTGCTCTCAGTGATAACAAAACTTGACATTTAACATGATTCTTTGTGTATGAAATATGTAATGACATCCTTAAATTTATAATTCAATACTTTGTGATAAATTATATCCTCTTGATTTTTTATCAATTCACTGGAGATTTCCTATTTGGAACCTGAATTGATTGACTGACAGACCATATTCTAACTTCCCATCTCCACGTTGGACAATTTAAAACTGGCTTTTTTCTGGTAGACTTGTTATTGCCATATTTGACTGAAGTTGGAAAACACAAATTCCAGGAATAAATGGTCAATACTGTATATGGCAAGGGAAGTAAAAAGAAACTAAAGGTGTCCAAAGGGGAAGTAACTGTTTAAAATTCTGAACTTTGATGAGTGTTGGGTTTGTGCGCAACAGACTTGCAGATTTTCAGGATTCAGGGCACATACTTGGACTAAAAGACGAACAGGGGCAGTAACTGTGCTGAAAGCTCAACAAGGATGGTTGGAAAATGTTGTACAAAGGGAAGTAACTTGGAAGGAAAGAAAGCAGAATGATATTGGTGTGGGAGCTGCAAGTTGAATGCCCTAACATTGTGAGTTCATGACCTCACAAGTGGTATTAGGGATGTGTGTTATTGTTTTATTGCTATAATCCTCACACCAGCTGTATATATGTATATAAACACAAGTGTCCTGGGTCTGTACCTCACCTGGTTCCTATTCTAACAACTTGACTGAAGTATTGTACTTCAAACGAACACCATTTCCAGCATTTTGCTGTGTTTAGGAATGCAGAATATGGCAAACTGCTACCTATTGTAATTATATAGACAGATTGTGTAAACAATGGTGTAGTTATGTTACAGTTTACAACCTATTTAGAGCAACCTCATTACCTACTTGTCTAGAATCTACCAAAAAAATTACTTGAACCATTTGGCAGAATGTATAACTAGCTCAAGTAAGGCAGGATTTTGTTTCACTTTTTCCACTATTTCTATTAATATTGCTCAAATTGTTTTGTTGTTCTGTTGATTGATATTTAATTATATGCTTCATTTCTGTCTATGACCAAAAGTTCTTCACCTTCCTCAGTGTTGGCTACTTTCCCAGCTAATTAGAGCACCTGACCATGGACCACAGGCTGTTTATGTACTTGGAAGAAACTTAATCTGACATGTCGGGTGGGGAGGGCGTAGGTCTGGTCTGTTTCCGAATCAAACTGAACATTTTACTGAACATTTTACTGAATGAGTGCGACAACAAATGATATTGCTGAACTGTTACCGAAAGTGGAACTGAACAGTGCTGAACATACGACCTCATTCATTTCAAAGTTTGTGCTGCACACATATTCCTCCTTTACTGATTGAAATTGAATGAACCTACAGTATCATTGCAGAAATGGGTATTGGACTAGTAGAGTTAGGAGCACAGTTTTGGAAAGTATATGTTGCTTGTGTTACAGTTTTGTGACAAAGGTGCTGCTAAGCGCTTGTTATGCAATATTGACATGTCTATAAGAATCGGAGGGTTGAATAGTTGAAAAATGCTGCATTATTGTGCGATGGAATGAGAGCCACTTTAATCATATTGATCCATTTTGTTCAGGGCTCAAAGTTCCAGTGGGTGCTTGATGTATATTGCATGCTGCTTATTGAAGGAAGTGGTCTAGACATACACAATGCAGTATGTGACACTATGTAGACTATGGTATGTTTCTAATCCCGCCCTAAGTTAATGAGGTTTTACAGAGATTGTATGCACTGCTGTGTTGTGCCAACAAGTCTAATAATTTCATATTTTCTATGTTCCTGTGATAGACAGACCCATTATTACGTTCTAATGATTTAGCAGTTTGTTGATTATACCCCCCCCCTCCCCCATCGATGAAGAAATGGGTTATTGGTTTGTCATGCCCTAGAGTCTGTCTGTCTGTCTCTGGTGATCCTTTAACTGGTATGTTAGGATATATAGTTTTACTTCGACCGAGTGGTTAGGGTGTCTGCCTTGGAAGCGGGAGATTGAAATTTTGAATCTTTGCAGAAGCTAGCTGTGTAACACTATCAATAGACTAAAAAACACTTGTAGTCCATATGATCATCAACTTCTCTTTTGGGACACACATTGATAATGTCCAAAGTAGATGACACCTTTTGGTTTTAAGTTGGCTGGCCATTGGGTCAAAGGTCAAGATGACTATTTGTTCCAAAATTCTTTAAGTTTGATAACTGGGGAAAGTTTGACTTATATCTCGCAAAACTTGACAGTAGGGAAGTTTGATAAGGATTAGAACATGAACCATTTCTGATTTTTCAGTCACTTGGTGACAAAATAACTATCTGCAGTCATATTATCAGGTGAGAATGTTATACTCTTTTAGGGTCAAGCTCTACACTCAGTGGTTCTTTCTGACTTGGCATAAATGCAGTGCATTGACTCAAGTTGTAATGAGATCATGTCATCGTCAATTAAATATCGTAACTGTCCAACTTTGATTAGAATTGCAACAGATAGGATACAGTAGCAAATACATTTGTTGAGAACTTGTTGAGCATGAGGCCACCATACTCAATCATACACAATCAAACGCTGATTGACATTAACAGCATTTTCCCATAAATCTTGAGTGAAATTTGATTCATATTTCAATCTTCTTTGATAAACAAATCATGGGTTATTGAGAATTTATGTAAGTTAGAGCATCTGGCTTAGATGGTATAATGTCAGTCACTGATCATTAATTGTGATAATAAAGTGTTTGTCATCTTTATCAAATTCTATTCTCATTACGAGAGGTTTTATATGTCATCAATCATAGCCTTAATCTTGTTACTGTCAGCAATATCAGGAGTTATTCCAGCTTTTTAGCTCACCTGTCACAAAGTGACAGAGTGAGCTTTTGTGATCACTCTTCGTCCGTCGTCCGTCCGTCCGTCCGTCAACAATTGGGTTGTGTCCTCTCTAGCGGTCACAATTTTGGCCTAATCTTTATGAAACTTGGTCACAATGATCATCTTAACAAAATCTAGGTCAAGTTCGATATTGGGTCATCTGAGGTCAAAAATTAGGCTACTAGGTCAAGTAATAGAAAAACCTTGTTTTTCATGTTATCAAAGGGAGTGTACTCTGTAATTATACTGGTTGTGATCATGTAAGAGTTGTCTCTCTTACTATATTTTAGTTGTAGAACTACGAAATGTGTACTTGTTAGCAGCTTTGAGGCTTTAATTTAAATTAAATGCAGAATGTGGATATTAGGGTTATCATCGATTACAGTGATTGTATGTTTACAAACTATTAAACAATTATTAAGCTGTAATTATAGTCTTATGCAACCTTACTAATCGTTTTACATAGACTTATATAGGGAAAACATATAAAAATCTTCTTCTCTAAAACAACAATGCCTAGAGCTTTGATATTTGGTATGTAGCATCATCTAGTGGTCCCCTACCAAGATTGTTCAAATTATGGCTCTGGGGTCAAAATTGGCCCCGCCCCGGGGGTCACCGTTTTACATAGACTTATATAGGGAAAACATATAAAAATCTTCTCCTCTAAAACTACAATGCCTACAGCTTTGATATTTGGTATGTAGCATCATCTAGTGGTCCCCTACCAAGATTGCTCAAATTATGGCCCTGGGGTCAAAATTGGCCCCCGCCCGGGGGTCACCGTTTTACATAGACTTATATAGGGAAAACATATAAAAATCTTCTTCTCTAAAACTACAATGCCTACAGCTTTGATATTTGGTATGTAGCATCATCTAGTGGTCCCCTACCAAGATTGTTCAAATTATGCCCCTGGGGTCACAATTGGCCCCGCCCCGGGGGTCACCGTTTTACATAGACTTATATAGGGAAAACATATAAAAATCTACTTCTCTAAAACTACAATGCCTAGAGCTTTGATATTTGATATGTAGCATCATCTAGTGGTCCCCTACCAAGATTGTTCATATTATGCCCCTGGGGTCAAAATTGGCCCCGCCCCGGGGGTCACCGTTTTACATAGACTTATATAGGGAAAACATATAAAAATCTTCTACTCTAAAACTACAATGCCTAGAGCTTTGATATTTGGTATGTAGCATCATCTAGTGGTCCCCTACAAAGATTGTTCATATTATGCCCCTGAGGTCAAAATTGGCCCCGCCCCGGGGGTCACCGTTTTACATAGACTTATATAGGGAAAACATATAAAAATCTTCTTCTCTATAACTACAATGCCTAGAGCTTTGATATATGGTATGTAGCATCATCTAGTGGTCCCCTACCAAGATTGTTCAAATTATGCCCCTGAGGTCAAAATTGACCCCGCCCCGGGGGTCACCAGTTTCTATATTTACGCTCTACCTTTGTTAGTCTAAATTGTGCAGGGCTTCATTTATAATCAGGTGAGCGATATAGGGCCATCATGGCCCTCTTGTTACTTGTTGTAATAGCATTTTATTATCATTATATAAGATTATAAGAAATAACTCTCTGGGCATTGTCTTGGATACAGTACTCTAGCCAGTATGGTCTCTATTTCACTTTCATTTTGTCCAGACATTCACATGATAAAATTTCTCATTCAAACTGTCTAGACTGTACACTAGCTGTTTGAGGGATTGGGCACTACATATGCTTTCTGGGCTTTGTATTGTGCTCCTGGGGATCAGACAATGATGCATTAATGACAGATCTAACAATGGGGAGCGGTGGCCTAGAGGTAGGGCGCTTCGGGATCGAGAGGTCCCGGGTTCGATCCCCCTCTGGACCACTGGTTAAAATCTCTGAGCAAGACCCACAGCTCCACTCCACCATGGTGTAAAATGGTACCTGTGAGGGCAGTGTATATTCCTGGGCGCCGCAGATCGATGTTGGCTGCCACACCACAGGAGAGAAATAGTCTCCCCAGGGAGACACGAGTGTAGGTTTCCATATGTAGCCCAATGACCAGGGGAGTTAAAATGTCAAAGGGTGCTTGAGCGGCCTTACAGCTGAAAAGAGCCTTAGAAAATTGGTAACTTTTTTTTTTAACTTAACTTAATATGTTCTCAGGTTCAGACTGTATGTTACATGCTCTGGGGTTTGGGCTCTATGCTCTCTTGGTCATTGGTAGACACCGTACAGAGGAAATAGCCCCCTTCTTTGGACGAAAACGAAAGTAAAAATCATCTCGAAATCGATTACCAATTTTACTTTCGGTGTCTACCAGTGTTGGTGGAGAGGAAGTAATTACTCAGTTGTTGTTGCATGCCTTTGAGATGGACTTTGAGAATGCTCTCACAATGTCATAAAAGTACCAGTATTTATTATGCTCTTTGTGCTCATGATTTTGTCCTAAAGTGTCCTACCACATGCAAGAAAAAAAGTGAGTCTCCTTTTATAGGGAACAACTTTTCGTCAGCCTCTTTTGTAAGGTTTTAAATTATAATTTTAATGTGTATTAAAAACATTTTATTGCTACCTTTTTATCGCCATAAAGTGTCCGGGGGGGGGGGGATATATTCAGTGTTTATAAGTACTGCTCATTTTGATCATACAATATGCCTTTAAAGGCATGAATGATATCAGGTAAATGAATCTAGTTTACCACAAACACTGTGTCCATTGTTTTAATACATAGATAGGAAAAAATATGCCTGGTTGTATGACTTGAAAAAAATGAATTGTCAGTTTTAATGTGTTTATAGTTACTTTCAGTGGGCGAAATGATCAATGTATGAAGTAGGTCGGTACTGGAGAATATTATTGACAAATATGATAGAAGCGGTATAGTGGTGGCTGGGGTTTTTGTTTGAGATCTGCATGAATGTGAATTAAGACCTGAATAAAACAATTTGTGGGCTTAAAACTGACAGTTTATAGAAGTTTATTGAAGTTTATTGATAGATCTCATATTAAAGATCAGCAGTTCAGCTATGAATGGGCAATTTGTCCAATAGTGTTTAAATGTTGGCAAGCTGAGTTGTGTTGTCAGATTGTCTGACATGCTGTGGAAATTTAAATGCTTCAGTTACAAAATGGAAATTAATGTGGTTTAAAATTGATTTTTGCTAGAAAATTATTGAACATCACCCACCAAGAGTTGAGGTGCCTTTGTGTTCAATATTTAATTGTGTTTTAATTGAACTGGGAATAAATTGTGTAAAGGTGGCTGATCATGTAGGTTGTTGTTGGATGTGTATCTATAATTTGTCTGTCCAATATGGGGATGTAGTCATATTAAATTTTGTTCAATAGATATTTTGTCTTAGTTGAAAAAAACTTGTTCCAGGAATTAATCTACCAGTAGGTTGCGTTCGTCAAACAATTTGTTTGTTATCATTATTCTCTTGTGGATTAAATTTATGTGAATACGATTCTCTTCATACGAAATTTCAGTAGTTTTTACGAAATTTCAGTAGTTTTCTATGCTGGATTATGTTGCTTATAGAGTGTTATGGGATTTGTTAGTGTATAATATTCTATTAAATATTTTACATTCATTTCGTGTTTAATGGTAGTAAAGTACTACATTGTATAAATGCCTTAAAGGTTCATATTTCATTTCTGTTGGTATTAATAATGTTTAAATTTCTAAAGATTAGGAAAAAAATGGGAAAAAGTGCTTGAGGCATATTAAAAAATGTGTGGCTGCTATGGTTTGAGTTGCCGCTATAATTTGAGTTGACAGGGTATATGGTGGATAGTATAGTGACTTACTGTGATATGTGCGCTTGTTTCTAATTGGTGGTTTAACTGGTACTTTAGGAACAACATTATGTATATTGCATCTTCAAAAACATATTACAATAATGGTTATAAATATTTGCAGGAATATTTTTATCAGCTGATGCTCCTTAAACTGATGCACCTTAAATGTGTTTGAACTAATTATCACTGGGGGTTATGGACTATGTTTGAATTTTTTTTGTGGAATTTTTTCATTTGTGTCTGGTTGACAAATTACCTCTAGTAGTGTGCCCCGATCAATGCAGTGTTAACAATTGCAAGTACAAGTTCAGTTTAATCTGTCTGATTGTATGACATTAACCCACAGAAGCTGAGTATAATGGTGTTACTATAGTGATTTGTGTGGCCCAATCATTATGTGTTGTCACTGAGGACTACTTGGTGTCCGCTGATGAGCGTTGATTGTACCGTGGTTACGCGGCTGTCACAAAGGGTGATCAAGTGGTATAAACAAGAGGCTGACATCGGAGACATCTATATGTCAAGCATCTCGAGGACACTGAATATGCTTAATGAATTGTATTATTGATGGATTGTCGTTAGCCTGTGTCTAGTTAGTTAAGAGTGTTTGTTCTTTAGAGTACACATACAATACATCGATCGGAGTGTAGCACAGAACTCATGATTTGGTTGGAGAGGGTGTTGGGGGGGGGGGGGAGAATGTATTTAGGGGAGGGGATTTAGTCTGAATTTTTCTGGTGACTTTGAAACAATGCTGCTCTGGTCTTAATACCATTTTAAAATTTGACTATTTTTGAGAAGTTTGATCCCTGACTTTCAAGTTTGATGTTCATGATGACACAGAAATTCTCCCTGATTCTGCTGGCAATGTGGTTACAATAACCCTGCTGCTAAATTAGATGTCAATTAGGGGAAGAAAATGGACAAATCCGGCTTTGCCAGATTTCCAGGCGCATGCTAAGCGGCCATCCCTTCCTTCCTAAACTTCCACTTATGGAAATGTTGGTGGAGTTGATTGAAATGGTTGTCCCCATGATATAAAATATTGCACAACAAATACTGATGACTAAGCGTTGATTGTAATCTCCGAGTGAAACAGCTGTTGGGGCGACACAATACCCTGCAAGCCATACTATTGATGTCTTCTGTTGTGGCTATGGTTGCAGTACATTGTTGTTTAAGTGCTTTTATCAGATTCAATTGTATGACGTAAAATGTTTTTGTTTTGTTTTTGAAAATGCATTAAATGCGTGGGGTTTTGTATGTTCGTGATGACCTGCTATTAATGGCTGAGTGTTTGCTTGACTTGTCATGTTTTGTTTTAAATCTGTGCTCAAGTACTATGATGTATGCCATTAGTCTACGCTTTGTCACTTTACTGGAATCAATTTCCATTTGTTTTCAAAGTGAGCAAACACAGTTTTCCTTGTCTTTGATGTTATCTTACATGATTGTTTGAATCAAACATGCTGAGTTGCATTTTCCAGATTCTGCATCAGTTTTATTTTTGTTCATTGCATATTGAGTTCATTTTTGCAGGGAATTTCTCCATAAATTGTCGCGAAGACTCCTCAAGCCAAAGCAAGCCAAATGTTTAAAAGAAAAATGCTCCCTTATGCATTCGCTATAGTGCAGGATGTCAGGGACATAATTGGAAAACGCCAGATGCTGATCAAGTACTGTAATTAGCATTTCTGTTGCTGTCTAAGCTTTAAAGATGCTAATTGTACACCTGAAAGTCATAGGCTGTATGAAAAGTATTGAAATTTCATCTAATATGTAAACACATTTTAACAAAATCAAAATTATTCACTTTAGCTGAAGTCTTTTCAAACATATGAATTATGTCATGTAAACTTTTTTTGATGTATGAGAATTGCATAAATTTCCAATATGCCTTTTGTAAAGTGTTTTGTCAGAGCATACTCCATATGACACTTGTAAATTGACTCAACCACATTTCCATGGTAGATCTTTTGGGGAATTTGTATCTGGTGACTTTCACTTATATTGAAAAATCTCATTGACAAATTATGATAGCACTCCAGTGACTGTGTAGATATATAAAAGGGAGAATTATCGTATGTTCTATTATAAAATTCTCTATCAGTTTTATTAGCTCACCTGTCACAAAGTGACAGAGTGAGCTTTTGTGATCACTCTTCGTCCGTCGTCCGTCCGTCCGTCCGTCCGTCCGTCTGTCAACAATTGGGTTGTGTCCTCTCTAGCGGTCACAATTTTGGCCTAATCTTTATGAAACTTGGTCACAATGATCATCTTAACAAAATCTAGGTCAAGTTCGATATTGGGTCATCTGAGGTCAAAAATTAGGCTACTAGGTCAAGTAATAGAAAAACCTTGTTTTTCATTTCATCAAAGGGAGTGTACTCTGTAATATTATACTGGTTGTGATCATGTAAGAGTTGTCTCTCTTACTATATTTTAGTTGTAGAACTACGAAATGTGTACTTGTTAGCAGCTTTGAGGCTTTAATTTAAATTAAATGCAGAATGTGGATATTAGGGTTATCATCGTTTACAGTGATTGTATGTTTACAAACTATTAAACAATTATTAAGCTGTAATTATAGTCTTATGCAACCTTACTAATCGTTTTACATAGACTTATATAGGGAAAACATATAAAAATTTCTTCTCTAAAACTACAATGCCTACAGCTTTGATATTTGGTATGTAGCATCATCTAGTGGTCCCCTACCAAGATTGTTCAAATTATGCCCCTGGGGTCACAATTGGCCCCGCCCCGGGGGTCACCGTTTTACATAGACTTATATAGGGAAAACATATAAAAATCTACTTCTCTAAAACTACAATGCCTAGAGCTTTGATATTTGATATGTAGCATCATCTAGTGGTCCCCTACCAAGATTGTTCATATTATGCCCCTGGGGTCAAAATTGGCCCCGCCCCGGGGGTCACCGTTTTACATAGACTTATATAGGGAAAACATATAAAAATCTTCTACTCTAAAACTACAATGCCTGGAGCTTTGATATTTGGTATGTAGCATCATCTAGTGGTCCCCTACCAAGATTGTTCATATTATGCCCCTGAGGTCAAAATTGGCCCCGCCCCGGGGGTTACCGTTTTACATAGACTTATATAGGGAAAACATATAAAAATCTTCTACTCTAAAACTACAATGCCTAGAGCTTTGATATTTGGTATGTAGCATCATCTAGTGGTCCCCTACAAAGATTGTTCATATTATGCCCCTGAGGTCAAAATTGGCCCCGCCCCGGGGGTCACCATTTTACATAGACTTATATAGGGAAAACATATAAAAATCTTCTTCTCTATAACTACAATGCCTAGAGCTTTGATATATGGTATGTAGCATCATCTAGTGGTCCCCTACCAAGATTGTTCAAATTATGCCCCTGAGGTCAAAATTGACCCCGCCCCGGGGGTCACCAGTTTCTATATTTACGCTCTACCTTTGTTAGTCTAAATTGTGCAGGGCTTCATTTATAATCAGGTGAGCGATATAGGGCCATCATGGCCCTCTTGTTAGATTGTTGTGAAGGAATTTAGGGAAATCAACAATTGAATGGATATTAAAATTCCTTACAGGGTGATAAGTTATGTAAATGTAATGTGGAATGATTTAATAATTGTTGTCTTGGTCTTCTTAGCTATAGATATCTACCTAGTGTAGAAATAACTTATGGTATTCTGTGGTATTCTAATCTGGAGGACTCAGATTTGATTAGTTTGGCAGGTGGAGGTTGCGATATTTGTGTGTTTATTTATATGATGTTATATAGTGTAACTAATATCAAAGTTTGAAATTTCTTGAGGAAAGTGTTGAGTGTCAGTGTATTTTCAGTTTGTTTTTGCAACAAATTTGCAACAAAATTCCTATTTTTCAAGGAATAAATTTAGCAGACTAATATGAAATGGCTTATTGGATTAATTAAACACAGTGAATCAAGAAAAAAAGATTGAGAAAAAACAAAAAAGGTTGTAATAAAGCATGGACATTGGGGATATTTTTGTTGGGGATGTATTTATTTATTAGGAATTTTTTTTTATTCCACAATTAAGCAAAAAAAAAAATCAAACATAAAAGTATATTAAATTTTTGGAAATAAAAATTTATACCCCTAATATTGTCATCTTTTACAATTAATATATTATTGATATGTTAATGGCCTTGTACACTAAATGGTTCTTTAATACTCAATAAATATTCCTATCATTAGTTGGTTGATATTGTAATTGGTTTTGTATATCTAGATATAAGATTGCAAAACTAACAGACTTCACCCAATAATTAGTCCAGTGGATTGATTTTCCTTTAATCAACTTCTAGAAGTAATTGGTCCAGTGTGTATTTACTGTAGCAAACTTGATGTTTGGACAGTACTTATATTATTCATGAATTCAAACAATAGGGGCTGCATGAATGATTAAATAAATTAGAGCACTGTAGGGAGTGTTTATTTACAAATGACCGATTTGGGACTTAGGAATTTATAGGGACAGTATCATATTGTATCATGTAGGGGAACCAATACTTAAGCTACAATTTGCTTAAGGAATTCCATTGTCCTTGAAATTAAATTCTGGGCACTGTGATGGAATATCCTTGACGGAATAACAGACGTGTGTTTGTGTGTGATGTGATAGGTATTATAAATGCATTTGGATTGAAATAAGTGTCTTATTCATGTTGATTTGGGGATAAAATTGTAAGAATAAGTATGGACATGTCATGATCAGTGATTTTGATTGTAGGTCAAATATGTTTTCCTAATTTATTTAATATGGTGATTTGTTCTAATGGTATAGTTTTTTGCCTGATTGTAATTGCATGATTCCTGATTGTACAATAATTTCTTAACATTAAGGAATGGTTTAAAGGACAAGGTTCACTAACTAGTAAAAATGGCCCAGAAATAATGAAAAATGAAAATTGGAATAAAACGATTATTTGTCTTCTATATCTAATAAATAACATTTGTCCTTCATGAAAATGTAATTTGTCGACAGAAAACCCGTTTTAAAGTGAGTAAAATTACATTTAAAGACCCCCAATTTGCCGAAATTTCGCAAAATTCGTCTTTTTCGTGAGGTACTTGGTCATTATTTAGTATGAGCGCACGCGAGTCCCACCTTCAAACTAAGTTAGATTGATGACAAAATTCATTTAGATTCGTGACATCACTGTTAATTTTTGGGACAAATGTGCGCTCATAGTTTAAAATTATAAAATATGTACGCCGTAACGCGACATTTCCGCCCCAGCGAGCAAAATGACGTCATTGTGACGTCAGAGACGGGCTACGTAATCTCGCGCTATGAAAACTTCTTAATTGACTTGAGCGTGAGTATCGCAGTTTCTTTATATAACCCGTTCTTCAACTTTTATTATGCTATATACTATTATTAACTTTCGTAGAACTAGTGTCCTAGAACAAAGATCTGCATATTTCGGAAACAGTCATATATTAATTAGAGTCGACATGATCGCGGTAATTAAATAAAAAAATAGCACGAAATAGATCACATGCATGTATTAACATCAAAACACCTACTGGGTATTTTTCCGATAATCGTTCAATCTTGAAATTTAGGGTTCTCGGATCGATCATTGGCATACTGTTCTAATTATGTAGACGCGAAAATTTTAAAATGCCGACATAAGAGTTCACGGGACCCGCAGATTTCTTTGAATGCGTAACACCAAAAGCCACGAAATTACAAGTTGGAGACTTATTTGGTAAACATCTATAGACGGTCGGCGGGACAATGCTACTGTGAACGAGGAGCCATGTTTTCATACACATGAATGGAGCGCGTGCAACGAACTGACCTTGAATTCTGACTGCTGATGGTGTAATTTAAGCATTAGGAAAACACTTCTTTAATCGGTGGTAAAGATGACATTTTGATTGGATTATAAGGGTTGGTCAGTGATGTTTATAAATTCAATTGTTGATCGATAATTACAAATAATTTATATTTTAATTATGATATTAGCTGAACGAGCGATAGACGCGCGTGTGATTTTTGATAATTGGGTCAGTAATTGGTGCTAATTTCTGTCACCGAGAAACGTTCGTTCTATCATGAATCTAAATATACATGAGCAAAAAAATCAATCAACTACGCAAGCAATATGTTTGAGTAGATCTTTCTCGCATGTACACAAACAACTAGACATTTAAAATCACCGCGGACATGAATAGATCTAGTTACGATTACGAAGAAGAATTTAAAATGTGCATCTCCAGCTTCGTTAGACGTGACATTAATAGAGTTAACAAATCGGATCGGTAGTTTTAATTGAACAATTGCTTTGTGTAATACCCATTTTATTTAATTCACAAATATTTTTTATTTATTACAGGAAACATCCTAGTTTACTTCAAATATGTCCAACCACACAAACACACTGCCTTCATAGGGAAAAAACGTCTTAACGCTTAAGCCGTTTCGCGTCGAATCTAAAGAGTTTGACCCAAATCAAACACCTTTAGAACAAACTTGGTTGTGGCTTTGGAAGATCCCTGAACCGCCGCGTATAGAGTCCGAACACGAAAACGCTCCATAACTATGGAAGTCGAACATCAAGAATTTTCTGAGAATTTTCCAATCCTGTGTGTTTAAAAGTGACTGAGGAATGATCAGTCAATTTGAATTCTTTGCCAAAATTATAAGCCTCAATTAGTGTACTTTGTGAAATTATCTGAAAATAAAAATATTTATGTTGCCATAGCAACCACAAATTGTGTGTGTTTAACAAACTTTAATGATTTCATAAGCCAATTAAAGTCCTCTATCGGCATACCAAGTTTCATAGGTCTAGCTTAAGAATTGCTCTCATTATTGCACAATGTGTAAAACCTCCTTTTCCGCAATGTTTTGGTTTCCATAGCAACGCTTTTTTTGTACAAAGTCTTAAGATACGGAGACATGCATATTGGCCTTATTGCACCATATGCATGAACTAAGTTTTATAATCCAGAATTGCCATTTGTTCGAGTTATCGCATTATTCCAGTTTTTTGTTGCTGTTTTGTTCGTTTTTGTACCTATTTTGTTGCCATAGCGACAATTCCTCAGCCTAAACTGGATAATTGATCAACATTCATAAAGTTCATTTTGTCCTTAAACTATATGCAACATTTTATGTGACTGAACTGAGTACTTTTTCCTTTATTACCTTTTTTATTTCGCCATATTTGTAAATAGAATGAAGGGCAAACTAGTGTTGCCATGGCAACACAAGAATATTGTTTTGATAAAAAGTATCATTTTTGGTCATGTTATACTGTAACTTGTTATTTGCGAAAGTATTATTAATTTCTGTAACTGGGCCATTTTTACTAGTTAGTGAACCTTGTCCTTTTCATCGTTCATGAGCAGGGAAGGCTTATGGTGCTTTTATTTCTTTGATAACTGTGAGACATATTGTAAAGAGAAATTTATTTAAGACTATCTGAATACAAATGCACTAAAAGTTTGTGCTTTTAGCGCTTTGATTTACTAATTATTGTAAGGTGAAATTCAACGACTAAGTACAAAATTGGTGTAACTCTGTGTATTTAAGGAACAAGTTACACCAGTTTCATGTTAAAGTTAAACCTTTTTAATCTTGGAGTTATAACTCTGGTAATGAGACATTGTGATGTGGATTTATGTCAATGACTTTTTAATGCACACAGATTGTTCCGTATTTGTTGATCACTTAAGATTTGAAGATTGGTTAACTGGATTTGTCAGAAAGGTTACATCACTAATGAGATTAGTAACATAAGTAGGGTACAGGTTGTTTAACTGTGTTGTTATATCAGAGTTAACAGGATTTCATTTCTGATTATATTTTGTATTATTCGAGACAGGTCAGCTGTACCGCTGGCATTGTAACCCTGGATGTTTGAGGGTATAGGGTACTGTAAAATCATTATTTTGTGTGAGAGAATATTATTTTGCGGACGAAATTTAATGTGACCACATAATCAAATCCCTATGATTTATTGTCTGTCTAAAATATGGAATAATTAAAGGATTGAAAAATATATTTTATTTCCTCAATTAACTATCTCAAGAAATTGCATTTTACATAAATTCACGAAGATGAATTCCCACAGGAATCAATATAATATTGCGGTCGTTCAAGTTTGCTTAGGACAGATTTCTTAATCTTAATAATATTTATTATTTCAGTTCTCAATATAAAAAGTTTGCCATAATTAATTTATTGACATATTTTTGGTAAAAAAACTCAATCATTGAAAATACATGTATATAAGCTTTCTATAATGATATTAAAAGCAAATAAGACATATAGGTCACTATTTATACTATATGTAAATACAATACAGCTGTTATTTGAAACCAAGTGTGAGTTATTTGGGAGGAATTTACTGCTTTTGCCTGATAAAACTGTCACATTGTGAATGTTTACAGGTCGTGAGGCTAAATTATACACAATGACTGAATGAGAACTCTTCATTTAGGAGAAAAGGAATAGATTCATTCATAAAAAAATGCAGAAGTGGAGGTTAATAAGGTGTTAATAAACGTAATTTTGTATAGATACATAATTTTATGTAAATAGATTTGTTTATAAATTCTCCTTTGTGAATATATAACTTATAATTAGTGTAATTTACTGGTAAATTAAGAAAAGGGATAATAATATATTGGTGAAAATAAGCGATAATATTATGGACTTAATGGTTTGGTTCATTCATAAATTATTCTATGTAAGCTATAACTAATAGTGTTTGAAGATACAGGATTGAATAAGGGTATTGTAAATAAGCGTTTCATTTTCTGGAAGAAATAAATTCATTCATAAATTCTTCTTTTTGCCATTGATCTTAAAGAAATACATGAAAAGGGGAGTAATTTCATGGTGTTAATAATGAAAAAGGGAGGAAATTAGTGAAAAAGGGAGATAATTTCATGATGCTAATAATGAAAAAGGGAGGTAATTAGTGAAAAAGGAAGATAATTTCATGATGTTAATAATGAAAAAAGGGAGGTAATTAGTGAAAAAGGGAGATAATTTCATGATGTTAATAATGAAAAAGGGAGGTAATTAGTGAAAAAGGGAGATAATTTCATGATGTTAATAATGAAAACGGGAGGTAATTAGTGGAAAAGGGAGATAAGTTCATGGTGTTAATAATGAAAAAGGGAGGTAATTAGTGAAAGAGGGAGATAATTTCATGATGTTTATAATGAAAAAAGGGAGGTAATTAGTGAAAAAGGGAGATAATTTCATGATGTTAATAATGAAAAAAGGGAAATTATTTCATGGTGTAAATATTAATGTTAATTTCGTGAGTTAACATTCTGTATTATACTAGGTAGTACCTGGCTGTTGGTGGGAGAACATTGATTGTTAAGAATGAATGATGATGTGATTTCTCAAACACTTGTTGAGTTGATTATTGGGTAAGATAGTTTCTACAGCTGTTTGTACTGTGTAGAGATACTAGCTGAGCACGGTGCAGTGGGGGAAAACAATTCTTGTACTATACTCATAGTAATCAAAGGATGCGCATAGTAGTGATTCTCCTGGATTTTTTATTTGAAACAAAAGTGGTTTTATTTTGATTTTGTTGGGATACATAAGATATATATGTGTACATATATGATCTTACATGCTTCACATGTTTCTTGGTAAGATTCCATATATATCTGATTTAAAGTTTGTGTTGAGACTGGATTTTTTATATGAAACAAAAGTGGTTTTATTTTGATTTTATTGGGATATATATGTGTGTGCAATTATGATCAAACATGTTTCCTCAGGTTCTGATTTGTAAGATACCGATATAGATTTGATTTTAAGTTTGTGTTGATTCTGGGATTTTACATGTAACAAAGTAGTTTTATTTCATATTATTTAGATTAAATAATTTGTGCACTTTTATATTGGTGTATGATCAAACCTGTTTCTTGAGGTTCTGATCACTTTGTAAGATTTCAAATATCTGATTTTAAGTGTGTGTTGAAAATTTCTCCCGGAAATTTTATATGGAACATAAGTAGTATATTTTATAGTCGACTTTTTGATCAATATACGTGGATATAATATATATTATTGAGGTGATAGGCGTGTACATATATGATCCATTCAAACATGTTTATTCAGTCTTCGAATTTGGCCACTAGCCCGAAGCCCGAGGCTAGTAAAATCTGGGTCGGGCTAGTAATTGTCTCTAAATGACTAGTCCGAAAGTCTAGTGAAAAAATCCTAAGAACACAAGCCAAAAGACTTAAAACATCCAAACGATTGTGAGTCGGGACAATGAAAATTCTGCATTGTAGTAAACAGTATTAAAATGTTTACAGATATTAATATCCACTTTTGATCATTTAATGTTCGGACTAGTAAATTTATTCTCAGGCTAGTAAGTTCTGCCTTGTTGGTAGCCTGACTTGCTAGTACTTTGAAAAGTTTTTCGTGAAGACTGTTTATTCTGATCTGTTAGATTGTACGATTCTGATCTGAATTTGTATCACATTTGGAGATTTCCCCAGACTTTTTATAGATATTGAACGAAAGTGGTTTTATTTTATATTAAAAGTAATATTGGAATAAATATACTTGTACCAGTAAATGTGTGCATAGATAATCAGGCAAGGATTTTACATTAGAAGGAAATTATTGAGGATTTTACGTTGCTTCCAGTGGGTTTGTTGTGTTTTGATTCTAATCAGGAAATTTTTGAGCCTTTGATGTTGTTTTGTGTTAAATTCGGTGAAGATTTTTTATTGCCTTGTGTGCAGTTTTTAGCTTGTGCTGTATGTTATGCTTACCAGCATAAGTTTGCTATTGAATCTCCGTATGGTTGATAGGATTGCAGCTCATGGTGGGTTAATTGCTCTGGTGTAATTTGTTTGGAAGTAATTTTGCAATTTTGTGCTCCACATGGAATTTAACAAATTTGTGCAAAACATTTTGTATTAGGATCGTTTCAGAAGATTTATGTGAATGTTTTATGGAGAATATAATAATATTGTAACATGATATTGAAAATGTTTATAGGAATAAGATGACCACATGGGGTTGGAATTATGTGTATAATTATTTTCATGTGATAAAATAACAATATTTCATGGAGAGGAGTTTCCATAAACTTATCAGCAGGCCAAAATGTATTAAATGTTTTCCCTTGATTTATTGTAGAAATGTTTATTATTGTTAGCTCACCTGTGCTCAAAATGAGATTGTCAGACTTAGGTTTTGACTTATTATCTTTGTGAACTTGGCCACAACTCTTAACTCATCTTTGCTAAAAATACTATGTCCTCCAGCCATATCAAAGAAAAACATTGCACTTTACTCAATCAGTATTATAGCTTGACCAGATTTAGTAGGCACTCCGGGCATATTCCGTGTTTATTTCGGACAAAGTCGGTGCAAAAATAAACAAATATTTTCGATAAGTACCGAGAACGCTTAGGGTAAATAATACACGCTTCCGAAGTTTAATGAGTGCCTACTAAATCTGGTCAAGCTATACTCCTGGTCGCAATATGCATTTCTGTTGAATCAAGGTCACATCTGCAATTGGTCATTTCTGGTCCATAACTAGGTCATAAGGTCAAATAATTTCAAACTTATTGATGCAATAGTTATGCTACCTTTTTGCATTTCAAATTTTTTAACCTTTTAGTCAGCACGTTGGTTTTGATGAAATTAGATCAAATTTGTATTGAGGTTATTTCAGGTAAGAAAAGTAGGTCATTAGGTCAAATGATGTCATCCAAAAACCTTGTATATATGCAGAACAGAGACTGTATTTTGCATTGGAAGTTCATGAAAATCTTGATCAAAAATGTTATTTTTGATGAAACCTTATCTAGGCCGAGTCTAAATAATGGTCAACAGAATCAGTGTTATCGGGTGAGCGATATAGGGTCATCTTGATATGTTTGTACGTTGTATGAGGGAGTTTTTAATTAAATACAATGCTGGACAGAAAATGAAAATATTTTTATTTCACGAGGAAAACATCATGCAGTAGCTTCATAAATTTGTAATGAATTAAGTAGTTTGTTTAATTTAACATTTTCTAATTTGACTTTTTTTGCCAGTGGGTGTCAGTGTTTATTCTATTGCATGTTTCTCCAAACAGGTTTAACTATGCAATTAATGGTCATGGTACTTCACAGGAATATTTTCTCAACTTGTACATGTCACGATATGGGGTTGTGTTTTCATTGGTACTCATTTTGTAACAACCATTTCTTAAAAAGCTAGGTCTTATAGGCTTTCTGTATTGGAACATTATGAATTAACTTTGTTCGTTATTATGTACTATTTAGTTAATTTGGTCAGTCAAGTTGACAAATCATCCTCAAATTTGGATGGGAGGTTAATGGCCATGACCTGCAGATGAATAGCATTGCTTTTGAGTGCATTGGATTTATATTGAGCTCATACTATTGAGAATACTGTTATCTCTTATTTATTTCCTGTCTTGTATTCATTATTGCACCTTGTTACTAGTATCTCATATGACTTGATTGTACAGTTCCGGATGCATCTGGATATATAAGTTTTGATATTGAACATATTATAGATTATGAATATTACATTGCATACATAGTTAGGTAATACTGGACGATAGTTGTGACATTATCACTCCTTGTCTGGTAAATAACACAGCAACATTATTGCACAAGTTTAGCATTCCATTGCTTGCTTAGTAAATGCTGTATTTATGATCTAGGCAATCGTGTATCATGTTATTTAATTGTGGTATGTAATGAATTTCATTTCATGATAATTATTATTGACATTTTAGCAAGGTAGCATGCAATTTGAAAACTTGCGAAATCAGTGAAATGCTGAGAAAGGCAAAAAAAGTCAAGAAAATCTCTGATTAAGATTGTCATCAAATTTGATGCTAGAATCTTCCAGCTCTTATCAAACTCAGATCGTGTTGGTCTTCCAAGAGTTAAAGGTGTTCTATGAAGCCATTGTTATGTGAATTGACTTGTTTCTCTTTCTTTAAAGTGCAGTATCGGTGAAAATACAAACATGGGATTATTTTCTTGAGTGGTTCTTAGAAGTATATTAGATAGTAATAAAGCTAAGAGTGGTGGATAATTATCTGGTAGTTATTGGTAACTGGACTCATAAAGTACTGATGCTTTCTGTGAAGTGTAGAGAATTGTACAGTAATTGTCTGCAATAAATGTCATCCAAGAAATTATTTGATGTGCTTTTGCTGCTACATATTGTATATATTTTCCTTTTACCTGATATTGATCTTTTATTTGGGAATTTGTTACTGATTTCATGTTGAAATTGTTCTCTTACTTACGAAAAATGATATTCTTATAATTGTTAATTATAAAATTATTATTATTATAGTAGAACATCTTCAGAGCAGCCCTGTGTAGCACAATGACCTCTGGACTATGACAGCACCTTCATAAATCTTCCTTAATCAATATTTACAACAAAGTTAACCTCTGTAGAGCAACAACCTCTAAGCAACAGCCCATAATTGCAGTTCCCAAAGTGTATTGCTCTACAGGTGCAGGGTGTATAGTTTGTGGATTTGTTATCCTACTGCGGCATTGTCTTGAGTGTGTTTCCCTCCAAATAACCTTAAATAGTTTCACAGGTTAATTAGATCTCTATCTGAGCCTTGCTTTCTGTCGTTAAAGTCTATTTTTGCAACCTCAATATATATTAGAATCTTACTCGTACTGTTAAACACAATGAACTCCTTATTTAGGGTTGAGACCAAAGACCAAGCACTGATAATTGTATGCATGAACTTGGCTTGATTTCTTATAATTAACCTTTGGAGTCTATGCTCGATGACCCTTGTTATTTAGGGTTGTTCTTTGTTTAAAGTTTGTGAGGTTCATGTCCTTATAAGATCTTTGTGAGGAACCTTTAACCTCCTTGTATTATGGTTGTTTTCAATGGAGACCTAACTACACAGTCTGTCTAGTCTGTCTTAAGAAGCCATATAACAAATGTATCAATTGTGACTGTTTAAAACAGGACTGGTGGTTGTTGAAACCTGGATTTGTATATGTTTGATATAAAAATGGGTAATTTGGATTTGATCTACAAAATAGTCTGGCCGCTTTAGTATTCACTAGTTGTTTAATTCTGGTGTATTTGATATAAATTATATACATATTGAATTGGGATTTTGGTCTTAACTGGCTGCTAAAACTAGGTTAAGTACAGGTTGTTTAATTCAGGTGGCCTCTTAAATACAAGTTTGACTGTATAATTAGTGAATTCTTTGTGCTGGATAATCACTTATCAGTGTTGCATTGTTTATTGGATATGTTCATATAGTTGTATTGTGTAAATTGTTCTTACAGTATTTGACTTTATTGTCTTTGTATGTCATTGTATTCACTCTGACTTACACTATCGGTTTGAATCTTTGATTTCAATTTCTTTCATTAATTGGGAATTTGTTCAACAACAACACGTATTGTGTAGAATTATTATTATATTTTACGTTTCGGCCGAGGCCTTCTTCAGAATAACAATAACAAAACAACGGATGTTTTTTTGTTTTTTTTTGTTTTTTTTTGTTTTTTTTTAAAATTTCTTTCATTGGAATAAATGAAGCTATGGGTCAGTATAAGACATGGTAGACATTCATTGGGTTAAAATAGTTCACAATTTTAAGTTATTTGGAATGGATTTTTGAGTTATGATTTAAAATGGTTTAAAAGTTAATTAGTATTTTAACTGATATTTGGATTTTAGAATAATAAATTACGATTTATTTTATTGATAATTGAATATTTGAATTTAAGTAATAGTTGAAATACCAGTATCTGTATGGTCAGGTTACGAGACAAAAATATGGACAAAAACACTTATTGCATAGAGGACTCTTGACAAATGCTTGAGATGAATTGTACAAACAAGTGAATTCAAAGTTAACAGCGGAAGTAATTAATCAGCGTGCATGTTATATGTGTGTCCTTACATGGGAATGTTGTACTTATGATACAATATGAATTACATGGATTATGGTTATAAAACGTAACTGTCATTTTATGATGTTTAATTGATGTGAGATTTGTGCAGGGACTTTTTATTAATGCGAGATTTGTGCGGGGATTGTGCTTTTGATCTCATGATCTCAGTTTTCTTGTGGCTTAATTTGATCTCTGTAAAATTTAATATTTATTTTATTTCCAAAAAACTTCGGTACAGCACCTTTAACACATCAAATTAGAAGTACGATAATTCATTGTAGACCTGCTTATATAATGGAAATTATTGTAATCTGGTGGAATTATTAAATGGTCTTTCTTTGCTTATAGCACCTTTCACATCAAATTATGAGTAAGACACTTTGTTGTTCCTAATTAAGGAATTAATGAACATTGTTGTATTCTGATGGAGTCATAATGACGTTAAAGGGAAAATATGAAGGTCAATGATTTTGAAGGGATTTGTGTATGAAATTGTAAATAGATGTACAAAGAAAATTCTTGGAACATGCAATATGGTGGATTAAATGTTTGTGTAATTCTATGAGACTAAACCGTGCTAATGTCAGCGTGTGAGAAAATTCAAAGGATTAAAAAATCTGTTGGATTCGAGGATGGAACAAAAACTTCACCTCGTGCCTCGAGAAGTCGATCTCGAGGACGCAATAGGGATCGTAGGGCTAAGTCTATGGATGTACGAGGTGGGGCTAAAGAAGGGGAGCCTCGTAAACGTGACCGCAGTCTGATAGGGCTGGTTAGACAGGGGTCACGTAAATCAGTGTCAAGTCTTGTGAAATTATTCGAAGCTGGGAAAAGTTTTTATGTAAGTATACTGTTATATATGTTCTTATTACATAATATGCATGCTTAGTTTGTCATGTTACTTCTCTCTCTGCAGCCTTCAGTGTTCCTATTAGTGTCTGTTGTGCTTGTGTCCATCTCACTCCCTACGACTTGTCTCCACTTTTCCCTCCTTTTTTCTCCCTTACTTCTTGTCCTTGATCTATGTTTCAGTTTTATGTGCATCTATCTCAAAACCGCTCTCGCTGTTGTGCATCTCTTTCCTCGATTACTACCCACACCAACTCGAACACGATCTCAAAATAAAATACCTGGCCCTGATCTCCCGAAGCATCTCAACAAAAATCTCATTTCAAGTTAAGATTTTGCCTTAATCAGAGTATGATTTTATAATAAATCTAAAGGTAAAACTTGTTAACATTTATTGGAATAAACAAAGAGTAACGTTGGCAGTTTTTAATTTTAATTTTGAGTCCATTCTCCCCTGGCTATTATCCAAACGAAGCATGGTAATATTTGAGGTGAGATTTATCTCAAATTGAGATGTTTCGGGAGATCGAGGCCAGGAATTGATTTACTCATGACGAAATAATTATGCAACAAGAGGTTTCCCTGTCATAAATTTATTCCCCCCTCCCCAAAAAACCCCTGTCTTTTAATACTGATCTTTTCTACTGATCCTAATATCTTGAAATTGCTTAAATAGAAATCTCACCTCAAATTGAGATTGTGCTCAAATCAAGAATTTGAATTTGTGATTGATCTGAAGTTAAAAATAATTTTTTTAGCACTTTAATTAGGTTTTTATTAAGTGAAGCCACTGTTTAGTGCAGGCTGTTGATTATAAGTAATACATGTATATAGACACATGACAATATTTGGTGGGAGATTTCATTCGGATCGAAATGATTCCGGAGATCGGGCAAGGTTTACCAGTATCGTATAAAAAGTTTTCTGTATGCAATATACTGTATGAGAGAGCGATAGAGAGAGTAACAAATTGATTATGCATCTTTGTATAAATCATGTTTTCCTGTCTGACAGAATTTTGTTATGTTTTCTACAAGATATAGTCTACCAATGGATGGAACAGTGATCAATGATCCTATATTGTGGTGCTGTGTGTCGGTCCCGGTGTGATATTTCATGTTTTAGTTGATTCTTTACAATTGATAAACGCTTATCTTGACGTATATTTCGCTAAATGGACAGTTCTTTTCTGTGTGGATATTAATTATTTGTTAAGGCATGAATAATATCCGATGTACCGGACAGTTCAACTAAATCAATCCTGACAGATTCCTCAGCGAAATCCTGTCAAGATAGGAGATAGGTTAGGAAACTGGTTAGGGCTTAATTCACTTAACCAAGCACTACAATGGAAAATCGTGATATATTGGAACTGCCAGAGGTTATCTTATTGTTTAGAGAAGTGGAAAAACATTTTATCAGTTGTTTGTTGGAGGATGCTAACTACTTGGACTTGAGTGAACAATACTGCCTGACCTAATGCGAAGGTTAGTTCAGGATATTTTGATTCAAAAGGGAGGCAACTCTTACAAGAATATAGATTTGTGATATAGAGTTACTTCCCTTGGTTTGCAATGAAAACCATTGAAAGAGAAATTACTTGCATACATACATCGTATTCAAGTATGTAGAGTTGTATTCCCTTCTTTCTTGAAGAACATTAATTTTTAGTCTACAACCAAATCGTCTCTTTGACCGCTGTGTAGGAAATTACAAAAACAGAAGACTTCTGTTAGAAGTTTTATCTTGATGACAACAATATGATCAAAATAGGGAAACACATTTCTTCTTTTGATGCTTAATTGGGTTTAACACCGTTTCTCTACAAACTATTTACTTATATTATACAGAGGCTTGTTTACCTTACCAGTCTCCGTTGGCTGAATCCTAACCAGGAACAATTTACTCTTCCCCGAGGAACTAGCAACTTTTCCACATGGGGAGGAAAATCAACAGTGTTCTTGTTTGTGACAGCATGCGTTTTAATGGGGTGCTTATTACTTAGTCTGTGATAAATCTAGTCTGGTACTGCAACATGTTACATGTTTGATGATAAATGTTGGTGTACTATAACCGGAAATCCCACATAAATGGCAAAAGGGCTGCTCAGTAAAATTAAATGTCAATGGCATGTTTCTGGCTGTGTGTAACAGCTTTTCAATAAAATTCAAATCATGGTGTAATGCAGCATTGCTTCATTTTTGCCTGTTAATTTGATTTTGTGTATTTCAATCATTCACTGTTTTACTGATATTAAATAAGACTACAAGTTACACGCTTTAACATAATTTTACCACTCAATTGATATAAAATGTAAGCACTTTGTCATAATACTCGTACTTTTCTTGTTGATGTTTTATTTGTTTCAATGGTAGAAGTGGGTTTGCATTTTGCATAATATTCAGACATTTTATTGCACTTTCCCAGCAATTTTCTTATGATTTCATATTTTCATGGTTGGTTTCACGATATTTTCATTATCAGGGTTTTCAGCTGCTGCTGATTCTTTGTTACTTGAAGACCTTCGACATGTATATCGTTACACATGTTTTTAGATGGGGATTTTGGATAAATTTAGATACATCCTAGATCCATTTCTTCATTTCCAAGGAGTCAGAGATTGAATCTGCTACCTAATATCTCTAAAAAAAGATAAGAATTGAAAATAATCTCGCAGCTTAATAATCTCTGAAAAATATAACTCAAGGGTTTTCTAGGTTTATTACTTTCCTTTTTTTCTTTGTCAGGAAATATTGTGGTTAATATATTTGTGGAGGAAATGTGTTTTATACCGACAAGTTGTGAATGTGTTGGGGAATAGTGTTATTATTATATAAAAATGGTGTTTTCAAAGAAAGAAGGAACTAAGGTAAAATATTGTAACATTAAAATTTTATTAAATGTTGTTGCTGAATTCTTGCTGAGTTGATTAGTAATGTGCTTTTGCTTATAAAAAGTAATACTATTTGAGTTTCATAGTATCCGAATAGGTCTTTACAGTGATATGGTTTATACGCTATGCCCGGTATGCATGCATGTATGAGCTAAATGGGTGTCATGAACCACCAAATAAATGTTGTTTCATATACAGGGTATAATTAACTATCAAAGGTCTATGATATGATAACATAATGTGATTGTAATAAAGAATACAATCACATTTAACTTGTGGATCTGTTTGCCCAAGATAAAAGTTTATCTTTCAATATTGATATTGGCTTAACATAATTATGATAATGATAATTGAGATTTTGATATTTTTTTGCTGTATGTTTAAGTTATGATATGTTAAGTTATAGGTTATTGTTTTCAATACTGTAAAAAAATTATTTTCCGTGGGGGTTTAATTTTTGTCAGTTTTGTTGATAGAATTTGGCCACAAAATGTCATCCCACATGAGCAAGGATTTCTCCTTCCATGCTCTGTAATCCACAAAATTCAACCCCATGAAAGTTGTATTTCACCCAAATCTACACGAAATTTAATGCCTTCTAAAAATAAGTGATTTTTCCAGGTACTGTTAACATCTCAAAAGAATCTGTCAGACTTAAAATAAATCTGTCCGACATAAACAGACCTATAAATAAACAAGGCACAAGAAAGAGCCAAGACTTCCTGGGTCTTTTTAAATAATCCTTCCTTCAATGCAATCCGGAGATGCATCAATTTCCCATGATTAGAACTTAAAGGAAATCCTGTTTACTTCCATATTAAGATGAAATACTTACCATCTGAAGCACTTATGTATTGTCTCTAAGTGTCTGCATGGTTAAATGATCTCCACCAGTGATCACTTCCCTGTCTGAAGTCTATTTGGGTGTCGTGGTAACAAAATTATGATACTCATATAAAATTCTTGATGGAAACTTTGAAATCAATGGAGCCCCTAACGACCTTGTTTTAACCAATATCGACCTTGTTATACCCCCGCAAACAAAGTTTGAAGGGGGTATACTGGAGTCTTCATGTTGGTCTGTCTGTCTGTCATTACGTTAGCATCGTGTCCGCTCTGTAACTTTGTCATTTCTTACTGGATTTTAAAATTGCTTGGTACAAAGTCATGAAATTTCAATCATGGTGTTTTTCAATCTGTATAGCAGCAGATTTCCATCAAATGTGTTGTTTAGACTATACTTTTAAATAATATTCCTGTGTCAAGGCGGTGCTGCGGGGGGTATGATTCATCACTCCTGTGAAAGCTCTAGTTTTAACCAATATCGCCAATATGAGTATGATACACAATAGCTTAGTTAGACTGTCTATGCTATATCAGATCGAAAACGAGTATGAATCCAGTATTGAGCCGTGGCTGCACTTTGAAATATAGACTTTATATATTGAATTCCCAAAGGTAACGGCTCAGAGTTCAGTTTCTATCTATATTGCTATTATGAACTGAGTTCAGGATTGAGTTCAGAAATGAGTTTATATATGGATATGTTGTAGGATAAATAAAGGAATAAAGGGTCAAGGGGTTGAAATCGACATTACTCTGAGGCTGTTTACTATTTAATGATGCTTTAGGGAGCAATATATTTACTCATGTACATTCAACATGCATGTGCTGTATATCCAGGATATTTTGTGACATCAACAGTTTTTTCTGCTTCATTTGTTTGACTTACAGTCATGAAAAAATTACACTTGGCTCTGTTAATAGTGCTGAATGGGTCAAGGTCCCCCCGGGTACTACTTCATCGTACCCGGGGTACTTTGAAGTATACTTCACCGTACCCCGATTTCACAGATAATACTTCACCGTACCCCGATTTCACAGATAAAACTTCACCGTACCCGGGTTTACAGCGCGCCAAAAATCAATGTCGTAAAATAACAAAATAATAGAATGACGTAAACCGGCGGCCATCGCGGCATTGAAAAAAATATTGTTTATAAAAATTAAAGAAGTAAAAAATAAATTTTATTCATGAATACGTATCAAGCGGAGAAAAGGGCGAAGAATAAGTGAATATTCAGGCTGGTGGAAAAGAATTGAACCTTATTTGCATACACATAATCTGTTGAAAGATATAAATAAAGTGCGCCAAAAACGTCAGTCTTTGTTCCAAGCGTAGTCACGTGACCATCACGTGATCGATTTTTACGACAATTGAATCTTTTTTTAGAAATTCGACGGTAAAACAAAATAAATAAGTATACCAAAATGAAATCTTCCTTCCTTTCTTTCATGTACATGTATAAATGTTGTGTTCGGCGATTAAATCAGATCAATTAATTATTTTCAGCTGTAAAAATGGGGTACCTGTAAGCATATTGGGGTACGGTGAAGTATACTACTAAGTACCCCGGGTACGGTCAAGTATACTTCAAAGTACCCGGGGTACGGTGAAGTAGTACCCGGGGGGACCTTGACCCATTCAGCGTCAATAGTCACCTTCCTCCTTGGTAGAAGTAGTGAGGCACCATTATACTGTAAAATCATTTTTTTTTTGTGGGGGATTAAATTTCGTTGATTTCGTGGTTCACCTTATCCACGAACTTTAATCCCAACGAACACTTATTTTGACCCTTGTTTTATTACCTGAAATGCAAAATCCAGGAATTCAAGTCCCAATGAAATTGTCTTTTTTACCAAAACCATGAACTTAAATATTTTTACAGTATTTGTATCTCATCTTCTCTTACACCCTCTGCAAAATATAACTTGAACAATATCATTTTAAATATATATCTTAAAAGTTGCAATCTCATTTAGCCTAAACTGTCAATGTCAGCTTGTCCTGTTCGGTATGTCTAGAATGTTGATTTAACTTTAGAATTAGAGAAGAAAATTAGAAGCTTGGTTGACCAGAGTCTAAAAAGCTTGCGCTATATCTTGCCCCCAGCTGTTGAGATAGTTGAATTTGAATCAGTTGTTCATTGTTCATCTATTTCTCACTTTGATAAACTTTTTGATAAAAAGTCACCTACTGTAGAATAGTATATCCCCCCTCCATTCTTGATTTAAGTGGGTTATTACTTTGCACATATAGATATACTCCGGAATTCAATGCAATCTGGTTTTTCCACACTAATCCCGCGGTACTAACACCTTTTACCGTTATCCATGTTTTCGTTCGATAAATATTCATGTATGAACGATTGAAATGAGCGATGCTTATTTAAATCACAATAGAATTAGCAAAGGATTATGGTCAATGTTATTTGTACCACATGCAAATTTGCGGAAAACCCACAATATTGTACATTCCGGATTGTATCTATTCATACATCAGTTGTTATGTCGGTCACTAGGCCAAGTTTCTGCTCAAGAACAATTGAACCTGGGTTCCTCAAACATTGCATGTAGATTGTTCAGCACCAACAGTGATGATGCCTATTTATTTGAGGTCAAAGGTCAAGGTCGCAATGACATGTAATGCTTTTGGCTGAGTTTCTGCACTGGAATTCCTGCGGAAACCAATGTTATTGCACCATTTATTTATAAGTTGAACATTTACATATCCTGACAGTCAATGGCATGTGGTATAATGTAATGGATTGAATATGGGTTTCAATGATGTTTATTTACATGCTCATCAACGAAAATAAGTAACAACTCACAAAAGAATGTGTTTTACAGTATTTCTTGTGAGGTGTGTACCATGACAGATGATGGCCACTTCAAATGGATTAGTTACAATTATCCAAACCCTAGAGGCTGCCTTGTTGTCTACTTGTTGGTCTACTCATGTGTTTATTAGCTATTCTGTTTCAACTTTCGACCACTAGATGTGCTAGAAATGAATGTCATGCTAGATAATCAGCCAACATTTTCTCCCTTTGGTGCAACCAGGTTGTATTTAACTATATATTTTGTTGTGAGATACAACATATTTATGCCAAAGGGAGGAATAAAATTGTTGTGTCTGTTCCTATTGTTTCTGAATTGAAAATAGGGTTATAATGTTGTTAGTACATTTCCGTGTGATTTTGTCACATAGTCGGGAGGATAAGACCAGAAGAATCTGAAAAAGTAAGAAATAAGTGAGAAAAAGCATCTACATTTTGTAATTTGAAAGCAAGAGTGATGTCCCTTGTATTAGGAATATGAAATGAGTAAACAAGAGTGATGTCCCTTGTATTAGGAATATAAAATGAGTAAACAAGAGTGATGTCCCTTGTATTAGCAACATGAAATAAGAAAACAAGAGCGATGTTCCTTGTGTTTGGAATATAAAACAAGTAAGCAAGAGTGATGTCCCTTGTATTAGGAATATAAAATGAGTAAACAAGAGTGATGTCCCTTGTATTAGGAATATAAAATGAGTAAACAAGAGTGGTGTCCCTTGTATTAGGAATATAAAATGAGTAAACAAGAGTGGTGTCCCTTGTATTAGGAATATAAAATGAGTAAACAAGAGTGGTGTCCCTTGTATTAGCAACATAAAATAAGAAAACAAGAGTGGTGTCCCTTGTATTAGTGTGTTTTGAATTCAAGCATGAAATCGGAAAACAAAGAGTGATGCCCCCTTATATTAGGGAAATAAAATATTTAAGGATAATAAGTGAACTTAATAATTATTTTACATAGCCTTTAACTGAATATGTAATACATGTATACTTTTTACTGATACGAAAGTGAGATAATATTTTATAACTGATATAATAATGTTGCTGTATTGTTGTTGTTATAATGATGTGCATATAATGTGTTACAACTTGGCACAACAACAGCTAATTAACATACACCACATTTTTATAGTACGGTTCATTTAGGATGATAATGCATTTACTTATATACAGTGAGTACACGGTACCCAGGTATCTGTATAATATACATGATGTATCATGATACGGTACACTGTTCTATCCCCACAAGTTAATGTGTTTCGTTTGAATTATCTTTCACAACATATGTTACCATCTTATGATTATATGTGCCATATTTTATATATCATACGTAAACCGTATGCCGGTACACTGGTACACTTATGAATACGATTGATTGTATTATATGAATCGGTCTCAGTTAGCTGTGGGGTCTATGATGAACTGTGTTGTTCATTGTATGAGGAATAGTGTACTGTAGCATGGAACATTTATGAGTTATGTCTATAGGAATGGAATGTGACAAAAACGATCAAATTGAGCGTCAGATTGTTAGATGTGAGAAGATATGGTATTGAACCACAGTTATATATCTCGGCTTCCAGGCATGTTATAGGGTTCTGGAAATGGACAATACATAGGCAAAACTCGGATGAGTTCTAGCAATCTATACTAATGGACATTACAATACACAAATCTTGCTGATAGATAAAACTGTAAGCTAACTTGTACATGTGTTGGATGGATGTGATTTGTTTTACCATGACTAATGAATCGGATGATACAGTTCTAGTGAATCTATATTAATGGACATGGTGAATCCACAGGCATGATATCTTGCTTAGAAAACCTGTAGGCTAAAGTTGTGCATGTTTCAGATGGACAGGAATTGTTTACCACATGTGGATGAATTCTGGCAAATTGGACAACACTATCATGCTTATAAAACCCCGAAGGCTGTGATGTACTGGTACCTTAGAATGTACATGTCTTGTTGATAGTGATTTCTTTACCATGACTGGATGAAATTTGATGACAGTATACTGAACTATTAGATGAAAGATGGTGTTTTAATTGATGGGTTATGTGGGTATTATATATTCGTTGTCTCATGGTGTTGCAATGTGCATTTATTAAAAGCTCCTTTGTAACTCAGATGATTGAATGGAAGATAAACAAGCTTCTGAGGGAGACGGAATATTCTGTGTGATGTGCTAGGAAACCAGCTGAGTCGGCAAACTTTTACCAGCATGGTTGAATATTCTGACTGTGAAAGTTACATGGAATTTCAATGGCATCGTTTTATCTTTTATCATATCTGCTGATGTTTAGTCATTTTCACTGGCAGTATGATGTGTCATCGTGTGTCGGATTGTTTGTTGGATCGCTGTTGCTGTAAGGGTACTTGAGAAATTCCAGGATTCCTGGATTACGTATTGTTTGATTGTTATGTATTCTCAGCAATACATTGTGTCGGAATAAAAGAACAATCAAATCTACAACATAAGAGTTGTTAATGTTTTGATCTGTGAGGGATGCTGGATAATGGATGTTATTTTTATGATCAAATAACTACAGTGATACATTCAGACTGGACTAAGCCGGTGAATTTAAACTGATGTTCTGAATATAAGGTCACCTTTCATCCTGTATGTCCGGTCTGTCATGCTCTGTACCTGAGTCTTGGATAGTTCCTTTATATCATGTTGAATGGCTATAGAATAAAGTGTCACTGGCAGTAAGAAATAATTTGATAAATCTCAATGAAATACTAGACCCTCAATGTCATAAATATCATAACTTGCAGTATTTAAAGACCCTTATTTATGTAACAGTGAGGTTAAGGGTCAGGGGCTGAGGTTTAAGGATCTTGAATTGTTTCCTGTTAGTATAAATGTTATGCCTCAAGCACGATATGTTGTATAAATATATTTACTATTAAATTTAATATTGACTTAAACATTTACACTGCGGCCAACAATTTTATGATACAATTTTATACTGTGCGGTGTATGATTTAACTTTTCTGCTGTATGCATATGTGACTGACTGACTATTTGAAGTAGCTAGCTGTGGCTTCTGTTGTGCATACTGTGATTTATCTATTCGGAGTGTGACACTCATCAGGGATTACATTGTTTGATAATTTGCTGTGTGTCTTCCCTCAGTATTGTACAATAATCAGTGTAGGTCTACTGTGCCTGTATTGTTTTCATAATGGGATGTATGATAGTGTATTCCAAATCGGATGTCATACTTGACATACACTTCACTCGTAATTTGCCTTCTTAAATGCACACTGTGAGACAAGTTGGATTAGCGCGTTTCTGAAGCTTCCACAAATATGTGAAATTATAATATATTGAAATGAAATAGTGTACATTATGTAAATGTGTGTGGTTAAAATTGGAGAAGGCTATTTATTATAAGAAATGAAATTATGAATTCCAACAAGTTGGGAGTGTATAATAAATGTGTATACACAAGGACATGGATATACAGTGGACATGATTGGATTAACCTAATCAACTTATTTAATATAATATATAATACTAGAAATGGGATCTAGACCAAAAGTACTTAGACGACTCAGTCAGATATGGGTAAGAATCAATTAAATATCAATTATCAAAATTAACTTTTGTCTTTTATGTGTTTGTGCTGTCAACTTGGGTATGTAGATGAGCCCATTTCTGTCCATATGTCTGTTTCTCTGTCTATCTTGAGTTTGGTAATTAACCGTAAAAATTGTTTTCAAAATAAACTATTTTGTTTTTTTCTACTTATTATTTTTGCATGCTTATCTTATATTGAATACAATACAATATATTTTAGTGCTAAATCTTTAAGTAATATTATAAGGCCATTTGAATATATGGTTTATTGCCAATAATTGTAACAATATAATTACATTAGTTTAGAAAGGAAAGAATTTGCACTGTACTACGTGTACAAACAATGATAATTTTACCACGTATAATCTAACTGTAATGTATGCAGTCTTAAAGCACTAATCTGACTGTACTGTATACATGACAAGCACGAATCTGACTGTACTGTATACACAACAAGCACTAATCTGACTGTACTGTATACATGACAAGCACTAATCTAACTGTACTGTATACATGACAAGCACTAATCTGACTATACTGTATACACGACAAGCACTAATCTGACTGTACTGTATACACGACAAGCACTAATCTGACTGTACTGTATACACGACAAGCACTAATCTGACTGTACTGTATACATGACAAGCACTTATCTGACTGTACTGTATACATGACAAGCACTGATCTGATTGTACTGTATACATATCAAGCACTGATCTGACTGTACTGTATACATGACAAGCACTAATCTGAATGTACTGTATACAGTGCAAGCACTAATCTGAATGTACTGTATACAGGGCAATCAATAATCTAAATGTACTGTATACAGTGCAAGCACTAATCTGAATGTACTTTACACAGTGCAACGCTTATAGGACAGTGCTGTACATGGGGAAAGCACTTATCTTACTATGGCAGTGCTGTACATGGGGAAAGCACTTATCTGACTATGGCAGTACTGTACACGGGAAAGCACTTATCTGACTATGGCAGTGCTGTGCATAGGGAAAGCACTTGTCTGACTATGGCAGTGCTGTACACGGGGAAAGCACTTATCTGACTATGACAGTGCTGTACACAGGGAAAGCAATTATCTGACTATGGCAGTGCTGTGCACGGGGAAAGCACTTATTTGACTATGGCAGTGCTGTACACGGGGAAAGCACTTATCTGACTATGGCAGTGCTGTACACGGGGAAAGCACTTATCTGACTACGGCAGTACTGTGCATAGGGAAAGCACTTATCTGACTATGGCAGTGCAGTGCATAGGGAAACACTAATCTGACTTATCATACACAGCGCAAGCACTTATACGGCAGTGATGTACATGGGGCAAGCACTTATATGGCAGTGATGTACATGGGGCAAGCGCTCATCTGACTGTGCTGTATACACTCAGACTATTACGCTAGCATGAAGACTATTACGCTAGCATGAAATAAATATATAATGATATTGTTGTCTATAATTGAGTATAATGGTGGTAGTATGAATGACTTGATAGGTGGTCTCATGAATTTATTGCTCACTAAAATATATGTGGATGATGGTTCATTATTTGTATTGATATTTCTATATAAATGGGGGCAATCTATAATAACCCAGTTAAATTTGTTCTTTCAAAGCCCAACTAGATTTAAGATATTCTCACAATGAAATGATATAATCTTCTATGATATCAACCTATTATGAATTCAGGAGGTTGTTCCTTAGAGGCGTTAAATGTCCATCTATCACCTTACCGTTACCGCAGATTTTCATTGTTTCGAAATTCACGCATAAAAATGCAATGATTGATGGGTATATTGTTTGTTATATGACAGATTCCATATGTGTGTTAGAAAGATCGCTGAGAAACGTGAAATCTTCTTCTCGCATCTTGACTCTCTCTAACTTAGTGCTGCTGTATTCTCTTGCAGTATATTGCCTACAGCTTTCATTAATCCATGAGATATGGCATGCTGCATGCATTATGCGCATTTGGGTTTAATAATGTAATAACAGTGAAATGTTCTGTATATGCCTGAAAAGTAGAATAAATAAAATGATGATATTATTATTACTGCACATTTTTGTGGTCACATGTTCATCATATGATGTCTGAGATAGGGTGGGGGAGGTTTTGGTATGTATGATAATCAAGATCATTAGTTTCATTCATTTCTTTCTTACACTTGAATATGCAAGCCAGTACAGTAGGTTGCAGTACATTAGGTAACTGTTATTTAAAGGGTCGGTTCAGTGAGGTTGTTGTAAAGAGGGTTTTACTGAAAAGGAAATTGTCCTTGGGAGAATGTTCAGATGGTCACTCTAGAGAGGTTCTCTATATTGTTCTCGCAAGTGAGGCTGCTATTGAGAGGTTGGTTGCTCTTGCGAGGTTGTTATTGATAATATAGTGAGAATATGATGGTCACTTTAGAGAGGTTGATATTCAAATATTTCTGGTCACTATAGAGAGGTTATTGTTGAATGGATGGCTGTAATGGAGAGGTTGTACTCAAAATGTCAGGATATATTTTAGAGAGGTTGTTGTTGAAATAATAAGTCTCACTTTGGAGACGTTGTTCTAACCACACTGCCACAGTCAGTGTGGGTATCATAAATGTTCCTTTCATTCTGAAGTAACATGTTTCCATATGCAGAAAATATATAAGGATGATTAAATAGTACTTGAATCTTGGTGTAATTCACCATCGTCATATTTCAATACAATGTCAAAATGAATATTAATCAACTTGTAGGTGTTTGTGTGATATTTACTTTTGTCACCTGGAGTCTGGGTGTGATAATAAACTGTGTTATATATGTTGTCTAGTCAGCCTCGTTACTTGTCTGTATGTCTAATTACTTGGCAAGCAATATGAATGCAGAATGACATTATGTTCATTTATTTCCATTCATAAACAATGTCAAAAATCTTGTATGGAGAAGATACGACTGCTGTAAATAATGCACTGACACTTTGATGTTTATTTGGGGGTTGAACATCCTTTCAGTTTCTCAACATTTGTTTCAGCAATATACAATAACAAGTTCACATAAACTAAGCATCTTTCCTGGACTGTTATAATCCTCAGTTACTAGTGCTAACTTACCATGTTCCACAAAGTTAATAAGGAACCAGCAACTTCTCCACATGCGGAGGAAAACCAATGTTACTGACTGACAGTTGGCGATACCTGTCGGGTGTCAATGTACTTATTTTGTGATGTATATTTCTAACCATGAGACTTCATAGAAGTTTACACCTGTTTTGGCAACAGCTAATTTGGTGATTATCACATAGTGTCTTGAGACTTGCAGGAATATCTTATCAACTTGATGAAGTTCAAACCGTGCCCTTGCTTTTAAATCATTGGTGCATGTGCTTAACCAATTCTGAAAGGGCCAGAAATGGTGACTTTTGGTCTTGTCAGTCAGTACTGTGATTTCTGTCTTGGTGGAGTTACTGCTCTTTGTCAACTTAAAAATAAATGGGGGTCATAAATGTTTGCATGTGGTCTTCAATACAAACTCAGCCTGGGACTGTTGAACGTAAAGAAACAGGATAATCCACAAACAGCAATGATCAAATAATTGCCTGACTCCTATTTGATCAGTGGTTAGCGCCCTGGCTGTATAATCTGGCTAAAATACTGGGTTCAGGTCAGGGTGAAGGCACTTGTATACCTGCCTTGTTTCAGCAGAAAGCTAACTGGCAAATAAAAGGTATACTCGGCTTTTTCAACTTGTTTGTTAACGTTGATAACGGTTCAGTTTGATTGTATCCTCATATATGAACACATACTGCACCCAGCTAAACCAGCAGTGAATCTAGGTAGTTGATATAATCAATCAATGTGATGGATGATTTTATTCAATGTTTCACTACTTATCACTAAACTTCACTCAAATGTCTGCGGTTTTAATGTTTTTTGGTCTTAAATTATTTAAATGTTGTGGGATTGGAAATTGTTTTTGCTTGTAGGTGTTTTATTTTTGAACATCGTGATGTCATTTGAAATCAAAGCACTGTATAGACTTTACTGAATGGATGAGATACGTCAAGTTATGTAACGAAATGTGATGTCACATGAGATCCAAACTTGCTCAGAGTCATGGTCGATGGACTTCTGTTATGTAAATATAACACCCATTCTTCCTTGTTCTAATATTACTTTCTTTCTTAAGTCTTGCCGTAATGACATGGCAGATTGTAAGATTTTATCAAATAGTGAAATTTTATGGTGTACCAATATGAATTTTATTCGCCATTGTAAAATTTAGTTTTCTTTGGTGTGTAAATTTACAGTGTCTAGCTCTTGACATATATGGTCAGCCTTAATATTCTTTGGTCAGTGGCCTGAAAATATCTAACCCGCGAGAAAGGTGATTAATATACTAAAAGTACTTAAGTAATATAAACCAATACGACCATATTACATTGGGGGCACATTGGATAGCCAATACCTTGTATAGTTTACATAAGTGATTCACCATAGGCTTAACTGTTATAAGTAATTTGTTTAAACGTAACAAAACTATTTGAAGTATATTTTATACATTTTATTTAACGAAGCATACAGGTATTTACGTATAAGTTCAGTCGAGCGTGCTGTTTTTGTTCGGCGATATTAGCATGTTGATGGTTTAAAATTCGAGATCGTTGTCAGATATGTCAAATATACTCCAGTTTGTTCATATACGTCCCTCCTCGTATATTTTTTTGCCATCTTAAGTATATTGTGTTTGTGTGTTTATTACAAGTTGTTTCAAATGTGAGAAATAATGACGGATTATAATGCGGAAAATGACAAGTTACAGGTATATATGATTAATTAGGTCAAAGTTCGGGGCAAACTTTTTGTTCAAAGGTTGTTACAATGGCGGAATATTTGTATTGTTAATGGTAGATATATGCCAAGATTTTATTGTGAATGGTATACAGTATCAAGCAAAACTTGTTTACTGTATTGTTGTAATGTACATTCATACACAGCCAACTGGCCCTGGTCAAATGTTCAGGCATATTTCATGAAGTTTTCATGAAATATTCATGAATAATTCACATACAAACTTCATAAAATATGCATAAAAATGTAGGAAGTACAAATGAGACAAATGCATCAACCACTCATGAAATAGTACTTCATGAATAATTCATGAACAGATAAATGCATAAAAAAAGCATGAAAATAAGCATCAATTGTGTTCATGAAGTATTCATGAATAGTTCACATTATAAAATGCATAAAATATGCATAAAAATGTAGGAAGTACAAATGAGACAAATGCATCAACTACTCATGAAATTAAGCAACCATTATGTTCATGAAGTATTCATGAATAGTTCATATTATAAAATGCATAAAATATGCATAAAAATGTAGGAAGTACAAATGAGACAAATGCATCAACTACTCATGAAATTAAGCAAAACATTATGTTCATGAAGTATTCATGAATAGTTCACATTATATACTGCATAAAATATGCATAAAAATGTAGGAAGTACAAATGAGACAAATGCATCAACCACTCATGAAATATTACTTCATGAATAATTCATGAACTGATAAATGCATACAAAAGCATGAAAATAAGCATCAATTGTGTTCATGAAGTATTCATGAATAGTTCACATTATAAAATTCATAAAATATGCATAAAAATGTAGGAAGTACAAATGAGACAAATGCATCAACTACTCATGAAATTAAGCAACCATTGTGTTCATGAAGTATTCATGAAGTATTCATGTTATTATACTTCATAAAATATGCATAAAAATGCCCCAACCTATAGCATGGATAATTATAGGGTATAAGAGAATAATAGTGGTAGTGACTGTGGAGACCGACTCACGACAGGCGCCCGGCTAGCTCAGTTCACAGAGCTACGGACTACTGTAGTTATACCAGGGTCGTGGGTTAGAGTCCCACGTCGGGTGCACTTTTTCCTCATTGGTTTAATAGGTTCTTGTCGTGGATGAGATTTTATCTGGCAAGGCGCGTGCCACGATAATAATTTAATATAGGATCGTGATGACGTAAGGAATCCAACATGGCCGACACGACAAACAGTTCATTCGTCAAGTCATTCGTCAAGTGGCCAATGTACAGAATTTTAATTTATTCTAGTTCTAGTGCATTTTTTAATAATGGATGAAAATAAATTAGCTTGGAAGGGGAACCAGACTACCATGTGCTCGGCACGCTTAACACTAATGAGCGTCTTTCTGATTGAGACTGTTTTTATGCAGTTATCTCCCTTGTCAATACGCAGATGATTCGTCAATATGAAATAAATATTGTCACGTGCTGGCGGTTATCTGTATCTCAGTGTCGTCTACTGTAGATATGTGGTAGCGTGTCGTTTCAGCACGGACAATACAAATACAATAAAATAAAATGGACTCTCAAATGGACTCAAAATAAATAAAGTTAAATGAAGACAAAGTAAAAATTCCAGTCTCTACCATTTAATATGATAACAAACTCTCAATTCAAATGTAATAATTCACCAATGTCAGAACAATACTGTCTAAAATACAACTAATTCACATGCAAAACATCACCATAAAATCTCTAAGTATTTTCACCAACGTTCCAGTTAATTAAATAACAAGTCTTTCCATTAATAAAAACTCTTAAAATCATTCAAATGCATCTAAAATAATTAAATAAATAATCTTAAGTTGATAGAATTAATGTTAATGAAAAATAAAGAAAATCAGTCTTGCACCTTCGAGCTAAAAAATCAGAGTCCTAGAATCTGGCCCCGTGTTCACAAAGAAAATTATCTGGCTCAAGCTTGGTTTTGAATAAGACTGATTTTGGAGCTTGCTTGAGACCGGGCTTAGATTTGGAGTTTACAAAACAATTTTTTGACGATCTCAAGTAAGCTCAATTTTCAGGCTTCGTTAAAACTCATTGCATGATACTCGGCTACAAAAAGTGCTATAACTTCTTTATTACTGAACAAAAACATGTAATATGGAGGTTCATTTTCTTAGTTGAATCATTTGCCACAAGTTGGTATATGGTTTGATGCAAATTTCTCAAAAAGAAATGTTTTTCACTTTTTTGGTAGGTCTAGACAGCAGGCCTACCATGGGCTACAAAGGTTCTTTTTTAGTAACTTAGCAAAACCATATCAGTAAATTTATGCTAAATTTGATCATAAATTTTACATATTTATTTTGGTAGGCCCAGCCCTAATTTTGGTCAGTCACCTGAAAATGTGAAAAACAACTTTTTTCAAAATTTTGCATTAAAACATGCACCAACTTGTAGCAAATGATCTAACTAAGAAAATAAACCCCCACATAACATGTTTCCGTTCAGAAATAAAGAAGTTACAGCTATTTTGGTAATTAATTATCTGGCTTGAGCAGCTCAAGCCTACTAATTATTAGGCTTGGGTTTTGGGTTTTGAAGCTTGAGCTCAAGACCAGGCCCCGTGTTCACAAAACTTTTTTATCTGGCTCAAGCTCGATTTTTGGTCTCAAAATCAAGATCGAGCTTCATCTTGGGGCTTGGCTTCAAAGTTGGTGTTCACAAAGAAATATCGGTCTCAAAATTGGTCTTGAGCTCAAGCTTCAAAACCCAAAACCCAAGCCTAATAATTAGTAGGCTTGAGCTGCTCAAGCCAGATAATTAATTACCAAAATAGCTGTAACTTCTTTATTTCTGAACGGAAACATGTTATGTGGGGGTTTATTTTCTTAGTTAGATCATTTGCTACAAGTTGGTACATGTTTTAATGCAAAATTTTGAAAAAAATTGTTTTTCACATTTTCAGGTGACTGACCAAAATTAGGGCTGGGCCTACCAAAATTAATATGTAAAATTTATGCTCAAATTAAGCATAAATTTACTGATATGATTTTGCTAAGTTACTAAAAAAGAACCTTTGTAGTCCATGGTAGGCCTGCTGTCTAGACCTACCAAAAAAAGTGAAAACATTTCTTTTTGAGAAATTTGCATCAAACCATATACCAACTTGTGGCAAATGATTCAACTAAGAAAATGAACCTCCATATTACATGTTTTTGTTCAGCAATAAAGAAGTTATAGCACTGTTTGTAGCTGAATATCATACAATGAGTTTTAACGAAGCCTGAAAATTGAGCTTACTTGAGATCGTCAAAAAATTGTTTTGTGAACTCCAAATCTAAGCCCGGTTTCAAGCAAGCTCCAAAATCGGTCTTATTCAAAACCGAGCTTGAGCCAGATAATTTTCTTTGTGAACACGGAGCCAATTTTGAGACCGATAATTCTTTGTGAACACCAACTTTGAAGCCAAGCCCCAAAATGAAGCTCGATCTTGATTCTGAGACCGAAAATCGAGCTTGAGCCAGATAAAAAAGTTTTGTGAACACGGGGCCTGAGCTGACCGGTCCTTATATAGTGCACCAAAAAATGTGTGCGCTTTACAACGTAAAAGCGCACATGACAGCGTTGCGCACATTTAGCGCACAATCCAGCGCGCAGATAAAACTGTGCGCTCCGAAGCAGAAGATTTGCTCGCGAAAATGTATGAAACTCAATGAATCGAGAGTAAACTGTACAAAACTCGATAAATCAAATACACAGTCATGAAATACAATAATAAACAAATAAATCCTTACATGTTAAACAATATCCAGTGAGTAGATCAGGAGAAATAAGCTGTTGAAGTCGACAGACGACGAAATGATGCCAAAATGGCTCCAACATAAACTACCCAAGAATCCGTTTACTAGGTCAAAAATACTACGTATCCGGTAAAAACAATGGCCGACTCATTAAACACACGTTTGTTTACAAAAGTGATGATAGAAGATCTCGGGTTTATAACATAAAATACAGGTAATAAGTCGATTCAGATCAACTACTGAAACACTAAAGATCGTGAGCCATGCAATTCTTAGGCTTGCCAAAGCCGATTTACGTAAATAAATCATGATTAAACCGTGGGAAAATTGCCGAGACAGAATGTAAACAAACATACATGTACAGTATAGAAATGTTTGTCAAACGACTAGCATTACAATTATCGGCATATATCTATGTTTAATAAGTACCTATAGATGTGTTTCTTTACCCTTTGCATCGTGCTTTAGTAATTGATAAACAGTTTTGTCTCCTAAATGATAAATCTACTTTCTGTTTGGATACAATTACACAGAATCAAAGTACTGAAAGGCAGTTGCTCATGTTATGAAGTATTCATGAATAGTTCACATTATTTTTTCTTGAATTTTTTAGGTATACTCATATTCAAAAATTCATGATTTATTCTTAATCAATTTCATGAATATTTCAAGGATTTTGTGAATCTTTGATTAATGCTTGATAAATTCATCAGTTATTTCATGAATTTTTCTTGAATTTTATAGGTAATTGAATTCTTTAAAAACCATGATTTATTCTTAAAACAACTTCATGAATTTTTCATGAAATTTTTAGGCATATTCATATGCATAAAAAATCGTCAATTATTCTTAAACAACTTCATGAATATTTCAAGGATTTTGTGATTTCATGAATTATTCTTGATATCTTCATGAAGTGCTTTCACTGCACTTCATGAATAAAACTTCATGAAGTAAGATTGAGATAGATCAAGAATTGATGAAGAAGAGTTCATGAAAAATGCATAACGCCAGTGAAAAATTCATGATTTCATGAATTCCATTTGACCAGGGGTCAAGTCATTGTTGTTTAAAGGGGCGAGGTCAGTTTTAAGTATTGATGTCAATGTTTTGTACATTGCGGCTTTTTCAATGTGTATGAATAAAAATGTCACTCATTCTATTCTTGTGTTCATCTTATGTATTAGTTAGTCTTGTCTATGTGATAAAATAATTACCAAAAGTTTCAGTCCCATTTTCTGATCTCTTTGTTTAATGTTGATCTATGAAAATGATCATGTTTTAAAATGAACATTGCCCCCAACAAATTCACTTAACCCCACCTACTCAATTATGATCACCTCAGGGATGAGTGATTGAGTCAACCAACTAATGACAATGGGAGGTTGAAGGTCGGAACCCCGTTTCACCAGTCTGTGTGTACGCTGGACTTGTACCCTGGGGATTTAGGCTGGAATCCTTAGTCATAGCAGGTTTTGACCTACCTTGAAGATTTGAGAGCAATGTTGATTTTCAAAAACTTGTAAGTTGGTACATACAAAGGATGCCTTAGTTGGGTTAGAAATTCTGTATTCAGTTCTGTATGATGTATTTAATAAAATTTGACAGTTTATTATGATCATTTAATGACCACGGTATCTGCATTGCTCCAGTAAACGGCTGACATTAATGATCAGTATCTAGATGCAGATTTTGATCAACTTGTCTGGGAAAGCTTGCAATTCTAACTTACATTCACTAGTAAAAGTGACATTAATATCAGGGTATATGAGTGTAACTGAACTTTAATGCTCAAATCTTGGATTGAAAGTGAAAGACTGCATTCTTGGTACATGTATATAGTTATTGAAAGATTTTTCAAGATTTGTTCATGATTTTTTTCAAGATTTGTTCAAGATTGCAAAAAATAAAATAAATCTGTATTGCAAGAAAAAGAGAGAGTCTGTTCCTCTTGACTGGTGGTTGTCTGCTGAATGAACTGACTGAATATGATCAATGTTAATGTTGTTTAAATTTTGAATATTGACATCAGTATTTTGTGTTGTTAAAATTTTACAACAGTCTAGTTTAATACTCTGATAGCATAATATTATTCTTACCTGAATTGAAGCAAATTATGACATGATAGGTCAACATTCTCAAACAATCTGAAAGTCTAAAAAAATACTTTTTAATGACAATATTTAATTTTGTGTTGCTCAATGCTTTATAAAGAAAGAGAAATGTGTTTCCATAAAAATCTTGTTTTCTAGTTATGATGGATACCATCAAAAATGAAGTGTTGAGAGAGATTTATATAAGTTGTAGAACTTCCCTTTATTAGCAATCTCAATAATACTGTAACAGTTGATAGTTATACCCTCATGGTTATAGGTACACCTTCAGGATTGAGGTGTCGAGAAAGATATTAAGTAACTGTTGAAAAACTTGTTTCCAATTTACAATAATAGATACTGATAAAAGTGAGTGTTATATCTACTACTGTTAGCTGGTTCACACGCCCATGTTGCTTTTGTTGTGTTGAGTATAGATGTTTGAGTCATGTACAACATGTACACGAGGGATCGGATGTTAGAATATGATACTTTATTACATGTGTATATTCACATCCTGTTTTCTCCTACTGTTTGTCTAGGACATATTACATGTTGCCTATTGTTTGTACACCAATTGTATTCCCAATTATCCAACACAGCCAAGGTTTCTCAGATCTGTCAGTATATTGCAGATTTTCTTGGAAAAGTCTTGTTATTAATTAAGCCAAAATAGAAATACATGTCTAATGTAGTTTTGGTTTTATTTTGATGGATCGGTTGGTTGTAGACAGAAGCATGAACCGATTATTGTCTGATTGATTACTGGATAGTGTACAATATAAGCCATTAGGCTGCGTTATGTTAGCATGATCTGCAGATGAACATGCACTGTTGTCAGAGTCAGCTGTTTAAAGGTCAAGGTCTCAATGTTCCTCAGCCTCAGTGCACAAAGTACGATTTCACAGCCATTAGAACGAAGGAGGGAGGGTGTATGCATGTTTTGCGTACAACTCCATAAATGGCTGTCAGGTTCAAAGGTCAAGGTCTTGTATCTAAACATTAATGAGAATTAGACAACAGTTTGACTACCATTAGGATGTAGGGGCAGAGGCCTGAGGGGGGTATACATCAGGCTTTTAAAACTTCTTTCAGAATTTTCAAACAAATCAAATTCATGTTGAAAAAATGTAAGATCTGTTTTCATGCAGCATAACATCACAGACAATACAAGATTGGCATTTGATCAATATTGTTTTTTCTAACAAAGCAATGGAATGATCCGCAGGTGAACACACTCTACCTGGTACTGTATGTTTTATGTTTCATCCAACCACCTGCTCGTCTAATTGCTTTTTAATTAGAACATAAAGTTAATTAGAAGAAATTAAACTTAGCAGAGAGCTGTGTTGTATAAATGCTTTTATATGACATTTTGCTTGGTAATACTTGGAGGATAACATTATTTTGGTGTTTGACCTAGTTTGGTTGCACCGTGATCTGTTTTGTTGTGGCCTTGACCTGGCCTGACCTTGATTCCGTTTGATCTGACCTTGACCTGGTTTGGTCATGCCTTGATTTGCTCTGACCATGTTCTGGTTTGGTCTGATATTGACCTGTTCTGATCAGCTTTGGTTTGACCTCGTTCAGTAACTCTGTGTGGTCTGACCTTGGCCGGGTTTGGTCTGGCCTTGACCTGGCTTCTATATATGTCGCAACAGATATATTCTCTTGTATCAGTTTAATCACTATTGTTATCCTATTGATTTTGATAAAAATCTGGATGTTCGACTTTTTGCCTTCAGTGAAACAATTGATAGATTATTATTGGTGGTACATTTCATGTCCATTTCAATTTGTCAAGCTGTTTTAACGAGAAAACTGTGATGTTGCTTTACTACTTTTTGCCATTTTGTGTTGTGTGATAACAATTGATATGAAGTGAATAGCATTTAAAATCTATAGCTGTCATTTAAACTCCCAACTTCCAGCTATATACAGAAGTAGACTGATAAAAATGTCTCCTTTATATAACATTATGTCCAGCAAAATTGAATGAGAATAGTCCCAATCAAAACAATGCAACTATTGACAGTGACTGTTATGTTCCACATCTCATTTTGATTTTAGTTCAGTTTAATTTGAATTTATTGATAGCAACCAATGTTGTTATGCAGTATGTGTAAATTGTAAAGGAGCCTGGAAGGGAGAAATCCAATCACTGTATCAGACTAATCAAGGGAGACTATTCTTGATATTCGCTACAAAAAACTGCCTTTACAATGTTTAAACATTTTATTCCTGTTATCACAATAGTGTAGGGTATATGGAGTAAAGGGTTAATCTGTTGCAAGGTTTAGCCTCATCTTCGTCGTTGTTGTTTTCGCGGAAATAATATTTGTAAATTTTCCGATTGCACATGATGTTTTGGTTCAGTTGTATTACAATGTTTGTCGATACAATAACTTACTAACTTAGCATCAATGAAAAGTATAACTGGAGGTAGCAGCTGGCACACAATGTATGGAGGTGTTATAAGGAATGTAACAACATGTATAATATCGTATGTTACACTCACATGTTACATCATGCTACATGGTATACATCTACAACATCGTGTGGCTTGATCCTGGCCTGTAAATGCTACACAACATCGTGTGGCTTGATCCTGGCCTGTACATGCTACACAACATCGTGTGGCTTGATCCTGGCCTGTACATGCTACACAACATCGTGTGGCTTGATCCTGGCCTGTACATGCTACACAACATCGTGTGGCTTGATCCTGGCCTGTACATGCTACACAACATCGTGTGGCTTGATCCTGGCCTGTACATGCTACACAACATCGTGTGGCTTGATCCTGGCCTGTACATGCTACACAACATCGTGTGGCTTGATCCTGGCCTGTACATGCTACACAACATCGTGTGGCTTGATCCTGGCCTGTACATGCTACACAACATCGTGTGGCTTGATCCTGGCCTGTACATGCTACACAACATCGTGTGGCTTGATCCTGGCCTGTACATGCTACACAACATCGTGTGGCTTGATCCTGGCCTGTACATGCTACACAACATCGTGTGGCTTGATCCTGGCCTGTACATGCTACACAACATCGTGTGGCTTGATCCTGGCCTGTTCATGCTACACAACATCGTGTGGCTTGATCCTGGCCTGTACATGCTACACAACATCGTGTGGCTTGATCCTGGCCTGTACATGCTACACAACATCGTGTGGCTTGATCCTGGCCTGTACATGCTACACAACATCGTGTGGCTTGATCCTGGCCTGTACATGCTACACAACATCGTGTGGCTTGATCCTGGCCTGTACATGCTACACAACATCGTGTGGCTTGATCCTGGCCTGTACATGCTACACAACATCGTGTGGCTTGATCCTGGCCTGTACATGCTACACAACATCATGTGGCTTGATCCTGGCCTGTACATGCTACACAACATCATGTGGCTTGATCCTGGCCTGTACATGCTACACAACATCATGTGGCTTGATCCTGGCCTGTACATGCTACACAACATCATGTGGCTTGATCCTGGCCTGTACATGCTACACAACATCATGTGGCTTGATCCTGGCCTGTACATGCTACACAACATCATGTGGCTTGATCCTGGCCTGTACATGTTACACAACATCATGTGGCTTGATCCTGGCCTGTACATGCTACACAACATCATGTGGCTTGATCTGCTGAGCTCTCATATAGTTATCTTGTAGTTCTAAGCCTCTCATCTGGTCATATCAGTTTGATATCATTAGAATGAAAGTATATAAGTCTTACATAAGTCTGCAATCACATGCATGCACATGGTGTACAAGCTTCGAGTGGAACAGCCATGCACATAAACATATCATTCACTCTGAATGTTTGTTATATTATTGTACATTGTATATTGCATGTAATGGATTATTTTCTCAAATAAAATCCTGAATACTCAAAAGGTTGAATATCCCATTATTACATGAACATATGTGCCGCAATGTCTCATTTTAGGATATGTAGTGGAACTTAACCTCTGTACAACCTTTGTAATAATTCCCATGTATGTTGGTCAAACTAGCGCTTGACCAAATTAGACTTTAGAGGTTGCTCAGGCATTAAAATGAAGTGAGCTTTAAAGCAAGGGGAAAGGGGGTTAGTTTAGCACTTGTCCAAATAAGAAGGTGCTGGTGTAAGAAATAAAGAGGGGGAGGCTCAGTCTTACTGTCTAGCACTTGACCGACTGAGCTTAAGCCAGGGTTATGCCATTTGTTACCATAATATTAAATAAAAGTTGTTTTGTATATTTTCAGATGAATGAAGGTAGACAATGTCAAATACTGTTACCTGATGAAAGAGGACTAGAAATCTTAATACAGGTAAAATTATGTAACCATTATTAATTTATATCCCTGAAAATGATTGGCAGCAATCCTTAATTATTAATGCCACCATTCTTTCAGTAGGTCTGATAGTAGAAACTGTTTCTGTCAAGTAACTCAAGAACTCTTTATTCTTAGGGATCCTTCAACTTAACATGAAAGTTGGTCAGCAACTGTTAGTGACCCCAGGGAAGGTCAAGGTCATTTTACATGGATGAATAGACCAAATACATGTTTTAGATCAATCACTCAATAACAGAACGAGCCCAGGATTTTGAAACTGTATAGGGAGTTTGGTCATCATCGGTAGTTGACACTTGATCGTTTTTGAGTCGAAAAGTCAAAGGTCAAGGTCACCTTTAACATTCCTGACTATTGTGCTGCCATCTATTACTGCCACCATTTATGAGCATACATGTTATGCAAAAATCTCTGTTAATATAAAATTTAAAGTAGGCCTTTTATCTGTATTGGTTCAAAAAGGTTTTCAACAAATATTTTTGGTGGAAAAGTGAAATTTTGTCCGTATAGAATCTGGAAATTGAAGTAAAATATGATAATATTCTTAAAATTGGAGCCCTGTGTGACGTTTTTCTTTGAGGTCACTTTGACATTTATAATTCTGCTAGCAATGCATCTAGCTCTCTTAAAAATGTCTTCTTTTTTCTTAATCCTGGAAAATCTGTCAATGTTAATGGATGGCGTTTTTTGTTGATAATTTGGTTAATGAATTCCGTGCACTGTTGATGTCATCACATGCATCATGTGAAATTTTTGTGCAGTTCTGTGTCTGTTTGGTTTAAATAATTAATTTTACTTTCTAAATATAACATGCATTTAATTGCATTGCTTGAAGAGTGGGCCTGGGTCAGGGTTGCCTATGGATTCTCGGTAACTCTGAATAATGTGGGGAAATTTGTTTCGGAAAAAAAACTTTTCCGTAAAGAAAGTTAGGATGCTACCATTAATTGTCAGATCTACCAATTTTTAGTATACAACTTACATGCTTTAATATGATTCTTGTATGTCCTAAGCTATATATATTCTTCATTTTGGTCATATATTTGCCAAAGTTTGATGTAAGTATATTGATAAAATTCTGATAAAAAGATGTTCTTTTTTTCAAGCTACAAATTGAGAAAATCCTGAGTTTTCAGGCGTTTATGATATTACAGTCAAACCTCTATTATTCGAAATTGACGGGACCGAAATTTTATTTCGGATAATCCAGGGCTTCGAATAATCCAAATTCAAAGAAGACAAACCTCTGTTCAACTCAATAGTCTCCATCTTAGCTGTAGCCGTGAAGAATACTCGGTTATGTACATATTTTGTTGTTAATATAAATAAAATAATAAAGAAGTAAAAAGAATTAAAAAACCTGAAAACCTGCGTTAATCTGTTTATTTATTATTTAATATATACACATATAACACGAATCAACAACAAAATATAGTATGCAGCATCAAAGACTTTCGTGTATGAACGTCTTTGGCAGCATAAAACATGTATGAAATTCTACAATATACAGACAAAAAATGCATTGCTGACGATATAATGCTATAATAAACCTACGACTATATGTTTCACATCGTTGTAGTCGTCACTGCGTTAAAGGTCATCACTGTTTAAAAAAGAAGTAATTACAGGGGAAATAGCATTGTTATTGCAGTTTATTAGAGTTTGTCGAAAGTTTGTACATCAAAGTGATCACTTTTAACCTCTTTAACACATAATTAAAGTCAAACATGTTAATATCAAACAAAATGGTATGTATTTTTCACGGAATAGCAAATATTACGTACATCCGCTTCGTATTTTTCACACCTTGAGAATGTCACCACTTTATGACATCAATTAAACCCCTTTTGAACAATAGGTGCGAAAACTCTTTCAAACTACGTTAGAAGAAAAATATAATTATCTTTGATAATGCAAATTCGAAAAATAGGGGTAAAATTCGTATGAAATATTATACTTGGGACTCAGAAATTGTTTCGAATAACACGGGCTTTTCGAAAAATAGAATTCGAATAACCCGATCGAATTTGTATAGGTTTATATAGGAAGTAAAAAGGGACTGCAATTCTATTTCGGATAATACCAGGTTTTCGAATAAAAGGTTGTCGAATAATCGGGGTACAACTGTACTTCAAAACAATCATTGCTATTGTTTCAAATTTTTGGTTTATATTTCTTACAAAAGTTTGATGTGCTTGATTAAATTCTTTTGAGCTGCAGCAAATGTTTGCTTTTGAAAACCCCAGGTTTATAAAATAGTTTTATTGGACGGTTGGACTGCAATATTGAAATGGGATTTTGATTATGTTTGCAGAGTTATGTCCCCTATATTAAAATTTGATTTTTAAGGCGTTTCCATGTTCCCTATTGTAGTAAGATGTAAATCCTTAAATGTTTCTGTGTAATGGTAGAGCCCTTTATTTCACAAACGTACATGTACACTTATATCTTGCATAAGGACCACCTCAATAACAAGACCACCGCAATATTAAGACCACTATAATCAGGTCCATTCTTACTGTTTCGCACTTTATTACGCCTCAATAACAGCCCAGTGTGTTCAAGAGTTACATGGGTGGACATAGTTATAAATAATAAATTTCAGTATTTTGACTCATGCTGTTGCGAAAATGGCTCGATCATTATATGTCAGTAAGCAAACGTTACATCAATACATAATGATTATATGAAGGCGGAAGAATTTGTAATGATACAATTTGTATGTTGTAATACATAAGTATGGTACTACAACTTGATTTTATCTGTAATTGTTCTATAAGTGTATGTAAGTGATTGTTATATAGCTTCCATTTATTGTTTGATGGTTTGAGTTTAGGTTAGAAACCACCAAATAGATTTGCTCTATAGCTCAATGTAAATTGGCCATAGTAGGCCCCAATTTTCAACTTTTTTTAGTCTATGGCCACCTGGACCATATATATCATTGTAAAGAGGGGTATTTAAGCTTCAAAATAATGAAATAAAAAAGGGGGGTCATGTATCTTCTAAGGAAGTTTTTGTCCTTCAAACACGGTCTATCCGTTTTTACGCATGTCCGGTTTTATGAGTTCTGGGTGTTAGCCTAGTCTACTTTCACTTTGGTATCAAGAACAAAATAGTTGAATAATACAAATATTACAGTTTTACTACACCATATGCATATTTACCAACCATTTAAACTCAATTTCATCATTCAACTCCACATTTGTCAAGAAATATCTCCATTTACAGGCAAACCAAAGTTTTTTTAAGGACTACTTGAGTGTATCACCACTTGGTCCGCGGAGGCATTTAGTGGTTCTTTACCTTGAAACAGCTGAATGTGTTGAATGGTCTAATTAATTTTTGCTGTCTTAGTCAGTCAAAATAAATCACAAGGACTACCATACGTCACAAGGGCAGCGACCCTCAACAGAGACAGAATGCCCTTTTGAAAATAAACAAATGGCAGAAACAGCCTTTTGCTTGATTTTGAAGCCCTTGGTCACTTTTCCATTTGCCTCCTTTAAAAGCCTGTTTCAGGCCGTTATATTATTGGTAATACATTTAGTAATTGCTAACAAAAACCTCGGATTCCTTATGTTTACTGATTTTGAATAAATCCTTTTGCATTGTCAATTTGCGGTTGCCACCAAATTGATTGATTAATATTTTTAAAACTAAGGAAAACCCAACTCATTGATGGATAGGCTCCTTTAGAGATTGTTGTCAATCGGAAATCCTTTATTAATGAAAACCCTGATCAGGCCAGTATGAACTATCCCAAGCGGGCTAGAATGAGAATTTAGCGATTCAGTATTCTGGCCTTATATTATTGGATATATTTGGTGGGTTAGGTAGAAATATATGACCACTTATGTCCGGTTGTACAGATATAATCGTGTGTAATGTATGTACATAATGAGACATAATGACTTCATAATTCACTAAATTAGGGAAAATTATATTCGCTATATTCTGTGGATCCTATATAGGCGTACAAACATTTATTGTCATGTGCTGTCAGAAGGTCAAGGATTATGGGGTTATTATTTATGGAAAATATAAATTTGTAAACATATCAAATAGTCCATTAAAGTTCATACAGTACGGTTATTGCTTTTTCAGGCCGATTGATAGAAAAATATTTGTCCTTGTCTCCTCTTTTAAACGTACACCGCTTCACTTTGTGACAATTAATTTGTTTATAATTCTAATATATGGTCTATAACCTATATACTGTAAAATCATTTAATTTCGTTGGGACGAAATTTCGTGGTTTTGGTAAAAAAGACAATTTCGTTGGGACTTGAATTCGTGGATTTTGCATTCCATATGATAAAACAAGGGTGAAAATTAATGTTTGTGGGGGATTATAGTTTGTGGTTGAGGTGAGCCACGAAATCCACGAAATTTAATCCCCCATGAAAATTAATGATTTTACAGTATATTACATATATTTAAACACTAGTAAGATCATATTCAATATTTGGAATAAAAAAAGGTGAATTATTAGGCCTTTTTGATTGGGCTTTTTCATGGAGCAGGTTATTATCTTGGTACCCGTTTCCAATATCACAGCACACTACAATATTACTAACGTTATATTATGAATGAGAACCAGACTATAACTTGCTTCATACAACAGCCCAGTTAGTCGAAGAGGCCAAATATTGTCACTGGTAATGTCACTTGTTTTAATGCAAGGGAGGTAAATCTGTAAAAATAATATGTAGAGTGATAATAGAGTTGCTCCCCTTATGTTATATTTAATTCTGTATGCAAATTTTCTATTTTCAGCCCAAATTGTTTACATGGGAATTACTAGACATTGTTGGATCTCATTTCAAACTAAAAGAGAAAGAATATTTTGGTCTTGCCTTTCAAGATGAAACGTAAGTATATTCTTCATACTGTCGTCAATGGCTAAGTGGTTCTGTGTATCCGTCTTTGGGATGGAATGCAGCAACAATCCAATCTTTTATAAATGGTTCTTGCTTGATCATGATGCTCGCCATTGTTAGTTGCAGGTAATTGCTGGTTTGTCTTGTGTCAGGAAAATGAGACTTTGTTGTTTCCATATGAAAGATAAAAGGTTTGACTGTTTGACTTGAAACAAAAAATAAAATAAAATATATTGTACTTTTACAGTGCTGTTTATCCCCTGGGCACAATTTTAAAATATATATTCCAAGTATAATGAAGTTTTGAAATTCTGCAGAGGTCTTTTAAAGTTTTAATAACATAATGTCCTAAAATCTCGAACACTGGTCACTACTTTCACATTATTTTCTCTTTGGTGATCAATAAGTCTTCAATTATACAGTATTATACTTCTCAGAAAGGAAATATTTGTCTGATAAGTCTCTGATTGGACTAACAGTCAATGGCAAAAAGGTCATTCATTGCCCAACATCTACCTTCGTTTATTGTCTCTCAGAGAAATGTCTGAATAGACTAGCGAGACACGATGACCTTTTCAGATGCTCATTTATGTCCACTTTGCCTGATCTCCTAGCGGTCATTGTTGTATAAATGCTGTTCTGTTTAATGGTATGTACTGTTGACGCTGTCTGGAGAAATCTATGATTCGAGAAATAAAATTGCTGCACTTCTAGAAAGATTGACCATTTCTGCAGCAAAATAAAAGTCATTCGAAGAAAAAAGTTAGATTATGGTCATTTGAAATTTCATGAGTTTAAAATATTTTAAAAATAATTGAACAATATTTTTGATGCCCGTGCCAATGAAGCCTAAAAATCTTGCATCTAGGAATGTCAATGGTTAACTGTTCGAATGTTCAGTTATAAGTTAGTAAATTTCAAATGACCATCATGGTTTTAATTAATGAAACACTGCCCTGTTTCGATAGAGTTTCCACTTATGGAAATAAACATAGTCAGACTTTAGTTAGAATAGTTGGGAAATATTTTTGCATAATGTTGTGTATACTAAAGAGAGATACGGCTGATATGTTGATTGGTGTCTTCATGGAGGTTTGGGTTAAAGTTATTGGCCATTAGTGCTATACTTTAAAAATGTAGCTAACTTTCTAGAACTGGAGCTAACTATATTACCCGTAAATCTAAATATTTAAGATGGTAATTTGAACTATTTCCAATACTGGTATATGAATATCTGAGATGCTGGAGGATGCTGACATATAATGGCTGATTGATCGTAATTTGTTCACACTATCTATGAACTGGTTAAGATAGATATTGAATTAATCAGGTATCATATAGACATCAGTCTGTGTTAATCTGTCCCAATGTTTCGTATAATGATAGAAGTGTGAGGATGCTTCTAGTTGAAGTGTAGTATTCCAAAATCACTTATGATCAACTGTGTAGTATTCCAAAATCACTTATTTTCGTAGGCATGCAATTTCGTGGTTTCTTGTAAGATTCTGTCAAGTGAAATTTCGTGGGTTCGTAAATTTTCGTTTTTCGTGCTGTAATTAAGACTTATATTTTCGTGCTGAAATCAAGACTTATATTTTCGTGCTGTGTCGTACTGTAATTATAACTCCCATATTTTCGTACTGTAATAAAGGAACATTATTTTTCGTGCTCACTAGGATGTGGTGACATTATTGTGAAGAGTTCTTCTAGAATTTCTAGAAATGTTCATCCCATTTCTTGATTGTCTAGAATATGTGTGTTCAATGTGTTTAGATGTCAGACAATAGAGTAATCCTAGAACGTGTATTATATTCCTGGAGAATTGAGGAACCATGGCATTGATGTGTGGAATGGTATAAGAGTGGACACTGTCTAGTTTTCATTAACTGTGCAATGTAAAGGATTTTATAGTGATTGAATCTCTGGGATTTTATTGATACTTGGATGGTAATAATCCTTTATAGAATTGTATGATACTATTACAGGATTAGGATAGCATTAGATTAATTGGATGCCTCAGACCTTTTTCTTGGTATTGTGTGAGGCCGAATTTCGGCCTCAAATTCCATTCCCAATTGGTGAAAAAAAATCCCAATAAATTTTTTTTTTTTTTTTACTCCAGAGCGAAAAATGTTTATTACTAAATATAACACGGTAGACCAAAATTTAATATCTAATTTATTTTGGATTTAGCCTGTTGTAGCCTATTGGACGGTATATCTAGTTTGTTTGGTCACATTACGGTCTGTTCTATGCATTGACTGCTCCGGTTCAGTACGGAACTGTACGGCGTCTTACCATCCTCCAATAAAAATGGATATATATCCATGGTTTTAAGATATTTTAAAAGGAAAAAAATCCCAATTTTGTCATTTATCCGCTAATTTTTTTTCCCAATTTGTAAGAATCCGCGACACAAAATTCCCAAATTGGGCAGAGGCCTTTTTGGGAAAAAAGGTCTGTGCCTTATACCAAGTTTTATCAAAGCACTTACCACTTATGAAGGTCTAAATTCCAAGTCCCAGTATACTGCCTTCACAACTACAAATTTGGAACTGGTATTTTTTTTAGGAGTTGATAGGAGATGTTGACTTTTGTTTGACAATTTATCCTTTCGACAAAGAGTCCCTATGAGCAAAATATTATGTGTTACAATGTGCACTCTTCGAGTACGAGGGTCATTCAATATATTTGCAGACAATCGTTCTCATTTTATTATGTTCATATTTAAATAATAATTTCTCATATCATTATAAACATTTATCTATTACCTACCGTAGATACAAATTTTTCTTTGATTATGCAACACAGTAACATGTCATGAGCCATTGTACTACCATAGTAACGTGTTACCACCCCGACCAACGTAACATACCCTTTTCACTCGTTCAACTAGTTATAAATTCCGAATTATTTAGTTTACATTCCCATATGTTTGCGAGATTATTGCAAGATATTATCATAATATTTTGTGAAATTATTAAGTTGTTTGGACGTTTGAGTTTGAATTGAGAAGTATTTGATCGATGCCTATCACATTTTCAGTTACGTCAAAATACTGATGAATTTACGACAGGAAATTCATGTAACTATTAAATTGTGCACTTGTCTTGGAAATACACAACAAACACAAATAAGCTGCTAATGAGGGCAAACAGAAAGCCTGCAGTATTCAGTGTCCCTGTTTTAGTGACAAAATCAAACTTCTTAGGAGCAGCATGGTATTAAAATTGATACAGGGATCGAACGGAATTTAAAGACATAAGGACGTTTGAGGGAACGCCAGTCAAAATGTGCGATGCGTTTCAATTTATCATACAACCATTAAGTCTAGCTTATTTCTTAACTTTGAATACATAAAATGTTGTGGTATGTGCTATTGAATAAGATACAACTTAAATATTTGTGTTTAATTCGATATTAATGACATACTTCAATTTCGGGTTTACCATTTGAGAAATAACAAAACGCCAATAACGTTGCTGACGTCAGAATATATTTACGTTGTGTGGTGGTTGTGGTAAGGTAAGGTAAAGTTACTTTCTGTGTCAATGTTTTTTAAAATGACAAGTCCAGTCCACAAATTTATTGAATGACCCTCGTAATGCATTAAGGTCACTACAATTTTTTTATTCCTTAAAACTGGCTTGACAGTCCTGTTGGTAAATGGAGTTTGAATATGTTATGCCCGATATGTGGACTATGGTCAGTCCAGTTGTTTATTTTATAATATAGAATTTGGCAATCTCTCAATATGGTCAGTCATTAGTACGTTTTCCTCCATTTACTTATAGGTCTGCAACTAAAATAAGTTCCCTTAAAATATTCATGCTAATCGATGATCAGTAACTGTTCTACTTGGATAATCATTACATATTTTATATCTCCAAAAGGTGTTTCATTATATCAGCAGACTGATCTATGAACATTTACAGTAGCATTTACCCTGTAATTATAATAACAAACTGATTGATGATATTACAAAAATGTAACAAATTCATTGATGGAGTGGAATATAAGTATAATTATAAATTTGAGTTCAAGTTCTAAAATATCTAAAACAGCAACAAAATTCTGCTTCTACCTAATCTGCCATAACAAAATTGTGTCAGTATAGCTCGGAGAATTTGACATGATCCTGATCTTTCTGCAGGAATATATAACATACAGACTCTTGCATTGTATATATCAATTTCAGCGAGCAAATTGTGCAATATTGGTCCTGTAGATTTGTGTTTGTATTACACCTTGACCATCTTCATGATTCTTCCTGCTTATGAAAACATACAAAACATGGATTATAAATATAGACAATATATCAGCTGTAAAATATGCAAATATAAAGTTGAGAGTCATGTCAAATTCTTCAAGCTATACACAGTTGGAAGGAGTGTTAAAGTTTGATAGACTTAATGCTCTTAAATATCTGCGTTTCTCCCAGAATGTAATTGTAGAACATGTGAGACATGCATGCTGTAATAATACAACCATATATCTCCATAAATGGAAAGTCTCTGAACATAAATACTGTCTTCATGTTCACAATTGGATTAATTCAATTGAATTTCTCACGTCTGTAATTCCTATATTTCTATAAATGGTAAGACTCTGAAGATATGTACATGCATATGCCTTTGCAGCGTTCATTATTGGATTAATTCAATTGAATTTCTCGCAGTTCTATTTCCTGCTATGGTAACTATTTTCCCTTAGAGAATGTCTGATTTGGTTGCTTGATGTACAGATGAGTGCATACTGATGGCATTTTCTCGGCTTTATTGAAAGGTCAAAGATTCTATGAAGTCCTCTGGTGTTGGTTCTCTATAACCAAGTTTGGCAATTTTACTTTTCATGAGAAATTTTACTGTTGATTCGAACAGTCCTTTTCCAGCTGAATATTCAATGCTTATTATATGATTACACTAAGATACTTATTCAAAGATGATAAAAAAATGGTAGATTCCTGCTGTGCACTAAAAAAAATGTTGTTCCATAGACTGATAGGAGGTTTTATTGATCAACAAGAATTGAAAGATTTGACATGGTATTTTCCAACTTGGTATGCAGGTTGGTCCTGGCCATGGACCAGTTGATGACCCAGATTGGTGTTGATCCTTGAAGCAGTTAAATTGAACCCATTGAAGCAGTTTCTGAGAAGTATTAAAAACTTAGAACAAACTTAAAATGTAATTCTCAAACTATAGTTTTGCAGGTATTGATATTGGTACTGAACCAGTAGTCATCATTGAGTTTAGGTAGGTTTTAATTACACCAATGACAAAAAAACATTGGCATGATGTTTTGGCGTAGCAAGTTTACAAATTACCCTCTGTATAGCCACAGTCTCTCAACAACAACCAACATTATCGAGTTAGATAGGTTGCACTTTATGTTCAAAGAAATTGGTGTTAAAAGCCTGTAATGAATCACATCCTGGAATCTCACCCCATGGAATTTCAGCCTGATCTCACAGTGGTTTATTGTGCATGAAATCTGTGGAAGTTATCTTGTAGGAGTTATTTCTGGAAGAGTTCAAGCTGTCCCTACTGTGTACTCAGAGATTACGAACAGTGATTATCATCCAGTAGTTTTTCTAGAACATGATATATTTTATTGAATCTTAATGGAATTTGCTAATACATATTAAGCTCACCTGAGCATTACCGTGAGTTTCCCTGAAGGTGATCCTACTTTAGGCTGATTTTCTATTCTTTGAAACAAAAGGGTCCAGATTTCAACTCTGACTTGCTCTTTATGGTCAAAGGCATTTCACATGCCAATGATACCAATAAAAATGTAAGCTCAAAAAGAATGTTTTTGCAAGAATATGAGTAGGGTATTTATTGCTCATTGCCCATGGAGCAATCTCGGGTCTGTCAGTTTGCAACTGACAAATGTAAGACCAAGTTTGAAACTCAGACATGTATCTTTAAACCGAATCACTTGATCCATACACCTTTGAGATGAGCTTATAGAGCCACTTGCGACACATACAAAGAATAAAATTTAATGATCTCCTTTGAATTCATGTCTATAGTTAAGCCCATTTCTGTAATTGGATTGTCTCCCTTCTATATTTATTATAAGAACCTAAAGATGGACCGTTGATAGGGACATGAAATGGGTTAAAAAAAATGGACGAGTCGGTCAAAGCAATTTTGACCTGTTGTGCAGCTTGTATAAAATGTCTATGACAATTATGTTGGGGGAATTCCTTGAGTACATGTGCTTAACTAATATGCCTATATATTGGTCTAACATAAGTTTGATTCCTCAGGTGAGCTAAGTCTGTCCTTCTTGGTCATCTTATTTATATATGATCAGTTTATTTCTGATGTCAGACATATTGGCTTACATATAGTTTTCATGCAGCTGATCATACCAAGATTTTTCTATGGGAATTGATTTTCATGAACTGTATGTACCAGGTGTGGTCTTGTAAAAATGCTGATGCATTGTTTTTCTTTATTGGCTTTGACCTTTATTGCGCTGATATACATTAAATAAGAGCAATTTCTAAGAATGATAAATGCTAAATGTGCTAGAATTTGCACTTAAACAAAATGAAGATTCTCTTATTTATTGTAATAAATCTCATTGGGTGTAAGTGCACTGCACTAGAACCCTAACTCTGTATTGCATGCTTTTGGTGTAAGATTTGCTTTTGGGGTGGGGATGTCTGGGGCTTCAATTAGGAAGCATACCAATGGCTAGGTACACTATTATGGTTACTACATCAATTTATAGAGGCATGTACCATAGTTTTGCTCTCACTTCAGAGCCCTTGATATAATAGTATAAATATACCACAATGATTCAGCCTAAAATATATAGGTTTAATACCTATGTATACATATTGTCAGATTTTGATGAGTTATGATTGCTATAAAATGTTATAAAATAGAAAGGTATGGACAGTTGATATATCACAGATGTTTCCTGTGTTATAGTTAAGTGTATCAGATATTCTCTTCACTCTGATATACAATATTAATAATAAAATACTTAACCCATACTACCTGTACCACTTGAGATATATTCACGTTTTTCCTAGAATCATGTGTTTCTGTTTTATGCCATGATATATTCTATCCAAAAAAATGTATCAGAAATTCAGTCAAGAATTTTTAAAGTTTTTCTGAAATATGGATTATAGCATGAACATTGTTTATTAATAATGTCTCCCAGCCAAAGTCATAGGGTTTGTCATCATTTTCTTTTGCTAAAGGTGATAAAATACCCTTCCAGAAAAGTTATCTGAAATAAAAACGCATTTGTTAAAGTATTATTGATGTACCAATTTGTAATATTTATGGAAAGTTACTCTAGCATAAATGCATAGATATAACAGTACCCTGGGGATCAATACTTATGTTTTACATCATGTTTTGTTTCACATCATGTAGTTGCCACAGGTGGCAGTATCAGTGTTTTGTCCGCAAACGATTAAAAAAATAATTAAAAAAATTCCGTAATGAGCTAATATACTATCAATGATAGTGTACAGGGAGTTAGATAGACAATCGATATAACATACGGTCCATGTAATGTATTAGCTCAGTGACGGATTTGTTCTTTTTCTTTTCCAAACACTGATACTGCCACCTGTGGTAGTTGCACAATAATTTGTACCATATATTTTGTCATTTGGGTTAGCAAAAGAAAGTAAGTGTCCACACCAATTGTGTCCCACACATTTTCCAGGAATGTTTTAGCTATGATCTTGAAACTTTACTGAAATGTTTTTCAGCATTTGAAGATCGGCACCTGAGGTGTTATTTTTGCTAGAACATAGTTTCTCTGTGGAGGTTGCAGCATTTTGTTTGTCATTGTTTTTTGTATTCATTTGTCTGAGACTGTCATAAGTGTGAGACAATTTGGTTTTATCCTTGCAACATTTGGCAGTCTCCTTGAATATATAATTACCACATTTTTTGTGATATATTAAGGTTATTATATAAATAAATATTTTTTTGTATTTTGTGCTTTCAGGGGCCACTATAATTGGCTACAGGCAGACAAGAAAGTGTTGGAGCATGATTTACCTCGCAAACAGAGCACCAACTTAGTTATAGCATTCCTCGTTAGGTAACATATTTATATTATCAAATAATTAGTTCCGTACAGGTTTTCAGCCCAAGCGGGCTATAGGTTTGTCCTTCTCTGTCCGTCCGTCAATAAATCTGGATCCAGCAATTGCTCTTATAGTTTTCAAGTTTGATTCGGACAAAAATCGTGGTTGCCATAGCAACTGAAACATTGAAACTGGTAGGGGACTTCTGTATCCTAATTACCTGTTTATATTTGTTCAGGGCAGACTGTAACAAGTTCATAAAAATTGAAATACCCTTCCCCTTTTAACCCTTTACTATATTAACCCCAATCCGATACCCATAAGAGATGAGATAGGGAACAAATCCTATATTGAAGATTTTTGGAGCAATTGGAAAGAGTGATCTCCCTTGAATAGATTTTTGTGTTCAGTCTGTTTATTTAATTGTCTCCCCTTTATACTAATAACTGGAAATGACTCTCATTGAATAGGGGTATGACTGTATAGACATATCCATTGGACAAGGGTTTAAAGACAAAACTCAATGAAATTTGAGCAAATAATTTACAGTAACCTAACCTAGCAAGCTTTGTCAAATCACATTGTATTTTACTTGCAGATTTTATGTTGAGAATATTACCCAGCTTCGCGATACATCAACAGTGGAACTATTCTACCTCAATGCCAAACAATCAGTATTTAAGGTAAGTCCACTTCTAATTGTGGCCATCATCCATTGTTCTCATTGGCTGATCGGGCTGGGAAAAATTAAAATGGCCACTCATGCACTTACCACTGTCTCTGTCCATTCAAAGAAACAACCAAATAGACAGGTTAATAGTATTGTTAATAATATAATCCCGCCCCCTTTTCACATTCTGGTGATAAAGATTTGAGCTATATCCCAGTATTCCATCTTTAGGATTAACAAGTTCAATGTTTGGTTATAAAGATTTTAGTTATCATATTTCTTCAGCCTGAAAATTAATGATCTTAGTACAAATTATGGCAATTAGTAACCTAATTACATTTTGATTGCAATTAAAGTGAGAAATTATTGTCTGTCATCAACGATATCTTCCTGAAAGCCATGTGTATGTTTTCATTGCTGTCAAATTACACAACAATGATGAAAGGCACGAGATATCTGAGCGTTCTGAGATATGGAAGACTCAGAGATACGGTCTTCTGAGATACCCTATATACCCGGCTTCTGTGGCAACCACAGCTGTTTATCACTGACATTTTGTTTATCAGATCCCCATCATTTTATGGTGCACTCGTCTTCACAGATAGAATAGTTTAATGGTGATTAAATTTAACGATGTGAACATAAATCTTATATTTATCTGTGTTTGACAGAAATAGTTGCAATTTTCTTTGAAATATTGTTGGGTGTTCATAGAGTTAAATAAGGTTATCATCATTTCAAGAAGTTTGTGGCAGCATGTTGCAACTGTTTATGCTCCTGCATCATATAAATGTTGAAACTATTTTCAAAGTCCAATTACATGTTTAGGCTTTTCCTAAATGTGTTCCTTCAATTACATCTAAGTAACATTGGCATAGCCAATTATTAGAATATCCAACATTGCAACAAAACTAAGGCCTCTCTGATTGACTTAGCTAGTTGGTTGAGTGGAGATGTTTTCATGTAGCCAGTTAATTTTCAAAAGTAGGGTGGTTGATTTGATATCTCACTAAAGTAACAAAGAAGAAAATTGCAAAAAGTAATTGGCAAGCTTGTTCAAATAGCTAGTGAATTTTTTGGCCTTCTGTCTCTTTTCTACGCCCTGGCTAGTAATTATTTTTGTTCAAATGCAGTTAAGTAGGTTTTCTGTATATTGTTAAGAATGCATGTTGCATAAAATTATTCTTTTAAAGATTTTTGTAAAGTCAGCATAATTTAATGAATGATATAGTTATGTATGAATAGTCTGTATCATGTTATCAATTCTCAGACAACTGTCTATCGGAAGTTATTCATGCTATGTAACCCATATGTGCAGTCCCATCCTTGAGTCTGAGATTATGGAACTTTACACTCTTAAAATTATAAGTTGGCTTCCATTTCCTCTGCAGATTTTCAAAATTCTTGGGTTTAACCAATCTACTGAAAATAAATGCCACTTTTAGGCAACTGCTCTCCCAGACACAAATACATGTAACCAGTCTACTGTGAAATTATGCTAATTGAGGTCATGGCAATCAGGATTATTTGTCTGAGTAATTCCACCGATGATACATTGATACAACATTAATATGTGGTCTTATCTACACTTATAAAATATTGATGATTAGATATTAGCATAAAATAGAGATAATTAGAGTCTAGACTAAAATTGAAATGGTTAGAAAATCTAGCTGATCATTGCAGAAAAATTTAGCTGACCATAGCAATGGCAGTAGTTTGTCTAAGATTGATCTTTGTTTAGCATTTCAAGATGACCTTCAGAATATCCTTGTGGAGGGAATTAATCTAAAGGTTATAATTTATTTCAATATTTATCTTGATTAATTGCTGTCAAAACCTTAATTGCAACTTCATGTGACTAATTGGTAAATATGGCTTTAATTAAATTTTGAAATTGCCTGATTATGTCAGATCCGTGAAGCAATTTGTCTGAAAATGTAGCAAATCAATGAGACATTAAGAAGATGTTTGGGTAATCTTGACTGATGGAGACATTGCATGTGATGCCAGATACATCATTATGTTATCTAACTTCTGTCTTCTCCTGTAAACTTTGATTTCATCTAGACCTAAATCTAGACCTTACAGAAACTTGCAGTAAGTATGCCGTGTGAGGGAAGGTCTTGTTTTTTCAGCATTGCTGGTCTTTTTTCTTCGCCCTATATCAGCCCCCAGCTAGCCCCAGAAAGCTAGCATTGTAAGCATAATTATGACATTAACGCTGTCATGGTTGAGGGAGGCTACTTGCCTTGAGGCTGCCAGAGTCATTGAGGCTGCTGACGTATTGGGCTACTTGAATTAAAGCTGTCGGCATCAATGTGGCTGTATAGAAATGGCTGCCAACGGCAAAGCTAAACTTCCGTCGCCGCTTCCTGCGTATTTAAGGCTACTTGAGTCAAAGCTGCTCAGAGCATTAAGGTTACTTGTATCAAAAAAGGCTGTCAGTGTAATATTGTTTGTGTTAAAGCTAACACTCCAAGACTACTCCAAGACTAGAGCTATTAGTATCAATGTTACAGAAAGCATACAGGTTTCTAACTTCAATTGAAGCCAATTGCGAATTCCAAATTTAATTACCAAAATCACTTGAAACATCCAGCAATTAATACATTTTGACTGAGCAATGCAGAATTTACCAAGCTGTTCAGAAAATGTCTGAACAATTTAGAAACTTTCATGAGAATAATTAAATCACAAGACTGAGGAGTAATTAATGAGTAATTAACGGATATCTGATGTCAAACGATTTATGTTCCAACATCTAAATGATGCAGGGAGCAGTTGATGCAATGCCAATGGTTACTGTGTACTTGCTGTGCACTATAGTAATGTAATGTTGTTAATATTTGTTGTGGATTAATTGTCTTAAATTACATGAAAACCAATAAGATTTCAAAATTAAATACCCTTAAATATTTTATTTCAAAAATATGTAACAAGAGATTTTTTTTCAAAATTTTAAATCCACTAATTTAAGAAACCATCAAAGTTCCGTTTTGCCTTAATCTGCGAAATTTAATACCCATGAAAATTGATTATTTAACAGTTTGTTTGAACAAGCAGTGCAGTGCAGCTGACTGCAGCAATATTAATGGCTGATTTGTTTGTGGAATGTGGGAAAAATCAATTAACAATAACCAAGTTCTAATTTGTAATTATCTGAAGCTTGGAGACTTGTGTAAATACAGCAACAATGGACTCTGGGATTAGGATTTCTGGAGGTTCCATATCAGTTGCAACAGTTGTTGATCATTGCAGTTTTAATTAAACTAATTTACTATCAGGGCTTATGTCATGGGACAACTTATGATCAATACATATCAATCAATTTAAATCTTATTCTGAGTTAAAAAAACATAAGCATTGAAAAGTAGTCCAGGCTGAGTCATGTTAATGCATCAAAGGCTGCTTAAAGTGTGAAAGTGTGAAACACATATACCAAGGTCTTAAAAAAGGTACTGGCATGTCTCCCTTTCTTGATGCTCAGATAAATCCATGTAAACTGTAGCTCAGTGTAGACACAAAATGCCTTTGCTTGGTTAAATTATGGTACTTTGAACAAAAATCTATCAATATTTTACACAACTTTGAACAAAAATCTATCAATAACACAACTTTGAACAAAAATCTATCAATAACACAACTTTCAACAAAAATCTATCAATACTTTACACAACTTTGAACAAAAATCTATCAATATTTTACACAACTTTCAACAAAAATCTATCAATAACACAACTTTGAACAAAAATCTATCCATAACACAACTTTCAACAAAAATCTATCAATACTTTACACAACTTTGAACAAAAATCTATCAATATTTTACACAACTTTCAACAAAAATCTATCAATAACACAACTTTGAACAAAAATCTATCCATAACACAACTTTCAACAAAAATCTATCAATATTTTACACAACTTTGAACAAAAATCTATCAATATTTTACACAACTTTAACAAAAATCTATCAATATTTTACACAACTTTGAACAAAAATCTATCAATAACACAACTTTGAACAAAAATTATTAAAATGTGTTGCTATGGAGTAGAGGGTTAATATCTTTGCGTGAGAACATAAGTTGATATCTTCTCTAATACCATCATGTACTGGTTGTCTTTGTGTGTCTCTACTAATGCTGGTTGACTTCTGTAATTAGTTCAAGTCACAATTTGCTTCTATTGTTTGGTTAGGATATTAGCATTGTTTATGTTGCTAATGCGATTTGTTAACTTTGACCCTGTTGTTGTCAATATAACCTCAGAGAAATTACTCCAAGATGTGGTGTTGGATGCAAGGCAGCTCCTGTGTTTTGGTTAGTTGTATCATATGGTGATTGTATGTTATGGTTAAATGTATCACATCAGCTGTAGTAACTTGCTCTTGTTATTTTTATCCAAATTAGATCATAGTTTACTCCTGTATTTACTAAGCAGTATGGATATTGTACATGTACATGTGTCGAGCATTTTTGCAGTGCAATAACATCGCTATTTTCAAAAAAGATAAAATAAAAAATGTATCTCTGAAATGTCACAAATATTTTGGGTTCTTAACATTCCCTCCCTCAAAAACTATAGGTATATTCACTAGTAATTGAAATTGTAAAAATGTTCTTTTCCATAAAATTAGCAAAGTTTTGTTTTCAGTAAATTAACGAAATTGGCAACCCATTATACTCAAGATACTTATGCCTGGGAAAATTGTTCAGCCAACTTGTTTGTATTTTGGTCTCAATAAAATCTACTAAAAGGTGAAAATTGGCATTCACAAATAAAACTTGTTATACCATATGCTTAGAAACTGGTTTAATCAATTTGTTTCATGTAATTATTTGTATTTTGGTCTCACCAATGTTGCCAAATGAATGGAAGCAGTTGGTAGCTTTTGCTTGAAATTGTTGTTTTGAAGTGCCTGCAGTACATTTACTGCAAAATGGATCAATTGACTCATCCTTGAAGCTTACAGTATATGTTTAAAGATTTTGAAGGGATGTATCGATGAACAGTTTTGCTTATATGTGCAGACCAACAGACAGTGAATGCAGTCTATATGTTCCCAAGGCTCTCGTTTGGCTATTTCTGTAGTCATTTATATGGGTTTTATTCATCTAATGGGATTGTATCTTTCTCCCCTGTTTCCTAATAAATTTTGTGTTGGAACCAAAAACAATTGTGCTATTACATATTATATTTTATGTTTTCAAATATAGTACATAGATCGATCAAGTTTTGTTAATTCATATAATACAAGCATAATTGTCGCCCCAAAAATATTGAAAATATAATTTTTTGCAGTAGGTCACAACTTCAACCTCCTGCACTTGAAGTGCACGCTCTACAACTAGGCTATCAAGATGATCGAAATGTTGTTTGTCAAGAAAAACGGCTACCTTATTTTTCAGAGGGGGCATATAGATTTACTTGACTTAGCTCCCATGTACTGATCAATAAGTTAAGTATTGCCATAATACCTCTGAGTACAGGAAGGTTGCATAGGCTAGATGTAATCTTGTTAAATTTGATTGTCAGTTTGTGAAATATAGCACCAATGTTTATACTGCTGGGTTGAGATAGCAGGAATGCAAGGGTATGATTTATTTCCTTGTTATCTATTTTCTACAAAAATCGATGAATGGTGCGGAAATTTTCCAAAAATTATATTTTTAAAAAAATGCTTATTATCATCCTTGTATGCTGCTCTTGGAAGAAATGGGTGGATGAACATTGGTTTAAACATGTCACTCTCATTCAGTCATTATATACTAGCTGTCTGTGGGTTAAACCGTATCACAATGATAATTAGAGAGAATGCGTGAGTCTACAGTCATCAAACTTGGTACAGTGTTGATGTTGCCAGCTGTTGATGCACAGTATGTCATCTTAATTCTGCAGTATGTCATTCATGGTAATTTGAAGAGTTATAAGGCTTAAATTTGCTCCATTTGGAGAGTGAAGACTAACAGTATCTTCATTTGAAGAATCTAAGGCTTAGAATGAATGTCCTCTTGAAATGTTCTTCAATTTGAAGAGTAGGCTTAAATCTTGTTCATTTTGGAGACTTACAAGGGGTGATCAATATATTCGAGGACTTTCCTTCTCAATTTTGAAATAATGAAACTAGAGTAATGAAATTACACGCTGATGTAGATCAACCAATTATCTCGCGATTTGTCTAATTTCCCTTATCATAACGTCACTATTTACTTGATGACGTCACTTTTTGTAACCATGGAGAAGCACGCACCGTCAAGCATCTCGGGCGTAACATTATTTCTAAGAAACGACACGCTATGAAAATTAACGCGACACTTGTAAATTCCTCGCGATACCTCCAAAATGACTTGACTAAATTGTGCATGGATTCTGTGCGCTCCCAATTAGCCATTTTCATATGATTCCGTTGTTTATGTGATTGTATGGTCTCTGCCAAACAGTTGAGTCGATAAAATTAGGATAAACAGCAAAAATAATACCGCGTTAGAGACACTTTCCGTTAAATTCTGCGAAATAAGACACACAGATCTCAATCAAATGTAACTGGCAAAAACGAAGACGAGTATAGGCTACAACACATAAAATTGTTGACTCCGAATCAAAAGGGTTATTTCGATATTGCGTCCTAACCCGATAGTTCCTGTTTCAGTCTTAATTGAAATAATATCATTTTGTAAAGCCAACCGCCCTTTTTCGAGTTTTGTTTCCAATAACGCATCGATACTCTTTTTATTCCACCTCAAATTTCAGAATCGGCTATTAACTATTTATTTCAGTAGTAAAATACAACCAGTCTCCTGCATGGAATCGGGTATCAGTCCAGAAAGGAGCTATATGCTGCTCCAACAGTGACGCTTGGAATGACGTCGCGTGACGTCCAACGTCCAATATTTTCCATTTTGAAGAGTTATCAACTAAAAAAAACTCCTCCAATTTGAAGAGTGAAGCTGAAATCTACTCAATTTTGAAGAGTTATCTCTGAAAGATGTTTTTTGTTGTGTGTAATTGGTATGATATAATATAGAAGACTCACCTGGCGGCTCAGGTAATTGTCTGTCAAAATATATTATCTCTCATCCACATTATTGGATCTATTGTTTACTGAGATGCAGTTACTTTCATTTTTCTAGGCTCCGATTCCATGGAGAATTTTTTGGCGGAGAAAATTGCTGTGAACTTTGCTGCGTGTATTAAGTTAGGCTTGCTGTTGTAATTGGCAGGAAATTATTGGATTATTTCAGTGGTTCAAAGTGTTGATGATTTGATTTATGTATATGTTGCTGCAATGTATTATATATTTCAAGCAATAATATGGAATAATCAACTCGGTATCTGATCCAGTGCTTGTGAAGTATGAATGCTTATCTGTGGGAATTTTATTGGTGATTTTATTTAGGAATTCCTGTTATCTATGTAAGTTATGGCTTTATTTGTTACAAGCTGTTGTATTAATGCTCTGTTTTTCCAGGGGGTTCTTTTTATGCTCACGATGCTTATGTTTTATTTCTTGTTATTATCTTCACATATATGATGAGTTGATATTGGGTCTCGTCCTTACAATGGTCTTGGGATGCTATATGGCTGTATAGGTCGAGCCCTCTGCTACAGCACATCTGATACAGTGGCTTTGTGGAGACTAAGTTGAAGTTCATTAAAAGATTTTTTATGAAAAGTTAAAATAGTTCAACATTTAGTAATGATGGACTGTACGAAATAATTTGAATTTGTGCATGTATTATACTTCTGTTATTATGGTATAGTAGGGCCAGTGCAAAGGCTAATATGGTAGGTATTGTCTGGCATGGTGGCTCAGTGGTATGGTGTTTGCCTTGGTTACTGGAAGGTTGTGATTGTGAACCCTGCATATGGGCTGCTTATACAGTCTGGCAAGGACTGGCTCTGTTGTTTGTCTTTGGTGTCAGAAGTTGCAGGTTTGAACCCCGGACAGGTGGGATGCAGTCTGGTACTGCTACTCTGCTGTTTGCCCTAGGTTATGGAAGGTTGCTGACATTGCAGATTTGACCTGCAACTTGCTGAGTTAAATGCAGCCTGCATGGAAGTTTGCAGCTCTTAGCAGTGCTACTCACGGTGCCCTGAAGCAGTCTGGCAGGGTCAGGCTCCACAGAGACTTAAAAGTCTGCATGGGAGGTCTATTACATAGAATAACTTGACATATACAGGATATATCAGATAGAATAATACACCCAGGAGATAGTGTTACACAATAATCGAACATTATACAGTTAAAATTCTCAGCTGCCAAAATCTGCATGATAAATGATGACAGTTTCCCTCTGATGAGCTTAAATGGACCCAAGCATTCTTAAAGCATGTATGAAAATGTATTTTCACAATTATTATGGTTTAATTTCTAATTTGGTGATTTAATACCAAATTGTATTGATATTACCATTGATCTAGATAATTTAAAGTGGCAGCAAAAACATTATCAAACATGTATTGTTAGTTTGTTAATTAGGCAAAAGATCTTTCAGGTTTAGGGCAAAAAAAATAAATATTCTGGCAGTCAGGGAATGAAAATCTAATAAGAGGGCCCTAGGTTGCTCCCCTGCCATTATGTGAGTGACCTTAATATTTGATGATATTCGTCCTTCTATATTTCTGGACTAGAAGAGATCTTTGTTATTTTTTCTCCCCTCGTTCTTGGTCCTGAGACAACAAAATTTTCGAAAAATATCCTATAAACATAATAAAAAAACCTTTGGGCTTTGTGTGCACATAATAACTTCTGATTCTCTTTCTGTCTCAGTAGTTCTGTTTCATGGTTCCTCTTAACACCTTTGATTTTAGATTTCTGTCTGGTAGTATTCAAGTTAGATAGTAAATTTCAATTGTAAAAGATCTGCAAAATTCCCCAAGGGGGCTGTATAAAAATTACACTAATTCAAGTTGACTTACTAATGGCGGAGAAATGTAGCTTCGCAGACTTAAGAATTTTACATGGAAAATTTAATATTATTCAAACATTGATAGAAAATGAACGTTGCATTGTTTCTTTTTGAAAAAAAAATAGATTGTAAAGGTGGCCCCCCTGCTCAAAATAGATTAAGGGGTTTGCCTTGTTACTGTCTGTGTTAATATTATGCTTTTGCCAAACCTTCACTAATGAACTAAAAAAAGTGAACCATGACTAAATCTATTGAATTTCATGATGCAGTTCCCTGGATGTCAGAGGTTGTTGGCCATTTAGACCTAAAAACCAAATGGCTTGTTTACACGATATCACTGTCTCAGTCCAATGCTGAAAAGTGAGTATCTATAATTTTATAGTGTCCATTGAGTACTAAGTAATATAATGTAATATTGTATATTTTCAGGGCCAGATAGAATGTGATAGTGAAACGGTGTTTGAACTAGCGGCTCATGTTTTACAAGCATCTCTCGGAGATTATGTGGAGTAAGTATATATTCATTTATCCACATGTGGAGTAGGTCCAAATCCACATGTGGAGTAAGTTTATATGATTGAGGAAGCTACCATGTAGTCAAGTTGTGACCTTAAGATTTCTTCTTCACTAACAGAATTACGGGTACCATGAAATCCATTTATTGTAAGTTCCGTCAATTTTACTTAAATCGCAAGCTTGCGGCATCTCTGTGTTTGTGTCACGTTAAACCTGTTTTGTCTAGCTGTCATATAAATGTACATCACTTTCTTATATCTGAAATGGCATATTAATGTTCCAGAAAATTAAATTTGAATCTGTATAGTAGATAGGTTTAGTATGCTTGCAGTGGAGCTTAATATGTTGTGCCTGTCATATAATCCCTCGGGTGAAATGAAAATCTTAGGTTTTCCTACATTTATTTGAAAATTCGTGAAATCTGCTGATGGCGCTGGCATTTTTTAATAAGACTTCAGATTTATATATATAGTTCTAGGAAATTGCCTGCCTATAGGGAATGTATAGTACATTACGTCTGTTTCACTTACCCTTTTCCCTAGGCACCATGTTTCTTTTTAAAAAAAAATTGCCTTAGCTAAATCTGAGCTCAAATACAAGTTTTATTAAGTCATTTGGCAAAAATATCGTTGAGATTTGTGTCAGATCTCAAAATTGGTAATCACTGTCGAAACTGTAGGTCAGCACTGCCTTGAGATTAACTTCGCATTTTGTTTTGAGATTTCTATTTGAGATTTTCATTGCCTGATATTCTTTGCAGTATTTAACAAAAGGGGACAAAGGTTCCAAGATCAAGTAATAAATTTCCTGAACCATCTAGCTGCGACCCTTGCCTCGTGGTTTAGTGGCTATTATTTTGTAACCAGCATTTTATGGTCAATTCCTAGTCATGGCAGTCCATGCTCAAGCAATAAAATTTCACAACAATGTTGATTTTCATCCACATGTGGAGAAGTTCCTTGTTAATTGTGGAAGAGTAAGTAATTACTGTTAAGGATACAGTCTAGTTAATCTGATAGGTGAATCAACTGCCTTTATATTAATTATACCAATTGTTGTGAAATCGTTTTTTCTGCCCGAATAAACTTACAAACAAAATTAACTGTCCAATAACTCCTTGAAATGAACTTCTAAGTCAAGATCTAGGTCAAGCCTCAACTCATGTGAAGGACATAACAAATTAATTAAAAGTCTAATCCAATCACTGGCAGTGTAATGTTACAGCGAATGATGGGTTGAAAAACTTTTTGTTTTATCAGAAATTTTGTGCAAGAATCTTTTGCCTTCTATCATTTTCTCAGTACATTGTTGGAAAGAGTATAATGCAGTCTCAATTTCTGTCTCATCATGAAATTTTAAGCAACTTGTATGTTTTTGCGTTAGACGGTTTTATCTTAATAGAATCACCTTATGTGTCTCTCAGCCTAATATGTCTTGATCAGTAATGGAATTGCAGAAAGTTTGAGAGAGAGAGAAACTGTGGTTATCAGACAACTGTTGACTGACATTGTTTGACTTACTTGACAATGTACAAGCTTATTTAGCCTCAGATGTCAATTAAAACTGCCACCCCATTCCCGGAATAAAAATAAAATCTTTGTTCCCTGTGTTAAACAGTTCCAGGGTTGCATATCTTGGTCAAACCATTTATGTCCATTAAGATCACCTATAATTGCATCAGCAAAAAGTGCTACCTTTGTTGATAGGTGGTCATTCTTAACAGGTGCTCATTCCTTATAACAGGTTAAATTATTAATGCAAATTGGTCTGATGGAAGATGAAATAGATGGTCTTTGTAGATAGGTTAAATGTGATGGTAAGTTGAAATAGATGGTCTTTGTAGATAGGTTAAATGTGATGGTAAGTTGTCTTTATGTTCAAGTGGTCTTTAACACAGGCTTGACTGTATGTACATGTGATAGAGGCAGATAGATTGGTTTACATCCAGACTGCAGATCTACATAATGGAAAGTACTTAAATTAATTTCTAATGGGTGGAGTAATGCATGATTTATCTTACCTGCATATATCACCGTTTTGTTGCTTCACTTTAATCTACTTCCTGTTGAAAGATAAACAAATTGAAAGTTTATTGCCGGCAGCACATGAACCATGCATGTCTTGTGTTTCTATGGAACTACTAACTGTACCAGACCTGTTTTATTCCTGGTTCTTGGTCCTGATTTTAAAGTTTTGATTATAAAAGAATTCCTGAGGTTCTCAATTCTGCATATTACAAAATACTCCCCCCCCCCCCCAAATTATGTGGTTTGTAGCACATACTGGGTATTTGGACCTGATTTGGATTGATTATGGAAAGATTTTTGTATTTCATATTAAGACTAGGGGTTAATTGATACTTAGGGAATTAAGGTCTGTCTGTTTGTCTGGATATTAAGCTGACTGGGCCCCTTACTTGATGAGTTAAAGCAAATGCACTGTTAGCATGGTTTTCAGTAATAGTCACCACAATTTACGTGTTGAAATATTGAATTTTATCGTACACAAATAAAGAAATATCAAGTATAATCGTAAATCAAATTGTAAGTAGATATATCAAAATGTATATGTATTACTGGTTGTTGACAGGACTATGATAATTAATCAATTATCTAACATACAAAGATTCACATATACACAACTTATTATCTTCAATTTGTGTATTAATTATCAATATAGTGTGAAGTAGAGTACCTATAATTGCTATTGTACAACGTCTATGTATTTAACTGCTATAATATTGGTATTGTATTATAACTTTGTAAAAAGGTTTTCAACGTGATTTTAAAAACATTTAAATTTAAAATCTTTTGACTGCAATATGTGGTTTTAAACTAAGGCATTGTTACAAAATATTGAACATTGATTTGGATAACTTCAGGAATTTAGGACCGTAAGTTGTTTGGTAATTTATTTTAGGATTTTTAATTTTCATGTTGGAGTCTGGAAAACTGACAGTTCCCGAAATTTGCTAGGGCATAAATTTATTAATTAAGTTTTATTTCATAATTTCAGAATTGTAAAAAATCTGATTTCGACATTCAAGGTGTTATATTTATTGTGTATACTCTGAAATATATAGCCCTGAATTTATTAGAGTTATATCTACTTTGTGGCTGGCCTATAATAAGGATTTCATTGTTTTAGAGAAATGCTGAAGTACGATCTTCCTTGTTATATGAATTTATCATGAACTTGTGAAGTGACAATCAACATGTTTAACATTTAAGTTTCTTGCTGGAATTTTTACGGCCTTTCATTGACAAGTAGGCTTCAAGTAGGTATAATTTTTGTACATGACAATATAAAATGTTCAAAGTATTTGTTTATATCTTAAGTGTAGAGATACCATGTATGTATGATGTATATGCTGTGCTGTTGTATATTTATGTATTAAAGCAAGTTTGTCGTGGATCGCCCCTCGACTGGTTTCGGGGGGGGGGGGAATTTTCTTTGAGGGTTCAGAGTAATGGTGAGAGGTGGTGGTAAAAGAGTGCCGTTTCTGGAACTGAAAGCCTTATAGGGTTTTAATCCTGCATTGGGCTTGGATTCGAATCTTGACCTTATTTTTCCCTGAAATAGGGGTGTAAAAATCACAACATAAATCGAGCGTCATGCATTTGGGAGGAATGTGAGATCAATTTTAAAGTACTGTAAACCTAGAAATTATTTCGCGCGATTTAAGTTCGCGGTGTTCGCAGTTAGTAAAAATCCGCGAAAGTAAATAGCTGCAAACATGTCCAGGACAAGAAAAACGCGAAAGTTTCTCGTTTTTGAAGGAAATTGATTATTTTGGTGCGACGTTTATAAGACTGTATTATAAGTGCTATTTTGTCAAAATATGGAATGTTAAGTGTATGTACTTTTTCCGAATAAAGCCTTTTATGATCACGGTACAATAATGAAAACATTCTTGAAAACGTGATTAACAATACAATCAATATATGAACATGCATGTATATAGCGCTGTTTATTACCGGGTATGTCATTATACAAAATGACTGACAGTGTGAATACAACTGTGAAAACATTACCAGCGTAGTTTTCAATTTGTGTAAACAAATACAATAGGTAACTATCTACATCTTAAAGAGTTTGAGAGGGTTTAACGAAGGCGAGAAGTATAATTAAGAAGCAATTATATACGAACCGAGCAATGTATGTGACAGGTTATAATATCAATAATTTTGTCACTATGCGATTTAGTGTTCGCGGAGTTCGCGGGAGACTAAAAAACGCGAAAGTTTGTAGCCGCGAATATGCCGACAATCGGCAAAACGCGAAAATTTGTAGGTTTACAGTATTTGGTTTGTGCTGGCCCACAAGGGAATCCAAGACCTTTGACACTTAAAATCTCAGAATTTATGCAGAAGAGGCTTAATGATTTCTTATACCTTCATGGAAATGGAAGCCATCAGGAATGAGGTGTCCAGATTGATCAATCTAAACTGTAGAACTGTTATCAAACTTGAGATAATCAATTCGAAACTCATAACAATAAAGTTTCTTATGCACTTATGAAAGGTGAGCTTTAAGTACAATTTATGAAAGTTGAGCTTTTAAGATGTACATTTTACTTATGATTTAATATCGCTTTTACTTATGATTGTTACGAAATGTTCCTGGTTATAAAGAATTTGTAAGTGATATTGCCAATGGGTTAGACGATAAGTTGACTGTACTTAATGGAAGTCTTCAAGTCTGGCTGTATCAACCCACATAGGATTGTGAAAAAAGTTTTTTTTTTTTGGGAGCAATTAAGATTTGTCACATGAATGGCATTCCAGGATTTTTTAGGCCAACAATTAAACTCTTGAGATGCTGGGGGGACATAAAAGTTGAAGTAGTGTGAGTGTGTACCAATCAATATGCATGAAAAGTTTGGAAATTCCTTGCTGCAGCGGAAAAAAACTGTTGTTGGGAGCCGATTCATGATCAATGCCTTTAGACGTACTGTGACTACTGAGTGAGCTGGTACTCAAGTGAATGACATATTGTTGTTTTGGTACAGAGGGTAATCTATTTACTGCTTGTTAGACAATTGTCACTGTGCCATTTCTGGATATGTTTTTAAAGGATAAAGGCCTTTTTGTTGGAATAGTGTTTGAATTGTGTCAGAACTGTGTCGGGATATTTAGGAATTTAGTGTCAGGATGGGACTTGTGTCATCGGAGTGAATTCACATGTAGTTGGATTACCAAATTTTAAATTCCAGTGTTTGTGTTATTTTTAATATATAATTTTTTCGTTACATCAAGTTATAGATTTTACCATAAAAGTGTAATTCTGTTTTATGGTTTATGCTCATGACTGTGTGGATATTATATTAACCATAGTGACACTGTTGTGAAAATTTCTTAAGTGAATGCATGGTGAGAAATGAATATAAATTTTGTGTTAAATATACATTGGCATAATTTTATTGGCAACCCTAGTTCCAAAAGTTGAGTAAATGTGTTTCTGTGTTTTAACTGATTGTACAATAGTTCAGGTAAGGAACCAGTGATGATTGATTGATTGATTGTTTTATTGATGGTTTGATTTTTTTATATTTGTTCTGCAAGACACAAGAGAGACCAGTTTCTCTCCCCCCCCTATTTTTACTTTCAATTCCCTTTAATGAAGATGCTTGGTATATTAAATGATCTTGGACCAAGGTCTCTTTATGTCCACAGGGGGTATATGCTTATCAGCATAAATTATTGTTTGTGCCTCGCAGTCCTATATTGTAGGTTACTACACCAATATGTAAAATCTAACCATCCTTTGAAACATTTATGAATATAATGCTGACAGATATGTTATAGTTCTGTGTTATAATGCTGGTAACCTTTGGAATTATCCTTGTCTAGATTCATATCCCTGATATATGCCTTCATTAGCATCTTAAATAGTCTCTGTGCACTTATGTAATATGTTTTATCTGAATGAGATATGAAATATTACCATATTTGGTAAAACATTAATGCCCAGGTCATTATGATGTGTGGGCATATTGATTTGCACAAGTCTGTTGGTCAGTTCCATTAGATGTCAAGGTTTGTTCATTAGGGGACATGTGTATCAAAGGTCAAGATTGCAACTTTGTGGACAATCTTGTTTGTCAAAGGTCAAAGTGACTTATCTAACGAAAAGTCAAGGTTACTGCTTAGAGGATGTGCGTCAAAGGTCAAGGTTGCTACATTAGGGACATTTGTGTGAAAGGTGAATTTAGGTTGCTACATCAGGGGCATGTGTCTCAATTAAAGTTCAATGTTGCTACCCGTGTGTCAAAGGATAAGGTTGCTATATTGGGGAACATGTGTTTAGAAGGTCAAGTTTGCTGCTTACTGGACATGTGTATCAAATGTCAAGGTTGCTACATTAGGGAACCTGTGTGTTGAAGGTCTAGGTTGCTTCTTTGGGGACATGTGTGTCAAATGTCGACGTTGCTTCTTTGGTGATGTGTGTGTCAAAGTTCAAGGTTGCTACTTTGGGGACATGTGTGTCAAAGGTCAAGGTTGCTTCTTTGGGGACATGTGTGTCAAAGGTCAAGGTTGCTATTTTGTGAAATGTGTCTCAAAGGTCAAGGTTGCTACATTAAGGGACATGTGTGTCAAAGGTCAAGGTTGCTACAGTAGTGGACATGTGCCTCAAAGGTCAAGGTTGCAACTTATGGAACATGTATGTCAAAGGTCAAGTGTGTCATTTTGAGGTCAAGGTTGCTTCACTTGGGATAATATGTATCTAAGGACAAGGTTGCTGCTTACTTGGGATAATATGTATCTAAGGTCAAGATTGCTGCTTACTTGGGATAATATGTATCTAAGGTCAAGGTTGCTGCTTACTTAGCATAATATGTATCTTAGGTCAAGGTTAGTGCTTACGGTACATGTGTGTCACCAGTCAAGGTTGCTACACTAGGGGTCATGGGAACACATGTTTGTGGAAAATCCAGGCTTCTACATTAGGGTATAATGTCAAGGCGGTGAAAGAAAAATGCTGTAAAGAAAAATTGAAAGAATTAAATTGAAGGAATCGTAGCATGTATGTTTACATCAGCTTGATTGATAGAACAAGTACTGTCACATGACCAAAGTTCTAAATCTCTCTTCTGTCATGTAGTAATATCAGGATATCTTTTATACATCCAATAAATTCTCTCATCAAGCCTCTAGGGTGGCTTAGATAATGTAAGATATTGTGAAATTTATTGCTGTAGTGTGATCATCTCATTTCTATCCTAAGTTCACATTCAATGTTGTTTTATTGACTTCTACATAAAAAGTTGTGTAGTTGTGCACTGATATTTTTTTAAAAGGAGTTAGAAATTTTGTTGTAAGTGGTTACATGTATTATAGTTATTTTATTTCCCATTGGTTTGGAATTTGTGATAATTATCAAATATATCTCCAAGACTATTTGATGCTTGTACAGTCAAATGGCAAAAGTAGAATTTGTTGACAGAATGATGGTAATATGTTTATTTTCTCTATTTGCAGTGATGCCACTACGAAAGCTGATCTGAAGAAACTCTCCTTAATAACTACAAGTGCTCTTAAAGAACATCCATCCATTCAATTCTGGTAAGAAGAATTGTCAGCACTTTAATTGTCTCTTCTATACCCTTTCTCACCATGGGTCAGCAAGGAACCAGCAACTTCTCCACACGTGGAGGAAAATACACATTGTTTTCAAATTTTCTGGGAAGAGTATAATGACCTGCTAGGTCTACTAGGAATGGATGTGTCAGGGTTTAATTGCTTGTGTTGTCCTGACATTCCAGACTCTTCACTCTCTGCCTATTATAGGTCAATATATCATTGCTGGAATACTTGACATTCCAGAATAAATACATACATAGACTGACCACACTCTATCACATCCTTCTACTCACATTGCTCATATATATAATGTCTGTAACGGTTGGGATAAATTGTTGGCATTGTGTTTGTTTTGTTGGGTCATAAATTTGTGGTGTGAAGTTGGTAGTGCATGGTTATTCAATTTGTCAGTGCAGTGGTCATTCAGTTTTGTCTCTGTCTTGTTGGCCTCCCTACCTAATTGGCCTCCCTGTCTAATTGGCCAATGACCTCGGGCTACTGGGGGTTGTGATTTGATTTTAACATTGTGTCTGATGATTCAACAAATCTGTAAAAATACAGTCAACATTTCTACACCCTTATAGATTCAACCTACAAAATATTCTGAAGGAAAAGTTGAGTCAAAGTCAAACAAACTGTATTCAACCTTAGTACATTTAGTCAAGTAGCATCTTACTCAAGAATCGGGCAAATCTTACACATGTTTTTGTACATGCATAATTCTGGCTCCTGAAACATGTTGGATGAACAATATACAGGAAGATTTACTAGTGGTACATGTGTGTTTATACAATTAAACATGATAATTATTGTCTGTATGTATCTCTGATCTAACACAAAGTCGAGAGTCAGAGTGCTGGAGAGTCATACTGTTGACAGGGGTGTAGCCTGAGTCTTGAATTGATGTTCGGCACTGTGACAAGTCTGCTTAAAGTGTTGGTGGTTTTGGTTGGAGGTCCTCATGATTATTATGAAAATTTTGGACTTTAATGCCATTTTGGTCATGGTTATATTTTTACTTTTCACATTAAAAAGTTCAATGCATGTGCGTATGTCCCTATCCCTGGCTATGCCTCAGGTTGGCATGTAGTTTTTCTTCTTGTTCACTTGACAGCAGCTGTACTCACTTGAGCCTGTAAATTAAAGAATAAGATTATGGAGGGAGCATCTTTATGGGGGAGGAGAGGGGTGATTATCTACGTTGGGGCTCTTATACCACAGATAATCTGTACATGGTACTTACATAGATGGATAGATTGATAGATAGGTATCATACATTACTACTGTCAGGAGGAATGGTCTGCAGGGGGATACATAATGGTTTATGGGAGTTTGGTATATGAATTCTTAGTGTTAAATACACTACATGCTATGACAATCATAACAAATATTTAATTCATGATAGATGTGCATTCAGTTTTCAATCTGATGCTTGTTCATGACAACATCACTCATTGGAAAAACTTTGAGTGGTGCCCCAAGTTTGTCTGCCTACTACAACTTTTGGAGTGGAGTCATGGAGTGGTCTCATGGAGTGGTCTCATGGAGTGGAGTCGTGGAGTGGAATATCCTTGTTTATCTGGCTAAAGTTTATATCATGTTAATAAAGTCTCCATGTGTTGGTCCCCTGTTTTATCAGCATACCACAAATCATAGAGTGGAGAAGTGGAGTGATGGAGTAGAGTTGTGGAGTAGTGGAGTGATGGAATGGAGAAGTGGAGTGATGGAGTGGAGTTGTGGAGTAGTGGAGTGGAATATCCTAGTTTGTCTGACTAAAGTTTGTCCCATATTATTACCATCTCTAAATCAGCCGTAGTTTGCAGTTTGGTAATTACTTCCTGTTCATAATGAGCATGTGTTATCTAACTGAGAAATTTACCAGGATAAATAAATCAAGATTTTCTAGAAGTCTATTTCAAGAGTGAAAAATTGGCAGTGCTTACTTTAATTGTTTGACCAATATGGTAAGTTATTGGTAACTTACAATTTCTCTCATGGTAACCTACACTTTCTCTAATATAATTGTCTCCTGATGACTCCATGTAGTGAATGGTTTCAGGAAATCTTTGGGGATTGTTAATTACGTCTGCCTTCTGTAATTGCCACTGCAATTTGAGCACAGACCGAAAATATCTGTTTCTCTAGTCTGGTGTGTGTGTGCTGAAGTTTTTGTTTTGTGAAAATTGTTTCCATTAATGCGCTTGCAGCTTTTATTTTCTGCTTAGAAAGAAATGCATCAAGTTCAGTGTCACATTGTGTCCTTGATGCTCAATTTTTCCTTCCTATTTTGTAGAAAAGTTTTTGTATAGTGGTAGAGTATCTGTTTTAAATTCGGGGAGTCTCAGGTTTTATTCCAGGCCTCAACTTACACAAGGTGTTCAGCATAGTTATAAGTATAGTACCTGGAAACTGGTGGTTTTTCCTTTGTCAGAATAATGTGACAGGGTAGTCTTCATATGGCAAGCATCACTCTTACTTCTGATATATTCACTGAAGATGTCCAATTATTAAAGTACATACCGGTATATCCAACAGATGGATTTCATGTTTGTATGTGTTCCATTATAAAGTACATGCTCACAGTAACAACAGATAGAGTTCATCAAGTGCACCATGGGTAATGATGAATTCTGGGTAGTGATGATTTATGGGAAATGTTGAATTATGGGTATTTTCTGCCTTGAAATTCACCATCTGCAGGTAGAAACAATGGGTAATTGTGCATAAAATAGAAATAAATGTGATTTTCTCAAGTGGTTGCAGTCTGTTAGAAATACATGACATATGGATCTTGTTCTACCAGGCACTTATAATGGATTTGTACATTTGTTGCATGATTACAGTATTAATATTTCAAACATAGGCCAGACATATTCTACTGTTTTTGCATCTTGGGCCCTAAAAAATTAGCAAGTCAAAGCCCTATCAAATATTTAAAGCGCCAATTAATAGCAGCCTTTGCAACACATCAGGTACAGTGCTTTCATGTAGTAGCACTGTTTATAGGTGTAACTGGGTGTAACTGAGTTAACTGTAGTCCACGCAATTTTTTAATGGGACAATTCACTTATTAGTATTAATTATTTATCGACAGTAGTAACATGGCTGATTATTATACCCAGTTCAGATCATTTTAGCCACAATTACGACCCTTTGCCAGCGGGACCGGCGGGGGTACAATTGTCTGCCAAATGGCGACAACTCTGAATGTTGGCCCCAGAATGTGGTGTATATCAATGTAATATTGGCCATGTAGGGTTAGATATAAAACAATATTTATGTAAGATTGGCCTCTGTGAAAAAAAACGGCTTCAAGTTTCATTTTTGAGGGACAGTTTGAATTATTGGGTACTTGTGTCCTTACTGCCAGTGCTTGTTCACCATGGCTCAGAAGGCGATAAATAACATTATGCTGGCATAAAACACACAGACAAATATGTGCAGAGTATGCTCCTAACATTATAACACACAGACAAATAAAGGTTTCACTGCAATAAAACCTGAGGTATTGTTTTTGCTTGTAGTGTCGTAACGAGCATAACAGTTGAAACAGTGGCATTCAACACTTTGCACTACTATTAGTATTTTATTGCTACAGCATTTGAGGATTGATTTTTCCAGTGTTTAAGCTAATAATGAACAGGAATTGATACACTAGTGATATAATGAGCGTGCAGAGTTTGTAGTTGATAGGAAATGTTTTGGATTAGTGTGCTTGATGGGGTATTATGTGATGGATTATGAGAAGAGTTAAACTGCTATAAGTGTTCCGGAACACTGTTCCCTATTGTGCTTTTGATACAGTAAAACCTCAATAAAACCGTCCCTGTTTTTAGGCTACTCAATCAGGTATTTTCCTTATACAGTCTGTTCCACAGTGACAAAAATCAGCTCATTTTTGAGCAGGCCAGTACAGTTACTTCAGTAATCACCGTGGAGTCATAAAGGGCCACTGTGGCTAGTTTCACAGCATGAAGGCAATAAATGATGGATCAACTTCCTCATAAGCCCCAGATGTTTATTATTATATGTATACTATTATCTGCCTTTGTAGTGCAGCTCAATATACATGTACTACAACATTTTATGCTAATGTAAAATTTGTATTGAAATTGAAAGATGCATTACCAAATGAAACAATATGCATAAGTCTCCTTATGATAAGTGTTTATAATAGCTGTTATGATAAGTAAAATGTCAAAGGTATACTAGCACAGTATATTCCTGAACATGATTTGTTAAAGTTTTGTTATGGTTTCATAATGCGCCCAAACCCTCCTTTACACATTGAACTAGTAAACAAGATATTGAACATCATGAAATAAAAACATGAGCATGCTACTTGATTGTCTGGTAGGATCGACTTATTATAGTAAATACGTGTACAGTGTTTCAATCCAAAAGCATTGACGGAAAACAGCAAATTTTGAACTAATTTAACCTTCAACCTAAATCTGTAGACTGAAAAGGGCCATTAAAATTTGTGCACAACCACCTAACAGTAATAAATTAGCCTGGCCACCATGTTTGGGGGTGCATAGGCAAATAATTTCATGAGAAAAGACTAGATTGGGGAGTTGTCTTTATAAACATAGGGTATGTTAAAAAGACTAGTAATAAATAAGTATGCCTTGTTTCATTCATCCAAAAGCATTGGTAGTAAAAAAGAATTGAATTTTAAAAACAAATGTCCAAGTTAAAAAGGGTCAAATTAGCTCTTTAATTAAAAAAAATTACAGATCGAGTTACGTCACTTGTATAACAGGGTCGACCAATGATATAAAATAAAGTAAGCAAAGTTCCAACGTAATAGCATCCATAGTAAACTAAATATCAAAAACATTTTTTTGGCGGGAAATAAAGTAATCTAGTTTTTAAGATGTTTTCTATTCAATATAAAGTTTCGATCTTTATACTAAATTCTTATTTAAAACATCAATAATTATGCCTAATAATGGTAATATGTTTTTGTTTCTCAAAGAAAATGCAACCCTGTAACAACCTAGTATGTTGATATCTTGACTCTACTGGCTGACCATATGGTTCCAATATATTGAGATTGCTATCTGGAAATCACCATGAAGGAAACTCCTTGGAACCCTTGGTCAAACTGGGTTTATGATAGCACTGCATGGAGAGATAAATTAGTGTTAACCGTTACTCTATATCAGGGATTTCTTCTGAAAAGTGGGGCTGTGGAACAGACTGTATATGTTGTGTGGCTGCTGTAAAAGGTCTTCCCATACTTTACTTCAGTTTAGTTATTATTCATAGTTACCTCCCCTTAGTGGTTAAGTACGCATCTAATTCCATGTTATGGATGGTTCCTTTATTGTCGAACTTGGGTGGGTGGCTTTTGGTTGTCTGTGTGCTACTAATTGTTAATATGGATGGGTCTGTAAAAGAGTTTGAATTTTCAGTAGTTTATAATGTGTGTGCACACTGGGAAATGCAAAGTGTAATGATCAGTTTGAGATCCTTTCCCCTAGTGGACCTTATTGAAAATTGATATTAACTGTCATATATGTAATCCACAATAAATAAAGTTGTTGTTATTATTATTATTAACCTTCTGCAAGAACTCCCTCATTATAATATGTTGACTAGGACAGTCTCCATAAAATGATGGTTAATAGAGTTACCTCTGCATGTTGTTTGAGAGTAGCTCAGTGAGTGGTTAGTAATTGCTGCCTAAAATCTGGCAACTTGTGCTCATATCCGGGTGTAGGTACTCATGTGAATGCCATATTTCAGCAGAAAGCTCAGACTTGCAAATAAAGGCTATATACAAGTAACATATATACTCGGCATTTATTAAGTGAGTGTCCTGACTAAGGTCACTGCAGGTCTGCTGGATCAGTTATATCTGGATTCTCAGAGATTTGCTCTGATTGCTAGAGTTGTGTGCAGTTCTAATGTTACAGATAAACTCCTGGTAATCTGATTGATATTAATTGTTATGATAGTTAATTACTCTGATGGACTAGATGAACCTGACCTGAGTGAACCTGTATGTGTGCTGGGTGTGTAGATAACATCATCAGTCCATCTACTGATACCTGACCTGGCAGTCTCTGTCTCTGAGTCTGAGTCTGTTTGTTATTCTGTGGTATAAGCTGTGGCTGTTGATGCAGCTTAAAATGTCAACTTTGATGTATCCATTGACATGTTTAGATTGTATAAGCATGACTTTGTATACAGTAGAAATTTTACCTTGAACACCACAGAAATAAACAGACAAGTTTGGGCCCAATCTCCAGAAACATCTCAAGTTGAAATCTCATCTCAAACTGAGTTTTTGCCAAAATCATATTCTGAACTTTCGATAATATTGAAGTTCCAACTAATTAAATTTTGTAATCTTCGAACAATAATGTTTCTGTTTATAATGCTAATTTTGCGTACTCACAGTGCCTCCCCTGGAAATTATCCACACTACACATAGCAATATTTGGGGTGAGATTTCTCTCAGATTGAGATGTTTCGGGAGATTGGGGCCTGAGGGTATCAAAAGTTCTACTGCATTTCTCCATGTTTTGAAAACCGTATGGTATACATTCTAACCTTGCACACTGCACAGTCTACTCTCACTGTTCATCTTGACATGTCTATATCATGTGTATGCTTCGATGCAGCATTCTCAACCACTAGGGAGTGATCATCTTTTGTTGGAACAATTATTTCTTCCTGAGTTGTCTGTGAGTTTAGCAGAATGTTTAATTATTTAACCATCCTGCTACACCATGATGGCAGACTGGTGTACAACTAATTGCTATTGCATATTGTGTTTGTCTAATTATTACAGCATACCAGTCTAGTCATATTGTGTTAACCCTTTGCTCCATACAAACCTGAAAATATTTACCTACAAATTGATTTTCCATGAAAATTCCCCTGCGAAATGAACCATGTTCGATCAAGATTTACTTTATTACTCAAAACTCAGAAGTCCTCATTCAAAGCAGTTGACTATGGTTCACCCTTGCAAGGTCTAATTACGTGATCAACCATGGTCTTACCTAACATGTATCATGGTTGACTATGGTCATTGATGCTAGTGTTAATACCATGGTCACAGCAAATGTAGTGTTTGTTGATAGGTGGTTTACCTTAGATATGAATCAAGGTCTTGGGTAAAAAATGCCATGCATAGCCTTTATTTGCCAGTCAGTTTTCTGCTGAAGTAATACTGGCAGGCAAATGAGAGCCACTACCTTGATTTGAACACAGATCGTCAGATAAGACGGCAATTATGCTAACCTCTGAGCTACAGAGGCTGTTGCTATTGCAATGAAGAATAATATTAAATTAAAATGGTTACTTTGGATTAAAATGATAATGGTGCTAAAGAGGGCTGTTGCTCAACAAGGGTGGATCACTGTTAGAAGATCATACTCGGAATAGTATAAATAAATGCCTCAATATGTGTCTCCATGGAGTAATGGGTTATTTATCATAATCATGACTAGAGTGAATCATAGTTCACTAGTTTTGGGAAGTAGACATTTAATATGATGTTGACATTTTCAAATTTGTTGTTTTGAGAGTCTGTTAAATACACTGGGGGTGGGAACAACATATCTGTAGATGTCTCATGCAGTAGGATCGTGGATAATTCAGTACATTTTGTGTGGTTTGTTTCATGTTTGGTGTTTGCATGAGAAGGAATAATTTTTCGTGAAAGTGTAATCATGTAAGTGTTCGGCAATTTTCTGTTATACACATTCAACAAGTGTTGGAGTGTTACAGTGATTTCGCCTCCTGATAGCCTATGAATATACCATCCACTGCCTCATTTAAAACTGTCCTTGCATTGGGACCCTTGACATGGGTGAAAATATGTGGTCATGTCCAATGCTGGCAAAAGTGACCAACAGTGCTCCCTAATTTTAGGTAGTCTTTATGAATATTATTTTGTTATACATTTCAGTGAAGATAGAGTGATCGACTATTATAAAAAAATTGCTGGCACTTCAAAAGGATCAGCTATTGTAAAGTAAGTGAATTTCTACATTACTAATTGTTCTTTATACGTTTCTCTGAGCCTTTTTAGCTCCACTATTCGAAGAATATAGGAGCTATTGCAGTCACCCGAGCGTCAGCGTCCATGTCGGCGTAATGGTAATGTTAAAGTTTACATACCACCTCAAATATTTTCAAAGTCCATTGACATATTGGTTTGAAACTTGGCACACTTGTTCACCATCATGACCCCAACCTTTCCTCTGGAGGAGGTAACTCTATCAAGCATTTTGACCTACAGAATTATGGCCCTTGAATGACTTGGCTATTTATTGAGGATAAGGCTTCCACTGTTGAATAAGCCTGTACATTATTGTATGCATAGTTTGCCTCCGACTGGTTATCTGTCTTTCTGTTTAATATCTTAGATTGAAGTACATGTCCCATCCTAAATAGTAATAGTAACTGATGTTTACCAGATCAATCCTACCCTACCAGACACCAACCTTACAATGTCCATTCCTTTCTGTCTAGAATACTTCTGGTCATGATGTATATATGTATAAATTGATTAGCGGGGTGCTATGAATTGTCTGTCTCTCTGACACCTGTAAGTATAATGTGTGCAACTTCACATCAATGAAGCCTAGTTGTGCATATTGTCAGGAATATTAAGTTTGATGACTATTACCAGAGTTATGGCCCTTTGTGGAAGATGTAGACATATGTTTGTATCAAAAACCTTTCTGGTTGCTATTTGATCTTCGTCTGTGTATAGATATTATCAGCTAACTGTTTATATTGACAGTATAATCTCAATGTTCACTTGGTTGAATTTATGGACAGAATTTGTATATTATATCCTTAATATAGATATTTTATGTATAATATATATTTCGAATATTTTCAGTTATATGACAATAATTGAAAGTCTACCTACTTATGGCATCCATTACTTTGAAGTAAAAGTAAGTACACTGTTGTAAGGTTTGTTTGTTTGTTTATCCGGGCTTAAAGCCATTTCTCATACTTTTATATGGCAGTGGATTCACCTAACCAGTTTTCCTGGCCTGTATCCTTACCAGAATCAATTTACCTATCCACAGCGTAATATCCAGCAACTTCTCATCCTCACCAGGATGAAAATTAACATATTGTGGTCAAGTTTTCATGGAAAGGAATGACCTGGAACTTGAAATTGAACCAGCAAATCCAACACACTACGGCCAAGCATTAATCCATGTTGACTTAAATACAGCCACAGCCATGTTTCAAACTTCACTGGCTAGTGGTGTGTTCTTTTGAATGATATGCAGAAATGGTTAGAAGGTAAAAGTCAGGTACAATGTATTCAACTTTAAGTTTGCGGAATTATGTAATAATTAAATCATCCAAACAGTGTTTGCGTTGGATGACATGGTAACTTCACAGTGGACAGTAACCATGTACTTCCTGTTTGATGGTGTGTTTATTATGTTATATGACATGTTTCTGGGGATCATATGATATCAGTTTCTCCTAACCTAAGATGTGTATGTACATGTATATTTATGTTTTATTTCCTAGGACAAGAAAGACATTCCATGGTGGCTGGGTATCAGTAATAAAGGCATTGGTGTATTTGATAAACAAGATAAAAATGTTCCACGAAAGGTAAGTCTGAGTCAAAGTCAAACTTACAACAGCTTACATTGATTTTGGTGCCCGGTTACAAATTGATTTCCAGTTTAACATTGATTCTGGTTCCCAGTTTTACACTGATTCTGCTTTCTAGATTTAAGCCACTTCAGTACTAAGTGCATTAGTAAGCCATTGTGATCAGACTATGTCTGACGTTAACTGTTAATATTTATGAAACTTGGTTACACTGTTTCTGTCTACAAAATATGTGCCAAGTTCATAACTGGGTTATCTTGGTCAAAAACTGTATTTACGGGCATTAAGTACCTGACACTAAAAGGGACTGGACTTGCTTGAGTCTGTGGGGACGAGTAACCAATTGTAATGGCTGAACTTGGTTGTAAAGAGTAACACATAGGGCAAGGAGTAACTGTTTGTAGGTCACAGAGCCAACTCGAGGTTCCAATTTAGGTCTGGTCTTTATGAAGCTTGGTCATGTGCATGATGCTATTCTCTGTAAATCTTAAGCTATGTTTGATAATGGGTTGCATAGAGTTAAAACCCAGGTTATACTGATAATTACTGATCATCACAAAATGTCCTCTGGTGAATCCTTTATGTCCAATTGCCATCTTGTTTTACTGAAAGTTGGTGCAATATTCCCTAGTCGGAGCACCTTCTTGAGTGACTTTCTCTTTTTAAAAGACATTTAAAATTCCTATGCTCTTTGAGTGTTAAATTCTCTCCCAGAATAATGCTAGCAAAACATACTCTGGAGTTGATCTGTTTTAACTTCTTGATAAATGGGCCTGTATGTTTGTTAAAATTATGATTAATTTACTTTTCAGTACTTGTAAGTGTGTTATTTTGTATGCTTTTAAAGTGAAATAATTGTGCTTTTATGTATAGAACATTTGTTTGTTGACAATATTTCAGGTGTTTGTGTGGAAAACTCTAGAAAATTTGTATTATAGAGATAAAAAGTTTTCAATAGAAGTCCATGATCCTAAACGGTAAGTGGGTGGAACAGTCTCTGCTGTCAGACTTACATAGATATTACTGTTCAACTAAGGATGATTTGTACGCCTTTAACAAATAAGTTACTCCTATAACACTTGTGCAAAGAAATGTTTGAAATGGCTTTAAAAATATGACAAAAATACTGTTGTAAACTGCTGAATATACCAATTTTTGTATGCCTGTCAAATGGTGCATTTTCAGCCTTTGCCAGGTCCGATGTCTTAAGCATTTGTAGCCTTTTCCAGTTCAATTGCGAACAATTTTTCAGCCTTGTTTTTCAATGTCTAGCTAAAATTTTGACATTTTCAAAAAAAATTTGGTTGTGTCACCATGAAGTATCACATTGATTGCTACAGACATTTCAGTCCATAATTTACAGTGATATCTATGTAACAGTTTTACTATATAGCACAAAGTTTGATGTTTTAGCGTGCTGTGATAATGCATCGGGTGTGAAGGTCAAACTCTTTGGTGATTTCATTATAGAAGTTTCATAGAATTTTGCTTAATTTGCTCAAACTTAAGCTCTGCAATCATACAGTTATCCTGGACTCTTCCTCAACACTGAATCATATTACACATTGTATGTTACTCGTTGCTCCATAGAACCCTAGTATTACACATTGTATGTTACTCATTACTCCATAGAACCCTAGTTCATTTAACTACATCATTCTGATAAAAGTTACAAAATCTCCATAAATATGGCTATGGTGTCTAGTTGGGGATTTCTATGGGTTAAAGAATTTTAGTAAAATAAAGAGATTATTAGCATACAATATCTCCAAATAACCAATATGAAGATGGTGTTTACTAGTGAGTTTACTGTATAACTAGATCACTATGGGATCTAGGGGTCTATGGAGAAAAGGGTTAACAGTAAAATAACGAGATCGATCATGTTCATTACTCACAGGCATTTGGCTGCAAGGATTTTCCGAGAGTTCTCCCCCTTATATATATACTAAGCATGTTAATGTTGTTACCATAATAACAACAGAGTTCGGTACACTCCTCAAAATACAATATGGACCACACAATAAAATGATACTGTTAGTTTTATCATAAACATAATCAACACAATATTGGTATCAATTTCTATGCAAACCAATTAAATATTATTGTAGTTTATGATTTATTTTGAGGAATACCTGCCCTATTGGGTCATTTGGATGACTGGATTTTGAACTGTCCTAACTCATTGATTTAAAGTTGTGAAATTTCAGATTATTGTTAAAATATAGCATTGGCTGATCTCAGCTTTACTCAGCTTTACTCATTTTTATCAAACTTTACTGGTCTGCATGAAATGTTGTGGGAGACAACAGAGATTTAATTTTTGCTTCAATGATATTCATATTATAACCTCATTGATTTATTTCATGAAATATTTTATAAAGCAAACTTAAGTGCAGAGTATATTACAATATAATCATGCTTATTTGTTTCTATCCATTGTTTTCATTAATCTTTCATTTTATCATTAAAACCCACTACGATTTATAATACTACCAAGTTAACATGCTATAGCTGAAACGCTCAGTAGAGTTTAATTTTATGACATTATTTTGCCTGCATTCTGTTACTATATTTATGTGAAAAGTATCATGCAAAGCATCATCAATTTATGGTGCTCTTCTACTACTATGAATTTAAATTAATAATTCCTGTGCTGCAATGTTATGTGTTAAGTATTGATCTTTGTATACTGTTTTTAATGCCCAAAGGAGGTGCCTCTAATATTTCCACTAACACACCTTGACCTTTGTACATATTGACCTTGAAAAATTATTTGTGTATGTCATCTGGACAGAATACGTAATCCAAAACTGGCCTATGCTGTAAGGGAACTTCAACAATATAATACCACTGACCTTGACTCTTACAACTGACCTTAACATGACCTTTACTCTTACCAGTGACATTGACATGACCTTGACTCTTACCACTGATCTTGAGATGACCTTGATTAGTATTTTTTTATCAAGGATGAAGGTACCTTGATTAATTATCATTGACCTTGGTTAGTACTATTGACCTAATTGGAACCAATGACCTTGATAACATTTTTTTTCCCTTTGACCTTGAGAATGTTGTCAAGGTGATGATGTTTCTATTGTACTATATATAGCCTACATGTAACACTGTCATGTACAATTGTTGTGATCACAATAACCATACATACTGATATAATCAGACATTGTCTGCATGCAACTTGTATTGTTGGAAATCATAATATGAAAAGATTTTAACTCTCTGACTGCTGCCATGGAAATAACACATGGATATGTTTGAACTTAATGACTGCTGCCGAATGATATTTCCGCACCGCTTTATGGCACTGCTGGACAGCGGGTCATGTGATAAATATGCTTGAAAGAAAAATTTTGATTATTTATATTTCATTTTGTGCTGTGTGTTTGTGCAATGCATTTGGATTTGAAAAAAAGGATCATTAAACATGCATTCCAATATGTTGAATTGCTTTAACGATAGTAATGTTCCATGAGGAAATGCTGAACTCGTATTTGCAACAAATGTTAAAGTTTCTTCGTGGAACTGCATTGTATTGTCTGCACCATATACGTAACCTGTGCATCTGATATAGGTGTCTGCCGTGCTGTGTTTGTGCTGTGCATTAAAGTGTGATTTGAAAACAGTTCACCAAACATGCTTTCCAATATTTTGTAAAGGTAATGCTCTAGGAGAAGGTATTGAATTCATGTGCAGAAAATATAACAGATCTTGTTAATCCACAGAACTTATGCATTGTATTGTCTGCTCTGCTAACTAACCTTTGTGCATCTGTCCCCTGGCTGCCAGTGCACATTATTTATTTTTTATTCAATAGTATAGCTTTATAGAGACTTAAAAATAAGAAGCATACCGTAATATAGCGTACATTTACTACAAAAGATAAAAAAAAACCACAAAACTGTTTACTGCCATCAATAATTCAAGGTAAATTGATTAATAGATACATGGAACATGGAGATATGTGTTAATTGCATGTAAATTTCGGCAGTTTGTCGTACAGATTGTGTTGATGACATGGTGTGTATGGAATGTAATTTCCCAAGGGTATTGAGGATGCCATGCTTTATGCTGCTTTTGTTTTTTTATTTTAAAGTTTGCACTTGTCAGTATGTGACACAATGCTTACTTTGTTTTTTGTAAAATTTAACGGTCAACATCGATCTGCAGTGCCCAGGAATTGACACTGCCCTCATAGGTACCAATTTACACCTTGGTGGAGTTGAGCATGTGGGTTATTCTTGCTCAGAGAAATAAACCAGTGGTCAAGACGAGGGTTGAACCCGTGACCTCTCTACAATTTCATGTCAAATGAAAAAATTGTAATTATTGTGTTGTTTTTCTCCTGGAAAGGAACATGAATTATTTTTTAAGATTGGATGATTTTTACCAGAGTTATGGCTCCTTGTGGTAAACATACATATTTGTAAAATAACTTCTAGTTGCCAATGTTTCTTCTGCCCTAATGTCAGATGTTCAAATGTTGATTTGAAAATTTAAGTTCATAATGCAGAAAAGCTGCGGGGGATTTGAAAGTTTTACTAGAATGAATTAGGCGTGAATAAATGATGAAACATGCTACAACTATGAGTCAGGGATTGAAACGTTGCCCAGTTGTGTGAATGTATACTGATTAATACTTCCTGCTATCTCTTCTATTTATATTGGACTGTTTAAATGTAAGGTTATCTTATTATGTCTGCTATATGTAATAGATATTGCATAAGTTTGTTTATTCCATATTTTATGGAAGCAAATAGTGTTTTATTCCTTGGCTCTGGTGGGGCACATGGGGTCAAGGTCACCATTAATATTGTAACAATAGAAAAATCAATTTCTGCTTACCAATAACAAGAATGAGATAATAGAACTTTGTAGAAATTTGCTGGAAATGCCATCAGTGTGATTAAATAAAAAAAAAACATGTTAGAAGTTATTCCTAGTTGTTTAACTTACATGAAAATTCAACTTTTTTGACAATTTATGGAGATATTAATCATCACCATGTGGCAATTTAGCTTGCGGCACAATTTTTATAATTATTTTGTTACATTGTGGTTAAAATGGACTGTGACCATGCAGTCATCCAAACTCTATACAATGAGTAAAGAAATAATTAAAAAATACAATGAGTAAAATTAAATATGCATGCTATGCCCCTGACAAGGTCCTCAGGGTCTTCAATTTCTCGATTCCATGAAAACGTAAATTGCTAGTATGCATGATTCTGTACTTGATATTTCTGGTTAAGGATTTTACCATGGGTATAACAATGCGTGTATTATTAATGATAGCACATACATTATATTATAATCTAGATAGACAAAACACATGCTGCCTATAAACTAGTATAAAAGCCATGAAAGTTTCATAATTCTTGTCAGATAGTATTGTATTTGTTGTGGTTAAATGGTTATAGGAGGAACAATTGAGTTACACCCAGGAGGAAGGTTCAAGTATTCTGGTACATGTAGAATGGCATTTTTGTTGAAAAAACTGCATTGCAAACCAAAAACCTTTTCTAGTTACCGGTTGATAAAAAAAGTTATAAAAGTACTCAAGTTGTAGTGGTCTTAAAGTGTTGATTTCTGATTTAAGTCAAGTCGCTGAGTCTGACTGATTGCCATTTGTACTTCGTGAAGTTGGCCTCCTGGCTCCTATTTAAGCCGTTAGTCCCTGTTATATATTGTTTTTCTACCTACTGACTGTATGTCATAGTATAGTCTCTACTGTTATGTGCTATGATGTGCCTTTAATACTGCCGGTTGTAACACAGTATTATGTATGTGTGTTATAATTTATGTGAACCATTTGGTCCTCAACAAAGACCACTTTTTGCCGTTTGCTTTTCCATGGGTAGTCTTTAAAGACAGGTTTGACAGTAAATTCAGTGCAATGTCTGTAGAGCAACACCCTGTTGGAGCTATTAATATTGGCTACTGTTTAGAGGTTATTGCTCTACAGAAGGAGAGGTTGTACTACAATATCTTCATTTCTCTATCTTGTGCGTGTTCAACTGCTTGTCCACAAAGACCACTTTTTGCTGTAATTTCCCATGGGTGGTCTTTATAGACAGGTTGTACTGTTTGCCCCTTCATTCCTCCATCTTGTGTGTGTTCCTTGTACTCTCTTGTGTGTTTGTATCACTTCTCACTTCTCTCTCTTTCTATTATAGAGGCACCTTCTTTCAGATTAGAAAAACTTTATCAATTCACTTATTTTAGACTTAAGTAGTTCTACTTAAAATCTCATTTTGAGTAGTCACTTATTATTAGTATAGTACTGAAAATTACACAACTAACGCTCGTTGGAGGTTTTTTTGCACCTATTACGATCATTTACTTGATCATATTACTGGTATACCAAAAATGATATTTTGTATACAAATGTATATTTATATTTTTCAACTACTGTATACATATGTATGACATATATGGTTGAACACATTTATATATGTACAATCTTAATATTTTGATATTGGAAGAGGGTGCTTTTATAAATATCTAGCTGGAATATGCGTTTCTTTCTTTCTGTCTATATAGTGTAGTACACACACTGAGCAGCTTCAACCTGTATGAGGATGCCATACGAGAACGTGTCGAGGAGACCGACGCCCTGTCCGACGCAATATCTGACCCGACAACACAGTAAGTATATTACACGTAAGTCTCTGTCAATGATGGTATGCTGGTGTAACCAAGTAAGTCACATGTTTTACTTTGTATCTTGTACTTTTATACGGGTTTTTGGTTTTTCTCAAAATATTGTAGCACCCCTACACCGCCCTGTTCCTCCTCTGCCCCTTTCCCTTACTCGGTTATGTTTTGGTGGATGGAGGGAACCACTTATGTTGGTATATGCTTAGATTCAGCCGGGCATAGATTCCGTCAGATTGACATAAGAATACAGTCAACCCTTTTTTTAGCAGCCACTCAAGTGATGTATTGAATATGGCTGTTTAAGGTGATCGTATGGCACAGGTATACTGACCTATTGGGAATGATTAGATAGAATTGTCTCTTGAAACAGGTAGTGAGCAGAGTAATAAGGTTTTTGTTGGTGGTATAACTATGGTTAGAATTTATAAATAAGTGTAATTTTGTTAAAAAAATGGTATCATTCTAAACATAAGGCATAATTAATCTTGCATGCACAGTGAAAATATTTACAATTCTAATATATCCAGCAGCTTAACCTGTAAGAAATATACGCATAGAGGAAATGAATGACATTGTGTACTTGAATCAAAAGTTAAAACAGCTGATTAATGATGTCACATTTTGACGTCTGAAATATCTTTTGACACGTCATTGCCAAATAACATAAGGTGTCCATTTCCTAAGCAAAGCTCTATGTAGCGCTTTCTACTGGAGGTAATCCATGCCTTCCACATTTAATTGAACAGGAGGTAATTGCATGAAAGCGCTTGGTAGCACTTTGCTTATGGAACCGGACCGAAGGAATATTTGTCAGCATGTTATGTTGTTAGTACCTTAAGTTTTGTTGTTTGCTGGGACAAAGATCCAGCAGTGTTATGACCATTGCTTGCCTTGCTAACCTGGAGCCTTATTCGCCAACGCTGTAAGTCTAAAATCCAGACTTAGACTTTAGATTGCCATATATTCTATTCGCTCTAAAGTTGTTAAAAATGTACCGATTTTGATATAAATTGGTATACATGTTCCGTGAATATCAACAAATAATCAGATAAAATTTCACATGGTTAAATCGAATTGCAAAGAAATGGCAGTTATTGTAAATGTTGTCAATTTTAAGTCTAAGTCTGAATTTGAGACTTATGCCGTTGGTGAATAAGGCCCCTGGTTTTCATGGACTTTCTGTGTTTTTTGTTATTAACAGATTTGCTGTTGTAATTAATATAATGTTAATGCTTTCTGTCAGGACTTTGCATGCTACATAAGACACATTGACAGCAAGCAACATCATTCACATTATACCAGTATCTCATCAATATTAAATTTTAGGTCTCAGTGCAAAACTATAGTAACTACATCAATTTATAGAGGCATGTACCATAGTTTTGCGCTAAGCCCTTGGAAATCTGTTTTACTGACTTTGTATTTCATATTTTGCTAAATTTGTCTATTTCAGAGTATCAGTAAGTCGACGGACGTTTGGACCGGGCAATGTGAACGTACACGCATGGTTCGGCCTCACTCCACAGCTCACAAAATGTATCTGGTCCATGGCTGTGTGTCAGCATCAATTTTACCACGAGAGAAAGGCGAGCAAGGTAGGACCTGTGTGAAACTTTGAATAGATTGATGGCTTATTTCTATGGTGTACTTCAGGTTTGGATTTTACAAAAATATTTCAGTAATTTCTTAGCATTATGCTTAGTGTATAAATGTGTATAGCAAATTATTGATCAGTTCAATTCACACTATAACTTTATGCTGGTAATGTAATGTACATGTTCAAGCAAAGATGCAAGTTTAGCCTTTTATTCATTATTATTTTAAACCAACTCTGCAAGGCAAACGTATAAACAAGACTTGTTCTTGAGATTATTATACTTCAATATTAACTTAACTCAAGTATGATGCTAAGCACATTTAATACCTTTCATAAAACTGAAATATTTTTGTGAAATAAAGACCTGGATGTCTGAATTATGGTTCCATGTATTTTGATATCTGAATGACGCCTTTAAATTTCAGCACCACTAATTCCCTAGATATTAAAATTGACATACAGATTATGCATACCGGTAACTCTGTAATGACTTTGCTTGTAGGCATCTTATATTTTATTATTGAATTGTCTCCCTTTGCCTGTAAAATAATTCTTTTCTTAACGGTTTTAAGAGACTTTTCAGCAGTTACATTAATATTAAGTAGCACTACTGTACCGTGGAGTTTCAAAATCAAAGCAAATTTCATCAATGGTTTTACTTTAGTGAACTATAACTATTTCACTCCGGCCTGACCATGTTATAAAGTTGCTAAAGTTCGAAGTTTTTGACATTAAGTACAAACTCTGGCCATGATTAATTAGTTCATTAATTAATGATAAACTTTGTTCAATTAAAATAATTTACTCTATTCTATAGTATGATTATCTCCCTTTCTTTGACTCTATGCCCTCGAGATATATTCTGTGGTATTTGTGAACTTTTATGTACGTAAATGAACATTTATTTAATTAACAATATTTTATGTACTTGAGTGTACATTGACTAGCCTTTCTGTGTCACGTTGTTGGGATGTATATCGAAATAAGCCTTCATTCTGTTCGTATGAATTGACTTCGGATCTCAGAATTTGGACTCGTTTGGACTTTAAAAAAACACACACACACAAATATATGAATGTAAAGCCTTTGATTAGAATTGTCAAAGATTTGTGATGATGACTCGATACTTGCGATGATTTTTGTGAAAGTTCTTAAACGTTTGGATATTTAAAACTGATTTTATATGAGCACATCCTTGGATTAATGAATTTTAAATTTCAAGACACGATGACTCGATACTTGTGATCACTGAGGATCGTTTGTTAGAATACAGGAATGTATCACAGCCTGTGTGAATGTTTTAAGCAGGTATGTTTCGTAAAAATCTCATATTTGTTCAAATGATGAGGTCTGAAAGTCATCCTTTATGTTTTGGATATGTTCATGATTGTGTATGAGGCATTGGACTGAGTGAGGGTAATGAAAATTAGCCTGCATCAATATTCTCTTTTTAGTCCTAAACTTTCTGTGTTACTCCCCTTGATTTGTCATCAAAATTTATTATTTTGCTCAAAGAGACACATTTAATATATCTTCCATTCAAATGCATTTTGTAATGAAGTAATAAGATACCTATGCAAATTGTGTGAAAGGTGTCTGAATGTCTAAATGTCAATTATTTTCCAATAAGCTGTATGGCGATAGTGTACAACATATCAGTAAAAGTTTATGTAAAAATTAGGGTTTCTATGAAGTAAAGGGTTCAGTGAATTACAGATTTGCTCGTATATATTCCTCTCTACCTCTTGACAGTGTCTCATTACCAATATTACAGTCAAACTAGTTGATCTGTAGGCCAACTATCATGATTGTGAGACAATTGGAAAATTTTGAAAGTATTTATGTTTAGGCCAATATTAACAAGTTTTGATATTCTCTTTATCAAACAAAATTGAGAAGCAACATTTAGATTTCTCTGTACATTCAACATGTTTGACTGTAAATATCCCCATATATTATATACATGTATTTGATCATTGCACTTGTTTCTATATATATTTGAAATCATGTTACATGTATGTATATATATATATTTGTGTTATGTATATAAATCTTGCACATGTTTGTCCATGTGGATGTATGTCCATGCTTATGTCCATGTGTTTCTGTGTCCATCTGTCCATGTGTTTGTGTGTACATCTGTCCATGTGTCTGTCTATCTGTGTTTGTGCAAGGATATTGAGAGCTATTGATTTACAGACAAGTTTACCAGCGGTACGAAGTGTGAGTGAGTTAGCATCAGAACTATCCCGGAGTACCTCGTCCCTACCAGGATCTATAGGCTCTGACATCAGTCGTAGTGGAAGCTCTGCTAGCTTACCTAGTCTCTCAGCGTCAAGATTTGATTGTAAGTATTTATTGTTGATATACATCGGGCTCCGCGAAAACTGTCGGTCATCCAGTCCTGACTGACAAATTTCGATTTGGACTGTCAGAAAACTGTATCCTTTAGACAATGGGAACATCCAATCATTTTACCAATTCAGACATTTTTCGTGGAGCCTGTAGATTAAGACATTGTTGTATTTTGCTAACTATATATTCTATATGGCTGTAATAGCCTGTAGGCCACCTGGGTTTGTCATGGTAAGGTCATACAAAATGTCTTTGCCTCTCGTGTTAAAAAAATATCTCCTTATAATGAATATAAATATCTAGGATTCATCCTTGAAAAAAACCCATCAAAATAATCTTAAATATGAAAATCGTGTAAAATACAAAACAAAACTTATTTAAAAGGACTTATACTTCTAATAATAATGATAGACACATGGCAGGTCAGCATATATGATGCAATTAAATAAAAGTTGAGTTTGCTAACCGTGTTTCAGATTAAATACAACCTTATGTTGTGCGAGGCAGATTATTATGGTGCAGATTTGTGTTGAACCTTTATGTTGATTTTGGATAAGGTTCAAAACAGACTACCGGTAGTTGTGATTTAGATTGTTGCTTGGTTGCATTCTGGATGCAAGAACATTAATTAGAGCAATTTTACAGTTGGTTAACGATGTAAATATTGTTTTTATTGCTCTCTGTACAGTTTACTGTACAATGCTCTAGTATACAACACACCTTGAAGATTTTATGAGCGTATGTTTACGTGTGTAATCTTCATTTCTGCTAGCTTTGAATTACTGTAGGCAATTATACTGTTAACTCTCAATAAAAAGACGACCTTTGAGACTTTTTAAAAATGGGCGTTATATTATTGAGTCTCCTACTGGGTTTTCAAGTTCGGTAAATCAGGAACAGTCCAATGGACTGAGGGCAAACCTCCAGCGGTCAGTCAGTCAGTCAGTCAGTCAGGTGGTCATATGTTATCTAGTTTATTGGACATGGTAATGTTGTTGACCTTGTAGAATTTTCTTCTTGATATGTTTTGGATTTCTACCACAGTTAACTGTATCATTGAAAACGTAAAAAAAAAAAACGAAAAAAAAAACGAAAATATAAATTTTCGCAATTTTTTTGTTTGTTTTTAAATTGCCATTATCAATGATACAGTTACCTGTGATTTATACTGCATATGTTTCAATATGTGGAAGTTAAATTACTTGGCTTTGCAAAATAATGGGAGTTTGTTCTTAATTTTAAAAGTTGTAGTAATATAGAGATTAACTGTTGTCAGTTTCATTCTATCTTCTGATGTGATGTGATTTTATACAAGCACACGCCAATGTTGTTGGTACCTAGTGTTTTGTGTGGATAATGTCTGACACAATAAATTATATTTTATAATCTCTATAAAAGTGGGTGTGGGCCTAGATGGTATGTACATTATATGTCAGCTGGCAGGTGTCAGTGCTGATAGCCACCATGTTATAGGTCATAATTAGTCGAGGTTTTCCAGCTATTGAGTTTTCTGGTAACATCTAACCCAAACATCTGATCTGTGGAACTCTCTCGGAACTCTCTTGAACATACCTGTATTACATTCCAATACAAAATATATCATTTGTTTTATAAATGTTCCTGAAATTTGTATCATTTAGTGCTGATGTTGATGAGTCATTTTGATAGAGAGGTTAACTTATACAGGATAAGCACCATCTGTTTATCAAATAATGTTCAGGTGCACTGTGAATGTACAGAAAGTTGTGAAGCAGCAAGGCTTAATAATACTATTTACCAGTCTGTCAAGAACGATTTATATTATTTACCGGTCTGTCAAGAACGTCTTGTTCTGTCCTTTTGGTTGTTTGTTTGTTATTTGTTTGAATTCAACTGAGACTATCGTAAGAGCATCGCAGGTCAACCATTTATTCTCTTTTCCTGTCCTGATTGATCAGGGAACCAGCTGGACTTGTTAACCCATAGAGTCAAGCACAGTACCCACTTGACCACCATACCACGCTAACCTGTCTGTTGTTGTTATGTTTTCTCAACAGAAACTTTATATTCTGTGTCTACTGCAAGATGTTTGAAATATGTGCATACAAAAATGCAACTTTGGCAACAATTTGACTGACATGGGAAGCAAATGTCCTCACAGTGTCATTTTAGTGCTGTACCTACTTGACCACCATACCAGCTAACCTATCTACTGTTGTTATGTTTTCTCAACAGAAACTTTATATTCTGTGTTTATACTGCCAAATGTTTGAAATATGTGCATACAAAAATGCAAATGAAAATGTTGGTTTTGTTAATGATATCTCCAGTTGTCCTTGATGTATAGATGTATAATTAGGAGGTTGTAGCCTGTCACCGAACAGTCATACACATAAGGTACAAAATAAATGATGCTAAATATGGCTATATATTATACTGTTTGTTACATGTACTGTGAGTAATGTTTTCCTAATTGCTAATCCAGGAAAGACTAAATTGTATTACATCTATACCTGTTGATGTATGCCGTCTATGGTCAAATTTTGCTATAATTTACCTAAACATTTTAGGAGTGGAGACAATGTACATTATAGGATATGTCAGACAACAAGCCTATCCCTATATTGTTGTCATCAATTAGGACCCGCGATAATTGGCGTACATCTGTACTTTAGACAACCGTTTAGCTCATTGTCATGAAAGAAAACATCAAGTTTATGTTCTCATACAGTTGTAGTTAGCTCAGTCAGTACATATATATATAACCTATAAAAACTGAAAGAAAACATATATTGTATCAAATAGGCCGTTACCAATTAATGCATAGATCATCATCCCTGTTTAACTATTCTTTTTCATGTCTTTTAAAATTTGAACATTTACTTAAAAATATCAAAATATGTATCCACAATTGATACACGACTTAGTCCAAACTTAGTATTAGAGATCGTGATGAATTATTTCAAAAATTTATTTAAAAGGATCATGATATTTGACTTAAAAACCCTACAGAGATATTACCCCTTGTTATTTGTTGGCCCTTTAACCATGAAACAGTTGAGTCCCCCCCCCCCCTTAAAAAAAGGGGAAAAGTTTGATACCAATAATAATTCAGAAATTCATTCATACAGGTCTTGGTGAAGTTGTACATCAGTTATAGTACTGGTGGTATATATAAGATATAACCAAGTCAACCTATAACACAGTCATGTCACCTTACACTGTCATCTCTATATAATTGCTACATAAACTATGTGATGTTCCCCTGGGGACACTGGTGGTAATACATTACACAAGTTTGCCACTAGTAGTTATCTTGTCATTGCCCTGCAATTTGATACCATTTCCTTCTATTATTTTCCAATATTCCTCAGCTATTTGTTCACATTATGTGGAGGTAAAATTTCCTAATGACAACCCTTTCCTTTCTTCAAACATTTCTTCCTTTCTTTAAAACTATACACCTTCAGTATCAGATTGCATTTTATGGACTCCATTTCTTAATCATGTAAACCCCTCCACACTTACCCCTTCCAAACCCTTGATTTAATGTCCCTTTTTGTCTGTATAAAGTAGTGTAAATTTAGCTAAGCCATTTTCAGACCCATTTTCATCCATCTTAAAAACGTTTTCACTTGTCTTTGAGTACTATTATTGTTGTAAATGAAATGTTAATTGTTAAAAAAATGTTAATTGTCAACATTGACAATCTATTTGCACCACTTAGATGACTGTAAAAGAATTTAAAATATTTGAAATTTGAAAATAATTACAAGATTTCCGTAAGTGCTTTGATAAAACTGTACCCTGCTGTTTAAATTGATTTCTAAAATATTATTTGATGAAGAACATCATAAAAATCCTCATTAACTGAGCATGTGCATTAATTGTCTGAACAAAGAATTGACATAAAATATTATCCAGGAATATGACATAACCATCATTAATGTGAAGTATTGAGCTGATTCTAGAATTTCCCATGGTTCTTGAATGATAAAATAAATAAATCATATTTATGATTTCTGAAGTATTCACGATGCTTGAATAATGTGAGATAGGACTTAAATTTTATCTCCCATGAAAAATTGTGGGAATCTTTAAATTTTGATTGCAATAATTCAAATAATTCGCTTTAAGGGCAGAAATGTCAAAATATTTATGAACGACAATGGTATTATCGGCATCCTTATATGATAACGTTATGTCCATCTTATCTCCATATCCTGTAATGAGACTGGTTAATGACAATCTTCTATCCTCTCCATAACTTGTTAGGTCATGAGTACTTGATCCCTTATAATCCCTTAATTTTAGGATGGGTTATGGGTGGGTTCAAATTCAAAAGACTTGGATCATTATTAAAAATAACGAGCTATTCAAATGTTTAAATTTTCAAAGGTATCTCTTTAAACTATTAAATGCTTGATTTTAGATCATTATTATAATGACGAGCTATTCAAATATTTAAATTTTCGAAGATATCTGTTTAAACTATTAAAGGCTTGTTAAAGTTACCTGTTGTGGGATTGTCTGTTGGATTTATGATCGAAGTTGAATGTCGGGCGACATGTGACGGTATCATATGTGCTCATATGCCCCTGGCACGCGGACGAAAGTAAAAACCGGTGATTTATTTGAAAATGTTATAATCCGGTATTTAACCTTTATAACCAGTTGTATGACCAATTGTATGCGACTCTATCTTGTCATTTGTCAGATGGTGTACTGACGTCAGTTATAAATGGGACCGAAAGCCGTAAAAATCTATAACCTAAAATTAAGTATAATATAAATATACAATAAAAGTCTACCGTGGCTGGTGCTCAATTGTGTGATACATTGTTGGGAACATAAATAGTAAAAGACGAAAATTGGGTATTTGTTGAAAAATAATGGCTGTTTGATTTAAATACAATGTACGTCACTAATTGGTGATTCCCCACACCGCACACTTCACCGCTCCCCCCCCACACACGCACGTACGTGCAGGTACCTTGAACACTAGTTGCAGCTTGTTGGAAGACCAGGTGCTTGTATTGTATGAATTAAATGGCCTGTGTTATTGCTGACGGTTAAGTGAAAACTTTCATTTGATAAGCATGTTGCCCAGATAAATACTTCAATGTGATTATAGTTGCTGTGCAGTTATGATAAATTGTGGGTTGTTTTAGCAGTTATAATAAATTGCGGGTCGTTTTAGTACTGTTTGTTGTCTATGGTTTTAAGTTTTGAAGTGGTTAATAATTTGTTTCTGGTTCATCAAGTTTCAAGTACATAATTCTATATGATAAGTTATATTGTAGTTTAAATATTGGTATGTGAGTGTAAATGGTTAGCTGCATCAATGAGTTTATGTTACGTGGGGTTTTACTTGAGTGCTAGTAGAATTTTGTACGATATCATTTCTAAAAAAATCCACTAGGCAGCTGATTGCATTCTGGTCCCAAATTGACAAATAAGACTTAACTGGGAAGTTTCATTGAGGGATTTCCCAGACTCCTCAGGGGTTGACACTACTATTTTTTTGTCACTCGTCTGACAGTATTGAAGCATTGAATTTGTAAAGAAAACAGTTACTAGTCCTTCAAGATATTCACTGGCCCCGGGCCAGGGGATCAGTGTAAGTGTCAAGCCCTGCTCATGTCTTCTGCATCCAAGAATACATTATAGTTTAAGATCAAGAACCATGGTTGAATGGTGGCAAAGTTGTTTGCACTCTTGACTACCAATCAGGAGGTCCCTGGTTCAAATCTCAGCCAGGGCACCAGAAATTTCGAAAACGCTTTCCCTGTATTTTATCCAACTTGAGACAAACTGGTTGGAAATCCACAGATAATCTCGCTTGTATCTAGTGTATCACAGGATACATTAAAGAAGGAACTTTGGACAAATAAAAAATTCAGACCGTGTTTTGAGCAAAATCTCAACAATTTGATCTTAGTTTTCTATTGAGATGCTTCAAAAGATCAGGGAGCCTCATATACCATTCTACATACTGTTCTATGTAATCAATACAAGTTTTATATTCAATCAACATGTAATAATGTTGTAAGTTGATGTTGTGTTTTATGTTGAGATTTTACAGACATTAAATCCAGCGTTGGTCCATGCTGGAGGTGAGAGCTTATAGATCAGTTACCTTTCACCTTTAACTTAATCAGCTTCTCCTGGACAATGTTTATACATCAACACAAGAATTTCCTCAATGTCATGCTGAGATAATTTTATCCAACTTTATTGTTATTTTAATACCTAAGGAGTATAGAATGGTAGTACTTTGTTGAATGATCCTCTCTATGATAGCAGTAGCAACAGTTTGTACTGTAGCACTATCTATGCACTCACTAGTATCATCATCATCTCCCTTTTGCATTGTTACAATTTTGGGCCTTTATCTCCACCTTTGATATAGACTTGTTCCTCCATGATAGCCACACGTTTGGAATCAGATGGAATCAGTATTATTACAGCAACTATCTCAGACAGTCTCCTTTAGTCTTCCTTGTAACCTACATTCAGCTTACCTGGGTCACCTCTATGATAGCCGACTGTTTGTTCTAACATATCTGCAGATGGAATCAGCAATATTATTACAGCAACTATCTGGGGCAGACTCTTTGCTATCCCTCCCCATGTAACCTATGGTCAGAGAGAACGTTTCCCCTCTGTAATACATAGTTTACAGTTTGTTGTATCATATATCTGCTCAGACTCAGCAGTATTATTACAGCAACTATCTCAGACATCCTCCTTTTGTCTTCTCCCCTTATTATAAGCTATACCTTCAGCTTTAAGAGGTAAAGGATACACTACAATACAGAATGCATGATCCTCTATCATATCTTCAGAATCACCAGTATATGGTATTGTATAAGCAGCTATCTTCGAGACTCACCAGTACATGGTATTGTATAAGCAGCTATCTTCGAGACTGTGAGTCTCTCCTTTATTCCCCGTAGCCCACAGTCTGAGCTAGCTCTAAAGTTATCTCACCATCATAGTCTTTGTTGTCCCTCTATGATCAGTAGCCCACAGTCTGAGCTAGCTCTAAAGTTATCTCACCATCATAGTCTTTGTTGTCCCTCTATGATCAGTAGCCCACAGTCTGAGCTAGCTCTAAAGTTATCTCACCATCATTGTCTTTGTTGTCCCTCTATGATCAGTTTAATTGTTCTGTTCAAGTCTTAAGAAACACCAGTAATGTTAAATCAGTTACTAATCTTGGACAGTCGTTTCTTTATTCCACCAATACCCACATTCATCGTTTCTTTATTCCACCAATACCCACATTCATCGTTTCTTTATTCCACCAATACCCACATTCATCGTAGCTAGTAAGGTTATCTCTCTCTTATAGTCATTGTCATTGAGAAAAGAATCCTAATATTGTTGTGATTTGATAATAATCAGGGTGTTACATTCTATAACACTGTCTGTGTGGTAGTTATCTATTATATTATGGTTATCAACAATTTACCTGATATAATGTACTATGATTTATCTACAACAAGTCTGGCTACATCAATTATTTCTTCTGATTGTTATATAATCAAACCTCATCATCTTGTCTGATAGATAGTTGGATGTTTGTATAGCTTGGCTATTTTGACCTGAGCCTGACCTTTATGCAAGAATATATTACAAGGTTCTTGCTTTGAATATATCTATTTCCACAAGCGAATCTCGCGATATCGGTATTTCAAATTTGTGTTTGTATTACATCTCGAGCGTCTTCGTGATATTCCCCGATTATGAAAACATACAGTCAGTGTTGTAAGTGTAGGCAACATACCGACTGTCAAATTATGCTAATGGAAAGGTCAGGCTTGTGTCAAATTGGCCAAGCTATACCAACTGGTGTGACTATATTTATAATGATTATGATACAGGTGAATGGCTATGCATTTTGATAACATTGAAACATTTCGTAACTGCAGAATTCACAATCCTTACCTATTTTCTCTTTTAAAGACTTAACAAAAACCAAAAAGTTGGTCAACAAAAATTCTGAACATTTTCAACTGCGTTGGTTGTGTGATAATTATAGTATACATTACATTTCGCATCTTTGTTGATACAGTAAAGTTCCGCTAATAAGACCACATTGATTATTTTGAAATCATGCAGATTTTTGCCAGTTTAAGGTCCCAAAGTATTAAACTTAGAACAAAAAAGGTCTGCTAGTAAGACCGATTCACTATTTAGACCACCTTTTCTACTGGTCTTATAAGTGGAACTTCACTAGTTTGCTTGACTGTGCATTATAAAATGAAACTATTTTCTGTGTAAAAATAAAGGTGAATCACTACTTAGGAAACGGTCCATAATTATAATATTGGACTAAATATCGATATAAATTAAACTGTTGTATTTTATTGTCGTTAATTTATTAAAAGAATTAAAATAAAATATTTTCTCTATGAAAAGGGAATCACTCTACCCAGGAAATGGTCCGTAATTATAATATTGGACTAATATAAATAAAAATAATTAAACTGCTGTATTTTATTGTTGTTAATTTATTAAATGCATTAATTGTTTCTGTCCAGTTGCTAATTTTCAGATTATAAATATGATAACTCTATACATGTTCAAGTACCCTAAGGTGAATCTGTTGACAAGCAAATTTAATTTTAAAGTAGAACAATCAAAACATCAAAGAAACAGAGGTCATTTTAATAATTTGATGAATTGATAGATAAAAAAATGGTTACATTTAAATGTAACTGAATGAAATTGTTGTAGCTCTGTGTTGATAAGTGAACATGACAAGTTTCCATGTTAATTGTCAATTATCAATGATTGATGTCATTATGATGTCATCGATGGTTGTGATGTCATTGATAGTTCTTTTCACTTCCTCTAGGCAAATATTTATTCTCACATTTTTAATGTAAATTTGGATAATTTAACTATTCCCTGTCTAGTCATAGAAAAAGTTGTCAAAAGTCAAGAAAATGTTGTCAAAATTAGTACTACAATTATCACATACTTTGAATTTCAGCGATTTGAAGTTTTTTTAACATTTTTATGAGGATTTAGTGTCCGTAATTTGTTACTGTACATATTCATAGAACTACGGTAATGAAAATATTCTGTTCACTGACATTAAATTTGTTTCTATCACACAATTTTGGGGGTTTATGTGACCTTTGAATTAATTTAGCCCGGAAATATTTAATAATTAGTTGCAGACCCTATATCAGGTTTTGACAATTGTTTCCAATGGTCTATTTATCGTTGGATTATAGGTAGATGCACATTGTGTATCAAATGATAAAATTCAGCTGAAAATGACCCTTTATATTTAATTTGTTTTAAATGTGAAGTATAAGTCTGAAATGCAGCGGTAATGTTCAGTCAGTACCGTACTTTGTTCATGTCAAATGTAATAGAAAATTGGACAGGGAAGGCAGCACTCAACTTAAATAGCCAAACAGAAAACTCGAGACTTGATAATACAATGTAGTTATGTTTTGTTTTGTACATTTATGAATACCAAGGAAAATAAAATAAGATCCTCTCTCCCATTTTAAGAAAACGATGAACAATAACCTAAAATTTGATCTATGTATGGCCTTTTGCATGTATGGCATTTTGAAAAAAAAATCTGCAATTAAATTAATGTAGCATTGAATTTCACTACATTTTATTACAAAAATAAAAAACATATATACACCAATGTGACAATGTGTGGTCGGATTTATTTACTTGAACCTTCAGGAGTATTCATTTGTGACAGTAGCGATAATAAAAAATAAGTACTTTTACTGTATGTTTGTATAATTTACCTAACACTTGGTAATAAAGAAACACCAATATAATCTTCTTTTTGTACGAAGAATGACGCCTTGCACGGAAGATGATGTGTATTTTTGTATTTCATATACTTACACGCCTTTAAGCATTATACTGTAAATCACATAGAATTACTTAGAATTTGGTGTAATAAATGGCTTATTTACACATAGAAATTTATGTGACTTACCGATACTTACACATAATTTGGTGTAAGATATGGCTTATAGAATTTGGTATAATGACTATGCTATGAGATATAGAAATGATGTAAAATATGGATTATTGACTTCTATTTTGCGAGAAATACTACTTAGATTTGGCGAGAAATTTTATCATCCCTAGATAATATTTCTGGTTCTATAATGGCATAATAAGTTTTTGTGATAAAACAAATATCACACAGTAAGTGCTAACTGGTACCATGTATCGCAAATGGCCCGGATTATACGTGAAAATATGAAACGCAACTGTATTAAGAACTGACAATTACTTCTTAAGTCTCCTCTTTCCGTCGCCTATCGTGTTTTGAGATTTATGCTTTTCGTTAAATGTTAAACCCTGCATGTAGGTGAAGATTGCATCACTTATAAGAAAATAAAAAAATGAAATTCAATATTTTATGAATAACTTATAACCTCCCATGGATTTTACATTACAGCTTCTAAAGGTTATTTATTATGCTTATAAAATGTCATTATAAATTTATGAATATCCTTTTAAGGAGAAAGTTGTTAGAAGTTGATTTCCGCTGTATATCAATAACGTCATTGTGTACGGGGGTCAGAGTGAGAGTACATGTTTACTCTGGTCTTTGTATTCGTGAGTCAGGGATTTGTGATGTATACACCCGAATATTTATGTACAAATTCCGACCATCTTAATGAAATCTTATTTATTTTAAAGTCAATAAAAAACGTCATTCATGTCTTCATGTTTGCAATAGTTAATGGTTCCGGTTCATAATATCAAAATATACTTGAATACCCTTGTATAAATATCTTGAAATTAATGGCGTGGGAATATGTATTAAAGGAAATTATAATGATATACTTATCGTCAGATTTCAAAATATGATTTGTACGCTTTCTTGTGATGCTCATTCTTGATCATGTGATTAGTAACGTCATTGATATATACCGGTACTTTGATATAATCGTCATTGAATTGTACACACTGTAATGAAGGGTCACTCATGCTTGTATTAATCTGCATGAGTATGAATCATGAAAAATGAAAAGATCATTCATGACTGCATGTATATTCATGTTAAATATAACATTGAAATTTACATAATTATGGTGTAAAAAGACATGTATGTTACTTGTGGGTGTATTGGACAAACATGACAGACTGAAAGAATATTTCGTAGCAAATGCATTGCTGTGAATCATGCATTAATTTAAAATCTAGACATAATAAAATTATTTAAGGAGTCTAAAACAAGTCTTTATAAACTCCTAAAAATCCCACCCCTCAATGACCCCCTTTCCCCTGAAAAAAAGTTCTTGAAGTTGAATTTCATCTGGATTTTTTTTTCATTAAATTTGCCCTTTTTATGATTGCTTTGTAATAATAAATTCTAAAAGATCATGTCAATATATTGACATTACAATGATTAGTGCTTGGAAGACTTTTATTGATAATTCATTCTAATGTGACCTATCTAAAAATGTGCTAAGAATTCTAAATTTATTAATTTCATCAATTGGCCCATCAAGCTTTGTAGTGTATAAGTGATTTACTTGTAACTTTTGAAAAATTATCAATATTGATGGAACTTGTTCTTAATTATCATTAAATTGGTGAAATAATTTGATTAAATTTAATGATATAATTAAGTAGGTCATTTTCATAATTGTTTATTAATTAATTAAACATTTATTTTACAAATTGGATATATTAAAATTATCACTAAGATGTGCTAATTTGTTGTTTGTTTGATTAATAAATGTGTTAAGTTTAGCTAATTATGTTCTTTTAATTAAGTATTTACTTGATTAATTAAAGTGTATGATAAAAGAAACATTTAATCCTATTTGATTAGTTGATGATGATTAATTAATTGTTTGTACATGTTGGCTATCAGTTTGTTGTCCCCTATCTATTGTCCCATCACTGATTGCTTCCACAGGTTCTATTGTGGCCCCTAATTTATCTATCAGCCCCTTTTGTTTACCCAATCAACACAACTATAACACCTTTTGGAATGTTTTAGCCATGATTGTAACACATCCTTTAATTGCTTTCCTTTGATCTTGGATTAGTCATTGATTGGTTAAGATGGATTTTTGAGTAAAAAATACTTGATTTGAGTAAATTGAGTTGTGTCTTTTAATTGTGATGCAGGAAGTTTACAATCAGATTTATTCTAATGTTGTTTTAGACTACAAGTGCTACTGTTGCTGTTCATATAGACTTTCTCGACATTTTTCAGTGTTTAATATTTAAATATTTATTTTATACCTATATTTGGAGGATATTCTATCGGTGTTAAAAGGATTGAAGAATGACAGGATTTTGTAAGTGTAACATTTATTTTGTTATGTTATACAAGTAAAATAACTTCATATAATATATCTTAATTGATTTGATTTTATGTCCCTGGAATTTTATGAAGTTTATTAAAGATCACAAAGTATTTGCCCTTGATAATCAAATACAATGTATGATTGCTATCGGATCCTAAATTCTTAGTCTAAAGTGTGTTTGCTGTGTCCTATGCTAATAAATAATGCTGCAACTTATTATTATTGCTTGTCGGTCACCCAAGATGTCTGAGTTTATATATTTAAGTTATATACGTATTACAGTTGAGTACTGGTTGATAATTAATTCCAGGAAAAAATTGCCATCTTTTAACATGAAATGTGTTGACAATCTTCATAAGTATACCTTTATTTGTTTCCAATGGAGTCTTTCATATAGTGCCCAAATTAGTCATAATATTGATAATTGTACAAAAAATAATGAATCTATAATAATAATTCTAAAATATTCTTACAAATTAAATATAAGTACTAGTTAATAATTAATTCCAGGAAAACTGTATATAATATTGTACAAAAAAATAATAAATTCTACAAAAGTCTGAAATATATTCTTACAAATAGATATTTGTTGCAGATTTTGCTAAATAAATGTTAAAATAATTCTTTGGTAGTGTGCATGTGTAAGCAATATGGTTCTCAGGGCACTTTGATTGCAGTATTTACATTAAGTTTCAAGTATTTAACATTCTATAGAGGTGTCATCATTGTAAACTTCTTACTGGTATAAGTCAACAGGATGTTTATAATTGTTTGAACAAAGGATCTATAATGTTGGCCTTCCTGGCTCATTAAATATTTATTTAGCTGTATAAAAAGGTGCTAATTCCAAACCCAAAGTTTCCCCCCATGTTGCACATATAATTGCCTAAGAGATGCCTTGAGGCAAAAATTGCTGCAAAAATAACTGTAAAATTTTCTGCTAATTGGTACCTGATGATATTTCTTGTTAATTGTTTTTTATTTGATAATTAAATGCTTCATTAATTTACTAATTGGATTGTGTTATGTGTATATAATACAAATATAGATAAGTATCAGACCACAGTTATATTCTGATTCTACTAGGGACCTCATGTCATTATCATAATATCTAAGAGTCTTCATAAGATTGTGTTAACTGTTTTAGGGATCTGTGTACTGTATGTCATATCATTAAGGGTCATCAAGTAGGGGATTAGTGTATATTTGAAGTGAAGAGTAGATGTCAGTGATCACCTAGCACTTTTATTGATGCTGCATGCCAATGTGCAGGGGAGTTTATTGGACTGTGTATATGATATATAAGCTTCAGTTGTGGTGCCTGTATATTACTTTGTTGTGTGTAATATTATATAGGGTGGCATCGTAAATCTGTCAATAAACATTACACGCTGCTTCTTAATATATTAGCAGTTTCTCAATAGCAGAGTAGTAGACACTAAAGTTCCTGTTAATTATTGACAACACATCATTGTTGTATTAACTAATTCTGAATGAACACTTTGAAAACATGAAGGTTGCTACTAAATTGAACGTTTCTTTATACTCAAAGGTCGATATGGATTTATCTATTTTGTCAGGTAAATAAAATATTTGTAATTCATTTATTTTTTACTCAAATCGAGGGAAATGTATACATGGTTGCTCTTCAGATATTTTATTATTATTTTGGTGTATTTCTGCATTTTAATGTCAAAAATATACAACAGTTTGTATGCAATATTGATAACATAAATTATACACTTTTGGCATTCATATAGTATGAATTACTATTAAAAAAGAAAAATAATTCTCTTTTGCTGGGCTAAATTTTTATAAAGTTATCGTGTTATCTTTGATGCACTATTATAATAATTATATAATCTTATTTCTTTATAATTATTATCCTATTAATTCTGATTGTTAGCATGATGTCAATCTTAATATATATTAAGTAGCTAGAACTTGAAATTAATTGTGTGAAATGTATGGTGATAATGGTGCTGGCGATAATGGTTGGACTTGGCCACAGCTTTGTGCTTGTTCTATGCAAGGTTTCGATAAGATTTGAATTGGGAGATCGGTCACCTCCCGGTCCCTGCTCTGTGTCTTAGACAGATGTGGTCATATTTGTGTTGTTGCTGTTACATGGTTTGTGCATTTTAAGGGGTGTTGGTATTATATTGTTGCTGTTTACAATATGTGCAAATGTAGTTATCACAGTGGGTTTATCCTATAATGGGAGGTGACCCCCCTTATGGGTGAAAATTGTATTACTATTGGGTGTTGACATGTAACATTGGTCAGGATGTGGCCGTGTAAATGTACAGCTCTCTAGTGTCAGGAGGCATAAACTGTACAATGTAACATTTGGTCAATCTGATCGTTTTCAAATCTATAATTTATTACCTCGCATAATTCTTGTAGACATTCTACCTGCATCAATTGAAACAATTTTCATCCTAATTGGTTGTGTGTCAAAGCTAGGTCCCTAAAATTAATGAATAAAAATTCAAAACTATTTTTTAACTATTATTTAATATAATGTTTATAAAGCTCCCCATTGTTGTGGTTTCATTTTGAGATAATGTACCTTAGCTACATGCTGTTTGTTAAATCAGTTTACTTAATATTAATTGAACAAAGAAAAATTCTGCTTTGTTGGTGATAGGTTAGCACTTGATGAACTTATATCATCATACTTTGTGAGTTTGTGGTTCATGGAAAAGTGAATATTCCCTGTCAATTTTCTTGCACTTTCTACTAGCGTAAGGTACATTCAGTACATTTGTAATACTCTTCGTAAAATGAGGAGAAAACGGTTTCATAAAGTTTTGGTTTTCTTGCCAGAAACTTGAGAAAGTTAGAAAAATGTTGAGCAATTTTCACTGTCAATCTTTCTACTGGTGTTTCATAGTACAATTGTTTAGTACATTTGTAACTCTCCTAAAATAAGGTGAAAAAGGTCTCTATGAGTTCTCTGTTGCAATTTTGTTTCTTGCCAGAAAAACGTTGGGTAATCATCCCAGCCTTAATGTCTATAAGATATCTCTTATCTTAAATCCTATATACTCCTGTGAAATAATATTTATGATAATATATATGTGTCTGACTGTATGCTATCTACAAACTTATCACCTGATTAGGTTCATAGAGTCTTTGATGTCCATAGCTAATTCCACAAACATGCTTATGTTAGCAATACAAGTGTTTATAGTATGCTAAACATTCTGATTTATATATCCATATATCTTGATACTGTTGCAGTCCCCCTTTTGTATGCATTGCAATTAATTCTAACTTACCAGTATTGGATTATTAAGGGGTCTGCTTGGCTCGGCTCTGGAAATAACAATTCCACATGGCATCACTTCAAATAAATTTATGTACATATTTTTTATTACAATTTTATCTCGATTAGAACCAATGATTACTGATAACAAACATAAAATGGTATCTGTTTTCAACAACAGTATTTATATAACCTAGGTGCATCCTGGTGATGAAGCTGCCCCAGTTTCCGCAATATAAATTTATCATATGTTTCATAGTTTTTTTCTATAAAAAAAGAAAAAATATAAAATTTGAGTGTTTTTGAGAGACTGGTTATTATAGCGTTGTCTTGCTTATAATTTCACGGTTATCTGTAATAATTTATTTTTCGAAGTTTTTGTCTGGGAAAAAACTCGCCAAATTAATTCCGACCCCATCTGTTGTTTCCATATTTCACCGGATGCCGTAAGATTTCTCATTAAATGATCTAATCAAAGTAAACCAAATTGTATAAAAGTACTAAAAACAGATCTTGATTGAATTGAATCATGTCTAATCACAGAGCTGGACTCGACTCTGGTTGTTAGCCTTATTTAAACGTGTGGATCTTACTGTATTATTAAATCTTCTTACGAACACCTGAGGGCGGACTGTATCTGACATACCGCAGTTCGCTAGGCTGGAAAATCACCATGCCGTACAAATATTATGCCGGTCACATGGTTTATTTTACTATCCTATACTACTGTAGTACCATCATTTAAACATATTAACGTTTTTTGTGCGTAACATGACGTCCTAACTCCTATCAATTTTAGAATCACACTTTTTTATAGACAACGAAGGGATGCGATTAAATTGTCTATTTTTATCTGTTTAGAGAATCTTACATGTTGTGTAGTATTGGGCAAAGATTTTAGTGATAAGGGTTTACCTTCAGATCCGGGCTGTTTCAGTGTTCAACAAGTGTAGGAGGTTTAATTGAACGAATGTATTCTGACTCAACATCAGTTTACATCAACTGATAGTACACTAAACAGTTGCCTTGTAACTTGCATCAATGATAGTTCACGTTTTAGGTTTTTCCCTTAAGGGCAAAATTTGAAGAAAAAAAGTTTGGATAAATGAATTTGAATTTTTAAATGGTAGATCCGAATACATGTTATACAACTTCATTGACTGATACAGTGATAGTGATTGGCTTGTCAATTTGAAAAACATTTATTGGACATTTTTTATTTTTGTTTTGATGAGAGGAAATGGGACTTGGTTTTATCCGTATTAATATGATAGGTAACATGGTGTTGTAATGAAGTAATGGATTGTGTGAAATTATGGAATAATAACACCACTCGCGACTTATTGTACATTTGTTGACTATACAATATAATAGGATATTATTACTTTGGATCAAGAGGAAAACGTGGGACTAATATATTAGTTTAATACTTTCACTAGACTACTTACGCTGTGGATTAATGTAAAACTTGTTGTTTTTGCTCAGACTTTGAAGTTGGATTATTTAAAGAAATTTAATCAAAACTTTCAATCTATATTGTGTTGAAAGCTTTTGAATAAGTCTTTTTATGTTCAGTGGAGTAAGGACGAAACAATCTGCTACATTTTGAATAGTGGAATTTTTCTCTGTATTCAAAATCATTGACTGTTGAAAGTATTCGTCTTCAATTGCTTTTCATAACAATAGTGTACTTGTAATTTGAACAAGTTTAAACAATTGATACTTATTTGAGGACAAAGTTTATCTGGCGATAAATCTTTGGACATGTTTCATGACAGTAGGCGTTTATTCTTCAACTTGACTTGAGCATTGAACCTCGTATGAAATTATGACATTTTTGGATCAGGAATAGTTACAAATTAATTAGCTTAATCAAGGATAATCAAGCGTGGAAATTGCCTATTATACACCCTGATTGCTGTCACAGCTATAGAGTTATACCATCTTAGTGTAGACTGGACTACAACATATCATTGTTTGATGAGACTTCGACTGGTTTGGATGGAAATAAACCTAACTGTGAAAAATTAGTGAAAAGTGTCACTGAAAGAGCTGAATTCAGTATTGATTGTTGCAACTGTGAAAACAATAGGCACATCAAGAAACATTAAAGGGATTTAAACTGTTTGATGTTTTCTTAATTGCTGTTGATTGTTTGTTTGGAATTATTGAATTGGACTATATAAGCTACTGATTAATTCATAATGGATCATTTGATGAGATTTATTACTTGTTTTGAAGGGACATTTTTACGGAATTTCTGTCACAATGCCTTCTTTCATTCGGACTTCTAGTACTAAATGGAGTTATAGAAACCTTGGATTTACATGTAAAATGGATACATTATCTTTGAATGATTCTGTTGTATCAGAAATTATGAAAACACCATTGAAAAATCAACCACACTTTAAAAAAGGTATGAGTATATTCAGTGGAATTGAATTTTTTTTAAAATATTCAAAAATAAATTTATTTTTTAAAAAAATAGTAATTTTATTTCAGTTTATTTCAATTACATCATTTTTATGTTTTAAATAAATGATAAAAATGTTATAAATATGTAGATTAAATAATATCTAAAATAAAGGAATGTGTTTAAAAAACATAGATAAAGAAATCAAACAACAGAGGTATCACTGATTGTAATGATAAATTGCTATAATAACATAATTGTTAGGATAAAAAAGATATTACAAAAATATTTTTGTTTATCGTTCAGATTTTGAGATAAGTTGATCATAATTTTTAATACTTCAAAGGAGTACATGCATTTGATGCAAGCAATGATTGTATATAAAGTGATTCCAAGATTTATATCTGCATTTTTGCCTTTGAAGTTTTATTATTTTTATTATTTTATTGCAACCTTTTATGTATGTATGCATTATATTGTTATACCTATGTTTAAACATGACAGAGTTATTTACATTCCTGGGGCTATTTTGTCCCTTTTAAGGTGGTGTTGATAATTTTTCCCTTCATCACTAAGTAGTTTTTTATGACTACTTTGCTCATAAAGTCATGACCATTAATTAGCCCCCTCTGAGTGTTATGGTAGGGTAATAAATATACAATTAAATACCATTTATAGAGTTATACTGTATGTATTTGGTCAGTTTTGTATTATTCATGTATTTAACATATGACATAGTCGTACATACGCACGTCATACACTGTCTGCCATGTGTCACGCTACAAGTGTTAACAAAAAGTTAGTAAAATACCCAACAACTGTCCGCATCTATTGTATGTACGGTGTACAAAGTGGCCCTGGTATCTTAAAGACCAATAATTCAATATTTGGGTGTTCATAACCCCAACAACTATCGAACGATCAATAGGATTGTCATATTTTTGTACACTACGAAATTCAATATTTGTGTCACACCCATAGACAATATAACGCTAGTTATTGCGCAAGTAATATGATCGGTGTACTGATTTAAGTGATATTAATACCATTTAAAATGGTGGGTACATGTTTCCAGCGATCTTATCCACGAAGACAGGAAATGTGTGGCTAAATTGATCCTTGTTTAAATAAAACCCAATGATTAAGTTAAACATTACTCCAATGATTTTACCCGCGTTACGATCAGGTCACATTCCGATTGTCCCCGACTCGAGTGCCACGCTTTACAAGTGTTTGATTTCTTTAAGATAGTTTGAGTTTTTTGGGTCACAAATAGTTTAATTGTGAAAGATAGTAAAATAGCACGCTGGCTAGATCCTCGTAGATCTTCCTAGATGTCAATGTCTTCACTAAGCTCTTCAGACTTCTATCTATGAAACATTGTAACTTTGTGGAAGAAAGGTGTAATGCTATTAAAGAGACATCTAACGATAATTACTTCAATTAGCATTAAAATGAGATTATCCGACAAATCCTGTATTATAGTAAGGCTTGGCATTGACCATATATGGTGTGATTTACTCTATATTTAAAAGGGTTAGGCTTTAATTGATCTAATTACCGACATAAATGTAGGTAGCCATCTTATCTTTTGGCAATGGTTTATAATCAACAAACTCCACCTTATATGTATTGGAAGTAGTTTGTTGGACTATTGTGGTCCTGTTGTGGTTAAAATATTTCAGGTGTGTTGCTATTGTTGACATACAAAAAATGTGAACCCAGGTGTTGATGAAACCAATAACTTCTTTTGACCCATTGACAAAATAGCGTTCCGGTAGAATTGCTCACATTCTTTAAGGTAACGATACCACATTAATGCATTTTATAATACATCATGTTTCAATATAATTGAATGATATTAATTCTGTTTAAAAACACAAAATTTATACCTATTTCCATTTCTATTTTCAGTGAACTTTGACCCTGCTGACACGGCCAAGGTCCAGCGTGAGATGTGTTCCGCGCTGAAGGCCCGCAAGGATGCCCTTGAGGAGATCCTACGCAAAAAGACCGAGGAGTTGAAGAACCTATGTATTAAGGAAGGGGTATGTACTCAATGTGTTTCAAATTTTCAATAGCATGCTCATTCAGTGCGTTTCTTCGACCCTCAAAATGTCCGGTTTTCAAACCCACTACCACTATTTGCAACAAATCGCCTCATCCAGGATTCAAACCAACAACTGCAAGATTAGCATTACTTAGAGATTGCTTGAACAACTGGACTTGAAGGACTTGAACCTTGTGAAAATTAATTAATACCATGTGATGCAATTTACCGACAAGTCACATACAAGTGACTTACTGATGATAATTAGTCAGTATATGATGTGTATTTCTTTGTGGTAACATAGTTATGTACAAAACATGTCACTGTGTTTTCATGAGATGATATTATTGATGCAATAAAGAAATGTAGAAATATTGTCTAGTCATTATGTGTCAGGCCACACACAAATGGCAGTTAACTTTTGTTTTAATGTATGTACCTGTTGTTCCTTAACCTTTTGTTGTGGTAATAATAAGATTTCATCAATTGCTGAAAAAGCTGCAATTCTTTCTGCAAAGATTATCTTATTGCACCAGAATGTTGATATAATAAGGGTTGACTGTATTATCTATGACTCTTGAATTTTGGTTGCTTTTGTACTAATATGTGATATTTATTTATTTGCAGGAATTGACTGGTTACCTTCCAGCAGAGACCCCTCTGGCTCCCGGTGAACAAGCTCCTACGATCAGACGTCGTGTTGGTACTGCATTCTCGTTAGACACAACATTCGTTAAAGGCGATCGTGAGGTAAGGATGGTTCTATATAATCATCAATACATTCCTTTGAATAGCATAATACCGAAACTCTCCAATTTGTCTCACTTTGGTAAAATGAGATTTGTACAAAGGACTGGTTTAAAATTCATAATTTGTTCGTATGAGTGTATTTAAACTCTCAAATTCCTAGAAATGAGAAAAAGTACTTGAGATGACAATTGAAATTTGAAGATACATTCCATGTGGACAAGGTTCAAATATCAAGTTTGTGACAGTTTTAGCAACAATACATCCTGTACTGTCCAATGTTATCTATTCTACATGTCAATGTACCTGGAGAATGTGAACAAAGCTTTTGCTGGTTGGTTACCCAGGAATATTGGTAAGAGTCAACTGACCAACATATCGGTGAAACTGACCAACTTATTTGCTGGTTCTTTATACAAATCTAGAGTACTTATGACCCATGACATGTTTGCACTGAATTTAACTGTTTTATTTGGTAGTCTACCATAGCCAAAATACTTATTATAAGAATTATTAGATATTCGGTTGAAATATTGCGCAACAATAGATGGCTTTTTAAAAGTGAAATTCCATGGGTCAAAAGTGCTTTGGAAGAGTGACAAGCAGCCGATTTGATAAATTTGTAAAATTATTATATTTCGATTTATTAATTTATTGATTTGATTTATTTCAGAATGAAGATATGTCGAAGAAGTTGGAACTTGAAGTTGAACTTCAGAAGCAGATCACTAGTGCCGCACACAAGTTGGCGTCTGATAAGTCGGTCAGCAGATTTGTACGCAAGCAGAGACGACATTCCTTTATTAAAGCTCAGAGCAAGGTATGTACAATATGCATCTTTATTTATATACAAAATTCATTTTCTTCCACATGTGGAGAAGTTGCGGGTTCATTTCGGTAGGGTAAGTTAGTACTGGTAACAATCCAGGAAAACTTGTTAAACCGTATGCCATATATAACTGAAAAAAACCCCAGGCATTTGTGATTTAATGTAATTTAAACGCGTAATATAATATACATTCTTGGTACGTAAATTAAAGAACCCCTACATTGTTGCCTCGGTTGGTTTGCTATGGTAATTATCTTGCTCGTTAAAGTGGTATGTCTGGTTTGAAAAGTTGCTAACTGTGCTACGTTTTTCTGGCGTGTCTAAATTCTGTCTAAAATATTTAAACGGAAACAATTTTGTTGAGCTTGAGATCAAATGTTTTGATAAATACTTCCTATTGATGAACGGCATGACTCAACTTGATTCTAATTATAGACTTAAACATTATCTTTATGAACATAATCATAAGATCAGCGTGTCTTAAAAGCTTGAATCAATTTATGATCCATGTTGCTTAGGTGCTTACATATGATCAGATAGGTTTTTATCATTGATTTATTATTAAAGTGCACAGGTTGCTGTTCTCATCTTCAAAATTATGTCAGTTTCAAATCTATTTGCCTCACAAAAATGTTTTTAAAAACCTGGCCATTTCTTCAAGGACTTATTATCAGCTCACTTGACCCATCATAATATTTATAGGTGTTTGACCTATTTATTCAATCAAATATTTTCCCATACAAGCTGTGCTTGGCCAAACTCCAGTAAATTAGCGATAAAACCTCTCGAAAATTCACCTCTTAAAACAAAGCTTATCTTGGTATCACATGTTATTCCTGCTACAAAAAATGAGAAAACTAAAAAAGAAACACTAAAAAATCACCCAGCAAGGTGGTTATGAATTATGACTGTTCACAGCATATGTTGTTTTATGTTTTTATCTGTCTGTTAAATTTAGTGGTGGGAATATAATGTTGTTTTTGAGGCTTAGATTTCCCAATGTATTCAATCAGCAACATAGAAGCTGAAATTGGGAAAATTCTGATATGCTGAGTTTCCTCCCATTGATAAAATAAAAATAAAAAGCATTGAATACATGTCTCCCTTTGGTCATATTTTTTAACTGAAGCAACCTGAAGTTGTCTCCCTTTGTACTCTGGTTATTTTTAATGTAAAAATACTTTTATTTCATGTTATTTATGAATTTTTTCTTCTGTTTTTCAGTTGAAGGAGATGGAGAAGAAACTCAGCGAGTACAGAAAAGGAGACATTCCTGCGTCACCAGCAATGTCAGGGAAATATGATGGTATGTACAGTGTACATGAAGGGCTTGATAACCCTGCTCTTGAAGATTCCATTATTCACAGACCTTCTAAATCTAGGCATAATACGTCAGTTGCTCACAGATTGTCTCGATCGTTTCGCGAGAGGAATCTACTGAAATACTACAAGTTCATCGACTCGGGTGTGAATAGTAAAAGTGATAGAAATTCTTCAATACTCAATGATTCTATGTGTTTGTTAGACGAGTCGAAGAGTGTGGGTACGGAGTCTAGATTAGAGGATACACGTTCAGCTGATACGAGTCTAGATACGACAGGATCTGAAGAGTCATACAAGATCTCCAACGACAGTTTATATCCCTCCTCACCATTCAAGTGCCAAAGAGACGATTCTACCCTTGATCTTTCCTTCCTTACCCCACCCCCTGTTGCCAAGAGACGAGAGGTATCTTGTATGTCACCCAACACGAGAAGAAGTAAGAGAGCATCATGGCATCATACTATGTTCCAGAAACTCTCACCTCAAGTTCCTAGATCCAACAAGGAGACTGCTGTATAGATGTGTACTTATACAAACATTGCAGAAAGGGGAGCTAACTCATGTTGTCTCAAACTTGATCTTTGACCCTCACAAAGGGAGATCACTCTAAATCAGGTGTAGTGAAGTTAGGAGAGTTGCTCACAGGGGAGATAATCACACTTTAGTGCAATACTGAAATGGTGCTATAACTTGTAATATATAATAACCATGTAATATCAGCTATTATATTAATATATATATAAACTATATTAACATTGTAACCACGGTAACAAGGCCTTGAAGGTCACTGTTCACATATTATGTTCAGTGATAATGGATTGGCATAGAATTACTGTACTAACTCTGGTGAATGAACATTATAGACTTGAATTGTTGGTCAGGGTACATACTGTATATTTTACCAGTATTTATTTCTTGTGTTGGTTTTTGGGTACAAATTTTCAAACTTGAATATTTTCTGAAAATAATTCTAGGGCAATTAAGAAGGACCAGAATGATAAGTTTCACTACCTCAGGCAGTAAGGATCACAAAATTTCATCATTAAGAGGCAATTCATCATCGAAATTCATCATCCGCTTCAGAATAAACTTTTATTCCTTCGTGAATCTTATTTGGGACCCTACCTCATGTAGACCAACTACAGGCTTTGTAAATAGAGTGTAAATATTTTTTAAAACTATCTATTTATTTTTGTAACTTGTTTTATAAATATATATATCATATTTATTTGTTACGATAGAGATTGAGTTTGTGTAAAAACTTGTCTTGTATGCTCGCCACTGTCTCATAATAGTTTGTCCCTGAATAGTTTGTTGTTTTAGACAAATTGTTCAAAGTCATTGACCAATGTATTTGTTTAGTTGCATATAATATGGACCATTTTACTTACATGTAGACTTGCCCTTGTCCCAGACCATATATAGTGAATGAATTCTGTTTTTAAATCCTAAACATTTTTAAAAACATTTTAATTTTGTGGATATTAAGATATTTTTTATGGAAAAGAAATTTTAATATAAAATGCTAATAACATATTTTTTATTAGCTTTTACCAAGGAAAGCCATCATTGTTTAAAATTCATACTCAAACACAATTTTAGACCATTCATTCATTCATTCATTCATTCATTCATTCATTCATTCATTCATTCATTCATTCATTCATTCATTCATTCATTCATTCATTCATTCATTCATTATGTGTTCTTTTTTGTATCTGTTTTGTGTTGTCTTTGTAAATATTATTCCTTGTGTCTTCGTCTATTTCTCTCCTTTATCTTTCTATCCTGTTTTATTTCTCTTTATTCCTTCTTTCTTCTCTTATTCCATCAATCTTCATTTTTTCTCGTTATTTTCCCAACCATGAAATATGAATCTGATATAGTTTGTTGAAAAAGATTAGAAAATTATATAAAAAAAAATGAAATTCATAGTAAAACTCTTTGCTTGAATAATTAAAAATGAAATAAACATAATATGAAACTATATATTTTGTTGTGTTTTGTATATATTTCTTTATATATAATATATGGGGTTTGTGGATATATATAACACTGGTTGTGGTTGTCGTAGTAACAGAAATTACCTGAATTAATTAAACAAATATTGAAATCTAGTTTGGTGAAATCTCACTTTTCTGACTTTCGAGATACATCGACATGCAAGATAAACACAACACAAATAAATTAAAAACTGCATTAGAAACCAGTGGTACTGGTTATATGCATTTTTAGGCTAACACAGAGTTGGTAATTCAGTCATTATTAATTATAATAAATATAAGTTTCCCTGCATTTGACACAAATGAAACTGGCTATGTGCCTTTTAGTCTTACGCACATTGGTATTCAGTCATATTAAATACACATGTAGTTTTAAATTTCATACATTTAGTCTGGTTTGAATTTCTTTTCATTCTAAGTTGTGTGAAAATATACCTAACTTAGGAAATATGTGTATGATCGATACTTTAGGTTTTTATAGTACCCAGAACATATTTGTAATACTGCCAAGAATAAAAAATAGAAGTGATAAAAACACCAAATTATTTGTTATTTAGAAACGTAGAAAATAAAAATGCATTTCTAAGAATTCAACTCTCAAAAGTGTTAATTATTACAGGTCACCGTAAATTATGCATAATAGAGGTCAAGGCTCATGGGTTAAATATTCTTGAATATGAGTTATGACAATTCTAGATATTTCTTACATCTGATGACAGCAATTACACCAACAACGACATCATAACACACTTAGACTCGCTGACTATAATATGATTCACATTATGACGCAGGGCTGTACAAAAATGGTTTGAATTTAATTGAACCATAACATTATTGTAAAATACCTGAACATACTTAAGACACACTATTAGGTAACAGAACAGAATAAAACTTTATTTCATCCCTGGTGCATAGTATAACATGGGTATTACACAAACAGGGGACTGTCAAGGTCTATGCACAATAAAACACATCTTTACATTAAATATTGGACATACAGGAACTTCAATCAGTAAAGTTTGGTATTGGGTTGCAGACCCCTGTTCTAAAGATGTTGGATTCAAATGCCACATTGAACAAGATTGATTAAATCTTGGTCTTCACATATGTCCTCAAGTAGGCTTGAATACTGGTTAGTTGTCCAGGAAAAGTGGAATCAGTATAAAAAACAACAACTTGTTTCATGATTAGTGTCAAAGATAATTAAAGAAAATAAATAGAAAACAAACAATAATAACATATCAGACAGTGAAGGCAATGCTCAACAGAAAAAGTTGAACAGAAAAAATTAGAATCAATCAGTGAAGGCAGCACTCAATAAAAAAGTTGTGCACAAAAGGCACATACACATTGTTAGCTTTAAATGCTGGAACAAAATTATATTAGTGATAATTTAGTCCTTAAAATTTTGGGTTTGCATGGGTTTTGCATCAAGATTGCATTCACTGAAAAGTGTAGTGCTTGTAACAATATTGAGAATGAATATCATTTGTAATCCAAAACAGAGCATTTTCTAGCATTCAGTCACATACTAGTACAGTAGTTGGTCTACAATAGTTGATTAATTGTGTCAAAACATGTATTATATATCACAGTAATTGAGATCTTGGAAAAGTCACACCCCTTTGGTATATAAAGTATATGAATGCAGTCTATATAATACTCAAGCCTCTCAAGTCTTTATAAATAGTTGCATCTTGGATAGAAATCAACTTTCCAAAATTAGGTTATAATCATTCTTATTGCGACATTACAAATTCACAATTTCAACTTTTCGCAATTACAATTTTTACTTCAAGAATTCATTATTTCATTTTCACAAATTGTCTATTCATGAAGTTGAAATTGTGAATTCGTGAAGTTGACATCAGTCATATCAAATTAATGATGTTGAAATATCAAAAACAGTCCTACATACAACTTAAATATAAACTGAAGGTTCTAGGCTGATTTTGATTAGCCCACACTGATTCTTTTCTTTAAAAATAGTGTTGTTAGAACTTCATTCAAACTTCTTTATAAATTCACAATATTTAATTAAGCTTTATATAATAATCTCTTTAAAATAAAATCTAAAAAAAATTGTTGAAAATTGTTGATATTTAAAATAAATGTTTGAAATTCTTTCAAATTTTGGTTGAAAATTGATATTTAATTTTCAAATTTCTTTTTCTAGGAAAGAGTATCAGAAGTTTAGACATGACTGATAGCGGTTAGTTTTTCTGTCGTGAACATTTGGATTAATACTTGATGTTGTTGCCAGCTTTTATCAGTTTTTGTGATCCTTGGTTTTGAATATTTTTGCATTTTGTTTCATTTTCGTGTGACTGTGTATATATCGTTCTCAAGACAATAAGTTGTGATTGTCAGAACACACCAGGTCTTAATTAAATAACTTAAAGTTAAATGTTCCATAAAAACAAAATTTGGAACCCTATCTCAATTATCTTGCATTTATGCTCATGAATAGAAATAAGTTGGATTGCAAAATCAAAATAACAATTTAGAAAGGGGATGCATCCCTTAACAGAAACAGCAGAACACGAATGGCGCAATGCGGAGCCCTTTATATGCAAGGGGAAAGTAGGAAAAATAGTAAAAAGGGGACATAACTTAGGTGCTACACAGAGATCACAATAAATTACAGAGAACAGGGATTTTAGGTTAACAAGGACAGTTTGTAAAAAGGGAAAAGGTACACTTAGAATAAGAAAAATGAATCAAGAAACACTTCAAGAAAGACAAGGAAAAATGATCCTTTTGTGTTTCTAATACAAATATTCAGGCTATATGCACAAAGATTCCAAAGCAATACAAATAACTGAAAGAGTTACTTCCCTTGGAAAATACAGTGCCATTAAAACAACCAACATAGTTAAATCTATCAGTTAAGTTAAATTGTTACATTTTGGTCTTCAGCGCTTTAGTATTCCAGAAATCTTAAAACTTTTTTGTCACAGATTTTATGTAGATTTTGCATTTAAGAAACAAGTTCGAAGATTTGAGCAAACAATTAAAAGAAATCAAGGTAAAAATAGTAAATGGCATGATAGGTACTCTTATGTCACTGTAGCAACTACGTAGGAGCACTCATAAAATACTGTTTTATAGGGCATTTTTATTATTTTATTATTTTTTTTATTAACTAATCATCAAGTAGATAAGTCCCTTTAGTCCCTGATGGATTTCTGTCCAGTAGAAAACATGTTTGTGATTGTCTGCCCCATTTTTAAGGCATGAAAAATGTTTGTGAATTTTTGAGAAAAAAATTAAAATAAAAAAATACCAACATGAAAAATGCTATTCTGATAATTAAGTAGCTGAAATTGACATCCATCTTGGGTTATCAATGTTCAGAGGTTGCAAGTTTGAATATCAGAAAGGTTGCCTTCTGACCATTCAAAATTGGCCAGCTTTCAGAATATTCAGATACAAAACTACAATTAATACATGCACCCTTGAATTCAGTGTATTAAATTATTCATAGAAAAATAATGATCATGTTGGTGAACTTATGAACTAATTGCTCGAGTATTGCTATTATAGCTTATTGATTGAGAGTTTTGACTGTGTATTATATAGCATGACCATGTCTTATTATGTTGCATGTATTTTGTATGTTTGTTGTCTTGTAGTGTTTTTAGCACCATTTCATAATTTTCTGTAAAAAAATACAAATACCGGTTACTGAATGTGCGTAGTCTAAGGACGCAGACTGCTTGCATCAGAAGCTGTTGGGTCAAGCCCACATGTCCTCCTACACTGCCACTAACCCATTACTTGCAACCTTGAAAAAATACCATCTGTCTGAACTTCTTATTAAAAATCACCATACCGTATTAAAGCCTTTCCACACAGGGCGATGCAAATGAGATTTCATAAATCAGTTTTTTAAATTTTGCAAACTATTATTGAGTGTTGTCAATAAATCTCGTTCAATTTTTTTTGCTTGAATCGTGTCTGTTATATTGATACCTTGTTCTAAAGAAGTTTAAAAAACAATTTTTTGTCTGTACAATTGTTTACAAACTAATCATAGTGATAAGTCACCTTTCTAATACATGCAGAGTTTAAGCAAATAGTTGTGACTCCTGACTGTTAAACTGTTTGGCTTGCACAGGAAATTGCAGTTAGGTGTTTAACAAATGACTTCAAATGTTGATAGCGTTCTTAGAGTACATTTAATGTCTCTATATCCATGTGATAATGCTATGTATCCTACATTCTTAATGTGGAGAGTGCTGCATATCTATAAGACTATGTCGAGATTTGATGAGTTATAGTAACCCAAAATTTTATACATGTATTCTGTCCCATTTCTCGAACATCTTAATAGCTGAAGGCTGATAACATGTCTGCCAGGCTGAAAAAATTCTGTTCGACCAAAATTGTCTGTGACAGTAATAACATTCAACAATTTGATGTGTGAATCTTGTGCGACATCATGCAATACTTATCAATTAAATTTGCCTGATGTTATATTGTGTTTAATAAGAATCAGGAAGTGCAAATATGTACCTGAAGAAATTGAACACTGACTGTTTAGTATAACGGCATGATATTGTTGCTTCAGTGTTGTTTGCGTTCACCCGTGTGTTCTGACGTGTCGTATATCGTATTGCCGAGTTCAGTGCATTTGATGAAATTTGGTAGAAGCGTTTCTACGCACTTTGCGTAATAGTGTTTGATAAACACTGCATGAAGAGTGTGTTCACCATTTGTTGTTACCCCCCTCCCTGTTTTACAATGTGTTCTTCCATTTGTATTATACTTGTAGTTAGGATAAGTCCATTTCTGTGCACTCAGGGGGTTGAAAGTGTGAAATTTCAATGAATTGAGTGCCCCAAAAGAAGTGGGGATATCATGACTATACAAAATGCGTAATGTGGAATTCTTACAGTTGAAAGTCTTATTATTTTTCAATAAGACCACCACTATTTAACATTCATTAATGTTTTCGTTAACTAATTTTTAATGTACTGTATTTCTTTAATATCTTATCTCAATTTTTAAAAAAAACTTTCTAATTCATGGTTTCTATCATACCTTGTTTGTGTTACATGTATTACATACCTTTATTTAGATGTACAATATATACATGATGTTGTTTGTATATTATAGATTCTGATGTTGTGTCCCCCGCACAGTCACCTCTGGTACCTAGAGGTCCTCGTAGTAATTATAAACAGGTATAGTACTGCTTTCTCTATACATATTTCACTAATTTAGAAGACGAAAGTTGTAAAGTTGCTATTTTGAGAAAACAAGAAAAAAAATGCCTGAAAATGTCTATATACTCATAATCGAAGAAGCACCTTGTGATGCATAATTCATATGTATGAGTCTGATTATAAGGCCGTCAGGACCTTTTGAGGTCAAGGCAGCGATTTGTCTAAACTGAACTTAATTTAGTGTAGAAACTATGTAATGCCTTTATTTGCCAGTTAGCTTTTTGCTGAGATACGACAGGCATATGAGTGCCTCCACCGGGATTTGAAACCGTGTTGCTTAATTAGGTTGCAAGCCCGATACCACTGAGCTGCCCATCATTGACCAGATTATCAAGATTTTGGGGGCTCATCAGTACAAAACTTAGTTGAGTCTGTCATTATCTGCCTAAAGATTGCAACTGTCATTAACTTTGTGAACATTTACCTTCCATCATTGAACAGTTATACTCGGCAACAAAAGCTACAACTTCCCGGGGTAAAGTGGAGCATTGAGGGTTGATGAACAAATTTAGCTGAGGTGTAGATGGAAATCGAACCCAGGACTTCTTGATCCTAAAGTATGCACCTTATCTCTGGGCCATTGCTCCCCACATTCTTTGATATTTCTTGTTGTTTCTATTTCAGCATGATGATCGTCCCGGGCATCCTAATTCACCGCTACATCGGTCAAATACTGCTCCTAAAGATTTCCTTAAAGAGCGTGAAATAGCATCAATGACATTGCCCCCAACTCATAGCAGGTAAGTTATTATGAGCAATAACGGTTAGGCAGCAGCATTAGTGATAAAGAATTCTGCGAAACAATTTCAAAACTTTCAAGGTGAACACCCTTGAAAAGTTCTTAAATTTTGGTGTGAGAATTTTGTATGAATCATGACTGTAACAAATCCTGTATCAGTGCTTAGTGCACTCGATTTTTTAATTGGCAAACTGAGTTAGAGTACGAGTCGCAGCAGGTCATTCTTTTCTATGAAAATGTGACAATACTATTGATTTTCCTCCACATGTGGAGAAGTTACTGGTTTCTTGTGGAAGAGTGAGTTAGTACTGGTCAGAATACAGTTCAGGACCACTGGTATGGTCAATCAGTCGGTGTATATTACTTAAATAATGTTGAGACTTACAAATACTGCACAATTGTGCTGCTGATAAGCCCGCACTGATCTACCTGTGTACACAGTGTAAAACTGCTGTACCAGGAAAAAAGGCTAGGCAGTAACTCAATGATCTGGATTCAATTCCTGCTTGAGACACTGGTCATACCATACCCACTAAATTTGTCAAAAATTGTTGATTTTCCTCTTTGACAAGTTGCTGGTTTTTTTGTGGAAGGTTAGTTTGTACTGGTTAGGAACTTAGGAAACAGTCCTGGAAAATTGGCTCGGTGAAAAATGGAAAAGTTGTTGAAAGGTAGTTAAAGTTGAAGAAGTAAATAAGCATCCATGTATGATGTATACTTTGACTGGCTGCTTGTGACATGTTTTATACTGAGTGACTTTCATTGTTGTAGTACTCAACGGTTGTTGTTCGAGGGAGCTAGGATATTTTTGTGGCATTCTGAGCTACATTGGTATAATTGTTCTTATAAATGTTCTTTGCACAATCAAAATTAAGATCAACACTAAAAGTCTTCTTTTGCTGAATATGTAGACACAATAGAACACATGAAAATTATTGTACAACTTGTGTTTGCATGATCACAACTTTATAGCAACAATGAAATAATGTGTGGATCCAGCGGGGGATGCAGGAGGGGGGGGGGTCAGATCCATCCATCAACTTTTGGCAAACAAGCTGTTGTTTTATCAGTGTCTTGGGTCTGATCTGGTCAACTCTCTAAAAGGGCTGGTTTGACCCCACCAAACAAAAGTGGTCAAATCCCATCCTCAGAAAAAAAAGCTGGATTGTCCCCTACCTAAGAAAAAATAAGATGGTCGGATGCACCTGAGAAAACATTCTGGATCTGCCCATGGAATTAAGTCACCATCTGCTGTAAATGCAAATGCAATAAATATTTTTTATATCTGTACATTATATGGAAGTTAATGCATGTTAAGAATCTTAAACTTCCAAGTCTGAATGAATTTTTTCTGTAATGTATAAAAGTTACTTGATGAAAGAAAAATATCAACTAGATTTCAAATGTCATAATTTGAATTCCAACAATTGAACAATGTCAATAGAACCCCTGTCAACAGTTGAAATAACCTTGAAGCAAAATGGATTTATATTGGAAGTGCTAAGTTTAATCTTATATCGGTCCTTTGAGTTTGTCTTCCACCTTGTGCGTTTTTGTATAACTTTCTGCTTATAAAACTACAGCTGGAGATGAAAACTGTTGTTAAATGATGCTAATCAAGGGCTTAGTGCAAAACTTTGTAACTGCTTCAATTTATTTATGCAAGTACCATAGGTTTGCACTGAGCCCTCACAAAAGAGTTTATGAAAACCTGGTTAATATTAGCTCTTTACTCTTTACTTTGATCATATAATTATATAAGGCATATTTTTCTTATTTCAGTCCAACATTGGATGACATGTATAAACCAAACTCTGTTTATTCTACACAATACCGTAACCAGACATATCCAACATTAGCCGGTCGTGATGCAAAGTCTGGTAACCATGGCAGCACCAGTAGTCATAGTTACGGAGATGGAAGCAGTCATCTAGATGGTTACGATAGCAAGTTGAGTCATCATGGTGGATTGGATCAGGGTAGATTGGAGGGTAGTCGGGACAGTGGTTTTAGTTCTACAAATAATATGTATAATGTCGGTTCACGACGGACTTCTCGTTACGAGAGTAACCAAGATTTAGTGACACCTAGTGGTGATTCTCATTACGAAACTCTGGATAACGTGTTTGATAACCGTTTAAAACTGCAATCTAAACTTGCCAGTGCAGATAGTTCTACAAATCAGATGCAGAAAAGTTATGGAAGTTTAGAACGAAACATGAAAAAGCGTCAAAATCATAACTATGAACGTAAACTCAGTGATACTGATGCCAGTGTTGACTCTTCGAGTACCGCACCTAATAGATTCGGCAAAAGGACTTCAAGGTCAGAATATGACCTTTCGTCTAAAGGTCGTGATCATCCTGTGAGTTCTAAAGAAACTGATTATCCTTTAGTGAACCAATTAAAAGACTACTTGGATAATTCACAGACACATAATTCTAGGAGGGTTGAAAAGTTCAAAATAGATCGGCAGGACTCGGCGGCAGGTCACAGAATGATTGAAGTACCAATTAAACATGAAATAATGCCGCAATCCTCCGGTCACCGACCTACTTTAGATTTCAGTTCTCAGTCAAATAATTGGAGGGATTCGGCATCAACTGAACCCTCGCCAATAATTCAGAGTCCAACTAAACAAATAAATACTGAATCGTACGCTAGCAGTACTAGTAATATATCCAGTATAGATGATTCATCGTCTAAAGGTCAGTGTTATAGTCCTAGGGGCTATGAGGGATCTAGGGCTGCTACTCATTCGAAACCACCTCATCCTGAGCATAAAGTTAGAGTTAACTACATAGACTCGACACATGGTGGTCCTCAGGCTACATCTAGTAAAATTGTCACTGTTAAAATGTCGCCTCATGTGGAAGTCTCGAAACCTTTTGAAATGAAGGATTTTTATAAATATAGTGAAAAATTACGTCGGCAACGATTAGTGGAACAATATCATCAAGCTCTTGTTGGTTCGAGAGCAAGTAGTCCATCACATCATTCATCTGATGGCGATTCTCATCATTCCAGTTCTTATCATCATCCTCACTCTGGTACCGCTCCCTCTACACCTTCTCACAGTACCTCCCAGTATGCCGGGACCCAGCCAGCATCTTCACACGGTACCTCTCAGTATGGACAATCAAATTCTACATCTGTACATCCTGCATACCGGGGAACCAGTACCACATCATCAAACTCTCCGTTTGGTTCCCCTGTGTCATCACGTCACATGACCAGTAATCATCCATATACGTCGTCTAGTTCTTACCCGAATAAATCTAGTAATGGAAATTCATGGAACAACGCGGAAACGTCATCCTCTACAACAACAACAAACTCGTATGGTGTCAGTACGACGACATCTCGTGTACAGTACACGGTACAAACACAAGGTGGGCGTGTCTTGTACAAAGCTCAACACCAGTCTAGTAAACAAACTCACTATCAACCACCATCTTCTATGAAGTGTGAACCAGTCCGTAGTGCACGAGGGAGTCACGAAGCACCTGCCACGCCTACAGGGTCTAGGTGAGAGCACACTAAATGATCCTGCAACAGAAGTGACCTTGTGTAAACTGTTTGACCTTGAACTCATGACTTTGAAACACAATTTTTCATTGGTTGATATGAATTATGGATTTATAATTATGATAATTGTATGTGAAGTTTGTGAAATAATGTGCTAATGAATTTTAAACAGTATAGCTTTAACGATACTAGTAACTGGACGCTGCCTTTAATAGAATGATAAACTGTGTGCCTCACTCAAAATAATGCTTTAAGTCTTTGATGCTATGAGAGGATATGTCAGATATGTAAACAGTGATATTGCTTGTTAAATCTCTGAAAATAACTACAGTAGATGTGTAGGATTTAATGTTTATGTTTAACATGAATGTCAGGTCATGTGTTAACCCATAGTGCTCGTGGATGCCTTAATTTTCAGTGTATGTATGATAGCCGGAAATACGTTGTCAAGTATAAACTGTATTATGTCTTTGCTGTGTGATTGCTAGCTTATTCTCTGTCAGCATTTCTCTCTATGATTCTAGTGCACGTTTTTTTCTGTATGCTGTGCTTGCTGTAGGCTGCTTGCTTCTTCTGCTTTTATGTTCGCACATCTCTCGCAAACTGACCCCAGGGAAAGAGATCCCAAACTTGTTACCATTTAGATGTTAAGCGTCTTTCGCAAACTGACCCCAGGGAAAGAGATCCCAAACTTGTTACCATTTAGATACTAAACCGTATCTTGCAAACTGACCCCAGGGAAAGAGATCCTTAAACTTGTTGCCATTTAATTGCTAAACTTCTCTTGCAAACTGAGTGCAGGGAAATAGATCCAGAAACTTGTTACCATTTAGATGCTAAACTTCTCTTGCAAGCTGACTGCAGGGAAAGAAATCCCGAAACTTTTTACCATTTAGATGCTAAACTTCTCTTGCAAGCTGACTGCAGGGAAAGAGATCCCAAAACTTGTTACCATTTAGATGCTAAATGTCTTGCAAACTGACTGCAGGGAAAGAGATCCCAAAACCATTTAGATGTTAAACGCCTTTGCAAACTGACCCCAGGGAAAGAGATCCTGAAACTTTTTACCATTTATATGCTAAACAGCTCTTGCAAACGGACCCTAGGGAATGAGATCCTGAAATTTGTTATCATTTTGATGCTAAACAGTTCTTGCAAACTGACCCCAGGGAATGAGATCCTGAAACTTATAGTCTGTTTCCATTTAGATGCTAATCTCTTTTTTCACAAATTAATGTCTTTTAAGAAATCCGAATGTAATGCCATGTACATGCATATCTGTTTGACTTTCCATTGGTAAAGTGAACAATGTCTTGACTTAATAGTACTTGCTCAACGATAACCTGTATGTAGATGTAGTTCACTACACGGCATGCACGCTAGAGCCTGTTTCCATCCAGTTATACCATTCCATGAAAAGTTGACAACCATGTTCATTTGCCTCCACATGACCAAAACTGCAACGCCCCACTTTTCTATAACGCCCCCACTTTTCTGTAATACCCCCACTTGACAATATTTGCATGAAATATGCTGGACATTTTATTGCTTCTATTTCAGTAGAAAGTATGCTAGGTATAAATATAAACCTTGACAAGAAAATTAACTAACTAATGCAGCGCTATCTTCTCATTGATGGGCATACATAATTGTACATGTAGATAAACGCTGTAATTAATACTTTGCTGTAATTAATGCTGTAATACTAATGAAGTATGCTACATTATGTTGCTGTTCAAAATGTTAACGCCTTAGCGATCATCTCAAATAAACAGCATGTGAGCATGTATTCAGTTTTGTAACATCAGTTCTGATTGGTTACTAGCACATTACTTTACTAACTTCTCATCATATTGACCAATGAAAACATTTGTAACATTCATGAGAGTCACATATTAGCACAAGGCACGTTTGTTGCATGTTTTCTTTATTTTTGTTAAAGCAGTTTTTACTGTTGTTTTCTGTGCTTTATATTTTAAACATTTCCTGTTGATTTGAGTTCCACTCGTTTTATTCTACCTATTGTTTCTAGAACAACATCTGATAATTATTGTCAGCTGTTTTATTTTCGGTCATGTAGCAAATTTCAAGGTTGAAATGAACTACAGGGTAGCTGACGGTATAATTGTCACAAGAAATCCTGTACCATTGTGGATAAATTTGAATACAAATTGAATATATGGTGCAGAAATTACTGAGTACCACACCATAGCTAATCTCTATATTTTCATCATAGTGTCTAATTATACACATGTGCACAGTATTCAATAATTTTGTTAGTTGAAGTTTTGTTATTTAAACAATTTGTTAAGGGAAATACATTAATGAAAAATCTATGACATTTTGTATGGGATTCAATCACAGGACGGTGTCCTCTAAACATTTTTTTCAAGGGCTAGGGCGAAAATACACCAAGTTCTGGTAGGGGTTTGAGTTGGTGGTCCTGTATTAGTTGTAAGATCTGTTTTGTACAAGCAATTTTTTACATATTGTAAGTCAGTTATCGATTTTTGCGAATTCAGTTACTGAATTCTCCATCATGAAAATACAAAATCAATGTACTGGGGTACATCAGGCTAATGGAAGAAATATAAGCTTTATTACAGTTCTTATTCTTGAATTAATGTAAAGGCATATTTTACACTACGCATTGTTTTTTTGTGACATTTTCTGTACCTATTTCACTTCAGTATTCAACTTATTTCAATCTATTTCACCACATTAGTTTCGGTTACTATACATTATATTAAAAAATTGTTCTGCTTTTACATTATTAACATAACCCTTATGAACATTTTAGTGTATATCTTACTTTTGAATCATCTTTGAATCAGCGATAAAGACTTGTGTATTGATGAAATAAAGAATTTTTTGCCAGAGTAATTAATCTGTTAGTTTTAGACATTCGGACATTTTTATCCGAACAGTGAAATTTTAAGTTAGCTTCTTTTGTTTATGCTCATATGTTTACTTGTATTGTTGATTTCATTCTGAATATTTTGTATACTGGTAACTAATGGATTAAATATAACATATGTGAATATCATGTGTTAGTATATGTGTTTATTGGATCTTAAATGGTGGAACCAGAGTTGCAACTGCAACATTCTTATTGTACGTCCATTTCTTGGGGAAACATCTATACAGTAAAATTTGTCTGTAGAATGCAGTCTTGGAAATGTTTATATGTGTTTGTAGTAGTCTTTTGGACTCGTCTGCTTATTCACACTCATCCGCAGAATACAAAAAATTGGGCAAGATTTGTCTGTTAAATACAATATTTGGGCAAGATTTGTCTGTTAAATACAATATTTGGGCAAGATTTGTCTGTTAAATACAATATTTGGGCAAGATTTGTCTGTTAAATACAATATTTGGGCAAGATTTGTCTGTTAAATACAATATTTGGGCAAGATTTGTCTGTTAAATACAATATTTGGGCAAGATTTGTCTGTTAAATACAATATTTGGGCAAGATTTGTCTGTTAAATACAATATTTGGGCAAGATTTGTCTGTTAAATACAATATTTGGGCAAGATTTGTCTGTTAAATACAATATTTGGGCAAGATTTGTCTGTTAAATACAATATTTGGGCAAGATTTGTTTGTTAAATACAATATTTGGGCAAGATTTGTTTGTTAAATACAATATTTGGGCAAGATTTGTCTGTTAAATAAGATCTTTGGGAAACCTATGCCTGTGGAATGCAACTTTGTGGGGGGTTGTATTTGAAATGCAGTTTTTGGGAAACAATTTCGTACGGTATGTACATTTGTCTTTGGAATTCAATCTTTTTTAAACTTTTACACTTATACATATTTTGGGAAAACATTCACACATACAGACTTGTCTGTGGAATGCAATCTTTGGAAAACTTTTACACTTTCTAACATCGCTGGAATACAATCTCTGGAAATATCTACAGCTGTCTGAAGACTACATTCTTTGGGAATCTTTTTTTGCTATTCTGTGGAATGACATCTTTGGGAGATATTTGTCTTTTGGAAGCATTTGTCTGGTGTTTTATAAGATCCTTGAGAAAGATCAGTCTGTAGATTACCATATTTGGGAAATGCTTGTTGTTAGGAAACAATTGTCTGATGAATTTAGGAAATATTATGCCAGTGGAAAAAGATCTTCGGGAAACACTTACCCGTTTACACTAAATTTCGAGGGGTGCCCGCAAAACTGTAGTAACTACATTTCATTAAAGAAGGACTTACTACAGTCTTGCGGGCACCCCTCAAAGTCTTGTCAGTGTTACAAAGTTTCCCTGCGCTTTTTCTCCTTAAACTTTGGTCAGATTTCAATGAAACTTTACATGAATACTTTGCACCAAGCCGAGTTGTGCATATTGTCAGGAAATGTTTGATCAAATGATTATTGCCAAGAGTTGTGGCCCTTTGTAGGAGACAAACATTTTTTACCAAGACCCTATACCTAGTTTTCATATTACAATGTATTGAAGTTATTTCATTGTTTCCACTATACTGCTTGTACAGGAGTCAACCTGGAGTCATACACCATCAACGTCAGTATTCTACACCAGAAAGATCTGTCGTATCTCCGATGAATATGAGCAACTTTCACTTGTCTCCGGCTGGTAGTCTATCCAAGGCATTCAGTAGTGAGATGTTAGAATGGTATGATGGAGAAGGGAACCAGGCACCGACGTCTGTCTGACATAAATGGGAACCAATGTTCACTGTCTGAATGTCAGGTAATGTATGACCATTATTATATCCATTGTTAACTTCCCCATCTTTGATGAAGGGGTATATTGCTTTGAACATCTTGCTCCATCTTTCAGTTAGATGGCCTGTCAGTTGGTAGATCCAATTGTGGACTCGGTGCAATACCATGGTTACTACATTATTATATATAGGCAGGTACCATAGTTGTGCACTTAGCCCTCAAAATGGTTTCTGTTCAATAACTAAAGAACGCTTTGCCCTACAATCTTAAAACTGTACCTGGAGGTTGGCCAGCAGCAGTTCATGATCCCTATTGATTTTAGCAGCAGTTCATGATCCCTATTGATTTTGAGGTCAGAGTGTTAAAGGTCACTATGATCTTTACCATTTCTGACTATTGAGCTGCCATGGTGCATACTTGTTTTACAAACATGTCTTGTTTACATTTAGCTGACTAAACATTTTCCTTTTAGGAAGGCCTTATTTTCATTAAGTGCCATAACATATTTTACTAGTACATGTACTATGCCATTTTGAAGTAAGGCGTTGAAAATGTTCGTGATTTCATTATTTCTAAGTAGATTTTTTTTTAGGCCATACTCTATGCTAAAGGAAGTGTTGACGATTTTTGTAACATGTCAGTATTTTCATTTTACTACCGACTTCTACTGTACATGTTTTTACACTTATTTATGGTTTTTACTTTCATATCCGTAACTACAGTAAAACTTCGTTAAGACGAGCATCGATATTACTATCACGCGGCTTATTTCGTGCAAATTTCCAAGTCCAGCAAATTTGATTTATATTATTTTGTATACTTATCACATTGATATGTCAAACTCCCGGTTTATTTCGATCATTTGACTTGTCCTGATTAGTGCTCGAGATAACGAGGTTTTACTGTATTTAAACGACCCTCAAACATATTGATTTGTTATTTCAGATTGGGAATGTTGAGAGTATTTTACTGACTAGTCTTACACAATACACAACATGACTTACACTAGAAAACCATGAGTTCCTGGGGTCTGTGAGGGGACTTGCACTACAAAACCATGAGTTCCTGTGGTCTGTGAGGGGACTTGCACTACAAAACCATGAGTTCCTGTTAATGAGGTCTACAAGCTACTGCTGTCACTAACACCACAAACCAGAGTTCTTGTTGTTAGAAATCTTTCACTGCAAAACCATGAGTTCCAGTTATCAAGGCCTACACGATACTGTTGTTACTTAAACCATGAAACGTGAGTTCCTGTTGTCTGTGAGAGGTCTACTGCATACTTAAATGACTTGCACTACAAAACATGAGTTCCTGTCATATGTGTAATATAGGTCTACAAGATACTGCTGTTACTTACAATACAAAACCCAAGTTCCTGCCATCTGTGTTACATGATACTGTTGACTTACATGTTAAATTCCGAGTTCCTTCCGTCTGTTCATAGGTCTACCAGAATCTGTCCGGACTCAAACTACAAAACCATAGTTCTTCTCATCATCTTAAAGATGTTTACCTGATTTATTCGTCACTTGTAACTCATCAGTAATACCACCAGATTTTTCTATTTTGACTTACAAAGTGATACTAAATACTGTAAAATCATTAATTTTTGTGGGGGATTTAAGTTCGTGGATTTCGTGGTTCACCTCAACCACGAACCTTAATCCCAACGAACATGTATTTTGACCCTTGATTTATTACCTGAAATGCAAATCCACGAATTCAAGTCCCAACGAAATTGTCTCTTTAACCAAAACCACGAAATTTTGTCCCAACGAAATTAAATGATTTTACAGTATCTTACAGCCATGGAGCGCATACTGTTGTGATATACACTATAAAAACCGAGTGTCTGTTGTCATATTATTACACTATCTACTATATACTATTGTATAATATAACACTGACAACTTTATCTCCTGTCTAATTATGTTTAATTGTTTCTTACCTATTAAGAGAGATAACCTGTCACCAAAAATCACCTTTAGCTGATCACAGGGGTGGTATTTGCAGACAGGGTTGACTCTAAAAACAATGACATAACATATGAAAAGCTCCAGGTTATATGCCTTTAGTGAGATTTAAGTTAAATGATACATACGTTGTTTGGAGCAACAGATTCATTATTATACTCTGCTTATAACAATATTGAAGGGTTTATGATCATATCGATGGCTTAGAATTAGAAGGTCGTAACACAGATATGTATTAGAACGGATAGGCAACTCTATAAATAGATTTTTATCTGCCGAACGGCCAAACGCCCATAATGCAATGCGCGCACTCGGCCTTTTCCGTTTTTTTGGTATTCGGTACACTGTAAGTCGATTATATGGCGATGATCGGTAACATAAAATGTTTATGGCTGCCTCGAAAAAACTTGCCTTATCATTAATAATTTATCGATTTTCAAAATTAAAACAATATGAAGAAGATACACAATGCGTGTTTCATGCAATATACAATGCAATTTAAGTCAGAGTTACAATTTCGTGTGATTTGGAGCAAGAAACGAGAGACACGGGTGGAAAATGGCGGAGGCTTCGTCGTTACAATTTAGTCTACGAAATATCTTTTAAAAGAATCATCAGGACTTATTTTATAATATTTTACGAAAGATGTTTCAAGTAAATTACCAAATAAGATTTTAATATTTTTCAATCTGATGATAGGAATTTGTCATAGTTTGAACTGAATTGTTTTCTCGCTTCGATATTCCCGCGAAACCGTTGTGTATTCAAACTCCATTTCTGGACATATAGCCAATATAATCGATGAAATATACATACACACTAATCAAGGTATGTTAATTCTGTATCTACATAGTAAAATTTTCTCGATTGATTTTGAAATGTTGATTGGATTGGCACATTTATTTCTGCAAATTTCTTGCAAAACAATACATATAACACAGATGGCGGATCGATGAATCTCGCCACTAAAACTCTATGATCTCGCCAAATATCATGTGAACCCGCGAGACTTAAAGTCGATTTCTACTGATTTCAACTGGGTCACGTGGTAGAGTTACCTATCCGTACTCAATACATATCTGTGGTCGTAACTACAAAATCGATATTTTGAGAAAACACAGAAAAACTGTCTGACATTTACTCTTTACTTTTGGTAAAACAAACTTTTACAATTTCATTTTGGTCAATATGACAAGTTCAGATTTTCATGAAAATAGGATCATAAGAAGCTCCTTGTGATGCTTACGGTATTCTAAATATGTATGAATCTTAAAAGGTCGTAAGTACCACTTACGACCTTCTAATTCTAAGCCATCGATATAATCTCAGCTTACACAGTATACATTTACCAGTAAATAGGTGGCCAAGTATATACATGGTTGGACAAGATGCAGTGGCTGCGGGGTTGCCTTCATATCACTTAGAAACGCATATATACATGATTGGACCTTTTCTGTCTTACAATATTGCAAAAAACACAAGTTAGAAAGGCTTAAAGGCAATTTTGGTTAGATTGGAATTGTTCATGTACTTTATTTTATAATAAATTTAACTTTAACACAATCTGAAAATATGAATTATTGAATTTAACTCTTTTGCTACAAAAAATTCTAAAAGTTGAGGAAATTATCTGCTTCTGTATTTCGTTTTTGAACAGAAGTGTTGATTGATTTAAGCTGTCAGCTGAAAGTACTGTTAAATGATTATTCTATGTGCATTGTTTAGATTTAACTGAAACGTAGTAGTTTACAGGTCCAAATATAATCATTTTAGTTCCATGTTGCATTAGTTAGTTACCAGACAGTTTCGTAATTTTGTCGGTAGATAAGCTTAAGTGAAACAAAGGCTTTGAGAATGATTGTATGTTGGTATTACTCTGTTAGGGGTCCAATTTCTGTATTTGTGAGTAATGAATATTGATATAAGCAGAGTTGATTGTATTTTAAAATGCTGTCAGATAACAAACATATAATTCCTTTTCATATGATATTAATTCTGGTTGAGTGTTGTTTAGTGTGAACTGTACTTAGATTAAGAAAATGACCTTGGATAACCATTTACAATGTACTTGACAGATTGCCCAAACTGTAAACTTGGACCATACTATTATTGTGAGTTGTCTATAGATTACTTCTTGTTTCATGTTCACTTATTCTGTTCAGTTATAAAACTATGAAGTACTGTAAAATCATTAATTTTTCTGGGGGATTAAATTTCGTGGATTTCGTGGTTCACCTCAACCACGAACATTAATCCCAACGAACATTAATTTTGACCCCTGTTTTAATACATGAAGTGCAAAATCCACGAATTCAAGTCCCAACGAAATTGTCTTTTCTACCAAAACCATGAAATTTTGTCCCAACGAAATTAAATGATTTTACAGTACATAGAATGCTCAGAGTTGAACATTTGACATTGATGTTGGTATTCCTCAATGTGAACTGAAGAAGTTGCTGGTTCCTTGTGTTCAGGCTCAGTTAGTACTGGTTAGGAATTTGTCATGGGTATCAACCACCATAGCATATTGTTGAGAAACATCCTTTAAACCTGTATAAACAGAATACAAGCAGAATGTTCAGTTACTGTTTGTATCATCACATTTAATTGATTATTATACTTGAATTTGGATTATTATTATACCCAATGCACACTAATTGTGTCAATACACATTAAAAAGTGCTTTACAATCAAGTGCTTTAAGTCGTTGTTTTAAAATAGATTTGAAAGGAATAAAAGCAGCATTAGAAATGTGTTAGAATTCAGATCAGTTTAGTAGAGCTGAGATAACAAAATGATAGCTCATGTTATGTATTCCAAGTAAATAATTCCAGGAAGCTTTTGAATTATAGTAAAGCAATGCCTCAAGTACCACTGAAAAACCCTTTTCTTGGTCTAAAAACATGATAACAGCAAACAGTGTATCATCCATAGCATACCATTTTTGGCATGCTTTATGTAAGCGCTTTCATGTGCAACAGACTGCTTCAGTTACGCTTGATAACACATAGGGCAATCCATTGTCCGTTCCAGATCATTTTTGATAGCAAGCCATTTCTTAGCAAAGCTCGCTGCTCTATAGAGCGCTTGGTAGCCGTTTCCTTAGGCCAAATATTTGTTTACCATACAGAACCCAATGTTTAATGAATAAAGAACACAAATGTTTGAACTTTGATAACCTAATGGTGTTGTAGTCTAACCGGTAACCTCTTGACCAAATGTTGTCAGATCTCATAGTGGATTTTTGTTCCAGTATGTTTTCATGTTTTATTAAAACTACACATATATTGTCTCTGACCATTTGGCAAAAGGGGCAGTGTGATGTGATTTTTAATATGTTTTAACAAGAAGTTACACACTATGTAATGTCCTGATGAAAACCTTTTAAGGAGTCATAGAAAAACTGTACGGATTATAATTTTACATGTGTATGAACAAGGATAAGTTCTGAATATTAACTATGATATTTTAACTTTGGTGTGCAATGTCATTTTCATTAAAGTTGAGATTCATTTTGTATTTCATCAAAAATGATTTGATTGTAATATTAATCTATAATTTATATGCTAATGAAAAGAATAAAACACTATATTTACATGAAGTTGATATTGTTATTATATATATATTATTGAACATCCCTTATTCCCATATATTACTTACTAGTTTAACAACCCTCTAAACATTTTCTTCTATTACTTTTTGTTAATCAGTTCTTTCTTCGTTTGTTTCATTTTTGAACGCCTCATATATCTTTGTAGTTCATACAACCACAATGGCAAGATAAATAAAGTTTTGATGGTAGATGTATTGATATAGCTTGACCCGATTAAACTGACACTCGTAAAACTCTGTATAACTTGTCCGGCTATGCTTGGTTGTATTCGATTTGTATGCTAACTTGTTATATACCGTTACTTCTGGACTTTTACGAATTAAGCAAGGAGTCTCAGTTTAATCTGGTCAAGCTATACATTGTTTTATCACTCAACAACCATTTCTAATGGTCAAACGGAAAAATCAAATCACTCGATCTTTGCAATTAAAATGTGCAGGGGAGACAACTCATCAGGGAGTATTAAACAATAATGAGAGTTGTTTCCCTTTGACCATTGAAATTTCTGAAGGTTATATAACGTCGTTTCCCATTGACTGTTACAAATAAAAGATGGAATAAGACTAATTTCCCCTTGATCTTAAGAAAATAATGTTGAAAATGCGAGTAGATTCCCAATCGTTATTAGTTTGGTCACACAGAAGAATCAACCAACTCAGTAGCATGAATATCGCATCACAATGAGGTCACAGGAAGACCATAGCTATCCTGGAATGACCTTATAATGAGTGATTGTGCGGCTCTCAGGATGGAATCTACCTACCCACATGATCGTGACAAGTAGAGAGGAAGACTACGCACCTTCACAGGTAGGCCGGGCTCACCCTTGTCGAAGGATTAATCATTGGCCTGTATGATGATGATTAGTGATGTGAGAGTTGTTTCTCTTGGACCTACAGATATTAAAGGGACTCAACTCCAGTTGGTAAATTGTAAAACATGTTCAGTAGTTTTCGTCAATAGCACATTTGATCATCATGTAAACTGTGAGAATACTTTATGTATCCACAAACATAGTTTTGTGATTAAAACGTCTACAAAAACATGTTTTAATCAGCGAAATGGAGTTTAGTCCCTTTAATGACAAATATTTTTTTACACTGGTTATAATGAAAACAAAACTGAAAATCACAAGATTTAATTGCTGAATAAAAAATTGCACTAACACAGTCAATCAACAAATATAAGACAATTTGAAGGCACATGAAACAATTAAATTACATACACTAACTGCATAATACATTCAAAGTATCATATATAACTCTCATATGGCACTTTGTTCAAGGAGGTTATAGTCATTCTGGTATGTTCCATGTAGAAGCAGTATTATATACCACAAACCCACCATGCATCATGTAGGTACAATCACAGGGTACATTCTTAATTACAGATTAACTCTCATGCACTTCTGAGTAGGCTTGTTCTAAACTTTAAGCGGGCAAAACAGTCATTTCATCAATATATTTTGCCTCTAAATGACAACCCTGCATGGCATTGTACATTCATTCCTTTTGTATGGAAATAAATCAATGTCTCCATAAATTCTTATCCAGTACCAAGTAGACTATTACAGAAAAACTTAGATGCCTCAAACTGACTTTGGACCCGGAAAACAGTTGGAACAATCTACCCACTTTAGGAATTGGTATATAATACACCAACATTTCACCAAGACAAAATACCTGTTTAAGATTTCTAGGGTGTTTGAGGCATCATTATTCATAGTTCATCCATATTCTACATTTTAGAAAATTAAAAAATAATATTAATTCCATAGTGATGGGTTTTCAAGAATCCTGATTTAAAAGAATGACATGGAACATAAATACTTGGATTTCAATCTTTAAAAAAATAAAACAACAATACCTGTAAGAACCATCGATGAGAACATATCTATGAGATCAGCAAAATGGTGTTATGCTTGACCAGTGGTGTCTGAACAGGTTAATAAACATTCAGGATGGTTTGATTCTAAAGAGATGAAAATGGAGATCTTTCAATACAGGTTTTTAAAAAAGTGCTACTGTAAAATCATTTAATTTCGATGGGACAAAATTTTGTGGTTTTGGTAAAAAAGATCATTTCGGTGGGATGTTAATCCATGAAATTTAATCCCACATGAAAATTAATGATTTTACAGTGTTTGTTTAAGGTGGACCTTGATAAGAAAATTCACTGACTGCAGGACATGTCACGATTGATTTTGTTGCTTGAAAATTCATCCGTGAGGAAAATTCATGAATTACTTTACAAAACCTACTAAAGTTCTTCACAAAATTGATCAATAATGTATAAAACTGCAGTGCCATTACAGTTACTGCCAAAGTAGACATTCATGAACAAGGCACAAAAAGTCAAAGTGAGAATATCACAGTTTATAGTAATTGTCACAACTTACAAACTTTGTGAATGTAAGCTTTAGTTGGTTTTCTTCCTCTTGTTTGAACCCTTTGAAGAGGTTGTCTTAGCAACAGGCTGGAATGATGATGATGATCCTCGTGTACGGGGTAAATACTCGGTAACAATCTGGTTCATAACAATCATTGCCATGAACGACACACAACCATTACAGAACAACCACAGTATCCAACCAACTTGTGATGTAAACCATGTGGAATATAACGCTAGCAACATTGTCACCATGACTAGAGTAAACGCAACCAGACCAGCAGTGGCATGATAAATTTTTAAAACAGCTAAACTTTTGTTCACTCCAGCTATCTTCCTCAGCCATTCATACTTGACTAGATCCCCACCGAAAGATTGCAGAGTAACAAACACTACAGTAATCAAGCCAAATAATCCATGCCAGGTTGTGAAATGTGGCTTATCATTAAATTCCTTGTTGTAATAAATGACTGCAAATCCTAACAATGACGATGCCACAGCTGTTATTCCCAAACTCTGATGGATCAAAACTTTTGTTGACCTTGAAACGTTCACAAATATTGAGCTTTCTCGGTTGAATACTAATAAGCCTTCCCACAGTGCAGCACAAAACTGAAACACAAATTTTGATTTGATATAAAAAAGTATTTTTATTTCATGGGAAAAAGGATTGGGCCTTCTTTAAATTTATATATTAATTAGCCCTCCCCTGAAAAATAAATCAGAGAATATTATTCAAAAGAATCTGATTAGTCCTGAAGTGGTACATTCACAATTAAATAACAGTTGTGCCTGGGATCTGGCCAGAGGTATAACTAAAAATCTTCTCTAAACAAAGGTATCTTCGGCTTGTAATTCGATTTTTAATTAACAGTACTAACCACAGCCCTCGATACGTATGTAGTAAGAGTAATATTTATTTTCCGGACCATAAAATCGCATCGAGGGCCTGTGGTACTACCAGGCTCTTGAAATAAGGACAACAACTACAAATATAGTTTATTTAAAATTGGAATAAATCTTGATTTATAAGCAGATAAGAGACTAAAAAACTGCAAAACTTACTGCAATTGTCATCAATGTTGGGTGCCATGAAAACAAGCCTGAAATTAAAACAAGAACAACATAAGAATTTTAACATGTACTCATTGTAAATACTAATAATATATGCCAAGCGCAGTGATTTCGGCTTAGATATAATTGCTTTTCCAAATCCAGGGTAAAATCCCTGCCCCAGGGAACGGAGAAGGTAAAATCCCTGCCCTTAACCAGTGAAAAAATTAAGTCCTGACTGTATGACACTGCTAGCTTAATGCAGAACAAAAGGTCTTTTGTTTACATCGGCATCGAAATGGAGTGACAATCATCAATGAGCTTGGACTAATGTGAAACTTAAAACCCAGGACTATCCTTTGCTCTTCCCCAGGGTTTGGGGAGGGAAGGTTCAATTGAATGGTGAAGGTACATTACTTGTTCACTTGCATTCTGAAAGGGTAGAATTATATTGCAACCTCATTATCAACTTTCAGATCAATAAAATCAGGGAGGGGGTGAAATTGAACAGTAAAATAGCCCCTGTTTATTGATTGATTTGAACCGTCCTGACCAATGCATTGAATACTCACTTGATCCAGGCCATGCTGTGTAAAGCATAAAAGTCGTGAAAACGACTGTCACTATGTGTGCCACCATAATTCGACTGTGCACAACAAATCACTAAATTTGTCTAAAACTTGGGGAAAACCAATTTTCAGTCTGTATCAATAGACGCTTGACACGTATAAATGGAGCCAAAGTTTATAAATGAACGCAAAGAAAATGGTACGGTCTAAATGGAACGGACCGAGGCCAACATTTATAGTCGAATAGACTCCTTACATATGGGTGAATATTTGATTAGGTGTCACTCTGTGTCCATGTCTATTAAATATAAGATGCAATACATATTTTGTTTGTCCTGTTTTAAAAAATGTTGTTGCAATCTTAAATTGACTTTGTCCCATACTTGTTTCGTGCAAACAAATCGCATTTACTGATTTGGAGGAACATTTGTTGCATTGACCCCCCTAATTTACGTAACGGTGGCGTGTCCGGAAACGACGGTGTGACTTTTCAAAGCAGTATTAAACAACAACTAGATCGATTTAAAAGAGAAGTGTATTGCAGAATATAACAACACATGTATAATAATTGCAAAACAACATTGCTCATTGATAAACACATATTTGTTGATAAATTACAAGGTTTTTAAAATGTGTCCGTAATTTTGTTTTTCGACACCGTTACGTGTTTCAGTCATGATACTTCGGTACGGTTAGGTACGGCATTTTTCATTTTTTCCGTACACGAAACGTCCTTTTATCGTCTACTAGCAAGCGCCTACGTCAATCGTGAAACTTCGACAAATTTCGTGTATCTTCGGTAAATGTGAAAGTTAGGTTTATTGTCTGTCGACACCGTTCATCTTTTTCCTTGACAGTTTGCGGATATACAATTAATTTCACTGCACAATAAAATTAGTATCATGATTTGTAGTAATATGAGAAATCAGGCACATGTTTAGCTATAGAAACACGCCGAATATACGCGTTTAAAGAGTAATTGTCGACACCGTTACGCGTCGACACCGTTACATTTCGTGTCAACACCGTTACGTTTGTAACGGTGTTGACGTTTTGTAACGGTGTCGAGCATGCATATACGGTCTTTGGTATGCATGTCAACACCGTTACGACGTATGGAATCGCCAGTAGTTATGTTCAAACACCAACTAGAATTTTACAAGTAAGTACATCTGTTTGAGTATGTACCAAGTAAACATATTGGCAGAAAAACCGGGTTTGACTACACTAAAATGAGAAATTCTAGAGAAATAGAAAGTTTTTTATTATGAAAAAACATGACTTCACACCGTTACGCAAAATTCTACTAGATATGCACCATAACTTCTGTTTTTCTTTAATGTATCGTTTGGTATCCATTTTGTTTGTTGGCGTTTGATAGAGTTAAGGGTTAAATAGTTGATGTTCGTGAAAATAAGACAGTTTGAAATGTGTTTGTCCGTAACGGTGTGGACATTTTCAGTTCTTGCGGCCTGATAAATATCACGATACAAGTGTCATCTTTCATTCATTTACTCGGCAAAAGCTTGAGAATTACCTTCATACATGTATCACTTGTACTGACTATCAAAGAAAGTGCTTTGAGCACATTCATTTCTCAGTTCTTTTGAAACCCAAATGACACCTAATCAAATATTCACCCATATACGGCGTACATTTAGTTAGGGCTGGTCTAACTAAGTTAGGGCAGGTATAATTAAATTGACCCTAAAAGTACGCCATATGGGAGACGAAGACGGATTCGCATATTAAACTTTGCCCCGAGTTCACTACTGTCATGTATTTCAAGTAATTCATGGAGGTGTAAGGTCCTTGATACAACAGTCACAATTATAGTTCTGGGTACCGTAACTAAGTGATCTTTTATTGATAATGAAGGTGATCTTGGAATTATCACTGAAATGGAATAATCATCGTCTAAGCAGCTTGGACTATCACAATTATATTCTTTGCCTCCTTTGTCACTGCTACAGAACGATTTCAAAACGTGGGGAGAGTCAAAATGATTTACAGTAGATGGATTCTGGGCGTTCTGAGATACCTTATTTTGGTATTATACATGACCTGTTTTATTATTAAATACAGGAAATACAAGTTCTTAGGCTAATCCTAATTAAATGCTTGCTCAATTAAATTGTCCGATTTTGAGATTGAAGTTTTTGAAGTTTTTTTATGTAAAAGACAACCTCTCAAAGTCATATACAGTTGTTTAGGGTATAGCGGATCATTGTCAATAACGGACCAGTCTGACTCTCACAAACGCGAAGAATTTTAATAACTTCCAGGAAAAATATAAATATTTGATGATTGATCCTAATAATTGAACCCTTTCGACGTTTTGTCATAATATTGGTGTTCCTCACCCAGCAATTAATTGGAATGGATCGAACATCCCGGAAGAATGGGAAAAGTTCCAACAACATATTGAACTGATATTTTCGGGACCATTAAGTGCAAAATCGGACGATGAAAAAATCTCATACTTATTGTTATGGGTTGGCGAACAAGGACGCCGAGTGCATCAAACATGGAAGGGTACGGACACAGAGCCTACCGACCTGAAGTCTCACTACGAGAAGTTCAAAACTTACGTGCAACCAAAACTAAATCCTATTTTTGGACGTTACCGCTTCAATAATGAAGTACAGGGAAGTGATAAAATAGATGCTTTTGTCACAAGACTTAGAATACGTGCACGTGACTGCAACTTTGGAAATGCAGAAAGTGATCTTATCAGAGACAGAATAGTATTTGGATGTACAAACCCAAAAGTGCGTGAAAAACTCATCAATGAGGGCGAGAAGCTAACAATGGATAAGGCTATACAGATAGTCCAGAACTTTGAGTATTGCCAACAGCAATTGACGTCGATGGCAGATGGTGCCATGGCCAAATCTGAAGTTGACTTCGTTCGAAAACGACAAGCTAACAACAAATCGCAAAGGCGATATGGGAGCAAATCCCGAGGTGTAACGAATCACAGGGGTCAGGGACAACAGCAACAACAGAACAATCAATGTGGACGATGTGGTGGAAAGGAACATTTTGGACAAAATAGTTGCCCAGCGAAAAATGTAACTTGTTACAAATGTGGTCGTATTTCACATTTTGCCAAGGTTTGCAGGAGCAAACAGCGAGTTAATGAGATATGTGACAATAGTGGCTTGCTAGTGAGAAATTCTATTGATAGCAACCTGTCTTTGGAATATTCAATTGATACGGTGAGTGCTTCTTCACATACTTACTCTCATGACCGTGTTTACAAAACGTTACATATAGGCCAATCTAATCTCCCTGTTCAGTTTAAAATTGACACTGGCAGTGTAGCAAATGTATTGCCGGTCAAGGAGTTCAATAAGCTTAACATTAATTCCCCACTTAAGGCCCCAGATTGTAAATTGACTTCCTATACTGGAAACACACTCCCAGTACTTGGAACGGTCACTCTTGCTTGTTTATCAAGTAGTCAAAATAAACATGTCAAATTTCATGTGGTAAATAGCAACGCTACACCACTTATAGGCTTACAAACATCCTTAGATTTAGGATTGATAAGGTTGACATGCTCAGTGGAAAAATCAAGCAAAGATAATTCCATGGAAAGTATGAGTATGAGCGGACAGCTTATGACTCAGGGCACTGTCATGAACAAATACAGTGATCTATTCACAGGTCTTGGTGTTATAGAAGGTGAATGCAAGTTGCATTTGAAAGAAAATGCCATTCCCTCAGTAAATCCTCCTAGACGAATCCCGGACGCATTGCAGTCAAGGGTAAAAGTAGAAATTGACAATATGGTCAAAGACAATATTATTACACCGGTTAAGGAACCGACAGATTGGGTAAACTCATTGGTGGTAGTAGAAAAACCCAAAACGGGAAAATTACGCGTATGTTTAGATCCGAAAGCACTAAATGAGGCTATTCGCAGACCACATTACCCAATGCCAACTCTTGATGACGCAACATCAAAGTTAAATGGCGCCGTAGTATTTAGTATACTTGACATTACACATGCGTACTGGAGCATTAAGCTCGACAAAGAATCGTCATTACTTACAACATTTAGTACACCATTTGGACGATATAGGTGGCTACGTCTTCCATTTGGTATTTCAGCTTCTGGTGACTTATTCATGCAGAAAATCAACGAGATTTTTGAAGGTCTAACCGGATTTACGGCGATTGTCGACGATATTCTCGTGTATGGTCGCACGAGAGAAGAGCATGACAGAAACCTCGTGCAAATACTAGAACGCGCACGCAGTAAGGGCATAAAGTTAAATCCAGATAAGTGCATTATAGGTGTAAATGAAGTACCATTCTTTGGTCACGTGATCAGTAAAGATGGACTCAAGCCGGATAAGACAAAGATCAAGGCTATTACCGGCATAGATCCCCCAGATACGCGATCGAAACTAGAAACCTTCCTAGGGATGGTTAATTATCTGAGTAAATTCGCGCCAAATTTAGCTGAGGTATCTGCACCCCTCAGGAGCCTCTTGAAAAAAGAGAACGAATTCATCTGGGATGAGCAACACAGTAAAGTGCTAGCTCAAGTTAAACAAATAATCACAGATGCCCCGGTACTTGGTTATTATGACACAAGTAGACCATTAGTTTTGGAATGCGACGCATCGAAACACGGATTAGGCACGTGTCTTATGCAAAACGATAAGCCGATTGCCTACGCATCAAAAAGTCTTACGCAAACGGAAATAGGTTATGCACAAATAGAAAAAGAGCTATTAGCCATACTATTTGGATGCAAACGGTTTCACCAATACACATATGGTAGAAAGGTCATAGTACATTCTGATCATAAGCCGATTTCCGCGATAATGAAAAAGCCGTTATCAGCAGCACCTCCGCGATTACAACGGATGTTGTTGCAACTTCAAAAGTATGACATTGAAGTCAAACATGTAAGTGGAAAAAGTATTCCTGTAAGTGACTGTCTCTCTAGACAATATATAGCAGAGAGTTATCCTGGACTTATTCAAGGTCTAGACGCACATGTACATACTGTGATGAAGCAGTTAAACATAACAGATCAAAGGTTACGAAGTATTTCTGAGGCAACAAGTTCCGATAGTCAAATGCAAACATTGAAACGGATTATACTTGAAGGTTGGCCAGAAGATAGGTCAAATTGCCCACCCGCGATTATAGAGTACTTCAATCATAGAGATGAGTTATCATTCGAAGATGGCTTAATCTTTAGAGGTCAAAAGATCGTTATCCCAGCATCTCTTCGCAGCGAAATGTTAGCGAAAGTACACACCGGACATTTAGGTGTAAACAAAACAGTTGAGCGTGGTAAAGATAATTTGTTTTGGCCAGGCATGGTTAAACAAATTACAGATTATGTATTGAAATGCAGTACATGTCTCAATCACAGAAACACTAATGCAAATGAGCCAATGATTAGTCATCCATTTCCTGATCTACCATTTCAGAAAATAGGAACTGATATTTTCACACACGATGGAAATAATTACCTGATAACAATTGACTATTACAGTAGATTCTTTGAGATAGATTTTCTACCTGACACACGAGCAAAAACAGTCATTAAGAAACTTAGTGTTCACATGTCACGTTATGGTGTAGTTGACACATGTATGAGTGACAATGGACCTCAATTTTCGTCAAATGAATTTGCTGAGTTTGCAAATAAATGGGGATTTAAACATGTTACGTCATCTCCATATCACAGTAGGTCAAACGGCATGGCAGAAAAAGGTGTTTCAATTGCAAAGAAACTTCTAAGTAAAGCAAAAGAAACAGCACAAGATCCATACATATTTCTATTAGAGTATAGAAATACACCATTGGACTGTGGGTATTCCCCGTCACAACTCCTTATGGGACGAAGAACAAAATCAATTGTTCCAATTGCAAATGCACAACTAAGACCACAGGCAGTTAATCCTTCTTTGGTTAAAACAAAAATGCAACAAACAAAGTCAAAGCAAAAACAATACTTTGACAAAAACACAAAATCACTTGAACCGCTAAAGGTTAATGACTCAGTGAGAATTCAATTTGGAAAGAAATGGGTTCCAGGCAAAGTTATTTCAAAACACGGAGAAAGGTCATACAATGTTCAATCACAAAACGGAGCAATATACCGTAGGAACAGAAAATTTCTTATTAAGACTTCGGAAGCTTTATTTGACTTTCAGCCCAATATATTAGCTGACCCACAAGAACCTCTTACGTTAAATACTCCTGATATTAATCCCCCAATCCAACAACAACCATCTAATTCAAGTACCTCACTAAGTAGTCCTTATGTAACACGGTTTGGGAGAGTTGTGAAGCCAAGTACTCGTTATCAAAGTGATCAATACTTAACTAGTAAATAAACACTTTGCCAATAGCTTATAGTATATTGATACTTGGACAATTCAGATCATTTGTAGATCTATTGAGTGTTGTATTTTTTTTATGTTGTATTTTAGTAATCAACAATATTACTTTTAATTAAGAAGATACATTGAAATTATTATTTCATTATACATTGAACATGATTGATATGTATGAATATTGCAATACAAGATATTTCATTAGTAATGATATTTAGTTCAACAATTTAATAAAATTGTCAAATTTTAAAAGAAGGGAAATGTAGTATAATTATATTATGAAACAGACTATACATTTATGATGTTCTGTACTCATGCTTAATCTCTTATGTATCTTGCAGCTGTATCTTCTGTTGAAAGTACTTCAGTATTAAACTTGTAGTCGTACCGCACACTTGTGTTGTTTATTTCTCATTTGAGTTATATCTTGCACTACTACATTTAATTAATATTCACTATATCAAGAATATATTACAGTTTATAAACTACATATTTAATAACGTGTTAACTTTAACACGCACACTGAAGCGGGGGAAAACGTGCTCGGGAAAAACGGTAAACAGAGCATAGGCCTCAATTATCTTAAATAATTTACAACTGTTCAAGGAAAAAATATGTAAACATGTTGATTGTTATATCCATAATCTGTCTATAACCATCAAATTATATTTATTTTGATACAAATATTGGTAGATTGGGTTCAAAGGTACCGCGTCGATTTGTGTATAGCGGATCACTCAATGGAAAGCATGCATTTAGTTATGTAGATACCATTGTTTTGCGTTTAGTTTTAAATTATTTTTCTATTTTTGTGATCCATTGACCGGTATTAAAATACAAAAGAAACATTTGATACTTTGTCAAGTTTTAGTTACATAGCACTCTTGATGTTAAAACTGGGCTAATCCATTGGCATTTTTCATTAAGTTGCTCAGTTTCGTAGGACTACTTCCCTATGTCTTGTTAGAGGAGCTATTAAATGTTGACTCATTTTAAGCGACTTTGTTATATGAAATCCACTTGCCTCAACACTAACTAGAACATACCTGGTGGTGTTTGTCTTGTATGACAGGTTACCATAGCGTTTTAGATGATTCCTATTGAAAGGAATGTAGTGATCCGATATCGACCAAAGTGATCCGCTATTGACATATCGGCTGTGTAGATTTGTCATCAGATTACTCGTGTATAAATAAAGAGTTTTATTCCGAAAATGTTGGTTAGTCATGACTGATTGATGTGTTAAACATTTGCTACAGTTTTAAATTTTGAAAAAATAAAGCATATCCACTTAATCAGCCATTATGTCGTTAGTGACCCGTTATACCATAAACAACTGTGAGGAGGTGCATAGGGACGTTTGTATCACAATTTATGGAAACAATGTGTGTCGACAGATGTTCATAAAATCAAGTTATTTTGCGAGCGAAACGAGCAAAACAATTTTGTACGTTTTCACAGGCAAATTACCTAAATCACGAAATAAATTTACTTGGTTGATCAACTTTACGCACGCGTGTAACTGATATCAAAGGGGGATAACCAGTGCGATAAAATAAAAAAAAATAACACAAAAATAAGCAGTTTTCTCCCTTAGTAATGAGCTGGGATTCATTACGAAATCGATACATTTTGTCCAAGGGCCAGAATTGTGCGTATGAGAAAACATACCAATATGATGCTCGTACATAACGTTTAACAACGTAGTTTCTGACCACAAACTAAATATAGATCATACACATTTAGTAATAAACAATACATCATGATAACAGTAATACACAATATTTGTTGGTGTGTGACCCGTATGTAACATCCGGTTGTTACGCAACCGCGTTTTCCCACCCTGGTTGTTTCGTAATCGTCATTGAAAATTACCCCTTGCTTATGCAACCATGTACGAGACGCGGGCGTATCGAGTTACTAGTTTTTACCACACGAAGACTAATGTTATGTAAACTTCAGCAATACGACATGTATATTATCAAGGAATTACATATATTTATTTATATACCTCCCTGATATTATTGACTGTATTTGATACTACAATGTATTATGTTATATATACATTAGACATGTATTAAGTCAGGACCTTCTCTAGGGTCCCTGTTCATGAAATGTGTTTTGAAAATACCAGGACCTTAATTGTCTATAAATAGTATCTGGAGTCCCTGAAAATACTAACTCTGATCAGGACCGTCCATAAATGTACACATATCTAGGGTCCCTTCTCGGATGAGATAAAAGTTTTAAACTACATGGTGGATATATAATTCGAATTCACATTTTTGATTATCATTACTGCGGTCTTCTGCTTTCATAATCAGGATTACTAGCTATGATATAAGAGGAAAACCCCTTCTGTGCAAACAATGAGGCTTATCTATTGCTGGCAAGTCAGCACATCGTTCCTGTTCGAAGCATTGACCGAAATATATACCACACAAGATCCGCCCCTGTATTTGTAGTCTGTGGTTATATAATTATTGTATATTGCTATCCTATTATTGAACATTTTGTGATTAACACAACGAGAGAATACATTGAGGAGACTGTATATTTACAAACTTGGATATTTGGGTATTTTATTAGGTAAGATTTGTAGTTTTTGCACATTTAACTTATATTTAACTAATACTTAAAGTACTACTAGTTTGTGTACAAATGCACACATGCTAACTTAGTATATACGTATGGACATGGATATGATATTGTTTATACTAATTTATTTAAGGTTGATTGCGCAACAAGTTTTCAAACTTATCATTATCATATTAATCACTTTCTACACCTCATTCCGGATGTTGTCATTCATTGCCACGAGGGTATTGTAGAAGAGAAGCCAGTTTCCCCTTTGTTTTGAGGATATTTTAATATTACGTTGATTGAGTTTTTTCGTTTTGGGAGATTATACATTGCATATTTATATTAACTGATCAATACACATGCAGGAAGGTTCTGATATATTATTTATTTATGGTTCAAAACATTATCCAAGACCCCGTTGGTAAATTCTATAGGAACATATTAACCAAGTATTGGATATTGTTTTGGAACATTTGTTGAACTACCAGGTGACCTGTAGTTAGCGAATTACTCCAGTTTTGAGACACCAGGCAGGTTACATAAATACCATAATCGTTCGTCGATTTTATTTTATTGACAATGTACTATATGGTTACGTATTGTTATAACCCTACTTCTTTGTCCAATCAAAAGCCAGGAATTTTCAAATTTTTGGACCACTTATTCATTTATTTGTGCAATGGACATAATAACTATTTAGTAAATCCATTTATTAGGACAATTTGGCTGTTTCCTTATATGGAAAACTAGACCCGCCTACTCCCATAATTTTACTGTTATTCTATCAGCAATTTATAATCTGCTTAAGGTGATTCACCGGTGTTGGATTTTTCTGTACAATGTATATAAAACCTGTTATATTTATAAAGAACACATTTACGACAATCATTCTGGAAAATCCCAACAGTTTTGCTCGGCTAGTTTTTAAGATATTCTTGGATTTTGGGGACAACCCCTAAAAACTGATAATTGTAATTTACCGAAAAACTTTTGCTTTAATCCTCATAAAATTTGGTATACATAAAATTTCGTATACAAGGAACCAAACAGTAATCTTAATGTTGTACTGTGCAAGTTATTTGATTTTTTAAATACTATTTTAAAATATGTTAAGTTTCGTTTTTGAGTTTTTGTCTATCCAACTCCATGGTTTAACGTGAAAAATCGTTGAACGACATACTGTTTCCGTGCATGCAACAAGTCCTCAAGTAGAGTGACAAATGTTGAAGTTTCATGCAAGATTTCATGACAATTGCTCGGTTAGTTTATTTTTATTACACTCAGAAATGCTGAAAACAGGGGAGGTAACAAAAATAATCAACGTTTTGCATCCGTTGTATTCAGATTTCGCGACCATTCTATTTTTAAAAACTAGTTCATACTTCAAGGTGCTTACAGTTTTAATTTGGGTACTTCTGCATGTATTAGTTTATATTCTGCAAGAATAAATGCAGGAATAAATGCAAAAGAACCGTCCTCTAAAATGCTCGGGATACTGTTTAAAACTATTAAATAAGTTTGATATTGGCGCACAGAACTACGTTTTAAATACGTCGTAACCAATTCGCTAGATTATATAAACATGTTTAATATCATTTGGATTAAATCATCCGAAGGGATTGAGCTAAGGGTGTTTCTGTATTTTCATTAAAAGTATATTAATCGTAATAACTAGTCAGTACACATGGGATTTTAAGACATGGGAAGATGCTGAAAAATCAATTTTAAGCATTTTGATTTGATCTCGTTGTCAGACGCTCACAATACACCCAAGTGACTGCGATTTTTAAACTTCCACCCAAAAGCGGTGAAACACCTTAACACTTTTTCACTCTCAATACTCCATAAATGGGCATGCTATTGTTTTGCATACAAAAGCATTGGAAAGCTCACCAAAAGTGGGAGGGTAAACTATAAGCCGGTTATAGATCACATATTAGAATTATAAACAAATTAGAGCTGCGGGTCGCTAGCGCTCCCTTGCTCTAATTTGTTTATAAATCTAATATATGATCTATAACCTATACTATAGATCTACAACGACCTTCGAAATATGACCCCTGGACCAGTCCATATACCAAGGTTGAAACGATATTTACCGTTATTTTATGAAAAAATACGGATAGGTTTGAGAAAATCTCCCTTTACTTGTAGTTGGCAACGTGGCTTAGTGGATAAACTGTTCTCTTGTCAGGAACATACTTTTATATAGACTGTGGAGTCGAGTCCTCTGCTAAACACATTTTCAATAATTAAATTTCTAATTCATTTTTTTATCGTTTAACGTTAATATTTTAATTCTTAATATTTGATTAATTTTACGTTTTATAACTAATAAAAACCCCGCTTTGTTTCCTTTACATTAATTTAGTCTGGATATTGTATTTATTGCGTCATTGGCTTCGCTGCAATCGCCATTTTAAGAATTTTCAGTAGAAACGTCACAATTAGCTAATGGTGTATGTTGTCAGTTGTCTGTGTGGTGCAGCGGTCATAGTACATCGCTATCAATCGTCTTTCCACTAACAAACCGTGTTTTTTTTAAATAAACTTATGCTTACATTAATGCTATATGCATACATTGTATTACCTGATTATGATCACATATCATTATATTTTTTCTATTCATAGTTTGCGTTATTCTTTTTTCAAATATTCATTGTATCAATTATACAATGTGTCTGAATTAGTGTAAGTATCAATTGAATGACAAGTTACGACGCTGAGACAACCTTATATGCAGTCTATATGTTAGCTTTTGTCAGTCTAACAACCCCCTCTCACACACTGACAAGCGAAGACTTCAGTCATATTTCCTTCTCATCCATACAAAACCTATGTACGTTCTCGATGAGATCTTTCGCGTCGTCGCTTTATCTATATACCAGCTATGACATATTTCTTATGTGCTTATGTTTGCCGAGCAAAAAATAAAAAAATATATAGTGGAATGGGATTCGAACTCTTTCGATCAGTTTTGAATTTAACGTATTCACAGTAGCTTAGCCGACTGCGCTATGCACTCTACTTCATTTGTTAATTCTTAATAAACGCTTTATTACTAAATACACCCCTATAACCTGGATTACTCGAAAGTTAAAAGTACATTTACGCCCGAGTGCTTGTTGTAGATCTATAATCGTTCGTCGATTTTATTTTATTGACAATGTACTATATGGTTACGTATTGTTATAAACTGGTCTACTGTGAGGTAGGATCTATTGATCGTATTTTTAGCTGGCCGGTCATTGTTGGTGAAATAATCGTAAATGTCGACGATTAAAGTATTCGTTACGTGATGTGTAACATACTTGGTTGTTGTACATGTTCATTACGAAATCGTAGATCTACTGAAGTATGTAATTGTCAAACAAATCCTGGGATATGGGGCTCATCTTGGAAACCACTTACCCATTGTAGGCCTACTGTTACTCATCTTCACTAGATCAAATTGTTTTAGTCTTCTACATGAACTTAATGAGATATAACCAAAGAAGATTTTGATTTCATATTTGTACAAATATAAAAATTATGTCGTTCATATACATCCTGCATTAATACTGTGCATAATCTCTAAAAGATAACACATATACATTCACATCACACATACATCATGTTACATACAGTAACATACTGTATTATATAACGATTCGGTCAGAGATGACCCATGATCATAACTTTATATATTTGTCTCTCTACCAAACCAAACCAAAACAGAACGACGATAATTTCTGGGAACTGTTTGTCTGTTGTAAAGAGGTTGTTTATTTTGAATATTTTTTTTTGTAATTCTCTTTTTATTTTCCAATTTTCAACATACTATTAATACAATATGTACAATATGATAATTTCATGATATGCGAAAAATAGTTTACACAAATTGTTCAAAGCATCAAGGAAGATAATAATACTCATTAGTCGATGGATACCTTATATACTCCCTAGAAAATTTGTGATTGAACGTAACACTTTTGCGCACTTAAAAACTTATGTTGCATGAAACATGAACTGGTTGATGTGTTTAACAAGAAAATATTTAATCATATGCCAGTATAACAACGTCGTAGAACAATGTACATTGATGAAATATAAGTTCAACGTCGTAGAAAAATACAATGTACACTGATAAAAGATAAGTTCTAATATATACTGTCGATGATACTAGATACTATTTTAATCTATAAACACAAGGGGGAGTATTCCCGTTTAACATATTTATTAAAGTTGTTTGGATTACCTCCCTTATTATCTTCGATGTATTTAAGCAAAATTAATAACACGTAGAACAATGTGCATTGATAAAATATAAGTTCAACGTCGTAGAAAAATACAATTTACACTAGCTGATAAAAGATAAGTTCTAATATATACTGTCTATGATACTAGATACTATTTTAATCTATAAACACAAGGGTGTTCTAATATATACTGTCGATGATACTAGATACTATTTTAATCTATAAACACAAGGGGGAGTATTCCCGTTTAACATATTTAGTAAAGTTGTTTGGATTACCTCCCTTATTATATTCCAATGTATTTAAGCAGAATTAATAACTTTTAACACAGGGTACATAGATCATGATGTGTTAAATAAGAAAATACATATTTACATATCATACATTTTTTTACATAAGGCACAAATAGGAAAACGTTTTTTTTTTTTTAGTTTTATGTGATAGTATTTTATAACAAGTGTAACTTAAATATCAAATACATATTGGAGATCATAGGCTATAAATGAAAGTTGTGTCCTGATAGCAGTTTAGTAACATAAATAAAAGAGGGTCGTTTCTGTATCAAAGAAGACTTTTCGGTTAAAGTTTGACTTTGTACTGTAAGGATCTAATACAAAATTACTAATAATTTTAATATATTTATATGTGAAGTCAAAGGTTTAGGTATCTTCATCCAGAGCTGCTGTAAAGTGGTGCCATTTTCTATTAAAAAGATTTAATGTACAGGTTTTTCTTGCTTGATACTTTTCAGTTTTGATATATGACATTACCGTTTGTTTAAAAGTGTTTAAAGCAGGTGAACAATTTTTCATTTTGCAACTGTAAATATACTGTTTGGTCAGTAATATAACATTGTTAATTGCCTTTGAAAATTTTTTACTACCAAAAATAACATCTTCTTTAAGCAAGATGATATTCGTATCAGAGAATTCGTTATTTATCCAAGTTTTTACCAAATTTATGAAGGTTTCAACATGGGAACAGGACCAAAACAGGTGAATTATAGTTTCATCATGTTGCTCACAAAAAGAACAGACATTTGAGTTTTTTATTCCCATTTTATATAGAAGATGGTTTGTTCCTAAAATTCTATGGTTAATTCTGAATTGAAGCCATTGTAATTTTGGATCTTTAGTACATACAAACGGGATGTCATAATAGAACTTCCAGTTTAAAACATAATTTAAATTGAGATTTTCGGACCATTTGTTTTGGGATATTGGGGTTAGTTTATTCTTTATCAAAATGTCGTATAAATTTCTGCATCCTTTCTTACACAAAGTAATATACTTAATAATTAATGGCCTTGTTGGTGCAAATATTTGCTGAGGGGACTGGACAATTCTTAATTGTGTAAGGGCTGCCTTAACAGCATTTGTTATACTCCTTAATTGTAGGAAATTTGCATTTATTTGATATTTGTTTTCCAAATTGTTAAAATTAAGAAATTCCCCATTTTCATCTAGGAGGTCTTTAACAAACGTTATTCCCTTGTCAAAGAAATTTTTGAACATAAAACTTTTGCCAGCAATTTTTAATAAACTGTTGTACCATAAAGGTAATTCAGTAAAATCGGAGAATGTTTGTATTTCAAGACAGCCCGATAATTCTACATACCCTTTGACAACATCTTTCCAAAATATATTGTCAATATTGTTTAGCTTTGATTTAAAATAATCAGCACCTAACGTTCCAACATTATTAATACATGGGCATATAACCTTAACAAGGCGAAAATATTTGTTATTGTTAGTAAGTAATCTTCTTATCCAAGTAATTTTTAATGCAGTTATGAATTTGTTAAAGTCGATTACCCTAAGTCCCCCTTGATTGTAATTTTGGGTCACTATTTTCCTTTTAACTTTGTCCGGTCCCCCTCCCCATAGGTAGTTAAATGTCATGTTTTGGAGTTGGTTAATAATATTTATACTTGGGTTTGGTAGACTCAAGATCAGGTGGTTAATTTTTGATAGTGCAAGTGTTTTAATTACAACGTTTTTACCTATGGGGGAAAGAATTCGTTTTGACCATTGTATTAATAACTTATGGATGTCATTTAATTTTGGTAAGAAGTTAGTGTCTATCATTTCTGTTAAATTTTTTTTAAAAGTTATTCCAAGAAGAGTAAAAGAATCATCCTCCCAAGTTATCCCCAAGTCTGGACATATACAGTCTCTTCTATTTTTCAATGAACCTATCCAAATGGCCTTAGTTTTTTCAATATTTATCTTTAAACCAGAAATATTCGCATAAAATTTTAATACAAGCATGGTGTTTCTGAGAGAATTTTCTGAACCGTCTAGTAAAAGAGATGTGTCGTCAGCATATTGAGATACTAAAAATTCTTCTGTATTTACGGTGATGCCCTTTATCTGATTGTTCTGTTTTAGAAGGATAGATAAGATAGAAAAACTACACTTCAATTCCTTACAATTCCTCAAAATATTCAATTATTTTCGCAGCGACCAAAACACGTCTAGTCACTTCCATAACGACCTTGACCTCTATTTTGAATATTTTGTTGTTGCCCGAGGTAGGTCACCTGTACAGAGGGTGGGTCACATGTGATTTACTCGAAATGTACTACTAAACACTATCCCATATTGTAGTCTTCTATAATACTTATACGTAATATGGACTATTTTTACATTTTATAATGCGTCTGCACTTGTAACTACACTGTTAATTACGTAATTTCTTTGATTAGTTATTTGATTATATTTACACGTACACATAGTGTCATGCCGGTAGACACACCGTCAAGTTATACAACCTTATGTATGAGTCATTGCGGTTTGTACAGTATGGGATTATCTTATCAACTTTGTATAGTACTTACGAGGGGTTCAACTGCAGTAAAATCGTTAAATTTCGCGTATATTTCATTTTGAGGATTTTTGTTCAATAAAATAGTAATTTGGTGTCTTCTTAACCATGAAACTAAATTATTCAAGAAAGATGTCTTGCGTTGTATTTTTAGCTCACCTGAGCACGAAGTGCTCACTGGTGAGCTTTTAGGATAGGTGGCTGTCCGGCGTCCGTCGTCGTCCGTCGTTGTCCGTCGTCCGTCGTCCGTCGTCCGTCGTCCGTCAACAATTCCTTTAAATGACTTCTTCTCCTAAACCAATTGATGGAATTTAACCAAATTTCACAGGAATGATCCTTGGGTGGTCCTCTTTCAAAGTTGTTCAAATGGTTCTGGTTAATTTATTAATTAGGTCACAGGAGCTAAAAATAGATTTTAAAAGTGAAAACTTAAAAAATCTTCTTCTCTGAAACCACAGGGCCTACATCTTTGACATTTTGCATGAAGCTTCATCATGAGATCCTCTACAAAGATTGTTCAAATTTTGCCCCTGGGGTCAAAACTGCACCCGTCCCGGGGGTCACTTGTTTTGCAATAAAGTTATAGAGAGAAATCTTTGAAAATCTTTTCCTCTGAAACCACAAGACCTACAACTTTGATATTTTGTATGTAACATCATAATTATTGGGGTCCTCTAACAAGATTGTACAAATTTTACCCCCATGGGGTTAAAATAGCCCCCTACCCCAGTCACTATGTTATTGTAGAAAACTTTGAAAATCTTCTCTTATACCACAATGCAGACTCCCACTGACCTCACCTTTAGATAAGAAATAATTCATTGAAGTGGTCAGTGGTCAGCAGGCAGCCTAATTTATAATACATTACCATCTGATAAGACAGTTAACACAAACAAAGAGTAATTCAGTATTTTATCCTGAGAAAGAAGAACCATTATACGTACAATGTTTCAGAAAGTTAATTTCAGCAGAAGTTTTTTTAATTTTGTACTGTGTATGCCATTCACTATAAAGTGGCTATCAAAATGTATCATTATGACTCAGTACATTAAAAGTGTGTCTGTTCACAAAATAAGAACAGTTAATTAATTTTAAAAGAAATATTGTTTACACTCTTTAATTATTGTACATGAAGTTTTGATTATTGTGCAAAAAATGTTATGGAACCAGTATGTACATGCATCTAGTGATTATAGTAAGAAGAACAATTTTCAAATATATTTGGTCGCATGGCTGTTGAATATTTTTATTTGATCAATGAATACTCATATAATAGTTATCTACTTAGTGTTTGAATGCAGCTTTATTGGTATTTAATGTGATTTTATAAAATACTCCATTGTCTGAAGGCATATCTTTTTCAAAAATTGCATGTATTGCCTGTACGAACCTTTTGTTGTACAATTAACTTTCTTCTGCAAAATTTGTATTGTTTATTCAATTTTTTAATCTCTACAAAATGAAATAAAAATAATGTAGCTTTACAAATACTTATGTCATTTCCAAATGGTAAAAAAGTGATCTGGAGCCAGAATCACAACCTATATTTTAACTCACTTACATTTGAATATTCGTATAATGAGTCTTTAATTGCTCTAGATTAAACTAAATTCAACTAGGAGTCAGTCAAGATGATATTTAGTACTAATTTTACATTGTTACAACTTCTTGCTCTCAAGAAAATATCTCTATGAAACTCAAAATTACAGCGAATGTCAATATCAGAGTGCAGAGTGTAAGTAGTGGTTATAATTCCGGGCCAAGGTTTTGTCTGTTCATGCATGAAGACTGGTGAATTTACTTGCAAACACACAGACCACTGCTGACCAACATCTGGTTTCAATTAGATAAGGATCAGATCAGTAACATACCATGAAAGATTTTAGGGTCTGACTAGGGTAATGATAATAAACTATGAGGTGTTACAAATTGATGTACAGTTACATTTTCTAGGGGATTTTAGAGAGAACTGGCACTTATGCGTAGGAGTGTTTTGTATTTGTAACACTTGGAGTGAGGAGTACTATGCAAGTATGATAAGAACAAATATTTCAAGAATTAAAACAATTTTTTTAGAATTAAATAAAAATCAGGATATGTATTCACAAAGCATCTTAGGTGAAAACTTAACTTATTTTGTCTGAAGTTAATAAAAAATTGTAAAGGTTTTCAAGTTTTTTAAACAGATAAGGTCATTAACCTTAAACATAATTATCATAGAGGCATATCCTACTATTCCGGAATAATCCGAGAATCAGGATTAGCTGCACTAAAAAAATGAACTTCTATGTAGAAAAAGTTCATTTCTCGACTTAACATCACTCGAATATTACTCAGGTGAGCGATCCAGGGCCTTCTGGGCCCTCTTGTTTGTTAAAATTATGAAAGTATTCTATGGAACTAACTTTCTCGATGTAGTTATTCTGCGAAAGAGATGATCCTGGTTGGTAACCCATGGGTAGTCTCGCGTGTATCGGTGCTTTACACCGGGCACGTTAAACAACCCAGGAATCTATTCGGAACGAGCTAGGGTATCGCACCCGGATTCCTTGTATCTCACCTCTGTCTCTAACATTTGCGATAATGCCCCAGAGTGGGCTCTTCAAATTACATTGAAGAAGAAGAAGAAATGAATGCAAATATAACGATCGCGAATAGTGACAATTTTACAGCATTGTATTCATGAATCCTGCTGATATATATCTTAATGTTACCACTTGATCAACCGTTTGTGTGTGTCCATGACAACTGAAGTTCAGTCAAATTGAACGGTGATCTTCTTTTGTGCTGCCGGGTATTAACGCATACCCATGTGTTTGATGTCCATGTTTGCCTTAAATCAATGAGAATGGTATAAAATGAATCTGTAATATTATATCTTATAGTAGTGGATGAACACAAGATACAAATAAGAGGCGGGTATTTTATTCAAATTTAAAACATGAAAACAATATGCGTCAATACCATGTGAATTAAACTATTGATACAAACAGTTTCACTCTTTTCCTTTGTCAACGTAGTTTATTAAAACAATACAGCATTCTTTACAAAAAAGAACTTGTACGAATAATACCCAAACTTGGTATGTTCTTCGAGGTCAACTTCGTTGTTATAAAATACAATTTACAATTATTAAGCGTCGACACTTATAAACACAAATGTGTAGTATAGGCCGATTTTTTTATGAGAGTATTTGTTTGATCACTGGGTGCATACTTGTGAATTGTTTCACTTTGAACAGCAAAAGAAGAAATACAAAAAAATGTAATTCTTTATGTGTGTATATTAGTACAAATCTATTCTATATTTATATGTTTATTTACAGAATGGAAGATTTGTCTGATGAAACAGCCGGACAGTTACTGCTTGGTTTATCAGCCAAGTCCAGACGATCCAAACGTGCTATCCCGGAAACAGAAAAGGACGAACAGTACTGGACACGGCGATGTAAGAATAACATTGCCGCCAAAAAATCTCGAGAAAACAGACGACAACACGAGTTTCGACTTCAGGGTCAAGTTATGCAACTAGAGGAAGAAAATGCTCTATTGAGAAAGGAATTAGAAGCGTTAAACAAAAGATTCAGTGTTTCACCAGACGAGACTATGTTAAGTGCAACCGATCGAGAGGAGTGTTTAAAAGCCGTCTGGTTACAATCGGACCAGAATGTTTCTGATTCGTCTAGCAAGTCTCTTTTGTATAACTCTTTCCGTCCAATCAAACAAGAGCATACAGACACCGTCTGCTTAGAAAACACAAAATCTCTTTCCGAAATATTCAAGCAATTACCTCAGTTTAATCTGATTCCTGCGCACACACAGAGTGAAACTGTATCTCAGGGAAGCCAGCAAAGATCATGTGACGTCACTTCCGGAAATATGTCACAGACGTACAATGACCCCGTTTCGGAATTAGAAAACATTCGAGACTCTAGTAGTTCTAGTGATGAAGTTACCATGCCAACTGATTTAACCACGAAAAAGAAAGGTCCTAGTTCAGTGCAAAGTTCACCAGCAGACGACAGTGTTAGTGGAGAAGTTGAGCCGATTAAAACTGGCTCGAAGAGAAAGCATGACGTCACAGAAGACGATGAGGACGAAACAACAAACTATGAAATCAAAACCAAACTGCAAATATTGACTGACCAAGTGGAGAAAATGCAAAGATTGGTCACTGGTATGTGATGTGGACAATGTAAAAACAGAAATGCACTATGGAACGCTCCAGTCATGGACTATATTTGTGTTTCCGCAAACATGAAACATGAACATGTACTTCAGTAACGAACCGTTGAATCTACCTCTAAAACCTCTGATATTCCAATATATATGTAAATGGTATTTTGTAAAACGGGTGGCTATGACGCTGATTGACAGGTCTTCTTGATATACTAGTGCATGAATCGCGTCATGTCAAAAATGGGCGTAAATTGAAATAAGGTTAAGTTGTTCTACGACTCTGCCATCCAGTGTTTCGCAGTGTTAGTGCAGTCTGACAAAATACAGTCATGCTGTGCTGTTTATATCAATGTTCAATTTTTTCAGTTGGATTACACTAACATTATGCCAGTTGGTGTATGTGTGATACCTATGCACAAATGTCTCGAAATTTCTTATTAAAAATTGTATTATTATGTATGTTGTCTTGAATTAGTTGATTATGATCCCTAATTTTACTACATCTCACAGAATTTATTCAAACGCAATATTTATTTAATGTTAGACTATGCCCGGTCGTTCTTGATTAGCTACGGAGGGGCTACTGTTTGTGTTTCCTCAATTTGAAATACGATGTACCTCTGGTGTTATCGCCACTTTGTAACTTATGGCTGAAACTATGGTAGACGTAACCACTGTGTGAAATTTGCTTCTAGTACTAACTTGGTCAGTTCCGAGCACAGCTAGTATGACTATCAACATACTCCAAATGTATCTACATGGAGATTTGAACCACCTTTAGCTTTGAACTATCGTCAATATAGTGAATTTATAAATGCTTTGTTGATATTTGTACTTAACTACCATCAGAAAACACCAACGAACACCATACACACCAGTACGTACTTTGTGCAAGACACCGTACGTTTGTGGTAAGGTTTGATAGGGCCTGTTTGTATCAACACGCAAACACTACGAATGCTATAATCCACCGTAAAATGTTTACGTTCTTATCCGATAAATATGACGTCAAGTGCTACGTTCAAGCGTAGTACCAAGGTAGGTTGTTTCAATTTAATATTTATTTTAATTCCAAAGAAATAGGATTGGGTTGTTGTGTCTACCTGCTACACTTTGTGGCCATCAAGTTGTAGATTTCTCGATTGATGTGTTTATAGCGAGTAGAGCGTAGTGACTGTTATGTTCACTGTGAGGACCCAGTTGTCAATCATGTGGATGGCAGTCAGGGGTGGTATTCACAAAGAAACTTAAGTGAAAACTTAGAAATTTCCCAAAATCTTATGATTTCCTTAAGTGTATCAGCTAAACAAGAAAATCAAGATGATCTACTTTTTACATTTCTTTGAAGCATTTTGTTAAGCGCTACAAAAATCATCAATAAAAATTGAGTTATTCTTAGTTTCTTGCAAAATATCGACAATTCATATATTTAACTTAAGTGAAAATATTTAAGTTTTCACTTAAGATGCTTTGTGAATACCGGGCCAGGTCTCTAGGTTTGACTGTAGCTGTACTGATATCGGAACTCCAGATGGCAAGACCAGCAGCACGTAGGTTGTTCGAAACTCGACTAGGCAGTTTGTACCCGATATCAGATACATATTATATACAAGGCAAAAAGGTGGTAGATAGTCCTTTCTCGTTTTCACAATGTTGCTGAAAGCGCTGCAAGTCTTGCTCATGTAGATCGGTGGTAAAGGAAATACTTGTGCCAGTGGAACCTTTATCCCGAGATATCATTTTGAATCAGCTTAAAAGTTGGCCTTCCTTTAAGACTCTGACGAAAGCATTGGGCAAATAAACGAAGTCTACCAGGATGTGTATGAAAAATTATGAATTACGAAGTCAATAAATAAATATTTGTTTATGTATGATCAAGGTATATGCATGCGAGTACTGTGACTGGGATAGAGCGAAATCAACCCCATATGCTGTCATATAATATTTATATATAGATCGGTTTTACCTCGGATATATAGAATTTCCGATAACTCTGTTCGCCAAGAAATGGTTTACACAGGAGTCGCTCCCCTTGTTACAATCGTAAAAAGCGTAAGCTCGCCCTTGGTTTTAAATGAACCGTGATGAGGTGTAAAAATATTCTGTATCGCACACCATATAAAATGTACCACAAAGAAATGTACAAACAATACAGCTCATGTACAGCAACAACCCTTGGTGGCTGCACATATTGATTGTTCCGTTGTAGAAAGGTTATTGCTATACAGAGGTTAATATATATTAAATACTAGCTTTAAGAAAAGAAGTTTGCCGGTGTTGTTATAGAGATCTTGTTGCTCTAGCTACAGAGTGTCGCCTATGAAAGGATAGTACTAAATTTTATTTTATGATGTACAGGTGGTGTGACATGTCTTTGGTCATTTTAAATAAATTGATGTGGCTAAATGAACTGTTTTATGTCTGATTACATAACATTATGTACTGTACTAAGAAATAAGTTTAGAAAAGTCGGAAAAGGTTCTCCAAACATAACTACCCAATGTATTTAACGGTTCACTTCCCGACAATTGTTGCTTTTTTGCTTTTAAATAGTAATTATGTTGTATTTTGTTGAATTATCAAACTCTTCAGAATAGTGCAATATTCGTTAAATTACATGATTAAAAATAAATTTAAATAAATGATGCAGAATTTTACTAAATTAAAAAAATTGCAAGTACTTTGTCAATTTTCAAACACCATTTTTATTCATTATCCTTTAAGTGCATGTTAGTGCAAGTTGTACACTAGCACTAGAAAGGTTGCGTGACTCAAATAATTAATTGTAAAAATAATATATGAAGGTGCAACTTTTTGCAACTACAAATGTTTTTCTTGTGTGCAAGTTTCAACAACATACTTATTACGTCATGTAAAATTTATGGATTACTAATAGCCAATCGATCATTTCACGAATTTTTAAAAGAAATAACTTGTCAGTTTAAAAATGCCATTAATTAGCCATAAATATTAAACGATGTATCAAACACAACGTGCTGATGATAATTACACCAGGGTCCCGCCTTAAATCAGCTACCATAACAGCGATGCATGAAAACTAATTACTTTACGTTTCACGCGCGCGGACACCTGACGTACGGGGACGTGTATTTAACAGCGTTATACACCGAGTAGCATTTTCATACGTCTTTGGCGAGCTAGAACGAAAACGTTGATATAAAATACAAAACAAAAACAAATAACTACTTTAAAGAAGCATTATATATTTGTCACCAGTTTTCGCGACTATCGTGATTTTCAATTAATATTTCTATAATTTGGAATTATTCGATAATAAATTAACTGGAAACACTATAAGTATGGAAGGTTATAAAATATGTTGTCAGGTTTTGTTAGTTTTCGTGATTGTATTGAATGAGGTACGTACAGACAGTGTTTGTAACAGTGATACCTCAAAGGGACCAATTATTATGACCGACGAGGCAGATTGTGCGGGTTTCCAGATTTGCCATGGCGGACTCCATTTCCGGTTCTCGTGTGCAACTAAAGTTGGGCCCAAAAAAGTGTTTGACCCAAAGTCAAAAACCTGTGTTCTACAAGGCTCGGAACACGACCACAGTCGGTGTAAGTATTTAAAATTCAGTACATGGATAGTATTAAGGATTTTTTTATTTAATTGATCTGATATTTTTAATATTCGTTATATATAATCGAAGTGGCATTAAAAACTTATGCATAATTACATGTAAATTTAAAGCTAATTCAAAGATGTTCCATCATTCATCTATGAAATACATATTGGAACTTCACATCATTTAGAACTACATTTGTATCAGACAACTATCATAAGTGCCGCTTCTTACTGAAACTAAACTACTTTAAATAGAGTCCATAGCTTGAAATCTATGTTTACTTGTACATCTATATAAGTTGTTTTGCACTTGATAGTAATTTGCACGCAAAACATTTAACACGATGGTCAAAGTACAAAATGGAACATGTGCATGCTGCAAGTGGAGTTGCTCTTCTTGATTCTTCGGGTATTCCGATTAAAACGACGAAAACGTGCTTTAAACAATAAAATGGTCACACAGATGGTGGGTTTACCAAGTATTGGTCAGTGATCTTAGTTTCGAGCGATAAGTTGTTTTAAAATATCATTAGTTCTCACGGAATTTATTTATAAATAGAACTGAACATACATTTTAAATCAATCGCCAGACAAGTCGCAATAGATACACGTCAACCAAGTTGATGGGAAACAGACCATTTCTGTCGAGCATTTATTGGCTATGTTCATGATACAGTATCGATAATAAAGACATTATATATCAATTATATACCAGTACCGGTATAATCAATTGTCCAATTGAACGGTATATACGATTTGTATAACTATATCATGATATAATATGCTTGTTTAACTAATCAGCCGCATGCATTGCCCCTTTGATTGTGTTTTGTGAGATTCTATTCTGGTTCATCATTAAATTGTAAACATCAAAATAGTTACCAAGTAATTAGTATTCAGATCATCTTATTCGAACAATTGTTAACATTAACCAACCAGTGCATGCAATTACTGTACATATGATATACCACCTTGCGATCCTTGAAAATTGGTACCCATAAGTGTGTTGTTCAGAGGGGCTTTTGTCTAAAAAGGTGTTGGACCAGCTACAGAAAATCCAAGGACTTCGCTTGTCCGCTCTTGATCCGCACTCCAACCTATTATTTACCTGGAATACACCATTGATTATCTTCATGGCATTTTTCGTTACATGTTGACATTTTAAAGCATGATTCTGTAGTTTTCGCCAATAATGGCGTGTGCATTCACCACACATCCGTATAATTTTCTCGTTTTCCCATACTAGTATTTGAACGTCGGTGAGCCATCGACCAGCGCTGCACCGGGACTGCATATCGATGGCTTAGAATGATAAAGTTGTAACTACAAAATCAATACTATGAGAAAACAAGAAAAATCTCTGACAATCAGTCTTTACTTATGGTAAAACAAACTTTTCAACTTCCGTTTGGTCAATATGACAAGTTCTGATATATTTTTTATAAAAAGGCTCATAAGAAGTGCCTTATTGTGTAGATTTCAAATACGTACATGTATTAGTCTTATAAGGTCGTAAGTGCCACTACGAACTTTTCATTCTAAGTTAGCGATATGTCGCCTTTAAGTCTTGTACATGTAGGATTCACTTAAACACTCTGATTGACTCTAAATCCGTGAAACAAGTTATTTTCATATTTGGCCGTTATTGCACAACATATTGACATTGGTTTGAACGATATTATCCGAAATGAACCGAAGCTAATCTTGCGTCTATTTTCGTCCATTACAGCATTCTATTTTTCAACCTCCAATGGTTGATTGCTAATATGACTTCCGTTACTATATTAAGCGCACTCAATATATTGCACAACAAAACGAAAGTAGAGACGGAATAGTATACATGTACATGTATAGATATTCTCTATATAACCCAACAAACAGCGTGTTTGTGTATCAAATAAATACTTAGTTTCCCGATCAGGGTGTTCCCCGATCTGCATAGAAGTGAAATCATGGTTTATAAAACTGACAAGCATGGTGTGAGGACGGGAAATACGTTTAAAAGATGGAATACGAAATATTTCCGTAATTACACGTAAGTTATCAATGTTTACATTTTATATTATTTGATAAATGCATCTCTAAATTAATACATTGCTCATTGTTTCTGTACCAACAAATACAGTGTACATGCATCGGCGACGAAACCCGTACATACTGAAGATGAAGATAATGTCCGATTTCGTACACAACCTTTTCAAATATCAAATTACAAAATATATATCTATTGTAACCATTTATACAATACTCAAAGCAAAGGTCTCTCTTTTGAAATTTTGAATTTCATCTGTAACTACAAATATATTATTTTATGCATTTCTTTAGAAGTGTTTACTTAATTTTCTTTCATGTTGTAACACTTGATTAACGTGCGTTAGTTGCCTCTTTGCAACATTTCAATCCTGCACTATCTGAATATGACCATCATCGTGTGACGCATTGATGCATTTTCGGTTACTAGTATATGTCATGGTCTAAATTATTCATGTGTAGTTAAACTCCAACAGTAAGACCACCAAACGAACCCTTTCAATTTTGTCTTCTTATTAGTAAGTTGTATTGATTGAGGCTGGACAAAGAGCAAAACAGTTGAGAACTTGATGTTTTCTTACGTTTAGGTTGGTTTATTCAATATTGTGTAGGTAGGTCTTAAAGGGATATTTAAATGTTTAGATTCTGCTACTTGTTACACCAATACAAACATGCAAAAATAACATTACACTCATACATTGTGACTACATTGTTATTATACTAGTTTGTCGTATTGTGTAATTATATAGTTGTTCTTTTTTATATTACAGACGGCATTCATATCTCGTTCAATCTCACATCAACAATGAGGCTGAATTAGAAGGAACCACATTGGCTGATGTTGTCAGGTTTGCAAAGACCAGTGCTCTGGGAGAAGGTGACGATATGACAGACGGGGTTGAATATTCCCTGAACAAACACGCCAGATGGGAGCTTCCACAAATACTAGAAGACCATATTCTATCTCAAGGTCCTGGAAATGATTATGGGATTGAGCTTGTGGAACGTCATAGAATTAACCGAGCAGCAAACTGCGTCAAGGTTTGCTCTACAAGTGGTCTTTTCAAGAACGGCATGACCAACGTAGACAAAAGATATTTACGCAAGCCACGTGGTGGGTATTGTCATCCGAATTCCGTGTTGAAGAGTAGGGACAACAAAAAGAAGAACCGTCGCAGACGGCGTGCACCCCAAGCAGACGACGCTGAAAGCGATGATGAACCGGAAGCGAACATTGAAAACAAACTTCGTTACGAAATTCTTCGTCCAGTTCCCACAGCATCTTATCTTTGCCATGTTGATAAAGCCATTGGTATGACAGGCACCAAGAATGACGCATTGAGCGGTTGTCAGGGTAAAAAACAACGACGCAGAAAAGTCCAAACTATGAACAATCAAATTCAAGAATCGTTGTCATGCATGGATGATTCGTTCGATGACTCTGATGAGGAGAACATTCTCGTTGAAACTGATGACGCAATAAATGATGTCAGTAAGCAAAACTACCACGTCACTTTAGATGAAATTTTACTGCATGCTAATTCAGCCAACAAACTGATTGGTCGCAAACATCGTCTTCAAAGTAATTCCAGCGGGTCGTCTGATGAAATGTCGTCTGCTAAAGGCAACGTCGTATATATCGATCGCCCAGAAGAAGTCGAAGAAAAGAAACCGGTACGAGTAAGCCGAAACTTAAAAGTATCCTCGAGAGTAGTGAAGAAGGATTACAATACGATCATGGAACCAGTGCGCGTCATACTAGCTGATAACATGGTTACACCACAATTCCTCACAGAAATGTACAGAAAACGATACATTGAGTGCGAATGTTTCCCCAGAAAATTCATTTTGAACATTTCCGATCGAGTCCACCAACTGAATTGTTTTAAGTCACTTTCAAACCCAAACAATAACCGTGCTGAAGTGTGCATTGTTTTTGTGCATGACATTGACAATGAAATAAACAACATAGAGGAGAATGTATACAAGGTTTTCGTCAATGCTAACACAAACGGCAGTCTCTCCAGCGTAAGGATTGAAACCATCTTTGACTATATGAGTACAAATATTGATGAACTGATTGAAAGAGCTCTCTTCTTTATTGAGACGCTACCGGAAGAGGCCGTTGTCAGCGAAAGTGACGCACCGTACAAGCTAAACCTTAGACAAACGACATTAGAGAAATATGCCAAGGGAACAAACAACAGCTATATGCCAAACAACAACTTTTTATTTGAGTACTTTATTTCTAGCACACGTGACGTTCTAGAAGAGGTCGATATGGGGTACGAGATAGTACCTCGTTTTGATTCGAAGATTGATGACACCTCGGACAATATTGCTTCTCCCAAGGACCGGTTGTGCTGCATTTGTTACTCCACTATTGAAGAGTCAACCACTGGAACGGCACTGATAAGCTGCTCCCATTGGTTCTGTGACTTATGTTGGACAGATTATCTTAGAACAAAGATAGCAGACGGTGCACATATCATAAAATGTCCCGAGTTTGATTGCGACGTATCTGTTGATCCAGGCACTATTCTATCACTTATCAATATGCGAGATATTATCGCGCATGCGCGGCGTTGCCATGACACTGAAGTATCCCGACAGCCATCAACAAAATGGTGTCCAAATGAGACATGTGGTCGCGTCCTTAAAATGAACGATAGTCAGTCTAACAATTGTGAGTGTGTTTGTGGTTCCAAGATGTGCTTTGACTGTTTGGAACCACCACACTGGCCAGCAACCTGTGAGTCGGCAAGCAAATACTATAAAAAGTTGAGGGACAATGGAGACCTTTATATCAAGGCGCTTACACCCGCTTTGGTTGTTCGGGGGAAACCGTGTCCATCGTGCCATAGATTCGTTGAGAAAATGGGTGGCTGTCCATACATGGAATGCGTTTGTGGTTCCAGTTTTTGCTGGGGATGTGGTAAAACATGGCGGTCAAGAGTGCATGGGGAGCTGTGTTACACACATGGCTATAGCAACACATATCATACTACTAAAAAAGAATTTTTCGAGAGACGCGTGCCTAAAGATAGAAAATTAAATAAATGGTACACCGTTGCTTTAGAACACCGTGTGAACCAACATCCAACGAAATTGCGGACACTAAAAATGGCGGCTAAACCTCTGTCACGAAAGATTCAAGGATACGTCTTCAATGCTGAAAAATCAGGCAACCCAGTGGTGCTTAACTTTGAAATTCCAGATAATACATCTGTTCGTGAATTTGAGAAAGCTCAACAATTTGTCAGCAACACCATTGAGCTGTTTACAGAGGTTAACCACGTCATAGAAAACACCGCGGCTCTGTTATACTCGGAACAGCTTTCACAAAAAACAAGGGCAGTTCTCAAACGTATTCTAGACCGACTGTCTACATTCTCAGAAGCCATCTATGATGTGTTCGATAAGCATGAAACGTTCCCCGGGAAACTAGCTGTTGACACTATAAATGATTTTAGGTTTCACTCAGAAAAGACAATGCAATCCCTTATTCGGTGTGTAAAATCTATCTAAAAGCCGGTACAAAAAGACATTTCTATTCGTATTAATCAAAACACTGTAACTCAGTTACTTTCGTTGGTATAAAATTTCATGGATTTTGGTAAACATGGTATTTAAATTTTATGCGGTAAAAAACTCCTGGAACGATGGGGGAACGCATGTTGGTAGGAATGGGGAGGGGAATTGGTGTGGCTGGAATTCGATTTAGAGTCCATTTCACGAAATCGTCTAAAATTATCATACAAATGTAGCTTTTGTACTGAAGCTTTGCTATGGCTTGTGATTGTGTATCAATTGTATAAATATTTTACTATTGTATCGTCTATGTTTTATTATTAAATTTATACAATAAAATGTATTTTTGTTACTTGCTACGTGTGTTTGAATTTAAATTAAAGACCATTTCAATTGGAATGGTTCAAAGGGTCATATTACGGCTTGTTTTTAGGCTTTCCTGTTCATAACTTATGAGTATAATTACAAGCCTTTATTCTGGACACAATTGATGATGTATGTCGATTTGAGATAAATCGGCTTGTCTGAATAGATTTCCATGTCAAAAGCTCGAACTGCAGATTTATCAAACAGGCCAATATTGATTTGACACCAATAAAGAATATGCGTTTTCGGTCATAGAAACTGTTGATATCAATATTCAAACGATAACAACAACATCTCGTCATCTGAATGTGTCAGACATGACATACAGAGTGGTGGTAAACAAAACGATCTATCACATGTTTTAACACGACCTTCAGTCCACTTCAGTACATCACTAACAGGTATATAAAATGAAAGTAAAACCTCCCTATATAACCATTCATAATAAAAACAGACCTATGCAGACACATCATTAATTCGTACAATGTGTATATTTAGCAGCAACTGTTGATTTAGGAAAGATTGTCGCTGTACCTTAAAGGGTGTCCGCTTTTAGCGTGGGAGGTCCAAGGCGTTCGAGCCATGGCCTCGTCATAATACCTAGGTCGAAACAAGTTAAAATTGATGCAAAGCATCCAAGTTACTACTGAAACGATTACCACTTAACATTGAAGCCGGTAACATAAAATTAACGATATGGCATCAGTTCAAGATGTAAGATAGTACTGTTGCAAGAAGTTCGTCATAAAAATAGAAAACTGACTTTTCTCGCACCTCATGGGTACTTATTTGCCTTAGTAAATATAATATAATTCGTAATAATGACTGCATAAAAAGCGACTTTAAGTTATCCTGTGTATATTTGTTGTGCTATTTTTTTATTGTTTCGTATTCTGAGCGTAAGTTGTTCGATTCCTTTTCGGGTGTGTTTTAGTACGCCATGAAGACGTATGTAAGTGCGCACATGGTTATGTCCCATACATAATTTGCTATTATTTTAATGAATAATGAAGGTATGATCCGGGCCATAGTTATTCACAATTTATCATTTTAAAATCGTACACTGTATCGCCATAATTGGGGATTATCATTCATTTTTTATTAAATCTATCAAAAAGTGCATACTTATAAATAATTTAAAGTGTTTAATACGTTTTGTTTAAATACTTTTAATGTGTAACTATTTTTTATTTTGTTATGCAGTCAATCAAAAAGGCATGGACAAGCACATATTCATTTACCATAAAATATTAAAATGGGTCCATTACCAATGGTTTAAACGTTTTTTAATGTGTAATTATTTTTTTATTTATTCAAGAAGTCAGTCATATCCGCCCGAGCAAGTTGACATTTTACTTACAATTAATAATTTTAAAACAAATGCTGCAGCATCTTAATTATGTAATTATTTTTATTAATCATTCTTTCTAACCCCATCTATCACTTCAAACACTTTTGTGTTTTGTTAAGATTCAGCATCTTTGATGTAATCAATCATTAGATATTAGTTAATACAACAAAGTTTACATATTAATTAAAAAGAAAACTGAATATAAATTATCATCAGAACAAACGAGGTAAAACTAACACCGCTTGTAAACTCTCGTCTATCATCGCCATTTCTACATATTGTTTCACAGATTGAAGTGTTTGATTGCTGTCAGTAACCCATTCACGTTTTCAATGCTACCACCAGAACCCCATTTTCAAATTTTGTAAAGCATGTGCCAAATATTAAGTCTGTTTACATAGGTCTATGGAACGGTGCGATGGTCGGATGAATTTTATTGTTGAGTTTCGAAATACAAGACTAACCAGTGAGATACGGAAACTAAACTGTTGTCTTACGTGTTTCGTTTCTTATACGTTTGGCTAAGTTATATGCCATCGAATGCGCTTTTAAAGTAGAGCACATGTTTCAAGGACAGTTACCTACTAAACGAATACAATGCCCTATGATGATTCTTGTATTTGTCTCTTTTTTAAAAGATACATATAAAGTCCACATTTGATCATTGGAAATGTTTGCCCCAAGTCCTATCTTTCCTACTTACAAGAAACTGAAGCGATCACCTTTAACTACAATACCTTCTCTCCAGAACGGCCCTCTGTAAAGCATTAACCTCTCTACAACAACTCCCCCAACGTTTCCATTATAATTTTGATATTTATCTATGTAACTAACGAATATAGAATAACAACCTCTTCATAACGGCCAATATTCGCAGCTTCCAAATGCTGTTCCTCCACAAAGGTTGTAGTGTACTCCGTTGTACATAATAACATACTGTCAAACAAACCTTATTCTAATGGTTTTGTTAATGACAACCTCATTAAACATATTCCAATCAAGTGGTTTTCGTCAGTCATCAATTGGCAACCTTAGCAACAAATTACGCAAATTGATACGATTAATTTGATAGATATCTGACATATATGAACAATCGATTCTTTCCATTGTCTCGTCAACATATACCTTGTATGACATCTTGACAGCATATTGATTGAATAATAGTTAAAACAAGTATTTTAATGTGGCCTTACTTCCCTACACAGAATATAATAAAATTATTATAAGTTAAATAACAATTATATAAATGCTGACCTCATAATATACAACCTACTAAATATCTGAAACGCTGGTGATCAGGCAATATGTCGGGAACAATAGACAAGGACATCTCGACTAATGAATTTATTACATACACTGTTCAATGGCATACCTCCTCACAATTGACATAAGTGTCGACTTAATTAAATGTTAATTGATACGTGCATAATTGCGTTGCTCTGATAACACAAGGCTGTTCGCTTCTGACGTAACGTCAAAAGGTGAGGCACACGCGAAAACGCCACCAACAGCGAACAATTTCCAACGATAATTATTGCTTTACTCGGCCTAGCAAACTGTCAATTATATCATTTAACGCAGAAATAAAATGTGCATTTAATAATGTATACAGATAAAGGGAAATAATAAACGTAAAATGCATCAAGCGTTATTTTGTGTGATTGTTTCGCGAAAAACGTAGCGAGACTTGTAACAAAAACACAGGGTCGATTAGATAAAAGTTATAATAAAGTAATAACTACTGAACGGATTCACAGAGAAACACCGTCACCGGTTAAAGCATGCTTGAAACATGCTGTCATGTTAGTTTCGTGCGATTCCGTCAAAATATTTAAAAATTAAGTGGAAAAAGGGCAACGGCAAAAAAGCGAGACTTTCGTATTTTCGTGACGTAATTTCAAAATGTCTATCTTTTAAGGTGAATAACTTAAATATGTGTGTGTGCACGTGCGTAATTGTATACTAAAAAAAATACTTTTTTTCCGTAGATGTGTTGGTTAAAAAATTGTTTTGATACCATGAAAAACGAAAGTGTTCTTGAAGATGAGGTTGCGTCTACAAAATGTCCAAAATAGGTTAAAAAGTGAATTTTTTTATAAAAGTTCAATTTTTAAACGTTTGCAAATTTGGTCGATCCAAAGTTATTCCAATGGCAAATAAACAAAAAATTACGTTTTGCATGTGTAAGTGAACCAATAAGTATAACATGTAAATATAAAATGTAGGTTATGAAATTCTTAAAAATACGTATGTCATGTTTGTATAATTACAGGTAACAAGAAACCATCGGGATCGAGGAAATGTATTCCAGGAATGTTTATGAGGTTCCCACACGAGGACAACTGTGCTAAATACTATCAATGTACCGGCTCGATCAAACCAATCAAGTCGGAATGTCCCTATCCAAGATTGTTTGATACGAAAACTGGACAATGTAAAATTTACATGTTTGTGAAATGTGGTGCCAGAAAAGAGCCAAAAGATCCATGTAAGAATCCAGGCTGTTAACTTTCAATTCGCAATTTGAAATTACTTGTGATGGTCGTTTACTGGGTACTTGATGCATATTGGTCAGTCGCTTGAAAAACATGTTTTCATTGGCTGGTTGTACATCTAAAGTCATACCTATGGATGCATCTTTTAAACATAACATGTGCTCTTTTGGTTAATAACCTTAAAATGCATTTACAGTCGTTCTCAAGTTCGACCAAAATTACTAACATTTATTTAATCTTGATATCAAAGCCAATTAAAGTGTCTGCCAAAGCAATGGTGCTGAGCAGCTGACACATACCAAAAGAACAGACTGTTTTGACAACCGTTGCAATTGTTAAGTACACGGGTCTTTATATAATCTACGGGTTTCAGTGACAGAAGTTCAAAAATCTAGAGTGCTCGGCGTTTTATGACTAAAAAGGAACAGCTTGTCATTTGAACAAGACTGCGCCTGTCCAACAAACACGTCAAATTGCAAAATGTATACACCGAACCAAAAACATGTCTGTTTAAAAATTAAAAGTTTGAAGCAAGATATTGTAACGTTATTATATGAAGTCATACTGACAAAGCGTCTTTATGTTCTTTAAGTGTCATCGTAACTTTTAATTAGAGAATCCTCGAAAAAGTTAAACATCGCAGCTAAAAATACGCCACATTGTCACTTTTCTCGACAATTCGAAAAAAGATGACAATGACTGCCATCTAACAACTGTAACCTGTACATACAGGGTTCGTTCAGTGTGAGACTAGAGTCGCACCTAGCATGTTAACAGTCCTGTGGCTAGAAGTGTCGACAAATATGAGCCAAATAAATAATAAATATCCAACTTTTGTGAAAGATCTAGTCTGTACTTGTGCATTTTAATGATTTTAATTTCAATGTGCTTTCTAAAATGACAATGTAATGCAGTTTTAAAGACGCATTAAAATGTTTGTGTTTCTACATGAATATTTTAAATTTAAGATGCTTTAATGAAAATGATGAAAATAGTTTTCATTTTTTAATACTTTTAAAATTATTTTAGGAAAATGCAAATGCATTGTATATATGGGTATACGAATTATATCAGCCAGTATGTCAATTTAATATGAAAATTGTGGCGCCATCAAATATGTTGCTTTCCGTCGAGTTTAAAGCAGTTTTCAACGTTTTCATGTCCTTTATACAGATGGTCGTACTGGTTACACGATTTGTTTAATTTAATTATTATGCTCGGCATTGCTCTTAAGGTGAAACAAACAATTGTTCTCTGCATATGGTTTCGTTGAAAACGGTCAAGGGGTAAACATACTTACGGTTGTTTTAAACTTTCGTTTTTGCATATTATTACTTGCTTTCTTATCCTCAATTTGCGTCACATACCAAGTAGTTTACCTAAACTTAAACTTATCTAACTGTGTCCATCACGTTTATTATAAGGAAACATTTTTGTCACTTTCAGGTGAGTATGACAGTAACCAGTGTGATGACAGTGGATGTATTCCATGTAGACAGAGGTACGGTACTTGTATCGGACATCCAGATGGTCCCAACCAATGGGAGGACAAACCATGGACCCCTTATTTCGTCATCTGTAGGGACCAGCGAGTCATCCTTCACGGAGATTGTCGCCAGGGTGGAGAAGTGAACATTTTTAATCCAGTAACGCGCACCTGCATGTCCATGTCAGGTCTTATCAAAATGGCGACCTCAACAAATTTAGCGGGCTGAGTGAATGACATTAAAGTAAACTATTTGTGTACTAAATGCTCCTGAATTGAAAGATTTGGCATTTTATGCAAGCCACGCGCTATTTGAATGATGCATAGCATATAGTGTATAGTTTATGTACAGGCGCATCCAGAATTATGATTTGAAATAAGCTGCATAATATTATTATTTACGTTTTGGAAGAGATATATACGCCTAAAATGTGAACGGAATAATTACTTGTAATTATATTTCTGGTTCTGTAGATGTATCACAAATCACGGCGTTTGATGTATGAGAAATGTGTAAATATGTACATATAAATTATGTGTATACATGTAGTCCATTTATTCAGGTCTGGCACTTCTATATTGTTTACAAAACGTTGAACAATTTATAATTACAACTCCTGAGTAGTAGAAACAAAATATATTTATATGTTTTCAAGTATGTGCGTATGTAGAAATGAACGATTGCTATTGGGTTTTTGTAACATTTACATATTTTTTGTGAAAATGCCAAATGTGTCAGAAAAAACAATTTACATCAAAGGTATTGGTAGCGCCATGATGTGACGTATTATGTTGCCAAAAGATGACACGATCGTTCATTTCACCTTCTTCAAACTAAGATTGTGTCTAACTGTCTATCTTCTGCAAAGCATGGCATACAAATGACTAACGATCAATTATATTGTTAGTATATGTGTTAATAATCTTTGAGTTTATGCACATAATATATAGAGGGCAATACGTTTGGTACTAGATTTTGGTAGCATTTGCATCTTCTAAAATGTAATATGTCATAACTGGATCAAAGGGGCTTGTAGCGATATCATCTGCAAAACATGATATACTAATCACTTACGATAAATTATATTGTAAGTACATGTAATTAATAATTTAAAACTGTGTCTTTTATTTTTCGTAAGTGCTATTTAATTATATGAATGTGACGAAATTATAAAAAAGTGTTCTTTGAAAAGTTATGACTTTGTTATTTATTTGGAGACATTTTAATTGTACCTCAATACTAAAGTCGTGACGAAGCTCTAATTTATGATGAATAAGTAATGTGAAAATTATTCAAATAAAATTTATTTAAATATAACGAGGTAAGAATGGATCATGACAATCTGGTAATTCTGCTGAGTCATCTCCTGTTCTATTAATTTTATTGTCAAACGTTTTTCGAAAAGCGAATGTAGTTAACGGATATGCCTGAGCTATTTGAGTCTAAACAGGACATAGTGTCACCTTTTTTAGATCCACGCAGACAGCAGCAAGTCTGCTGATGATGAAAAAAACTAGGTCAGCTTATCCTTACACCGGATCAACCAGCAGTTACATTAAACTCAATATGCTGAGCGTCCAGCAAAGGGAGACATACAAGTACACTTTTAAAAGTCTTCAAAAGACTGGTTTATATTGCGGCCTTGAATCGGACCCGTGACCCCTCGCACTCGAAGCAAATCATAGTGAAATAATGTAGACGTTTACATTTCTTTCCATTGAGTAAAATATTAGGATAGGTGGTTGTTTTATACAGTTGACCACTAACACAGATTCAACGGTAACACCAACATAAACAAACACGCTCTGGTAGTCATTTTATACCACAGGCAATTAATTATACATTATGTTGTTTATCATCAATTCTACGTATTTTGTGACATGTTTGCTTGTTTATAAATACACCATGTTATATGTCAGTCATAGTGTTGTTAAAGTGAAACTAACCACAACGAATCAACCTTCTTCACTCATACTAGTGGTAAAGACCACCGGCGAACATATCAACCAAATTTTGTTTGAGAATGTTGATTGTATCTGCTACCAGACCATCCACAATTACTACCTGTCAACCAATATCACTATAACGAACGGCTTGTATATTTTGTGGCGCTACTGAAAAACCCCGACTCGGACCAGGAGGTAGCATACAACTGAAACAACAGAGCACAAAATGTGGGACAGCTACAAAACGCAAGTATTAACAACACAAACAACCTGCTGCTTCATTCACTCAAACGAACAAAGAGAAATAATCAACAGACAATAACGAATACGTTTAGGGTGGACATACATCATATCACAAAATCAACACACAAAGCAACACTTAAAAGAAACAACGTGCATTACCCCTTGAAAGAAACGGAGAGAATTATTAGCATATGCACACCAAGGACCTGGTAGGCACACACATATGAACATAAATTAACAAACTACACGTATTATAGGTATCGAACAAGCGAACACAAGTAAAGTTTATTGTACATTTGTATATACCGAATAATGGATGCTGTCGGGGTATAAGGATCCTGCATCCATAGACTTTGGAATCAATGTTGATTAGTTGATTAAAGAAGAGACATATAAACACGGCCAACTTGATACGTGTAAACACTAATTATGCTACCACAGTTTAAGCCATTGGTATCAAGATAGTCTGCAAAAACGTTCATAACTGATGCACCCATTTCGAGTGACACTATTGTGCTTGTCCAATGAAAAATGCAAAACAATGCTGTGTTCCAACTTCGCGGCCACACTTTAGGGTGTTCCATGTCAGTTTTTTTTCTGTTTTAATCATTGGTATTTATGAGTGTTCTGGTGGCGTCACAACATCCGCCAAGGTCCAACAAGGTCAGACAGAAATATTGTTTCAACATGATTTTACTTTTAGAGACTTGTCCAGTGATGAATTGTCTGAATGATTGATTATAAATCAACGAAAATGATCGAGCGACAAATGAACACCAGATTCCTTTAAACGCACGTAACAAATCATTTATGAATGAAATTCAGTTTTTATTGTTGTTTTGTGGTGCACAAAACTTTCTTTTTGATGATGTTTATAGACTTGGCATTTTCGAGGTCATAAAGGCGCATGAAATTAGTCGCGGGGAAAAGATCAGACGGTCCCCGGAATGAAATGTCACGTTTTTACACGTCTTCATTCATTTCGTGCAAAACTTTGGTATATTTGTCTTTTAAGGAGAAATGATGTAAATCACGTCTGCAATAAATGTCAATGTTTGAAAAATACATTAACAAGCCACAACTGTTGTTATAATAAAACACGTAGTCTTGTTTTTGAACAATTCATCACATTTTATTCAGTCACAATAAACACCATTCGCATTGTCCCTTTTGTTATTTTTTGGTAACTTTCTCTAGTCAATGTATGCATATTTTGCCAGTGCACAGTGGTGAAGCTAAACTAGTTTTATAAGATGTGGGTGCAAGAAAAATAGGGCCTACATTGAATCCTATTTCCCGTTTCATTCATTAAGCTCGCTTTGTTAAACACCAAAAAGTAACCACAAATCAATTCAATTAAGTGTTTACTAAATTTAGCCTATATCCGGGATTGCCTCATCAAAATAGAACATAATATTTATAAGCATATTTGATAATTTATATGTTAGCAATTTATAATATTTTTATGTGTCTAAACGGAACTAAACCAACTTAGCGAAGTCGTGGTGCAGCAATGACTCTAAATCAATGTAAGTTTTCTTTCGACACGCATGCACATTAAATTTTGTCTTCCGTCCAACAGGTGATCGGCGTGTGGATATGACCCCTATGGTCCTCTTTACAACCAACAACAAATAATTCTTTTCAGGTCTCTTTATTTCTTATTCGTTGACCATAAGGCTCATATCCATTACAAATGGCTCGAAAAGGATTTTTCACTAATCGCCCCTTATCAAATACATTCAATAATTCTCTGCAACTATCAATAATACTGATATTTACAGAAGAACACTATCAGTTGCGTTTTTATTAAAGAAGAAAACAGGGAAAAATAAATCATTAAACAAGAACATGCATGCGAACATTATTATAGTATAATGTGCGTGTTTATACATGGTGATATTGCAATAAAATGTAATTCAAATATGTACCACGGCCCAATTAATAACATAAGACAAGTTAACACGACAGTGTTTGAAAATTTGACAATCTATGTCATGGACGTCATATCTTGTTAGGAAAAAGATCTGAACATGAATACGTTTGTCCGAAAATAATATATAATTTATGTATAAAACCTTTCTGCTCGTTCAGAACTGACGTCAGGAAATGTGTCATTATTTCAACGTTTAATAAACTTCAATTAGATATGTATACTAACTGCCAAAAAGAACGTGGCAAATATGCACCGAATAAACGACATAATTTTGATTTAAGTAGCCACGGCACTGAAACAATAAAAATGGTATGTCACCAGGCTCGTTTTTCGAGATATATGGTTTTCTAATGACCTACCATTGTTTTTTGTTCATACCATCAGTTTCTTGCATCATCTCACTTTCACCATCATATTCATTTTTAGACTTTCATGAGATCACACCACTTTTTAACCAATCATTGATGTTATATGTGTAGATCGGTCTATCATATTCATGTTAACAGCAATGTTGGGTTCCTGATGAACAAATTCCGTATTTTACATGACAGTTACCCCACCCACTTACAAAAACTATTGAAAAAAAAAAGATGAAAAAGGGTGTCCAAAAATCATCGATAAAAAATCGTATATATCAGTTGAGAATCAATTAGACTTCAATCAGTTTAGTAACGTACAAGGACCTATAGTCGTCAGGTCGACTCAATTGTTATTAGGCACCCGACACCCTGTACACAATTGCAAACTAAACGGATTCTATACGAAACAAGAACGACAACTCTGTTATATAAAATAGTTTTAATGTTGCACATTGGCTTATATAATTCTAAATAAATAAAGCATTTTATAACCCCCATGCGGCATGAGTGATGACTTTAGGGAGGATGTGACCTAAAGAATTTACCTTTGAAACAATCGGACCCCTATGGTGTTTTATTCTTTATAAAAAGCACAGTTACCTGTGAACACAAACACAGTAGCATACAATCAATTCAAGACCAAATAAGGACTTCGTATACTTATATATTATACACATGATTGTATACATTTAGTAATAAATACATCATTGAACATAAAAATCACCGAAGCAAGAACTGTTTTATATCAGACATGATCGATAGTTTGACGGTAAATACAAGTAACAGATCGCAGACGACAGGTGGAATACAGAATACAATACGACTACAGTCCTCTGGATGAAATGCTTCCTCATATTCAAATCAAACGATTAAGAGAAACAGTGAGACTTCAAATTAACGACCTAGTCAAATAAAAGTCACAATTACAACTTTTCAAACCCTTTAATGTTGTTTGAAATTATGAAATTACGCAACGGAAAGAATGTGATTATCAGGACATGTATAATTTTAATGTTTAAAATACAACAGGAATGGTTTTTAATAAGACTCAATTAAAAATTGTCCACATTGTTTAAAATTATGTTACGCCAACCATGTCATTTTTTAAAAAGTATATCGAAACCAAATCAGATCTTACTACATGTCTAACTAGTAGTTTAGACAGGTGTAACATATTTTCACCCTCCTGTACGGTTGTAGGGTTTTGGTAACTCCAAATCCAAGTTTGGTCTGCTTTTATCAGAAGCTGGACCAGGTTTGACCTGGTTCCTATATGTACGCCATAGAACAGTTTCTGTTCCAAGTTTGGTCTCCTCTTATCAGAAGCTGGACCAGATTTGACCTGGTTCCTATATGTACGCCATAGAGCAGTTTCTGTTCCGAGTTTGGTCTGCTTTTATCAGAGGCTTGATCAGGTTTGATCTGGTTCCTATGTGTACGCCATAGAACAGTTTCTGTTCCAAGTTTGGTCTGCTTTTATCAGAGGCTTGATCAGGTTTGACCTGGTTCCTATATGTACGCCATAGAACAGTTTCTGTTCCAAGTTTGGTCTGCTTTTATCAGAGGCTTGATCAGGTTTGACCTGGTTCCTATATGTACGCCATAGGACAGTTTCTGTTCCAAGTTTGGTCTGCTTTTATCAGAGGCTTGATCAGGTTTGACCTGGTTCCTATATGTACGCCATAGGACAGTTTCTGTTCCAAGTTTGGTCTGCTTTTATCAGAGGCTTGATCAGGTTTGACCTGGTTCCTATGTGTACGCCATAGGACAGTTTCTGTTCCAAGTTTGGTCTGCTTTTATCAGAGGCTTGATCAGGTTTGACCTGGTTCCTATGTGTACGCCATAGGACAGTTTCTGTTCCAAGTTTGGTCTGCTTTTTTCAGAGGCTTGACCAGGTTTGACCTGGTTCCTATATGTACGTCATAGAACAGTTTCTGTTCCAGGTTTGGTCTGCTTTTTTCAGAGGCTTGACCAGGTTTGACCTGGTTCCTATATGTACGTCATAGAACAGTTTCTGTTCCAAGTTTAGTCTGCTTTTATCAGAGGATTGATCAGGTTTGACCTGGTTCCTATATGTACGTCATAGAACATTTTCTGTTCCAAGTTTGGTCTGCTTTTATCAGAGGCTTGATCAGGTTTGACCTGGTTCCTACATGTACGTCATAGAACATTTTCTGTTCCAAGTTTGGCCTGCTTTTATCAGAAGCTTGATCAGGTTTGATCTGGTTCCTACATGTACGCCATAGAACATTTTCTGTTCCAAGTTGGGTCTGCTTGTATCAGAAGCTTGATCAGGTTTGACCTGGTTCCTATATGTACGCCATAGAACATTTTCTGTTCCAAGTTTGGTCTCCTCTTATCAGAAGCTTGATCAGGTTTGATCTGGTTCCTATATGTACGTCATAGAACAGTTTCTGTTCCAAGTTTGGTCTGCTTTTATCAGAAGCTTGGTCAGGTTTGATCTGGTTCCTATATGTACGTCATAGAACAGTTTCTGTTCCAAGTTTGGTCTGCTTTTATCAGAAGCTTGATCAGGTTTGATCTGGTTCCTATATGTACGTCATAGAACATTTTCTGTTCCAAGTTTGGTCTCCTTTTATCAGAAGCTTGACCAGGTTTGATCTGGTTCCTATATGTACGTCATAGAACAGTTTCTGTTCCAAGTTTGGTCTGCTTTTATCAGAAGCTTGATCAGGTTTGATCTGGTTCCTATATGTACGTCATAGAACAGTTTCTGTTCCAAGTTTGGCCTGCTTTTATCAGAAGCTTGATCAGGTTTGACCTGGTTCCTATATGTACGCCATAGAACAGTTTCTGTTGCTAGTTTAAACAGAATACAACGTTAATCACACGTGTTGACTTAGAAAGACATCCTGTTTACCTTGAATTTAATGTTATAAATGTGTATTCACATATATAGTCCAGTGGTCGAGCGTCCGCTTCGAGAGCGATAGATGTATCGGATTCAATCCAAGATCGCCACAAACTGTAAAATTGTCATTACTTGCGGCGGATACAATTTCGGCTTATTTCGAGCAGGAACTAGAGACGCCATTGACTCGCATCGAATAATGGACATAAATACCTTCCCTGCCTGCTTTCCTCATATCTTTTTTACCAGAGCTTTTTCTTTCAATAATTTAAATCCACGAATTTAAGAAGCAATCACTCATTGGTCATTCTGCCTGAATCCGCGAAATTTAAAACCCGCGAAAATCTTTTGTTTTACAGAACCTAAGTCGTTTAAAATGTTATTGTTGTTTCTCCCTTGCTTTAACACTCAGTGTAGCCGCTAAAACAATATTAATTACGCGCATATTTCACTTGACCGCAGGTTAATGAAATTATCGATGGAATCGTTTTATAGCGACATAAACGTCAAACAGATTGTTATAACAAGGAAAGATGAGTATATGTGGTCTGTGTGATCATTAATTAACATGTTTTAACATGTTTATTGTCATAACATACCATCGCTAAATGAGACACATGCCATTCATTGAGTTATTTAATAATTCAATCATCTGACCTTCGTATTCATTACAATTCATTCTTTTATGTGAACAAGTTAACTACATTTTGTATTTAATTACTTTTGTCAAAGGGCAGATTTCAAATACAGTTAATTGTATCATTAAATGAGCAAAAGGTGATTTAACAATGCTATATTGCACAAGAGGGTTTTGAACAACTGATGTGAACAATTTATATTTCCGACTACATAAGCGGTGTAATGGACAAACTATTTCATGTATTTTTATTATGTGAAATTCATCTTTTAAGCTATCGGAAATGCACGAATACGGTTAATTGTTTTTAGAAACCATAGATCGTTGATTTACGTGACAGCAGAAACTTTACCGAGCATGATATGTTTGTATCCACAAAACCATTAAACAAACTGTGACGAGAACGTTTTGCTGTATGATGTTTGCATGATATTCTCTTGTAGATAACTCTAGTAAAAGTACATTTTAAAGAACTGTCAAAACGCACTTTGGTATTGAATCGTATGTATCGACCACTCCAAAATGCATTGTTATTTTATGCTATTTGATTTAGAACAAGGAACCATCGCTTACCTATTGAAACAGAAAACAGGTCAAGAGCCTCACCTAGACCCCTAACCAAAAAACAGACCCCTTACTAAATAACCAAAATGTGGCCATAACTAAACCCGACACCAACAAACCCAGAATATATCCCTCTACAAAATGAATCCTCTCCAATGACACACATCTCTCCGACCAAACTAAACCAAACAAAATTAAACATGTTGGCAGAAATCAATATGTTAAGAAAATGTTGATCCCGAAATCTTAGCATTCGATCAGCATTTTTTTTTTATTTATTATTTTTTTTTTAAATTATGCCGAGCATAGCCTTTATTTGCTTTATTTCTACTGAAAAATGGCAGGCATATATATGTACCTCCACCCGGATTTGAACCCGGGTCGCCAGATTAGACGGCAAGCGAACTAACCACTGAGCTACGGAGGCAGCATTTCTGAGAGATCATAAACGCCAGGTTAGACGATACCTTATAACTCGGATACATATTAATTATTGAAACTCAATAAGTATTAGAATGTTACAGATGTCTAGGTATACATACTAAATTGAAAAGTCAACTAATCCAGATCTAATTGCTTGTTTACGTATTCTGGACGATTTCATTGAGTAAAACCATCGATTTCTAGCGTATTAAAAGGTTATCATGTGCTTGTTCGTTCAACAACAATATTGGGTATATTGGTAAAGCCACGGCGAACTCTTGAAAGTCAATAGAAAAACTTGAAATAAGTTTGAAATAATAATCGAGTGCTTAATCAATGAGATTTATTCCGAATGGACATTAAGTTAAGGAGAAAGTCCAAGTAACTGTCCATTCCTGAGAAATAATGGAGACGAGGCCGCGAAGGGGCCGAGTATTCATTATTTCTCAGGAATGGACAGATACGCGGATTTTCTCTGACTTAAAATACACCAATACTGTCCAATGTAAATTTGATTTTCTGAAAAGATGCTGTAAATGTCAAAATAAAAAGAAAATCCATTTTTCAAAAAAAGTCTCCCCTGATGTACCTCTTATAAATAGAAGATTAAAAATATGAACATGACTGAGCTTGAAGATCATGCTTTTTTCATGAAACCATCTCCATTACTTTAATAACGGTGTGTAGTCCATGCAAACACCTGTTGTGAGCTATGTGTTACACGATCAAGCAATGGTCATTTACCCAGTGTTACTTGATGTTATAACAGAATTTTCGTAGAAATAGATCTGAAGAAAATTTTAACAAATACGTAAATGCTAAAAACGGGTTCAAAGAATTGTGCGACTCTAAGCGAAATGCTTACAGTAGTGAAAAGCTACAGGATTTAATAAGTAAGTCGACAAATCCCAGGTCATTCTGGAAAACTTTAAATACAATGTGTGGTTCAAGACGGACGGTGAACAATACAATATCACCCGATCAATGGCAAGCCCACTTTGAGCAGTTATTTTGCTCTGATATAGACAATAGTGATGCTCTCGATATCTTGGATAATGTACAAGAAACAGAGCTAGATGAACTTGAAGACAGTATATTCAACTCAGAGATAACTGATGAAGAAATATTGAAATCTGTCAAATCTTTGAAACGCGGTAAGGCAGGAGGAGAAGATAACATTATCCCAGAATTCTTTATACACGGTATTGATCTATTCATTCATATAATAAACAAAATGTTTAATCGACTTTATAAATCAGGAGAATTTCCAAAATCATGGTGCAAGGCAGTGATAATAACTCTTCATAAAAAAGGTGACATCAATGTACCTGGAAATTATCGCGGTATTTCATTGCTGGATATCTGTGGTAAATTATACACAAGTATTTTGACTAGACGTATTACTTTCTATGTAAATGTTTACAATAAAATTCGCGAGGAGCAGTCAGGTTTTAGACAGGGTTATTCTACTACTGATAATGCCTTCATACTTCAATCAATTATAAATAAACAATTATCTAAACCGCGCGGTAAACTCTATGTTGCATATGTAGACTTCATGAAATGCTTTGACATGATACATAGAGATAAATTGTGGATGATTTGCATAGAAAATGGTTTTAGAGGTAATTTACTCAAATCTATGACTGCAATATATAAATCAGTGCAAGCGTGTGTAAGAACTTCTGGAGGTTTAACAGACTCGTTTAACTGTCCGATTGGTCTTAAACAAGGATGTATGGCGTCACCTATACTATTTGTAATTTTCATAAATGAACTGGTAAAAATGTATGAACAATCAGACTCTCGAGGGATACAGCTGTTTCCAGATATCACGGAAGTATTGTGTCTTCTGTTTGCGGACGACTTAGCGTTGGCGGCCGATACGATAGTTGGTCTCCAACGACACCTCAACCTATTACAAACATTTTGTGATAATATGTTAGTCAAGGTTAACATTGATAAAACCAAAGTGATGGTTTTTAAATCGGGTGGACGCTTATCAAGGCATGAGCAGTGGACATACAATGGACATGTGTTAGATATAGTAAATAATTTTTCATATGTTGGAACTACTTTTACAAACCAATTATCTTTCATCAGAATGGCGAGTGATCAGGCATGTAAGGCTAAACGTGTTCTTGTCTCTATATTATCAAAATGTATAGATATGGTCAATTACCACGTAGTACCTTTTTTAACATCTTTGACACAAAAATTGTACCTGTACTATTATATTGTGCTGAAATATGGGGTGTCCAAAGACATACATCAACTGAAATAATACATAACTATGCCTGTAAACGTTACATGTGTGTTAATAAACGTACCACAAATGCCGCGGTTTTAGGAGACTGTGGTCGATATCCAATGTACATTTTGTCGGCAAAGCGTGTGGTCAAATACTGGTGCCGAATAATCAAATTATCTGATGATAGACTAGTCAAGAAATGCTACAATATGTTATATTATATGTCTGAACATGGTAAAAGAAACTGGGTATCCAGTGTAAAACACTTGTTGTTATCAAATGGTATGGGCTATGTGTGGGAAAATCAGTATGTGCTAAACGAAAATGTATTTGTCAGGCAGTTTATTACCAGACTGACTGACCAGTACCAACAAGAATGGACTACGAGTATAAATGATTGTTCCAAACTGTTTTTGTATCAAATGTTCAAAACTTCTTTTGTGCACGAAACATATTTAGATATTTTAAATGTGCGTAAATTCAGATGTGCTTTAGCACGTTTGCGTACTTCATCACATGATCTTGGTATTGAAAGAGGACGTTATGAAAATATTCCAAGACATGAACGTATTTGTAAGCTTTGTGGTTCCGGGGTGGAAAATGAAATACATTTTGTATTATTATGCCCGAGCTTGTCACAATTAAGAACTAAATATATCCCACCAAAATATTACAACAGAGTATGTACACAATCTTTTATCATATTATTGAGCAATAGAAATGAAAATGTTATAAAAAACCTTGCTATGTATGTTTATTATGGATTTATTGAACGCAAACGTATATTATCGTCAGCAAATTGAATGGTATTGAAATGTTTTGTATAACATTGATGCAATTTATATGAAATTATGTATGCATGCAAATAATGTTGTAATAATGTTTGTTCCTTATTTATAAATTCATACATGTATATATTTGTCATGATACTTCATGTTGATCTTGGGCCGGTGGCCACTATGTCAAATAAATCATTGTCATTGTCATTGTCATTGTCATTGTCATTGTCATTGTCATTGTCATTGATGTTATAACACGGTGGACATTATAAAGACTTTGTTTCAGTCAAAGGATATATTTCCGTGCATAAACTATACATGGATATTTATAATTGATATGCAACTTGATGGATATTACCAAAATGTTTTGAACATGTTGTTCTTAAGCCTAGCTCTGTATTTGCACAGTCATTTTAATGAACGTATTAATTAACGTACTCAAAAATTTGTATATATACTTGTGAGGGCAGTGTCTATTTCTAGGCGTCGCGCAGTTCGATGTTGGCTGCCACGCCAACAAAAGAGAAAAAGTCTCCCCGTGAGACTCGAGTGTTTCATTTGGTAGCCCAATGATCAGGGGATCCGAAGTTAATGTCAAAGAGTGATTTAGCTGCTGAATAGCTGAAAACAGCCATCGTAATTTGGGAACTTAACTTTTTCTTACTCTCCAAAATTTAAACAAACTTTGCCTGTTCTTTAATTCAAATTTAGGAGTCCAATCGGCAGATGTCTTCCTGGATTATGAGTCTTGTACAATGTTTGACCAAAAACAATTAGAAATAAGCTTTGTACGCACTATTATATTCAAACAGTTTTCACCTGACCATCTCAAAACCTAAGTTGCAATGTTCATGGACATTTTAATGTAGACCAATGTCGATTATTTCATTTTCAGTATCATGCTGAAGACGGGTGTCATGATTTAGTGATAATTTTGACCCTTGTGAATGTATAAAAACTGTAATTGGAACTTATTGAATGGTCACGCGAAAGTGCAATTGCAAATTAACGGTATTTAATATCATGTCTTGATTTCTTGCGCGCGTACCACCTTAATCTGTTAATAGCTGAAATTATATTAATGTAAAAAGTTATTTCAGTAACAGCGGGTTGATTTGATTTTCTAGTTTCGTTGTGGTTTGAGCATTTTTATCTGTCTGTTGTTTTCTTTTTTCTGTGTTCGGCTCTTTCAGTTGAGTGCCGCTTTTCCTGCGAATTGTATTGCCCTTTTTGTGAACACATACATTTTGAAATGCACCAGTCAGTTGCATCCACGACCCCAACCCCGGGTATGGCTGTGGCGTTTTACCCTCCAGCTTCCCCCCGCACTGCCGGGGGAATGTTGGGATTTTTTTCACCGAACCAATACCTTTGAGACAATGTTTAATTGTAAGATAGCCCCCCCCCCGCATGGGCCGTGGAAGGGCGTAGGTTTTGAAAACCCAAAAGTAAATTTCCCGACCCATCTATTTGGGATGGCGGGCAATGAATGCAACTCACTGGTGTATAATTATACATTATTTACAATAATTCTCCGTGACCTGTAAACCCATTTAATAAAAATAACTCTCCATTTTTTGTTAACACTACATAATTATGTGTGTATTGTTTTTCAGGCATAGAGAGTTTTCTCAACAATAACTCTCCATTATTTCGTATACACATTTAATGTAATGTGTATACGAAATAATGGAGAGTTATTGTTAAGACAACTCTCCATTCCTGAAAAATAATGGAGAGTTTATGAATGGGTTAATCCCCTGGGTGTATTTTAATTGGATGTCAATCAATCATATCTATTAACAGGATTGGATTCCAATACTGAATGTCAATACGTTAGTAAGTACAGTACAACCCTTTATGAGCGACCCTCTGAGAGTAACTCATGTATCCATACTACAACAACAACACCTTCAAAATTCCCCTTACCTGAAATGAACTACAGAATTAACCTCTAAATGGTGTTGCTCGAAGGAGGATGCCCAGTTGGTTGTTCAAGACACTTGACTTTCTGACTGAGGTACGGTTTTTCATTGGCATACGGCATACCGCATCCAAAACGGTCACTGAAATACTATAAACCAGAATGTCTCGTTAAAATTGGTCAATTACTTAATTTGTATTTACTTACCCTTCTGTAAACATCTTAACAACGTTGAACTTCTTTATAATTTAGCAATTAGTACATTTATCACATGTACACCAACCCTTTTTTTGTAGAAGAAAAAAATTCCGAATATTATTGTGAATGACAAAAATTAAAGAGGGTATAGCGGCATCTACATTTTCTTAAAATACAATCTAATCGCCTAATCAAAAGTCCATGTAATATATTAAACTATCCTCTTATGAAACAAATTCAGACGAATCTAAATAGTGTAATCTTCAATTATTATTGTCTAATATGTGCCTTGGTGTATGTACAAGTTTAACGTGTAGGTTGTAACCAGTATTCGCGACTACATGTATTTGTTTTGGAACTCAGTTGTTATTTAAGTCCAATTTGTTTTAGCGATAGGATTTTACGCATTTTTCACAATAGTCTATTTATGTCCACTTTCAACAACCATTATATCTCAAATATATACCGAGCTACGTCCCTTTAACTAAATACATCCCCCGTGTGTATCAGTTTTAAATGGTGTTATTGTCACTTACCGTATATCATATTGTAATAACTTTGAAAATAAAGAAGATACCCTGTTCTACACAGTGCACTTATCTCGGAACGTTTCAAGTTTTTACAAATAATACCACCAGTTTTAATACAATGGCGATTCTAGATGTATTGCATAGAACAATACGCCCTACAAAGTTTGTAAATAGAAATTTAATACTAGTAGATTGAAACTTGAATACACGTTGTTTAACAATGCAATGTTTGATAATAATTGAAGACTACGAATGTCCGTAATTCAATTAGGGCCAATATTGATAAAAGTAAGACAGTTAGAAAGAAATTGATACAAAATAACTGTTTAGTCGTGGTTGTTCTTTATGAACAACTGGTAAAACATGTATTTACAAATACAAATAAATACAAATGCATGTCATTTGTATAGCGCAAAAATTATGAAATCATATTCTATTGCGCGTTACACTAATATACATTCACTTAAAACATTCAATTTAAAACCTGGATTCTAAAAAACTAGATTTAGTCATATGATAAAGAGCACACTCATTGCCGATGAAACTTCCTATACAAATAAGTTTTCAAATGTGCCCTGAACCTGGTTTCACTTTTGATGTCTTTGAGATAGTTTGGTAGATCGTTCCACCATTTTGGACCAGTGACGGCTATAGATATATCTTTATCCAATTTATACGTTGCATTAAAATGTAAATTACAAAAGCTGTTTGCAAATACCACCAAGTATACATGTTCAAGTGCATGGTTTTAGTGCTGAAATTGTAACCCATAGTGATCTTGGTTCGAATTACTGTTGCTGTGGTTGTTACTTCCATGTAAACAATGTCGATTTTCCTCCACATGTTTGGCTTTAGTTACTGCTTATTTGTGAAAGCTGGTTAAGGATCAGATCCGGGAAAACTGGTGATTTGGCAGCCTCAAGTTATATACAAAATATAGCTGAAAATAAAAAAGTTCACGTCATGATGATACAATATAAATATTGTTAACTTTGATGACAAGCGATTGTTAGGCATCGTCATAGACTGATGGTGATGATAGTGGAGTTGTTGTTTCTCACACGTTGATGGTTGCAAATACATGTCGTTGTCTTGGCTCACTGTAGGTATTTTACCCAGGTTTTATTTTGCGTGTTCAGTATACTAAAAGTGAGGGTCGTCACGTGACATCACAAATAACAATAGTTTGCGCGATGTTGTGAGTAGTTGTGTGTAGAATGTAACGTTACCATGAGAAATGATAACGAGAGGGATGGGTGCTTTCCCGACAGAATTTAAACTGTACTCGCTCACTGTAAAGGTTTGTTCGAACATTTGCCAAAAATGTGACTTCATTCGCATGAAAAGAATGTTACTTGGGCCGCGACTTCTATCGAGTGGTTGTCTTAAAATACACTATTGCTTATCAGTAGACTTTGTAGAACAACTTCGGTCCGTTACGTTAATCGCCGTGGTAGGTATGAGTGTTCTTTGTGAAACTACGTAATCCTGATCTCTTTTTCCCGTTAGGTTATGTACATGTACGTGCATTCTCCGTGTAATTGTGTTATGTTGTGTTGTTACTGCTTTCTGTGATCGGCTGGTTAAATTGAGTGCTGTCTTCCCTGTCCGATTTCCTCATATTTTATGTGTGCAGCCATGTAATGCTTCGATGCAATCATCTCGACCCAACTTTGAAATAAGTGTATGTTTATGGCGTCATCGTCTGAACAAGTGCATGCGAAAATGTCAATCGCCAGATTTGGAAAGATTTTGTTAATTAATTTACAATCTGTCAAAATGACTTGAAACTACATACACTTAAAACAGAATGTAAACCGACGAATTAAACGTTCAAATTCAATACATCATAAATCTGTCTTCTGAAGATGAAAGTTTCAATATAAAACATAGTACAAACAAGTATTGATAAGTGTCAACAAATCATATTGCAGATACTTTGCAAACTGGATAAGATAAGCTGATGACAATTTAATAAAAAAAAGAATGAAACATGTGCACTCGTAAAGTATTGTAAACAAAATGAAGACTGCTTCAAAAGTTGATGTCTAAGCGTTTATTGCCCACAAATATAGCTTGGTCGGTGAAATAAGATTTATACGAGATCTGTATTTCATAGGTTAATGAAGCATTTCTATCATCTTTGGAGGAAATATAACATAACAAAATCGTGATCAGTTTTCTGATGTGTCTAATCAATTTAAAACAAAACATAATTACAGATAATTAAATATTGTTCACACACAAAATAACACACATCCATCACTGGCAGTAACATTAAATGTTGTAGCCAGGCAAAATATAACAAAGAGCATAATAGTTCATATACAAAACATTAATTATGCATTATTGTATACAAAATTACAAATATATAATAGTTATGTTATTATCCAACAATCAATGACTGGGTGACGGAGGAATATGCCAATCGTTCATAATTCAATCCAACCGAAAACAATCAGTTTGGTTTGTCAAAGAAATAACAAGTTCCTTTAGTGCCTAACTCTTCACAAGCAGTTGTAAAATAAATTTATTACACCAACAGTGGTAGTCGAACCAAGTACTAGTGAAGCTTATTGTAGCAATGAAAGATACTCGTACCAATAAAGTTCCTGGAGATGTTCACGAGGAGCTATATTCGGCGTGACTCCATGCACTACTAGACGTTAGAAGAGCAATTTTAGAATGGGAGCATACTAAAACGCCATTGCTTTTAGGGGGCCAATATCGCGGAGTCCATAGACAGAGGCGATTTTTGCGGGTTTGTAGCGGGGAGGGGGGGGGGGGGGGGCGCACAATACTTGTATACCTTTGTAGAACAGGATAGAGCAAATACTATAAACTTTAACAAAACAATTAGTCACTTGAATTGGTCAGAACAAAATATTCATTCAAAGGTTACTTCCGTTTACTACATGTATACTATTATCGCTTGAATGAAGTTTAAATTATTGACTATACATAAAGCCGGACAATGGATCTACATATTGTATTAATTTTAATACTTAATGTTTGGTTTATTACTCACGTACTTTTCGTTGAGATTTGTAAAAAACTGTGATTGGGTTAATTCCGTTGGATGTAATTTAATGTAAAGGGAATCTTTTTACAATTTTCGTACGGTATACTCAGGGGAGGGGGCTTTGGTTGCATGGTCAAGTTAACAGATGAAATTTAGTTCCTGCGAATACTAATGACTTTATAATACAGTATGTGCGGCACTAAATAACTAACTTAATAATTAAATAAATAACTATTGAATAGCTTTGTCTGTGATATGGTAGTCAGTATTCACGTATAGTTTATAGCTTTAATCTAATCAAAGCTCAAGGCTGTGGTGCGTGGTGCATACATTGTTCCAAAACGTCAGACGACATACATGAAGGTTGAAAGAACGACAATAGCTTACAGCTATAAATAAATAAGTTATATCTGTTTTGTTTTACCATATAATACAGTTCACTGCAAAAAACATACAGTAGTGTTTATATATAGTTTTCTTATATACATGTAGCTGGCTGTGTGCTAAAACATGTGTACGAATTCTGTGTTATCTTCGGCTTTCAATGTCTAAAATAGGTTCAAAATGTTCGTCTTTATGTGATATATACACTCTTGGCAATGAATTACCATGATCATTAAGTGGTGTAAATGTCTGCCAATGATATTCCCATCCTTGCTTCGTCTGACTGTGTGTGCAAACTTCAATAATCGTTTTCAGAAAAGTTGCAGCTGCGAATATTTCTGTGTCTGTTGCCCATTCACGTGGGCGTCGCATGCTCTGCACGTAGTTCGCCATCCCACCACGACTTTGTAAAAACGTTCGGTAAATATCCGAATTCTTCTCAACGTGTTTTGTAATCGCCTCACGTATAGGCATATGGTTTTCTTCCACGCCAGTAATCAGTACACTCAATGCGCGAAAAAAGCAGTTCCCATCCGGCTTTATTGATGCGGTAATCTTAGGTGCACAAAGTTGATTAAAGTATTTTGAGCTACCGTATCGCATGTAATATTGTACTCTCACGTTCAGTTCCCTCGCTGTCTTCTGCTGCCAGTCTCTAGAAGGCGGTACGAATTTTTTCGTCTGTCCGTGTCCTCCCAAACTCTGGCCAAATCCCGCCATTTTGAAAACCGGAAGTAGAATTAATTCATGTATATAAATTCGGACGAACAAAGTTTATAAACAATTGTTGTCAGCCATCATTCAAATATCTTAATAAATTCCACAAAAGCGTTATTTTTCACTTCATGATGTGGCACTCGTTGACTACTAGTATTTAATTCATTTAAGATTTGGAATCAATCAACCTATAAACACAGAAATAACACTGCAAACGATTCCTTGGTCGACTGATTTTTTATAAAAAAAAGTCTATATAAATCCTTCGTTCATTCGTTTATACTTTATTTACATTCCAGATCTGCCAGATATTAAGTTTGAATGATCCGATGTGTGAGATACACAATATTAACCTAGCACACACAACGACACAAAATCATGAACTAAACTTTGGTATCCAAAGGAGTGAAAAAATCCTGCTATCTTTGTTTACAGTTTCGATTGAACTCGAGCGTCTACGTAAGTTGGTTAGTTTCAAACGAATGAATATATATAAATATAAATATCGATTATGTTTGTACACTATCCTATGTGCAATATTGATTTATTAAAGACAGATCATACCCATATCAACCACTATATCGGCCACTTACCGATTACGGATATATGCTTTAAAGGCTATGACGACATACCGACGTTGGGGGCTCTAATATAAAGTGGGCTGTTCAAACCACTTAGGAATAACGCTATGGTGTAACAGTGGGGGCATTAGGGGTTCGAAATGCTCGTTATACCAAGACTGCGTTTTCTCGTGTCAAATGTAAATGCATATATTAGTTAATATTCGTCAAGATTTAGCCTGTCTATCGCTTGACTGTCTTTGTTGTTCATATTCATGATCAATATGGAATATTGCATTATTGTAAAAATGTTATTCTCGTGGAATGAGATTGTACTTACTTAGTTACTTACTATGGCAAGTAAATAGAAATCGTGACATCGTCAAGTAAGTAGACAATGGCACCCAATTGGTAGATGCAGTAGAGTGAATATTATAACGTTATTTGCGGCTCGTCGACCGAGAGGCCCAGCTTCGAAGACTGGGTTAGACATGTTCCTTTCTTTACGGTTACCTTGGCTGCATCTAAGTGTGCCATAAGTTTCACAACAGTTCAGGAACGCTAGATTCGTGTACTAATGTTTTTTTTTTATAAATGTAGATCTAGTGTGAACAAATACTGAACCGATTTAATTCATATGCCTCGACAAGAGCATATTATAATAAGAATACGTATACGGGTTTATAAAATTTCAGTGGTGAATTATGGCTTAAGGAAAATTTTCCACCAGTATGTCTCCTATACACATCCGTATATTTTATCAAACTAAACGTATGATTGTATGACAGTATGATAGTCAAGCAACACTTGTGTAGACCTGTTGTAAGTATCCGGCGATAAATGTATACAATTATGAATTATTGAAAAGTTAAAACATTAAAACTGCCGTAGGTTAACTATTCATGCATAAACTTCTTATAAATAATGATAGACCTAAAACAATGGAAGGAAATACATGTAAGTAAACCGGTGTTTGAGTATTCGTGTTGACTAGGGATTTCATTGAAGCCTTGTACATATAAATGACTGACGTGCGTACGATCTGAACCTGATCAATGTTTACCTACTTCTTTTCATGTCAATTTTGCAGATTTTATGAAGCCAACCATCCTAATTTTTGTTTCCATTTGACTGACTTAGCTAATAAACTGCACTGGTACGGAGCGATGTCAAAGCGTAACATTCCTGATGGTATACAACACCAAAAAGAGTAAAGGCCATTCTTTTCCGTTACCTTCGCGTCAACATACTATTGTTTTTTTGAGTGATTTTATAGCCGAATATGGACTATGTTCACAAAACAGGGAGAAAACACTGAGACACCATCTCACCGTTGAAAGCAAACTAAGTAAGGACTTTATATGCATTAATATTTCAGAAGCTATATATATGTATGTTTGTGTATTCAATGTCACATTTAATGTTGAAAAACGTAATCACGAGTCTTAAAATTATGTTCAAGACAAGAGCATTTCTAGAACAACCCTCATATGTTATAATTGAAGGTCATTTATGCGAGGTCACCAAATGAGGAAGTAGATAATCCTACGCTCCACAGTTACTATCGTCTGCTAACAATGATTAAACATCACACTGTATCGGCAAAACGAGTTAGATCTGGTGCAGCGATCCCGCTACGGTTAACGAAGCGAAGATAGTCCGGATAAAAATGGCGGATATCAACAATAATCAGCAGGTTAGTGTAACATTTTTGCGTATTTCAAGTGCTTAATCTTGAATTCTGAAGACAAGAATACTCTTACGGAATGTCCACGACCATCATGCATTCCCGTAGCTAGTTGGCGCTGGCCTGCATCAATTCGTATGAACGTAATGCACGTTGAATGTTTTGAATCAACGGTAGACACTCCAAAACTGACATGAAATGCGAGCATTTTCGACAAGTCCAAACAAGAGCATACCGAGTCTAATATTTGTACTGACATGCACTATTGGGTGACATGTCTTACATAGGTGCTCAACTTGTTTCAATACTGTACTTAATTAGGCTAAAATCAAACGTTTTCAAATTGAACGATTCTTAGTCCGGTTTTCAATACAACGAAAATGGCACGACTCGAATTTGACTCGCCAGAACAACAAATTTAATGTCATTGGCTTGCAATGCTCTAAGTTATCTTATCATTATTTTCTACTTTTAATTGTTCATGTAAGACAGTGTGTTTCAAATAGTATAAATTACCTCACCCTTTGCACTTTCTAAGTTCTGTCTGCTCATAACAATATGAGTATTAACTCTTTTTATTGACAAAGTAATGTTATTATTCTAATTGTCACAATAGCAGGTTTAATAGTTGTTGTTGTAGGTCTGTAAAGACATTTTGACTGGAAGCAAATACTAATGGTATGTATTGAGAAACACGTTCATGATGCCCACATGTTTATACATTAATTCAGAATGTGTGTATGTAAAGAACCAATGAACATATTATTATTTTTGTTTATTTTTCAGGACATTTCCAGTGTGGCTAATTCCCGAAGACTTACAATTTCATCATTAATAAGGCACAAACTGGGCTTTAATTATAGAGGCAACGGATAAACATTACACATGCACTGAATGTGCCAAAAGCTTTATAACAAAGGCATACCGACCAGGTCATAGTGTTTTACATTGTGAAGTAACGTTTGTTGTGTGTTGCCGTAGTGGCATGTCAAACGAATGTATTTTTTACCCACAATGCCACAGAGTGTGATGAAGCGTTCGTACACTAAGATGCATTGTCATCACACATATCATTAGATGGGTCATGAGTAAACGACACCGATACTCCAAATAAGATTTTCATCTCAAAATCAATAGGTGTCATCTAACGTTGTTGGTCAATCTCCATGTAAAGTTTGAAGATCTAAGGGCAAAGCGTTCCAGAGTCATTGAACGAAAACCATTTTGGCCTACCGACAGACTGACTTGTGCTAAGCAATATACCCCCTAATCAAAATAGCAAAATGAGGATTTGTATTTCGTTTTGTTTTGCCGCACATACTCGTGGGGGAATTTTACAGATGTGTTGTTCATGGAATAACGTATCATCAAGTAAATGCCGTTTGATTGTCAATCATAACAAGGTTGAACAATGTTGACAGTAACTACAGTGTAGAGCTCCAACAACTTATTTGTTTATGTTTTATTGTGGAGATTCTTAGAAAATATATTCATAGTTTATCATGCATACTCTAATCACGTATTTATTCAATAATATTGAGATTTCTGAAAACGTTTTAAAGGAAAAAATCATCTTGTATGTATTTTCATCGTACATTTTTTGTAGTAACGTTTTGCTTGGCACTTTTATTATAAGAGACACGAATGATGGTTTTAATATATCATAGTTTGAGCTGTATATTACTACATTAATCGGTAATCGACACTATTTTTGTAAGTCTTACAGTCACTATTGTTTATATTTACACTTTGTTTTGTCGTTCAATTTATAATGTTGTTTTGTATCCAGCAATGGTTGAAGGTGAGGGAGGCATAGTGATTGTGTGCTGAATATTTGTTTATCCTAAATATGTCTGGCCGGACATAGATAGATTCTAGTTGATATGAATACTGTCAGAAATGTTTAGTTTGGTAGATGCCAGAAATAGAAACTTTTTTGTGGGAGACCATTATGAATTTGTGTCGAAGCGATATTTTAGCAGGAAATGAATATATGTATCCTTTGTTAAAGTGTATAGAGTTATATTCTAACAGTCATTCAATGTTGAAATAATTACTTGCATCGTTTTTAGTATGATACTAAACTACCTTAATTGCAAATTAAAACTTTGAATGGGTTCCGTGTACTTTGATTCAATCGTCGAAAAATAGACGATTCTTATAGTTTCATAGGGTGTTCTAGAACACCTTCGTATGCAAATGGACAGTTTGCATGTCCAATAAATCACAGAGAGTTTCTGTTAAAACTAAAGCGAAAAATGCTCTAATGGATATGAAAGCATAATTGTTTTTCAGTTTTTGAAACTTTTTAAAAAATATATCTTCCAATATAGCTCTATACATGTTTTATTACACGTTTTCTCCAGTGAAGAAGTGTTTATATTTATGTGATTCTATTTATGTAGTTTTGCAATCAAAGCAATAAATGCAATAAACAATATGTGAACTCCTAATCTTTATTCAGTATTTCTGTCCATACACATCATGCACACATTAAATTTGATTTCCAAGTTGAAGTCCTGAACGTTTCCTTCAATATTGGATTCATCGCAATTAAAACAGTGTTTCAGCATTGGCTGCGTCCCACACAGGGCTGCATCTACTGTTGACGATTCCAGACTTTCTAGGTGGTTTGATTCTTCGTCTATTACACCCATCTAAGCTGTGGTCCCTTCAAAATATAAACACACAATGCTGAACATGAGGTTTTACATAAATAAAGCTTAATCACTTTTAGATAAGGGTCGATATTGTATTATCCACGAGACCTTGAAAACGCCTTTCGAAAGATATCAAAGTTGTCAAATTCATAAGGCATTTGCTTGAAACCATACATACTGCGTTTGTTACAGACTTTAACATTCTGGACATTGATAATCAATTACAATCGACAAGATGATGCAACTGATATGATGTATATGAACATGTAGAATGTACAGATACAACGACGAACCATGGTTAAAAGAGGTATGAGAAAATCCGACAGGGAAGGTAGCACTCAACCTAATCAGCCGAGCACAGAAATCAGAAACACCACAACACAGCTACCCTGAGCAATGCCCACACATAAGCCAAATAAACAATAAGAAACCCAAGTTTATCATTCGAATATATAAAATTTACCTTGGAACGATGGACTGATCTTCAACTATTTCACAAGCATCAACTGCTCCATTATTGTCATTTTCGGTTGCTTGACCTACATTATTGGATAAGCAGATGCCCTGGATGTTTTCATTCGCAGAATCCCCTGAAACATAAATTTTGTTGCGTCAATGTTTTAAAATTAGCCAGCTTACAAAGTATGGCTTTTTGATACGTTTATGTATCTGAAGTGATATATACATTATACACTAAATGCTTTATTTGTTGTCATAATATTAGTTATGACCTGATGGGTTATATAACTCACCTTTCATACCAAAGAGCAGTGATACTATTATTTTAACAATTGGTAAAACTTTACCGTCCATATTATGTATCATTAGCCGTTGCGAATTTTTCTGTAAAACTCGAGTCGTACCATTTCCGTTGTATTGACAACCGGACTCATAATCGTTCGTCATATAAAACGTAAGATTTTGGTCAAATGGAATAAAGTATTACGGAATACCGTTAGGGCCATCGTGGTTACACATTAAAATCCAGAGGGCGACAATGCGATAGTGCGATAGTACGATGGCGACAATGCGATAATACGATGGCGACAATGCGACAGTACGATGGCGACAATGCGACAACGCGATAGTACGATGGCGACAATGCGATAGTACGATGGCGACAATGCGACAACGCGATAGTACGATGGCGACAATGCGATAGTCATATCGTACTGTCGCCATCGTACTATCGCATTGTCGCCATCGTACTATCGCGTTATCGCACTGTCGTCATCGTATTATCGCATTGTCGCCATCGTACTATCGCATTGTCGCCATCGTACTATCGCACTGTCGCATTGTCGCCATCGTACTGTCGCATTGTCGCATTGTCGCATCATGGCCCTCTTGTTGAGTAATTGTCCTTTGTTATTTAAAATACTTATTTTTTTGTCCGGAGCATATCTTTAAAAGTATTTGAGATATTGACTTGAAACTTGATACATATATAGATCTCATTGTGTGGAGTTCTAGTTAGCTTTACTATTCAAGGAATAGCGGAGCTCTTCTTACCACGGTGTTGTCGTTGGTTAAAATTTTCGTACCAGTCCAATTTTTAGCACACCTGTTACACTGTGACATTGTGAGCTTTTGAGATTTTGTGGAAACTGTCATCAGACTGTCCATCCATGTGTCCGTCAAACTTTTGCCTCAAATTACAAAATATACTTCTCCTAAACCTCTGGGTCAATTGGTACCAAATTTGGTAGAAATGATCCTTTGGTGGTCCCATTTCAAAGTTGTTCAAAAATGGAATTTCATGAGGAACTCTGGTTTCCATGGCAGCCAAATTTTAAAAAAATCTTCTACGATGCAGCAAGGCCCAGAGCTTGAATATTTGGTGTGAAGCATTGTCTAGGGGACAAGTTTGTTAAAATCATGACCACCGGGTAAGATTGGCCCCGCGGCATATATGGTTTTGTATAGGAAAACTCGAAAATTGTTCTTCAGCCACAAGAGCCAGAGCTTAGATATTTGACATGTAGCATGGTCTAATGGACCTCTACCAATTTTGAAGTTTGATTAAATCATAACCCCAGGAATCAGATAGACCCCTCCTCGGGGCATCTCTGGATTCGGATGGGAAAAACTAAAAATCTTCACCAGAACCACATTTCCTAGACCTTAGATATTTGACATCAATTGTCCTTAAATTCAAGTCCTTCAAGATATTGCCTTGAAACTTCGCATACGTGTTTATGATCACACTCCCCATCAAAAGGCGCGAGTAGATAACTCTGTGAATAATAACTGAAAAGAAGTGGGGGTATACTGTTTTGCAAATGTTGATGGGCCGGTCCGTAGACCTTTTTGTTCTGATCAATAACTAGAGATTGCCTTGACCTAGGGTAGTCAAACTTAACAGGATGGTTGCTTGTATTAAGTAGATGAAGCCTAATGTTTTTGGGATCAGTAGATCAAAGGTCAAGGTCCCTGTGACCTTACATTAAAACACAGTTGCAGCTAAATAACTAATGAACAATTTGACCAATGGAAGTGAAACTTCATAGCATTATTGCTTATATTCAGTAGATGATACTTATCGATCGAAAAGTCAAGGTCACTGTGACCTTATGATAGAAAAGGATTTTGGCTCAATAACTGGAGATTACTTTGACCTAAGGTATTCAAACTTCATAGGATGATTGCTTGTATTAAGTAGATGAAACCTACACTTTAGGGTTAGTAGGCAAAAGGTCAAGGTCACATGACCTTACATTGAGCAAGGTTAGTCAAACTTCACAGGATTATTCCTTGTATTGAGTCGATGAAACCTAGTATTTGGACTCAGTAGTCGATTGGCGATAGTCGACAACGCGATAGTACGATGGCGACAACGCGATAGTACGATGGCGACAATGCGACAGTACGATGGCGACAATGCGACAACGCGATAGTACGATGGCGACAATGCGACAGTACGATGGCGACAATGCGACAACGCGATGGCGACAATGCGATAATACGATGGCGACAACGCGATAGTACGATGGCGACAATGCGACAGTACGATGGCGACAATGCGACAACACGATGGCGACAACGCGATAGTACGATGGCGACAATGCGACAGTACGATGGCGACAATGCGACAACGCGATAGTACGATGGCGACAATGCGACAGTACGATGGCGACAATGCGACAACGCGATGGCGACAATGCGATAATACGATGGCGACAACGCGATAGTACGATGGCGACAATGCGACAGTACGATGGCGACAATGCGACAACGCGATGGCGACAACGCGATAGTACGATGGCGACAATGCGACAGTACGATGGCGACAATGCGACAACGCGATAGTACGATGGCGACAATGCGATAGTACGATGGCGACAATGCGACAATGCGATAATACGATGGCGACAATGCGACAACGCGATAGTACGATGGCGACAATGCGACAGTACGATGGCGATAGTACGATATGACTATCGCATTGTCGCCATCGTACTATCGCGTTGTCGCATTGTCGCCATCGTACTATCGCATTGTCGCCATCGTACTATCGCGTTGTCGCATTGTCGCCATCGTACTGTCGCATTGTCGCCATCGTATTATCGCATTGTCGCCATCGTACTATCGCACTATCGCATTGTCGCCCTCTGGATTTTAATGTGTAACCACGATGGCCCTAACGGTATTCCGTAAAGTATTGATACAAGGTGAGCAGCTGTGCAAGAAATGTTACCTAATAATACCTGGCATAACGTAAATTTTGATTTGGTAAGCTTTTAATTGGGCTTATTTGTCGAAAATGTACGAATTTCGTGTGTGTTTTGGTGTGTTTATCATTGAAACCTAATTTTCAACGAGCATTACGTTCATACGAATTGATGCAGGCCAATGCCAACTAGCTACGGGAATGCATGATGGTCGCGGACATTCCGTAAGAGTATTCTTGTCTTCAGAATTCAAGATTAAGCACATGAAATACGCAAAAATGTTACACTAACCTGCTGATTATTGTTGATATCCGCCATTTTTATCCGGACTGTCTTCGCTTCGTTAACCGTAGCGGGATCGCTGCACCAGATCTAGCTCGTTTTGCCGATACAGTGTGGACATAACTCATAGTTTCATTGACGTAATTTCAGATCAATTTCCCCAGCGATAAATAAACAAAGTCGATATAATTGACAAGTTTAAGCGTAATAAGTGTTCTAAGGCCTTAAACATAATCCTGTCTGTATACTGTTACTGACGCCCATATGCTTGGAATTAATGTATAACACACTTCCGGTAAAACGTGTTGCTCAGACTATGTGACTGGGTTTTGTTTACCTGCACGAAAAGGTTGCACTAAGTCCCACTGGTCTACTGGACACCGTTTTATCAAAGGACTTACGAACATTTTTAACTTACGCTCAAATAAAAATTCCTTATATTGCGTTCACATCTGCAAATGAGGTAAAATATATTGTTTAAAATCATTAACTGAATTAATTAAGTAATGATTTTACATATCGCTTTATCAGGATTTGAAGCTGTTACATAACTATAAAGGATTCAAATTTGAACGTAAGTTTACGATTACCGTAAATGCTTTGATAAAACAGTGCCCAATAGTTCAGTCATGTGGATACTTATACACCAGTCACGTTATCCTGATATCAGCAGTTAATACTTAGAATTTGAAATGCTGAGCGTCAGACAAGGGTGAAATTATTTACATTGTATCGTCGGAAATTTCTACAGACTTTGGTCAAGCCCGAGACCGTTTGCACTCGACACGGACACTCTACCACAGTTAAACCTGTGTTAGCGATGACATGAATTGAAAGTTGCAAATGTTATAATCATGAAACTGCGTGAATGCTTTGTAATGGTTGTCAACAAAAAGGTTCTTGCTTTATACATGTATGACTATATTTGTACATAAACTGGATGCCGTGAAATAAGCATTAGGTTAGCTGAACCTTTAAGTTTATCTAAAGAGAAACATCAAAGACGCTCTGCTGGAAGTTATGTCAACATACGTTATTACTAAATTATTGACAACTTTAAATAAGCTTGGATTTTATCGCTAGTGCTCGTTTATGGTCCAATCATTTTTCCTAGGTGACACATGTATTCTAAACAGACTTTATTTCCAGGCAACAGTAACACAGTAGTGTACAGAGCACTCGAACAGACGGTTATTAAGAAGCCATTCGGTCCTAATTGTTTTCTATAAGAGGTAATCAATGTATCGGTAAACAAAGTAATTAGAAATAATCTCACGTTTGACAAACATGCACTGTTTAGATACAGAGAGAATTCACATGTGCATACGTGAAACAAGTGTATGGATAAATCAAATAAGTAATGCGAAAATGGCGGCTGTCTAACCGGAAGTAGCACACATAGAACCTGGACTCAATTTCCGAAAACCATGCAAAGGACACACAGGCACAACGCCTGAACACTGGGAAGATAGTCTTATAACCAACACCGACAGTTCGAAGTATAAAAAAATACTGCTCAAACTGTAAAATGTTACGTGAGCATTCTCTGGCGTAGCTTACGGTATGTTGCGCCGAGTTTGGCCCATATGAATATATTCGTTTAGAGTGTGCCTCAACAGGCGATCCATAATCTGCACGAATCATATTCCTGCACGAGTCATATTCGGTGCAACAACGGTTACATATGTGTATACGACAATTTTGCGACATTATCCATGGGGAAATTCAAGCGGCATAGGCGTTTGATTCCAAAACGCCGTAAATTCATGATTTGTCCTGGACACTGACAAACCCGAGTATCAGAGAAACAGGCCATTTCTGGACACTATTTGTCCTGAACTTTTACCCGAGTATAATTATATTGACACATCGGAAGTATATACCACAACAACATTTTAATAAACACTATATATATATAGCATTCAGGTAAACTATTTTTGAACCGTGATTTCTTTTAGGGATGCCAATGAAAGCATATGGGACACTGCTTTCATTATTATGATACAAGTACGCGGTGTCATGTCTGATTTCATTACAAATTGACATATATATATATATAACTTATTCGAATTAATAGCTGTAACGCTTTTTAAATAAGTATTTTTTTATTATCTTAAATAGCTCTCGTTGTGTGACTTGAAGTGTAATTGGCTTTAATCCACTTAGCCATTGATCTCATTTAATTCTAAATATGTTACGCGTATTTCTATCTCATTTAAACGTGCATTAAGCTGTATTAAATGAATTTGAATTTCTTTAGGTCAACACTCTAAAAACATATTGGCATACATTGCAATAGCGCATAATGTTCGCACGCTACGCATATGAATTGATTAAACGTTTATTAATCGGAAACTAATAATACATAATATTCGTCATTTTCTTAAAACTTCAATAAGTTATATGTCGGAACTATACAAAATTAATGGCCTCTGTCATATGAATTCCATTCATGAAACACAATCATAACCATTAACAAAGGAATGAGGACAAACTTCGTGAATAGCTTAACATACTGTTACGTGTATTGCAGAATAGGTCAGAGTGACGGGGACGGGTGGTAAATTGAACTAAATGCAATACATAATTATATACGCGTAAAATGAAAGAAATATACGAGTACATCAAACAGGCATACAATTTATGCTATAGCTCAATCCCATGAATCCGTACAGGTATACTATAACGGCCAGAAAAATGAATTCCACAGTTTTACAGTTTGCTACACCACTGTACATTTGAACTAAAACAGTCAAGAGTTGCGACCCGTGAAAGCTCGACCATTTCCGTTTATATCCGGTTAAAATACACTTATCACAATACATAAGTGACTCTTCGTGTCTTATCCGTGTATTACCATCCATTACTCGGTTTATACTTTTTGCGCTCTCATTTATTTAAAGCCCTACATTCTTCCTTATTTGCTTCTGGTCCAGAACTTTATAGAGGGATCAGCATGATGCCAGCATTGTGCCAGCATGAGATCACTATCAGTGATTATCTGGGGTCATAAAACACTGTAACTGGTCAGTGTAAGGGATCAGAGGCCCATATAGCCACTGATAATCAATAATGTGCTACTGTAATATGTACCCTTGAAAATATGTGTTAATTGGTGTGTTTGTTTAATTTGTATAATTAGATATATTTCTTTGATTTTTGTTTCCATCTGGTTTAAGTGTGTAAAAACTATTTGTCAAAATATTTACTATTTTAGTTATTAATATTCCCTAAGAGTTATTTTAATAAATACACACCCAAACCAGAAACAAATAAAACTAAGCAACTATACCAAAGAGGTACACAATATCAATTCTGATTAAATGTCTGTGAATATACCTTTTTTATAAATATAAGATAACATAATACTTATAGATCTAGTTAATAATTTTTTTTTTTTAATTCAAAACATCAAAACAAAACAACATAAAAAATAACATTTTTATATCTTATGAATAATATCAATTCACTCATTTCATTGAATACATTATTAAGAAATGTTAATCATGAGGCATACAGCTACCGGTATATAAGTTATATATGTTCAGATTTTTTAAACACTTTTATAATTGTGCATTAATTTGCATGCATTTGTGTCTAATCTCACGACAGTCGTTTTCAAGCAACACAAACAAAAGTATGTCAATTTTGATGGTTCAGGTTTTTTTTTCACAATAAAATATTACAAAAACTTATATATCAATTTAATTTTACTATAGGCCTACAGATATTTTATAACTTCCTGTCATAAAGGGAACTCTTGTTGTCTCTTATCTAATACTAGGGCCTCTTGTAAACTAATTTACATGCTGTGCAATGTTGCATAATATTATGTAATAGGGTACAATATGGTCAGATATCTTAAAAATCAGTAACCACATGCTGAGAAAACTATGACCGAATTTGGTTGGCCCAGTGCCAAAATGCAGGTCTTTAAATGTAAGCTATAGTACCATAAATTTTGTTGCACTTTAAAACAACAACCTACTGTCATGACAACCACCATACATCATTGATACATGTTACATATCTGAGAGTAACAAAAACATATTTACTGTATATTTAATCAGATAAAGCAGCTAGGGTGTTTGTTGAACTAGCTGGTGCCATAGCATACTGCATCATTAAGCATATGTATCGATGATGCCCCCATTTTACAGGTAAGTATATTAAACTGCGTGAAGACAGAATGCAACCAGGTACCTTTCGATTGGTGGAAAATCGCGAAGCCGTACCGGTATGTGGGAGGAGTTGAATTATGTTGAACGCAAACAAGAAAACAGCCAGTCAAAAAGGCCAATCATCAACAGTTGCATCTGACAAATGTGAGGCCCGTCCAAGAATACAAAGTATCCATACGTAGTAAATCAATTACTAGTAATGACTTGTATCAACAGTATAGTGCAGTTCATTATCTTCCAAACGTTATCAAACATTGTTCATGATCTAACTTGAAATAATTTGCTCATTATCCCGATTAAAGCGTCTGATATTAAAAGTATATAATCATAGTTAATTAATTTTAAAACATCGTTTCATAACCGACATCTGATGAAAAAAATGAAGACACTATTTAATGAGTTTAACAACCTATCCACAAGGTGAGCTTTGCTGGGGAAGGAATGTTTCAAGGAATGTATTCAAGAGAATAGAAAGCACATCTTTTTATTATCTTGCAGCTTATGAGCACTTAAGTTGATAAGATGACACTCGCAGGTGGATTAATATTAATTAATTATAATATGCATCAAAGAAGAATAAATAATGAATCAACGGAGAAAGTATTTACATAATATGGTACATGTAGTTGTAAAGACCTTGGAGTGCAAACCACCCAACGTGCATTATTATATTTGAATTGAACTGGCCCTTATGACCAGTTTTTTTCGTCAAGATATTACAAAACCACATCCTTTGTTTTCTTTTAATGTTGTTTTAAATCTTCAATTAAATCAAAGCGCTGAAAGCATTGAAGTTGTTCTAATGAATTCAGATAAAGTATAAATTAAAGATGGTGTAGCTGTAATTTTCACAATCACAATTCTTCTAATGATTTAATTGTACATACATTGCTAGCTTATACTCTTTATTATAGCATAAAAACGATGATTTTGCACATATGTTAACGGGGCGAACCCCATGCGTAAACATAAAGATTCACGCGTTGTTCGTGTCCATTTTTACGAATGCTCATTTCATGTCCCAGACGATGAAACTTAAGTTAAGTTAAGTTAAGTTACCAATTTTCTAGGGTTCTTTTCAGCTGTTAGGCCGCTCAAGCACCCTTTGACATTTTAACTCCCCTGGTCATTGGGCTACATATGGAAACCTACACTCGTGTCTCCCTGGGGAGACTATTTCTCTCCTGTGGTGTGGCAGCCAACATCGATCTGCGGCGCCCAGGAATAGACACTGCCCTCACAGGTACCATTTTACACCATGGTGGAGTGGAGCTGTGGGTCTTGCTCAGAGATTTTAACCAGTGGTCCAGAGGGGGATCGAACCCGGGACCTCTCGATCCCGAAGCGCGCGTCCTACCTCTAGGCCACCGCTCCCCAACTTAATGATTTACGGCGTCATATAAACTGTAATTCACATTTTATTTGTAACTTCTAATTAATTTTCTATAATATTAGAATATTAAAGTAAATTTAAACATACCCCTAATATGTTATTTTGGTATTTGCCGATCCAGGAAGTCATAACAAAAACTGTATGACATATAGTAACGTTTGTTGTCATGACGTCACGTTTGTTTTCTGGACGTCGCTCCACAAATTCCCGACAAAGTGTAATTATTATGAAAAACATACTCATTAATTGATGTTTTGTATGCTATAATAGCGTTTACGCATGTCTTTCGTATAATTACATCTTCTCTCGGGAGTCTGCATATGCAAAAGCACGAAATAAACATACGTTAACCTACACAAAAAACCCACACCAACGGATTGCTGTGTCTGCTATCCAGCTCATGTCTGGTAACGCGACCCCAGGAGTGAACACAGCTCTGAGCAGTCCCTATTCTGGTTCCCGGCATCCAATCTGGTCAGTATTAGATAGCGTAGCATCAAGGGGAGGGAACTACAGACTAAGCAGTTCCAACACTCTTCAACAAGTTTCAGTCAAAATCATCAGAGATTACAACGGTCATAAAATGATTAATCAAAGCGCCGATGGCACAGAAAGAAGGATTGTTCCTGTCGTCAGAAAAATATTTTTCTATTCACAAAGCATATGAGTGCATATGCCACCCCAGCGCCATATGTATGTTCCAGCATATAGTTAATACATTATTACCACTACTGCCTATATATTATTTAAACGTTGAGCGTTTATCACTGACCGGATGGTAACCTAGCTTACATAACATAATACAATTGCTTTTTCGACATTTTTATCAAGCTTCCTGCGATAAAGTGCTAAGTCATCACCGTCGATAGCCACACTGTCTCGGCTAATGATTGAGCGATGCAGTCCGAAGTCATCCCGCGGAATACGCAGTCTTAACTGTGAATTTTTATTGTCTGCACTGAACGACTCACTAACGCCCCCTGTTCTAAAATCATTAATTAAATGCTGTTTTATCCCCCTGTGTTAATTGGTCTATCATTAATTTTTAATATGCATCAAAGAAGTAAATAATAATAAAAGTCTCGGTTTTGTGAGGTTTTAAGACTTAATCATAATTTTATGCTTATTTTAACAGATATCTGATTACTATAGTTTAAGATCTTTAATATTCAAAACGACCTGTACAAAACGTGGTTTGTTACAAATCGGGTGCACCACCGACTGAGAATGCACTAATGGAAAGTACATTCAAAAGTTCAATGCACTCACTGTTCTAGTCGGAAATGATGCAGCAACTTACAATGTATCGCAAATCACCAAAACCTGTGGGGTTGAGACTGTCTCACCAATAACTCGCCTTTTTACAAGTTTTTACAAGAAACACTTAGATGGGAAACATCTTATAGCATGACCATGCTGGACTTACAACAAAGCACGTGTTTTTGAATTTTGTAAATGGACAATATATTTCTCGGGACAACATTTCATGCTTGTTCGGCTGGTATGAATTAGTATGCGACTAAGATGCCATGCAGGAGTAGGTAGTTTGGCATATTACAATTGAAGAACCACCGGATATCCCTCCTTTTGTCCAAACATTGGTTAAACTTTTTTAATAACGTTAACCATATTCAAAGTATTTCAGTCAATAAAAAACATGATGTAAATTATTAATCTGGTCTCGATAGTCCAGGTGTCTAGTCTCAATAGTCCAAAAATCTAGTCTCAATATTTCTTTTTTCGGGTCTAAATAATCCATTGAGGTCTCAATGGTTTAACTGTTACAGATACAGTTCAGCTCTTCCAGACAACATATTCAAGTTCGAGCATCTGTTTGTTCTTAGTGTTCACTTTTTAGACCAATCAGCGGGCTTCTATTCCTTGAAGAACGTTCTATTTTTCACAAAAATGCGTCTTCACCAAGAAGAAGTTTGTAGCCACTGAACATCCGCACGTTGACCTTTTTTTAAAATCACGCCCAAATATTTTCGTAGCTCCACCTCACAACCTGATTTAAATGGTATGCACCCTGGTGGCTGCGCAATCGACAATTCTCACCTCTATAAAATAAGGAGTTTGGTGTCACATTTTCATAAACTCTTGAATGATGCAGAGGTGCTTAATATAAAGCATTTCATGATTCAGATTGTATTACTTTATGCATATTACGCAAATTGTATTTCTTATAATTTTAACTGATTACATGAGTGTGTTGTATACCTGTTTTCTTTAGTATCTGGATTAATAAGTGAACGTGGAAGGACATGTGAGTACATGTATTTCTTTTCTATGTATATCAGAGACTAAAGATAGTTATCAACAGTATTTGTATAGATCAATTGTATCACATTATCATTTCTAGAATCACAGTTACAATTTCTAGAGAATTGATGAATAAATAAATGAATATGTGTACAAAACTAATGCATAATTGCATATCCTGAATGACCTCAGCGTGCAAGATTTTAAGTCTGTGTGAGACTGATTCTGTAATTGTTATTTGTTTTGAACAAGGACCATAGTGGTCTACTTCAAATGTGTATTGTATATAGCTATCATTGAAATAAACTTCTTCTTTTATACCGCTATGGGGTACGAGCTTGGTAAGTATGTTCAAAGCATCAGAAACATTTGTACTTAGTCAGCCATTCCATAGACTTTTGGATTTTGGCTTTGGTGTAAATAATCCTATATAGTATATTGTGTGTGGCATAGAACTATAGTAAGTTATGGCCCAGGTTTAGCATGCACAAACTATAAAATATTTTCTATATTCCATTCATGTATTATCTCTTTAAAAAGTGCGTCCAGTTACCATACTATATGCAATGTACATTTGAAATGTGGCGTAGTTTTACTTAAAAAAGCCATACATCCCGTATTTGTGCAACCTTTCGGGGTGGGGACGGGCGGTGTTGCAATAGTCGAATTGCCTACTGATTTCGAGCTTCGCATTGCGATGATTATAAGCAGCATGAGTTCGAACCCTACAATAATTGGAACGTATGAATAAATAAGACAGTTTAGATATATGTTGCTTGATTTACGTACACATTAGCTGACTAACAAAATTACTAAATGGATCAAGACGTTGTCAGAAGCAAAGCAGGCACACTCTTATCTTCCGTCGACTGTGGTTGGGGTATCCGCCCTAGTTTTAAGCGGGAGATTGAAGGTTCGAGTCTTGTTATGACCAGTTTGGATACATTCATGCATTCCAAGCATTGAACGCAACTCCTTTCGGGACATGATACACGAGTGCAAATGTACCCCAGGCTTCATTATACTGAACAATTCCTACTAGTAGCTCCTACAATGTCGGCAATGTCCAGGACATATATATAATAACCATACAACGCTATTTGAGTGGGTCTCATGATGTTTTTAAATGGATTGAGTTGTACTAAGTTTGGCATTATTGCTGTACTAATAATTATAGCGATATCGCTGGTTTCTAATGACGTCCGCTACTTTCATGATATCAGCACTTGAGCTGAAGCGGCCAGTCCCGCTGCTCCATCTTTGCAGACGTTTGGGCCAGGCGACTATAGCTTCATGTAGTTAAATTGTTATGTGGATGTTATGCCACCTGTACACTTATGACAGACTAAACATTCCATGTTTTTCAAAGTGTTAATAGTTTCTCCAGGTGTTTCCCCGCATGCACTTAGTAGCACTTCTAACACTAACTTTCAGTGCCCACCAAAATTAAGTACTAGTATACACTTTTCGGCAGATGCAGAATTATAATTGGTTAGAATATTGAATATCTGTGTGTAGGACGGCAACAACCAATGTAATTCCTGAAATACAGTAACTATATACTAAACAAATAAAAAGGGATAGAAATTTCCGTCTTTTTCTGACCAAGTTGCCGTTCAACCCAGGCAAAGAAACTTAATATTTTACATGTAGAGTCGCAGTCAATCGATATCAATTCGATAGGTCAATAAATGCATAAGGTAGCGTTCATATATTCGAAAGGGCATGTTTAACCATATTGCGATGAATAAATTCTGCATCGACAGTGTTCTAGAATTTTTGAATTCCCAATTGACATCTGACAGCCTAATTCATTATCTTGGAATCAGGATTTGTCTCATTGGATCGCAGTAAATATTCTGTGATGATTGCTTGGAGGTTAATAAGCTGGTACCCATACTTTTTTTAAATACCATATACATTTGTACATCACAGGTTACGAGATAGCTGTACCATTGAAAAAGACTAAAATGAAAAAGAAAGTCAATGGATAGAGGTAAATGTACCTTAGTTATAGGACAAAGTGCACAATGGAACTAAAATGCTATTCCATAACACTACAGAACATGTACGTGTACACGATGTATACTAGTATATGCATTACTTATAACTATAATATAATCGATCGGCAATTTTCTTTTCTTTTCAGATACTGAAAGTTCATGATAAACCAAGGGACACAACAGTTTTCTATACTTCAGAGTAATCGCCACCGGAATATATTATATAATGTGACAACAGTGTACTCAAAACCCTTGACAGAAAAATGTTTAAACTATTCTGGACGTTGCTTGTATTGCACAGCATTATATGTAGAGATTTCATAGGAGGCAAATATGTGGTTTCTAAATCGGATACTGACAAATGTGCGGTTAGTTTAATAATTCCAAAGGACAGCATAAAAACAAACTGTGATGGTAACGATGAATATTACAGAAATCAAAAGTTCAAGTCAATAGAAAGTCAGTTGAATACTATACGGCGACAAGTTAATGATTTAAACATCAAGCTCACGGTTACTATGTTAAGTAAAAGTGATCAAAAGGACGATAACACCGAAGCGAGATTTGCTAAATTGGAATCAGTTGTCAGTGAACTACAAAAACTGGTCCAGAAACTTAAAGAAGAAGTAGCAAATAAAATAACAACTGAAAGACATAGAAAGCGCGACAGATCCGGTCAAGTAGAAACATATAGCCGAAAGAAAGTGGCGAGGATCGTTAAATCAAAACTGAGAAAGCTACAGTCAGAATACATTAATGAGATTAAAGAGAAAGTTTTGTATGAAATCGATGAAAAAGTTAAAGAAATCAAAAATGAAATTTTGGGTTCAATTATACGAGACGGTGCGTTGATAAATGCAAATGACGGAAATAATAGCTATGACATAACTGATAGCGGAAAAGACCTACAACATCGGGAGAACGTGAGTGATACATCAACAAGTGCAGTTGACAGGGGATTTCCGGAACAAACATTATCACGGTCGTACCACTCTGGTGACAGGCATATCAATCATGGCATAAACACGATTAAGAATGAGATTCTTCAATACCAGGATAAACAGACAGACAAATTAAACTCATACCTAACTCAAGTAAAATCAAAACTGGATGAGCTTAATACAGCAAAGCAAACAATCAAAGGCAAACATGATAATAGGATAAAAATATTGCAAAGTAACACTGACGACACGAAAATGAAGATTGGTGAGATAGAGCGGGACGTGGAAACGCTAGTTGGTGGAATTAAATCATTGCAAGAATACATCGACGGAAATCAAGAGAAATTACAAAACGATCTGAAATCTACTGAAAGAAAACTCTTAATGAAAATTTCCAATGCTAATCCTATAATTCTTTCATCAGAAGTCGAGTATCTCAAGAACCAGATCATGGCTGTAGACAAGTATCAAAAGATAACCGAGTCTAGTCTGAGAAATATGATAGCTGATATCAGATTAAAAAATCACCAAATGGAACAAAATATGACATTAATGACAAAGAGTATTGGGGCATTGAACGAAACTGTAGACCCATCATACGATGGCACTTTTAACTATGTAGAAACCATGCATGAACTTGATATATTGGACACTATAGCGTTCGTAAAGGATATAAGATATTCGTGGCCAGCAGTGATAGGAAATATCAGCAACATCGAAATTATACATGAAAGAGATACGAACACAATACAAGACAAATTAGAAGAAATAACAAATAAATTTGACAATGTTTCTAAGAACACTATAAACTTGAATGAAAAAACTGACGAAGTTAAAACAGAAATAAATTATCTCGAGGAGAAAGTTTCAAAAATGGAGAATGCCATGAGACAAAGAACTTTGGAAAATAATAAATGGATCCCTTATGTGTTCAAACATACATTCGATAGCACGGGTTGTAATGGAAGTCAGAAGTTTGTGAAACTGACTGGATACACTGTAGGCATCTATGTGGGCGTGGTGTTGTGTTCATCGACTAGATATAAGATATATCTCAGTGATTCACTCCACGAAACGTTTCTCAACATCGGTGACACGAAAGGTTTTGGCGAGGATCATTGTGAGTTTGTTGGAGCTGAACGCAATGCCAGTATGACAGTCAAAGAAGACCATCCGTTAGATGGGACTCAAGGTAATGATGCATTAATTTATTACCGAACATACGGTAGTATTTATTTGCAGGCCAGCTTTCTGTTGGAGTATGTTGAATGGCTCCACCCGGATTTGACCCGGGTCGCCGGATTAGCCGGCAAGCGCGCTAAACACTAAGTTACGGGGGCACACCTACTTAGTACTTTAACGATTTTCTATTCAAATGAATCGTAAATCATAATATCATGTGTGTCACATGGTAGCTCAATAGTCAGGAATGTTAAGGGTCAAAGTTGCCTTGCCATTTGACCAACTGACCTCAAAATCATTAGGGGGTCATCTAATTCTGCTGGCTAACCTCCATGTAAAGTTTGAAGATCCTATGTGCAAAGCGATCTTGTGTTATTGAATTTAGAAAATAATTGGGGTAACGGGGTTATCATGATGCATATTATTTTACAGGGCTTATTTAAAGTGTATAGAGCTATATTCTAACAGTCATTCAATTTCAAAATAATTACTTGCATAGTTTTTAGTATGATACTAGACTACCTTAATTGCAAATTAAAACTTAGGATGGGTTCCGTGTACTTTAATTCAATCGTCGAAAAATAGATGATTCTTATAGTTTCATAGCCTAGGGTGTTCTAGAACACTCGTATGAAAATGGACAGTTTGCATGTCCAATAAATCACAGAAAGAAATTATGTTAAAACTGTGGTAAAAAATGATCTAATGGATATGAAAGCATAACTGTTTTTCAGTTTTTTGAAACTTTAAAAAAAAAATCTTCCGATATAGCTCTATACACTTTAAATCACCCAATTATTGACAATCTTATTTGATAAGTGCTTGTATCAATTTTGTCGTAAGCCTTTGGACTATGTCTTGCTAATTTACATATTGATATATTTTCAGGCTTTAAGCGAGCAGATTGGGGACAAATTCCAGTTAAGAAGTTTCTTTCCTCGTCCATTTCTACACCGCTTTGGTATGAATGTGGTGTTTCTTTTCCCTGGTAGTAAGTGCGTCAGGTGAACTTACAGTGTATTAAGCAACGCAGAAAAATGATGAGAATGAACACTATTGTGCTTCCAAAACGACTTGTGGTTTTCTGTAGAAAGGTCCAGATAGATTTTGGGTTAAACTGCATTTTGATACAATTACACAAAACTATTTTACTGGAAATAGAAAATCTGTTAAAAGTCTTTGACAAATCATTGTTTCATGAAAGAGATTCTACGTTATGTATACTATGGCAACCGTGAATTGTTTTTCCGTGATAGTTGAATCTCGATATGTGACACTGTTCTTGTAATTGGTTTGACTATTCCATATGGTGTGGAGCGTTATAATCACTCGACCACCCCGTGTTTTTGCAAATCTTGCATACTAAGTAGGCCTAATGGCTATTCTGGGTGTAGTGTTCTCATTTTTAATAAATCTGACTTTGTATTTTGTTAAAAATATTTTTTAGTTTTATCTGATTAAAAAAGCACATATTATATTAATACATATTGATAAGCTTTTAGCTATGAGTACATGTTGTAAAATACAATGTTGGTTTGTACGTGTTTATTATATTCTCCAAGTCAACCTCGTGAACCATCATGTTTGATTGGTGTTAAACAGGGTGAAACATAATGACAATTGTAGACATCATTTGTTGTGAAAAGCACACTAGCAATTTCAACAATCTGACACAGATACAGTACATAACACGTTCTCATCAAAGTTAGAAAAGAGGACAGCATATTTGAATGTCGTCAACATGGGTATGTTCTACTGTTGCTGTCTTTGTTCAGAAAACGAGAGTGTGGGTTTTAAGAGTACCTAATTTCAATATACTGGTATTTAACATTTAAATAAGGTGTGATTTTCAGTTTATAGTACATTATGTTATGTAACTGAATGACAATGACATAACATTATTGATGAGTAATGAGGCGTGATAATTAAAAATTTCGAACTGAATAAATTTCGAAAGATTGTATTACTTTTCTACATGGACTTTAAATAATGTTGGCAGTCTCCTTTTTGGCGACCACAAATACATACTTGTCACCCAATCAACCTTAAATAAACTAAATTAACACTGGTACATGTACTTTTAAGGCACATTGCAATGAGATAATATAGGCTGTTTATGACAGATGGTTGTTTACTTAAGGTGGCTACTAGCACATGTGTGTCTATTTTAAGTATGTTTTGGTTATGCTTTAAATTGTGTTGTTGACAAAATGTGTATACATCACTTAAATCAGTCCTCATTTGCATAAACCCACAATTACGAAACCACACTAGGTTTGTGACGTAACAAATGAGTCATTAACATCCCACACATTGTAATTAACTATACATGCTACAGTTTTCTATGATCAGTGTATCTTTTCTACACTCAAGTGAACTCATTCTACGGTTATTTTTCTGAGGCATAATACCTAAGCCTGAAGAGTTGGTGCTACATGTTGTCAGTTTCAAAAGCCATTAGTGCACAACCTTACACCCATTTCTGTTTCATACACAGTTCTACTGTTCTTTTTAGTGGAATTCAGGAATAGTAGAATCCCTGTTTGCACTCCGAATGTCATCCCTCTACTGCAAGTGCTGACCCTTCAGGCAGGCACATAAATACAACAACAACAACAGTAGAACCAGCTTTTTAAAATGTATTTATCATTATAGCAATAATTATTGTCAAATTTTAAACATTGCATTTACAATAAATCATAAATAAAAACAAGACATATCGATAATACAATACATTAATGTCATGCTAAATAAGTAAGACATTTATACCAAATATCCATTTTGGACATTTTCTTGGTACGAGATTGGCAACAAATCTCATGAGTTTGTATTTCACAATCTACATAACATGCTTAAAACGCCCCCCCCCCCCCAAAAGAATTTTCTATAAATGTAACTCCCTACAAATAAGTCAGTGCTTAAGAAACCTACAATGGGAGCCACAGTTAATATTATTGATACTGATATACAATACATCCGCTTGCAGAGTTGCCGAATGTTCATCGTATCGAAATGTAAATACAATGCTAGCTTACAACAATGTAAACGGTCGCATCTTTATGCAAAGAAAGCGCAAGTCCTTTACAATATCAATCATGTTATATTTTTGCATCTAAACAATATTTTATAATCTTATAATATTTTCAGAGTTTAAAAAAAAAATCTAAATTTCCATCAATTGAGATAATGTATGATAAAACTGCAATTTAAAGGGGGACAACTAATACTTAATAAATGTACATTTTATTTATATGCATAAAGAGATTCAAAGTGGCCTTAATTGAATTCATTGTCGATTAACAATAACTTTGCTGTCAAGCATACAAGTTCCACTAACAGTATTAACAATAATTCTATCAATGAAAATAAAACAAACACTGACACAAAGTCTTGAACTTCCAATTTCTATTCCTATAGACAGTCTTATAACTAAAACATATATGTATAATACACAACAGTCATGTCTGACAATAGAAAAACTTTGCTCGTAAATTATTCATAAAAAAACTTGGTGATTCTACAAAATAAGATTTTTGAAACAGAATAATAATATGATAAGGCTTACGGAAATCATCATAAGGCATTCAACTATTAGAAAAATATAATTACACCCAAACATTTACAGAAACTTTACAAAAATCTCAAAAATAGCAACATTCATCAGGGACCTTATTCACAGAGATTGTAAGACTGAAACACGGCCATATGATTAAAGTGAGCAAATTTTGTATTTTCTGGCATTTCCCCCATCAAATACACCAACAAAATCTGTATAAATGTTGTTACATTTCATACACTTATGTTAACTAATAATTGAAATTTATGTACATGTACCTATGGCAACGTAGGAGCCAAAAGAACATTTTAGATTTGATAGTCGAAATACATGTATTAAGGGTCAGTCTTAAAATATTTGTTGTAAGGCCCCTATTCCTATCTTTCTCAATGTATAAAAGACACTATTTATTCAAAGTACTATACATTTTATGATTTAAGATCAGGCTACAAAGTAACAGACTAACTCAAAGCATGCACTGAGGCTAGATATATTTTCTAAACAGTTATTTTTCTACATGTTTGATACAAATTGTTACATGTAGACAGTTGATAGAAACGTTGAAGCCAAGGCCCATAAACAGACTTCTTAGGGATATTTCCAAATGTCTTTGATACTAGTATTACTGTAACTTTATCAATGATTATCATACAAGAAGACATTTCCTATTGTCAAAAACTTTTATAAAATTATGCCATGTGGTATGGGGAAATAAATCGGCATTTTTTTCTTTCATGCAGCATTCTTTGTAGACAGAAACATTTGCTAGAAGAAATTTTAGTGATTTTATGACTTGAACAATTTGCCAATATCTCCATGTCACTAACAGTACTACACTGAGTACACTCAGGAGGATAGACTTCCAGTCCCCTCCAGGAAAACAGGAAGAGCTTGTTTCTTTTACAGAAATTTACAAAGCATCGGTGATACACACACTGTGTATACATCTATAGCTGTTCAGAAATCAAAGATAAAAATGGTACAATCAGAATTTCTTGCAAGGGGTTAATTTTCAATATATTCCCTAAATAAATAAGTTTGAAAAGTATAAGCTTGTTTACATAAACAGGGGTAAAACAAGGTAAGTAGATAGTAGTCACTAGAAAAACTGACTTAACTATAGTCTTGGTGACGTCATACAGCTTGTATGACGTCACTGGACTCGTTCTCACTTTGTGAGGATATGGCATGTTTTGTTTATTTTCTTATTATTAAAATTACAAAAATAAACAGTGGTTTGTCTTTGTAACGTATATTTAACAAAATTTAGATTTAACCTAACAAACTATTTGATAATAACAAAATTGTTAAAATTGAAGCATAGCATTCTTTCTGATTTTATAGAACAAGTTTCGGATTGTAAGAATAATTTGGGTCAGAGTGGTTTGGCTAAGCAAATCAAGGCAAAGCCTATTCATGATTCACATTGTACAACAAGTTGATAGATGATATTGAATGTGTCCAGACATTATGTAATATATCTATCAACCTATCAGATAACATAAACTTCCAGCAGTGACCAGCACAATCACACATATATTGCTTATTTCACAATATAATCCACAATGTCAACATGAAATAGTTGTAGCATTTATCCATCGTAGAACCTTTCACATTCCTCCGCCAAACGTAATCTGTTGTAAGGTCTGAAATATAAATGTAACAATAATCAAGTCTTATATTATAATAACCCAGGATCTATGTCACAATTAGGACTGGGACGATTACTCGGTTAATCGGACACGATTTGTTTACAAGGTGTAACCGGTTTCAATTTTGCAAAACAGCTAATCGTTCTAAAACAATGCACATCTTAGAATGTCGATAAAATGTGTATTACTGCAAGTATAAATTCTATTTTGAAGAATGTGTTAATGGATACATTACAGGTACAAAAGCTGGATGCCCAGGGATAATCTATGATACATCAATCAGCTTGTGATCGTATTGAAATTAATTTAAAATTTATGCTTTTTATGACGGACATGCTATTGAAAGTACTTTGATAAGGTCGCCAAGAAGGAATCACCATTTTCAAAATGGTGGCCGATTAACCGATTCGATTCCGTTTTATACAGACGATTAACCTGTTTCATAATTTTGAAATCGTCCCAGTCCTAGTCACAATATAATGCAGGCTTTATCAGGGTGGACATACTACAAGACTTTTTGGCTAAGTCTGCAAGTAAAATTCTGTCGACAACAAGTTAAAAACAACTGTAAGTATCTTATCCTTTGACCCAATTTCAAGAGACAAGTTGACGCTCAAGCCAAGAATAAACAGATGGCTGTTTTTGCCCAAAATCAACCCAACTGCTCTCCATCAAATAATGCGTTTTTGCAAAAAAGATCTGCAATTATTTCAGAATTGCAACATCTAGCTATATTACTGTACAATCATTTATTTTCTAAGATTTCGTGGTTTTGATAAAATAGACAATTTCAATGGGACCTTAATTCATGGATTTTGCATTTCAGGTTATAAATACAAACTTAACAAAGGTCAACATTATTGTATGATGGGATTTGATTTTGTGACAGAAGGTGAACCACTAAATGTATTCCCCCACAGAAATGTATGATTTTACAGTATGTAAAAGTATAGATTGACTTACCCCTTGGTTAGGGAATGCGGTTGTATATACAACGCTTTGTTGACCATTTGGATCAATGATATTTGTTGCTGAAAGAGTAAATGATATTGCAGGTGTATATACGTGGGAGACTTTCAGCACAAATAGTAAGTAAGTAGGTAAGGTAGGAAGGGTAGGTAGGGTAGGTAGGGTAGGTAGGGTAGGTAGGGTAGGTAGGGTAGGTAGGTAGGTAGGTAGGGTAGGTAGGTAGGTAGGTAGGGTAGGTAGGTAGGTAGGTAGGTAGGTAGGTAGGTAGGTAGGTAGGTAGGTAGGTAGGTAGGTAGGTAGGTAGGTAGGTAGGTAGGTAGGTAGGTAGGTAGGTAGGTAGGTAGGTAGGTAGGTAGGTAGGTAGGTAGGTAGGTAGGTAGGTAGGTAGGTAGGTAGGTAGGTAGGTAGGTAGGTAGGTAGGTAGGTAAGTAAGTAAGTAAGTAAGTAACGACTTTATTTATAGTAGATAACATATTTGGTAATATACCAATTTTCAATATGGTCTACATAAAGAACATATATACATTAATTACATGATAATATACAAACATATTATTGATAAATACAAACAGTATCACATTAACTTAATGAGATGATCAGAATATGAAAACACACATGTTGTTAAAGCATTAAAGCATATATAAATAAATAACTTTGTACATAGTGTATACATAATCAAAAAAGGTATGAGAAAATCTGACATGGAAGGTAGCACTCAACCCAACCAGCCGAGCACAAAAACCAGAAACACCACGACACAACTACCAGAGTACAACTTGAAGACAACTGGTATACAAATTACACAAACCCGAAATCCCAACCCGCGCGTTTGCCGCCTCAGTCAGTCAAACTACGCATGTTTGTAACTAGATTTATTTCACAATTTATGACAGCTGCACAATATTTTGTTTTAATTAAAATGATTTATAATGCCACTTGCGAAAGCTTGCTATTCTGAAAGTCTTGAAAATACAGTCAGTTCATGTAATGAGAAATAAAAATGAAGAGTTCATTAAAACCTGAAATTGGGTATAATTTACCTTAAGACATGCACCCATGTTATTGTATTCAAGTATTGATCACTAAACGTGTTATTCTGAATGTGAGATCTATCAATTGGACAAAGCCAAGCACATAATTGTTCACATTAACAAGCGAATCAACTTACATTGCATTTCAAAGGCTCCAGAATCCAGATCTGACATGTCACCCTCTGCAGCACCCACAGGTTTATCTCCCTTCATAGACTGTACAATGTATAACAGTATATTAATTAATTATTATATTTACAGAGTGTTAATATAGCAACCCCATATGATGTTTATAACTCGATAATTGTTTGTTAAGTTCTTTGAATCGATAACAGTAACTCCATTCTAGAATAGTTTTTTTTCTTTTTAAGATATTTTGACAAATAAACAAGTTATGACAATTTTACTCTCCAAAAATGAGGCGAAATCTTGAATTTTATGCTTTATAATTTAGCTCATCAACACATTTCACAATTGTTCAAGTCATCCTTTTTGTGTACACCATCAGACATCTCTGATCCTTGTGTAAATACATGTAATTAACCTCAATATTTACAAGTATTCCTTAATTTTTCTTCAGCTCATCTATTGTTTAAAGAAATTCTGAAGCCCTGAGTAGCAGCTGTCGTCAAATAGTAAGGATGCTGAACATGTAACCAAGTGATCCAGTTTTAAATCCAAGTCGCAAAAGGTTATACATAAAAATTTGACAACAACGTTGCTTTCCCTCAATATGTGGAAGAGTGAGATAGTACTGGTTAAGATACAGTCCATATAAGACTAATTTGATGAATTGGACATTGTACATAAATTGTATTTTGCCTTAGCAGCCTATAAAACGGTAAAATTAAGTCGAAAGATTCAAAATGACCCTTCAGATTTCGAAGCTATTGGAACCCCTGAATTATCCCATACATAAGGCTGAAGACCAAAACGCTTACCTCTCTGTATTTCTGTAAGTATTGTTTCAATGGTTCTACATAACAATCAAATCCTAACGTTGACATTGCAAACAATATATCCTCCCCATTGATTGTCTTCCGTTTCTCTTGATGACACCTTTCACTAGCTCTAAGGAACAAGTCAAGGGAGGTAATAAATCAATTCTGAATTAATTCTAAAACATAACCGTACATGAGTTACTTCCCTTACAAATAATGAAACCTCACAGTTGATAAAGAGGAAAATTTAACTGATAACTGAATAATGCCTCATGAAAGCATTGTCCTAATCTATGCTTTTTTCTTGTACATTCATGATAAAGTTGTGATGAAAGCGCTTCTGAAAACCTGTTAACAAACTGAATAACATTGACAAATTTTCGACCAGAAACAGTGTGATTATCAATATCAGGCATGTCTATAATATTAATCACATTTTTGTTAAGTATCCTATACAATCCGAAGTGACAATTTAACATTTGCCAGCCCTTATGTGTGAAAAATTGTCGTAACATTAAGGAGGTAAACAATATGACTTTGTAATTCTGAATCTAAACACACAAATTCAGTAGCTACAACAAAGGATACTCGCTAGTTATAAAGCTGATAAACTCTGATACACACTCCTGTACACATTCTTTGGCATCTTTAGCAATCTGAAGAGTAGACAAAATCAAAGTTACAATTCATCTATAGATAATGGCCCATTGAATAAAATATAAACTTTAACAACTGAATGTGTTTTTACTCACAGAATATCAATTAATCCCAACATAATTTCAAATGAAAACAATAAATTGAAAGACTGGCAAGAGTTTATCAAAGTTAATTTGCAATTTTGATTGCAGGGGTCTTTTTAAAAGGATATTTTCATGATTTTCTTAGGTAAGGAGGAATTTTTTTTGCTTAAAACAAACTACTAAAATATTAACACCTTAACAAATAATTGAAATGTGAATAAATTATTTTACTTTTCCACTTTTAGGTATGGATCTTTTCATGATTCTAGCAACATTAGCAATGGGTAAAAATCTGTCCTGAAAACATACAATAGATGTAAGAACATTGAGAATGAAATATAATCCTGATGTATAAAGCCTGATAAAGGTCACTTTAACTCACTTAGTATCTCTGTACAATAAGAACATGACACTATAAAATTATCTCATAATTACGAAGTTATAATTAAATCCTTTCGTGGATTTTTATAAAAATATCATTACAAAAGTTTTATACATGAAAGGGTAAACTCACCATCGTGTTCGATATTTGAGCAGTTAATTTATCTTGGCCTTTTTTTATTGAGGATTAGATTTTGAGGTGCAATAACGAGAATTCAACTCCATAAAACAATAAGTTGTTTACAGTACAATAGTCACTAGAATATTAAAAGCCATGAATGGCATGTGACTAAGTGACTTGTTGTTTAGGCTAGAGAATCAATAATGAGACATACTCCACATGGAATAACATTAAAGTATATATGAATAAAATTGTTTGTAGACTATGGAAAGACTAACTTGTTCTCTAAGTGGTTCATTATCTTTGGGCATGTGATCATTGTCTTCAGTCTCTAACTCCTCATCTCCTTCATGACCTGTAAAACAAATACATACACTCAATCAGTGTATTTTACTTACACGTATGATTCAACATTTATGATACTTGTACACAGAAAGTATTATTTTAGCATACAAAGATTAAAAATTTATTGGCTAGTTAAATTAACATCATTTAAGTATGCAACTTGGTAAATATTTGTGAAGATTTGTATCAGTGTGGGCACATGCAGCCAGAAGTCAAACATCATAAAGCAAAAGGTATAATTATAAATACCTTCCATATGTGCACCAGTAGTCTGGAAGAACGATTCACCCATACTATTCTCACTGTTAGCATCACCTCCACCGTCCATAATGACAGAAATATGTGTCAGATCTGAAAGTGATAGTGAGTCCAGGTATTATTAATTTTCTTTCATAGAACATTTGTGCCACCCAAACAGGTGTTGAGAACACAAACTACATTGATCACTGGTCCGACAGTAAATAAGAATAGAATTTGTAAAGAAAACGTTTGACTTTGAGCTAAATAAGCATATTAAGTGCCCAGCTAAGAATATGGACAGGAAGAAGAACTGCCATGATCCTTCAAGATTTTCACTTATTCTTCTTAATTTCCACTGGCCTCAGGCCAGTTGACCAGTGTTAGTGCTGATCTCTGCTTGGGTAGGACTCTTTGGCTATCCTCACTGAACCTGAGGTAGATCTGACAGTTTGTTGCCTGAATAATGCCAACCTTAAACACTTCAAGTCAATTTAATCCGCCCCAAACTCAGGAAACCAACAGGTTTAACATTTTTACCCTCTGTATGGCCCTTGAATTTTACCTGAGGCAGAATTCCGGTAAAAATTCCTGTCCCCAGAAGGTAAAATTTACTAAAAAAACACATCCAAACCAGTAAAATACAGCCCTGGCTCTATATCACCGCTATAATTTGGCACTTAACTGATACGAAAAAGCCTTTTATAGTAGCCTGTCAGTGCAGGAACAGAGGAAAGGTAAAAACCCAGTTCTAACTATTTCTGCACTCTTCCCCAAGAATCCGGATGATGGGGTTTCAATTGACTGGTGCATAAAGTTCTATTCAGTTATTATTGTTTTCAGGACTGAAACTGTGTACATGTATATCATATGCTTTGATACATTATTTTCCTTGACACTTGAAACAGTCACTGAGTCAGGCCAGTATCACATTTTATATCCTGTTTCAAAAAAAGAATCTAGCACAAAAATGACAATTTAGCAAAAACTGACTTCATTATTATTTTTTTAGACTGTAATGAAAAAACACATGCACGACATATATCTACTAACTACCTTGGTCAAGAAAACAAAATATTACTAATAAATAAGATCAGAAAACTACCGGAAATAAGACAAGGATGTAGCCGACAAAAACCCAGAATATGAAAATGGCGACGGCGGCAACTTCTTTGTTGACATTTTCCCCGTCGTTTTCGACCAGAAATAGCCACGAAAAGCAGCGATCAAGTCATAATATCAAGTTAAAATGAAAACACGTGCATTTGTTGATCCTGAGAAGACATAAACAAACCTAATCAAATTTGAGAAATTGGTTGGTCAGCTATCGAAGTGTTTAGCCAGTGAAATTTCAGCAATATTCAGCCATTCAGAATCGACGTCGGTACCCGTTCCGCTCCAGTGATTGCGTAGTATATAAAATCCGAACATACCGTTCCATTCCGTATCGGACACACATATTCCCCATTTTCTTTTTTATAATGTATTTTATAAGCTTGACTCAAAACGTTGATTACATCTAAGTTGTTTTATTTTTTAAAAAGTCATACCATATTTAATGGCGAAAAGTGGACACGCATCAATTGCGCTGCTTCACATATGTAATGTGCGCACATGTATGTTAGCACCACATATTGTACTAAATGTCACACGTTTTAAATTAACTTACAGTAGCCTAGTTATGGAAACTATGGGGCATATTTCTTACATCTTTGGAAACTACGGGTAATATTATTTGCACCAAGGAAGAAACTTACAGAAATATTCCTTACACCAAACTATAACACTATCATGAAAATGTACGGATAATCAGTACAGTAGCGGCGTACAGTAGTGCCCTTTTCAATGAAATTATCAATTACAACTTCTCAACGAAACAAGAAAGATCTAGAAGCCTTATCTTTCAGAAGGCTCAGCCTTTTTAGACGACGTCATGTCTATTTGTTCGTCTTCACAACGTCTTCAATGACGTTTTCAGTGCTAATTTTCACTAAACGCCTAAACTACAGCAAAGACCTAAATTACACAGATTGGAAACATGTACCAAGTCTCACGATATCTCGTGACAGATCTTCCGAAGTCTCGCGAAATCTCGTCCATTTTTAATATCTTATATCTCCTGTTCTAATATATTTACGAAAAAACTAATAAGTTTATGCAATAGACTTATTATTCAGCTTTAAAATGATACCTCATTTATTGAAATCAGTCGAGGAATAAAACAGTAGACCCCGAAGAGCCAGACCTACTCTCATTTTCATCAAATTAATGTCAATTCCAAGTTTATCAGAAAATACCTGATTTGCCTCATTCAAATCCTAATTGTCCGTATTTTATAAGAGATAGACAAAACAATTGTAATAGAAGAAACTTAGCTCTTCAACATGGTACATTGTCCATTAAAATTGGATGACTAAAAAGTGTTTTATGCTCAAAAACTGAATCTGCTGCCTGTTATTTTGCGTTTCTCTAATTTTTCAGTGGAGTGTCTAATCTGTGTAATTTTGGTCTTTGACTACAGTTTGTTTTCACCATAGGCATTTGGTTTCAACTTCGCGTTAATTATTTTTTTCTAGGCACCGATATATCCGATACGTACCCTAACTCATATGTTGAAACCAAATGCCTATGGAAAACATCAATTAAAAATGCTCTATTCGACGCCTAGCGCATCTTTAATTGGTGTTTTCCATAGACATCTGTATGCGTAACTAATTATGTTCTTTGACTTGACATATGAAACTTCCAAATGCCATAATTTTGTAACAAGTCGAGCGTTTCACTATAAAAATGCAGTTTGAATAGTACGTATAATAGTGCCTCTAAATTATCTAGTGAACTTAAATTACATTGCTGATGTAGGTATAGCAGAACAGAACAGAACAGAACAGAACATATATTTTATTAACTTGTACAACGTGTACATCGTTATAACATATATACATCACATATATACACAAAACATACATGATTAATTACTACACAATTACATAAATACACATATCAAATTCTAGAGGATGAGCGTTATAACTACAATATGTTATTATCTATTAATTAAAGTATTTCTACGATTGAAAGACAGTTTAATGAATTTACTCAATTTGAGAACAGTATTTTTATCATTACACTTTAACAATTCAATAAGTTTATACATACTTGTTCTTTGGTAAAAATATTTATCAATATAAATGCGTCTAAGATCCTGAAAACATGGACATTTACAGAGAAAATGTAGTTTATCGTCTATATCATTAGTATTACAATAAATACAAATACGTTCATTCCTTGGTATTCTATTTGTTCCATATCTGCCTGTTTGAACTCTTAAGGAATGGGATGAAACTCGAAAACGAGAAAGACAATTTCTCAAATCACTAGGTATAACATCGAGATAACTTTCATAACAAAATTCTTCTTTAACATGATCATATAATAATAACATTGAATTAGAAGATTTTTTATGATACCATTCTTGCAAAAAACAATCGATGCACCTTTGTTTAAACAAAATAAAAAAGTTCTTTTCATTTACATTAAAGGGATTTTCAAATACATAATTAAATCCATGATCACATAACAACTTTTTAACATTTGACACCCAATTTTTCTTTCCATTAATACAATCTATATAAGATACATTATATACTTTTTTTATAATTATATTGTCTGTATTGATTACTTTAAACCAATATTTAAGTATACGTAAAAATCTTGATATATGCAATGGATACCTCCCTAATTCCCCAGTATACTTCTAATTTGTTTCCATTATACTTAAAATATTCATTTTCAAACAAACCTCCCCGTTTTCTAAATACCATGGCTTTACTTTTCTGTACATTTACTTCTAAACTCCACTCTGTACAATAATTATTTAATAATTCTAAACTAGCATTTATTTCGTCAGGTGACTTACCAAGAATGACCATATCATCGGCAAACAATAATAAAATAAGAACAATGTCATCAAAACTAAGACCAGAGTCTATGTTGTTTTGTAAATACAGCTCTAAATCTTCTACAAACAACGAAAATAGTACAGGTGATATTACCTCCCCTTGCCGCAATCCTACTGCATATTAAAAAAAGTCGGAGTACGTATTACATGATCGTACACACGATTTAACCTTTTCATACATATCTTTTATTATTCTCAATATTTTACCACCAATTCCAACTTTGAACAATTTCATCCATAATGCATTTCTATATATACAATCATACGCCATTTTTAAATCGACAAAAACACAATACAATCTCTTATTATCATTTATATACTTTTGAACAATATTCAGTAAGACAAAAAGTGCGTCAACAGTAGACCTACCTTTCCTAAAACCAAATTGCGCATCAGAAATCGTATTGTTTTGGTCGCAAAAATCCACAATTCGTTTATTTAAGACAATAGTGAATAGTTTGGACATACAACTAACAAGAGTTATCCTCCTATAATTTTTAACATTATTTTTATCCCCTTTTTATGTAGAGGCACAATCAAACCCTCAGTCCATGATTTAGGAAAAAATCCAATATTCAAAATTGCATTAAAAATATCACACATATGGGCTGATAAAATATCCATAGATTCCATAAAATATTCATTCAATAGAAAATCGTTACCGCATGATTTATCTCTTTTTAATGTTTTAACGGCTCGTAATATTTCATCTACAGTAATAGGTGCATTCAGGCTGCAATCATCGCCTTCAACAGAACCTCCGTTAAAATCATGATTTTCTGCGAATTGCTCGGCTTCAGGATTCTCGTTTTTAAAAATATCTTTACTTATTTCTGAAAAATGCTGGAAAAAAGACGCAAGTTTAATTCCATTATCAGCGCGATTTGATTTCTGTTTAAAATATTTCCAAAATTGTTTAGGCTTTGAAAATTTGAGTTTTTCCAAATTTAACGCTTGTTTTATCTCGTATAATCTACGGTTTTTCTTAACCATAATTTTATATTCAGATTTCATAGAACAAAACATGTTTCTACTATAATCAGATTTACATCTCTTAAAAACACGCTGCGCCTCCATGTATCGCTGCTTGGCTTGTAAACACTCACTATCAAACCATACTTTATCATTTACCGGATTATCGATAAAATAAGATGATTTATTTTTATTAACATGTCGTGCAAACAACGGATCTGCAATTTCACGAACAATATCAGTAAAACCAGAAACTACAGTATTAATAGAAACTCTATCGGATAAATCAACATTGTTTATCAAATGGTTAAAACTAGGCAATTTACCAATCAAACCAGATCTAAAATCATTTTTAAATATTTCATTCCATTTGTATTTTACAAAGCTAGTATCATGGTTGTTATCCAATAATGATTTACAATTCAATGACATAGAAATAGGACAGTGATCACTCCATTCATTAAAATCATGGACCATAAAACTGTTGATATAAGCAAAATCACGCTCCCTTGCCAATACATAGTCGATTACCGATGCACCTTGTCTCGAAGCGTATGTATATGCCCCATTTACAAAATCATGACTAAGTCTACCGTTAACAATGCGAAAGCACGAGGATTTACAAAGATCAAGCAGTTTAACACCAAAACTGTTACATGACTTATCACAAGAGGCCCTGGCAAGGGGTACATCGGGAACATAGTCATCACTGTCCACCAGATCAATATTTCTATCAAATACAATAAAATCATCTCTCGTACCAACACGGCTATTCCAATCACCCAATAAATATATAACACCTTCATTTTCATATTCATAAATATCATTTTGAACAACATCAAATAAATCTACATTATGCATATTATAAGCAGGCGACTATTCCGGCCACATATAAACACCACATAAAAATACATCATGCACAGTATGAAAAAAGGATTTATCTAATTTTAACCAGATTATAGAATCATAATTATTTCTTTTGACCGAAACACCATCTTTAATATATACAACAACACCACCACTGCATCGTTTTGCCTTGCGATGTTGGTACTTCCTGTAAAAGTTATAAGAAACATAGTTATCAATATCAATTTTACTGTTACGATCTGTCCAGCATGGTCATTATCACTACAGACAAGGTAACACCAAGAAAGGCATTCTTCTCCAATACACATGTGTTCTGTGGCAGTTACAACACGGATCTTATATACTGTATATTGAAGAGCTCCTGGTTACAACAAATATGACTTCATGAATTTTATGTTCTGCTAAATACATGTAAAAGGTACATAAAATGTAAAACTATTTTTTAATTAATTGATGTTTTATATCACGTCATGATTTGCGTCACTGAGTGGTACTTTCTGTTGCAACCTTATTATAATGTTTCTACTTATGTTTTTTTTACAAAAACAGATTAAAAAAGAATATGTCTATGTGTACATGTATAGTATATATTTAGGACAGTTTGGTGGTAAATATTTCGTATATGATAAAAGACGATAATGTATGAGTGTTGGTTTATTCAAAGACTTTGGTTTATTATTGTATTTATGGAACGAGTTGAATAAAGCGATAGATTCTATTTAACGAAAATATATAGTCTTATGGTCTGTGACGCCATCATTCTAAAAAGAACGTATCAAATAACGTAATTTACTTATTTGCATATTCAGTTATCAATATGATAATTTATATCGGGCTGTAGAGAATTTAAGTGCGCGGATGTGTGATAAACTTTTTTTTGATTATTGGATAAACCAGAAAGATAGTTTTTTCATAATTCCCTTTTGTGGTTGTATCATGTAAAGTCGATGCTTTACAACATATTTTAAAATTTCCCCAATCTACACACGTCGTGTTCTATAACGTTCAATACCGTAAATAAAGTAAAGCTTTAGTATTACATTTGGAATGAAAGAGACATTCCATTGCAGTTTATTTTCATATACACAACATGCACAAAGTCAGGCTAGTACTCACAAGAAACCTAAATAGTTTGCCTTTAGTTAAACAATGAGCTGCACATATTTTCGTGCTTTCTTTGTGAATGCTGTTGTTGATTAATATTACAGTACAGCTCGTCGTATAAAATTTAGTATGCTTCTATCTGTTTAAAATTGATAACCTTGATTTTCCTGATTAGCTAATACAATTTACGTTATTTCATATTTTTTCTAATTTCAGATAAGGTTCTTCATTTCAATGTTTTATACTAAATTGCATCATAAATTGCTTAATAATAGGTCCTACAAATAGAGCTCTATTCTTATAACAAACTCAATTACCGGTAAACTTTTATATGCCTCTGACCTAAAATCAAAATGGCAGACGCTGATATTGCTCTGTTCGTTGGAACAGGATTAAGTGAACAGAAAGCCAAGGAAACGTTGAAAAATGAAGCTGTTTCTGGAAATATGAAAAGTGCAATTGAACAGGTACATAACATTACCACTTTAACCTGTACTTTCACGCGATTCCGACTTTACATTTCGCTGACGCAACATGTGCTAATTTTGCTAATCTGCTAATTGACAGCCACTTGAATTAGAACTTTATTATCAAATTATGATTTTGTCAACTAATTCCTGTCAGTTACAGTAGCATGCAATACAATTTCGATGAAATTAAGCTTTAATAACAATATACAGACATACTATAATCGCCAATATACGCGTTTTATTGTAAAACCGGCTTAATTTGTTTACGGAAGTGGCATAGTTTCGGCTATATTTAATTTCGGATACTTAACTATTTATCACGATATGACAATGGTCACTAGCGATAGGCCGTTTGCGATGTCACAAATAAAAAATATGATACCTCCAGACAACAAAAAAGTAAATGTCAATGAGCATACACATTAGTTCAGGTGGTTAATTGTTCAATTAGCATTTATCAGTTTATACAAATTGGTGGATTTCTTACCTTACACTGTTGATTTTTGCATTGCTATTGCTTTAATCTGTTGATATAAACTTAGTTGGCATTACATGTCACCAGTTGTCCATCATTTATCTTTAAATAAGTTTTAATTGATAATTATAATCACATGTTCAAATTAATCAACTTAAAAGACTTTACAAACAATTGGACAGGCTGATCTCTGCTCTGGTGTAATGATGATTAAACAGACCTTTTTCTTGGTATTGTGTGAGGCCGAAATTTCGGCCTCAAATTCCATTCCCAATTATTGGTGAAAAAAAATCCCAATTGCTGAAAAAAATCCCAATCGAATTTTTCTTTTTCTTTTTTACTCCAGAGCGAAAAATGTTTATTACTGAATATAACACAGTATACCAAATATCGAACTATATTTTGGATTTACCGTTATAGCCTATTGGACGGTTTATCGAGTTTGTTTGGTCACGGTACGGTCTGTACTATGCATTGACTGCTCCGGTTCTGTACGGAACAGTACGGCGTCTAACCCTCCTCCAATAAAAATGGATATATATCCATGGTTTTAAGATATTTCAAAAGGAAAAAAATCCCAATTTTGTCACTTAACCGCTTTTTTCCCAATTTGTAAGAATCCGCGACGCAAAATTCCCAAATTGGGCAGGGGCCTTTTTGGGCCAGAAAAAGGTCTGGATTATTACTTTTCATATTCCATTTCCAGGTTGGTAGAGTTTCACCTGCACTGAAAACAGACAAAGATGTTGGCAAACTTCTTTATCATATTGCTACCAAACTTAAAGCTAAGAAATTTCAGAGTGCTATTGTAGAATACATTGCTTTGAAAAAGATCACTTCCGAGACACAATTGAATGGTAATATTACATAACATTGATTGTTAAATTAGACATTTGAAGTTTTCAGTTATATATTTGTACTGTTATTTACCCCATATTTAAGATCATTAAGCATATTGATTAAAAAAATTGAATTGTACTATCCTCATTTTAAAAGTCATTGAACTTGTATCCATTTGTAACAATTTTAGGCCTCCAAGTTCTGATATTAATTAAAAACTCTTTGACACTATGCCTATTTGAAATCATCTCCTAGATAATGCTTCAAATGGAGGCCTGAAGATAACCATCCACAGTTCACAGGCAGTGAGGGTATTGATGTACACAGCTCATCATTTTCATGAGATCTTACTCTTCAGATGATCACCAGATTTGTTCTTCTGGAGAACTTGGATTTTATTTAAGAATTAGCGTCTTGGGTGATATTATTTAAGAATTAGCGTCTTGGGCGATATAATTATGCACCCTATCTTTGATGAGGGGTTTCATTTCTTTGCACATGACTGTCCGTTGGTAGGTTCCCAAATGGTTTCTGTTCAATAAATAGAGAACTCTTTGCCCAAGAATCTTCAAACTTTACATAGACGTTAGCCAGCCACAGTAGATGACCCCTATTGCTTTTGAGGTCAAAGTTACTGTGACATTTACCATTTCTGACTATTGGGCTGCCAAAGGGGCATGCATGTTTTACAAACATCTCTTGTTATATGTTCAGTATCTATCTGTATCATTCATTGCTTGCTGTGTATGATTTGACTGTTGAAGTCTCAATTGTATGCTTGTTTTCAGCTGCATTTGATTATCTCAAACATAATCCACTGGAGCCGATTGATTGGTCAGCATTTGAGAAAGAATGCGGTGTAGGCGTGGTGATAACACCTGACCAGGTGGAAGCTGCAGTAGAGGAAGTCATTGCTAAACATAAGACAGGATTAGAAGCTCAGCGGTACAAGTACAATATGGGAATTATCATGGGTACTATACATTTATATACTAGACTTTTCGAAGAAAATATTTTAGTTATTGTTGTTACGTGTCTGCGTGTGAGTTGGTTAAGTTAATTGTCAGTCATTTTCTCAATGACTATCTAAGGTATCCACTTGAAACTTAGCATAGTTATTCAACATCACAAGAGGAGTCCATACTGACAAGGCTGATAAGTGATAACCCAGCACTCATAGTTGGTGCTCTTGTTTACTTCAGTGCTATGTGCTATGACATAACATACTTTATATTGCACAGTGAAATATTTGTTATTAATTTATGTTTAATCTTTGGTCTATACTATAAGGTATTATGACGTTTCAAGGGTCAACAGGCCAATTGAATGCAAAATGGAATGCCTTGTTGAGGACTTGTTTAATGATCTACACGAGTTTGCTCCATGATATAAATGTCACTGCACATACAATGCCAGTGTGTCCCCTGGCTTCTTATGCTCTCATCTCTCATATCATTGTGGCTATAAATAATACCGGAATGAAACAAAATGATTGATAAAAGTTGAAAAACTAGTTTTGCAAGTCTTACCTAAAAATAAATTTGTTTAAAGTTGTGTAAACTGGTATAAACTTCTGAATTGTTGTAAACAATTCTAAATGTTACATGGAGATTCATTTGTACTGTATTTACTTATAGGTGAAGCTCGTGGTAAATTGAAATGGGCTGATGGCAAGGCAATTAAAAGTGAAGTAGATATGCAGGTTTGTTTTGACATACTGTATATATTGTATGTATCAAGTTTAAGTACATATCCCAAGATTATCAGTTTCAGTTATTATTTTGCTGTTTATAATGGCAGCATTGATAAAATCATCCCATGGAAAGACTTTAATAATATATAGTGGCAGAATCGTTATGTCACCATCTTTGATAAGGGGTATGTTACTTTGCTGATGTCTGTCGGAAGGTCGGATGAGGTTGGTCAGCATCAGTAGATTTTGAGGTAGCAGGTCAAAGGTCACTGACATTTACTATATTTTTTTAGGCCAAATGGTTTCTGCTAAATAACTCAAGAACGCTTTGCCCTAGGATTTTCAAACTAAACATGGAGTTTGACCAGCAACATTAGATAACCTCTTTTGATTTTGATTTCAGTAGGTCAGAGGTCAAGGTCACTGTTACCTTTACCATTTCTGACTACAAACATCTCTTGTTGGCTGTTCATACAGCTCTCATATATGACACCTTATTTTTTGATCCCATATTGATTTATGGCCTTTCTTTCTTGAATCATCTTAATATGTTTCATGGCTGGGTATGGGACTTTAACATGGAATGATTACCAAGAGGTACCGTATATTAATTGAGTTATCACATTACTTGCAAAATTCTTATATTATAAACCAAAGTACTTTGCTATGGTTAAAAATTCTTACACATTTGACTGATTAACATTGATCTTACAGGTGCTAGATTTACTTGGACCTAAAACTGCAGCAGATCTTGAGAAACCAGTTAAACAGAAGGTATGTTCCTTGGTTCTGTGTTATTTCTTTATTGAATACTTATATTCATCATGTATATAAATGGACTGAATGTGAATGTTTTTAGCTATAAGTAAGAATACCAGATCTATTTTCCGTATGAAAAATGAAAAAAGTACCCAGTTAAAGGATGTACTTAAAGGATCCATTCAATGAACTGTACATTTTATTCCCAATACAAACATAAAGTTTCTGTTGTAAATTATATTCATGTTTCTAAATTTGCCATTCAATGACATTGTTATACATAAACCCCTCAGTATTATTGTTGATTATTTGTTCAGGGTGGTAAAACGCCGAAGGATGCAGAGAATACAAAGAAGAAAGAACAGATGAAGGAAACGCCGTCTGCTGATAATTGTAAGTTTAAATATCATCCCCGGACTCTATCAATGTGTCTTCATGTTTAGTTCTTTGTTGTTTATGACATACTGTAGGCTGTGAGACATAGCATAGCTGTGAATTGATCTTGATTGCTTACTTTGCATTCCTTGGATGTATGATACGATATAACTTAAGTAACCAATATATTATGCTGATCAATGTAAATGAACCACGGCCATGGTTCACTATTTGCAAACTTAGGATTTGAAAATACTTGACCGTATCGGCAAAACTAAATCATTTTTCTATATACTTTAAGCATCATTAATGCAGAAGTTATTTGCCCGAGTCTACAATTACTTTTCCTGGGACAACCGGACTAGTGCTAATTTCGCAAATTAGTTCAGTGGTTGGTGTGCTAAATTTGTAAGCTAGCAATCCTGGTGTGTGTCCTGGTCATAGCAGGGGATAGCCTTTCATGAGAATTTGCCTGTTCCATGTGGAAGGGTATATCAGTGCTGGTAAGGATACAGTACAGGAAAACAGATTTGGTGAATTTGTCACCATGTGTATCTGAAACTTGCGAAAAATGTGACTGATTACAACAAAGGGAAACAAGCTTTCCATCTCTTAAACTGGGTACATAGATCCTTTCAGGAATGTGGTGTAAAAATTGGTTTATGTATGTGGGAGAAAATATTTCACAATTAACCTAAATTCTATATCATGCTATAAAATATTTATTTGATTAATCTTAGTCCTGGGAAGTGATGGTCATGTTATGAGTTTCATGGAATTGACGGGAGAAGCTATCAAATTCCATAAACCAGGTAATATATAACTTTTGTTCTCATTATTATATCACCCATCTTTGATAAAGCGTATGTGGCTTTGTACCTGTCAGTCAGTCTGTTAATTGGGAGAGCCAACAGTTTCTGTAACTCAATTAGTTTTAAGATTGCTCAAGAATTACTAAAAAATCCTCAAACTTTTCATGGAGTTCCGTGTGTAACAGTATATGACCCCTATTGATTCTCAACTTTTACCAAAACAATGAGACACAGCGATCACCAGAATTGATGCAATGCCAATTCTAGTATCTGCTGACTTAACTTAGAAAGACCTTTGAATAAAACATAACTTTTCTTTCTATCTTCACTGATTTTACAAAGTGAAAATAAATGTTTTCACTGCATTCAGTAATGTTGAGATTTTCACTGTATTTTTATAGGAGAGAATTATAAGACTGCTGGTTATGTTATTACTGAGAATACAATGGATCTGATGAAGGAACATCTCAAAACTACAGGTGGAAATGTAAGCATTGTCTACTCCTCTTGAAATGTGTGGTATATCTTACAATAGCTGTTTTACTACTGTCTGAATTTTCAATTTTATAATGATTGTGAAAAAGAAATGCTTGCCATTTAAAGTAAACTCGTAAATGGTTTACTGGATTCCTGAAACCTGTTGGTCTGATTCACATGTATGACTGTTAAGTCCCACTAGGCAACAGTACTTCAGTCAAATGGAGAATATCCAGCCAGGTCACACCAGTGGAATATCAACTTAACACAGCATAATGCAAGGGAGATAATTTAAACTAATACCAGGTATGTTGAGGCCTGGGATTAAAATTAAGACCTCTCACACTGGAACCAACCGCTCTTCAACTAGACTGTCAAGGCAGATTCTATTACATGGTGTAAATGAAATTAAAAAAACATTTTGTACAATCTCTTATTGTGAGCTACTGGAATTTGATTTGGAATTAAATGGTTATGATTGACAGAATTCGTGGTAATTGTCCACTTCACTCGCTTGTTTTCAGGTATACTCGAGATTTCCTCCAGAACCTAATGGCATCTTACACATTGGTCATGCTAAAGCCATCAACTTTAACTTTGGATATGCTAAGGTAGGTTGCAGTTTTATGGTAAATGTCAATGTGAGTCTTAATGAATTAAAACTGAAAAGTAAAGTTTGGCAATATGAGTCTTAATTAATTAATAGTAAGAGAAGAACTCTTTCCATAAGTTCTTAAGATTTTACATGGAGATTGGCCAGCAACAGTAGATGGCTCACTCATAATGTTGAGGTCACTGTGACCTTTACTATTTTTGACTATTTAGCTGCCATGGAGGCATGTATGTTTTAACAAATATCTCATGTTATATTTCAGTCCCATGGTGGTAACTGTTACCTCAGGTATGATGATACTAACCCTGAAAAGGAAGAGGAGAAATTCTTCACTGCTATCAAAGAGATGGTAGAATGGCTAGGTTTGTAATAATTTAATTATTTACCCCTGTCAACTTCGTTTTCATACAAAAACATGACCTTGTTCACATCATAGATCAACATTTCTTTGTTATCGGCATCACTAAAAAGAGAACAACTCAGTTTTTTTTTCAAAACTGCATAATACAAGTCTGTGCATTTGCAGAAGCTAACCTGGATGTAATGTTCTGAATGTTTTGATGGAAGATGGAATTTGCTGGTGAGTTGTTTTTATAGTGGTCTATATCCACAGGTGATCTCTTAAAGACAGGCCCCGATCTCCCGAAGCATCTCAAACAGAAATCTCATCTCAAAATGAGATTTTGCTCAAATCAAAGTCTGAATTTCTAATGAATCTAAAATAAGACCTCATAAGAAATACTGCAATAAACAAAATAATAGCATTTGCTGTTTTGATGCCAAGTTCGAGTCCATTCTCCCTCGAAATTATCCAAACGACACATGGCAATTTTTGAGATGAGATTTATCTCAAAATTGAGATGTTTCAGGAGACCTGACCCTGGTTAACTGTATTTCATGTATACATTTCAGGTTACAAGCCATGGAAGGTGACTCATGCATCTGACAATTTTGATAAATTGTATGAATATGCTGTGAGGTTGATAAAACGCGGCCATGCATATGTTTGTCACATGAGATCTGAAGACATTAAAGGCTTCAACCCACCGGATTCACCATGGAGGGATCGTCCTGTAGAAGAATCACTGCAGTTATTTGAGGTAAGAACCTTATATAAACCAGTATGTATTTAAGTTATGTGCTCCATCATGAATGTTGTGATCATAATAAACACTGATTTCTTTAAATCATATATTGTTCATTGTCACTCCCAGATTTCTCTATGGAACCCTAAATTCATTAATGAAAGATTATGGTCAATTGTATTTGAACTTCATTTAACCCTTGTATGACATCCTGATTTTCTTGGCATCTCAATGTTTTTTGTTTATGCTTAAATAGAATAATGTAAGTTATATAAATTTTGTATTTATCACAGGATATGAAGGCAGGAAAAATTCAGGAAGGCGAGGCAACTCTTAGGATGAAAATAACGTTGGAAGAAGGGAAGAAAGATCCTGTGGCTTATAGAATCAAGTATTCACCTCATCATAGAACTGGTGATAAATGGTTAGAATTAGGGTCTATGTTTGGTCCCTATTAGTATTTCCAGAAATTTCTGAGATAGAATTCACAGGTTAAATTTAAAGATTTCAGTGAGGCCAGTCCTTTATTGATACGTTTACTTCAAATTGATTTTGGATAGAAATTGAATCCTGACAGTCCCTGAATGAGATTTACATACTTGTTATAAGGCTCAGATTAATTCATCGAGAGTGATTATTATAAAATTAAGAACATACATGTTTAGCAATTGATGTAAATTTGACATTTCGCCAGAGCAGAGGTTGTTCCATCTGACTGTTTGACGAAGGTATATATGGCGAAGGTTTTCGAGTTAATCCATTGAACCATGTGTTTATATTTTACCATTAAGATTAATTTAAAGAGTATTGATCAACGACTGGCGTAATGTCAATGACTAACTATTGTACCGATATGTCATTGAACCTTTAATTCATTTTTTCCTTACAGGTGTATTTATCCAACATATGATTACACTCATTGTCTGTGTGATTCTATCGAGAACATATCACACTCATTGTGCACCAAGGAATTTCAGTCAAGGTAAATACTTTCCTTCCCAACATCTAGTACATTATTTGCGCACCCCCTTTAGATGATCCCTGTTGATGTATAACAGTCACAGGTCTATGTTCCAGTGACTTAATATACTTAAACGGTGACTGATCAACATCTTCGGAGCAGTTATGGTCCACAAACTTACTTGTCAAGATCACCATAACTGTTAATTATGAAATTAACTCTGGTGATGTTTGGGCATTGTTCAGCATGATGTTTAATTGACAATGGATGTCATTGAAGATAGCTCCATTGAATTATGTACTGTATATACAATATCAGGTGGCAAAAAGTACAAGCTACTTCCTAGAAATTAAACAACATTGTTGATGTTCCTATACAAGTGGTGAATTTGAACAGTACTGGTCGGCGATCAAATCCCGATGGCTACCAGTATCCGACATTTGATATTTTTCTGTATTTAGCGTAGCTCTAAAATTAAGATATTGGGTATAATTAAAGAACTAGACCAAAGCAACCATTGTGTGTCAAAAAATTTACAATTCACGGAAATAAAAAGAAAATATCAAGAAATACATGCAATGAAATAATAGTCGTCACCTCTTTCCCGTGGGGGATCATCTGTTTACGAACAATGTGCATGTGCGACGAAACAATCGAGTTCATCTATAAATAGCCACGGGTTTGCCAGAGTCTTTGACAAAGCAAGGTTTAGCTGAACAACAGGTATGAGCAGTATCGGCGATACATACAAAACTGGATGTTAGATAAATATTGACAAAAACATCATCATTGACGTCATTATAAATGACGTCAGCGATTTTTTATCAATTGGAAAAAAGCACTGACCATTAGGCCTCAATTCCATTACCGGTGTGTAAACAAACAAAGAGAGACAACTCTTAAAAGCTATTTTCAGTCAACGGGAGATAATTTCCTTTGAGAGGGTCAAAACGGGGGAAAAGGGGAAATTAAACCTAATTACTGTATAGCGGGTATATTTCGCGGGGGTTTAATTTTCGCTATATTCGCGGTTTACATCGAATGCGCGAAATCTAAACCCCGCGAAATAATCACCAAAAATATACAAATTTTACAAAGGGAGACAATGCATCAAGGAGCTTTAAGAAATAATCAACATTACTTTGCAAGACCTACAACAAGACACATTGTGTCGCTTGAGTAAAATACGGTAATAATAAATGAACTAAGAAATTGGAAGCTTGTAAAGAACGTGTTTAAATTTCTATGCATGCATATCAATATCGTCTGAAGGTTTGAATTGTAAGCCGTTTCATCACATTTGTTAAAAATTAATAAAAGTTTTGTTTGCGGAACGTGTAAATGTTTGCCGAAATAATTATTTGTTTGTAAATAGATCTACATGTTTTTCTTATGATAGCAGTTATTAATCAGTATGTTTGGTTTATTGCATTTCTTTATCCTCGCCATCGGATAATTCTTATGGGCGAGGCCTCCAGAAGACTTAGTACTTTTAGTTGTTGGGGGATTATGCGTGATTCAGAAGATGCCCTTATTCCAGAAGCATTCCTGGTTCTTTGCATGCCATATGTATAGCACCAATACATGGGACTTTGGTTTAAAGTCTCATCCGAAAGACTATTAGTAATTTTAGTTGGCCAGTCCGGAATTCGAACACACAACCCCGAGATCTATAGTGACGATTATACTCATACTCTAACATTTACCTCCCCTTCCATGTTTACCAACAAGGTTTTAATTTCGCGGTCAAGGCCGTTAGCGCGAAATCAAGACACCGTGAATTCAAAAGGATACTATTAACGCGAAAATTGGACACCGTGAAATATACCCGCTATACAGTAAATGTGAAATGTCGGATACTGATACTCTACATCTAATTTATGGCCTGAAATAGTGACCCCTTCTTCGCCCCGAATTCTAGGCACTGTATGACGTCACAAATGTCAAATTGTGATTATAATATCGGTCTTGAGCTCGGAATCACAAAAATGTATGTTATTCTGTTTTAAACTGTCTAGTTTTCGAGATAATGCCGAAAAACATGCAAAAAATATCGGAAACTGGTTGCCGACCAGTATGTTAGTACTGCTTAGGATACATTACCTTAAAACTGGTTTGGTTAGGCCCAGTAAATAATTGAAAAATTGTTTAGCAATGGCATACAATTCTAAGCAACAAGTACAAAAATAATGAGTCAAGCATCATGTATTTATTGCATTGACTGTTTGTTATGTTTGTAGACGTTCATCTTACTACTGGTTGTGCAATGTGTTAGATCTGTACTGTCCTGTACAGTGGGAATATGGACGACTCAACTTGAACTATGCTGTGGTCTCAAAGAGAAAGATTGCTAAATTGATACATGAAGGACATGTAAGGTGAGTGGTACATGTGTGTTGAACCTGGCTCTCCCTAAGACCACCAAAAGGAACAGCAAAATGCGGTCCTTTTTGAAAAACTTGGAAACATAAAAGTAGTTTTTGTTGACATGTGGCATCTTTCAGTAGGTTAACTGTTTTGAAGTTGATATAAGTGGTGGTTTAACTGTGTTGTTAAAGTAGTAGAATTACTGCAAACAACTTCTTTAATGACAATACTTTTTCATGAATTTTGATATGAAGGCAAACACAAACCCCAAACCAATTTGTATTGTCTATATGTTATCACTGGTTAAATGTTCTGATCATCTCTGCTTGCAAAACTGAGCTACAATGTTTGGTAAACTTCTGTCTAATTAATTAAGTAAAATATCATAGTAGGATAGAGTGCATACACAGTGGGACTCAAACTCACAAACCCTGTTATAATCAGTCCATACTGACTACATACTGAGCTTGCCAGGCACCTATCATAAGTTAGGTCTCACAGTCACTCCATTACCTACAAAAATTGCTACAATAAGGCTACATATGGTATCAGTTGCAACCATATTCAGGGATTTCCCTGATGCAGGTTTTCTGCGTCCCTGACGCAACTTTCGGGCTTGGGACCCTCATTTCTGCATTACAGTGCATCCTTGGGACCCCCAATATGATCCATCGAATAAACATTTTGTTTCTGCTAGAACAATTTTCTTTCTGCTGTTTAGTGCACTAAGTCTTGTGGTGCATTCAGCAATCTGAATTGGCTGTTTATTTATTTATTAATTTGATACTCGCTGTAATAATGAACTTGAAATGCATTATCGTATAGGAAAGGACCCCCAAAAATTCTCAGGGACTCCCTAAATATAAACCTTAAGGGTCCTGGTACCCTCGTATGAAAATGTCTAGGGAAAACCCTGATATTCAGTTTTTCTCCCGTATTTTCAGAGACTGGGACGATCCTAGGTTGTTCACATTAACAGCTTTACGTAGACGTGGTTTCCCACCAGAGGCTATCAATCTGTTCTGTGCTAAGGTTGGTGTTACCATGGCACAGGTAGTAATTGATCCGATCATGCTAGAAGCTTGTGTACGAGATGTCCTCAATGTCACGGCACCAAGGTAGGTTGTAAGGGGGAGTAGAACACCTGGGTCATGTTTTATCAAAGCATTTAAGGATTAAGATTTCAAGTCTTTATAATTCTTAACAACTGCAACTTGTCGTCAAGTGTGATTCAATATCAATTGATATTCAGTTGAAAAACTGCTATAAAATCCTAGATGATTCCAATGTGTGGGTTTCAAAAATAAATTGTGAATTTAAAGTTGAGTATAGAGCTTTGATAAAACAGTGCCTGATCTAAAAGTCATTGGTTTGAATTCCCTTGTGGTGGAAGTTGAATTTATGTTATCTTCACAATGCCTGACATAGGCACAAATACTGGATGGTACTTTAGAAAGGAGTTTATATAAGTGATTGAAAAAAATTCCAGACAAAGCAATATCGAAAATAAGTTTTAACTTATATTTAAACATGCATTTAAAACTGTATACTTAGTAATGTTAACATTCAGTATTTAAATCATTGTAAGTATTCACTTAATTTTATACCCGGACCAAACAATTTTTTGGGTGTTTAAAAGTTTGAGCTTGTTTTTACCAAAAAATTAAGTCAATAAGTTGCTATATTGTATGATTTATAGATGTATGGCAGTATTGGAGCCGCTGAAAGTAACAATTACAAACTTCCCAGCCGATCATAAAGGGGAGATTACTGTGCCTAACTTTCCTGCAGATGAATCAAAGGGCTCACATGTAATACCCTTCCATAAAACACTATACATAGAAAGATCTGATTTTAGAGAAGTAAGTATCTTTTTGATATTATTTGTCTTAAATAACACTTTTACCCTAAATTGGGTCCCAAATGGTAGAGCTGCATTCATGGTCCAGTGGTTCATGTGCCAAATTTTTAACATGGAGATCTGGACTTGTGGCAGGTCATACCCTTCCAGGAAAATGTAACTCAAATGTCAAAGTTGCTTCACCTCCTGCTTAGTACTGGTTATGATGCAGTCAAGGAAAACTGGCTAGGAGAACCAGCTGCTGTATCTAACTTAAAAATTGTTGAGAACCAGCGTTAACCCGAATAGCCAAACAAACAGATTATTGAAAATTTGATAATTTCACATGGCCACCTACCATAGTTTGCTATTCTCATTGGCTTAAAAATTGAGTTTTTATATTATTGAAAATGAGTAAAATTAGAATAATTTATATAATACAATTTCAGACGTTATTTTGTGTGTAATTGTTGTTTTGTTCTTTTCAGAAATCGGACAAGAATTACAAACGTTTTGCCTCAGATCAGTCAGTAGGACTACGGCATGCTGGTTATGTAATAGTTGTTGAATCTATAGTTAAGGTAAGCCTCTTTTATTAACCCCCCCCCCCCTTATGACATGTGTGTTGCTAGAAATAAGCCATATTTATTTGACCTGTTCAAATAATCGTTCATAAGTTTCCAGTTTCCTGCACTAACCATGGCATGTTAATGTTTTTAACCTTTTCGCAGCTACTTAATTTTGAAAATTTCTCATTAACTCCGCGAAATTAAATCAAGCGAAATAATTGCTCGGTTTACAGTATCACAAACTTAATCTAGTAGCTCTTAAGCGATTAGTTGACTGGACTTAGAGTGCCAGGGTAATCCAAGTAACTAAAATGTTACCTTATACATTGACAGGATAGTAGTGGAAATATCACAGAAGTGAAGGCGAAGTGCAGCAAATCATCGGATACAGACAAACCTAAAGGATTTATACAGTGGATGTGTGATCCTCTCGTCTGTGAAGTCAGGCTATACGATAGATTGTAAGTTATAAAAAAAATCCTTCACGCTTGTCATAAGAGCTATGGTATGTCCAAATGCTGTCATAAGAGCTATGGTATGTCCAAATGCTGTCATTAGAGCTATGGTATGTCCAAATGCTGTCATAAGAGCTATGGTTTGTCCAAATGCTGTCATAAGAGCTATTGTTTGTCCAAATGCTGTCATAAGAGCTATGGTATGTCCAAATGCTGTCATATGAGCTATGGTATGTCCAAATGCTGTCATAAGAGCTATGGTATGTCCAAATGCTGTCATAAGAGCTATGGTATGTCCAAATGCTGTCATAAGAGCTATGGTTTGTCCAAATGCTGTCATAAGAGCTATGGTATGTCCAAATGCTGTCATAAGAGCTATGGTATGTCCAAATGCTGTCATAAGAGCTATGGTATGTCCAAAAGCTGTCATAAGAGCTATGGTATGTCCAAATGCCTGTTTGGTTACCTCACAATTTAGATTCTTTTCTATTGATGAAATAAATATTTTAACTGCCTTAAATTTAAAACAAGCCTGCTCACCAATATCCCAGCAGCTTAATCAATTAAACTTTTCAGTTTGTGATGTATTTAAGCTTTAAGGCAACCAAATTTAAAAATAGAATGAAGAATTCAAATAAAATATTTAACAAAAGTTTGTTGTTCTGACACTTTGGTATTAATCACTTCATTCCTACCCACCAGAGCCCGAAATTACAACCAATACTTACACTCTGTACTCAGCATTCAAGTATTGAAATTCCTTCTTTTGATGTTCAAATTGACATTTTTTGAGACGAGAAAGTGAAGTTATGTTGAATAGGTGCTAAATATTATCATTTGCTTATTTCCAATTGAAATTTAGTATATTTGTACGCTATAAGTGTAATTTATCAGCCTGAGAGCAGAGTGTTGTACTCAGATTCAACAATTACATTTTTATCTCATAAATAGTATTTAATTGCATAGATAATGTATCAAATGCTATTTTCAACTTTCAAATGATAATTCTATACTTTTTCCTTCTTTAAATAATTTGCAATCTAGAACAAATAATAGCTCATTATATAACATTTTCCATTTTTGAGTGCTGAGTGCAGAGTGTAAGTATTGGTTGTAATTTCGGGCCCAGAACTCCAAACCATTGTGTAAATGTCAGTATTCTTTCGCTGTTGATATTTAATTCCTTAAATAGCTTAAGGTTACAAACCACTAAATGCCTCCGCGAACCAAAATAGGATACACTCAAATAGTCCCTAAATAAACTTGTGATTGTGTTTAAATGGTACAGCAAAGTTCCGCTATTAAGACCACCACTGGGACCGACATAAAGTGGTCTTATTATAGAGTCGGTCTTATTATCGAGACCGACCAAATAGCTGAGATATTGGACTCCTATACAGGTATATACAACTCTTGTTGACGTGCTTTAAATATTCATATGTACATGTACCTTATTGTATTTCATTAATGATTGAGGATTATTAACTGTTCATGTAAAAATGAAAACGACATGTGATTCATATACATTAATTAAATGATAAATATATGTAACAGTTGTTTTCATTTCTCCTGGCCCATGACCTCTATGTACATGTACAATGCATATTGTAAAAATTAAAGCATCTATGCCCATGACCATTTAAAGCTGCAATACTTTTTTAATTATTCTAAAATTTATTGAGTTGCACTGTACAACCAATACAGCACAAATTTGACCGTTATATAACAAACTAGTTGATATAAAGACCACATATATGTACGTACGTGGTCTTTATACTGGGTCTTTATGCAGATCAAATGGTTTGTCAAATTTTGTCTTATTTATTAGAATAACATGAAGTTATGATTTTGTAGCTGTGTAATTTGATGTACAAACGCGCTAGGGTAATTAACAGTTACAAAAATTATTTACATGAATTAACAACGACGTCCAAAATTACGCATCATCCGAAAACGTGCCACTACCAGCCATCGGTCTTAATTCTCCACAAATCTTTAATTATGGTTGAGTTAATTGTCGCTGATAGTTTCAATCGATCTATTGTCACTGATAAACAATAGAATTTCGTTTTAATCCCTGCGTATACACCAACAAGTGTCAATTTATCAGTTTACATGTGTATTGTTTACACCTCGGTGATTGCCGTAAACGAGTCTGCGTGTCGTAAAATTAATTATACAAAATGACACGCGCGGTATGTGGTCTGTTTATCGAGACCTAAAACTGCAATAAATTGGTCGTTGGGACCAGAAATACTGGTCGTATTACGTAATATCGAGTCGGTCGTATTATCGGGACCGGCGACCATTGAAATATAGAGCAAAATATTCGGGACCACGAAAAAGTGGTCGCATTACGCGAATGGTCGGATTATCGGACCGGTCGTTAGACGGAACTTTACTGTAGTATGCTTTGACAAGGTGGGACTGGAATCATCTAATTGGGTTTACAGGCATTGTATACATGTATGTGATGTATTGAAACTGTTTTATTTTACATATTTTGAGATTTTGGCCAAAATACCAAAGCGAAAGTAGGGTAGGGTAAAACCCGGATTTGGTCGGTCCGCGCGCCTGTAAAAATATGTTCACCGCGTTGGACGGACAAAATTTTTCTTATATGATACGTGACCCCCTGTTTTTTTTGTATTTTCTTAAAGCTGGTAGCCCCTTCTTTACATTGATATATGTCTGCCACCTGGCCATAGACTTTAACATGTATCAACCTGGGACTGACTATTGTAACTTTACATTGAGCTAAAGAACAAATTTATTTAGTGGTTTGTGACCTTAAGGAAATAAAATGTTATTTCTATGTAGAGTTTTGAATTTGAAATGAGTTTTGTATTTGCTGTTGACAGATTTCATCATAAAAGTCCTGAGGACCCGAGTGAGGTACCAGGTGGTTATCTTACTGATATAAACAGGGTAAGTAAAAAATGAAATTCAATAAATCTGTCCTAGATTAATCTGTTACTCCCTGTTCATTTAATTACTTGTTTGTGAATAATTCTCTCCATTTGATTTTGTAGCATTGTTAGGAGTTCTCTCCCTTTGATAGTAAATGATATTGCAGTCTTAAAAAACAACAACAATTTCAAATTTAATAATCTGTTACTCCCTATGCATTTGGTTACTTCTTTGTGAATAACTCTCTCCCTTTGAATATCAAGTGTTGTAAAGAGTTTTCTCCCTTTGATAGTGAATGATATAACAGTCAAAAATCAACAACAACAACAAATTATTGACTATTAACGTTTTATCATGATCCAAGATGTAATGATTTAACAAGAATACTGTAGAACTTGTTAGAGACAACTTTTGAACAAAAACCACTGTTCCAAATCCTGTCCGCAAAACCCACATCAATTTCATTACCCTTTAGGACATTCTAAAACAATTCAAAATAAGTTGTTTTAAAGTGTGTGTGATTTCAACGAAAATCTGTCAAGCAATTGACATTGGACCTGTTAAGATTGACCACCTGTCATCAAAGACCACACTTTGGTGTCTTTGTAAGTGGTCTTTGTAGGTAAGATTGACTATATAATTGACTTACCTGTAGTTATTCATTGATAGCTTATATGTGTTTGTTTGTTTATTACAGGACTCACTAAGTGTAATATCAAATGCTTACGTGGACCCATCAGTGAAAGGCTCAAAATTCTTGGATAAATTCCAGTTTGAAAGAATTGGTTTCTTTACTGTGGATAAAGACACAACAGCAGATAGGGTAAGAGTCTATTGTAAACCTCAGAATGCTTGACACTTTTTGTAACTTAAGGGATTGGGCCCTAGTCCTGTATGTAAATTTGGATAACATATTGAAGGTTTCAAAACATGGCGTAGTCATCACTTTAAAGCCCACTTGATTTTAAAGGCATTTTCATTGGGAATGCTGCATAAAAGAGCTTCTTCTATGCAAGGAACTAAATCCCTGGTACATTGTTTCAGTCATGCATGTAGTTTGCTAAGCTAAATTGTTAGAGTTCTTGTAATTTCTACACCAGTTCTTGTTAGTTTCAACAACATGGTCAACTTACGAACATTGAAAACCTGTCAAAACAAAAAAGAAATATGTCAGTTCAAAAGATCAAAACATTAAATACAAAAAACACATTAGGAACAGGCTTGGGGTTTGTTTACCCTTTCAACAGTAACTCTAATTCATAATTAGTCGGAGATGTGTATATGTTGTCACAATCACTGAAATTGTATGGGTTAGGACATTGGTTAATGGGTCTGATGGAGTAGAAATGACTAGTTATAAAACAGTGAATATGGTTGGTAGGAGTTGTCTGAATAAATTGAATTATGGGTATTCAAAGGTCACACAAATTCTTATTCTGTGGGTACCTTGAACTGGTTCATTATCTCTTCTCACCAGACCTTATTTTCGTGAATGGCCCTTAGTTAGGATGCTGTCGTCAAGAGTGATTTATAAAGTCATAAGTGGATTAGTAAAATCCTTCCCTGATGACTTACATGACTTTGATTGACAATTAGCTAGGTTACACACTTGACTTAACCTGACTGTTTACCATGTACTTATAAAAGTTTACAAAAAATACTTTAAAAGAAATTACATGTTTTGGGAGGGTGATTCATGCTAAATATGTCGTGTTTCATTTCATCATCAAGTAAGTTTATGTCCTATGATGTGCATGGTAGCTAAAATCATGTGACATGAATGTCAAAACTTGATATAATTATATTCTTCGCTTTATGAGAAAAACCTCATGACATACGTTTCCTTTGGCTTCTTACACGGTGGTTGACTAGTTGTGAAGTTTTTTTGTGTAATGGTATTCTTATGTGTTTTTACATACTTCATAATTGATGTTACTGTTACGATACTGTAGATGAAAACATGTTTTTTGGTCCTAATTGCCAAGTGTTTCAGGTGTCTGACCTGGGAGTCACTTAACCATCCTATTTGAGAGAAGGCAGATGTATGCTTTATAAATTATTTTCACTCATGTCCAATTTCTTGGGCTTCAACTTCGTTTTGCTGCATAGATGTCCGATTATTGGTCTGATTTTTGTGGGGGGGGGGAGGTTATCTGACAGACTGTTACCGTTTGAGTTTTGATTTTGCAGGAAGAGTTATCACCCTTCTTTAACATATATTGGTTTTCTTGTTAACTTTGCTTCTTTCTTGTAACTTAATGTAACTAATTTTCACATTGTTTATTTTGTTTTGTTGTTTTAGAATACAATGTGTATACCTTATAATTATGTTATAGCTTTAAGTGCCACATGTTCACATGTTCATGTTATGCAAATTTTGACTTAATTTTGTAATAAATTCTTGAAATTCAGTGAAAATGTGGTAGTAGGACTCAGGCATATTGTTGTCATTTTGAAAGGCGGGGGGGGGGGGGGGGGGGGGTGAAAACATTGTTGAATGTATTAAGTTCATGTTATGCAAATTTCAAATTGACATTAAAATGAATTCTTGAAATGAAGTAAGTAAAATTCTTGACAGTTGTGGGAGTCCTGTGTAGGTTGATTTTCTCACAAGTGCTGCTAGGTTGTTAGGTGCAGTTTAAGAATGAAGTTAACATAGTGCCCTCAACAGTATACTTCTTAAACTTTTGTAAGAGCCAACAAATTTCCTTTGTATTTTGCAAGCTGAATAAGGCGGACTGGTTGAATTTTCAGAAACATAATGCTACTTCTGCAGTATTGTAATGTACAAATAAATACTGCTTCAAAATTTGATGTCTACAAGTAACATGTTGATCAACTCAACTCAACTCAAGTTTATTGTAATACAAGGCCACCGGCCCAAAATACACACATTCTACATTTGATACATGTGAGTGACAAAATAATATTTTAAATAAAGCATCATCGTTGTATAATAGTCAACATTTTAAGCAATACATTTACATATATGATATAAATGAACATTTCTAATTAACACAAGCTAGAAACAAAACATTCAACACAAACAATGTTAATAATTTAGAGACATACACTGATTTTATGACTGAATTGCATTTTAATTACATTGCATGACCCGTCTATATTCCATTGCAAAAAATAAATATTTGGCTATGCTAGTGATACTACTAAACTCAGTGTCAGACATTACGTTATAAAACATTCTCTCACAAACAATACTATTTAGCCACTGTTGTTTAAAATAACACTGTCTGATGTCATTATAAAGGGGACATACAAGTAAAAAATGCATTTCGTCCTCTACCACTTGTATATTGTTCTTCAAACAGAAAGTACAATGTCTATAGTCTCTATCAACATTTTGATGCCGCCCTACCTCAACCATCAAGGAATGACCAGAGCAACGAAAGTTGGCTAATGTTCTTTTGTACTTGTAGCACATGTCCACCGACAGATACCGTTCTACATCAAGTAGAGTTTTATAATTCTTATAATGGATTGCCTTAGCACTATTGTCTATATTTGAATGCAGAGTTTGTAAAGCACAATCTTTTAATCGACCACGAAACATGGACAAAAACTTCACGTCATCACCAACGTCATTTGCTATCCAAGCATATCCAAACCCGTATTCAAATAGCACTGCCCTCACTTTTGTACACCACGTGTTGCGTTCTGACATGTCTAGATTACGTAGCATTATATAACACTGTTTTGGGTAGCGTTTTGAGTCCATTTTCAATAAAGTCAACCAATATTTAACACATTGTGACATATAGTTCACATACAATGGATATCTTCCACACTCTGACAATGCAAAAAAGTTAGCAACATTTTTGTTTAGCCCGCAAAGCCGTTTGCAAAATCTAACATGCACCCGTTCTATACACGAGTATGGTTGGTAACCCCAGACCTGAGCAGAATAACACAAAATTGGTTGTACCATAGTATCAAATAGTTTGAATGCTTCAGATGGTGGAAAATATCCAAAATACTTATGACATTTCAGAATATAAACAATGGATTTTGTGGCTTGTTTACACAAAACATCTAGCATATATGTCCAACTTAATTTAGACGTAAAATAAGCACCAAGATACTTGTAACAAGGAACAACTTCAATTTTTGAGTCTTTATAAAACCATTTTTCGTACGAGCGTAATGGACCGCCATTTCTAAAAACCATTATCTTTGATTTATCAACGTTCAAACTCATTCCTGTGGCATCACAGTAGCGTTCAATATGTCTGATCTGATTTTGTAGTTTAATGGCAGTTTCTGTAACCCCCGCAACGTCATCCGCGAACATGAAACCGATCGCTTCATCAATGTCGTTAGTAACATATATACCTGGCGCACATTCAGCTTTTAAGTATGCAATCAAATCATTTATGAACAATGAAAATATGATCGGTGAAGTCACACACCCTTGTCTTGTACCAATATTACACTCGAAGTATCTTGTCAAGCAGTTACCGACCTTCACACATGACTTTAGTTGTGAATACATTGATTTGAATATCCCCAGAATCTTGCTATCAGAAGGCACCCCTTTGCGTATTAGACTGTTCCATAGATTGGTATGCGTACATGAGTCGAATGCTTTAAAGAAGTCAATATAAAACACATATACTCGACCTTTACTTTTGGATACATATTTCTGGATTACAGATTGTAAATTGAAGATATTGTCTACAGTGGAATACTTCATACGAAAGCCTGCTTGGCTTTCATCAATTATGTTGTTTTCTTCACACCATAATCTGAGTCTATTGCTCAATATATACATGAATATTTTGCTCACACTATTTATTAGCGAAATAGCTCGAAAGTTATTAGGGTCTGTTTTGGGGCCGCGTTTGTGTACGGGTGTAATTGCACTCATGCTCCAACTCTCCGGAAATTCGCTCGATTCATAAATTCTGTTAAAGAGTAAGGTTAAATATGGTGCTATAGTGTCACTAGTTGCTTTGAACATTTCAATACACAAACCGTCTGGTCCCGGTGCACGGTTTGTTTTGAGCGATCGCATACTAGCTAAAACTTCTTCAACAGTTATATATTCGTCTAAAGTGGTAGCATCTATGTCGTTCAGCCTTATATTTTCGAACAAGTTAGTATTTTCACTATTCGGTAAACGTTCAGTATCTATATTAAATAATGTTTTGAAGTATTCAAACCATTCAGGTCCAGGTATATGTTTGGTATCGTCTTGACGTTTACTACCAGAGGCGCGTTTTATGTTTTGCCAGAATCGTTTAGGGCTATTTAAAGAGTCAATCAGCTCTAATCTTCTCACTTTCTCAGTCAGCCACCGTTTTTGTTTGCATAACGCTCTAAACGCATTTCGACTTTCAATATATAGAGTTGATAAACCCACCTCACTAACATGTGTGTGGTGCCTTCAATAATCTAAAGTAACAGATTTGGGTCTTAAGTTGGCATGTTTGGTCTCACACAATATGAGAACTATAAAGGGACACCATTTTCCATGTTGATCTAGCTTCTTGGATCCCTGCAGAAGGCTTTTTAACAATTTGTGTCAAATACAAGCATACATGTATTACTAAATTTAGCATCCAATAATTTATTAAATCAAAGCACTGAAAGTACTGATGTGTGGCATACTGATGTCATTTTGACCAATCAAATAAAGGCTGCACCAACATGCTGTGTCAGAGTTCTGATAAGCCCAGACTCATTCGAATGTTTGTGCTGCTCTCAAGACACCAAGCACTGGTGTCAATATGAGTGACTGGGTAGTCTCCATACAACTGAATACACTGGGAATTAAAACACAACGAACGCCATCCCCCTGCTATAGAAACAGGACTAGGTAGAAATATATTAGGAAAATTAAATAAAGGGAGGTAATTAATAAGATAGAACCATATCATGACTTCCTTTTGATGAATGAAATAATTCAAGAATGGAACCAGATAGAATTATGTTTTCATGTCACAGCACTTCTCCTAGATGCCATATACATATATATTTAAAGTCGATCAATTGAATTTAGGTGGACAAGTGGTACAGTGGTAAGGGCTATTGACTACTGATATGACTACTGGTACTCCCGCCGGATCAAGAGCAGAAATGTTTTTCGGAGTAACATAACTAAACTTACGAACAGATTTTCGGACCATACTCAGCGTGAATGAAAAGTTACCACCCTATTGACAATCATAACCATGTGTTTGTTATTACTTGTATCATCAAAAAGAGCTCATAAATTGATTACCAGGGAGCTTACATAAATAAATATTTATGGCAAGATAAATACTTTTATGCAAGTACTGCGTGTACCGTTTTCAGATTTTATATACGTCCCAGTTATATATTTATATATTTTTATTTCACGACAAGTCTTTTTCACGCATGAAATATACTGCGAAGAAAAACTTTTTAAAACGCATTTATCGTTGAAATTTGTAATTAACGCTTTGGAACTTCTATACATAGAACTAGTTCAGCTTCCCGCCACCAGTGAAAACATGTTGTTTCTATTTATAGCATCATTCTTTGTAAACAACATAATTAGGTCATAGTTAATCGGATTCCCTGGGTTCCCTGTTGTAATCCGTACTCGCCCGTACTCAATATTACTGTGCTATAAATAGAACATGGAACACGTTCAGGTCATAGTCTATAACGTTCAGCGGCGGAGTGATTTTAATTAAAACCGTGGGATTACTTTATCTGCCTTGACGGTTAACAGGCCTTTGGTAGTAGGAATATAGTCCACGCGGAATGATTTGCCATAAATATCCTCTAAAAATAAAAATCTGATATAATTTTTGGTCTTAATATTAATAAATGTTGGTAATGTAAACAAAAAATCGGGTTTAATGATAAGTGTAACCTATGTTGCATGCTTGTAATATTGTTCAAATCATAGAACTATTTATTTGCGTAGGCCTAAATGCCTTAACTTGGTAGTAAGCCAAAAAAACGCCACACAAAAATGATATATTGATATTTGCACAGCCTTTTTTCTAAATCAGTTTTGTTCATTTAACATAAGGCAGACATGAATATTGATTTCTTGACACATAGCATAGTTCTAATTGAGGGAACTTTCTTTTAATACTGAAACTCAAACTTTGATATAACAGTTTCAAAATTTAAATTCACTAGAACTTATTGTCCATTGAATTTAGATGAAAAATTTATCTGTATATTTTTATCACCCACTGTATACTTGTGCCTACTTCCTTTAAAATGGTTACATTTATAACAAATAGGATGTGCTAAAAGAATTTTAACATTTTGGATTGCATTCTTAAAATGTTTGCAAATAAGGCTCAAACTTTTTGCATATTGTTAAATGCTTTCTGACAAATGACAGCCATGTTGGTAATCAAAATGTACGTTACAACGTAAAAGTGGCATATTATGTTTCTTTATGCCATAAAAATGTCATAATGTCTTCTAATTTTTAACATTGTCTCAATTTGCATTAAATATGTCAGATATTGTGACACAAATTAGTGAAAATAACGGTGCATTCATTTAGACATTCCACTTGTGTGAGAAGTATGACTGGGAGTAGTGAGACCAAAAAAGTTGAAATATCTCAACTTGTTAGTACATGAAGTCTTTCTTTATTTCCCCCTACTACCATTTTCAGGCTAGAATGGAATTATTTCTAGGTTATTTTCCCCTTTTCCCTGGACCATTTTAACTAAGTTTAAAAAATATTACTCTGTTCTAGCCAGTAAGTGTTTTATCTTTTTATTCCCCTGGAATTTAGTCCCATTGAAACTGTGTTAACAGAATACTCTGGTTTGGTGCGGTGATTGCAGGAGAATTAAACTATGGCCTGTTTCATAATGCACCAGTCAGTTGCATCCACGCCCCCCCCCCATGGATGGCCTGGGAAATGGCCATTTTTACCTTCCAGCTTCTCCGCATGTTCAATTTTTTTTCTCCAAACCAATACTCCGATGATAATATTTAGTTTTTTCAGGGGGCCAGTGAAATACCAGATATTTTACCATCAGCTGTCCCCAGCAGGGCTCTGGAGAGCAGGGCTCTGTAGGGGCATGATTTTTACTAGGACTGGGAAGATTACTTGGTTAATCGGACATGATTCGATTACAAGGTGTAAACAGTATCAATTTTGCAAAAACGCTTATCGTTCTAAAACAATGCACATCCCTAGAATGTTAATAAAATGTGTATTACACTATTACTGCATGTTTAAATTAAAATTTTGACACTTCATACTAGAATGTGTTTATCGACACACAAAAATGTTCAAAGGCTGGATGCGCAGGAATAACTTTTGAAATATAAATCTGTTTGTGGTCGAATTTAACATAATCATTTAAAAATGATACTTTTTACATCGGATAATAAGAAAGTTGAAAGCTGTTGAAAGTACTTTGATATGGTCGCCAGGAAGGAATCGCCAGTTTCAATATGGCGGCCGATGAGCCGGTTCGATTGGGTTTTATACTGACGACTTACTGGTTTCAAAATTTTGAATTCTTCCCGGTCCTAATTTTTACAACCCTAAAGTAAAAATCCCGGTCCATCCCCTGACTGACTGGTGCATAACAACTATTTGAAGGACCAGTGATTTTTAAACACAAAAGGGAAAAGATGATAATCTAAATATTTATTTTTGATGGCCTTATGCATGTGCCAGTATGATACTATAAAGAAGTGGATTTTTTGTGCAAACTCTTAGATATATGGGTTGGATAATATGTATTATGGTATGCCTTATGCATATAGTATGAAACAGTTAATTTTTTGTGCAAACTCTTAGATATATGGTAACTTCTATGTGTACTATGTGATCAGAGCTTTTGAATTTCTTCTCATAAATCTAAGCTATTACATTCATTTCTTGCTGCTATATATCTTCCGTAATTATTCCTAGTTTTTGAGTCTGTTTGCATTAGGTAATAACTCTTGATGAAAAGCATTTAATTACTGTTTATTTGTATATAATTTACTACAAGGGTCGGCCACTTGACTGGAACCAGGTTTGATAATGTGGTTAGGTTATGTTTTATCTATGACTGAGTTCTGTATAACGAGTCTGATGTTTGTACAAGTAGGTGAACAGACCTTGTACGTCTACTAGGCTACTAATGGGGTATTATTCACAAACAGATTCAAGATTACAAAACTTAGATTAAGACTTTAATCATAACCTAAAAATCATTTTTGGAGTTTCTTCTTGTTCCAAATGTCTTGATTTGGTATAAATTGTACTGTGAGAAACCCCAATTACACAGACACCATAAGTAACTGATTGCCTTGTGTAACTAACTGCCATCGTGACTGACACCATAGGTTAACTGACACCATAGGTTAACTGACACCATGAGTAACTAACATGAGTAACTGACACCATAAGTAACTAATGACATGCATAACTGACACCACAAGTAAATGACAACATAAGTGAATGACACCGCAAGTAAATGACACCACAAGTAACTGACACCATAAGTAACTGACACCATAAGTAAATGACACCACAAGTAAATGACACCATAATTAACTGACACCATAAATAACTGACACCACAAGTAACTGATACCGTTAGTAAGTGACATCACAGGTAACTGACATCACAGGTAACTGACACCATAATAAGTAATTGATACCGTAAGTAACTGACACCACAAGTAACGGACACCACAAGTAACTGACACCAAAGGTAACTGACACCACAACTGACTGACACCACAACTGACGCCATAAGTAACTGACACACCATATGTAACTGACACCACAAGTAACTGACACCACAAGTAACTGACACCACAAGTAACTGACACCACAAGTAACTGACACCACAAGTAACTGACTGCTCTATGTAGCTGAACAGAACAGCATTTTTATGTAGATGATAATTTAGTATGAATAAACATTTGTATAATACATAATACTGGTATTTAGTAGGATCTTCATTTAGCTTGTTATAAAAACAAACAGAGAGGAGTGTTTTCTGTGCTATGTAATATGAATTAATGTATTCTGACGCTACAAAATCACAGAATTAACTGATAAGAGCAAACTAAGCTTCAAAGAAATATTTTTATGTCGGGTTTCTTCACAAACAGTACTGAACTAGGGAATGAACTAGTCATTTGTCAATTTAGAAACTCCAGGTATTTATTGCAGAATTTCTGTTGGAACCGGTTTCATTATGGACTTTGTAGAGTCCCAGAGTATGATTTAATATGGTTAAGAATGATAGCAATGTATGGCAAGTGTGTTTTATGTTGCTGGGTATAGAGCCAGACAATCTAGCTGATTTTCAGCTTTCCGGTACAAGGGAAGTTTATAATTAGTTAGTGATTTACACTACACCATCTGTGAGACAGAATTTGATTGGCTGTGACAGGTTTATGAAACTGCAAAATTTAGTGCTTGTTTGAATCAGTGGGTGGGGTAATTTCCTGGAAAATTATATCGTCATATTACCGTTAAGTTTGCAACGATGCAGTCGTAAATGTTTTCCCTGTTAATTAATAATATGTCGTTTTTGTAATTAGCTACACGAGCCTAACGAGCGCCTGTTTATTGTAATCAGTATAATTGTGTATTGGTATGGAGTCCTGGTGCCATGTAATATTGTTGTTACTCTGTATTGTCTGTGAGTGCTAATTATTATATACATTCATTATAATCAGCTGTAATTATTGTACAACGATGGATACAAAACTAGGCTTGCTGTTTTTATATCATTATTAAAGATGAGTTTTGTGGGAAAAGACTCACATTGTACACAATGCAGTAGCGAGCAGAATTGAGTAGAAACATAAAAGCATGTAGTTGTTGTTCTGTCTATCTTGTCTGAGATTCTTGTTAATGGATCTGATTGTTGCTATTGTCACCTGGGGCCTTATTCACCAAAGTTGTAAGTCTAAATTTCAGACTTAGACTTAAAAGTGACAACATTTATAACCACTGCAATTTCTTTAAAATTAGATTTAACCATGCGAATTTTTATTTGATAATTTTTTGTTACCCACTGGACATGTATACCATTTTATATCAAAATCAGTACATTTATAACAACATCAGAACAAATAGAACATTTGACAAAATAAAGTCTAAGTCTATGTTTTAGACTTACAACGTTGGTGAATAAGGCTCCTGGGGCCTTATTCACCAAAGTTGTAAGTCTAAATTTCAGACTTAGACTTTAAATTGCCAAATGTTCTATTCGCTCTTAAGTTGTTACAATTGTACCGATTTTGATATAAATGAGTAAACATGTTCAGTGGGTAACAGCAAATAATTAGATAAAATTTCACATGGTTAAATCTAATAGCAAAGAAATGGCAGTAATTTTAAAGGTTGTCAATTTTAAGTCTAAGTCTGAGTTTTAGACTTACAACATTGGTGAATAAGGCCCCTGGTTGAAGCCTGTCATAATGATGCAGTATCATAAAACAATAGTGAATAGAATTTTGTTCAATATATTAATGTACATGATACTAGTACATCATCTTGTCAGCATTAATATGGGTTGACATACAAATGTTTAATGGATGGGTATTCTAACATACATTGCATATATTGCAGCCCATTCTATTCTGATAATATACTGTCAGTATAAGCTGTCATATTCCATACCCTTTCAATGTTAAGTAGGAATACTGTGTATTTCTGAGCTCCTACAACTCGGTATCGCTTTGCAGTGCAATGGTCTGCTTTCCATGAGCACTCGCAAATAGCGTATAATGTTTTCACTATGTAACGCTTTTTTGAAGCAAGCCTAGCTTAAGTGCATGCTCGGTAGCAGTTTTGACTGGATCATGGTATTGCGTCACAAGGAATAATAAAACCATGTTCAATTGATAGTTGCAGATCACTTGAACATGCAATAGTCTTAATTTTTGAATTTGTTCCCCTATATTTGCTGTGACTTAATTGACTTAATTGATTATAACTACATGGACTGTTGCCCAAAGATACAAATTTGAATTAACATTGATGAGTTCATGTTTTATAATGATGATTATTGCTTTATTACATATTGCTTAGATGTTATAATAAAATGCTCATACAAATAGCATGTGTGTTAATTGTTCATACCCCGCATCAATGACATTATTTATACTTCTCACTTAAGGCTCTTGATATGTCCTCAACTTTCTTATTAATCTTATAAATTGCTGCAATTTCCACTTTCCTGTTCATAATTAAAACTTGCTCAAATATCAATTTTTCTATGTATGCATTTTGGGTGGTCGGGAATGCATTCATACTAAATCATTCTACATTTCACATATATCTACTGTCAAACTTGTGTTAGTGGTCTTCTCTTCCATTTAGGATGAATCAGCATTAAATTTAAAGTCTGGGAAGAATTGTTAAAAACGATATTCAATCCTTTTAGAACTTTTTGATGATGTCATACATGATGTAAGTAAATCTGTTCTATTATCTTAAAACTCAGGTGCCAGAAAAACTTACATATTTCTTGTAGCAAAATCACTCTGTGAGAAAGAAAAGTGATTTTGATATAAACATTATTGTGATTTCCTTTTAGGAATATATTATTAGCCTTCTAGATATTATATATTTCGTCTATATATGTGCTAGTTTTATGTATGTTAGCAAGAATGTAAAAATTTGATCAATCCACACCGAAACTGTATACTTTCTTTTTGGATACCCTGTACTGAAATATGGCAGTGTTTAATCAGATTTTGATAGTTCCATGACAGATAATGGAAAATGACTGATCAATATGCACATGGATGGTAATATCTGGTATTATAAAGACAATTGTATGAACAAGATTAGTATGACTTTGTACTACCAAACAAAATTTGTCAAATTGTCAGTAGTGACTCTTTACATTGATTAAGAATCTGCAGAAATAGGGGATTGAGCATTTAGAGTATTAGAACTTTTTATAAAACTGACTATAAGTTTTTTTGGGAAACAGCTAGATATGTGAGGAGGTATTTATTGTTTGTTTCCTGGAAACCATTGTGATTTTGCCATTATCTGAATATTTGTACGTGAAAGTTGTGCTTGTCATATCCTATATGATAGAACTGGTAGGTAATTCATTTAGAAGTGGACAGATTTATGTGTTTAGATATCCTTTCTGGCAGACCATGATGGAATATCCAGTCTGTTACCACTAGTTACCCCATTGTAGTTTCATGTTCTATTGTCTGTATGGCAAGTATAGTCCCACTACTGTAGAAATGTTCTAATACACATACTGTAGTTAGACAAACCAAAGCAGCGCAGCAACAACAGCAGCGCCTAGCCTCCCATGCATGCTTCTAGGCATTGAGCAAACCATTCATATCCCCCAATGGATATTTCAAGCAAGCCTGTATAATTATACCCAAGTACTCTACCCAAAATGAATGCTATGCCCAGGACTTTGAATTTCCTGCTTTATACTTTATACTTTAAACCACAGAGGGAGGTAATTATGAGTGATTACTGCGCTGAAGTGAAGGTTCGTATAGGATCTGAGTGTTGCCAAGGTTGTATGGTTGGCATAGCTATGGTTTCATTGAGGGTTTTGCAACCATGTCTCATGCTCTTTTATGCTGCTATTAATTGAAAAACTGTTTCTTTTAATGTTTTGTGAAGGATAACAAATTGTTTATTTTATTAATATTTGATACAGATATTCCTGGTGTTAAGTGTTTGTATGGCTTGCTAAATGACTGTGGTGGGTAAATAATGTGGTCACTTTCCCTAAGTAGCTGACTGTTTCATGTTAAGTATAAATGACTGTAGAACATTTGCCCCTTATGATTGACCATTGAAGTCAGAGAGTGCTTGAATGCTGGAAGTGTATGATATGTTAGTTTCACCATAAGAAGCCCAGTGGCTTATCAGTAATGATCAAGTCTCACAGCATGAAGTTGTCACAGTTACCATTTATCATATGCTACAGATTCTCTATGTCCCCTCTATGTAGCTAGCTAAGCCACCTGGCTACCACTTGTGACCAAAGACGTTCCAGACAGGCTTGGCAGGCTATCGGAGAAAATGACTGATTATGACTACATGTTTCAAGCAATTTTTCCAATTAGTTGAAATAAATGGACCAGTTTGATGTTTAGTATGATATTAACTGCAAGATCATTCAGTGATATGTTAAAATTAGATCCTTGAACTTCTCTTTCAAGCTTATAGTATCTCTGTACCTGTACTACATCTCCAGGATAGTCTGCTATGCAAATAAGGTTATTCAGTTTATTATGCAGTACTATTGGATGTTTTGAATCAATGTTTTTCTTGTAGTACCTATTTGAAGGCACATGATTACATTATGTCTAGTGGTCACCTTCTACTATGTTTCTGAGCTGACCCCCTCCCCCACCATGCTAATTTTGGACATTAAACAAGAACTTTTTTCAGTGGAAAAATCTGTGTACATGGAGTTTTGGTATGGCTAGATTCAAGTTTCAGCCGAGTATTGGCCCTGGTTTTGTTATTAAGCTATTCAAATGTTAATGAAACCGCTTACTTCAAGTTGTTCTCTTGGGGTTTTATTTTACTGTATTACATGAATTCAGCATCCAGGTTCCATTATGACCTTAGTCAAGGACACCTGATTTGTTTCTTGGTTGAATGTACACATTTCTTTTATGAGTATTTGTTAATTTGTATGACACAAACATCAGTCTTAAATTTTACTTTCACTACAATACCTTCATTAAAAATAAATTTATTCTGCTATCAGTGGGCCATGGTGGATTTGTAGCAGTGAGTTATTGTATAGCTACTTCATCTTGTAAGGTTACGTAAGAGAGGAAAGCCGATCCAAAGTTCACTTATCCCAATGTTTATAAAATACTACATGCACAGGCTAGCTACCCCGTTATACGGTATGTTGGCTGGTGTTAGCAGTGTTATCTGCATGGTTTTTCAATGATTTCATGAAGACTCATCTCTTACAGTATAAGATAAACTGTCATATTATAATCCAATCATGACCTGAGACCGATTGTAACATAGATATCATTGAGATACATTGAAATTCTTCATTTAAATGGTAACCTAGCACTTTTTGGAACAGTATTGCTACAAATTTCAATTGACAGACATTTCATCTAGATCTTTAAACTTTCACTTTTTATATATTGAATCAATCTAGAATCTGTGATGCATACAATCTTACATAGGATAGGTTTTGCCATTTATACTTTGCATCATGCCTCGATGCATGTGCATCCTTGTTACTGCAAGAAATAACAGCAATAAAACCCTCAAATCAGAAGACCTACCTTTTAGTCTCTGGTCTAATTCTACAATCTGTATAAACAATAAAATATAATCCTATGTACTAAATGTTTATCATTAATTTACAGTTTACTTCATGGTATAATATCCTACATGATATCTCAACATAATGACAGTAATAACCCTGAGAGGACCTATCTCTGGTTCTCCTAGATTCAAAACATAAACTAACAGTCATTTAGTTCTAGACAAGCGATCTCTGGATCTCTGTTCCGGTGCACCTCTGTGCAATATTTGTACAAGGAGACAGGGCTGGTATAGAGCATGCACGAGTTTGTTTACAAGAGCTCAAGTTGCCAGCTTTTACTTGTGTAATCCAAGTCAAGTACTTCTCAAGTAGTTCATGTCCATCTGGATTCTCTCTCACTTATCACTCACTTTTCTCTGCTTGCTTTTCTTCCACCTGGTTCCAGGCTTTCTATTGTACAAGTCAATAGAAAGCTTGGTCATTTCAGAAGCGCTATTTAGTGTTTCCGCCCCAACTTAAAAGATGATCCCGGTAGGAAACCCAGAGGTAGTCTCTCGTGTATTGGTGCTTTACACTGGGCGCGTTAAAGATTAATACGTAGTATAGCTGGTAATTTCGGGTACATCGGATACTGTCTTTTTTCTGGATCCATGGTTACAAAAATGATTGGTTAGCAGTATATATTTTACCATCACCATTCACGTTATGTAACTTTCGTTGCATTTGTAATGTTATGAAAATGTTACGAACGTTGCATAACGGCTGTAGTCTGACATCTGGGAACAACTCTAAATCAATTTCTGACAACTGATTGGGTAATCATTTTTAGTAGGTGCATGGTGGTCTAGTGGTAAGATGCTTGACTCCTGATCGAGAGGTCCCTTGTTCAATTCTCGGCTGGGACACTTGGTCATTTCAGAAGCGCTATTTAGTGTTTCCCACCCAACTTAAAAGATGATCCCGGTAGGAAACCCAGAGGTAGTCTCTCGTGTATTGGTGCTTTACACTGGGCGCGTTGAAGAACCAAGGAATCTATTCGAAACAAGCTAGGGTATCACACCCGTATTCCTTGTATCTCACCTCTGTCTCTAATATTTGCAATAATGCCCCAGAGTGGGCCCTGAACATTAAATGGAAGAAAGAAAGAAAGTCCTGGACCAGCTATAGTAATTTATATTTATAGTATAGCAGAATTGGACAACTGACCAAAAGTTTGTATAATCAACATTCACATAAGATTTTGAGATTTGACTACGTATACCTAAATTTATTACCCCCATATTGGGTATGTTAGCTTTGAAGTTCTCCTTTCTAGCTCATGTCACAGATATCAGTCAGTGACTTCTACAAGTGGGTACCAGCATGTAGCTAACACGACTGATAATCATATGAACAGTGCAACCTTTAAATACTAAGGCACTTACCTGTATTAAATTATGAGCTTGAAGTGAAGAATGGTAAAAGATGGGAGATAAGTTTTGCGTCCAATCAGCTGTTTTAGTAGTATGTACTGATCACCTATGCAATTACCCGTTAATTAAATCCATAATAAATCTGATCCAATCATGACAGAATTATATGTTTGACTGTGAGAATCTACACTACACTGACTGTGAGAATCTACACTACACTGACTGTGAGAATCTACACTACACTGACTGTGAGAATCTACACTACACTTACTGTTGTCTGGTATAAATAACTTACCTGCTATGATTAATAGTGCATCAAAGTTGGTACCAAAATAACAAGCTGGTGGAAACGAGGAAAAAAAGCAACAATCATGCTTCAGAAAAGTCTACTAGCAGCTTGTTACACTGAACTGATGCATTTGAGAGAACACAGAACAAATTGTCGGGAGTGTTTTTAATTCAAACAGAATCACGATGCTGTTACTCTTTATCATGTCGTAAGCTTGCCATCTTTTTGGCAGTTACCATGCAAATGTAACTTACCCGGAAAAAAATGTGAATTATTGATGTTTGATACGATCTAGAAGTACAAATGTAGGAAGAAAAACTCCCCTAGAAGTTTTTCAATTTCCCACCTTATCTTCATCAAAACTGATTACTACAAAATCCCCGTTTTTCTATGAGATAAGATTGTATAAAATGATGATTTCAAACTTATAAGCCACCTGGCTTACAAGGATGGCTCCAAAGTTGGGTTCCTGAATTATCTTAAATTTGTTGACGGAATTGGATTTTACGTTTGAAACTAGGTTAGGTATAGATATATAGGCTTCATGTAAAGTTGGGACTAGGTTACCAGTGAGGTTTAGGATTCACATGTAGATTGTTATTCCCCAGCATATACTAATGCGAAGGCATAAAGCGATGTACCTGTTCATTTGTTTGTTTGTAACTTGTCTGTTGTCAATTACAAAATATTGAAACTCAAATATTTTTGAACTGGCGTGCATGTTTACCATCATAAACACGATACATTATTAAAGCCATGTAACACTATCAAACATTTCTACAGAACTATTGCCCCTGAATGACTTAGCTATTTGTTACGGATGAGGCTTCTACTGGAAGCTGAACAGCGAGTGATACCTGCTGCTGAAGTCATTGTTGTAAAATTGTTGTAAAATTGTGCTGAGTTTTTGGTTTCTGTTTAGTTGTTGGTCGTTGTTGTTTCAGCCATGTAACAAAGTTGTGGCAGGTATCTATTTGTAACCCAGGAAGGTGCTCTCGTCAACTGCTGTTTGCCTGACCACTTTGTATGGTGGCTGTTGTTTAAAGGAACCATTTGATTGAAGGCTTAGATAGTTCAGACAAACCATTTAGTTGTTACAAGAATATTTGTAAATATGTTGATAAAATGAGCCGGTATTTCCTAGATTTGTTTTCAAAATGTAGGAGCAAGCTGCTTCTGACCCAATTACCTGTCTCCACATGGATATGATGGTATAGAAGCCTGATGTGACTGACCGACCGACTGACTGACTGATTGGTTTATGTGTATAGATGACAATGTATGATGGTTTGATATATAACACATGTAGAAGCTAGCTAGACCTTGTTAACGATGATGTTTATGACAAAGTTGATTCAATCAGGTCCATGTTTCAGTTGTCAGCTTCCATCTTGTCCCTTGTTCCAGTAAGACAAATGCTGACAGATGACTTTAGTCCGACTTGTCTTGACCATCTAGTTGAACTGTTTATTCAGAATAGTTGCCATGTGTTGAATAAGTCACTCCAGATTGATTTGGGTTGCAATATGTTACAATTAATTTATTGGAAAGATTTATTTCACTTTCTTGAATTAATCAAAGGCTTTTTTTTCAGATTCAAACAAATGATTTACTAGCACTATATAGAGTATATAAGATGGACGGCAATACAATTGTTAGCAAAAGTCCATTTTTTTAGGTTTCCCGATACGAATTTGAAGCAACAAAATATTAATTATATTATGGTTGGTGTATTACGGACTTATGAGTCATGTGACACTATCTTTTCATGTGAAACCCAATTTTACACATAATAACCAAAATACAGACATTCATTGTAGAGCTTTATAGTTTATAGATGTGTCACAATATCTTTGGTAGACTACATTTGAGATGCAGCAGCCACAGTAGAGGATGATTTATCAGTAATCTATTATCATGCTCAATTATACCAGACAAGTGATTTGTTTCATATATTGTAAACCAGTGATACCCCTCCTCATTGTGACTGCAGATACTATGTCAATATCACATATAATCATACACATAAACGTCACTCATTAATATACTAGCTGGAATGACATAGTGTGTATCTGTTTGATAACTGACCTGTCTTTAAAAGCCTACACCATACCCCCAGTGATATATTCTCTAGGAAGTCTATACCATACCCCTTGAAATATCTCAATACAGCTAATGGCATCCCGTTGAGACAAGATAACTAAATTGACATTTATTGCCTTGATATCCCAACTATTTGGCAAAATCCAAAAGTCATTTATAATAATAATACTGGAGTACATGTTGAACGAATCAAAATGATTGAATACGATTTCTGTTTTTGTGATTGATAGAAAGCTTAGTAATGTATGTGTTTTGAAAGATTCATGTTTGTTCAATGTTTTTGAAAGTTGTTATTTGAGATTTGTTCACTCATGATTCAGAAGAAACTTGAATTCTGCTTTTAGCCTATCTAGGCAAGACCACTTGTAATACTTAAGTATACATGCCAAGTTTTGCAGACCCCTTTGCATGCGATAAGTCTGAAATGCTGGAGATTTCCCTTGCTCAAACTTTAAACTTAAATAAATGAATAATCTCAGACCAATTAAGCCTAGTTGTGCATATTGTCTGTAATTTTAGGTCAGAGGATTTTACCAAAGTTATAGCCCTAGGGCCTTTGTGTGGGGTGTATGTTTTTGTGCGAAAACCCATCTAATTTTGATATACTGTAAAATCATTAATTTTCGTGGGGGATTAAATTTCGTGGATTTCGTGGTTCACCTAAACCACGAACTTTAATCCCAACGAACATTGATTTTGACCATTGTTTTATTACCTGAAATGCAAAATCCACGAATTCAAGTCCCAACGAAAATGTCTTTTTTACCAAAACCACGAAAATGATTTTACAGTAATTGGTGATATAATAAATGGTTGTTGTATTTCTCTTTTATAAAAGAACATGATAAACTAACCATCTCAATCTATGATTTTCTTGTGTCAAGTAAAAACTACATGCTACCATTATACCTGGTGTGAGAGAACATAGCTTTACTAATTGCCATAAGTTTTTACACCTGTGCAGGTTAATGTTCTAAGGGAAATATTTGCAAAAAAACTGAAAGGTAAATGGTATGTTACTGAAGCTGGTGACTATTTAATGTGAACCTGTGTCATTCATTATGTACAGTTTTTAATGGATAACAATGTGGAAGATTGTCAGTATGTCCCATTTGACATTAACGTCCCTTTGACGCAGCAATGTTGTATTTACTATAATAGTAAAATGGCTGATACGACATTGTTGCGCCAAAGGGACGAAAATTTTAATGTTTTCTAAATTACACTCCCTTAGTTTTTACTGTCATTTGTTTTAGTTGGTTGTTCTGTGGGTTTTTTCATGGGCCGGGATATACCGACATTCTTGTTTGGCAAAACACACACTTTTTGACATGCTTGATAACGAAGATCATATCTTTATCTTGCAAAACATTTTTGACAATTTTAACTTAAAAGCATTCTTCTGTTAAAAAAGATAGGCAGTTACAATATTACCAAAGATGGAAGTTTTTATTACAATATTATTGTTTTAACCCCTATTAAAAATAGCTTCATGGTGATACCTTTAGTCAGATTTGTCTTATTATCTTCTTTGATGCATTTGTTTTATAACAACGATACCAATGTCCTTCATGTTTCAATCACCAGAACTTTAATAAGAAATATTCAGGTTTCATTCAGGTGACGTATGATAAAATTATTTTAAGCTCATAGTTTATATAATACTTACTTAAATGAGTACACTTGAATACCTTTGACAAACCACCTTCTAGAAATAACAATGAAGACTGAGCGATCTCTACACTGAGGAGGTGCATGGGTCTATATAAATGTCTTAGGCTATATTTTTATTGGAGAGGGCTAATATATGCTTAGTATGTTGTGGATCCCATTTTAAAACTGAAATGTGTATTAATTATAATTCAATTATATTGTTTTTAAGACAATAAAAAAAGTTAAGGTAGCGTGCCAATAATAGGAACAAGTGAAGAAATAATAATCAGAAGGATTCTTTATTTTGGTCTCAATTAAACAAGGGTTCTTATAAAAATGAAGTGTGCTAAAACAGGCGGTTACCTATTTGTGTGATACATTTTGTTACTAAAATTAATTTCTCATAATCATGTTTGCACAGTAATTGTGTCGGCATTTTTAGCTCACCTGACCACAATGTGGTCATGGTGAGGTTTTGTCATACCGAGATGTCCGTCGTCCGTCGTCCGTCGTGCGGCGTGCGTCGTGCGTCCGTCAACAATTTCTTCAAACGACTTCTCCTCCTAAACCGCTTGGCCAAATTTGATAAAACTTAATAGGAATGTTCCTTGGGTGGACCTCTACCAAAGTTGTTAAAAAAATTCCAGTCCGTCGCATAACTAGGTCACACAGGCTAAAAATAGATTTTCAAAAAGGAAACTTCAAAAATCTTCTTCTCTGAAACCGTAAGGCCTAGAGCTTTCATATTTGGTATGTAGCATCACCTTGGGGTCCTCTAAAAAGATTGTTAAAATTATGTCCCTTATGCCCCGGGGGCCCTTAGTTTTACATAGAGTTATATAGGGGAAACCTTAAAAAATCTTCTCCGAAACCGCTTGGCCCAGGGCTTTCATATTTGGTATGTAGACTCAGCTAGAGGTCCTCTACAAAGATTGTTCAAATTATGCCCCTGGGGTCAAAATTGGCCCCGCCCCGGGGGCCCTTAGTTTTACATAGAGTTATATAGAGAAAACTTTAAAAATCTTCTTCTCTGAAATTGCTTGGCCCAGGGCTTTCATATTTGGTATGTAGACTCAGCTAGAGGTCCACTACAAAGATTGTTCAAATTATGTCCCTGGGGTCAAAATTGGCCCCGCCCCGGGGGCCCTTAGTTTTACAAAGAGTTATATAGGGGAAACCTTTAAAAATCTTCTTCTCCGAAACCGCTTGGCCCAGGGCTTTCATATTTGGTATGTAGACTCAGCTAGAGGTCCTCTTCAAAGATTGTTCAAATTATGTCCCTGGGGTCAAAATTGGCCCCGCCCCGGGGGCCCTTAGTTTTACATAGAGTTATATAGAAAAAACCTTAAAAAATCTTCTTCTCCGAAATTGCTTGGCCCAGGGCTTTCATATTTGGTATGTAGAGTCAGCTAGAGGTCCTCTACAAAGATTGTCCAAATTATTCCCCTCGGGTCAAAATTGGCCCCACCCTGGGGGTCACCATTTTACTTAGACTTATATAGGGAAAACATATAAAAATCTTCTTGTCTAAAACTACAATGCCTAAGAGCTTTGATATTTGGTATGTAGCATCATCTAGTGGTCCCCTACCAAGATTGTGCAAATTATGCCCCTGGGGTCAAAATTGGCCCAGCCCCGGGGGTCACCGTTTTACATAGACTTATATAGGGAAAACATATAAAAATCTTCTTGTCTAAAACTACACTGCATAGAGCTTTGTTATTTGGTATGTAGCATCATCTAGTGGTCCTTTACCAAGATTTTGCAAATTATGCCCCTGGGTCAAAATTGGCCCAGCCCCGGGGGTCACCATTTTACATAGACTTATATAGGGAAAACATATGAAAATCTTCTTGTCTAAAACTACACTGCATATAGCTTTGATATTTGGTATGTAGCATCATCTAGTGGTCCTCTACCAAGATTTTCCAAATTATGCCCCTGAGGTCAAAATTGGCCCCACTCGGGGGGTCACCGTTTTACATAGACTTATATAGGGAAAACATATTAATATCTTCTTGCCTAAAACTACACTGCCTAGAGTTTTGATAATTGGTATGTAGCATCATCTTGTGGTTTTCTACCAAGATGTTCAAATTATTCCTTTGGGTGAAAATTGTGCAGGGTTTATAATCAGGTGAGCGATATTGGGCCATCATGGCCCTCTTGTAGACATTTTTTCCTTGTTTGATAAATAGCTTGGCATTTCATTGAATTTCACATTTGATAAAAATAATGTTCTGAAAGTTTATTTGTAGATATCTCGGTAATTTGTTATGCATGTCTAAAATGATAGCTGATAAAGGGAGTGATTTGTAATACTGTGCTAAACTGTTTATTGGACGTTAATGGTTGTTTCTTATCTTCTGTGGTATCTTCCCCTGGACTTAAATAATGACGGATAGCGTAATAGTGTTCATTCATTCCCCTGACCTCTTTTGTTACATTTCATTAAACTTGGATTAATTCCGAGATAATTCCTCATTGCACTTTTCTATACCAGTCCCAAAATGAATTAATTTTAAGTGTGATAAATATGGAACTTTATTATATGGGCTGTTTTGTTGTGTGTTGTTCTGTCCTGGTCGATCAGAATTCCTGTTTTAAGTCTGCAGAAAAGCTGTGGGATTATAGAATCATGCCTGAATAATGACAAGATTAACTTAAATGTTTTTTTGGTGTCAAACATTTGTGTTGTTATTTATGGGTAAAAAAGAAAAAGTTAGATAATTAACCCTGAGATTGTTGTGTCTGAAATGTACTGTGTGACTTCACTTAACGTGTTTTGTCGCCCATAATTATTAAGATTGAATACAATATCATCATTTTACCTTGTCAGCACAATTCATTAGCCCAGCATGGAGTATTATGATAAGGAAAGAGGGTTGTGTAGTTTTGAATATTGGAACAGTAACAATGTGCATATCTGAGGGAACACATTGAGAAATTTGTTACGTCCCCTACGAACCCTGCTTTGAAGTGATGCAAGTCAGTTGTTGACCAAATCCTGCTTGATTGATGATTGGAGCAGTTTCTATAGTTGATCATGACCTTCAAATGAAACGTAGTGGTTGTGAAGTGAGTAGGTCAAAGGTCGAGGTCACCGGTCAATGTGACAGTGAGGATGAGTGATCTTATGATTATTTAAAAATGGCTGCCACATGCTTTATTGCAATTTATTGTGTGAAAAAATGATGAAAATGAAGCTTCATCAATGTACTAACTACTAGTATAATACGATGTTTTCTCTCGTTTCAGGTTGTATTTAACAGAACAGTGACACTGAAAGAAGACAGGGATAAAAACTAACCCAGTGACAGATTGCCATGGTTACCATAGAATCACCTGTATATTCACACCACAGAGAAACTTCTACAAGTGCTAGCATAGTGTCTAATATTTAAAATATATTTATTTGAACATTTTAACTGGAAAAATTTACAATCATATCATATAATAAACTGTTCCGTTAAATTTCAAAGAAAAAAGGAAGTATGTTCGTTTTTTTGCTGTTAATTGATACTTGTAATTCAGACTATCAGAAATAAAATGAAATAGAGCTTGTCAAATTCGCTTATAGAATTGTTAGCAAATCATGAGAAATAGAAATACATAAAAATGATTTTATCTGCATATATTTTGTTTTGCTCTTGGAAAACAAGCACCACCATTCATGGGTCAATGTCTGCATTATATCTATGCTTCCTAACTGATATTCGTGCAGACGTTTCATGGTATAACATAATAATGTACAGAAATTTACCGAAATTTTATATGCTTTGATCTATATGATTAAGTGCATTATTTCACTCTGATGTAAACCAGTGTACTCATTACCTTACAGTTTACTGACATTCTCCATCCATTTAATAATCATGCTCAGTTTATAAGCTGCATTTCAATGATTTCTTAAGCCAGACTTGGCTAAGAAATGTCTTGGAAATGTCTTGAAAGACGGCATAAACACAAGTATTATATAATTTTACGTCATAAATTGGGTACATGTAATCATATGTTTGGTTAAATGGTGTAATTTAATGGATCTATATTTGTTGAATATGTTTAAAAACTCGAAATCTTGATTTTTCTGAAAGTATAATTTGCAATAATTCATGGTATTTCTGTAGTTACTCAATCCTGGAGGAGGGTTTTTGGTATATTATTCTTCAATCTATAATTTTGCAAATTACTTTAATGTCCATGTTACACTGCCATTCAAAAGTTTCTTCACACTCTTTAAACTTATATGATTTATTTACATTTACAATACCAGTGTAATTGCATGTTTTTTTCCCCCGACTCTTTTTTGATGATTGTATTTTTATGTTGTCTTATTACATTGACACTAGGTCAGTATTTATCTGCAATAAAACTTATAGACATTTTTCACTGGCGATTTTGAATTTAAGGAAATCATGGAATTTTATTAGTGTGAAGAAACTTTTGGAGGGCAGTGTATATGCGTCTGTTTCCAATTTCATAAAATTCTGAAATAAGTTAAGTATCAATAAAATGTTGCTATGAAAATATATATATATGTTCTAAAATTGACCCCATGTAGAGTTACTTGCCACTGTTAGTGTGCATATAATATGTAATGGGTTTTATTACTCAATATACAGCTTGCCATTTAACCTTATCTCTCAGGTATCCCTTTTATTCCATTTGGATAAATTTCCTTTTATAATGATGTCTTTTTGAGTGATGTTATTAATATAAAGTTTACTGAGGGACTACCCATATAGTATATGAAGTTCAGTCATTACTGAAGATAGAGTGCTTGTCATTTACCAAGCCCAACTTTTGGTTCAGTTATCACACTGAATTTAAGTATTTTTTTCCAAATTTAAGTGTCATCTTTGAGTTTTTTGTCGAAAATTGTGAAAATGATATTTAATATAGTTGTTTGCGCGGCGAATATTTTCCAATCTCCAAATGTTATTGCTTTAAAACAAATTACATATATAATGTTCCTCAGACTTGAATAAAATAACTGTGCATTGGTCATGCATTTATTGTCGCCATCTATAGACTGATGTCATGTCGGCAGAATTTAATGTTTACATGTTGTAATCATGAAATTTGAAGTGTTTGTAATTTGTAAGTACTGTTTGGTAATCTATAAATAATTATGTGATAATTTATCTTCTCCATGTTTAAACTGAATGTCACTACTTGAAGTAGTACTTGGTTATTGCTTGGAGTGAAATCGATGGTGCTTCCAATTCCTTGATTTATTGTTTCTCCACTTGGTCTATTTTTAGAAACGCATGTTAACAGTTTACATGTATGAACCAGATAAACCATGTGATTGTGGTGGAATAAAAGAAATATCAGCAATGAATATGTTAATGTTAGCTTTTATGTCCTAATACACAGGCTGGATTGGTACTCTTTGCATGTCGAAACTATGTTTACGTATCCAAATGAAATATTTTTACAAATATTTATTATCATTGTGTCAACTATACTTAATGTACTGCTAAAGTATGCCTCTCTCATCTTTGATGAGGTGGAATATTGAAGTGCACATTGGATAGAGGTCATGTTTGATAAGGAAATATGCTCAAATGTAGGGCGCCAATAAGCCAAATTGGCTTGCCCAGTAGGATGAAAATTGTAATTTCACTATTTCATACAGAAATTTAATACTTTTTAAGAAAACAATTTAAAAGTGAAACTTCTAGTGTTCAATATTGTTGTTCATTAATCATGCTTTAAACAGTCTTATGTATCCAATATATCACATTTAATTGAGAATATTTAATCCATCTTTGTAATGTTGTAATAAGTTGACATTTCACTGTACAAATGTCTTCTTCCTCATACATTGTTAGTACTGGTGCAGACATTTAGCGTTTATCTAAATATCACTTGTAAAAAGAGGAACATCTACAATACATGCACCTTCTCATGAAGCTCTACATCTTCAGTTTGTATTATGATGTCTTTGGAAGAAATATAGATGTTATGTTAGCCATTCCCACCCATGTACCATGTCACGGTACTTTGTTTGTCTTTGATGTGTGTATACATGTATTTTAAATACATATTTATGAAAAACTGACATGTAGCATTTTGTTTTATTTCCTAAGCCTCCAACATAAACTGGATATTATGTCAGCAGTGTGCCACTTTGAAGACATAATATTATGTGTGTATTGCATTGTAATTGTTGAGAGTTTTTTTGTATATATTGTCAACACAAGTAGCTAAAGTGAAATGACCGTTCCATGTTCAAGTGGTTAATAATCTAATTGGCCATATTTGGACATGGCACTACCATGGACATACATGCATCCCAAATTAAATGACATCATATTATAAGCGATCTGCACAAGCTAGTATTGGAAAGATTTTGAACGCAGATTCGCCAAAACAGGAAGTTCTGGTGATTGCACCATCAGCAATGATATACCCTGTGGCATTGCGTTTAAATTTGGCTCCAACAAGTTTTTAAAGAAAGCTAGACGAAGAAAGTTAGGGCTACTCTTTAAATATGCTCAACATTTGACTTGATTTCAACGCATCGGTCAACTGCAATATTGTCATAATCGATGTGAGATTTTCTCCTGTTTCACTTTCCCAACATTTGGTTGTGTGCATGTGGGTCTCAAAACACTCCCTCGAAGTCGGGAGTTCATTTGTCTATCTTGCATTAAAAACCCGAATGGCCACACAAGACTGTACCGAGTATTAAAGTCGAACGCGAAAAAAACCGATTGATAGAAAATAGATTGATAAAAAGTGTAGACAAAAATATACATATATATATCACTGCCAATAATATCTCGAAAAGAGGAGTTCGGCAGTATAAATAGATAGATAGATACATCTGAAGAAGTTTTGTGAATACGGGCTCTGGAACCGTCCAAGCGAGCAAATCTTAAGAATTTGGGAGAAGAGGACAGTGGGAGATTTCAAACAGCAGAAAATGTGACGTTTAACTTACGACGTAGATATATTGGTTCCCAGGCATGCACGTAACTGCTGGTATCCCTTACGCGAAAACTAGGCTTCATTTGACAAACAAAGAATATGTTACTATGGCAACACATCGTACCAGCTACGTGGCGAATACGATGGATATCAATATCTATTTCAAAGCTGTAATGCATATTTATGTGTTTTATGCCTATAAAAAGCTTTCACATGTTTGATGAAAAATGACTGTCAGGATTGGAAACAACATAGTTTTCATTTTACAGAATTTGTCATAATTTGCAAAATTATGCAAGACAATGAACTCGTTATATAATTCTTAGAAACTTCAGGAAATAGATTCTTGTATGGAATGTATGTACTAGTATTGGAGAAAAGTGAACAGCAAGGAAGTAGGCACTGAAAAGGATATGCAATAAAGCTGTTGAACGGTTATACGTTATACTCAGGGTTGTAAGAACCAAAAAATGGTCATTTTGTTCACAAGGTGTATAAAGCACAAAACTTTCACAAAATAACAATCAATATATTGGCTTCCAGAAAAGTGAAAGAGACAGGCTGTTCAGCCCCTTAATTCGCATATATGAGGCACCAAAAAGGGTCCATCAAATTAAATTGCTCTGCACACTAAAAATATGAAAACGCTGAATTTTTTAAAAAATATATAAAAATCACCAAAATTTCAATTGGAATGTCTAAATCAAGTACATATATGATATATTGTATTATGAATTCCACTATCATACATGTTTTATTACAAATATGAGGCCCGAAAGGGGCATTTTTGAAAATTTCATAGAATTAAAAACATGTTTGTATACTTAGTTTTAGTATTATGAATAGTTGAACAAGACAACAATAGAATGCTGACCAGTTGACCCAGTGATGATTATGATATAATTTAATTCATTTAAAATACAACTTATTTATTGATTGAGGCCCTTAAAAGGACATTTTTCAATCATGAAAACGTGGATGAATTTAATATGTTCACGATGCAATCTGTAAGACATATAAATGTCTCTAAAATTTGCAACACATGATTTGTAAAAGTGAATTATATTTTGTTGTATATGGACATTTACCATATTGATACTTTAATAATAGTTCCAATGTGAAAATGAGGCCCCATTAGGGGTACAAACTAAACACAATACTTTATATAAGACATACTAGAAATTAAATCAGTACATTGATTCAATACTGAAATACAAGACATATTTTATACCAATCGTAAATAATAATAAAGTAATATAAATATACAGTTAATAACTAATATTTGATTACTTTTAGTGAATTGAGGCCATACAAAGGGTTAAATCTATTTTGAAAAAAATGGATTGAATTCATATGTAGAGAAACAATAATAAAATATTTATATTTACTTATAGATTTAATCAATGTATCTGTAACAGAAATATAATTTATATAACTGTGTTGAATGTTGGTATATAAGCTATACCGTATTGTAAATAGTAACTGTGGATATGAGGCCCCATATGTGGTTTAAACTTCACTTAAGCCCATTAGCGGGTAAATAGCATATATTCAGCAAAGTAATTAAAAAATTGCTTACAATATTCATAATAATCGATTTTAACATGTCGCATACATGTTAACACCGAATATTCATTGCACAAATCGATGAAATAAAACATAATATTGTGTTGTATAGTGAATGTGAATGTATATCAATATTATGTTTAATATTTGCCTGGTTATGTTGTTATGTTTTGTAATATAGATGTTTGTATCGCGCATACTTTAAAACAGCATTTATCACTAGCATTGCTCTTCCTGATGATTGTATTTGTGTTTGAAAGTATATGTCGATGAAGTTGTTTACTAGAGGTCGATTCCCCACAAGGAATGGTTGTATTTTTGGGCCAATAATGACCCTTCTTTACAGATACTCCATGGAACCATGGCCTCGCAGTACATGGTTAAGTATTTATGAGGTAACATGTATCCCATGGCCATGAATTACTGAAGTAGTGCCATGTACCCCGGTACCACAAAATGTCATGAAGTTTTACATTGGCAGTGTACCTACTAATGAATTATTTGTCATTACACGAACCCAGAATATCTTTAGATGAGGCCCTAACTTTTACTCTTAGAGCTAGGACTGATTTAACATGGCAGGTTTACCAACCCCATTGAGCCAGATGTAGATGTGACAAATTGAATAGGTGGCTAATAAAGCTTGTCCCCCATTGAATTCAGAGTTAAGACATACCAAATTGTTTCTTCGTTTAGCGTCCGTCCTAATTTCGAAAACCTATCTAGCTATCCTGAGACAAGAACAAAACACTCGTAAAAAGACATAACGACTTATTTGCTCATTATTATATGGCTAACAAATATATCGTTCAAACTGAAAATTGTTTGTGTGAAACCTACTGCTGTGTAGGGGTAGGGTGACATCTTGATATGATAAATATGAAAGCCATATCTCAATGGATTTTGAAGAAAAAAAGGTTACAATGTTTGTTGGTTATTTTTCTGCCCAAGATGCTCAAACCTATCCGTCCTCGGACGCTAAACGAAGAAATGGTTTGGTATGGCCTTACTGTGACAATTCATGTTAGGTTCCTAGCGTAGACAAGAAAATATGTGACTATTAGTTTTAAATACCTAATGGAACCTGAAATATATGTGTCGATGAGTGAAAGGTTACCCCCAGAGCCAGAGTATGAAATAAATGTGCCAAACATTTGAGGTACCTCAAGAGGCATGGGTGTGCCTAGTACAGTTAAACATTAAGATATCAGTTTTCAATGGTCGCTTTCAGCAATTCAGCCATAGGACAACATTTTAACGGCCATTTTAACTTCCCCTGATCATTAGCCTAAGGAAACATGCGTTCGAGTCACCGTGTTGAGACTAAGTCTCTACTGATTAGTGTGTGTCCATCATTGAGGCCCACTGCCCTCACAGGTATCAATTCACACACTGGTATCCATTAGAAATGGTTGAATAAGAGGGTGGTGATTACTTCAAAGGACCAACTATACTAGTAGCTTCTATTGTCTGTTTGGCTCTCTAGATAGAAGTTAGTTACCAATAGGACCTGAAAGGACTGTATTATGCCATGAAATACCCATATGCTTTTGAGTACCCGTACCAGTGTAATTGGTGAATGTAAGTATTTTATTGGGACAGGCAAAGCTGTAGCTTGAAAAATTAAATCACTTCATAGGACTTCAGTTTACCACATCAGATCTGAACGGCCTGTCGTGAGTTACTTTTAAGATCTGGATATGACGTAATGGGCATTACGGGTACACAACAGGTCTTGGTATGATTGTACTTTGTGGTGTTAACTGTATCTAAGTACATTAAATGACCTTACTCGGCAGTATTTAGTACCTCAAATGACTAAGGTCGCCGTCAGCTTAAATGAATACAACATTTTAACAGTAGTTGAAATCAAAACAAAGACCAACCTGAAATAATGTATCGGATTGATTGTGTACATCAGTCTATAACAATGGCTTGGTTTGATGCTATAACAACACATATTTCAGCTGTTTAACAACCCTTTGACATTTTTAAGCTTTCCCTGGTCATTGAATTACCTTATGAAACCCGTCCTGTGGGTGTGGTAGCCAGCATCTATCTGCGGTGTCCAGGAATAAACCAACCCTCACAGGTACCAATTTACACATTGGTTGAGTATAGCATGTGGATATTCCTTGCTCATAGAAATTAACCAGTGGTCCAGATGAGGATTGAACCCAAGACCTCACATTCTGAAGCGCGCGTCCTACCTCTATACCACCGTTCCCCCCTCCATCGACCACAGTTTGATAACTGCATGTTTTTGCAGTCTCTCATTGACTTATCGGGCCAAAACCGAGCTAATACAGAATAAGTACATGTACATGCATAAAAAAGAAAGAAATGAATCCCTTATTACGGGCCTCAATAAATTCTTTAGATTAAGTCGATTTCCACAGTATATGTATCTAAAATTAATGTTCTGAAGGTGTTGATGCGGATTAATTTATAAAAAAATATGTTAAGAAATCATTATAATGTATTAGGTCATGAAAACATTTGTACTCGGTAAAAAAACATTCAAAATATAGTAATTGGCACCATTTTCACATTTAAATTTAACTTATAATGACCTCAAGTTATGTTTATCAATTCAAATACACATTCTTTAAACCACGACAGGGCCTCAAATTAACATTGTACAGTTATTAGTCATAGCACAGCTGATATGCCCACAATCAAATGCACTGTGTATATGAGCTTGCTTAAATGGAGAGAAAAAAATACCAATTAACCGTTCGATTTTTGAAAGATAATTACTTCATTCTGTGATTTTCCGATAGAAATTTACCCTATTATGGCCTCGTTTGTATTATATGAAATAGTTAAGTATATAATGCAGATTGTTTATACACTGTACATACCAATGACTATGTAACTCAATATGTATCGTTTATTATCAACAGTTGTTGCATTTCTATATAATATACGACTGTGTAGTGTGATGGTGAGTCTAGTAGGTGGTTAACACCACTAGCGGGGCCTCACTGTCATATTTTATTATTAATTAAGATTGTAAATTATGATAACCAATTCAACATAATGAACAAAACAGTTATAGATTATTTGCGTAACAATTGAGAAAATAATAAAGTGTACATTATTTACAGATGAATTTGTGAAATCAAGTACACATTTGGGGCCTCATTTGTACAAAACACGGTGCCTCACATACATGTTTTATTGGTTTTTATATAGATGGTCGACTTGATATGCAACTATGCTATGTTTAGTGATTTATATACATAATGTGAACATACATATGCTCTTATTTTATTTTTCCTGAATTCGGGCCTCATTTTGTGTTAAAACCACCAATGGGGCCTCTATTCCAAGTTTTATTATTACAAAAAGCTGCAGATTTTAAGCACTCACATTAATCACTTTATATATTATGACTCAATGTGTTTTGCTTCACAATCAGGAAAATAATCATGTATTTATACTGACGGGTAGGTGGAGATTCTCATACACTTTCGGGGCCTCATTTGGGCAGGAGACAGGGCCTCTCATGGTTGTCTCCTTGGAATTTTTTCATCAGACTGACTTATAGAGCAACTGTGCCAAATTTGGTGCTTAATACATAATGTGAACATTCATGGCTCTTACAACCCTGAGTATATTATTTAGTTTTTTATTTTCCCGAATTCGGGCCTCGTTTTTTGTTTTAACCACTAGCAGGGCCTCATTTTTGTGTTTAAGTATACCAAAATGCAATATATTTCAAATGTCACCATTAATCATAATATTTACCAAGGTTTCATATGTTTTGCTTCGCAATCAGATGAAAAAAATATATATTTCCACCAGGGAGTATGTACACTCTGAGGTACCCCTTTGGGGCCTCATTTCAGCAGGAGACAGGGCCTCGATCGAGTGTCTCTTTGGATTTTTTTAATCAGACTGACTTATACTACAACTGTGCCAAATTTGGTGCTTTATACACCTTGTGAACATTCATGGCTCTTACAACCCAGAGTATTACCACACATACAGCAGTCCAAGTTTATGTTGTTAAAGCATTTAACAATTCGTTAGAAAATACACTTCATCGGTGTAATACAGACCCACCTTTCTTTTGATGCATTACAAAAAGGTACGTTTGTAATCTGGAATTTCTTCTCTGAAATGCATGAGTGTGAGGGGATCACCGGTGAGGGGATATATGGCAAGGTCAAAGCAATGCTCTTGTTTGACCTTTGTCTATAACTATTTAGGTTGGAAGTACTTATGTGTGGACAACTGTAATGATACATCGTTTCATACGGTCAGCTTTAAGTGATTCGAATATGAGGAAACACAAACCTTCGAATACAAGAATTGGGCTTGATCAACCATAGGGAATATTGGCATTAGGCTAGACAAACAACTACTAGTAGTTGAAGAACCCCATTTGCATTATAGTTTAACCAATTATACGGATGCACAATTTAGGTTTGCAAGATGTGTACCAGCCGTCACCTAGAAGTGGTTCAGTCGTTCACTGAGATTTGAATTTTGTCCTCTGTGAGGCATTGCTATAAACAAAATGCGCACGAAAATTATCAAAAGAACGATCGTACACACAATTAACAAGAAGCATGTTTCTATTAGATTTGGTGCTATGTGATACTGGTATTCGTGTCATAATTTACGACAGTAATTCACCGAAGCAATGGTTTCCGTTATTGTAAAGGAAATAGCGATGACGCACGCACGATGCTTTCATATAAAGCTATAAAGTCGGCGTATTCGGGGTACAATTGTATGATATAATATCGTTCGTAAAGGACAGATCATGGTTCATACAAGGAAACTAGGCTTTATGTCTGTTTCTGCCTCCTTTAGTCTGATTTTCTCCATTTTGTATTAAAATCATTGAAACAGAATATTTTACATTCAGTTTTCAGTTTGGTCTACTTAAAATAATGAAACACCACTTTGAATGCTTGCGATTTGCCGATATTCATTTCAATATCAACGATTTCCAAAACAACAAACGAGACAGTCATATGAGGATCGTACTCGTATGTAGCGACCTATGGTGTATTCGAAACGTCAGTTCTCTCTGTTCCGGAACAGACGCAACAGAGAACAGTCTTACGAACAGGCCGGAACAGTGTTCCGGACATGTTCTGTCTGTTCCCAAATAAAAGGTGGTGCAGGCAGAACAGGTCACTTGATTTCAACGAAAACGAGACAACCGGAAATTTCACGAAATGTGTTATTCAGATCACCTTGGTAATAGTATGTCAACGGAAAAAACCGGAAATCACCGAACTTTTATGATTGGAAACTTTCTTGTGTCATATTTCTTCAACAAATATAACAGCTGCAACTGACAATATCGTCAACCTTAAAAGTTTTATTTTCTACATTTATTTATTTATTTCATTGTTACTTCCTGTTCTGTCCCTGTTCCATTTTGTTCGTAAGGTGCTTGGAGTGGAACATTCGGAACACTGTTCAGAACAGTTTTATTTTGTTCGTAAGATGCTGGAACAGGAACAGAAGGAACACTGTTCGGAGTGTTCCAGAACAGACGCTACGAACACACCCCTTGTCACATCTACCTTCTTCTCCTAGGTGCATGTTCACGATTTTATCTGCGACATTGGTGTAAGTGTGTCTTTATTTGCAGTTGTAAGAAATCGTGCGGCCAAAAAAACCCGTGGGACTGTTGTGACACAGGTTTAATACATTTATAATTTAACATCTTAACATTTTTAACTCGAAACATTTTCATCTTATTGTTTTTAGTTGTAGTTCTCAGCGATTTGCATGACAGCTTCGCATAAATTGTATATGTTGGCTTTGATCTGCATGTAGGTCTACTTGTGTTTTTATAATGCATTACCTTTTCAATTAATATTTCATGAGAAAACGAGTATATTCTTTATCAACAACTAATATAAAATATACGTATTCAGTCAAAATAATTATAAAGATAACTAGAGAGCAGATCAAAGACGGCGTATGTAGTGTTCAAATGGTTTCAGTTTAACGATTAAAATCATTAAAGATAAAGGGAAAATGTTAAAGTTTGTATTCGTACGATTCAACCCATTTGTCAAGTATGAAAATCTGCTCAATAAATCTACAAACTGTTGTGAGTTACTCGTTTATAATGTTAACAGTAACCATTGAAATGTTGGTTTTTGAAAGTGGAAAGCCATTGATGCATCGCACACCAGGGTGTGTGTTTAATCTGCCTTGCTCGTATATAATTCTTGATTGCTACATCGAGTAATAATGATACAATTTATGCTATAAAGGAAACACGTTTTTTGAAGAATTATGCAATAAAGTTGGTTGTTTGATAATTACGAGTATAAAATGATTCCCTCCAGTGCCGATTAAGCTGAATCAGTTTTTCCCTGTTTATTACTTGAGATGAAGGGATTTGGTACGTTCATAGTAGTCTCCAGCATCCCACAGCAAGACTGTTCTAAGTTTATGTGGAATTAAAGGGATATATGGTTTTATACAACTGGTTTAACGAATGTTGAGGCTGAATATACATGTTTCTTTAGCAGAAATTGGCAAAAGTTTGAAGTTACTTTCGTGGTATTTGACTGGAGGTATATAGGTATACAACCATGAATTTATGTTGGTAACAATGTTTGTGCATACCAATTATCAACCTTTCCTGAAGCACACATTACCTCTATCTCATCTTATTTCTGACTCGTGCGTGGTTTCCTCATGTAATCTCTGTACTACTCACGTCCACAAGGGTCCCGTCTCAGTCACACCGGAAGTCGATGCCTCTAGAATCTCTGTGGAAGTCACGAATACAAATTGTTGCATGTCTATCGTTTATAAAACTCAACCGATTAAAAGATGTGTAGTAAATGGCCAATGTACTATCATTCAATGGTGGCAGTACTCACTCATTGCCGGGTTGTTCATATTAAACCATTGTAGTACCTTCATGAAAATAAAATGAATTAAAACAAGTGTTTACAACTTATTCCAATACTGTCTCTATCATCAGCGTCCCTTGCTACCCAGTAAGCTGGACGTCAAGTAGCTGATGTACTGAGCGGACACTTTAGCATTGCAGATGAGCCATACATACGATGTGTGTGCATGTGTGCTTGTAGTCTGTTTATTGCCACGGAACTTCTCTCGTGCTATGGTATCCTCATAAAATGCTACATGTTTGTTACAAATGTAATATAAACTTTATGATGAATGAAATGATAGCGATGTTTATCAATGTTTATGTAAACTGTCCAAGTATATTAGGTAACAGATGGTTTTTCGTTTTGATTTCAAACAAGCATATTTATAAAAATTATGCCTTGTTGGTGTGAATGATTAGAAATATATGCCGTTCTTTCTTAAAAATAACAAATTCTGTCCATTGCCAGCCATAATGAGCTATCAGCATATGAAATAAGAAGGTTGATAGCGTATTGTGAATATGACTGCCGATTGGCGGAATACGTCGACAGTACATCTCGTGTGTCAGTAGGCATGTTACTACGTGCCACGTGTCTCGTGTGTCGGTAACATGTGCTGTATCCCCACCCACCACCCCACCACCCTTTTTGTCATCATGTATGTACACTGTGCCAAACATGTCCACGTGTTTAAAATACGTCTCAATAGCAAACAAAAGTTACGTTTATAGTTGAACAGATCCGCCAATAAAACGTATTCAAGACAAAGCATACATATCTTATGGTCTTACATACTATACATACATCTAAATATTACTTGCATAACAGGGCCTGTATTTTATTTAGTCACTTCTGTAAGTCTTTTTCAATGTATATTGGTATAAAATAACCTGCGATTAAATACAAGTGTACATGCTACCTTTTTCGCATTACAATATAATTGTTTTACCTAACGAATTACCTCACTGTAACAGTGTTTCTAAACATACAAATACATGTATATAAAGCAGTACATACGTACTCGTATACGTACATTCCCGCATATAACATGGACCACCGGAAATATATCATAATTTGTAGTTATTCTCTACAGCAGTCATTATTGATCCATAAAGCAAATCAGAAAATGACTAAATTTGCTTTATGTATCTCCAGTCAAAACATAATTGTATCATTGAATTACCATACTTTCCCTGCTGAAAAACGCCGTGTCATATGATCAAATTATCTAGAGCCTCCAGACTGCATGGATATAGATATATTCAGTTATTAGATACATGACACTATTAAAACAGTAACAATAATGGTAAGCAATTTTTGGCGATGGAAACACTAACTTCTATATGATTAGCTGTAATTTGGTCTTCTTGCTTTTATTCAGCCTATATATGGTCGAAAACCGCTAAAAGATGTTCTAGTTATATGGCGGTTTAGTATTTCGGAGACATCGTTTGGTGCAAAAGTTGCCCCTGAAACAACAGCATCATTGGTCCTCGAACACATCATCTTCTGATCAGCCGTTAGTAGCTCTTACCAGTGGATCGATTGTCCAATCAAGCTGTAACCTTGTCTTCTATAGCTTTAGTCGCAACGCGTGTAGACACCTGCATGAAACAGGGGATCAAATTTGTCAAATCTAGGCATGTTTATACTAGCACATGATTTCTCAAGACAACTGTCGTTGAGAAAGGTCGTAAGAAGTATAAGGATGATACACATTGAAATCGACATCACAATGCGCTGCTTATGAGCCTATTTTCATGAAAACAGAACTAGTAATGTTGACCAAACTGAAGTTGAAACTGTATGTTTTACCATAAGTAAAGAGTTATTTTCAGTCATGTTTTTCTTGTTTTCTCAAAATATTGATTTTGTAGTTACGACCTTCCCATTCTAAGCCAGCGATACTATACGAAGATTTTAGTAATATTCGTTGATGGTTTTATACATTTAAAAATGAAGAAATTCGAACTTCCGACTGGTTCAATGTAATTTCTTGTGGTAAGCGCTTTATTGTCTTCGACCATTTAAACACACAAAAGAATATTGCAATTCAGGTAATAACAAAGAAATATGGTAGGCATACGAGTGACATTGCAGCCTCTAGGTCGCGATGAACAATATTAACCCATCTATCAGCTGTGATATACTTATAGATTCATTGGTTATTTCAATAATTGATTATGAAGATTTTTAACACCTGTTCGTGCCCATTAAAAAACTTCAACTAGGTTAGTGACAGATTAAGTCATTTAACCAGAGTTTGATGTATCATTGACGTATTACATATGACAAATACTGCCATTTACATAGTTACATACTATTATATAAGCAATCATTTCCGACGACTGTGTGTTGTTTGACGAGCAGGAATATCTCAGTACAAGTGTACAACATGAAACTTTCCAATGTTTATAAAGAGAATGTTACTCGATCATGAAACTCTGTAACTTGGCAGTAATGTTATGCTTAAAAAATGACTGCAATACAAATGTCGTTGATAATGCATTTAAAATCGCCTTGGCTCAAATCAGTAAACTTGAGGTCAGTGATCGTTTCTTGCAAGTTCAAGCTTCCATTACCGGTACATGTATATTCAAAGCGATGTTTAATGGCGTTGTATTTTTCATTAAAATCGAAGTGTGCTTCATTTATTCTGCTGTTTATATTGTGCTTGGCACTGTCTGATAGAATCAACGTTTATTCCCTATTTATTTCCCAGAAGTTTGCCCAGATATCTTTTATTTCCTGCAATAATTTAGCTCAATTGGGACTGACATGCCTTCATTAATCGCATATATTGCTTTATATACGACCGGGAGTTATTGCCCATAATGAGAAATTCGCGTGTTCCACCGTGCTGCTGATTGCTAGCTCCCGAGATAAGCGTTCTCTGCGTTTTCATCCGACAGTTGTACCTGGAAATAAAACCCGCTATAAATAAGACGGCAATTGCGCGGTTAAGTTTCATTGCAGCGTAAAAAAACTCGTACTATCAGCATTGGCGTGGCGATAAAACTGAAATTAATGACCTACCACGTGTATAATAGCATCAATGCTTACTTATATCGACTCCTAGATTGAAGAGTAGTTTATTTACAATGGGTAATCAGGGGCTGTCCGACTTGACGCATTGGAATCCTTCATTTATTTCACGAACGGAAGAATGTAAATAACTTGTACGCAGCATAAATATTTCTAGATAATCAAGTTGATAATGTTAACAATCTATACAGGATAGAAATAGGTGATAAATTGTTCTACTTTGTTCTGTTACGGCAAATGCCAATTGAATTGGAACTGCTCTGTCAATACTTAACACACATTCACGCTACATGCATATTGTTATTTTGTATATAATAGTTCTGGAAGACAAGTTATCACTTAGTACGAGCTCAAGAAATCGAAGTCGTGAAATCATGAAGTCGTAATCGCCAACTTTCAAAGTCTAAGTTGTGAATTTGTAAGTTGAAATCGTGAAAATCCCGAAATTGAAAATCTTGAAACTATGAAATAATGAAGTGTGGATACCAAACCGGTAATGACGACATTCTGGCAACATCAACGTCTATTCCTGGTTTCTTATTTGCAACCCAAACATCGAACCTTGGCGGTAGCCTATTGGTTGGCAACACACACGTCCAAAAACCTGATCATTTGCTTGCACCAAGACGTATAACCGATTGACATTGTGTTGGCAATAGAGAGGTATAACCTCTTGGTATTCTGTTGGCAACCACGACGAATAACCTCTTGCCATTGTGTTGGCCACCACGGCGTATAACCTCTTGACATTGAGTTGGCCACCACGGCGTATAACCTCTTGACATTGAGTTGGCAACCAAGATGTATTACCTCTTGACATTGCGTTGGCCACCACGGCGTATAACCTCTTGACATTGAGTTGGCCACCACGGCGTATAACCTCTTGACATTGAGTTGGCAACCAAGATGTATAACCTCTTGACATTGCGTTGGCACCCAAGACGAACAGCCTCTTGGCATTGTGTTGGCAACAAAGACGAACAACCTCTTGGCATTGTGTTGGCAACAAAGGCGAATAACCTCTTAGCATTGTGTTGGCAACAAAGACGAATATCCTATTTGCATTCTGTTGACAACGAAGACGAATATCCCATTTGCATTCTGTTGGCAACTAAGACGAATATCCTATTTGCATTCTGTTGGCAACTAAGACGAATATCCTATTTGCATGCTGTTGGCAACGAAGACGAATATCCTATTTGCATTTTGTTGGCAACGAAAACGAATATCCTATTTGTATTCTGTTGACAACCACGACGTCCAACCGTTTGGTATTTTGTTAACCTTGACATATCCATATTGAATTGGTCCTCGAGTTTCTGGCAATCCTATAGAACAAGTAAAATATGATCTTGGGGCAGCTGCAGTCATGGTCCAACGATAGACACCAAATGTCACAGGGATATGGTGTATGTCACGATCGGAACTTGTTTACTAAATACGCATTTAGCTTGTACAATGTATATGTAAGCGAATCGCCCTGATTCACGTCGAGCACCTATCATGCTGCATGTATCTTTCACTCTGGGACATTTTGCTGGCAACCAAAAAGTCCAATTTATGTTGTCGATGGCAACCCGGACGTCCAATATTGACATTTTTTGCATCTCAGTCGCCTGGACCTAACATTGATTTAACCAGTTAACCAAAACCGGTTTATTTAATTTGAGGGCATATTTGTTACAGCAGAACACACTTAATGTAATGCAAATGATTTAGTCTATTCGAGAATGGGATAGATTCTAAATTTATTTTAATGGTGTATATTTTTATTAAAAGCATCATAACTATGGTATGGTCGATGCACTGATCATACTGTGAACATTTTAATTTTGCAGACTGAAAGATAATTAATTTATTTAGTTATTATCGTACTATTATCTTAAATTTCACACTACATTCGTGGCTATTTAGCCTTTTCATGCCTTTCCTCCTAAAGTTGTCAGCGTTGATAATTTACCGCCATTTTCTCTCCTGGACGTCCCGCAATTCGACAACCGTGAAATCTGAACCCGTCCGAATGTGGCGTTCTTTTGTAAAATAAAGTCTCAATTTCTATATAAGGCATATTTGTCACTTGTCTTTAACTGGCGTAGATAACAGTTTATGTTAACTGGCTCGGTGGTATAATCATATGCTTGGATTGTATTGCCTAATTTATCACGGTTAATTACCTACAAATAATCACCATGTGGTTTCCTGCAGTCTGCCTTATTGCCCAAAAGTCTAGACTATCATCGGTATTGACGTTAAATAAATACAGTATAATTAATAAACTTTACCTATCATAAATACTAAATACTGAAATATCTTAACGTTGACTTGGTAACAAAAACGAAATTGTTTTTATTAATTCAGAAATAGTGTCGTAGATTATCATTCAAACAAAAACTACCACAGCGACACAAACGCACATGCTGTCGTTAGAGTTACAAACCTACAGCTGATTATAATATACTAATTGTGTGTAGTCTAAGTCTAGGTTTGGGTGGAGCAATATTAAGCAGTTTGCAATATATAGTAAATCATATTTTGTCATTTGCTGTTTAACTGGAAAGGCAAGATTTTTATCGAATGGTCATCTGTTAGAAGTTGTCTCCTTTATTGACAATATCGCTACCATACATCTCATAAGTCCATTATGGAACATACATGCCGAAAAAATGATTAATGTCATTCACCAAAAAGTTCCATTTACAAGTAAACGATATAGGCTCGTTTTTATCTGCTAACATCAGTCTGACCAGCCAGACCACCTCGGTCTTTCAATTTCTCATGACCACGTGTTAAACGGACACCACGGCGTATAGTCTGGCCACCCTACTAGATAATATATTTGTTCAATCAAATAGCATAACATTTTTCAATTTTCGCAAGATTTTTATTTTGGGCTTGATTCTCTATGTTTGAGGGTGCAAAGGGAAAAAATTTCATGAGAAAAGAGTAGATTGAGGAGTTATCATTCTAAACATATACTTTACCTATAATGTTAGACAGACTACACGGCGTAGTTAACCGGAAGTACCCGAGCAGTAACGATTGATATCGACAATGTCCGTTAAAGTCCACGTGGTTCGATTACGCTCCTGTGTTTAGGTGGTATTTCGACTATTGCAATGATCGGTGAGTGAGATCAAGCTTCAAACTCAAGTTAAATCAAACCAGCGTCCGTGTGTTCCGGTAGACAAACAACCAGGTGGCAACCATGACTCTTCGCGTTCCTACAGCATTACTTCAGACTTAATTCTGCATTAGTAAAACACAAACAAGAAACCTTAAAGCGGATGTTAGCATTGCATTTCCCTTCATTCCTCTCCATGCAAATATTTGCACACGGTTTTCGTTCCCGGCCATAAACGTAACAAGTTGCTATGTAGAGTAAACTCAGGCACTTAACGTCCATTAACGCAAATCAATAACGGAGAGCTTGTGTTTTACCGTGTTTACATTTAAAATGATTTGCGCTCACTTGATTAAAGAGGTTTAAATTATCCCTTAAACAAGAGCACTTAATAAAAGGAAAATAAATTCATCCTGTTGAAATTGTCGAGTAGCTTACATCGCTCAGGAATTTTACGAACATCGACTGGTTACGTCTGTCTTGCGTTACGTTACACCTGAGGTCATTATTTCTGTCTAAATATTCTTAATTGGGAGAAACTTCTGTCACGTGGTATCTTAAATTTTATATGGTCTTTAAAAACAGACGCATGATTTTACCCTCCATGTGCATTTAGGATACAAATGTTTGCGGATTGTAATTCATGTTGTTGTATAATTCAGATGACCCTTGCATAAAGATTTTAAGAAATTTGTGTTAGAGGAGATTCAATATTCAAGGGCAGATACCTTTTGAATAAGCATGGTGAACCCATAACTCGGTTCCTTAAGTAGTCCATGCGGAAATACTCAATTAACCCAACAGCCTTAAGCCCTAATTACTGACTGGCCCCAATTACTCCAGAAAAAGGGGAGTAACTCCGGTTCGGAATTTGGTATCGCTCTTATATACAGTATCGCTTGTAAAAAACTGAGGTGTTTAAGCAAATAAAAAGTTCATTACATATTGATACTTCGCTTAGACGCAGCGCCAATCCAGTGTCTTATTGCTTGGTAATGGGTTATCGCGACGCGAATCTACTAGTATAAGATATTAGACTACATTACAGTAACTTAATCAGTGCATGTGGAAATCCTGAAAATTACAAATTATATACCTTGTGATATATTTAATATGTCGAAGCGAATAATAAGTTCATACTATCCAGGATGAGAATTGCATTATAATCAATGGAAAAACAAACGCAACATTTGTGTCAATGCAATTTGGCTTGTGGCGCAAGCAGAAAACTGTATTTGTGTTTGTCTCGGGCGATGACACAGAAAGTATAGGTTCAAATCTAGAGCACTGGGTATGTCGTATGGAAGCTTTAAAAAGCAGTCCGTACATATGGTCAATGCTGTTGTCCATATGCATTACTGACGCGATGTACTCACATTTAATTCTAAATATTTGTGAAACCTTGATTGAGTGAACAAATTTCATGAACAAATGTTCGGGCGACACCCCATTGTAAGGCGATGGGGCCGTACGTTTTATACTCGTATTCGAACCCAACTGTCGGTGCAAAATGTGTTTCATAAAATGTCTGAACTACCATAACACTATCCGTGCAGTGCAAAACTTAATCCAGTAATGAATGCATACATCTTGTATTCCTATAGCTTATACTGTGTACGTAAATGGGTGTTTCTTTTGTCCACCAGTATACATATAACGTGCATTATTATGTAGCAAGAAAAATTATCTTGACATCCGTTGTTCGTAACTAATTTTGTTCCCTGAAATTGAAACATAATTTACAAATCTTTAACAGCGTGTACTTTCACCACAAATCACGAATTTACATGTGTGTGTATTTCGTATCACATAAAACATTAACCGTCTTGAAAACTAGCTGGTACAAAATCAACAATCTTCGAAACAAAATATAGTCGTACTCAATACTGTCGAGGCATGATTGTTTGATACATAGTGCATGCTTGTTCTGTTTTGTCCCCCGACATCTCCTGATACTAGAGGCATACTTTATTGTGAGTGCCCTGTGTCCCATTGAAAATGTTAACCAAAATTGTTAATCAACAGTTGTCGAAACTCAAATGTTTTCAAAGTCCATCAAACTGGGTGATTGAAAAGTTTGCATACTTGTTTTATCATAAACGCCTTACAATGTCAACACAATGTAGCACTACCCATCCTTTCAGAAGAATGATTAACTTAGCTAGCTTCATGAGCAAGGCTTCCACCGAGGCATAATCGTTTATTGAATACAGTATTGTTTTTTATATGGACTGACCATGTAAACTCAACCAGACATACCCAATAAAAGTTTTCCCTAAAGTAAACACCTGACGAAGGAAGACGAGTATAAGATCACAAGAAACATGGAGGAGGGTGGTGATTGGGACATTTGAATAGACGGGTCTTACTTGGAAAGTATCAGAAAAGAAGTCAATGGACAGAAAACCACGGAGACATATGAATACAGCCTTATGTGTCAAAGTACCTGAAAAGAAATAAGTTATAAAAGTAAGTAAAAAGTCAGATCTTGCGGTTATTCCTATACAAACCATCTACCCACATCTGAATACGATGATTGTTCTGCTAAGAAACCGGACCAGAAAATTCCACCGACATGTTGACTATAAAGTGAACTGTCTGTGTGAGTCACAATGTCTGGTCGTGAAAGTTGTCAGTGTGCTTCTAAGGTCATGTTTGCACTCTTCGTTAGAGACATATTTATAATGTTTACGTTTAACTTGATTTTTGGATGAATCCAATGGGTCTGTAAACAATCGGATTATGTCTGTTTGTTCATGGTCAGATGAGAGACATACTTCACCTTATAGTTGAAATATCTCGCCACTTCAACGGATATCTGTCAAATCTTCCACAAGGGTGGCTAAATCAATCGATCATTTTTCTTTTTAATAATTATGAATATTGTATTGGTGAAAGTGTCGTGACGACTTTGATGATGTAGGTGGTTTGTTTGACTTCGACTGCAACAGTCAGGAATGTGTGGCGGCTGTGACCATCCACTTTTACCGGCAATATTGGTCAAATACTTCCAATCTCGATGGAGGGAAGAGATAGTAAATTGTCTGTTGTGTGGTGACAAGGAATCCAGATCCGGTGCCCTAACTCCTTTCGGAGAGACTCATTGATTCTTTAACATGCTCGGTGTCATGATACTGCATAACACCGACTAGACACACGCGATTCTTCCTTCATATGTAATTGGGTAGCAAACACTAACACGCCATTCAGAAATGCATTTATATAAGCATCCAGTCCGAGAATACAATCAAAGACCTCTTGATCCAATCAACTACATCACGAGCCACTCATTGTGATAATTGCGACGATGTTGATGATGACGGTGAAAGTGTCAACTAAGACTGGAGTGGTGACATTGATGACGATGATGATGATGTCGGTCATGATATTGACAGGGACAATGAGGGGTATGATGACGATGATGATGATGTCGGTCATGATATTGACAGGGACAATGAGGGGTATGATGACGATGATGATGATGTCGGTCATGATATTGACAGGGACAATGAGGGGTATGATGACGATGATGATGATGTCGGTCATGATATTGACAGGGACAATGAGGGGTATGATGACGATGATGATGATGTCGGTCATGATATTGACAGGGACAATGAGGAGTATGATGGCGATGATGGTAACAATATAAGTGTCAACTAATACTGATGTGATAGTTACGGTGATGACAAAATTGGTGATGGTGGCAGCGAGTACAGTAATTCCAATATCGTTTTCTACAATGACATCACATACTAGAATAAATTAATGTGTGTGCTGACATATAACGAGGGGGGCAACGAAGCAATAACTATTTTAAAAGATATCATGATTTATAAATAGTTTTCTAAGCCTTTAATTTATGTTACGTTTTTACTTTGTTAAGGTTTGTAAAGCCCGAAACCGCCCCGAATACCTGACTATAACCTAGGTCTGTTTATATCCTTATCTCACGACCGAACAACGGTCCTATAATATTATCGGAGTATTTATTTTAAGCATATATACTAAATACTATCAAATTAGTCCCCAGTGTATAAAGTCTGCACATTTAGTAAATCGGCGACAAATATTAACTTGTATTCGTTTAAATTTAAATACGAATGTTTAGTTTTCCGCCAATAAATCTAAGCGCAGGCGACTATATGTCGGCGTTAACCTTATGAATGAACTTAGTATGTCAGATAGCGTTCCTGTTATTCATTTACTTTATATTAATTTGTTGATCAGTCTTAATCCCCTCCCTGTTCCGCCCCTGGCCGTTGGTTGGACAATATCTGTTGATAAATGATGTCATGGTCGTCTGCCGTAGCTGATGAGATTGTTATTGTTTTACATGAACTACTGCTGATAGAACGTTATTTTATGAGTGTATATATACTTTCAAATACTATATCGCCTTGAGGCGACAGTTGACGTTTTGATTTGTTTAAAGCCGTCACGAGACGGTGGATATAGTATCTAAATCAGCACAAATTATTTTCGAACATATTTTACTTAGTTAAGAACTGCGGGAAGTTAAACTCAGTTTGGATATAACAGGCTATGGGTCATTAGGCGTAATTTGAAGTTCATTTGCAGGGAAATTCTTTGATTGGCTAAGCGCGAGCGAATCCACGTGAAATAGGCAAACATGCAGACGATATAGTTCCCGGCGCGCGCGCGTTTATTGAAGCAGAAGATACTTGTGTTTGGTAAATAAAAAGCAGACTGGATGTTTTCATTTGTTATTATAAGTGAGAGTCTGAGCGCAGAAACATGAGTATATGATTATGATTGAAATATAACTACTTTGCCAACAAGTGACAAGTATTAGCGTTTAGTTAATACATTTTCCTTGGATTAAATACGCAAATATAGCACACATTCAGGATGTATATCAGTGGACTTAAATCATTTGTGAGGAATTATTTGACTTTTCGGTCATTTCTAATCGTGTTTCGATTCACAGCTTTAGTCAACTTAGGTAAGACCATTATCACTTTATTAAACAGCTCTTTTAACATTACTTTGAAACCTATCTGCTTGCGTTCAGTATTAATGGCCTGATGACTGCATACTTAGGTTTCTAAGTCGTCAAGTGAAACTTATCAGATAATTCCTTCAGTACTGAACGACTTGTACAAATTCTTAAAGAATTGACTAACTCACTTTGAAAATGAGAAGGTGATCATCAAAATTAATCCACTCGATGAACTGTATTCATTGCCATACTGCAAAACTGATCCGTCGATCTAAATTCAAGTTTCAGATTTGTCTGACAAAATTATACTAAAATCAGTAAAATGCCTTTGGCCATTTTGTAACATCATATGTATATATGCATAAAATAAACATATCCCTGTATTTATACATACAAATGTACAATTGCCAGTTAATATAGTATTATAAAGATATACATGTAACGTTGCAATTTGTTTCATATATATAGCAAGGGGTACTGATTATTCTTCTCTCTCATGTACCCTCATGGTGGTGTATTACATCAGGATTGAGGTGTCGAGAGTGATTAGTGTAAATTGTTGAACCATATTCACAATCGACCTTAATGAATAAGTTAACCCGTGGACTAAATAAATAGACCATAATATACCCGTACCGTTCATACATTATTGATTGGAAAGATACAATGGTACTATGTACGTCAGCATGAAGCATCTGCATCAATACTAAAACAAGACATTTTTGCATAGAATAGCAACCATGACATCAATCAGACTGGGTAAAAGCTGTTGATATGTTCTCCAGTCCTGGCTGGCAAATTTTGATTTGGACTGACCGAACGTCCTAAATTTTGTCATTAGACAAAGAGGAACAATCACTCAATTTACCAAAATTGGACTGACACGTTCTAAAACCTTTTCGCCGAGCCTGAGTTATTGATGGTATAATTATCTATTGTTGTCTGTTTTTGGTACTATAATATGATACATACACTGAATAAAAACCAAATAGGGGCTTGTCATTGCCCTTTATCTCTAAAATGTCCAAACAGCCCTTAATTTACCAGTAAACGACCAATAATTGTTTCTTTATATATACAAAATGTAGTGTATGTTTTTGCCACAACTGGTAAAATTCAGTACAAAATTATCAAAATTACCATTGGGGTGCAGCCCCTAATTAAATCGCCACTGCAAATGTGCCCGCAACTGCACGGACACATTAATTATGATCAGATATTAGTCGACTTAAGGTAATGGCTGTTGCAAAATATACACTAAATCTTACAATTTAAAAGAAAAAAATGAATAGGGACGACCATATTGAAAAAAAACGTCTATCTATTTGTTTACAAATATAGCTGTACTCTGCTATAAAGAGAAAATGTCGTCTCTATAAACTTAGGGCTCAACCAGATTGAAAAAAGACGCATACTTTATACAATTTAAGTATTTTGTAAACAATATAATGTATAAATTGTTTGACATGGGTGTACCGAAGCCGGTGTAAAGTCTTTGAAACATACTTTTACCATTTCATGTATTGATTTTGATCGTAAGATAATGGTATAAAACGACAAGTACAATAATTTATTGTCGAACTGTCACAGTTAATAGTTTCTTAACATACACACACACACATTTCTACGTGTAGTTAATTGTGACAGCCTGTTAGACGGTGGTGACTATTTATTGCACATGTCAGGATACGAAACTTCTGCAAATTAAACATTATTAATCAGTATGCCGAACCCGCATTTTCTCAATGTTACTTTTGCTTTACTTAATATGGGAGGATTGGAGTATTTCGTGTGATTTTGGTGCCTCAAATGAAATTCCAACCAAAATGTCGCTCGAGGCATTTCCTCGTTTGGTCGAACGTAGAAGTGTCTTCATGATTACACGTGAATTTGATCAGTCAGTTTTAAATGTAGTTGACTTTTCAAATTTGACAAATTTAGCTAGTACAATATATGGGTTTGCGGCTTCACGAACTGTTTCACAAGTACTGCGCCGGGTAGTTTTTGCCGTATAACGCTACATTCGGTTTTGTTTTGTTGTTTTCGCTTAATTAAACCAGATCATGAGTTTCACCGGCAATGAATAGACGATGTAGCCAGTTTAACAATCATTAAAACCTCCCTGAGCACTTTTCATATCACCTGTACACATATCCGACACGGAATTAATTACCTAACATAATACGTGAACTATTTAATATCAATCAGCTGTTACCCGATCCCGTACGACATTTCCTCACAATACTAGTTTACATTCATCATCGACAAACGATACACCCCTCAGTCTTTGGCATTGACACCCGATTGTAAATTGAGATATAGTTCTACAACAATGTCGCAGACGACATCTCTTTTTTCATGCTGTCTGCAGTATATTACGATTAAACGCTTGATTAAGGTTTCCGAACGTGATAAACTTACCAACTGTACACCTTGCCTTAAGGTGATTAATATCTTTACGTTTTTTCGATAGTTTGTGAACATTGATGATTGTATCGTTCTGAACCTTGAATTCCTCGTGTGACTTATTATAATCAGTACGTGTCAACTGCATACTTCGATTGAATATTGAACACATTCTTGCAATTAATTAAATCAAACTAGCAATCGGATGACCTCGGCTAATAAGCTGAACAGAAATATCCAAGGCATTGCGATTTGACCTGGACCAAAAGTACAGAATATGTCCCATTTGGGACGTGAAGTGATGAACTCACTTGCTACTAACGTTAGGGTCAATAGGATAAAAAGCATACATTAATTAAGACAATTAGACCGTATTCTATACCCGCCATAAATCCTTCACAATTAAGTGTCCGCAAATGACCATATTGTCATTGTGATTAATTTGATGCAACCAGCGGACAACGCCGTAAATAGGCTGACGGTTGTAATTTATCTGACCATAAAACTCGGAGCAGTTCACTCAATGGTGATCTGAGGACAACAAGGCCATTCCTGAACGGGATGATTCTTTCTGGTGTATGAAAGTTACTGTATGCCTACTTTAGAAAACCGGATTGTATTGAGGGTCTGTTTTTCTGAGATTTAATTTGTATTTAACGTACACTTTACTATATTTAGTGTAGGGAAGATGGTGTCTGTTTTATAGTTTCATGTAATACCATTGTTTTGTTGTTGTATGGTTCATCACTTGTTCAGAATGTAAATACGTTGGTCATTTTAAATAGAACCCTAATCAGACATAGTTCTGGTCTTTATACTCATATAACCCAAAGTCCCATCTAGGCCAAAGCAAATTGATAGTGTGGTTCTTGTAACATGATGAAAAAATAGGATAAGTAGGCAGGAATGTTTTTCTCCAAAATGAGTGTCTTGATTTTATCCACTGGAAAATCAACGGTGATTCAAGAAGAAGAAATGACATTTCTAAATGTTTAGGATAAGGGACAATAATCACTTTAGATATAGTTAGGAATATTCTAGTCTGGTTCCCGGTACCTAAATCTTTCATTACATTACAGTATAGGTCCTAAACCACTGTAAGATTTAGGCCAGGGAACCAGACTAGGAATATTCTAGAAAGCCACAATATTATTCTGGTTGTGTCTCATCATTAATCAATTGATCCCATTATCTATGAATGATTAGAGTCATTGACAAGTCCCCTTACACCTCCCACGTGTTTAAATACAAGCTATTTGTTTATAGACTGACATACTAGAACCCTATTAACCTGTCTCTATGTTATTATAAAATATGTCTGTTATCAATTTTTTGAGAAAAAAAATGTTAGAGAGCGAAAAAAACTATTCACTGAACATTAAAATTATCTCGTACGTATTTGTGTATACCCGCATCTGATATTGTCTCATCAGTAGCGTTCATAACTAAAGGTGTTGTTGTAGCTTGATGGCTTTTTTAAAATCTCATAACATGTATAATTATAATGTATAAAATACATTATATTTTTCTATGTTTCTCTTTCATTGTAATTTTTACACCTGAGTGTTTCTTACGATCACCGCATTACACACGTACAACAAAGTTCTGATAAGATTTTTAAAACATTTCGTAAATCTGAAAAAAAATGTTAACCACATTATAATGCGTTTTATATCTGACTACGTTGTCTCAAATAGCCGGAAACAATGCAAGTTCAAAAATATATCTTGAGATTATGAAATGCGTTCATTCTCAATTTTGCACTTTCGAGTAGTCGAAAATCAGGAAAATTAATCTAAAGAAGTTTTATAAAGTAATAAAAACGCATATCAATCACGTGAATTGTCAAAAATCTTCCAAGTTCTGATGTTTATTAACTACATAAAGTGTCTGTCTGTCTTTCAAATTAAAACGAACTTTTGCTATAAATTTTGAATATTTCTGATGTAGTGATATGTATCACTATAGATGTTGGATATATTCGACACACCGATGATGAACAAACATATTTCCTCCATTATTTATGTCAAGTTTAATCTGTCTGAACGATACTGCAAGAACCCGCCTGTTTTTGGTTGCACATTTGCAAAGTACACCAAACCACCTCGGCAAAACGTGAATTTCTTAAGATTATAAATGGAGAGTTTTTCTTCTCGCGTCATAATGTGACATGTTCTTAGTCTAAGGTACTTTAATTAAACTAAAGTAGTGGCTACCCATATGCAGTCAGTGTGTAGCCTTTTCGTACCTAAAATGAATGCCCCTAGCAAAATTAAAATTTATCATGTGTGCACTTATATATTTTACGCGTACATTGTAAAATTCGATTTTGCTGGAGGGGTGTTTCAAGTCCAAAAAGGCTACATACTGACTAAATAATGGTATTTCCTGTTTAAAGTTCAATTCACTTTAACATTTTCGCACCAGAGCTAGGTACCAGTCAGGAAAACACATCCGGTAAAAGAATTATTCTGCTTTAATGTTGACTGGTACCCTCGTTCAATTTGACTATCTTAGAATGTGAACTTTTCGTTGGTAATGTACGAGAGTGTCCGATTGGTTGGTCTCATTATTGTTTCACGTTTTTCGTATCCCACGGATGACTTCATGTCTGATCCATGTAGTGTACAACCAACTAGTGTGCCTTGTCTGATAAGCCTGTATCATTAATATAATTAGCTAGATGTTTATATTAGAAAACAGATTATTAATTTACCCCTCTATAAATGATAAGGTTCATTAGCTATTGATGTTTTACCCTCATGACGTACAATGTCTGTCACTGTCGACGTCATTAAGCAATCATAATTAATCAACAGATCGTAAATTACAAATTGAACGATACTGGGTAATGAACGTTACTGAAAATATTATGTAATGAGTTATGTACCGTTTATTGAGAATGGAAGATCAGTGAAAACATTAAGGTTAGTACACTCAACCGCTTTAAAAACGCACCACATATGAACTATTGGTTTTTGTGACGAAAACGCCAATCTATGGTTATTTATTTTCGGATTGATTATCTTCAGTCTATACACAACGAGTTGTGTGATTTTCATGCCATTATTACGAGTTTAAAATAAATTATGATATAGATAACACAGTGACCCATGAAAGTGAAAGTAACAATTTCAAAAGCAATTATAAGAGCCCGCTATATTGATGCATGTACGTTGTTTCACCTCCTAAAGAATAACATTAATTACGTTATAGGATAGAATTATGTTCGACGTGATGTTTTTAACCATCCAAGCAAAGCTAACTTGAATTATAAATGTTATTTGGCTTTTGCTGCCTGGCTAATACCATACGACCGTGTGCGGTCAAGATCTGCGCATTATGTGAACCTAAGATGGATTCTATCCTTATTTAATCTTGAAATCCTGGTTATGAGCATCATACTGTCAGGCTATTTCCCGTGGTGCTTATATGACACCTCAAATCAACACTATGAAGGAGCTTGAAGACAAAAAATTGGGACATTCGGCTCTAAACGAGAGAAAACTCGTTAAAAAGTGTACTAAAATAATTTTCCTTTTTATTAACAATTATGAAAAGAAAAGTTATGAAAATGCAACAATGTACTTTTCGCTTGTTTATTGACATCCGACATTCTTTTGACACTGTGTGCAGCCATGCGGAACCAATTACAGTGGCACAACTTGTGTCATGTTTCCTCACAGCTCGGGCTCAATACCTTATGCTTGTTTCATACAGGTCGGTCTTTGAATGTGTAATTCGCTAGGAATCGATGTTCTAAGCCCACAATCGTTGTGTGGAGGCAGCTGAACCGCCATGCTAAGGCACCGATGCTCTTTTCAGTTGGAAGCGAAGGTACAATAATTCGAACAAATATTCGAGATATTCGCAGCATAAAAATAACATTAGCAAATACTGTTTCTGTTGTTTTTTCAATGTGTAAACCAACATGATACAGTTTAAAGTCAATATTGACCACATAGGTCGACGCGATTGAGCTGCACGTGCAAAACATGCAAAATAAAAAAGTTCTTGGGGCGGGGTATTCCGAATGAAAACAAAATCGTTTTCTTTAATTAGGTCAAGCTTATGAACTGAACAAACCCTGTAAACTATTAATTTTAGCAAAAATTGATTATAAACAAATTTTGATTATTTTCAATAGTGGTGCGTTTTTAAAGCGGTTGAGTGTATAACCTGGTGAAATTTGTATTGCAGTACTAGTATACTAGTATGTTGCGCAATATTAAATAATATCCGGATTGTTTGCTATTTGTTATTATATGGTTTGTGTAAGCGATCAGCTGGGCTAATCGCGAATGCATGGTCGATCGGGATGTCCATGTCTATTTTACCAATGGGCAGAAGGAAAGAGACGGCCGTGCGACACAAGGACACGGAATCTGGGTGTGATACCTAAAGCTGTCGTTGGTAATTGAGCCACGCCTTGTGAAATAAGAAAACATGTTTGCTATAACAATTTGATAATATATAATAGTACCCGAAACTTAGCACTAATCCATTGAATTGTCGTAGATTTTGTTCTTACATAGAACAATAAATGGTTTGGTGGGTATGCATGGGTTGCAACAACCATGTCGGTGGATCTAAATGACCCTATTTTGGAAATACTTATCACCAGTTTTTGTTGGTGTACACAATAGTGAAATTGATGATGTCTTGTCGAGCACCTGTGCTATTTTATGGTACATGTCTTAAAAAGATGGTACATGTCTTCCCATAGATGGGACATAGCTTTCACAAACCCTGTCCGTGGATCTACCGCCACCAGTCTGACTAATTGAATACATTAGTCGTACAATTAGAGTAAAGCAAGATTTTCTTCGACCATTTTTTACTCTTCACTTTTATGACAGGTTAATAATTTATTTGTGCATTAGAGTCTAAGTCTGGAGAGATATGGGTAATGGGGCCTATATCTCATATCTGATGTATATATGTCCACGTATCATCCCTCTTAATCTGTCTCAGCTAAACAGATTTTTATGTACGAAATCCAAACAATCCGATGAGAACATTACTTGCTGAACTTTGTTTAACAAAGGTCAAGCATGTGTCAATTATTTTGTTGTCGTCAAATAGTTCTTGTGGGTTTGTGTCTGTAATATGTCTACCCATCCGTCCATCCAAGTGCCTGTCCTAGCTTTTATGAAATATAAGCAATACACTCCACCCAGTCAATCCAGAGTTATGGTGGTTACCTGAAATAAGTAGGTTACCTGGATTGAGAAACCACCTGTCTGATTATATTGTTATTTCCTTAAGCTATTTATAAAACCCTGATCAGTCGCATGCTATTAAACTGCTAGCTTTACTGATTCAACGGATATATTTAATGTTGTGTTTGTCAAGAATATTTATTTTATTTAAATGTAATGTTGCAATGGCTGCGGAAAATGCTGGGCATCAACCATGTGTGGTTCATATGGCATTGTCTACGGATGTGAATAATATCAGTGAATTATATCAGAAGCGCCTGAGAGTCCGAGAAAAACGAGTCGATTGGTGAGTGACGCATTGCGAACGCTTTCCGGTACGCTTTCCATGTTAGAATTTTACAGAATCGTCAATTTGTTATGACGGGTGGATTTTCCATTTTGCATCTAATTAATGAACATTCAGTATGTTATATTTTGTTATCAAAATAACACGATACTTGTTCAGATTCGCATAAAAATAGTAACGATCATGTTAACATGAATATTACGCTGCACGAGGGATGGTTAACAAATTTTATGAAACTGCTCACGTAGGCGTTGATCAGAAGTTGCGTACTGTAGGTTCTATCAAAGATTATATTTAGAATAGTATGTACAATCTTGGTTCTATGCATCTTAAAGCGTAACTTAGTTGCATTTTTCTAAATGTCGATGAAAAAACGTACCTAATATATTTGCACTAGGGTTGAAGTGATTACCTACACAGCAATTCTAATTACACAAATTTAGAGAAATGTATCTTAGATTTATGCGGACTGGCTTCCCATGAATTTGTGGATCTACCCTCAAGCAATAGTGTAAGCAGATGAAACGCAGTATTTCTATTATCGAATAAATAAGATATTTTCTTACATATGATTAAGTATCTATCATAGATTACGTCATAATTTTTGTTATTATACTATTTTTTCCTCTTAGGTTGTGTGTAAGTAAGAGATTTTCTTCGTGCGTCGTTTCTGAGAAAATAAATACAAGTACAAGATTCACCGTTATTTAGCAGTGACTCGTAAATGATAAAATTTGTTGGTGGCATTATGTGGTGTATCAATGCCAAACAATGCCGCCAGTATCGTCGGGTGCATCGCCGGCGGGAAAGTTGGGAACATCTCCGGCGGGAAAGTTGGTACCACCGGCGGGAAAGTTGGGAACACCACCGGCGAGAAAGTTGGGAACACCACCGGCGGGAAAGTTGGGAACACCACCGGCGGGAAAGTTGGGAACACCACCGGTGGTAAAGTTGGAAACTCCATCGGCGGGAAAGTTGTGATTGGTCCCGTCTGTATAAAAATAATGGTTGTACCGACGATGGATGCGAGTATTGTGGTTTCTGGTTTTCTAGAATGCACATATAACTTATAAATAAACATAATGTTGATACTAGTATTCAACTTGGAATGTTCATTTAAATGAATTGTATTTCTCAAGCACGTAATGAATCAAAGCCAACCTAGGCTTATCGTATTATCTTTGGTTGATATAAAACAACATGCATTGAGGGGAGAATTTTCACGTCTATAAATAGTCGTTACGCCGAATTCCTCTGATACTATCTTCATTCTTTAGCGTTGTGTTTTTTATCATGAAGATGTCATATACCTTTAATCGTGACGAGTCTTATAGAACTTCTCGCCTGAAATGCTAAACTTAGAATGTAATCACGTGTGATTTACCTATAGTTCTATATTTAGCCTGGTTCACACAAAAGGTTTGTAATTTGAATAGTTTCTAGATTATGACATCATCTGTGAATAATAATAATAATAATAATAATAATAATAATAATAATAATAAAATAATAATAAAACATAATAATAATAATAATAACTACAACAACGACAATCGATCTTTATGTAGTATTTTCGTTTAAATAAACATTTGTTCCGAACTACCAAATTCACCTGAACCGCTCATTCATTTATTTTGGCCTAATAAGACATTTTTATTGTAAGTGTATGCAGATTTTATCTAGAAGCCGAAGCTGTATCACTGAAATCCGCAGCAGCTGGCGCTATTAAAGGGCTAGGAATGAGGGTCTTCATCATTAATACATGTCGCATATACCATAAAAATATGCGTATTAATTATAGCTAGTAGGTAGGTTACCATCTGTTACCATTGTTATACATGTACTTTGAAAGCTTCGGGTCTTGTAGCAACCCCCCTCCCACATAAGTACATGTACCACAATGGATAAAGAGTTTCTTTGAACCCTTTCTTGTATTATCCTTTACATTTAATGTTGAATTTTGACATGTATTAAACAAATGCTTTTTAAAGGTATAATTGTATATTTTTTATTTTCATATGTACGTAATTTCGGCTAAATGTTCATTTTTTGTCGAAAATATTTGTATAATTATAAAGTAATCGAACATACGACGAGCAATGCGCGCGTAGATATTCTCAATTCACCTTCCAATGATCCTGACGTTATTAATTATGGATGCACAGAGGTGACACATAAACTACACAGTATGTGTGGTGAAATATGTTCACTTGTCACCCCTAGGCTTCCGTATTAAAATGTCATTTATTTAATAAAACAATTAAAAGCCCATGAAATGTTCGCGTATATTCGTATTCTATCTTAAGTCCTAATAAATAGTATAGTTATATCATGTACTTTAATTAATAATGAATTAAAGTACATGGTTATACATATAATTATTGTAGCAAAGACAGATACTAAGAAATTTTAAGACTTTTTTCAAAACGTTAAAACTGATGGGCGTTATTAGATAGACAGAAGTGAGTTTTACATGGAAGTTATTCGTATTATTGCGAAATATTGCGTGTATGTTTCCTTATGAAAAACAATGTTCTGTTTTATAATTAATGTTCCGCTTTTATCTGATTTGGAATTAAGCAGATAATAAAACAGCGAGAACCTTTACATTAGCATGATCTCTAAACTAGTAGTATTGTCTAATACCGTAAATGCTTTTTTCGTTACGGAGGATTTTCGTGGATTTCGTGAATAACTCAACCAATGTATCAAGAAATTAGATCCCCAATGATTATCTTAAGAAAGTTCTTTATGCTTAAAATGTTAATTTCTAAAATTAAAATCCACTAACCGGGTTTCGATCCCTCGAAGTTGCCTTGAAGTTATTCCAAAAGTCCTCGCAATCAAACGCGCACGAGTGTATATGGATTTTAATTAAAGCATGTCTATTTGTACTCGATCCCAAAAGATTATGCATTCACTGTTTTCGATTTGAGAATAGTATCGGTTAAATACTGTATTTGCTTGTTTTAATCGCTCCAAGTTCTGAAAAAACCTTACTTTATTAAAGTTAAGACTTTCTCATGAAAAACTACCAGATAATTAGAATTTTCAATGTTTTATATCGTTTTAGTAGCGTAGCGTTGTGCCTCGTGTTCCCTGTTTAGGAAAAAGTTATTCAATGAAATAAAACATTTCCAAGAACAATTGTTGGAAACAGAACAATAATTGGATAACCTTCATGTTTTGATATTTGATTTCATTGATTTCATATCGAGGACTAGGTGCAAAACAGTGGCATTAAACTACATTATTTTTAATATGTAGTTATCATAGTTTTGCACTGGTCCCTCGATAATCGATATATTCATTTTATGTGTCATTTTCGACGATTGTTCATGTAGCCCATCTACGTACTATCCCCGTGTAGGAATTTCATTTGGCACATACTGAGATGGAGACACATTGATTTTTCATACCGTTTTGACATTATCTGCAAAAGAATTACATATTTGCGGTTTAAACTTGGAAAACTGCAATGGTAAATGCACACGTAGTCGGCATTTGTCAATGGTGCATTTAAAAAAACAAGCCGTTTCGGCTGAAAATTCCAAACATGCGCGATTTTCACGTGCGTATGCTGTTTCTACTCTTATATCACAGAAAGTGTTTTCTACAAACCTTGATAGTAACAGTCATTCATTTACTCTCTAGGAATTTCATTTATTGATAAAGCCGTGTGTGCCTATCAGCTCATGTCGTCTTTATCGAGTTCCGGTTTAGCAGGGTGTCGAAATTTGGCGATACGTTCCTCCCTTTCCTAATGACAGACATGATGTTTATAGATTTATACATACATGTATGTCCGCTGTAATTATACTTAAATCAAGTTTATGACTTTGTACGTTCGTATATACGTTACTGATGATGCCATTGACAGTAGGTCATAGATCACGTGGAAGGTCATAGGTCACCTAGTAGAAGACTGAAGGTCATAGGTTACATGCCAAGAAATGCTCGGATAAATCACATATAACCAATGCTGACATTGCTTAGGCAACTATTTTACGTTCCAGCTTCAGCTGTTTGATTGTTGACAGTAGGAAATTCAGTTTTTTTTACAGCTGGGCATTGGGCAAAAAGGTATGAGAAAATCCGACAGGGACGGTAGCACTCAACCCAACCAGCCGAGCACAGAAATCAGAAACACCACGACACAACTACCCTGAGCAATGCCCACAGAAACACATGCCAAAACGGCGACCAAACAAGCCACAACAACCCCGGGGCGTGACCTAGTTTAAAACACAATGATATTGACCTAACGTTATGCGACCTCAAGAGGCACAACTACGACTTGACCTAGTTAAAATAATGGGCAAGGTAGGAATGGGGTGGGAAATAACATTACATATTCCTCTTTCGGTTATATGGGCCAGGGGTCATTGTATTGTCTTTGTGGTATGTGAAGTGTTTATGTTTTCTCTGCTCGGCTGTTTAAGATTTGCTTGGACAATAAACCAACATTCTTGATCACCTTCATAAAAACAAAGTCATTTGCGATAAAAAGATACTACATGTAGTATATTGTGTGACTGCGAATCCTTGCATGCTCGTGGTTTAAAAACAAGTTACCAATTTTCTAGAGCTCTTTTCAGCTGTAAGGCAGCTCAAGCAACCCTTGACATTTTAACTTCCCCTGGTTATTGAACTACTTTGGTGTCTCTCTGTGGAGACGTTTTCTCTCCGGTGGGTGTGGCAGCCAAGATCGATCTGTGGTGCATAGGAATAGACACTGCCCCCATAGGTACCAATTTACCCATTGGTGGAGTGGAGCATGTGGGTTATTCTTGCTCCAAGAAATTGACTAGTGGTCCAGATTGGGGTTGAACCCGGGACCTCTCGATCCCGAAGTATGTATTCATGGACGTGTACGTCTTCTGCCTGTCAATGTAGCACATTTACAGGAATGTACCGTATATAACAATGACGCTTCCGGTCGAACATAGCGTTCCATTGTATGTAGCATTGAAAAGCTGATGTATCTAAAATTCTAACTGAATATCGTACTATTAAAGTCACCGACCATTTATCTAGAGCAAACTTGCTACCAAACGGTTCCGTAAAGATTACAATGTCGTGATAATAGCTTCCCACATTCTTGAATATGATAATTAATATATTTAGTGTCTTTAATGTACTGGCGTTCCTGTGCGTTATCATTATAACTTGAAGTATTTCCACATTAAATCAGGAAATAAAAACAGCTATGAATTATTATATAATATATCATACTGGTACAGCACACGATGACTTCTGTCTGTACTCTGTGAAATAAAGGATTCATATCTATAATATAACTGTCTACGTTCTGACAATATTAAGGTTGTTCGGGACTTTCCCTGCTCGAATTCAAAAGTTGACATAATATGAACTAAGGCACTGCCTAAATGAGGGATTAAATACACATTGGATATCTGCTAAGCTATGTTTCAGATAGAAACTGACTAAATATGAGTTGAATTTAGATGTTATAAAATATACAAAGAAAGTTATTGATCAGCAACTGATCACTTTTCCTCTTTAAATTTAAGACCAGAAATAATAATTATTCAAAATTTTAGATTGGCTATGTATCTGTGGTTTATGTTTGGAATAAGTGTAGGCATCCTTAACCTGGAGTTTTAACTATATTATACTGATCTTTTATACATCGCAACGTCATGAATTTATTTGACGTACTTGAGGTATGACGTCATTTCCTGTTATTTGTGACGTCATGACATCACGTCTTATATTGGCGCCGTGTATCCAGTACAGTAGCGTATTTCTTACATCCCTTTGTTTTTTTTAAATAGTTTGTTTTATTTATTGAATATTTTTAAAGATGGTTATAATTCGAAAGAAAATGATAGGGGGTAACCGTTTACAGATTACTATTTTTTTATTTTCAAAGGACCATTCATCTCGGAAAACTGCCTGAAATTTTTGACCGGAAATAACTTTTTCTGAAAGCATTAGTACCGGCAGAGACTCGACGAAGATACGCACGTGGACATTATTGGTATGGGTATTTACAATAGCCAGCTTCGCTGGCTATTTAATCCCCTATTAGCTTGAAAATTAATACGTCCGTCTGCGTTGCTCAGTATTATCGTGACGTCGCCTGACGGAGATGGACACGATATAGGCCTACCGTACGAACGTGACTTACTATTTTTTTCAGCAAAATTGTGAACTTTTTTAATTCGTCCACGGAAAGTCCCGAACTACCTTAAATGCCTTGATTGCATAAAATACATTCTTATATATCTGACGAAACCGGTCATTTGGTACATCTGATGTGGCTATAAGAATGCAGAATTTCCCCAAAATCAAAGCTTGTACATACATTGCATTGGTGCATAGTGTAACATTTGGTCGTGTTGTATATGCACCCCTGCTTAGTGTAAAGCAACAACCCTCAGAAGCTCCCAATATCAGCAGGTGTTTTGAGGCTGTTTCTCTTACTTGCTTACTTAGGCCCTTTGCTCCGCTGGGGAGCATAGGCCATTGACGAATTCCCTCCATCTGACTCTGTTTCCAGCAGTTCTTTCCATATCATTCCAGGTGTTTCCATTTTCTTTAATTTCTGTCTCGACATTTCTTCGCCAGGTGTTACGTGGGCGTCCCCTTTTCCTTCTACCTTGAGGGTTCCATTTTAGAGCCTGTTTGGTAATGTTGGTGTTAGGTTTGTTTCTCTACAGAGGTTAAACTTATAGTAACTATCAGCAGGATAGTGATCGAAGTGTTGTATGTGCTGTAATAGACAGACTGGTGTTGTACAAAGGGACATTACATGACGATGAATAGGTACAATGTATAATGAAGATAAAAAACAAGATACTATACATAAAACCATAAATGAATCGATGTTGTTGCTTTCGAAAAGAAATGACTTATTATAATGGGTACATTTGTTTAAACTGTGTTAGGGCATAAAGATTCCTTACCAAGGTTCAATTCTAAACACGAACAAACTGAGTACAAACCATCATAGCATACGTCTATACTCAATGTACTAATAATTTCGAAATAAGCTGGCGATGATAATGGTTGTAGTGAAAAATGCGAATACCGCTGTAAGTGTAAGACGAAAATAAACGTATAATATGATACTATGTGTGGCTAGGTTTGTTATGGTTGTATATCATACTAACGACACGTTCTTTTTCTGTTATAAAGTATTTAAAAATCTGATTAAACATAATTTAATGAGGCAGTATGACAGCAACCTCCTCTATCCTGACAGTATACATAACTCATTCAATGTATCAAATGACTTTGGTCGACATCTGACTCCCGTATTATACGGTACGTCGGAATTCGGGTTTTATCATTGTCAGCGCCATTATGGATACTTGTGTTTGAAACGCGGCATCGGTCTCTTCTGGACACTTCCGGTTGTTCACGGAACATTATATTCGTACAGGACTATCACTTCTAGACTGGTACCACGTGTCCTACTAAAAATATTAGTACGGGCATGGGATAATTTGACCTTGACCTCACTGAGCGGAAGTGCTCTTCAGTGTTTACAAATTCAGATGGGTCGGAAATGAGACATGCCGTCGATTGCAACGTTTCTTATACATATCGCTCACTAGATAATGTTGCAAACGTCCTCTCATTACCATTATTGGGGTCACCTGTGAACCAGAGAGTCTGTGTGATTTTCCCAACTGGCGACTGTATGTGTGACTTTAGAACATTAGCTAGCACCCTAATGGCGACGAGGGAGTAACGAACTAAACACCATGACAGCCTCACAATATCACAAAGTTAACTATTTTTTTTATTATTTTAGTTTATTCTATATTTTGTTAGGCATATATCAAAGTGGTATGAACAGTTCTACAAATTGTATTTCAACACTTGCAACAAATAGATAAAGAGAAAAAGTAATCATGTCCTAGCTTTGTCTGATAATATTTATGTATTTCCTAATAACTATCATTGCTTTTAGGCGTTTCTTATACACATGCGATCGAAATGTTTTGCACTCTTACCTAGTAGTTGTGTTTTGATTGGCTAGTGCTGCGTTTAGGCACTTCTGATTGGTTGATAATGCTTTGAACTATAATACAAACTCAATGTAGTAGCACAAAACTGGTTATGTAGTGTTGATATATTCCCAAACGTATAACGACAGTACAGATAACGCCAGTAAATAAGGTACATAAATTTCTTGTTAACAAGAACATAGGCGCCGACAAATTATATAGTGCTCGTGTGTGTTGTTTATGTAGGCGGTTGATGTGTCAGGCTCCAGAAGGAGTACTGTTCTCATCATCCGGGCGACGCGTGAAGCCTGTTTGACAAATGGCTCGATCGTGTACTAGGAAATGAGTGCGGCGGCATAGGCATCTGTATAACTCCTGGTTGCGTTTGTCTAAGCTAACTATCTGATGGTATCTGCTCTAAAGCAGTCTTAATAAGATCCCAACATGATATAAGATGTTTAAAATAAGTAGAATATAATTCGGAGAGCTTAGCGCTCCTCTATGTTGTTTAAAGCCTTCCCTACGGGGAACCAAACTCTGGTTTATCGGCATGCCTATTAAACGAATTTTAAAAACAACAAATTTTATATCCACGAACTTCCAGTTTGTAAAACTAATGCTGTGATACTGTGAAGCAAGCTCGCTTGTGTATCTGTTTTATGTTGTGCGTTTCATTTGTTTATCTAAGACATTCATCACTTTCAAATACGATTAAACTATCGGATTCAATCCGTAATTACGGGGCTTTATCTACTTCATGACGTAGGAATAGTACTCCAACTATCTCTTCCGGAATTTAAACCTTCTAACGTCTTAACACTGGAGCATAGATTTCCCATGTTACTGAATTTCACGTAGAGATCCCGTATGTAGATCGGGGTTTGTGTTATTAATGCTAGTCATTAAGGAGCATTAAGGATCACCTTTGGTAAATTCCTGTAGACCACGGGATGCTACACAGAACTCCTGAAGTAAATAACGGTTATGTTGTCTCAGTAAACTGAACTTTTAAAAACTGGGTTACCATTTTGAGGTTCTAGAAACTCGACGAACCACCGGTATGAGGTGTAATAACATTGCCTTTGGACCCGAGACCACCGTGAGAAGGGCTTAGAACATAGTTCGGAGATCCCGTATCTCGGTACAATATTCTGCTTACATGTAAATTTGTCATTGGTGAAGCAGAACTTACACGTATATATAATCTAGATCTATTATGGATATATAAATTTTACATCTTTTAAGTCTTTTTCAATGGTACAGTTACGTGTGGTTCTAGCTAGAGCATTGTCTGGACATACTTGATGAGCGGTGGGTTCTAGAACCCTGTTTGAAAATCCTGAATTACTACTTGGGGTTTTAGAATATTGCTTGGAGAATGGTAGGGGTTTAAGTAAACGGTTAAAGATATGAATAGGGGTATTTTGTGATCAGAAAAAAGGCTAGCCGGCCAAACTAGCTACATTACAATAGGGTTCATACTATAATGAACACACACTACCATTCCCTTTCGATACATACTAATACTAATACTAATTATCTACAGTAAGGTTAATGGTATTAAGTTTTACTATAAAGTTGAGTACAAACCCTCGTTACTGGAACGAACATATCATATAATATTACTTAACATGCTATATAAGTTATGTGATAAAAGATAAAAATGGCCAATAAAACTGCGACTGTGTAATGCTTTAAGTTGACTTCTTATTTAAAAAATCCATTTTCAAAAAATGTTTAAGATAGAAATTAAGTTATTTGTCAAGACGAATTATGTAGTCGTACCAAATAAACGATTTCTGTAGCACAATATAACCTGTCGTAATACATTGACACAAATCACCGCGATATTTCAAGCGGAAAAGATCTATGACTTATATAGGCCATAGCAAAATCATAGTATGGTTCATTCTATCCTACTTTGGTCCCTGTTCTGGGAACCATAACCTAAATGGTCTTTTATTTGTCGTCATATACCTTGGACTATTTTGCGCGTACCCTCATTCGAACTATAATTGGTAATTCACTGGAAAAACCGCCATTTTCAGTGCTTTAAGTCAATAAAACAGTTGTTTTCAAGAAAGTATGTTTCCTACCGAGCTCCCCTATTTCTTTCAGTATACCACCAAAACCACATTCATGAATTTGTTATGGTCTAACCTATTCTCTACTACTAGTATTCATCACCCATAATTATATAGTTTTGTTACACTTTTACGATTTGTGAAGAGAAATATTATTTTTAAAAATATATTTTACATCGTCTGCTTTTCATCTTAAACTAATAATCAGACGATAGCACATGCGTGTCGAATTACTTAAATATCATAAAGTGTTTGTATATTATTGTTGCTCTTTGATCTTTCCCCCGAATGATTATTGACATTTCAAGTTTTTGAGTATTTATTTTATGTGGTTAAACCCAATAACATACACATAAATACATTATATCCCAGTGGTATTTTATAATTATTTTGTTGATGGGGGTTTAAAATAACTGTCATCTGAAATTGTTCAAGTCGAACGTATAATCGGCGTCTGTAGTGCAGATAATTGGTTCTGAAGTTACCAATGTTAATTCCAAATACGTGCACACTAAATTTGGCGTCTTTAAAACCACCTACTTCCATTTAATTCTTTTCACAAAAATTGGTCTTGGCCATGTCTCGAGGGGACCCTATGTCTCGAGGGGATCCTTCTGTGTATAAAGACCGATTCATGTAATTAGAACAGAACCGAACATTACTGAATAGAAATTGTAACTATCGATTAGATTAATGAAGGAGCTGAAACATATCAGTATGATTTTATGTTGCGAAAGTTTGATCAGAATCTGCTCAGATTTATATTTTTTATATAGAATCCCTGAAAATGAAACACGCGAATACGGTCTTGTTTTACCCACATCAGTTTCAAGTTTGCCAGACTATCCAGTACATAACCACATATGCTTGCTTGATGGGTAACAGGTCACTCATGTCAAGAAACTGAGTTATATTTGACCGGAATGTTTGTAAATACAAAAAGTCCCATGACACACGAACTTTAACCTTGGCGTTAGCTTCTTGAAGATCAACTCTTGGCAGTGACACATTTGTATATTGTTGATAAATTATCTAATGTGATAATAATTAGTAAGTGACACTACAGAATTAGCACTGACTCATGTGTATAAGAGTACAGAACATATGATTGCACCTGTTCCGAGAGAGAATATTCGCGTCAAATCCGTCGTGAACCTTCGGCAATCTCAGTTTTTTGGGAAAATTTCTAGATGTGGCCAGAACGGCATCAACAAACGTATCCATGTAGTAACGTGTTACATGACGAAGACCCAGTGTCTAGTTAACTAAAGGTCACAGCGCAAACAATTAGTGTCACTTTTCGTCATTTCCTAATATCATGTAACATGTATTGTAAACCACGTGTCAACATTATTATTAATATCATAGTGATTAGATTTAGTGTTTGTACCAAGTTTGTCTGTCAGGTCTTTACGCTGCACAAAGTGCTTTGATTACATCACCGTTACATGCAAGTACCGGAAGAGAACCCGGTCCATGCCGAGTGAAATAATCTGACCTGTGTGTAGGTGTCCGTCAAGTTGTTTATCAAAGGTTGCTGTTTAAGTCAGGTGTTTGTTTATAGCAGGACTGTTTGAAGTAATATAAAATGACCAATGGGGATGCAAGCAATTGGGTTGATAAAAACGAATGACCAGGGACTTTGACACATGTTTAGATGCACCATCATCATCACTATTTATTGTTGATAATACTATTGGCCCCGCCTCTTGCGTACATATCAGCAAACGCTTAGCTTCAATGTGGGTGGTGTATGTACACAGTTATTACATAGTAAATGTTGATTTCCTGTAGCCTATGATTTCATCAAGTCAGACCCCAGTATCAGCTCAATCTTATGTAGGTACATGTCTGTCTTATCTTGCACTTTACAGTAAACATTCAAAAAATTACCAGCGGAAAAAAGTGGAGAAAAACTAGTTTTGGAAACACTGACGGTACATCGCACTGGCTGTAAAATTCCTACTTTTTATGCTATGATTTAGTGCTATACACCAGCTGTGTTGTATATAAATAATGCCGAGTTTATCAGCAGTCGACAAAGCGTAAAACAAGCTCCGGTGGAAGACAAGTTATTGCCTTCCTGTCGGACAAGTAAAGTAGGCCTATAAAGTTAGCCGTGAAACTCCTAGTTCTATCCGCTAAACATCTCCTCGTCTCCTCGTAACACGAACCGTACTTACAGCAAAAACATGTTCCTTATCACCATAAAACTGTCCTATAACATTTCTCCGTAGTCATTTATCAACAACTCGTAAAATATCTTGATACATTGAGACGAATGTGGCTTCCACAATAATACATTATCATTAAATAAAACGACAGACTGGGTAAATCTCAATGTGAATTAGTCACACAATTTGTACATAATTATAAGACTGTTTCACTATTAATTAAATGAACTTGCAACCATGAAGGAAATCACAGCAAACAAATGACAAAATTTACACACGAAGTACCAGCAAAAACAGTGCATGAGCACTATTGATGAAACGACGACATTTTATGGCTTAGCCGCCATAATACGGTAATACCAGTTGGAACAAACTGCTCCGTTGCGCGAAAATAGTAACTTTTTCGCCCATATACGTAAGGTCGAGAACAACTGGCTTGGTACAATAATCAAAGGAGAGCACAATCATGTACATCTACGCATAGGTTTCATCCCCATACCTTAGATCACCACCCAGCCAGTGTACCTGTTCGTTAGTTGTAATATACATGTTCATGTAATACATTATTGTCAATGAGTAGCTTATTAAATGCCATTTTAAAGCCGGGGTTGTACCAGTACACGTGTACTATTAAATGGCACTCACTATATTTAATTAGTTTAATTCGAAAGACGAATTGTTGCGTAATGCAGATCACATCTAGCACATGTTAAACTGTGAATTGAACACTCAGAATATAAGGTTCATGACTTAGTTAATAATAATTGTACTGAAATAAGTCATCGTTGAAAGTTTCAAACATTCCTTTCTTGGCATAAAACGCTACAAAAACTACTTGAATTACACAGTGTTAAGGTGTTTAAACCGTACATAAATATTCTGACGGAATCGACAGTTTGAATCAAGCAGTTTTATTTGGCTCCCAGCATGCGCGAGAATTTTATATAGTATTTATATATGATTTATAACTTTGTAGATGTTACGTTGACATCAGGTTTGTTATCTGTTCTCGGAATTTTCTTCCACAATAAAGATGTATATCGTGTTTTAATGGAACCTATTTTCTCAAATGTTTCAAGATAACACAATTGTTGATATTTGTTATTGAGATACTGTTCAAAGTAATCGCGTCTTCTCTGAATCTAAGATCGCTATATACATTTATGCCACTATTTCGAAGACATTGGGTCTATTATGTAGTATGTACATGTGCACTTACGTTGTTTTACACCTGGCGGTCGGACTCCGAGTCTCTCTGGTGGCTGGATCGGGAACACACTCCTTGTTCTGTTACTTTGTGACAGGAGCTCTTCAATAAACAGAGGAGGTCCTGTTTCTGGCCAGTTGGTCTTCAGAGCAAAATGACTAACCGAGGCGATGATGATTTACTAATGCAGTTACCTTAAACGTAAAATTAATGCCCATCTTATAGCTTAAACTACAATTCTCTGTTATCGTTGTATTCGATGTTTAGATACATATGATGTGCTCATCTAAGCAAAAATGAAAGACGTTGCATTCAATGTAATCATAATTCGGGTTGAAATAAGTTAACAACTCCTTTGTTAAAATCATGACACGAGATGATGATGGATTTCCAAATTTCAGTCTGGAGGGTGTCTGGAATAGGTTTAATTAAATATGTACGTACTTATATTGGTTAATTCCTTTAATAAACGCACGGAGACTCCGAGTTGTATTGTGTCTTTCAATTAAAACTGTATTTTTAACATATGTATCTCCCCTGATTGTCTCGCGGGGTAAAGCAACTTTAGATATCGCGGTTGTTCCCATTTACTTGATTTTTAGACATTGTACAAAATACACCAACTTGTGTCTGTACCAGACCAGGAACAGTATAGGTATGAATTATATTGTTCCTAACTAGATCTAGAAAGATATTATGTTATATCGGGGTAGGTTAGTACTTTAATTGTCATGTTAACTTGTTAAATGAAATTATGTTCTTCTTGCTTGTTCGTATCTGAGGGATGCAGATATGTCGGCTGATATTAATATGTTTTAAAAAAATTATAATCCATGGGTAATTATTAACCACTTATCTTTTCTTGTTTTTTCTATTTTCAGCGACATTTATGCCACGTGGTGCAGCCGAATGCTTGGATACAGACACACTAAAATCTGCGGCCCTAGATTGTTTTCAGTCGTATGGTACACAAAAAGTATACGTCGATCAAAGTGAATACCGCCTTTTCTCTGGAATTGATATAGAAATTCTACGTGCCTACTGTAGGTAAGTGTCACACAATATATTTTTTGATAACACAGTGGCTCAACTGGCATTCAATTAATTCTTCGTGTAACTCCCGCGAAACTCTCTTCAATATGCATTTAATTCTCGTATGATAGTTATTTGATAGTGGATCGAAGTTCTGTCTCCTCGATCTCAAATTAAATAGCATCGTGCATTTAAGAGCATACATATGTTTGGACGAGGCGAGGGTGTGGTGAAAGTACACATCAAATATCATTGTTTTCTTGGCATAGTTATTTTTCTAGTTCATTGTTCATTGTTGAGGATCTTATGGAAGATTGATTGTTTAGTATATTGTCAAATAAGTTTCCACGTAAAATAAAGTCTTTATTATTATTATTATTATTATTATTATTATTATTAATGGTGTAACGATAAGATGTTTCCTTGTCAATACCCAGGTTTCTTTAGGCCATTTTATTACCTTGATTAAATTGTGGTTTCAATGTCTGGCTCCATTGGTCTAAACGAATGACCATTGCGGGGAAATGTTTTAAAAATGACTGGGTATAATTAATTTATACGTTTAGTCAATAGCTAAATTATTGCAAATACAAGCCAATTTTATTCTCGAAACACTGCTAACAGTTACTAGATCTAGAATATGCATGTTCACATATAAACATTATCATAACATTCGCCGCAGTTTTCGTGAAATGTGCTCAGTACATGTATGTTAAGTTTGTAAAGTCATTAAAATTATCTGATTATTTTACACAACCCACTCGCATCTGATAGACGTCATCAGTCAGCATTTGTAATTTCGTTAATTTCGACGTGAATTTTGCGAAACAAGTTGCAATGATTATCAAGAAAACACTTAAAATACATCATTTCATCTGCTTAATGTACAACCGAATGACAAATTCGTTTGTTAACATTATGTAACGAGCATCAAATAGAAAATTAACATATTTTAAACGCTCGTGTCGTTTTTTTATAATTTATAAATATTTCTTCTGGGCTGAGAATGTTTTCACGTGTGCGTTTTATGAAGATCCTTCGTTATAATTACTTGATTACTTATTAACTATATTCACGTATAAGTTCAGTGAAGTTAGACGTGAATGAGGACAGCACCTGTAGGGTGAGAGGTTATATAATAAAACAGTAGCATCGAATCATTCAGTTTAAGGATATCTGTCACCAGTTAAAGTATCAAGTTTATAACTTCATTGGGTTTTTTCATACTGTTGGGAAATAGCACAAAATCTTCAGTTTTCTCACATTTAATTATTTTGGCCAAAGGCCTTCTTCTGAACTGTCTGTTAATGTTTTCAGTTCAGAAGAAGGCATTTGGTCGAAATATTAAAATGAGATAAAGTATTTTTAGTTGGAAGACATTGTTAATCAAGAAACCAGTTAGCTGAACTTCTTTTATTTCTACATGTTGCGCCTATGTGTATCCTGGTTAAAGTGCTATGTTCATTTAAGATCCTTGCACGGTTTCCCTCGCAATTGCGAATTATGATGTTTTGTCCTCATATAAGACGTCCGGGCCCACATTGTGGAGTACTAGTAAAGTCCTTAAGTTGCTAAATTTCGCCAACACCTTATGATAGAGGTAACCTTACCAAACCTATGACAGTCCTTCAGTCTAACAGCAACCTAAAAATGTTGGCCAGTTCCCCAAACAAACTTTATTTGAGTTGTTTTTCTACAAGTTAAACTGACTTTACTTCCTATAACGTATGCATGAATTTATTAAATTTAAGACTGGTGTAATTTATGCAAAGTTTGCTTTTCAAAGTCTCTGAACACGTGGAGAAAGCACTTAAAAGACAATTAAAAACAGATTATTTAATGCAGTCAGATTAGGGCGTCCTATTTCACATTGCTTAATAAAACAATAAATCATATTTGTATTTATTCTGACAAGCTTTTGTAGTTGAGTATGAAATTATGAATACATTTACATGTAATGTTAACGTTAATACTTTAAGTGGAAGTGAGTGTATTGACTGACTGGTTAAGGGGTCGTAGATTTGACTTAATGGACCGTCAATTACACACACTGACATGTTGATATTTGATAAGCGTATTATAAATGATATATGGCAGTTTTCGTTTCTTCTTTAGCTTCCATGTGTTAATAAAATGTTAATTACACTCATTTTAGCGAACCATTTAACCATTAAAGTAAAACATGTTCACAAAGACCACACAAATTAAAAACTCATACTACAGTGGCTGGATAATTCTTACGTTTAATATTATAATATTAAAGAATAATTCAAACCGGACATTGTTCAAATAGTATTTCTTACATAACTCCCCAAAATGTCTCAGTGGGCGCTTGATTGTTATCAGATTGTTTAATGGAAGGCAATAAGTAATATGGTGTTATATTATGACCATAGTAATAATAATAATAATAATAATAATAATAATAATAATAATAATAATAATAATAACATGATATATTAGCATGTAGGCTTCGTGATTTGCTCTTTTCACCATTCTTCGATACCTTCGCATTATCACTTCATAGTAGTATCCGTATCGTTCGATCATATCGTCCCAACGACCCTCGCATTATGAACCACTGCATAGTTGCATAGTATCAGTGCGTCTTTGACCCGTTATAGCATATCTCCGTATCGTCCCAATCGACTGAAGGGTTGTCATAGGATTGGTAAGTCTAGCTCTAACGTAGGCGACATTTCGCAATACTTACTCTAAGGCCCCCCTGTAAACTCACACATGGTGCATTTGTTGGCGAAACTTATCACCCCTTCGTCTCATCGTAGATTTGTCTCGTATATCGTCCCATTACAACTTCTCCCGTAGAGAAACAACTATGTCGCTAAAGGAACACCTTAAGTGAGTCCTTGCTAAAGTCCCGGTGTACTTAGGTTCCAAAATGAGACGGGTATCAGATTTGATATAGCTTTATTTTTCAAGTTCATTACAAATTGTAATTTATCAAAATCTTAAAATCTTGTTTCACAAACCCGTAATTTAAGTAAATTTAAATTCTTAAATGTTAAATTGCATTTCAAATAAAAAAGCAACATAACTTCAAAAGGCCAAGCAATTATCGTGTCAACTTAAAGCAAAAAATAATGAAAGAATTTCGCGCTTCGGTTGCCATTGACTTTGTGATGTATAACGCCCCTGATCGATCTAATATACGAGCTTCTAATTTTTGCTAAATATTTATTTTAAATGCACAATGATAATATCAACCAGTCGTGTATGCTAATTTGTTTGACAGGTACTTTTATGTATTATGCTGATTTTCTAGTTTGCACTCGTTTCAGATTATTATACAACTTTTTGTGGTAGTCCTAACTGCCTAAGTCTAACAATGGACCGGATTAAATATGGTTAAGGTTACATATGGTAAATCGTCCCTCGACGAGTTTGTGATATAATGAACAATAACACCCTTTCCTTTCTATCCAACTAGCATAAAAGTTGTGCAAATTCCAATACGTCAAAAGCCAACGGCGTCGTATCAAGACGTACCTATTCATCCCAACCATTAGAGTACACCCGGTCAAACGCGTTCAACTTCGATGAGGAGGGTGTGTATGTACAGCCAGGCCACAATGTGATGAAGGGAAAGCAATCGGGAGTTTACAACGTGGCTTTAAAATAAACAAGGAACACTACTGTTTCAAACATTTCTCATTTCTGAAAATGGTTTTAATAATCAAGCATTTTTTCTTTAATAATAATCTTGAAAGCATTTGTATTCATATGTATATATTATATTTTCAGTTCATATATGGCTGCTTTACAATGTGTATCAGGTTTAGTCATCGGTTGTCCGAAATCGACACAAAGAGACGTAGAAGCTGCTTTAAATAATTATAAAAGTATACAAGAAGAGTTAACAGAACTATGTACAACTCAACGATTATATGAACGTAAGTATTTCTTTACTCACAGTAACTTTTAAGAGTTCAAATGGCCATTTCGTTGTCTTATAATGAGAAGGGCGTAACTAGAAAATCAATATTTTTGAGAATACAAGAAATATCTGTCTTACAATCACTCTTAACTTATGGTAAAACAAGCTTTTACCACTTCAGTTTGGTCAACATGACAAGGTCCGATTTTCACGAAAGTAGTCTCATAACAAGCACCTTATGATGCAGATTTCAAATACGCATTAGTCCTATAAGGTCGTTAGTGGCACTTACGACCATCATGACTAAATGAGTTGGTCGATTCCTGTACGAATTGCACAACTATAAAATTACTTATATACTTATAGAGGTTTGTGGTACATTGTGATATTGAACGTCCCCGTCCCGTCCCGTCCCGTCCCGTCCTCGGAGAGAAATTGATATGAACAATAATGAATAAAATAAACATAACAAAATAGTGAATAAAGCAAAACTTTTTTTGGCAAAAGTAGATGTTTTTCTTCATTAATGATGCGGTTACCTATTTAGACCTATATGCATTATGCACCAACTGCGTCCCGGTATAGTCAAGTGTAAAAGAGGTATAATGTTGATTTAATTGTTGTCTTATGTTTTCAGTATATGCACAATATATGTCATGCTACGCCGCTCGAGGGAAGAAAGCTAATTGGTGCTATGACAGTAAATTAAACAACTCTGACCATAATTTATATAAATATCCATCAGAAGATTTTTGCAGGTTAGTGTGCTTCGCTTTTCGTCTGCTTTTGATTTTGGAAACATATGGGCCGTTCTCCAGGAAAACCGGGCTTAGTGACAAAAATCATGATAATATATCGTTAGAGAGACGAGACACTTACCAACATTTTCTGATAATTTGAACGAATTATTTCGTACATTAACAATGTTATAGACTTTTAAAACTGAACACTCCCGCCAAATCTTTGAGTGGCGTCACAAATGTCAATTCGAACGTTATTTGACGTAACGTTACCAATTATTTCATAAATCCAATTTGATAAATTATTAACAGGAGAACGTCTCATATGTTAAGGATCGTCTTACCCCTTGAAAATGCTTTAAAAAACATACACACTTGGAAAAATGGTTTTCAAACAGCATAATATTGTCATCTGATTTTATCATATAATTATAATAGAAATCCCTGTTCCATAACGTAAACATTTGCCTGTGATGTAAACATGTGACGTGGGTCGCCAAATTCAAATGCTTACTAGTATACTAAAATAATGGTGATTTTAGGCATTTTCGCCTTGTATGGTGGGTGACCCGGTCTCTTGTGTTCAAACACTATTATAAACAAAGGGAAACAATCAAAAGGAAAACACATGTAAAACAATACTGTTTGAATTATCTCACATAGAAATATTTCGAAGTATTTTTAAAGTGTTTCTTACAAGTACATAATTTATATTCCGCAATATTGATGCATGTAGTTTTTGGATTTCGAAAAAGGGTATTTAGCTTGATTAGATACATCGCAAATTATTGATTAATAGTATTTTAAATAAATAAAATGGTCGGGTAAAGTAATTAATATGTTTGTCTCATATTACAATGTGTATTTAAGATGCGAGCGAGTGAAACTGTACATAACTTTACATAGACGCTGTCAAGGTGTGTTCTTATTTATTTAACAAAATTCATATTTTTACTTATAGTCGAGTACGGGATACAACATTCTGCATAGAGTCGACAATGAAACAGTCATGTGGCGACCAGGCTGCGGAACTCGTTCATCTTCTAGTTAAATCTACCATAAGTGGAAGTGCTCATTGTAAATATAATATCATTCATGAGGTAAGTGTACCTGGTCAATAAATCATTGGCGACTGTCCTTCGATCGGAGACGCTGTCCTTAAATTAGGAGACACGATCCTAAAATTAGGGGACATTGTTGTCCTTAAATTAGGGGACACTGTCCTTTAATTAGGGGACATTGTTGTCCTTAAATTAGGCGACATTGTCTTTTAATTATGGGACAATGTTGTCTTTAAATTAGGGGGCAATATCCTTAAATTAGGAGACACGGTCCATAGCTCAGCTCAAGTAACATCCTGCTAAATTAAAGATAACATATTTCAAGTCTTAGTACTATAGACTTTTTATTGACAAGATTTAAGCTTTATTTTGAACATGTTTCAACGTTCTTATTAACAACATACTCCAAGTTTTTTCTGTAAACAAGACCAGAAGCACCCTGTTAACAAGATATCGACTGTAAACAAGCACAGGGTTTTTTCTCGCTTCACAGGCATAAACATCAATTACAATTTTAAGTGGTTCATAGAGTAAATATGTCCAGCAACATGCATGACTGTTTGTACATAGTGTAGACGTCGCCCCAATGAACGATGTAATAAATCTTAACGATTCCTCACGATGTTTGCATACTTACTTCCTGACTTGAGTTCTATATGGCGTCCAAATGTAATTGCTAATTTGCCTGGTTATTTATGAATGCTTAAATCTACGAGTGCTCCAAGTAACACCATGTTCACTTGTCTGGTGCTATAATGAGGTACGCACTACGTGTAGAACGTACATGTAATTATATTAGGCCTAGTATCAAATGAGACAAACGACTTTAGGTCGTCATTTCACTTAGGTTTAATTTACTGGCGGCTTAGGGTATTGCTAGTAGCCTATATATAAATTCAAAGTTAGTTAAGAAATATGTACCGTGTGCACAATGTCTACTGATATACAGGAAGATATCACTTTTTGTCTAATAAACTCGTTCCTGAAATATTATTAAACTCCCCAGAATTTCCAGAACTCGTATTATATAAATTTATATTAATTGACAACTTGTGATGATCCTCTATTTTTATTAGCTATTATATTGTCGCTTCCCTATGTTTTCGCATCAGCGTCTTATTATTTATGTATTGTTATGTCAATTATGATTTTTAGTGAAGTATTACATGGAAGTTGATGTGTTTTGCTTTTTTGTTGCAGACGACACCATCAACCATGAAAACGCGGGACAACAACGGTGGTTCGAATCCTCATCACGAACACGTGACGTCAAAATCACATGATAAATCGTCTGCTTCTAAAACAAATATATCAGTTACAATTTTGTGTATTTTATTTATTTCAAATTTGATTACGTCACGAGTAATGACTTGACGTCATCAGGAGAATTATGTACGCAATGAATATTACACTATTAATTCGGCTGTTCGCCCCAGTGCCATTTTGATATCAGGAAAATGGACGGGCGAAGTTCATAGCAGTTAGACTTCACGTTATAGTCTATAAAATAACGTGTCACGTGAGCGGCCATATTGTATTCGGACAGTCCATAATCATAGACTGGTATAAGATTAAGTCATGAAAAGCGATATGTGATACAGTCTGGCTATCGGAAGAGGAACCAATACCATGGTGGACAATTTCAGACAACTCGAGTGCAAAACCTAGTATACTGATACGTGTATGCAAGTTGGATATATTTTACACTGGTAACCTCTTGCAATTAAGATTGAGTTAAAATGCATGTTACAATGTGGGAGAATATGTAGCCATGTGTTGAACGGAATATACAAACTTACGGACGAGTGGAAATAAACTTATACTAAACAGTGTTCAGTATCCATAACATACGGACGAGTGGAAAGAAACTTATACTAAACAGTGTTTAGTATCCATAACATATGGACGAGTGGAAAGAAACTTATACTTAAACAATGTTCAGTATCCATATAACGTTTGGAAATGCCGACGATGTGACAAATATAACTCATAAGCTCAGACAAGGACATCATAATACAATGTATGACAAGCATTTGCCCCCGTTTCAGGTGGATATTTTAGAAGGAGAAGTAGACATCTACATGTATTTAAATCCCGGATAAACATTTTTTCTCCTAGTACAAGGTATACGCATGGGTATTAGTCCTACGTGTATCATCAGTCCACGCGGCGTATAATTGCTGATGTTCCCCACTGTATGTCCGAGCATATTGAAGTGCCTATTTTATAAATTATACGCATAGATCTACACGAATTAGAAAAGAGAGAACTTTAGTTTCTAACCCTGGATCTACGTACGTCTAAATACAATCTAAACCATGTACAGTTATAATGAGGGAGTATCTGTATCCAGTAATTCAATTTCAGAATCAGCCACTCAGACAAATATGGGAGGGGTGTCATACTCATTAGGCACTGTATTTTTGATAAAACACATTTTAAAATGTTGTTTTTATCATTGATACAGTTATCTATAATCTAACTGCCGTCTTATTCATTTTTTGATTGTATTTCTTGTCTCCATTGACTAATATAAGTGTATAAGGTAGGGAACCAGACTTTCATTAACTTGTGTTCAATTCTTCAGAACGGATTGGACGTTATTTCGGAAGCTGGAGACAGTGTTTTGCTCTATGTTTGTATGCATCTATGGGATGCCTGTTTGTATCAACCAAATGCATAAAATGGAAAGGACTTTGTTTATTTTTTCTGTATTTTTGGGATTGATTTATTTTGTCTGTGGGTATGTAGCACAGATAGTTAAGCTTCATCACTTAGGCTTACACAAATTTTGTGAATTAGTTTGGGTTTGAACCCAGCACCCATACCATATAATTACCGAAATAACGTTAACGGTACCAACTCCAAGACAAGACATTCAAATAAAACTCATTCTGTCGATTAGACGTTTTTGGTGTCGACTGAGACAGTCGTCAGTGCATGGATAAGGAGTTTAATCCCTACATAATTGGCCAATAGTATCTGACTTCGATGGAATATGCTTTTCCAAATGGTACTCCACAATGTTAGATGTATTTCCATTGCTGTGTCCACGTGTATAAAATACATGGATTAACCTAACTTACAATATACATGATAATGAGTGAAACTAGTCAATGAATCTTGTTCTATATACAATTCGTCATGTGTATGTTTTTGTTATATTTACCATTATTTATGTTATGCATTACTATACTACAGTTTAATTCTAATATATAGGGCTATCTTTTAGTACATTATTTTGTTGTCAGTCTTATTTTTTAACAAATCAGTAATTGTCTGCAATTAAGACATTTGCTAAATGAAGTTGAACCTTACATGAACAGGGTTTAAAAGAACCTATCAAGATTAAAAATAGAAAGTGGATTGCCAAATTCTATGCTTGTAGTATCAATAATTTGGATTGTAAGAGGGATTTCACTCTTCAGTAGACTGTACGAAATCGGTGTTGTCATACCATGAGGCCTGTGTCGGTCAATCAAAGCTTCCCCAGTGAAGTTAAACATCTTTTGAACTCAGAATGGATTTCTTTTCATAAATTATTGCAACAAATATAAAATTTCCTTATATATCATAAATTGAGACCGTTCCGATCAGTACAAGCAAATAATGACTACTATAAATTATGACAAAAAGATATACTTACTACCCATGTTCGTATCTAAATGGATCCGAATTTTGCTTCACATGCTAGCTTAACCCACAGGTACCAGGATCCGAATTTTGCTTCACATGCTAGCTTAACCCACAGGTACCAGACAAGTTGATTGGTTCTTAAAAATAATTTCAAAACTTTTTGGGGCTGAATAACAATAAAGGCAATATTGTGGTTCTGGTAAGCCTATTAATCCTGCTTTTGCTGGAATTCACCACCAAGCAATTTTTTAAAATTAAATGCATTTTTTTACTTTCTTAACAAACACTTTTTCCAACGTGTGACCAGAACCAAATATTAATGTGTTTTGTGTCTGACGTGCCTAGCACCTATGGCTGAAACTCGCGTCTTGGATCACATGAAATGACCTCATTGTAGATCTCTTTCAGTGGCCATGTTTGCATATATCATTTCTTCAATATTTGTATTATTAATTTGTTTTTTTATGTTTGTAAAACAGATGTTGATATATATTCATTACATAAATATGTATTATTTAATTATTCACGAGTTTGTTGTAATATTTGAACTACTGCGCCAGACATGGGTGGGTGATGCAGTATAGGAATTGGTTCCATACATACACAGATCCTTCAGGTCGTATCCAGAAGCCAAAAAACATCGAGGCAAGTCCTTTGTTGTGTCTTTTTGTATGATTTTTAGACATAGTTTTCTTCAAAATAACATGCGTATTTTGGAAATTCTTCAAATTTTCGCGGAGGGCAGGCAATTGCATCGGTGTGCCTCAGCGTGAATATGGACCTGTCTTTCTTCAATTATATGCATGGAAATACAGTAATGCACGGACATATCAAAGCTACAAAGAATAGGCGATAACACAAAGGGACATACACAGCACAGATAATACCTTCCCTATTAACAAATGTAAGGATTTTTCAAGTAAGTCTATATACCAACTCACACATTATTATGCAGAATGGCTCTTTAAGTCGGCGTATTATAGAATTCCTGATATGCCAGGGACCATAACAGAATGTACTAGTGGCGTAAAAAAAAGGAACCAATATATATTATGGTGTACAAGTTTGGTCGAAGCAAAAAACATCTCCTTATCACGAAGACAAGAAATTTGATGGTTAAATGCACATGTATGGGTAGAAAAACTAGAAATTGATCAAAAGAACTTGGGGTTTAACACTGGCTGTCTGACACTAAGCAAAAGGTTCCTGTTTTATCAAAGCACTTAGGGAAATTGTTTTACACTCAAATTCAAATTATTTATAACTCATTAACAGTTACAAATTGTGATAAAGTGTTCAAAAGTAATTATTGTTCAGTCCAAGAATTATTTCTAACTCACGGTATCAGTCCAAAATGTGTAGATTTGAAAGATTAATTCAGATTCAATGTAATTTTGAAATTTCCTTAAATGCATTGATATACCCAGTTGAGCTGAAACACAAGAGGAAGTCAAAGACATAGGCACTCTACAGTATGAGTAAACCATTCAAAATGTTACATCCTTTTCTCCATGGAGACTCATGCTTTTACATAAGTACATGGTGTTTCATAATATCTGTCCCCATTACAAACAATTGCCATGCACACATGCCTGATCTCATCGGATATCTTCATATATCAATGGATAGCCAACATTTCAAAGTTTAATTCAGTATATAATATAACAATTTTACTATCAAAGCAACATTGGAATTAAGATTTCTGAAAAATGGCAATTTTTCGATAAATGTCAAAATGTCGTCCATGTTGAATTTGCTTTCCAAGTTGAATTACATAGCTTGTAAAGTTTTGCATGATACAACCAGTTTTAAAGTCTTTTAAAACAAAAATATTGTATTGATATGAAGTTGAATCCATTTGTGATAATCTAAAAACTTCTGTGTGATACAGTTGCTTTGGTTACCAGTTGCTAGGCAATGAAAGAAGCTAACACAAAAACATTACTTTCTCGCTTTCATACAAGTAAACAAGTGTATGATCTTTGGATGTTTTCTTTCTAAATTATTATTTTAAAGTCATAAATTGCTTTTGTGGCTGTATCAAAAACTACATACGTCTATTTGTGAATTTAAAACAATCATTTGGAAAAAATGTTATTTGAAAACGCGTCACCTGTTTGCTTGACTACAAGAAAGAATGTATCTGCATAGTTATGTTCTTCCGTTGCCTAGCAACTAGAAACCAAAGTAACTGCTTCATCAAAATATTTTCATCTTGTTGTATATAATATAAACTTTCAAATCAAAAGATTATTTTGTTAATAAACATAATCAAACTTGTCTTATCATTTATTACTTTGCAGGCTATGATGTCAATTTGGGTTAAAAATAACTTTGAACGTCATTTTGACAATTATCGAAAAAATGACATTTTGCAAGAATCCTTGTTACTGGGTTGCTTTGAAAGAAACATTGCCATGTTACATACTGAATAAAACTTTGAAATGTTGGCTTTCTATTGATGTATGAAGTTATCAGTTGAGAACATGCATGTACTCCTGACATTTATTTGTAATGGGGAGAGATCTGACTATGCATATTCTCTTACACATTATACATTGTACCCGATTCTCTAACATATGTAACGTTGCTTTTACTTATGAACCAGTAATGACTTTGGAATGGCCAGAATATAGTTGATGTATGCATTTGCACTCGACCAAAGAAACATTTTATAACAAGAGATGCTTGTAAAAAAACATGTAAGACTATGTCCCCATGGCAGCCAAATAGTCGAAAATGGTAAAGGTCACTGTGACCTTGACCTCAAAATCAACAGGGGTCATTTACTGTTGCTGGCCAACCTCCTTGTAAGGTTTGGAGATTCTAGGGCCAAACATTCTTCAGTAATTGAACAGAAACTAGTTGGTCTAAAAAGGGTAAATGCCAAAGTGACCTTGGACATACTGACCTAAAAATCAATAGGGGTCATCTACTGTTGCTGACTGACCAACCTCCATGTAAAGTTTGAAGATCCTAGGGCAAAGTATATTTGAGTTATTAAATGGAAGCCATTAATTTTAGTCTACCAACCAAGCAATATACCCCCTCATAATAATACTATAGACAAGTGACCAATGCAGGTAAGGGTTTAAATTCAACAATAAACCAGTGTGGATTACCTCCCCTATCACAGCTCGTATGCTAAAGATACTATCGATGACATGGATCTAAACTAAAATGAAACTGTCAAGTGATACCACCGAGTTACAGTAAACCGGTGTGGATTACCTCCCTTATCACAGCTCGTATGCTAAAGATACTACAGTATGACATGGATCTAAACTAAAATGAAACTGTCAAGTGATACCACCGAGTTACAGTAAACCGATGTGGATTACCTCCCTTATCACAGCTCGTATGCTAAAGATACTACAGTATGACATGTATCTAAACTAAAATGAAACTGTCAAGCAATACCACCGAGTTACAGTAAACCGATGTGGATTACCTCCCTTATCACAGCTCGTATGCTAAAGATACTACAGTATGACATGTATCTAAACTAAAATGAAACTGTCAAGCGATACCACCGAGTTACAGTAAACCGATGTGGATTACCTCCCTTATCACAGCTCGTATGCTAAAGATACTACAGTATGACATGTATCTAAACTAAAATGAAACTGTCAAGCGATACCACCGAGTTACAGTAAACCGATGTGGATTACCTCCCTTATCACAGCTCGTACGCTAAAGATACTACAGTATGACATGTATCTAAACTAAAATGAAACTGTCAAGCGATACCACCGAGTTACAGTGAATACACAACCAGCTATCTTCCAAGGGGTTGAACCAGCTATTTTCTCAAGGGGTACAATAAGCTTTGTTCTCATGGGTTCCAAGCGTTCATCTTCCTAGGGGTCCATCTATGTCTTTTGACAAGTGGTTCCAGCCAAACTAATCCTTTCCAAGACATTGTTGTCTTCTTGTGTTATATAAGACAACCAAATTTGTGTATATTCCTTTCTGTGGTATGTACATGCACGAAAACACATAATGGTTACAGTCAGTGAGTTTCTATCATAAGTATATAAGTAAATAAAGGAAGCATAAACTATACAATACAATGAAGACTTTATTCATGAAATTTGTACAATGAGAGGTACACATGTATGTGATAAAATGTTGGGTCATGTAAAAATAAAACTACAATCAGAGCAATATGACGAAACAAGTGAATATAATGGTAAGAATGAGTGTTGGTTTTTAATACAAAAAACTTTCATCATGTAAATAGCTGTTTTTCAGCAACAATGTGGTATATTGCTGTTATATACAGCTCTTAGTTCTCCGGGAATTATTTATTTATGCAATACATGTGCATGCAAGGAACTTAAAATATGTTTGTTTCAAACAGTGAATGTAACAAATCTATACAGAAAAACACTTTCAATTATTGATTATGAAATGATATTCAAATGTATCAAGTTATTTACACATATTTTGTCAATATTACATACGTGTAATTCAATGTAAGTATCCTAGAAACTGAAGACCAGCAAAAGTTTCTGTCACTTTTTGATGTCAAACATGTCCGTTGCCTAAGTAAAGCGTTACATAGTGCTTTCCATGGGAGGTAATCCATGCCTTCTAAAATTGAACAGGAAATAACTGAATGAAGGTGCTCAGTAGCGTTTTGGTTAGGTAACTGGCACCTGGCTCTGGAATAGTTCATGTTGTCGTGATTACAATGATATAAGAGACCTTAATGAAAGCACTGAACTTTGAGACCACAGAATGACAGTCAGATACTATTGATTATTCTCAGGATTGTAAATAAATTTTCTTAAGAAAAAGTTTCTTCAGTTAAACTCCTTCAATTAACCTCAGAAAATAATATCATAGTTTGTAGTTGTATCAATCAATTAGCAGCAAACATATACCGTTATTCATTTTTTGATTCCGGTACATCATTTTATCAATTCGAATGTGATATCTGCTAAGTACCGGTAATGCCATAGGCAGTCTTTCACTGTAAGTGCCACCATGACCTGGTCTTATGTAAGAATTTGGAACCCCAAAAACTTGGCAAAAAGACATTTCTTCGACCCCCAAGCAAAAATATTTATACCAGCAGAATTTTTACCTTTTAGAAAAGTCTATCAGCCTGAATCATCATATCCAACATATCGCTGGCTTAGAATGAGAAGGTCGTAACTACAAAATCAATATTTTGAGAAAACAAGAATAAATCACTCTTTACTTATGGTAAAGCAAGCTTTTTCAACTTCAATTTGCTCACAACGACAAGTTAAGATTTTCCTGAAAATAGGCCCATAAGAAGCGCCTTATGGTGTATATTTTAAATATGCATCAGTCTTATAAGGTCGTAAGTGGCACTTACGCCCTTCTCATTCTAAACGAGCGAAATGAACTTTAAAATAGAACAAATAATCACACATCAACAATCAATATGTACAAAATTCAACATTCAAGTATTGCTGCCTGGTAACCAATACAATACAATCATGGTGTCAGAACTTCAAACCAATCAACCTGCTCATGATGTCCATATACACAAAACCTTGACTCAACCATTCATACTAGCACCACTAGTGTGACACTGCAGTCAATGGGTCAGCGCGTATACTTGTAAAGTCCAGAGATCGGTCAGTTTCATCGTCCACTTCACCTATTACGGCCCTGAAACAGATACAGACATACATGTACAGCTATAATCACAAACCTAGACGCTTTCAAGCAGAGGCTTGGCAGGGTCACATTCTAGGCACTTGACACTGGTACCCAAATTTTAACTTTACCAATCACTAGAGATGTTCTTAACTTCTTTTATCTTGATGTCTTTGAGCTTTCCTGTGATTTCGTGAACATAAGACTTGTTTGTGGAGAATGCTCAATTTTTTGTTGACTTATAAACATTTTTCTACAATGAAACTAATGCCTAAACCCCTCTCTACAAGTTAAATACAAAACATGATGAGAAGTCATCGTATTTTCCAAGTAGCAGCCACCTTACTGAGTGGACTACAACTCTTCAATCAGAAGACAAGTTTCCTAAAGATTCGTGAATTCTGATTGGCTGGTCAGTAAAAATCATTCTGGAACTCTACTTTTATTGGTTCACAGCGAAATTCCATTGGGGGTTCTTCTAGCGTGTGTATTTACAAAATGGTGGCTGTGTGATGATTCAGACGCACATAAATGATGAAATTATAGACATGGGTCATTGCTTCTCTGTCTAACTGAATTTTAGGGGTATTTTATATTTTTTCCATTAAAATTTGTTTTAAAGAGACGTATGCTCAAAATATTTATGGAAAATCATTTTTTTTACTTCTTCAATCATTTGTCAATAATTTTGGACCTGCACGTTTAGCAGAAATATGTCAAACAGGGTTCACGAAACCATAGGAATTCACGAAATTATAGGAAAGAAGGATATAATCACTCTTGAAAATGGGAGTCAGGAGTCATATAATTTACTCTTCAAGTTTGGAAGTCAGCGATGGTCCTGATAGTACTAACTATGTTAAAGGGTGCTTGAACGGCCTAACAGCTGTAAAGAGCCCTAGAAAATTGGTAACTTCTATAAACTTAACTACTTCGTACTTACACGTTATCGCCTCTCACGATGTACAATCCAAGAATGACTTGTTCCACGCCCTCGCTGTTACTGTAAACACGTTCATGACTTTCATCTAGGATCAGGTTAATAGTCTGATCAAATCCCTTCAACATGCCCTGAATAGTTCAATAACATAACAATATTTCAACATGCAATGATGAGAAACAACATTTCCAGAATAATTTGATTTCTTTAAATACATGATAATTTAATATACATTTGTAATGGTTAAAACTATGCAATCACATTATCCAGACATCAGACCAACCAGCTATTCACTGAAATTACCCACATATGCTGAGTACTAAGCAAGGGCGCTATACCAGTACTGAGGTTAAACGATGCGCTTCAACCAATCATCAACTTGTAAAGACTGGTTGGCTATGATTGAACCTGTAACCTTCTATTCTGTTACTTGAATGATGTGCTTCAACCACTGATGATGATATTAAGCCAACAAAACTTTAATGAAGCATTTATAAAGTCAGAATGTAGTTTCTACAACCACTAACTTACCACAATAATTCTGCCATCAGATGTTACTATGGATACAGTTTCTGAGATATATGTTAAGGAAATAATGATGGAATGTGAATCTATAGACGCTAAACTTCTTGGTTTCATTTTTGTTAAATTTAAAGGAATTTTTTAGGACTAAATGGATTAATGTATTTCACAGGTAAAGTCACATTATTAAACTGTAATTAAAGGACATATGCTCATAAAGTTTGGTGGAGCTATTGATTGTAAACACTGAGAAGTATTAACAACTAGATACCTTTCACTTTTTATTAGTCCATATAAAATGTTAATATATCAAAATAACATTTTCATGGTGAAGATGCACTCATGATGAGGATGATGCACTGTCAATTGAAACCACATCCCAAGATCCAGTTGAATGCACAGGATTTTCAATTCGCTGTTTTCAAACCCTGATGAAATCCCTTCGCAGAGGGCCATATATTTCCCTACCATTTGGGGAAAATACTGGGTACCAGTAAAATTGGGATTTTTCAGCATAGAATCATGAAATTAGTTATTTTCGTAGGTGAAATGATGACATTTGAATTTTTTTGGACTGTCTTATAAACTTTTTTTAAAAGACTCATTGGTTATTTAATGACATAATAGATGATATATTATTGAGAAAAGAACATTCTTATTTGAAAAAAGTCAAGTTTTTTTTTGCTCTCCAAATGTATACTTTTTACAAATTTATATCAAAACGGAAATACTGTAGTGATTGTGCACTACTAGTGTTTATATTGGAAGTACAATGTACCTGCCGAGTACCCAATCGTGATTCTCTGCGAATTCCCGCAAGATCTTGACAGTACAGAGCTAAATTTGTATTACGGTGTTAAACAAAGAGTAAGTATGTTGCCATCTACCGTATACTATATACCGTATTACCTCATATTATCGCCCCGGGGGCGATGCATTTTATGAAGAAATAATTCCATACAGTCAGACCTCTTATAAACACCCCCCACAGAAAGGTACCGTACAGTACGGCACTTAGCCGTTACCTTAACCAGTATGAATTACTTCCCCTTTTTTAAAAATACCGGATTTTGTTTTTTTGCCTATCATATGCAAAAATTGCTAATAAACATGTAGACTACGCTGTTCATACCTGTATATAATTACTGGCGGTGATTAATTGTTCGTTTCAATGGATTACCGTATCATGACTGACTGTTATTCTGGATTTATGTGGATACTTAATTGGATTACTGTAGGACCAATTATTGAAGTAGAGATTTTTTTCCCAAAAATCGACGGCAGGGTTTTCTATACGAGGGTCCTAGGACCCTTAAGGTGTATATTTAGGGAGTCCCTGAGAAATTTTGGGGGTCATTTCACGATACAGTAATACATTTCAAGCTCATTATTAGGGAGCATCAAATTTATAAATAAATAAAGCAGCAAATTCAGATTGCTCAATGCACCACAAGACTTGGTGCAATAAATGGCAGAAAGAAAAATGTTCTAGCTGAAATAAAAATGTCTACTTGAGGGATCCTATTGGGGGTCCCAAGGATGCACAGTAATGCAGAAATGAGGGTCCCAAGCCACAAAGTTGCGTCTGGGACGCACGCAGAAAACCTGCACCAGGGAAATCCCTGGACGGGGGGGGGGGGGGGGGGGGGCTAACTAGAGGGGGGGCTAATACGAGGAAATAATACGGTAAGTATTGGCAATAACTACAATACAGAACATGTTTAATACTATTGCAAGTTGTCAATTGATATAAATTTAGATTTTAAAACAAGTTTCTGAAATTTGATAAATCAATCTGTGAGTGTGAGCCTTTCTTCGAACCCTTAACAAGTTTAATATAAATGTATCAATTGACGATTCCGTGGTGGGGATGTTATAAACACTGCCAAATATGAGCAGTGGGGATTATATCCAGTGGAGATTCTGTCCTACTCATTATGTATCCGAATTAGTGAATATCCGAATTCTTAATACTTCAACAACCGGCATTTCTGTAATGACAATAAAATGTCACAATCTGGAACTGGAAACAAAGCAATGAAGTGTGGAATAGTAAAATATATTGACATTATCGTCAATAACTTCAAAGGATACTGTTTACATACGATTCCAATGCGGACGCCATCACAACGTCGAAGCGTAAAAATGGTTCGGGAATAAATTACCCCGTCACCGGTAGAAATCAGGGAGAAGTAATTATTTAGTTTTTTAACAAAATCAAACTCCAAATTATAAAGCTTTTTGTCTGGAATGGTTGCCTTACAGATCATTAAAATATAAAATAAAAATATAAATAATTTTAATATATATACAAAATATGCTATATCAAACGTTTTCATATAAGCGATTGTAAATATTAAGAAACTAACGTCTCCCGGTGACCTGAAGGACAAACATGGCTGCCCCCATGAGTTTATAAAATCGCTAGAACTTGTTAATCTTGCAATCCCACACAAAAAGAAACTTGGCAGAAGCTAAAAGTTGTCAAAGATGGCATCGAAAGTAATTCCGTCATTTTCTAGTATTTTGACATCACAGAAATCGCTTGGACGTGCGCTCATATGTCAAAGGTGGGTTCAAATTTTGTCAGGCAATGTCAGGGCCACTGGTAAAATCCTTGTCATCCACCCAGAGCCATGCAGAAACTTAAGCCTCTACCTTAACTAATGAAATAGTTCCCTCTATTTTTGCATGAAACAAAAGCCCTGCACGCTAGATGTGGGGCAATCTGCATGCTAGATGTGGGGCAATCTGCTAGGAGATTTTTTAATTTGTGACCTTTAATGCTTTATCTCCAGTGCAGATGTGCACTAAAGTGCAGTGTCCGATAAATCCACTGCCCGGAGCCCGTGGGCTACCAGAAATTTTGGCCGGGCTACCAAAAAAAACTCGGATGTAAGCCCGCCGGGCAACCATAAAATCTCAGAATTGGTAGTCCGGTCATTCGTATTTTACAATAAATCGAGTCTATAACTTGTCTAATTACTGTAAAAAAGCGACAATATACAGGCATGTATACTGAAGACCCCAATAAACAATCAGTAACCTGCCAGCAATTAGTTAATCCCATCAAAGGTGTTAAAATTCGCCGACAATCTGATTAAATTGCTCATCGGGTCGGGTATAAAGCCCAAACTCAAATTCTGCAACCGTACTTTTGGATTCCGGGCTTTAGCAGTCAACCACGACGTCAACAAAAATGAAAATTGGTTATGAGTTTTGCGATTTGTCAAAGCTGTATTGGAAGTCATAAATAAAAGACTTGAGAAGTAAAATATACAAAAATGTCTTATTTAAAAGAATTTGCTATCATTGATCACTCAATTGACGACAATTTGAAATGTCATATGTTTTCGCGACCTTCACATACGATTTTGGTCCAACTATGAAAATTCTAAATGTCTGTAGTCAACAGAAACACTAAAATACATACCAGCAGATGTTAAATTAACAACAGGTGTGTTTTACCCTTCATATTGAATTAATCATGACACTTTTGTCTTCCAAATCTACATTATGGTTGTACATGTCCAGCAAGGACTACAAGGGAAGTAACTCTGCTCTGACTGACATTCAGAATAAAAGCACAGGATGCATTTAGAGTCAATACTACACACAGTTAAATATAATTATACACATAGGCCTACAGTCTGGATGGAAGTGGTATCAATTCATTCATTTTACTAGGCCTTATGATATTAAAATGACAGCCAGCAAAACATATAAAGAAGCCAAGTGTAAATTACAAGATAGAAAGGATGGAGAAAGAATGGACATGTTTTCTTCAATTTGTGCATGCAATTTATGTATTAATGGTGCCTGGTTCAAGGGAAAGCCCTAGTACAGTACAATATGTATAGCTATTTACCGACATTACAATGAATATGAAATAAAAATATATACCGGCCGGGGTATCAGGTTACCAGGAACTAGTCATGTTTACGAATCGTATGACAAGTACATTTGGCAAACATTCCCATATTGATACATCTGTCAAAGTTCACTGCCAATATGGAGCAAATTTATATTTGTACTTCGGACTACTTCCGCAGTTGCAATTTCTGGGCAACTAGAAAAAATTCCGGGCTACCAGAAAATAATTCTGGTAGCCCAGTGGGCAACCAGCAAATTTAGAAATTTATCGGACACTGAAGTGTCATATATATGGGGGGCTTTGCGATCAAATTTTTGGCGCAACTTGAAAAGATGAATGAAAAGTTGTAAATACCATGAAATATATAGCATGTCCACGAAGATCAACCCTTTTTCTCGTTATCTGCACCAAAAACATCCATAAAACACTCAGCGGTTCATTTGTCTGACAATTTTAACACGACGATGTCACACTTTTAAATTCCACTACACAGCTATTTGTTGTTGATATGCAAATCGCATTCCCCTATAGACCAATCAGAATACTCGATGGAATGAGTTTCTAGAACAATGGAGGATGCTGGGAGATCTTCGGCACTATTTGGTTTTCACAGTGATGTACACTGGTACGCGTGAAACCAATTACACTGAGCTCGCTCGGTGAAACTAAAAACGAAAAATTCACGAAGATTTGTTGACAAATCGAGCTGATTTTTCTTGTAAACTGATAGTTAATGACTTATGAACAGAATACGATAAGTTAAATGAATTTTACTGCTCGCTTAGCGATTCGCACAACGTAAGCATATGAATTACACACTTGTTGCGCTCATCTATACGGGCGGTATACGCGTACCGGATACTCACAGTTATGTTTACATTGGATTTTCGGAAATTACACGTGTTGATTTATTGATCGATTTATTGATTATAAGGACCAATATTAACAGGTATTCTGTGCCATTCGTTTATTTTTATTATATTTTACATGTTCGATGCTGAAAATGGCTCTAATTTGGCGTAAAAGACAGAATTCATGAAACTCAAAAACTGATCAGTAAAGCGCATAATGGGTCTTGACTTAGAAGTGGATACTCTTAGTCGAGATTGTTTGACTACCTGCACGCGAACAGTCTATTTTAACACTGTTTCAAAGATTTGTTTCACAAGAAATGTATCACAGTATCGAAAAAATAAGTCATTAAGCCAATGTTGACAAAAAAGGAAAAGTCATCATCCATTACAAAAGTGCTTTTATTCGATTTATGTGTCACATGGTATGCCAAATTAACGAAAATCGCCGTTGACACTCATTTTGGTCAATTTTTCGTAGAAATACTTGTCCGATTTTGTTGATTTGATTATAAAACTTTACATAAATAACACACATCTACAAAAACACTGAAGGGCCGAAAGAAAACGACCCAGCAAAGCCTGTAAGAAATAGAAAGTTAAGGTGCGCAGAATTACCCGATTCGCAGAATTACCCGAAACGACTGTATTTTATCACAGATATATATTAGAACGGATAGGTAACTCTACCACGTGACCCAGTTGAAATCAGTAGAAATCGACTTTAATTCTCGCGGGTACCAGTTGTCGCGATATTTGGCGAGATCACAGAGTTTTTAGCGGCGAGATTCATCGATCCGCCTTCTTTGTTTTATGTATTGTTTTGCAAGAAATTTGCAGAAATAAATCTGCCAATCCAATCAACATTTCAAAATCAATCGAGAAAATTTTACTATGTAGATAAAGAATAAACATGCCTTGATTAGTGTGTATGTATATTTAATCTATTATATTGGCTATATGTCCAGAAATGGAGTTTGAATACACAACAGTTTCGCGGGAATATCGAAGCGAGAAAACAATTCAGTTCAAACTATGACAAATTCCTATCATCAGATTGAAAAATATTAAAATCTTATTTGGTGTTTTACTTGAAACATCTTTCGTAAAATATTATAAAATTAGTCCTGATGATTCTTTTAAAAGATTTTTCGTAGACTAAATTGTAACGACGAAGCCTCCACCATTTTCCACCCGTGTCTCTCGTTTCTTGCTCCAAATCACACGAAATTGTAACTCTGATTTAAATTGCATTGTATATTGCATGAAACACGCATTGTGTATCTTCATAATATTGTTTTAATTTTGAAAATCGATAAATTATTAATGATAAGGCAAGTTTTTTCGAGGCAGCCATAAAAATTTATGTTACCGATCATCGCCATATTATCGACTTACAGTGTACCAAATACCAAAAAAACGATGATTAACTGAAAAGGCGGAGTGCGCGCATTGCATTATGGGCGTTTGGCCGTTCGGCAGATAAAAATCTATTTATAGAGTTGCCTATCCGTTTTAATATATATCTGTGATTTTATATATATTTTATTGTTATGTTATTTGTATTAATCAAGACAGTCCAGACATTGATTAGTTTAGTGATTTTGTATGAACAGATTTCCATGAAGTTTCGGTGTTTTGTATTGTATTTATTACGGAGTTTTGTGGTCAGACTGTCAGTGGTTTGTATGATATTTGCGTGAATGTTCCGTGTTCTGTAATCAAATTTTTTATAGAGTTCTATAATCCATGAGTTCAGAGATTTCCGTGGTTTGTCAACCTCCAATTCAGCTACCCATAGACCGAGGCTGTGCGCCTTAATTTGTAAATCGTATTAAAACCCGGTATGAATCGTGTTACGCTTCTTCTCAGTTCCGTCAGACAATTGTTCTGTTTTTACGTAACTTGAAACTGATGTAACGTTCGGACGGAACTCAAATGTCATGTATTCTGAGTTCCGCCAGAGCGTTACATCAGTTTCAAGTTCCGTCAGAGACATATGAAAACAGGACAATTACGGAACTGAAAAGTAGTGTAACACGATTCATACCGTGTAAATTGGCGGACTGGTGTGTCCGTACATTTTTTACCTGAGACTGAAAACAACAACAAGATTTACACACTCTGAATTGTTTGCTGTAAGCTAAATAGATCTTGTTTAACGAAGGAAAACATGAGAAAAAAACCGTGAATTCTTAATATGTTTGCTGCTAGCATACCGGTACCTTGAACGCAGGGATGTTTTTATCCCCCTATACGACTTTGCTGCATTCTGGTGGAATCTTTTAAATGTTTGATTTTCCGCTCCCCACTAGTGTAAACTGTATAGTGTTGTAATTGTTTGAGAGAAAGGGGTTTCAACTTTCAATTAACTAGTGCATAAGTAGTCCGACCCATTGAAGTCTTTGATGATGATAATTCCAGAGGAATCTGATATTGTCATATAAATGGCCAAAACACTACCCAAGAACATGTTATTGGCAATCATCCTTATAGAAAATAGAAGGAATGAAATGTGCTGTTATGCCACTGGTTTTAGCAAAGTAACAACTGAAAATTCCCGTCCAGGCAACGGCTGAGGGTTGAAATTAAACTTGTACAACGTTGCTGTTGATGTTTGTTACATATGCGCTCTCAAATCCACAATGACATGTTAAAAATATTTTTCACATCCGAGAAGCCAATGGTTATGAGTAGGTGTTATACTGATATTTGATTATCAACTCATTTTTGGGCGAATTTCGAACAGTGAACTTGTATTTATCTGTGTTTATCTGAACTTTTAAACAGGACAGTTCAATGACTAAAAGGTCAAAGCCAGTATAAATAAAAGACAGTGACAAATTACTGGCATTTAGTTATGGCATCCAGAACTGGTGTTGTGTGTGCATAAGTTGCTCCTTGCCGTACACTGTATAATAAAGGTTATTATTTGTTGGAAATCTTATAAATCTAAAATTAGTTTATTTTCAATTCACATTTGCTTGTATATTCCATACATGTGAAGAAAACATGAAGAAAATGCTGCCTAAGGTCTATTCACTCTTTTAGTTCTATCTCACCCCAATTCTGAGCTTGAAGCCCATTAATACAATGCTTGCACACACTACAGTCCAACAGCCAAACAAGAAGTGACCTTCTTCCACCAACTAATCTTACCAAATATGGGCAATCCCGGTATTATGGACATGATAAGACCGGTACCCACTACCCACTTGTACCATACACTGAATGGAATCCCAAAATCACTACAAACTGAAGGAATCTGAATACAGTAATGAGTAAAACTGTATTATCCTAGAAGGACCCAATGTCAGTTGTACTGCCAATAATCTTAGTTTTGTACATTATGGTATATTTGTATACATGATATATTCTTGACTCCATTCAGTCCATTGTATTTACGTGACATCAGTTGTCTACTATTGTAAACAAAGGAGCAATGATCGGCCTATAACATGGTAGTTTCATCTTATTTCATTTATTTACAGATTTGTTGGTCGTTACAAATCAGACCAAGCTCCTGTTTCTTCTTCGGCGATAGAAAAAACTTTGGATAAACAGTTAACAGATGTAGCCCCTCATGCTGTTAGGTACAAGAAACCAAAAGCCAAGTGGGTACTGCAAGGTGTAGATCTCAACAAGTACACCCATTTACCAATACCATATCCAAAGACCGGTGGACGAGACACAAATGGTTTGTTTACATTTTTGTACAATTAAAATCAAATTAATGATCATACTGCATGCATCCAGCAATGTTTTTCAGGGGCAGTACAACCAGCTGTTTTCCCCTACCCCAGATAGAAGTCCTATCACTGGTTACCAGCTATTAAGCTGAGGGGTAAGGTGTGGTCAACCGGAGGGAAATATACGTTTGCCATTCCTCAGTTAGTCCATCCTTCCATATGTCCGTCACTAAAATCTAGATCCTGCCGTAACCATACCTCAAACCATTTTCAAGCTAGGTGTATAAAACTTAGGAATAAGGACCAATAAGGATTCTGACAAAAAAAATGTGGTTGCCATGACAACAGAAACATTGTAAAGCTGAAAATAAGGTAGGGGACTTCTGTAGCCTATTGCTTGCAATTCCTAATAACTTGTTCTTGAAGGGTCTGGACCAGTCTCTGTTGACAAGATTCCTGCTGTAACCCCCTGCAATATTGCCAATCTACTTTCAGACATTTTTGATAATGGCTTATTATTTCGGAATAAAGTCATTTCTTAAGTTCAAACTACATTAAATACTGCTGTGCATATATATTGTTTCTGAAATCTTGAAATGAAATAACTTGACTTACCATTTTGATTTCTATTATCTGTTTAGGTCGTGTTTGCAATAAACGGATGGGCGGAGGTGCTAGCCAAATGTACAGAATGGTAGATTTTACTAGAAACGCAGTCAGTGAAACAGAACCACTTGTTGAGAAAGTTCTAAGTGTTCGGTATGATGCACTACGTTCAGCTGATATTGCACTCGTATGTAATGGTACTCACAAACGTTGGATCATTGCTGGAGACAAGATGAAGATAGGTGACGTTGTGAGGTCCTTCGGGGATATACCAATTCTACCAGGTAAGGACAGTTCATGATTTAGTTTCTTTAGAAGTCGTACTGTAACTGTACCAAAACAGGGTTCTCACACTGTAAATAATCTAGAAAAATGGTAAAACCCTGTAAATGTTTGATAACATATGAAATTTGGTACAAAATGTGAAAGGAAATATCATGTATTTAGTAATTTCCATTAAAAACAGTGTTCTTTGACTATCTAGAAAAATGGGAAAACTCTGTAACAGTAAAAGTTTGAAAACATGTGAAATGTGATACAAAATGTGAAAGGAAATATCATTTATTTGGTACTGTACACCAAAACAAGGGTTCTCTCTGTCTCGGAAAATGAGAAAAACATGTAAATGTTTGAAAAGGTGTCTTGTCAATAAAAACACAACAATTATAATTCAAACTTTGTAGAAACAATATAGCAGCTATTTCACTTATTTGTTAATTACAAACATGATATGGGAAATTTGGAAACTGAATTGCAAACACAAATTAGTAATTTTCTTATTACATGTACGTTGGTTTGAGTATGATAGTAAGTTTAACATTAGGGTCACAATGGTTATTCTATAATTTAGTGCCAAAAATATCTATAATTAAACCTTCATCAGGGTTTTATTTTCGTTTTGAAAACTTTGAGTCCTCTTCAACGGAACTTAAAAAATCCACAAATCCCGCTATGTACAAATAAAGTACTGTACTACTTCTCCAGAGTGACCCTCTGTAGAGCAACAACCTCTCTATTACACCATATTCAAAATTTTACTTAGCTGATAGTTACTTAATACATTGGCCCGTATTTGCTGCACCCAAAGGGTGTTATATGTATTCAATAGAGGTTGTACTGTATTTCCAAAAGTCAAGGAGTTCTAAGTCAGGGACTTTGAAAATGATCCAAAATAAAATACTGATTTGTAAGCAATTTAAGGGTAAAACATGTTTGAAGGGCCTAGTTAAAGACTCATATATACTGCAGAGTCAAAGACCCATATATACTAAATGTTATTCTGTGTTCTCTTATTTTCAGTTGCTCCGAAAGCTGGGGATGCCCACCCTGTAGGTGCATTGCCTTTGGGTACAGTTGTTTATAACATCGAGATATTTGAAAAACATGGTGGAACTATTGCACGTGCTGGAGGTACATGCGGAAGTATTATACGTAAAGTTGGGGATAATGTTGTCGTAAGTATGCCATCTGGACGTGAAATGGCTGTCAGCAAGTATTGCATGGCAACTGTTGGCCGTACATCAAACATTGAAAAACAACCCATTGGATCTGCACAACGGAACAGATGGTTCGGTGTAAGACCGAAGTCTGGTTTTTATACAAAAAAGACAGGTTACAATGGACGTAAAATCAAAGCACCTAAGAAAACTGTTACATACGAGGTTAAAGTGAAAAAAACAGTTTCTGAATTGTTTGATTCGTAATGATATTTTGTATTTATGATGCTTGTACGTGAAGTTTGATTCTTTTATGTTATGCTATATCTATGGATTATTGAGAATAACAGTTACAAAAACAGAGAAAGTTTTGGAATTATGAATGTTTTAGAAGGTGCTCCCAGTACCACACAGACAAAAAACGTAAAGTTAACAGTACCAGGCTTTAAAATATGCGTTACATAATAACATCATCATGACGGTTAAGCCAATTATTGTACCATTTTCAGAGAAATAGAAGCTTATAATAAACATCAAATTTGTTGATTTTTGATGCAAGATAAAATTTGTTTCACTTATGATCACAGAATTTAAATATTGATTTCAGTTAAGATAAATATAGATCTTTTATAAAAGAAACAACAAATTTTCTGTTGATTTTAATATTTGCTTCATTTTCTCTTAAGTTGGTTCAGTAATTGGCTAAATTGTAAATGTTTTCTCGGCATTTAAACACCACCCTACGCTACACAACGTTGAATATATATATTATAATGTGTTAGCCATGCAATAGATTTTTTGGATTTTAAATTTGATAAACTGACATTATGCGATTGTTTTTCTTCTAGATGAAATCCAGATTAATTTATGATTGTATTAGGTAGGTAAAGCCTAAAAATGTGATTTAAGAGAACTGTTTGATAAATTTTGCAATTACCAACTGGAGTTGTGTCCCTTTACAGTAAAAGCTAAATATCATTGATAATGATGATGTATGCTGCATAGGTTAATGAGGTTTCAAACAAAATTTAGTGGTACTTAGAGTATGACGTACAGACTTTGTGGGGTTGACCAAGTCATGGATTGGCTAACGTCACTCTAAGTTACTTTACATATTTATGTGACAGGCTGGGAGTGCATTACAATATTTCCGGCACTCCCACAGTGCAGGTTATGTGATAAATATGTATATTCAATACTTGACTTGATTGGCCATTATAGCATAAAAACAGTGATATTCCTCATAATTAAACGGGTGTAAAAAGGTACATATTGTAAAGATTCTCGCGCGCACGCGCTGTTGGTGTTCAGTTTTAAGTATGCTCATTTCAAGACCCAGCCGACGAATATAAATGAATTACAGCGTTATATGAACTGTAATTCACATTCTAATTGTAACTAGTAATCAATTTTTTATAATAGTAAAATAATAAACGTAAAGAAACCCCCAATGTCACTGTTTTCTTGGTATTTTGCCGATACCAGAAGTCTACGCTAATAACAAAAACTTGTATGTAACGTTTGCTAAGCGACGTCGTGTTTGTTTTCCCGACGTCGCCCAAAATGTCCCACCAAAATGTCATAATTTTGAAAAACATACTAAAAAAGTATTGTTTTTATGCTATAATAGCGTTTACTCATGCTTTTTCGTGCTATTACATCTGCAGAGTCCCTCGGGAGTGTTGGTGCCCTCGCCCTAGCGAAAAAGCATGCGTTAACCCTACATCCTTATTCTCTAATTAAATAAGATCAATAGTAATTAAAACCCTTGATCATATTGATACCGAGCTTGACCATGTACATGTAATTAATAAGTCCACGTGGACCTTGCTTACCAGTGTTCGGGTCTTGTTTGTTCTTGACTCAGTTCATACATGCATATTTAAAAATGATGTTAGTACATGTATATTGTATTATAAATATGTATGTTATTGTTCAACTCTTTGAATTAAAAATTGTGTAATTTCCATTTGCTCCTTCGTAATATTATACCTTATTTCATGCTTACCAGTGGAATAACGGTGGATTATTCGCCGATAATTCACAGTTCATAATTACACAGCTCATAATTTCACGGAAACGGACTACTTTTTTAAAAACAAATTTCCTCGCCGACAAAAATAAAATAATAAGCATTTTAACTTGTTTTCTTAATCTTTAAAAAAATAGCAGAACATTATATGTACATAGACGTAACGCACGGTATTGCGTACGTTTGTGTAACGTCATGTTACGTCAGCATTACTTACTCTGCGTAATACTAGTCTTATGATCTAAACATTACTGTTTAATTCTGCAAATGTTTACAATGTCGAAAAGTACAATACATTTATCTGTCAATAACATCGTTTTTAATTAAAAATATTGGGTGTTTTTCGGTAGCAATATCTCCCGCTTGTTCAATTTAACGCTTATTCACTTGTATCACTCGTTGTCTATCTGACAAGTATCTTACTCACTCACGTATTCAACCCCTTACACACTTATCTATGTAGTGTTTTATGAAAAACAATACACCACATTGTTCTAGAATATACGGGTTTAAAATGCATTGCATGTCTATGCATAATACCGCTCAAAATAATTATTTTGGTCATGTAGTTCGTCCACTATAAAAACTCGCGTTGCATAAAACGTCCAAAACGTCGCAAAATTGCGCCGTAGGACAATCTTCCTCCACACATTGAATCAAGTGTGTTGGACTTATTTTTAAAGCAATCGTAAAGAATTTTTAAAAGTGAAAATTTCACTCTGATAATATTTCAAATTTTATTTTAATTATACGTTGTATGACTTATAATAAAATTATTAAGTTTCGAAAATGGTCTGTGTCCCAATGTATCGCTAAAACGCGCGAGTAGGACAATTTTCCTCCACACATTTCATTCTAATAATCTCGATAAGTATTGGCTAGAATGCATTGGGATTTTATTATGTATAATAAAACAAAAATAATATTTTAAAAACGAAATCATAATAATTTTATTTATAAAAATGAAAAAATAATTGCGTACTAATCATGCGTCTTCGGAAAATTTTCAGCAATTTTTTGCAAATTTGCACTTTTTTCGTGTTACCAGTTTATTATTTAACTTTTTTATTTTTTGCACCCGTAATTTTTCACGATAGTATGTTAAAACACGTCACTTCTGGTGTCACTCAATGAAGTATCCCACAAATTTAATGACATTTTGAATAAAACGGCTGTTATTTTATGCCGACGACCAATATGTTGTGTTACAAATTGCACGCGGATTTTTGTACATCTGTCGGGCATTGTCTCCAATTCTACGGCTACATACAATTCTACATGAACTCAAATTAAAATGACAATGTAGGCAATTTTATAATGAGTAGTTTGGTATATGATATGTAATGTATCGAATGAAATAGAAAGAAGTATCAACTACTGTTTTACAGCGAGTGTACGAAATTACGAACGTACTCAGTTGCGTGCGTTACGTCATAAATGTAAAACAAATGGAGGAAATTGAAGCCATTGCAGAAGAACTACTAAGCTTGATTAAAACTTGACGCGTGCATGGCGGAAAAACGACGTCAAGCTAAATATTTGAAGAATATAGTGGAGTATTTCCATCATTTATGCTATTTGAAGCATGAAATAAATAGAATATTAGTATTTTCCGTGTATGATCGTTTGATAATTCACCTCGTGAGCAGCTGACTTATATTTTCACTTGTGGCTACGCCGCTCGTGAAAATATTACATCAGCTGCTCACTCGGTGAATTATCAGCCGATCATACACGGAAAAATACAAACATCCTCTATATATTTGCCATATGAAGATAAACGGCTCAGGAGTCACCACAACTCCTTACAAAGTGATTTGTTTTAAGCTGACGTACATCACTTTTTTCCCTTTCCATTCCGGGAAAATCGACCAGATAACACAGTGCCTGATAAACGTTGCTGTATCATGTCACCAGACCATGTGACTCGCTCTAGCCAGACTTCTGATATCAGAGTCGCGGGTTGAAATTCTGTACTGAAGTTGAGGTTTTTTATATAAAATGATGTTATCAAGATGTCTGAAGTCGTTGTTTATCGTGACGTCATTGAACGAACGTGAAGATTTCCGTAGATTAATGAAAAATTAACTAAATAGTCCAGTGGTTTTATTATAATGAAAAATTAACTAAATAGTCCAGTGGTTTTATCCCTTATTTAAGCCAATTTAGTAACTGGATAAAAAAATGATAGGTAAGTGACGTGGCCTGAGTAAACTTTTACCTGGCTCTGCTGCAGAAAGTATCTTATTTGCCTACGACTCTACTGATAAATTCCTTCGCCTTGACAGACAAATTTACTCATCCACGACACTTACCTTTTATTCTCTATGCACATGTTGGTCAGTTTGTTCCTGTTCAACAACTCTAGAACACTTTGTTATAGGATATAGCAACAGTAAATGGCCTCGAATGATTTTAAAGTCAAGGTCACTGTTTACCTGTGACCTTTACCATTTTTAGACCCAAGCATTTTCCTTTAATAACTCAAGAAAACTTTGTTCTTGGACCTTCAAACTTTACATGGAGTTTGGCCAGCAACAGAAGATGACCCCTATTGATTTTGAGGTCAGTAGGTCAAAGGTCAAGATCACTGTAACATTTACCATTTCAGACTATGGGGACATACATGATTTAGCTCACCTGTCACAAAGTGACAATGGGATGAGCTTTGTGATCACTCTGTTGTCTGGTTGTCAATATATTGCTTGTGTATACACTAGAGGTCACAATTTTGACCTAAACATGATGAAACTGGGTCACAATGGCCATCTCAACTAATTATAAGACATGTTTGATTTTGGGCCGTCCATGGTTAAACACTTAGTTAAATCATAGAAAAGCCTAGTTTGACCGCTATAAGTAAGTAATTAAGTAAAAAGTATGTATTTAGTCTTTATTTTACGAGGCTAACATAAAAGTCACAATCCTGACCTAATCATTATGAAATGTAGTCAACGGGATCACATGAAACTTGGTCACAGTGATCATCTCAACTAAATCTAGGCCAAGTACCAAATTGTGGCATCCAGGGAAAAAACTAGGTTTAATCAGAAAAACCTGTTGTGATAATAAATTTGGCCTACTCTTTATGAAACTTTGTCACAATGATCATCTCAACATAGTATTAGACCAAGCTAGTAATCGGATCGTCTTGAGTAAAAAACTTGGTCACTTTGTCAAATCATAGAACAATCTTGAATAGGGTACACTGGAGGACACACATATATGGCTATATCTGATAACTTGAGTTAGCTGATGTAAATAACAACGTTGCTGCATGGTTAAGAGAATATGAAAACCTTGTTAATGCAATGGAGCCTTTGTTTCTTAATTCTTTGAAGTTATAAATGGTATCTTAGGTCACAATAGATGCCTTAGAACTACGATAGAAGAGCGACGTAGGTCCTTTTGGGCACTCTTATGTATACATGGTTTTTATACTCCTCATATTTGAAAAATATTGTGTAGTCACTAGAGGTCAAACATGTTAATAATGTTCCTCTATAAATTTAGATCAGCTAACGAGGGAATAATCGCATTCGAGTAAATAAAGTGAATCAGTCAAGGATACAGGCACTCGGCATGCACAGAGTGAATCAGTCAATGATACAGACACTCGGCATGCACAGAGTGAATCAGTCAAGGATACAGGCACTCGGCATGCACAGAGTGTATCAATCAAGGATACAGGCACTCGGCATGCACAGAGGGAATCAATCAAGGATACAGGCACTCGGCATGCACAGAGTGTATCAATCAAGGATACAGGCACTCGGCATGCACAGAGTGTATCAATCAAGGATACAGGCACTCGGCATGCACAGAGTGAATCAGTCAAGGATACAGGCACTCGGCATGCACAGAGTGAATCAGTCAAGGATACAGGCACTCGGCATGCACAGAGTGAATCAGTCAAGGATACAGGCACTCGGCATGCACAGAGTGTATCAATCAAGGATACAGGCACTCGGCATGCACAGAGGGAATCAGTCAATGATACAGTCAAGGATACAGGCACTCGGCATGCACAGAGTGAATCAATCAAGGATACAGACACTCGGCATGCACAGAGTGAATCAGTCAAGGATACAGGCACTCGGCATGCACAGAGTGAATCAGTCAAGGATACAGGCACTCGGCATGCACAGAGTGTATCAGTCAATGATACAGTTAAGGATACAGGCACTCGGCATGCACAGAGGGAATCAGTCAATGATACAGGCACTCGGCATGCACAGAGTGTATCAGTCAATGATACAGACACTCGGCATGCACAGAGTGAATCAGTCAAGGATACAGGCACTCGGCATGCACAGAGTGAATCAGTCAAGGATACAGGCACTCGGCATGCACAGAGTGAATCAGTCAATGATACAGGCACTCGGCATGCACAGAGTGAATCAGTCAATGATACAGTCACTCGGCATGCACAGAGTGAATCAGTCAATGATACAGACACTCGGCATGCACAGAGTGAATCAGTCAATGATACAGTCACTCGGCATGCACAGAGTGAATCAGTCAAGCACTCGGCATGCACAGAGTGTATCAGTCAATGATACAGTCACTCGGCATGCACAGAGTGAATCAGTCAATGATACAGGCACTCGGCATGTACAGAGTGTATCAGTCAATGATACAGACACTCGGCATGCACAGAGTGAATCAGTCAATGATACAGGCACTCGGCATGGACAGAGTGAATCAGTCAATGATACAGTCACTCGGCATGCACAGAGTGTATCAATCAAGGATACAGGCACTCGGCATGCACAGAGTGAATCAGTCAAGGATACAGGCACTCGGCATGCACAGAGTGAATCAGTCAATGATACAGACACTCGGCATGCACAGAGTGTATCAGTCAATGATACAGACACTCGGCATGCACAGAGTGAATCAGACAATGATACAGGCACTCGGCATGCACAGAGTGTATCAGTCAATGATACAGACACTCGGCATGCACAGAGTGAATCAGTCAATGATACAGACACTCGGCATGCACAGAGTGTATCAGTCAATGATACAGACACTCGGCATGCACAGAGTGAATCAGTCAATGATACAGACACTCGGCATGCACAGAGTGTATCAGTCAATGATACAGACACTCGGCATGCACAGAGTGAATCAGTCAATGATACAGACACTCGGCATGCACAGAGTGAATCAGTCAATGATACAGACACTCGGCATGCACAGAGTGAATCAGTCAATGATACAGGCACTCGGCATGCACAGAGGGAATCAGTCAAGAATACAGGCACTCGGCATGCACAGAGTGAATCAGTCAAGAATACAGGCACTCGGCATGTACCCTTTGGAACACCTTGCGACTGCAAGTCCACGATTTTAGACCCACGTAAAATCATATCATGAAAACTATAAGTTCATTATTTGATGTAGTTCGTGTTTTCGTACGAGAATGGACAACTCTTCCAAAGAATTATGTACAACGCTATTTGATATCAATGCTGATTAACACTCAACGTGAACATGGACATGGACATGGACATGGACATGGACCTGTTATTAGAATCCCTAAACTTGCAAAAATATTTTTTCGCGTTTGTAAGTCCTTCCCACAGATTAGTAAAAAATAAACTCTGTCTTGTAATTTGTGGCCACAAGTTATGAAAAATATCAACTATGTCACTTCCATGCTTCCGTAGATATCAAATTGTAGTCAATAAAATATAATATTTCCACTGTAGTTGTGGAAATTTTCAGCTTGATAGGTCCAACATTTATTGAAATATATGGCCCATTTAGATATGCACACTTAAGATTTGTTAAGTGTACACGTATCTGTATCACAAAATTGTTGTACGTGCATAAATCAGCAGGGACATTCTGATTTTAAACAGTTAGTGGTACGACATTATACATGTATGTACATTGCAATAAAAGCTGATAAAAATATCTACATTTAAAGTACAGTCATATAATGCGTAAAGTTATATTGATGACCGTTATATATAACGATCAACTACACCTTTTAATAAAGCGGAAGTAGTTGGTACATGCAGTATTGTATGAACATGGACATATTGTGTAAAGCGGTTAAAGAAAATGAAGGTTGGGACTTCGAAAGTCAGGAGTGTAAGGACATTGCAGAAGCTGTGGATTTAATATTAAATCGATTTGTTGGTTTCATGCACGAAGATTATCCAAAACTCAGGGTGAGTCACTTATTTCGTGGCGGAAGTATGGAAGAAAAAACGAGGTTGCTGAGAAACCATGAAAACAATATCGAGTTTGATTATCTGGCGGTGATAAGCCATTGGCCGGATATTGGACCTTTACGATTTAAACACTCTTGTCCAGGATGCATGAACATAGAATAAGATGTTGGGGATCAAGATTCAGGCTCGGGCGACAAGAGAAATCTTAGTGTTGATTGCTCATATACCATGCTTGCAAGAATGATCAAATGTGTCGATAAAAGGTGCGAGCTGAACTTCTGTATCCAGGACCCCTACTCGGGCAACAGATCATCCTGTAATGGATGCTCGGCTTGTACGGTTTACTTGACGACTGGATGTCTCATATTCAGCGGAGTGAATACTGGATTGAACTTTCAGTGGACACCTAAAGTTCCGACGACGACTGATGATTACAAAAACAGTTTTGGAAAGAACTTTATACATACTACGTCAAAGCGTTGTTCATTTTTACCAAATCCTTTGGTTGATGCTAATGGATTTGGTAAGGTTAATGTCATAGTCGACTTTCATCCTGCTTTTGAGCTCCATCGAGAAAACATAATATATGATGAAGACGGCCAACCACCTACTGAAATACCATCTGATATGACATCAACTTTATATCTCTTTCCGAAAGGTACGCAATATCGTTGCGGCTTCCATACTTTCTGCTGGAGGATTTCTACTATAGCACAGGAGTTACAGATGATTAAATCAACAACACCAGAACATCGCTATGCATATATGACATTGAAATTCTTGACATTCACTTTATTAAAATGCACAGACTTATTAACCTTTGAAACGAATTACTTGGGTGGGAGTGTAAAGCCTTATGTGATCAAAACACTTTTTCTCCATCATGTAGATAAATGCCGAGAACCAGGCCGCGATATGAAAGAATGTGTTACCGATATGCTGACAAATTTAGTTCAGTTCGTCAAGACTGGAGATATTGCACATTTTCATCTGAAATACAGCCTCGATCCAAGCATGAAGAGATCTAGGACACGTGATCAAGAAATGGACTTCCCTCAATTTCTTTGCTTTTTTACCTATTTGAAAGCAATACTTACATGTAGCATGCACGTTGTGCATTCTGACTTTGACGACATTGCTATAGATATGATATCTCTGTCCATTATACATAGGGGATACTTTATTCATGACAAAAAATCAGTACCTGCTTTCTATAGGACACTGGAAAGTAAAATGGAAAAATTCATAAAGACGAGATACACGTTTGCAGCGGAAGAAGCATTGAAAATGACGGCATTTGAGTATCATCAAATCCCAGAAAGTAGGAGGATGAATGGCCTCTTACTTCAGAATGAAAATATCGCGCCAATAGCACAAAGGATCATGGAATACTTGGAAAACATCAAAGCAAGTGAAAGGGGGACAAACTATTAGCCAGAGACTGCTAGTGACATGGGAGTGGCATCGGTCGAATAAAGAACATGTACGTGCCACAAGTTTGGAACAGTTAGTTCTTCTAAAATCTCTCTAGAATAATATTTTGTAAATTTGTTCCGAAGAATGCTTTCAAGAATAGACTAGTACCATGGTTGTATACCCTAAACGATTGTAGATTGAATCTGAAATGAGGCATGCGGAACCAGCCTCGTTAAGAGAAAAAAACAGGGATGGGAGGGTGTCGATGAGATACCTTATGTAGAAAGGCGGACTGATGTAACGTGGTCCCCTTTAAAATTGTACATACTCATTATATACTATTCTGACAATGGGTTTAAATAAATCTACGTGTACATGTGAATACTATAACTATATATATAGTTGATATACATGTATTTAGAACTGATTGAGCATATTTATGCTTTGCATCATTGTTATGATAACAGGAACAGTCTATTTTCGGGTTTAGATAATTCCTGGTGATAATCAACTTAGGTTGAACACTTTCAATTTACTTTCGTATTTAGATATACACGTATGTATGTGCACTGTATTATATTTCTCACATTATCTACTCAGAGAAAACAACGTTTGTTCGTTTTGTTTTAGATATATCACCATAAGAACCAGGATGGACATACCATGAAATCTTGTGATCTTGGACATAGACCACGAGTAAATATCTGTCTTGGCTAGTAACTTGCAGCAATCACATGTTGGGCAGTCATTGGGCAGTCATTGGGCAGTCATTGGGCAGTCATTGGGCAGTCATTGGGCAGTCATTGGGCAGCCATTGGGCAGTCATTGTGCAGTCATTGTGCAGCCATTGAGCAGTCATTGGGCAGCCATTGGGCAGTCATTGGGCAGTCATTGTGAGGTCATGTCACCTACACAAAAACAAATTTGTCTGCCACGTTCGTCTTTTATTTGTCCGACAATGCATCGATGTACGACCGATATCCGTCAGACTTCCTGTCGCTAGGACAAAATGTCCGATAACAGGCGCACGGTTCCATCGATCTTATAATACGTTTATTATTAGAAAGGGAGTGTTGTCATTCAAGTTTATTAGGTCGATGAAACGTGCGCCTGTGTGTCCGATGCCAGATTGGATTTGTGACCCAGCTATTTATAATTAGCACCGTTATGCACCAGTCAGTTGCATCCACGGACCCCCTTCTCCGGGATCGGATTTTGGTTGTAAAAAACCCGGTTCTCCACGGCCCTGCTGGGGACAGCTGATGGTAAAATATCCAGTATCCCCGCCCCCCTGACAACTAAATATTGTGCCTGGGGTATTGGATCGAAGAAAAAAATCCAACAGTTTCCCGACACTACGGAGGATCCTGGAAGGTAAAAACAAGGCCGTTTCCCCGGCCACACACCGCCCGGGCCGGGGGTGTAACTGACTGATGCATTACGGTGTGTTATATTCCAGAGAATTTGACACGGTCCTGATCTTTATTAAGCACACATCAGCGATTGAAACCACCGTAACCACGAAGATACTCGGGATGTGATTCTACACAAATCTAAAATACCGACCGGATCAGGTCAAATTCTTCAAGCTATACAACCAATGCATATACCATAAACACCGACCGTATGCTGGCTTTAGTAACGTAGCCTATACTGGTAGACAACTATATTATACAATTTATTACCAATTAGTTCAATATGTGTACTTGTGTGATGGTATTGTCCGTATGTGTAAAACATTCGTCTACATAATCTGCATTGATCATTGATGGAATATAACGATATATAACACACACCATTACGCAGTTCATTACGTCGTTCACTGTGGGATTATTATCTTACAAAATAGAAAGGCATGCTACAGATCCATAGTTTACCAATACATACCTAAAAGTATATGTTAGAGTTGCTCCCCCTTGTTTTCAACTGGCAGTAAAATTTGACTAGTCACTGGGGCTAATACGCTATATTATAACACCAACAAGAGAAGCTCCAACTCATATGTTTGGCATCTCTAATTGAAGCTACAACGTTAGAATACGCTAACACGAGCTACAATGCACTTTTGGGCGTTTGTTTTCTCTAATTGAACCTACAACGTTAGCATATGCTTACACAAGCTACATTGCGCTTTGGAGCGTTTGTCTTCTCTAATTGAACCCACAACGTTAGCATATGCTTACACAAGCTACATTGCGCTGTGATGCATTTGACTTCTCCAACAGAAACTACAACGTTAGAATACAATGCGGTGCTATATGCGTCAAAAAACGTCAATAGAAGCTACAAATGCGGATACGTGCGCTAGAATACGCATATGAAAGCTGCAATGCCGTGGTATGCCTTTGTATTATCTAATGGAAGCTACACTACTAGACTACGCTTGCAGAAAACATAATGAAAGCTGCATTGAGGTGTTTGTGCCTCAGAATATTTTAATAGAAGCTATAGCACTAGAATGCTCTACTGAAGCTTCACATATAGAAATCGCCTATATACTCGAGACTATCTCCGGGTTTTAAAGTTGGGTGGGAAACAAAAAATAGCGTTTCCAGAAACGACAAAATGCGCCGGCGGAGGATCGACAGAGTTGGTATAAGAAAAAGTTAAGTTACCAATTCTCTAGGTCTCTAGGTCAGCTGTTAGGCCGCTCAAGCACCCTTTGACATTTCAACTTCCCCTGATCATTGGGCTACCTATGGAGACCTACACTCGTGTCTCTCCTGTGGTGTGGCAGCTAACATCGATCTGCGGCGCCCAGGAATAGACACTGCCCTCACGGGTACCATTTTACACCATGGTGGAGTGGGGCATGTGGGTCTTGCTCAAAGAAATTAACCAGTGGTCCAGAGGGGGGTCGAACCCGGTCTCGATCACAAAGGGCGCGCCCTACCTCTATGCCACTGCTCCCCACGCAGCGGTATGTGCAGCGGCTCAGTGTTACAAACGCATACACACACATGGACGGAAGCCAGTCTATTTACCCAGTAAATATCAATCTGTATACACCTATGTTTCTAAGCATTAAGAGATAAGTGGGTGAGCGAATCATTTGCGTAATATTAACTGTGTTATATTGAATACTAACATATTCCATCTGAAGCTATACTCCTCTGTCTGTATGTATGTAGCACTGTGTGTCCTATCACAGTCAAGGTACACACATAGTACATATAGGTACCATGGCGTGGATTTCGGAATAATGTCTGTGACCTTTAGTGTAACTTCAGTGTAAATATGTGCTAAACCGGATTCATTACAATTTATTCTAAACAAGTTGAAGGTGAGTTATTGCACATTATTTAATTACACATAGCATGTTGATGATTTATAATTGCCCTTTAATTTGGTGCTCGAATATCTGCCCTTGAGATATCGGTGCTGAACGTTTGTGTCTACGGGTGTGTTTCATTATGAGTTGAACTAATGCTTATAATTATAAGGAATTTGACACTGTGCTTCCGTCATTCAGGAACGAGTAGGTGATAGTGTTTACTGAAGATGTGATACTCATGCGACACGGTGAAACAGAAGCATTCCGTGAGATAAGAAGCTTCTTAAAGCTTAGGTCCCACTGAGGATGTGTGACTCGGCGATGTACTACCGATTAAATAAATGAGCATCGGAAGGCATCTGGAAAATGGCCATTGTGGTCTATGGGAAGCCTTTGGTAGTCATTTAAATATTTGTGAAATCCCTGTTCCCGAAGCTCATTCGTTTCCATTGGGAGCACATCGCCGAGGAAAAAAGGCTCAGTGGGATCTAAGCTTAAAGACATAGGCTTAAGGAGAACTTAATCGCGATGTAAATGTTCCAGTACTAATATATACAAGGTACATCATTCTTGTCGCTGGGATTCAAACTTTTTTGACCTTCCAATACGATGTTTTATAATTCACGAATTTACTCCCCGGGCGACGAAAAATTTACCAAAACCTACAACTTTGAATGCCCACGAATTACAGAAATTGATGTTTAGAGATACGATGCGTTTCGGAATATACGATATAATGTCTATATATAATTATAAGTATACATGCATCAATATGTGTATGAGGGATAACGTTCAATCATCGTACAGCAACATTGATCTAAGCATAATTGACTGTTGGCACGACATCATTACATATATGTGAAACATATTGATGACACACGTTGATTATTCAGTATCATAACAACATAGAACCATAATATCGTTTGATTAGACACTGTATGTTTCAAACTGTTCGCCATACGATCTTTATTCATCTCTATAGTGTTATTTTGATATTCATGTATTTAAGTTTTCTAGATTTTCAAATAAGCAAACACAATGTGCATTCAGAAACCGTTGCGCAATATCTCTTGAAATAAATGCTACAAGCTGCCTGTAATGAATTCTCTTTCAGTACTAAATTGGAATGCCATAATTACTTTTCCAAGTACATATAGATGCAAGTATAGGTAATGGCTTGCATCTTCGCTGAGCGTCAAGTGATCAGTATCGTTAAATTGATATATTGTATCGTATATTACTATAATCTTAATGGAAATTATTTGTATAGTTTGACTATTTTGACCTGAACCTGACCTTTATGCAAAAATATATTACAAGGTTCTTGCTTTGAATCTATCAATTTCCGCAAGCAAATCGTGCAATATCGGTTTTTCAAAATTGTGTTTGTATTACATCTTGAGCGTCTTCGTGATACTCTCCGATTATGAAAACATACAATCGGTGTTGTAAACGTAGACAATATATCGACTGTTAAATTATGCTAATCAATAGGTCAGGCTCTTGTCAAAGTAGTCAAGCTATACATTGTATCAACACTATGGTATCAGATCAGACAGGGAAGTGAGCACCCAACAGAAACACCAGAGAACTTAAGACACACACTGGAACGCATACCAAACAATTACAGATAATTATAAGAACAAACCATCAAACTTCGAACAAAAAACTGATCGTGAAATAAATCCAATTTAATAGCAATAAAGTCATTCTTTCGTGTGTCAATTTCGTTCTATAAAAGTGTATAAGTGTGTGGCAACACTGTAAATTGTAGAAAAGACTCACTATGACATGCACCGACACTCAATGTATATATTATGTATATATGACTTTATAATGTATAATATTTGTAAGTACATGTATCATGAACGTTATATAGGGGTATCTTTTCATACCCATCAGCTGTCTAGTCTCAAAGGTGCAACAGAACAATGTCTGATAGTTCCTACATACACATATCTCTTGTTGATCCTAATTAACACAAAGGAACGTAACGTTTTTGTTCATCATACAAATATTTCAGCTCGTTACAACACACATTGTCTACGTCAAGCAACACATGAACTGTTATACGGTTTATGAGCTCTTTTAGTGTAGATCAGACTTTCATATGTACGTACAAATGTACATGATATATTTATTTATATCTCGAAGAGCGAATTTAATCATGTTCACTGTATTTATAAGCAGTTCTTGCGAACGTATATTACTGTTTAGGTTTCACTAGAGGTGAATATCAAAAGTCATTACTAGTATTCGTCCGTCGTTCGTCGACAGGGGCCTATTCACCAACGTTGTAAGTCTAAAACTCAGATTTAGACTTTGTATTGCCAAATGTTCTATTCGCTCTCATGATGTCATAAATATACCGATTTTGATATAAATGGATGTACATGTTCAGATGGTAACAACAAATAATCAGATACAATTTAACATGGTTAAATCTAATTGCAAAGAAATGACAGTGGTCATAAATGTTTAAGTCTAAGTCTAAATTTCAGTCTTACAATGTTGGTGAATAAGGCCTTATAGGGTAAGATGTATTTCTAGTTTGGTTTCTCGATCAATTGTCTATGAACATTAACTAAACAAAACAAGGAGAAAAGCTATGTATATATGCATGTCATGGCTGGTGATAAATTCTAAGAACACAATGTCATGCTATTGGCACGCATCAGCGCTGGTTAGGTCGATGTTTTCCAGGTTACCTGTATAAGAAACATACAGTGACTCATAATGTCAATGAAATCTTGTGTCTCATTTTCACTACGGTATACCGTACAATGGGTACTGCTGGTATGCCTACATTTGAGAAGTATCATTGCTTTTCGCGACATTGAACTGGGAGCGAGTGTAGTCTACTGATATGCTGATCTTGCTCATTGTTTATAGTCCATGTCAAATTGAAGCTCCATTACCAAAGTGGTGAACAGATCCAATAATGATATTCTGTTAGCTTGATATCTAAGCAGTCCAGACTCAGTTGATTGACTTGCGGGCCGGTTTGCAAAATGACATTTTGGCGGCCATGTTTAAAGAATGCCGCCATTATTTTGAGCATTCAGAAGGTTTTGTAAAACTTCGATTTTCCTCACTCACAAGTGCTATCGGCCTGGAATGTGTCTTAAAATGTTTGTAATACGTATAAACATACGTATAAAATACGTATAAACATATAGATATCATAATAAAGAAATTAATTAATAATTATTGAAATTTTAAGGAAAGTTTGAGTTCTTTTTGTTGTTATTTTTTCTCTTTCAAATCGGATTAGAGTATACACTGTATATGGAAAGCAACCGCCAAGATACGAACACATTAAAAGGAATACAATTAGAAACTATAGTTCTATTTTGAGCATTGAGCCGTGACTGCACTTTTAAAGTTTAATCCATTCACCGATAAAGATTGGCATGGGATTGACTATTCAGATATGTATACCACACATTAGTATTATAAAGTATAGTCCAGCTAGGATAAATTGACAGTGACTTCATTGTTTATATTAAAACCATTGCTTAAAAGGGTAGAGTTTAAGTTTGGTATTGAACGGTTGGCATAAGCCTTTATACTTGTTTTTTTTTCCACCGTATTAGTGGATTGTTCCACTGCGTCACTGGATTTTTATCCTAACTGGACTGTAGCATATCTTTAAATCATGACTATTGAAATCAATAAATCACGGGTTATCCGCACAAATAGGCTCGTCTAAAAGGTCATGGCTCAGGGTTCAAAATTGAACTATATCATAACTGCACTACATGTATATGTTTTGTATGTGCTAGCAATTTGTTCGGCGATAACCACTTGTGATCACCGAACCAATAGTATGATCATTGCTCTTTGGAAAATATCCTCTCCTATTGTATACATACGAAAGTTACATACAGTTTTTTCATTAATTCTGTTCTATATTTTTGTGTGCATTAACTGATGGTCTATTCATATTCACTTGAGGACGCTTAACAAATATCCTATTGCTATTTGAAAAAAAAATATTCAATCGGTTAATAATGATGCATTTCTTTCATTACGGATTTCTGACTAAGGTTTTCAACCTTTTTGTGTAGATTAACAATTTGTCCGTTGGTCAGCCTTCACCCTATTGATATTACCAAACCAATATATGTGGTTTTGAAACCTATCAAACGTACTAGTTCGACAGTTAATCAAACAGTGTATGTTGTGATGTGATATTAACGAATACCATGTGTTTTATGATTGTTGTATGTATGTTTCAGCTAGGTAGACAGAGTATACCACTAACTCTCACAATCACCATGTACTCTACCTGGAACAGTTCCAGATTGGACTGTCTATTTCGGTACAACAATCATGTTACTGTGTGTTGTGATGTGTGTATGTATGGATGAGTATTGTTATGTTATTAGCACACATTGATACATTAGGCCAAGAGAAATATATTCCTCTAGGATCATCAGTTGGTATATCATCATCCCATCCCCAAACCCATTGGTTCCAAGTACAAATGTACATGTATTCTAACTTTGCACAGGGTTTGCTAGATTAGTTTTGTTCAGTAGAACAGATGTTAACATACCGGTAAGACGAACTTGACTATTGATTTCTTGTCCCTTATCAATATGTTAGCATTGTTTTCATTTTGCTCACAGAAGTTTTGAACCTCTCTTGTCCGCACAAACATGAACACATGGTTCTGTTTTCTTATATCAGATTTTGTGTAGGGTGCAGGCCCGGATCCAGGATTTTCTGAGCGGGTGGCACGAGGTATGTACGGGAGTCGGACCCGATACTGTTGTTTGGGGATCCGGGGACTCAAGGGTGGGGCAATTGCTTAATGTGAGTGTAGGAAAATGCATAGGAAGAGGTACATTCTTTAGATGTGGGGAATCCATATTAACATGTTTTATGTTATCAGCATTTGATGTATGTTTGTGCATATTAGTAAGTGTTCAGATATTAATATTCGATAGTTTAGATACTAGCTTAACACGTTTGGCAATTAGAATATTATTATATAAGTAGGGAGTCCGGGGGCATACTCCTCCGGGCGGATACTTTTTCAAAAGAATGGATGAATCTGGTGCATTCTACGCCTGTCTGGGAGCCCCGAAATATCATGTTGTTGTAATAGAACAGTATAATACAGTGGTAAAAGTAAAAGTAGAACGATAGGTGAAAAGTAGCAAAACATGTTTTCAAAGACTGATTATGGTGAAACATGATCAATGCGACTGACAGCTTCATTGAACGATGCTAGGTAGGAGAGACTGACGGGTCCTCGTGCACAGTGCCTGAATCCGTGCCTGTGGTGCAGTATTTTGGCGAATAACATTAATATGTAGCAAGATGTGTGGGGCAGACAATATTTTATTTTATACTTAACGTGCACAAGTATGCTAAATCCAAGCTCTTATACTACGCACATAATATTTATTCTGGTTATTTTCTATTGTTATTTATTCCAAGCTGATTGTTCGCTCCTCAAAGAAAATGAGTTGACACGTCTTCTTAAAAATGTAAAGAGGGATTATGTAAACTTATGTTAAGTTTCCTGGTACAATGTATTTTCATTATCTCTATTTAACACGCATTTTACACTGCCAGTCATCCTCGTACATCAGTGGCTAATTCAGGGCCGGTATTTATAAAGCACCTTAAGTAAAAACTTAAGAATTTTCTTAAAATCTCAAATTTTCCTTGAGTGTATCAGCATAACAGGAAAACAAAAATTAACACTTATTTACATTGTTCGGAAGCAATATACAGAGCTACAGTAATCATATAGAAAATATGGACTATTTTTTGTCTCTTGTGAAATATGGGCAGCACAATATTTTAACTTAAGTCAAAATATTTAAGTTTTCACTTAAGTTGCTTTATAAATACCGGCCCAGACCCCCAGACTATGATTCCAGCTGATGAGTACACTGGGGGAACGAGAATGTCAGCAATTTGATAAACTCATGTTTGGAATTAAAAAGAACCTGTCAAATTAAAGGATTGATTATAGATACAAATGAAATAAAACATAACGAAAAAGGAAAATCGGATAGGGAAGGCAGCACTTAACAGTCGTGCACAGAACTCATACAGCATCAAATACCACACTCACAATGCATGATGCACAACATACAACTCACATTTTTTAGCATTAAAACCTTGACTGGCCTAGTTTCAGTCATAATACGCTGAATGGCATAGTTTCAGTCATAGTACACTGAATGGCCTAGTTTCAGTCATAAAACACTGAATGGCATTGTTTCAGTAAAAAAACACTGAAAGGCATAGTTTCAGTCATAATACACTAAATGGTCTAGTTTCAGTCATAAAACACTGAATGGCATTGATACAGTCATAAAACACTGAATGGCATTGTTTGAGTCATAGTACACTGAATGGCATAGTTTCAGTCATAGTACACTGAATGGTCTAGTTTCAGTCATAATACGCTGAATGGCATAGTTTCAGTCATAGTACACTGAATGGCCTAGTTTCAGTCATAAAACACTGAATGGCATTGTTTCAGTAAAAAAACACTGAAAGGCATAGTTTTAGTCATAATACACTAAATGGTCTAGTTTCAGTCATAAAACACTGAATGACATTGTTTCAGTCATAAAACACTGAATGGCATTGTTTCAGTCATAGTACACTGAATGGCATTGTTTCAGTCATAATACACTGAATGGCATTGTTTCAGTCATAATACACTGAATGGTCTAGTTTCAGTCATAATACACTGAATGGCATTGTTTCAGTCATAGTACACTGAATGGCATTGTTTCAGTCATAGTACACTGAATGGCATTGTTTCAGTCATAGTACACTGAATGGCATTGTTTCAGTCATAGTACACTGAATGGCATTGTTTCAGTCATAATACACTGAATGGCATTGTTTCAGTCATAATACACTGAATGGTCTAGTTTCAGTCATAATACACTGAATGGCATTGTTTTAGTCATAGTACACTGAATGGCATTGTTTCAGTCATAGTACACTGAATGATCTAGTTTCAGTCATAAAACACTGAATGGCATTGTTTCAGTCATAGTACACTGAATGGTCTAGTTTTAGTCATAATACACTGAATGGCATAGTTTCAGTCATAGTACACTGAATGGCATTGTTTCAGTCATAGTACACTGAATGGCATTGTTTCAGTCATAATACGCTGAATGGCATTGTTTCAGTCATAGTACACTGAATGGCATTGTTTCAGCCATAATACGCTGAATGGTATTGTTTCAGTCATAGTACACTGAATGGCATTGTTTCAGTCATAATACACTGAATGGCATAGTTTCAGTCATAATACATTGAATGGTATAATTTCTGTCATAATACGCGTAATTACCTTGATTCAGTCATAATACACTGACTTGGCTAGTTTCAGTCATAATACACTGAACGGTCCAGTTTCGGACATGGTTTCAGCCAATAAATAAGTTCAGCCAACTGAATGCTATAATTCTGCTGTAAAACGCTGAATGAGTGACTGCGATAGGGATGACACTCTAGAAATTGTTACATAATAGCCTTGTCTACTAATGCTAAAACTTTTCTAAGCGATTTTCCATATTTTACGCGTGTTTGTGCTACACGAATGTGAGTTTGGCTACATGAGCATGATAAAATGTTTGTCCATGTTGATTATATATGTATAATTACCCCAGTGATACAAAATACACACCATTATATATATATCGATATTTTCTTGTACGTAGTGGATTTACCCAACCGTTTAGAGTTTTCTCCTCTTTGTATTGCTGATGGCGGCTGTACCCCCACCTATGTATGGATAATAAAATGTATTTTGGTATTTTATTATTGAAATATAACTTGGTTTGATATATTATATAATTATGATATCGTCATTTATATTAAATGACATGTACAGATACACTGTTGTTTGTTGTGTCTATCCAAACGTATAAACCAGACACATAAGGGTTTTTCATATGATGGTTGATAGAAACCGAGATTAAAAAATCTTGATCAATTACAATGTACGGGTATTATTATCGATTGTTATTATAGATAACATCTACCTTTTGTACGCGATACATTGATATACCGGACTAATAGCTAAACCACAGACTTTCGTTTTATCTTCTATCCCACATTTCCAACACAATATTAGTAATGATTTTGTAAATATCTTTTTATTTACACATAACTTTGCCGAATCAAACAAAGAAAAAAGCTTTACATGATAAGCTGGTTCCCCCCTCCCAAAAAAAACTAATGGCGATGGATACCACCATGCATGCAACAGCCAAACTTATTCAACGAGTAATGTAGTACTGCGATTGTTTCAGTAATGTTGTCCACTGTTAAAAAACTAAACTAAAGAATTTTACGTTTTCTTTTCGTTTTACTGAATTTACTATTTATCCATGAAATAAGAGCATGTGTTGTCCCAATAATTCGAAGATGGCGAGCACTAAGATGGCGACTGATTATTGCGACCATTTTATTTACCTACATGTTAAATGTACACATTGTGTGCGAGTTCCAGAAACTTGCGAATGTTTGAAATAACTTTTATTTGCATACAGTGCATTTTCAAAAGTGAAATTAATCTACATGTATTAATACACAAAGTACTCACCCGCAGTCTATATGGACGAATGAACAATAAATATATGCCGTGTATCACAATCTAGTTGGTTGGCATATTTGTATGAATATACATGTATACAATCATGATCTCTCCTATATAAAATGCCGAGCAAAGCCTTTTTTGCCAGTCAGCTTTCTGCTGAAATATGTCAGTCATATATGTATGTGCCTCCACTGCCTCCACCCGGATTTGAACCCAGGTCGCTAGATTAGACGGCAAGCGCACCGTAACCACTGAGCTACGGAGGCACACATAAACAAATCAGTGTTCAGGGGTTTCAATAGTGAACTTTTTACTAAGGTTTTACTGTAGAGCTAAACATGAAAATGCATTTCAAGGTTTACACTTAATGTGCCAGCGTAGCACTTTAAGAAGATCTACTATCTAATAGTTTTACCATGCATCATGAAGAGGCTGGTGTCTATGTTTGAGTGATTTACGAAGTGCAAAGTATTCACAACAATTATCGTTTTATTGTCAGATAGAATTGCATAATATAGCAACACTATTCAGTCGCACCTGTCTTATGTAACCAATTAAGGAACGTATCAATATGTTTTCAACAGGTGTGTGTTTAATACGGGTGTATCAAACGTCAGGGGCCTGTATCATAGACATATCTTGCTAAGATCGGATTTTCTTACATAATTGAAAGCATTCTTAGTGAACCCAAATAATTTTGAACGATAAAGGTAGTAATTTATGATTAGTTCAGTTAATATTACTTGATTCCAATATATAAGCTGTTTTAGTTTGCTCAGAATAACATATGCTTATGAAATGGACCACTGTGAAGTATGACAAAACGGAACCTGGCTAATCAAAGCAGGTCATTCTGTCTTTAGCAACCAGTCAATTGACACTAACAGAGACGACTGGTTAAATCACAGGTCTGCTTTTAAATACATGTAATTGTTAAAACAGTTATATTATACATATTAAACTGACAATTTAGTCGGCATAGATTTATATTAGTTTTTTTATGACATGTCACTGCTTGATGCTTGATTCAGATGACTGCTAATAAGTGCTTATTTAAAGAGGTAACATATGTGTTTGAACAAACATCCTACGAGCATCTGAAATACATTTACATAATATAAACAACAACAGCAGTTACATCTAATATATAGCTTGGCTATTTTGACCTGAGCCTGACCTTTATGCAAGAATATATTACAAGGTTCTTGCGTTGAATATATCAATTTCCGTAAGCAAATCGTGCAATATCGGTTGTTCAAATTTGTGTTTGTATTATAAGTCGAGCGTCTTCGTGATACTCCCCGATTATGAAAACATACAATCGATGTTTTAAAACGTAGACAATATATCGACTGTTAAATTATGCTAATCAATGGGTCAAGCTCATGTCAATGTGGGCAAGCTATACCAACATGAAACAATTTAATAATATTAAGGAAAACACAATAACACGTACATAGGGCATAAAATAGTTGCCATCTTTAAATAAACATTTGCAAAGCCAGATTACAAACTCGTTAGATGGTAGTTTGTGCCAACACATGATCATATTGCTTAGAATCGTTCAATATTCGATAACGCTGCGAGTGTTCCAGCATGAACACATTCCATTATGAAGATTAGTCTGTCTAACATATCCTATGAAGACAACTCCTCAATCTACTCTATTCTCATGAATGTATTTCTCTTTACCCCCTCAAACATAGGTACATAATCAAGCAAAGAATAAAATCTAGCTAAAATTTGATATACTAGTATACAGTTACGCTATTTGATTGATAAAATATATTATTTAGTCGGGTGGCCAGACTATATGAAGATTTACATGTTGTCTGAAGCTAAAGACCTTCACATACTAGTTTACCTGATGGAAGTCCTGTAGATAGTTCAGTATGTTTGTTTATACACTTCATGCTCTTATCGCTAGAACGACTTACTTCTGTTGTTTTCTGGCCGATGACCAACACAATATACAACACGGCACTAATCGTTTCTAGGTTTTATTATGACGACAACACCTACCTGTTTACCTAAGTGAATAGTGACTTTCATGCTGCAGTGTTTTGTTAGATATGGAACGGCAGCATTCATTTCTTGAATTATTTGCTCTGCATGTGTGACTAAATGTATGTCATGCGCGTATCCAAGATGTAGAGAGAACTAATGTAGTTCACTTGATGCTTATACTATGGAAATATCTCATATCAGGCTTGAATGATATTTATCTCGTTAACTGAGATCACTTGCCAACAACGACCAGTTTTGCAGTTCTCATCGATGATCTTTGATCTTACAGGCATGTTGATGATATTTGTAATGATTTTGTTTATAACGTTTACAGATGGGTCCCAAGAAAACCAGCGTGTACAGTCTGACGGCAGAGAATGCACTGCCGGAGGATAATGGTATGTGGAGATGTGAAGTCATCAACAGTCATGGTACAGCCTCCGCTACATGTACTGTAAGAGTTATAGGTATGTAGCAGTAATCACTAACTTCTAATTGATTTAACATATTTTACCTCTCCATGCAATCACTAGAACTTTTTCGTCCGTCCACCATTTACTCGTGTGGGCACTATATGCCACAGGTTTGGAATAACCGGTATGAAACTTGATCACAATGACCACTTCAACAAAATCGAGGTCAAGTTCGAGGTTGAGTCATATTTGGTCATTAGGCCAAACCATCAAGCAACAGAGATGATAAGCAACAGTACCATTTTAATGACTTTAGAATGTCGCAGCCTCGAACACACAACCAGAGGCTGTCGCTCTAACTATTTGACTTGGCTGATGTATAGCCTTCATGTCCCTTGCCTACGTTAGTTGTTACAGTTTTGTCGGATGTTGAATGTATAAAATTTGTTCATAAGCGTTTGTTTCCAGTCGATTTTTAAACATTTGTTTCGACTTATATTTTATCACATGACTTTCCTTGTATCCAGGTTAGTATAGCCAGTACGTATAAAGTTATACGTACCACGTGTAGTATAAGCTATTGAGTTTTTCCAATAAATCAATGCGTATTTTGAGTTTTTAGTGTCATATGATAAAAAGAATCTATCACTCGTTGTCAATTGATATAACGTTATTTATATTAAACTCGTTCAGGAAATATTATTAAGCTCGCCTGAGGCTCGCTTGATAAAATTTCCAAAACTCGTTTAATATAAATTTAATAAAATTTATATCAATTGACAACTCGTGATAGATCCTCTATATCCATATTAACACCTCATTTCTGATTGAGTTCTTTGCCAAAAGTTTATGATGCACCAGAATGAAAGTTTTCCTTTTCTATATTACAAATGTATATATTATTTTCAATATGTATTGAGTAAACCCATTGTTATCTCAAAAATGGTTTGAAGCAGCCTATTATCCAGCCATCGAATCTCTGGATTAGAAAATACCGAGTATGGTATCATACGATGTAGTCGGTGCGATATCTAACGGTACCACCCACTTATCAACTTTCAACAGTAGTTTAAGGATTTGGCACACAGCATAAGTAATACTGCTTATTAAATTACATCATCAAATTTATTCTTTGAAGAGATGCCTCCAACCTGGTAATTAAACTATATATGGCAGTCCCATTTCAAATCGTCTCTGGAAGCATTGTAGCAGTTCACTAATAATTCTGACTCGAGGATTGACAAATTATTGAATTTTCAAGAAGACGTGTTCACATCTAAGACATGTTCTTATCATGCAAACGCATTTTGGTATATTTTAGACACATCAACTCCACCGGAGACAGAACTCTCTGACGATGAAAAGTTACCTAAATTTATAGAAACCTTACATAACCTTGTCGCAAAGGAAGACACGGACTTAGAATTTACATGCAAGACAAATCCCAAACAAGATCTTGTTGTAAAATGGTAAGTAATTTCTGCTACAAAAGTTTGTTCATTCGTGTATTTATCGTAATAAGATGCATATTATTGAAGGAACCCTTGCTATGATATTTACTTCGCATGAATATCACATCTAGCTTTATGTAAATACTAACTTGAGTTGCAATGATGCCGACATACTTGTATGAATTTCTGAAAAAATCCGCCATCTTGAATCTTTCAAAATGAGGCGCCATTATTTTTGATGACGCCGGACCTTTATTGGAAATATTGTAAAGGTCGGTAACCCAAACAAAAGGCATGATCGAATCGACTTTTAATGTATTGAATATATCATATTTTTCCGGGTAGGTATAAAAACAATATTCCGATACAAGGGACGACACCAGGCATGGAAAGGTATTACACGTCAGAGGAAGAAGAAGGGGTCCAAAAATTGGAAATAAAACGATCTAGGCCTAGAGATACTGGAGTATATAAATGTAAAATTGCTAACAGAATCGGATGGGTTTCATGTGATGCAAAGCTAGTCTTCAAAGGTATATATACTGTGTTCTTTGTATCGGTGTTTATTCTATAATTACCTTCACTTTTTATGAATGCACACAGCAGAAAATGTCTGTAAATACGACGATATTAGATTTGAGAAATAGGTATTTGATCCTGACAGGTGCATGGTGTAAACGAGACGTTTTCTAGATAAAGTAGTATTTGTAAGAATGCGTCTGTATTGCAGTGCATCGATATATAACAGCGAAACTACATTTTTTATACAAAAAGACTGCTGCAAAACTACAATAAAAATGAAACTGTATTCTTATGAGCATGCATGATTAGCAGAGCACAATGATCTGATACGAAAAATGAACATGATTATGTTAATTGAGCAAAATATCAATTTTTTAAAATGCCTTCAATTCTAATGAATATTCTTAATACACGTTTTGCACATTACGTGATATGGATTGATTTTCATGAAAATCCTTAGGGGTTGCATGTGTTGAGCTTGGAGTATAATAACACATAAAGTATGTGGGTATGAAGACTGTTTTTTAAACATCATGTTCTTTTTAAAAGTAATCAAAATGAGAAAAATAATGGCCACTTTAACATGTTTATGTTTTAAAGGCAAATTTTAGAATATGTTTACCATTGTGGAAACTGGTAACTTTAAGCTATTTTGTGAAATCAGACATATTGTGTTGTTTTCTTTATACTTGTGGCTTTTATGGGACTTTTGTCTGCACATTAATAATAGTTCTAACCACACTTTTTGTCGAATAATTTACATAATAAAGTCTTCTGATCGTTTTCATTAAGTTAAACATACTTTTTATCCAATCAACAGATACTTCCGGCGCCATAGAACTTGCACGGTATTCTCGAGAAAACTCGTACAGTTTGGTGGATACGATAAGAGCACGTAAAGCCGGTGACTACAATGGCCGGAATGAGACGGACGTTCTTCTCAGTTCTATCAGCGATTCGAACACTATACAGAAATTCCTTCTAAAATGGCGGAGGGATAACGACGACACATTAGGATTTCCAATTCATTTAAAAAGCAAATGTTCAGTAGAAGGCTCCATGACAGTGCTAAGTTGCTTACTCACCGGCAAGCCTCATTTTGACGTCCGTTGGTATAAAAATAACAATGAAATACACGATGGATTTAAATATTATTTGAAGGTAGGGTATGATTTATTATATTATTTATATAATACACACACTAAACTCTGGGCTGGGTTTTAAATATATTTTTAAAATGACTTCTGGGAAATAAACTACTTAAAATACATGTCACTCAAATATTTCCCAGTCACACAATGCTTCAGTTACAACAATGTGCTCGGTATATGCCTATATGGCTTAATTCCAGAATGTTAAAACAAAAATATGTAATAAGTGCGGTCTTGTCGGTAAAACTCCAATCCACGAATTTACGTCCCCACCAATTGGTTTTATCAAAACTCAACAAGCGTTTAATGCTGGCGAAAATATATTTGTCAATAAATTATGTAAGACTTTTAATTGTATTTTTTTATTTTCTAGAATTTACAAGGAGTTCTTAGTTTGACAATACCCAATACTGAAGTAGACGATACTGGGAACTATATGTGTATTGTGAAGAACCGACAAGGAAAAATATACACATCATGTTACCTACAAGTTGAACGTAAGTTTTAGAAATTCTTAGAAAGTTATTTCCGATTAAGTTCATTATTGTACTCGTTACCCGCTAGTAATGTCCGACGAGAGAGTTGTGTCCTCGTATATGGACATACTCTTCACATGATACATACATATGTGCCTTTAAACGGTATACGTTCAGGCAAACCTTTGCTTGTAGTCTTCTATGTGAAGCACAATGTCTATACTGTATCATATAGAGAGAGCTACATTCGGCAGTAACAACAGAACACAAAACACACAAAACATACAAAAAGTGCATCAAAGTGTACAGAAATACTCACAAAATAGAGCATGAAAGGATTACACGTCACAATGGAAATATCAACTGAACAATAAAAAAGTAAACAGCACAACAACAAAAACTCTACACGTAACACCGAAAACAACAACCGGAAGAGGACAGCCAGTCAAACATAATCTGATGTTTGTAATTAAGCAATGCTCTCCGACCCCATCGAGTACAACAATGTAGATGTACACCTAAACTGAACAACCATCTGCTTTTTATATTCACCTGGTCTGGTTGCTAAGGACACGTCAGCCCGAATCAATCATAGATCAATATCAAACATTCGTTATAAGTGTTCATCAGCAGATCAAGTAATCAGAGACAAACCAGAACAAAAACAAGCAAGATGGCTTACACGAACAGGATATGTAAACTACTACCACCAGCCTAGATCGCCGTAGAGAGATAGGTCACGTAGAGTAATCACAATCACAGGTGTTCGACCCGACTTTTTTTTCACCCTCTACTATAATAGCCATTAACTCAGATCATAGTTATAAGTGGCATATTAGCCATTTATTATTCATATATATCCAGTATTTTTATAAAGAATATTGAACTAAAATGGAAATGAGCCATGAACTTATTCCAAATTCTCAGAATTCACACCTGAAAAATTCATCAATTTCCAGAAATAATGTAACTGGTAAATGCATTATCTCGCCAGATTTATTGATTTACATGAATGCGTTCCAAAATACATAAATGTAAGCCGTTTATTACCAATAATTTAAGGCCTTGTAGACATGCGTCAGTTCTTATGAAAAATATATTTGTATCGCAATGAGAAAAGTACAGTAATTACAGTGTATAGAACCTCTGATTCAAATGAATGCATTTTTCATGACTGTAAAACTCACACAACCTCTGTCTTCTCTTCTTTACACTCATCGCTTTTGCTCTTTTGACTTCTTTAAAAGCAATTCAGAACCTATACAAATAACTAAAATAATGAAATTTTTTAGTACATTGTGTTAAATGCTGCTGCTGCTGCTATTGCTGTTGCTGTTGTTGCTGTTGTTGTTGTTGTTGTTGTTGTTGTTCGGCTTATTGAACTGTTCTTGATATGTCTGTATTTATCTGGAAAAAATGAATATAAATATATAAATTATATGAATACATTTTTCACGTGGCTGTTGATACATAACAAAACTATTGATTGATCGATATTCAAGTTTGTTGTAACCGTGTTTCAGCTACTATTGAGATGACAAATGAAGTCCCCATGCAACCCGAGTTTACTAAACACCTTAAAAGAACGACTGTCAATGACGGAGAACTTATAAATTTACGAGCATCTGTAAAAGGATACCCAGCACCGGGATTCAAATGGTTAGTATGTCTTGAATAGCCAAACTATGTATTTCTTTTAAGGGTTTCTGTTGTTAAGTTAAGGAGGGCCGCGGTTCCGTGTGAGCATGAATTTGACATTTGTTTCGCCAGTTCTAAATAAGGACAATAAACCTATCTAGTTCTTATAGTGATACCATATGAACGTAAATAAACAACGATATTAAACATAATAAGGGTATACCATGTTCACATTTTAATTTGTTTGTATGTTTAAAAAGTTTGTGATGAATGGTACAATTTGGAGAATTTAAGAACTGTAATGTTCTTTGTCAGGTTTAAAGATGGAATGGAAATCCACGACAGCGGTAGAATAACAACAGAAACATCTGCAAATGGTGTGGCTCAGTTATCTATCATTAATGCTACAATCAGGGATATCGGCCTATACTCGTGTGAGGCCCACAATATGGCTGGCCGGGCACAGAGCATGGTTAGGGTTAGCGTTAGAGGTAAGTATTGCAGGGTACCTTCGCGTGTTTACGTTAATGCAACCGGACATATCGCTGGCTTAGAATGAGAAGGTCGTAATACTTGAACTCTAAATCATAAGGCGCTTCCTTTGAGCCTATGTTCATGAAAAACGGAACTTGTCATGTTGACCCAACTCAACAAGTTGAAAATGCTTGTTTTAACATAAGTAAATAAAGAGTTATTGTCGAACAGTTTTTCTTTGTTTCTCAAAATATTGATTTTGTAGTTACGACCTTCTCATTCTACAACAGCGATATACTGGTAGATATACATTTTACAGCACTCACTTTCATGAGTATCAACATTTCGAAGACTTGCTACATCCAGCATATTTATATCAATCTTTCACCATTGCTTTATGTCTATCTTTATATTTTGTCAAAACGTCACTTATGCCGCGTTTAAAATGCGGATATTAATACATTTCTAGCTTAAATAGTAATAATCGTAACAATTGACCGTGGAACGTCATGTGCTCAAGCCAGGTACAGTCATAAATAACTGTACACACTTTTAGCTTTAATCTTTGAGCTTTTGTAGTTCCAGAAGGGTTTAAAAAACTAATGAAGACATTTTAAAATGTCTTTCAGAAATAATTCATCTGATGCAATTCATAAATGCAATTTATGACTTTCAGTTATTACAACATGAATGACGTTACTATATGTACGCCATAATTTCAGATAAATACGAAGAAGAGCTATGGAGAGCTAAAGGTATAGATGGCGCTACTATAGAAACCGAAGGCAAGCACGTCGCCATTAACAGTGAAATTGAGGAAAGAATTGTGACTGTATCGTACCAAAATAAAATGGAAAGCAAATTCTTCGAACTGGATCCAGAGTTTAAGTCGACTCTTCCGAAGGCATTGACTATTCAAAGCAAACAACGGTTTCTCATGGAGATTCGATGTACTGGAAATCCTAAACCATTTGGTATGTTGTATATTTCAAGTTATGTGTTTGGATTTTGTTATGTTTCTCTAAACATCTTCGTCCAATGTTGAAAGTATTTGAACCTCCTGCAAAATTAGATTCTACATACATTTATATTAGAGGTTCATAGGTGCGTTGATTATTCAATAAAACAAATTCAATAAAATAGTGAAACATATAATGTATATATCTATCCAAACAATACGATTGATGTAATCAAAATAAAACAATTGATAAGCAAAACACTCCTAAATTTGATATCCAAATCTCTTGGCGTGTATGAAGATATATTTCACATGTGAGTTCGTTCCTTTGTTTTTTCTTTCCTATTGCTTTCTACTTATTATCACCAACTTACAGATGTACACGTTGGTGTTACACAAACAGAGTACGTATCACTATTGCGACCAGGAACATCGTCTAAAGTCTTTCTTGAGGATACAATTTTATTTTAATCTGAAATGACCTCTTTTCTGCAGTTCGATGGTTTAAAGATGGAATAGAACTTTTCGACGAGCTAAGATACAATTTCTTAGCTGCTGGTGATTGGTTTGGTTTAGAAATTTCAAGCGTGCAACCACGTGATGCTGGACGTTACACTGTCAAAATTCAAAACGAGGCTGGATGTACTGAATCATCATGTGACGTAGAAATGGCACTTCCGGTTTGCAAGATAGTCGAATTTGATTTAGAGTTAGAAGAAGCTGAAGAAGTTTCGACTAGGTACACTATATATATTTTATGAACAAACTAACGTACAATTATAATATTTCAACAGTATATTCACTCCCTAACGAGGATGATAAGATGAAGAGAATCTACATAATCATGTAGTCTAGTTTTAGCTCAAAAGTTGATCAACCATGAACTAATGGAACACCCAGTTTCCATGCAGTTCAAAGACAGATTCGTAACAGCACATGTTTGGTTTAAACAATATTTTATTTCATAACAAGATAAACATACACTTTTTATACAAACCAAGGATTGAGTAGAAACCTAAGCTTATTTATAAACTTGTTCCTTAACAACACATGTTCATGTTGTTTGGTTATTTTCAAAGCTAACTTTGAAGTTGATCATGAAATTATTGGTCAAATATGTTCAGCTGTGGTAGCAATACACTTAGCTGAAATAGTAATTAGATAAAGTGTTCTTTGCCATTTCTAATTAAAAGCCAACTGTTAACAAGAATCAGTAATCAGAAATTGGGACATATTTAAAAAGGAATGAGAAAATCAGACAGAGAAGGTAGCACTCAACCTAACCAGCCGAGCACAGAAATCATAAACAAGACAACTACCATGAGCAATGCCCACACATAAGCCAGAGAAAAGAGACCAAGTCCCCATACCAACAAATATTTAGATCTATGTGCAATATTCAGATTAGAGACTATATATTTGTGTGAAGAGGACTGTGTGTTTGTTTTTCAGCGTACCAAATAGTGCATTCTCAAGAACAAACCTGCTCGGAGATGCATATACTATCGCACAGGTAGTACCCAGCTGCACACTATGTGAGTACCATTCTTATTCATATTTAGTACGTTATGTAACAAACGAACGTTTCGTCATTTCATCAATTCTTCATTTCTTACAATCGTTACATCCTACAAAATTATAAGAGTTCGCTGTGGCTTCTTATTATCTATTTTTTTAATAATTAGCCTTATTGTGATATCAAATCCCATAGAATGTTTGACCTCATGCATTCGTTACTAGGGAGAACGGGGTTTCGGGGTCTCTTGAATCCTTTGAAGCAGTCACAAAAACGTCTTTATTCAAAAATGGGAAACTAGTTGGCATTTGTCTAACTTCTTTGGAAATTAGTTTTAATAAAGAAACCAAAGCAAAATTTGAACGTACTGAGCAGTGCAGTAATATTTAGCTCTTTGGGGAATTCTTTAGCCGTTTATATCAACTATTGTATCATTCTCTAGAAGGTAATATCGCATTTTTATTTAGATTCTGGCTTATATAATATCATAAATATTAATCACCATAAACAAGGCGTACGCTTTAATATTCACATTTCAAGGTTGAGAGTAATATTTAGTTGATTTCAGAATGTATTTCCATTACCTTTCTGGCCTAACAAACATCGTAACTCTTCATTATCATATACAAGTGTAATATTCATTCACTCAATACAGTGGGTCGACTTTATATCATTATTGCATTTTCAACATGTTCATGGTTTAGTGACTGTCGTAACAATACATAACCATTTACATATACGCTGTAATATTAATATTTTCAAGATAGATAGTCGACTTAGTTTCTTGCTTAATGACCATCGTAACAATTAACCACCATGAATTCATTCATGGACGCTGTAATATTCATGTAATATTCATATTTTTTTCAAGGTAGAAAGTTGACTTTAGTTCATTTCATACACATATTTATATAGTTTACTTTTGTTAGCTTACTATCAATCATGTTATGCTTGTTGTCATTAATGTAAACAGGCAATACAGAGGCTGACTGGACCACCCATATTGACAAAGGTATCGCTAGACACCATCCTGTATAAGCATCACTTCTATCCTGCTTGTTCCTGACTCCATGTCACTCTGTAGATTTCCACGATTGTTTAACCGTTACCCCATGTAATAAAGGAACAATTTTTAACAGAGTGTACATGTATGATCAGCAATTTGTCTAAAGAACAGCATACTGTTATCTTAAAGCGCGAGCCAAACAAGTAAATATTAACAACACTATGTTTAAGTAAAGTTTAAAGAACATACTGTTATATCAAAGTGCAAGCTAAAACAAGTAAACACTAACAATACATTGTTTACGTAAACATATACAACATAATGTTATCTCAAAGCGGGAGCTTAACAAGTAAATAGTAACACTTTGTTTAAGTAAAGTATAAAAAACAGACAGTTATCTCAAAGTGCAAGCTAAAACAAGTAAACATTAACAACACTGTTAACATAAATTATAAAGAGCCGAATGTTATCTCAAAGCATCAACACTATACATTGTATAAATACATTTCTTGCTTGTAAGTTGTATGCCTACGTCGAATGCGTATGCTATCTGAAAACGCTTAACATTTATATTCTTATGTTACTATAGCGATAACACAAGAACATATTGCCGGAGATTAAAGAGTCCCACGAAGTTGGGTTTGACGATAGTGTGCATGCCTTTGACCTTATGCAGTGTATTACAGAAACTTCGATTCCCTTCGAAATATATGTGATAGATCATGAAGCATGGAACACGACACGATTGTATCCCAATCTTTTTCTTTTACTTTTCGGTTGTTTCGTCATATTAACTACTTGAAGAACAACAGCATGCCGTGGTCAATATTATATTTAAACCAAGGGTCTCTTGTGTTTTCCTCCCTTTTACCTATCCACAATGCTCACACTCTCTCCTTGTGATTTTCATAAAAGTTTGACGAGCACTTTCAATGAATTAAAATGTATGTTAGTAAGTGTACATACTTTTTCTTATTTATTTTGTTGTGCTTACTTTTGTCAATTTACCTCACAAAATTATTCATATTCAGAAGACATTTTCTTTTCATCATAAGTATTCACGATTTGAATCTTGCTTAAGTGAGTTCTATTGCATTCAGAAATTCTGTTCGTGCTATTGTTTTTATTTAAATGTCATTGTTATCACATATAGAATAACTGCAGATCACATACATACCATAGTTATGCCAGATATTAATTGCAATCTTGAGTTTATTTAGTTACTAGCGTGGGTTAGCGGGCTATCAACAAGTTTTGGTATTATCATTAAACTGAAAATCACACATGTCTTAATGCATTCATCAATATTTCATTTGTCAAGTCAGTTCCAGATAATTCAGGATTAAGTTTTGTGCTTAGAATTTTTTTTTTTTTTTTTTTTTTTTGTAGGAGATACTTTTATTTTCCTCGTCATTTGATATGTGTGGGTCGAGGTCATCCCACACATACCTTACAACAAATCATTGTTAGTAGTTACTAAAACTATATTATATAACATCACATAATGCTAACTAAATAACTAAATAAGTTTTTAATGTAGTGGTATACATCCACATTACCGGTATGTCATAAATATAATATATATAAGAATACCCCCTGCAAAATTAAGGTAAAGAGAAAAGAAAGTAATTTTGATAAGAGGTTAGAGCAAAGAAGAGAATGATAGATAGACATAGAAACCATGAGGTATAAAACTACTATCAGTTTATTGACTTAATTAATAAAGTCGGCTACAATTGACCAATATATTTTAGTTTTTTCTTTGGAGTATGTTTTTCTTTCAATTGTCAAGGCAAGGTTTAGACTGTTTTTTAATCCTATTACTGTTGGAATAATTTTTTTCCTTTTACATAAGTAAATATATTTCTTAGTTTGTAAATATAGCATGTTACATTTTTGTTTACTGCCTAATATGAAGTTTTTACTATTAATGTCTTTATCTAAGTCTTTAGTATACTGCTTTATTTCTGAAATAATATTTTGTACTGTTTTGTGCTTAGAATTGATAATTTATACATTGCTCGAGACCAGACGAATGGTATTCGTCATACGTAATTAGTGTTTGATTTTGAACACCAAATATTCGGAACTGACTTATAATATGTAATTAGAACACCACTGGCAAACATGAAAGGTGACACTATGTTTGACTTACGTGTATACGTTAAATGATGTGTTGATGGATACATGTGCTTGGTCTTTACAGAGGTTGAAGTAATTGACGCCGAGGAAGCTCCAAGTTTTCCACATGCCCTTCCGGAGAAGTTATGTCCACACGAGAGCGATGAAAATGTGGTGATTGAGTGTCAAATAAGGGGTGAACCTATGCCTAAAGTTGCATGGTGAGTAAACAATGTCAGAAGAACTACTTGTTGAAATTGCACGTGAGTTAATATTAATATATCAATTATTATTTTGCTAACTAGTAAATGTATTTTACTCAAATGTATCTTCTGTTTCATGTCAGATTTTAAATACTCCATGTCCCTACCTATTACATGTATTTAACTTCCGTTTTTGTCGTGTCCTACTAATATTATATATTTTCGCTTTCTGCCCATTAAATAATTGTGACGAAATAGTCGACTACAAAACTTTTGTTTATAATCTTATAATCTAGTGGACAATAGTCTTTAATGGGTCTTTTCCTGGTTATTTTTTTGTGCATAACCTTGTCAATAATGGCTGTCTTTCTAATGTGGTTCTTTTGAGTGTAGTTTGTATTTTTGTTTTTCTGCGTTTGTGCTGTTCTCTTTGTGCTCTGTTCTCTTTGTGCTGTTCTCTTTGTGCTCTGTTCTCTTTGTGCTGTTCTCTTTTTGCTCTGTTCTCTTTGTGCTCTGTTCTCTTTGTGCTCTGTTCTCTTTGTGCTCTGTTCATTGTCTATGAGTTGTATTTTTTAATATAATGGATAAAGTGTATGTACAGATAATGTCATACTTTCCGTCTCACTGTCATAGCATTTTTGATGCAATGTACGACGGGTTCTTTTTCAAAATGCAGACAATATTTCAGGCTAAAAGACGATGTTGATTTAGAAGAAAGCGATAATATTACTTACGCGATGGACCCCAAGACAAGAATAGCATGTTTGACAATCAAAACTGCCACTGTTGGTGATTCCGGACGCTACTCTTGTGTAGCGGTCGGTGCATCTGGTGGACATGCTACCACATCAACGGATATTCAAGTTTTGCGTAAGTTACTCTTTAGCTCATGTTTTTGTTTTGTTATTAATAAGAACAAGAATAAGTGTTATGTATGTCACTCGATGCTCATTTCTATATAATTAATATCAATCTAATACATGCGTATCTTTCTGGGACTTCAATCTCACAATTAATATGGTCATGTTTTTGTAAGTTAGATATAACAAAATAGATTATTTCATTTTGTGACGGACGGCCAATGTGTAGACTTTATGATTATGTGTACCCGTAAGCATTTTAGGATGGTGGGTTATTTCATTATACGTTCATGCCCTTAAAGGTCTTGCTCTCATGTTTGTCTGACTTCTGATAGGACATTGAATACTTAGTTTGCTTTGCTATGTATTCTCTTAGACCATCTGTATGTTACAACCTTATCTTTCCTTATAAAACATGTACATATAGGCCAAGTCTTTTCGGGAGGGGGTTTCACATGGCGGAAAACCTTTATTTTTTCACAATGTCGTCTGTAGGTCAAGTTATATGATTTTGCTTCTTAAAACAAGTATATATCTCAGTGACATTTGCCAAAGCCTACATGCTCAAGGAAGAAGCCCTTCTGTCAACATGTCCACTGTACGACTGAACAGAAATATTGAGCCCTTCAAATATAATTATTGCCATTTTTCAATTATAAAGTTTCATTCTAATAATTTATTTCTTTACTCCTTTGGTGTCCTTGTGATTTGTATGAGTCATTTTAACCTTCTTAACATTTGTTTATAAAAATGTATATAAAATGTATGTTATATTTGCCGCGTTTGGAATAGGGTTGTCGTGTGACCATCCCGTGATTTGTGGTTGTTTTGTGTGTATTCTGCCATTTAATTATCTTGTAACCTTCATTATGTGCTTCTCTATACTCTGCTATTTCTGTTTATTGCTGCTGTCCTGGCCAATTATATTTTATTGACTGGGGACAAACATTTTGGTATTTTGTTGATGACCTCCATTTGGCTTTTGAAATTAACGAATTTCAAAGTATTACCCCTCGTTGCAGTGTTACCAATATGTTAATACCACTACTGTGTTTATTCATTTCAAAATGGTTGCGTTTGTGAAATAAAAACATTATGAATTGCATTAGGATTAACTTTGTCATTCATTGGATTCATTGGATGTGAATGGTATAGATATATCTCCAAAAGTTGATAATATAAAGTATTCGATTTTAAATCATTGAATTAATTAGTTTTGATTTATTACTTACGGATTAAGAAACAAGGTTCCAAATTGCTCTCTGATGGGAATTTGGTTCTCTGACCACGATTGCTCACTTATTGTTAGTTTTTAACTACTAATAATATTATATACAGCGTATAATGGTTTAGTGGATACAAAAAAGGACCAAGTGGTTATGACCACCGAGTCTACATGTAAACCTATGTAAACTAATGATTGGATGAAGACTTTGTATGTATGGAAGCTATCCAACCAACTTGTTGATGGTTGATCATATGTTTATATTCAGGTGATATTGTTTTATCTTTCCAGGACGACGTAAGGACCTCATACAATATTTAAGCATTTATATACACTTAGTTTAGTAGTCTGTGTATTTTGTTCATCTGCTTAGTCATTTGTAATATATATAATGTTAGTAGATGGTTGCAATACGTGTTTTAGTGATTTGTCTACGTAAAGAGCTAAAGTCGTCTTTGTTCAAGCATGATCAGTCAGTTGTATAGTGTTGTTCTGTGAACAAATTTATAAAAGCGTGTACATGTTGCCCCATGCTCGTAGGGACACAACTTTATTTTTTCGCCTTTGATATACTAGGGTGAATCAAAAAGTTCGTAGAATTTTGCCATAACATTTTTATTTTCAGAGTTATTGTCGTCATATTTATGCTGAATGAATACTAGTACATTGGTATTTCTTTACATACGCAGATTTGTAGCGACCTAATATAACCGTTTTAAAATTATTTATATCTTAAATAAGGACGATTACGTATATTGGAGCACACGGATAATTTGAAACACATTTTATTAAATTTTCTAAAATATCTCAACTGTAGGACCTCCAAAAACTGTCAAAATGGTATGTCATATTGCATGATGTCATTTATAAAGTCTGTTAAAATTTCAGATGTCATCTCCGATAAATAATGCTTTAATCAACATTTACATAATCGCACTATATAGAAATACCCGCGTAAAACGGGTCTACGGGAATTTACCAAACCACGGACTTATATCAAAATCTGCGTGAAACTGGAATATACGTACGGCATCAGAGACAATACATGGTTTGAAACGTGCAGGTATATATCCTGAAATAAATAGACATCGATTTATAAGTGGAATTAGTGATTTCGTGTAGGCCTACGGTTTTCACAACCAAAACAATACACCCGCTGTTGGTGACGTTGGTTTGCAACGTCATCGAAGAGGAACATCGATATATAATAGCGGATATAGCAAAACACTTAGATTAATCTCATGGGACAGCTCACACGATATTAAATAAACAATTGCAAATGCAGAAACTATTCCCACGATGGTTATCCAAAAATACCTACATATTTGTCACTCGAGAAGCGAAAATGATTCAACAAGTTAACGTAAGTATTGACAAACGTGGCGTAAGTATGACGTCATTCACCAAATGTCGCTGACGTGCACCGATATGCTGTCACAGCATGTGTGCGTTTCAATGTAAAAATCATGTCGTTTTGAATAATTGAATATCATTTGACAAATTGATTTGTGATACTTGTGATCACGTTATATTAAAATATGAAAGCATTTGAAGCTGTGGTTTGTGAGTTACGATATTTTTCTACGAACTTTTTGATCCACCCACGTACATATAAAACCAATCTATTTGCTTTTTGAGAGTGCTTAGCATTCTGGTCTGGCTTAATAAAAATTAGCTTTGCATTATTCTCATTTGCATTGTAATGTGCATTTGCTTAGGATTGAGTCAATTTATTTTATTTAATGCACATGCCTGACCATCTTTTGTGTTTGCTTATCATGATTTGTGTTATGCTTATGATTAATTCAGGCAATGAGGAAGAGAATGCTGAAGAAGGTATCACTAGACGTCACCCTGTTAAATTATCACATACACACCTTACGCACATAGCCTGTTTATTATTTTGTTTTATGTTTTATTATCGTTTTTACTCTAGAACTTCATCATTATTATTTTAGTATCCCCTTGTAACAAAACTGTTTTAATACCCAGTAGAATAATAAACTCATTTCAAACGCTACGAATACATTGAACGAAAGGGTGAATATTGTCTGAACGTTGAATGCTGAAATGAAATATATGAGTAGGTGTATTGAGACGCATATTGAAGGAATGTTTTCACGATTTGGAATGTCAATAAGAGCATGTATCGTAATTGTATGAGTGGAGAAATATAGCTTTAGATAGAGAAAACACATCATATTGTTTTCAGACTGTATATGAAGCATTCAAAGTATGTAATAACACCATAACACTTTTATTAAATTAACTTAAGTCATTTTAGCATACTTCTTAAAACGTAACAAATTCAAATCGACTGGCGACAGTTCGTGATATGTAGCATTTTGTCTAAAATGGTTGTATTCCCCATAACATCACAAATTGTTTAATGAGGACATTTACCGAGACTATAAAATTAACTTTTAGTAAAGTCCTTGCTATTGTCAGCATTTCCCATTTAAATAGTAGGACACAAACAAAAGCCACACAGTTACGACGGCAGCGCCTAGCCACACAAGGGCCTATATCGCCACCCGCATCCTTTGCAATGGACACTTATTTCCGGTAAACACTGTAAAAAAGTTCTGATCCTCGTTAATCTACATCAGGAAGTCAGTCTTGATCTCCGTTAACCACTCAGATAGTACATGTACTAAAAAGGTGGTACAGAATATTTGACCGTCGCGGAAACAATCAGTTTCATCGTTTCGCAACGTGGTTGTTCATGCAACACATTTAACAGTAACAAAATATGTTGATTAGTTATAATAGTATATCATTTGTACACTTGCTATCAATAATATTGTCAGTTTTTAATTGTTTGTCAGAAAATTTCAATGCTCTTTAATATTGTAAACGTCAGGATTTAGCTCCAATTCGTGAAAGCGACTGTGTTTAAACAAATCTTCGATTTTACAATGAATTTCCCCATATAATGATGGATAGATATAATTAAGAATGAGATGATATGAGATGTGAAACAAGTTAGTAGAATGTTTGTATTGGCGGAATTCACTTAAAATAAATTAACATACGCCAGAAAACAAGAATAAGCAAAATAAATTAAAGGACATGTGGATTCCTTCCTTAAATGTTTCAGCTACAACCATTGTCGACGATGATTCCCCTGATGGAGTCCAAAAGTCGTTGCCAGAATTCAAGGTGGAGTTAGAAGACAAGGAAGCTGCTCCAGGTACAGAAATAAAGCTTGAATGTAAGGCTGAAGGATTCCCAGCACCCAAAGTGAAATGGTACAAGAACGATACACCGATTACTCCAACTATAGGAAAATACACGATCACGGTAAAAAATCTGACACTTAATCATACTTTTTCAGGTTTTTTTATTCATTAATGATCATCAAGATAATACCAAACAATGTGCATAACAAAAAGTTGTAACGGTATAACTATCGAAAGCATGATAGCTGTGATCTTTTTGTAAACTAGTACGATCGGTTAGTGAGATTACGACATGGGAAGTAAAGTAAGTCTCTCAACACACAACTAGACTCGTGGAGTGCTGCGCGCAATGTAGCCGAATGTGTTGATCTTTTAAATATGGGTGATACTATAAATTCACTCACTAAAATCAGAATCGGTTTAGGTTTTGTATATTTTTGTATATTTACAGAGCAGTGTAGAGGGATTCCATTCTTTAATTATTGCTGGTATGCGAATGTCTGATAATGATTGCTACAAGTGTGAGGCTGTGAATGAACTTGGAGCAACATCATCGACAGCTCATATTGTTGTACAAGGTAAGCTTAACGCGGAAGTCATCAGCATGCAATAGTAACTTTAACATTTACATGTATACCATTAGATGAGAAATTACACATGCCAACATGTGAGTATGTATTATCCGTACTACTAAAAATTCTCGATTTGCAAACTTGAGTGTCATCTTTATGACAGTTCTGTGTGATGCTATATTCAATAGATATATTTGATTTTCTAGAACAATGTGAAGTTGGTGAGAACGTTGGTGATGCTCCTTCTTTCGAGACTTCTCTTCATAACCTTACCGTAAACGTCGGTCAGAGTGCCGCATTCAAGTGTGCTGCGAAGGGAAAACCAACGCCTGTATTAAGCTGGTAAATAAATGTTCGATTGCTCATGTAATAATGACAAAACGATTTGTGTTGACAGGAACATTGTTGATGCGATCGTATTCGTGGTTTATTCTTTAACAGGTCAGTTAAGTCTTCTTTAACGTTGTGAAAGCAGTAGAAATAAATACCATCGCCAAAGTTTAAGGTCAACACACTGCAGTTGTCGCATGTAATATCCCTATATTTTGTATCTGTTTTAAGACGTCCTACGTGTGTCATTCAATGTGCGAGGCAGTATTTATAAGTGAACTTGAAGCCCCCATTTTTATGAATGTTGATGATACATTTTGTGTTTGTATCTCATATTGGTGACTAAGCAATGGCGCCGTTTCAGTATGACTTTCAGGTGTATGTGATAAATTTGATGTTTGTTACATCATGTTAACTGTACAATTAATCATAGAAAAGTGTCTAATCTTATAGGCAAAAGGACGAAGTCAACATCACTAGCGATGGTAGATTTAACATTGTTGAAGAAGATGGTGAAAGTACTCTAACCATAGAGAAAGCTACCATTGAAGATAACGGATTATACATCTGTACAGCTGAAAACATCCATGGAAAAGTTGATGTTTGTGCATCAATCAAAGTTAACGATGCCACCTCTGATGCGAGTAAGCAATATATGATATATTTAATACGTAAAAATAGACCATTTGAACAAAATAAAGAGTAACACAAATGTTACACTTCATACAGAAATATTTTGATCATTGTACAGACATATTTCGGCACATGTTCTTTTTAAATATTTATTGTTTATGTCATTACATGCGCTATGGAGTAATACTATGCTGAATGTATGGTGTGCCTTTTCAAGTTACGTGAATTATTGTAAACATATATCTCATTTAAAAAAGACACGTTATGTTAAGCAAAGTTCACCAATTGGACGTATGTAACCTATTATCTGTCAAACATTACCTTAGGTGCAAGTCAGGACGATGTTACAGATAGCAGTACAGAGAAAACTGTGGCAGAGACGTCAAACACATCGGTGGATATTGAGAAGGTAGAGGGTGGCGATGCCGCCAATGCTGGGACGGTTTCAGGGAAATTGGTAAAAGGTTCAGTAGAAGTGGAGAGTGGCCTTGTACTGCAACAAGCTACAGTGATTGAAACCGAAACGTTGGAAGAAATATCAGCCACTGAGCCATCTTCCGTGGTAATTTCCACGGATTACAAGAAACGTCCAAGATTTGTGTTACCACCTTTATCTCAATGGGTGACCACAGAACGTGGTTTGAAGTTGGAGGTAGTTGTTACAGATAGTCCAGGTTTGATAGTCAATTGGTATCATGATGACAAACCTGTGTCTGTTACAGAAGGTAAAGTAATGTATTTGTATTAATTAATTATTTTCCCATTATATTTTGCATCTCAACCTCACTAGTTTTAAATTTGAAATTAAAAATAGATTATCGAAATCCATAAGTAGTATTCTAAGTATTGATTTTCTGAAGCTTACTGTGCTCATGTGTTATACCTTTCCGACTAGATTATCTTTATATAAATCAAGCACCACTCACAAAAATATTTCTTATCAAACGTCCGACATTTTAAAACCAGTTAGGTAAACAGTATGCATGTTGGTATTGAAACATGTGATTGTTTGTAAAATCAAATCTATGCTATATTTATGTTTTCAGTTTTGGAACTTTTAAAATAATTAAATTTTCAGAACTTCAAAAAAACCATTAGTATCTGAGTTAAAACTGTTACGTTTTATGTTTTCAGTTTTAGAACTATTTAAACCATTTATATGTCTGTTCTCAGCCTTAATAATTTTTAAAACGATTTACTCTTGTATCTGTATCCAAAGAGTTATGGTCTGTGTTCTCATTTTCAGGTCGATACAAATTGACTTCACAGCAGATGGATACGTGATTACAATAATTTCATACTCAAGTAGATGCACCCTGTTTTCCTTCATTTATACCTAGAGATAACCACTCCAAACTATTGATGTAATCTCAAGGTATAAATGTATTCATTAAAGGTCTACGGATATGGTATGTTGTAGGGCCGCTTAAATAAACCATCTTAAAAGCGACACGATGAGCTTGCAGAGATTGTTTATATTCATAGTGAGAATCATTTTGGCGTAAATTGATTGAATGAAGGCGATGAATTTTACGATCGTTTTCGGGTGCATACGTCTTGAATCTTGTCATGCGATGCAGCGTAGTTGTTGACAATATGAGTTTCCCATCGACGATGTTGAAAATATACATGAAAGGAGCTGACGGTGTATACTAGTAAACCACATCAAGAATATTTCATCAAAGCGGGAGGGATACATGGCGTTTTGTTTAAACATGACATACCTCACACGATCTTTCACATATTGTATTCATTAACATTCTCTTAACCACCGGGTTGTGTACTCACTGTGTTCAGAACCAACTTACACATTTTATTGTCCGTATTTATAATATGACAATCTTGCCAATCTCGCAACAAGTCAAAAATGGAGATGTTCAGGTGTTGTCAAACGTGAGGAAACACTTAATAATGGTTATATTTGGAATTTGTACCAGGTTTATAAGCATGTGAATTCTATGGAATTAAGTTGTTTGAACCAGTTGTTAATTTTTATTTAAACAAATGTGCATGCAGCAACTCGAACTCTGATTTTACAACGTGTGATGTTTTGTTGTTTTGAAATTAAGTAATTTCAATCAATTCCATTCTTGATTAGTTATCTTACGTTATGTGAATCCAGTCAATTGAACTCCACACGACCAAAAATACTTACTCAAAGCGAGGTCTGGAACATCCGAATAGGATCTGACTGTGTCCGAGCGACTCCTTTAGTTACATATTAATTTATTGAACCCCTCTGTGATCTCCATTTTGTGTTATAGTTACATAGTGTTATATACATATATTATTCCATTTATATCTTAAATAATGTGATAATCAATAAGGATTGTTAAACTATATGGTGTTTGTTTGATTTTTTTTTAATTTTGCCCAAATGATTCCAAATGCGACTAATATGAGTATCACACATACTGAAGAGTAATGAATAGGTAGGCCTACTGTGTTTTATAGTAGAATATACCAATGTAACGAGTTCCGCTGCGTTGCAATTTAATCACCATTGTGAAGCACGAGTGATTTATTTGACGCATCGGAACAAGTTGGCCATTCTTCAGTATAGATAAAACACGTACATGTACTACATATTCTGACAACGAGACATCGTAATCGTTGCAATATTTCCTTCTTCGGAGCACTGATCTATATGCTAACTGTCAAATGTTCATTGGTTAGTCCATCCACACTTTGGTTTCCTCTATATATAGATGCGTACTCATAGTAGGTTAAACTGTAGGTTATGTCAGAATGCAACTATAATACTAAAACTTGCGTTTATCTGTAGTACTAATAATATTTTAAATTTGAACACTTGTAACAAGTTCTAGATGAGTTATACCACAGTACCTTGCAATTAAATAAATTAATATATAGATAAGTTACCAGAACATTCGCACAGAAGTAGCCATTGTCATTTACCTGCGAAACAATTGGGATGATGAATAGGCACGGATCGAACGAGGCAAGGTTGTTTTATGTATCCAAGTCTTTTTTCAGAAAATTATAATAAAGTTATATTGTTACAAACATTCTTAAACTAAATAAAATAAATATTTGTTTTATATTAAATAAAAGTGAACACTAAGAACCTGCTGTTAGATAGTTTAAATGAAATTATCTTATTTTCAGAAAATATGCTACATTGAAGATTACATGTATATGAGTGTATGAAATGCTTCAAACACTGTAATAATTACCTAGAAAACGGTCCCTCGATGCTTTTGATCATTGTACTCCATTGCTTTCGAATGTTTGTATCCTTTGGTTAAACTTAATTGATCGGAATACTTACTATCGGAAACACATAGTGAAACACAACAGTGCCTTGAACTACCAGGAGTCATTTTGCTGGTCAGTTTGTTTGCTCACTAAGCCTAGTTCTGATAATGGAATCTAAGGTATGCATTTCATTTAAGGGTGGCCTATGAACCCCTTTAAATGTCCTGATCATGGGATTTAGTCGTAAATTAAGTACAGGGAATATATGTGTATATACAACTAGCTCGTGTTTACTTTCATTAAGTTTCATTCCTTTAGTACTCCTTTAATATTACGTCTGTGTAAATGTGAGGGTCATTTAACAACATATTTACTTTATTTGATTGCAAGGTCCTATGGTATACTAATTGAATAAACATTAAACTACACAAACTTGTTTATTTCTGTATTTAGCAATATATACAATACAAATATTTATGAAAACACGCAATATGTTGCGGGGATAAACAGCAACCAACAGAGTATTCAGTAAAATGGCACAAGAAAACATAAACAGCAACTAACAGAGTATTCAGTAAAACGGCACATGAAAACAAGGAAGCACAGACAAAATCCAACGTAAAAATAAACTAACTACTACAAAAACACGACTTTATATAGGTCGTGAGCGGTACAAAGAATAGTATATAGTAAAAAAGTCAAATAATGTATTCAAGTAGATCTAAGGGTTACACAAAATATATCAAAACCCATTTCCTATGAATAATGTATACAAATGTACATAGTCATATCACAATGAACACAAAAACGGACACCGGGAAATAAAATTTGCCCACCTGCTGGGCAGGCCTGATTTACAATAAGCTTATACATGATTAAATATGTACATGGTTAAGTGTTGGACAGTCGGTTATATCGTGCTAGCATGAAATTATAGGATGTTCTATCAAACTATGTTCAAATACAAGTGGGACGCCTTTTAGTTTGACATTTTTATGTGCTTGAACGTGCAGACATTTATGTCCGAAATTAATGCGTTCCATCCACTTTCTAATTCACAACCAATGTATCTGTGTAAAACCGTAGGGTCCCAGTCAACTCTAGTCTAACGAGAACAATAAAAAGGACAGAGGGACCCTGGGATACAAGCGAGAGGTCCGGTGCAGTATCGAAACTGACGGTAAGGTCGTTCAATAAGAAAACCTGGTGAAAACATCCATATTATTAATAAGTATATTTATAGGCAAGATGAGATCCATTGGCTACATATCATAAGCGGTAAATATTTGCGGTATTCAAGAAGCTTCGAAACCATGAGAGTAAGTACGGTCTACATCCTATCTTAGTTCGAACTTGTGTTAACAAATTGACAAAAAGAACGTTGTGTAAACTTGCACAGCTGTGGGTCCGATATGCACATAAGACCACGACAATTAAATTGTATAGAGCTAATTAGTGTCAAAATAATTACTTACATCGATTTTAGTATAATAGGATGCCGAGTGAAATAAACGGGTCTGTTTTTATGTGCCAATCCAGTTGTTTATCAAAAGTTGCTGTTTAAATTTATAAGAGGAGTAATTATTTAAAATAATATTATAGTGTATAGAGCTATATTCTAACAGTCATTTAATGTCAAAATGATTACTTGCATCGTTTTAGTATGATACTAGACTACCTTAATTGCAAATTAAAACTTTGAATGGGTTCCGTGTACTTCGATTCAATCGTCGAAAAAATGGACGATTCTTATTATTCCATAGGTTGTTCTAGAACACTTTCGTATGAAAACGGACAATTTGCATGTCCAATGAATCACTGAGATAGTTTCCGTTAAAGCTGAAGCGAAAAATGATGTAATGGTTATGAAAGCATAATTATTTTTCAGTTTTTGAATTTTTAAAAAATATAACGTCATATATAGCTCTATACACTTTAATTTTAGCAAGTACTTACAATAAGCTTACAATGAGTCCAATTGCTAGTTACCGTCCTGTGAAAGCATACAATACTTCGCAAAATATCATTTGAACATATACATCATAAAACAAGCACATGTGTAAGGTTAATTACAAGACTGTGAAAAGTAATAAAAGGCACTAAAACATGATCAATAATCAGAGTATAATCAGCGCTATAACAACGCGAGATTCAAGCAATATTCACAAACTGAACTTCCTCGTACATGATTGCAAAGGAATAACATACATGTATAAAGAAATAAAACCCATAAAACTAACTAGTAGCGTACCGTATGTCACTTTTAATTCTCATTAAAGTTATTTGACGTTGATACTTGACCTGCTCATGTCAAATGATTGAGTGTAGAAGAAGTACGTATCACGACTAATCACCAAACAAATCCAAGAATCGAGGCATTCTTCAAATTGACACGGTTAAGTGGTTAAGAAGACTGACAAACAAAAGCAACCTACTAGCACGTCCTCTTAGAGGGGGGGGGGGGGCAAACATTAATCACAAATATTCTAAGACAAAATTCCCTGACTTTCCCCGATATTTCTCTGACCAGACAGCAGTTTTCTCTGATATTTTTAGCGATCAGGTCTTTTTGTTAGAGAAAAATAGCACAATAGAAACAGTGAAAATAAGGTTATATTTCCTTTATATGGAAGCAAAAAGTTTAAGGAAGTAGTTTAAGGGCTAATATTGAATCACATAATATAAGAAATATTTAAATATTTTCACATAGTCGTTAGGATGGAGTAAAACACGTAAAGGTGTAATAGATTGTAAAGTATCAATGCACTGCATAAGGTTAAATACATACAGTGCTACTCTTTAAAAGACAACACTACTCTCACTTCTCATTAAATTAGCAAAATCAAAAGTATCACATCTTCCAGTATACCAATTAAACAGGTACCGTTCTCTTATTTCAGAATATTTTGGACATATTAAGAATGCATGGTATTCGTTTTCAAGTATTAAGTGATTGAAGTGAATGAAACAATAAAGACATATCCTATCATATCGTTCTATACTGTAATATCTAGTTTGATGTTTAGTTTATGGTTTGAGTATCTGAAACAGGCAAGTGTTTTTTTAAATGAGAATGGTATATCGATGCATTTTAACATTCAATAATGATTTAAACGTTACATATGTATCGCATCTCGTAGCAGCTATCATTGACATACAGTAATCATAGTATTCATAATTTAAAATTATCCTTTGCGAGCATAGCGAGCGAGGAATTTTTTTTCAGTTTTTTCTTCATTGAAAATGACACTTATCGAGACCTTCAATGAAGAATTCCCTGACGTTTGCTCAATTTCCAAATTTCCCTGACTAATTTCAAAATTCCTGACTTCCCAGACCTTGGAAAAAATGTTTTTTCCCTGACTTTCCCCTGACCGTGGGAACCCTATTAATCATTTTGCCGGTATCTATAAAATTAATACAATCGCATCATATAAAACAAAGAAAAAACAACAAATCATTTCAAAATCTGCGCATTTCAATAATATACAATGTCTGCATTATAATTATTGGCATCTCAAGCAATAGTAAATTATTGACGCAATTTTATCAACATAAGGGATTTAAAGTTGGTCTGCATGTACTGGAAAGCCTTTATCAAATGTGACTCAGATCCTGAGGCTGTATTCCACCCTTGATCAGTGGTGTTACCATGGTTCTTCACTACAACACTTCATGTATTAATAACGCTTTCATAGGAAGGAGGAGGCTCGATTAGTTCCTCTTCAGGGGGAGCTACAATGTATATTCAAACACACATTAATACATAGAACACCTTATGTTCTTAATATTTCCTTAAAGTGACTTTAAGAACATGGCATCCATCCTCATTTCCAACTGTAACACATCATCAGCAATATTATCGTCTTATTTAACAATACACTTACCAATTCAACAAGACATTCCGCTAAATGAGCAATACATTTACAGCATCAATTTGACCGTTCACTAAATGAACAATACACTCACAGCATTAACAAGACAGTCCGCTATATGAGCAATTCATTTACAGCATCAATTTGACCGTTCACTAAATGAACAATACACTTACAGCATTAACAAGACAGTCCACTAAATGAGCAATACATTTACAGCATAAATTTGACCGTTCACTAAATGAACAATACACTTACAGCATTAACAAGACAGTCCACTAAATGAGCAATACATTTACAGCATCAATTTGACCGTTCACTAAATGAACAATACACTTACAGCATTAACAAGACAGTCCACTAAATGAGCAATACATTTACAGCATCAATTTGACCGTTCACTAAATGAACAATACACTTACAGCATTAACAAGACAGTCCACTAAATGAGCAATACATTTACAGCATCAATTTGACCGTTCACTAAATGAACAATACACTTACAGCATTAACAAGACAGTCCACTAAATGAACAATACACTTACAGCATTAACAAGACAGTCCACTAAATGAACAATACACTTACAGCATTAACAAGACAGTCCGCTAAATGAGCAATACATTTACAGCATCAATTTGACCGTTCACTAAATGAACAATACACCTACAGCATTAACAAGACAGTCCACTAAATGAACAATACACTTACAGCATTAACAAGACAGTCCACTAAATGAACAATACACTTACAGCATTAACAAGACAGTCCACTAAATGAACATAGCATTTACAGAATAAACAAGGCCGTCCGCTAAATGAGTACATTTTTTGTACAAAAAGTTACATAGCAGCTTCAACAACACCGTCCACTAAATGAACAATACATCTACAGCATCCATACGACCGTCCACTAAATGAGTACTAGTAGTAACATTTACAGAATCAACAAGACAGTCCTCTAAATGAATGGTTCATTTACATTAAAAGCTATTGAAGATACTTGACAACAATGGTTCACCTATCAATACTTGCTAAGGGGGTCTGACACAATTTAAACTGCAGACGATTCCTGCAGATTGAAATTTGATATTCCAAATGTTTCCGGGTCCCTGGAAATAGACCGTTGACGGAATTTAGATCCTTGCAATAGGTATTTTAGGCCATTTAAGATGGTGGTTCCCCAGAGAGCCCATTTGATACATCAAGTGTCTGACACACTGTGGTGGTTTAGATATAGGGAAGGTAAGTAGACAAACAAAGTTTAATTGTCGTATTGATATATCGACGTTGCCGAACCAAAACCCCATAACTGCAAAAAGACAACTTTTCAGGAGACGAAAAAACGTATTTACTCCGATGAAATAATACCGACGTCTTGTAACGAAATAACACCCTACGAGAACCATAATCAACTCCGACATGTAGAAGAATATGTTGACTTGTACTAAATCGGAGTTTGTACTGTCAGTATACGGGATTTGCGACTAACCTTTTTGAATCCAATAAAAATACGGTATTGAGTCACCTGACTGTATTGAAATAACGCGATTGGCTATTTAGATGTCGACTAGACAGAAATGCGCGGGACGTCTAGCAGATGCGGATGCTGCAAAAAAAGTTTTCGAGCCAAAATTAAGTTACGGGGTTTTGGTTTGGCACCGTCGATATACTGTATGATATGCTAAACAACAAACCTGACGGGCTGACACCAGAAGCTACTGGTATCTTAGAATCTTTTGACTGAGGTACTGATTGGTAGTGGTATGGACCTGTGGCGGCCGAATGCTGACGAGGATATTCAGTTTGATGGGCAAAACCCTCTGCTGACTGCTGAACAGAGTTGTCCGGAACCATCGATGACCGATTTCCTTCACGTGATTGGAATAAATATTAAATCAAAAGCAACATTACAACGATGGATGTAAGGGGGTGAAGGATGACATAATTATGTTCTCCCTTCCAATAAAATTGCCAAAGCACAGCTAATCTCTTTTGTTGAGGGTGAAAAACAACACTTATGCATTTTTGTGATTAAAATAGTTTGTAAGACATATAGATAAACAATCAATATTCCTCGATTATATTGCTTAATATTTCTATGTGATGAGAGGGTATGCGTCTATGCGAATATCCATGCCCTCTCGCACCTAAATCCTGAAACTGTCCTTGATCTTGCAGCGACCGCATCATATTGTACATTACAACAGAGCATAAGAATACAACGTGCATTTTTGAATTATCTGATTATTTGAAGTGAGTAACATAATGCATTAACATTTTAGAAATGTTTTGAATGACAAGAACGGCAGCGTTTTTACTGTATACATTTTGCAGATTTGACATGGGTAATAACTTGTAATCAGTAAATTAATTTAATGTCTTTAATTACCTGTATCATTGCTCAGAGTCGTTTGTGTATTTTCCAACTCCTGCTGCCTTCGTTTATATTTGATTTTCAATATATACACAGTCACACCCACTAGCACCCCGACTAACCCCAAGGCAAACACTATTATTACCCATGTATAGTCAGTTTTAGCTTCTACGATTGGTGGCTCAAATGCTGAAATACACAATCATCCAAACTACACATTTTATGCTTCCACTATTACAATCATGTTTGGTTGTTCTATGAGATAACAGGAAAACATGAGTTATTCATATTAGAATCTAGGATATATCGCTGGCTTAGAATGAAAAGTTCGTAACTACAAAATCAATATTTTGAGAAAACAAGAAACCACTGTCTGAAATCACTCTTTACTTATGGTAAAACTAGCTTTTTCAACTTCAGTTCGGTCAACGTGACAATTTCCGATTTTCTTGACAATAGGTTTATGAGAAGCGCATTTTGCTGTAGATTTCAAATATGCATTGGTCTTATAAGGTCGTAAGTGGCACTTATCACCTTATTCTAAGCAAGCGATATGTGGGAATCAAAAACATTATCCATAGACATGAACTAAGACATGTACAGGCCCGGTGATTATAAACATTTCTCATTCTCATACTCGAACTCCATACTCCATGCTCCAACTTGAAAAACAGCTTTTTTTGTTTGTTTTCATCAAAACCGACACCAACCTGTAGCAAATGATCTAACTAAGAAAATGAAGCCCATTCCATATGTTTCCATTCCGTAATAAAGAAATTACAGCAGTTTTTGTAACTAACAAATGCTTCAATCGGAGTATGGAGTATGAGTTGGAGCATGGAGTATGTTCTCCAATGTTTATAATCACCGGGTCAGGTAACACGAAACTGCCAACAAGAGTAAGGTATTTGAATGCTTTTAAAGAATTTGAACGGCATATGATAAACAGCCTTACTAATAGGTTCATACTCTTTGGTATAGACATGGATAGTAGCACTTTCATTTGTTCTTGACTTTGGATCAACCTTTCGTATGATGATAGAGGAGGTAGTAAGACTAGGTGTAAAACATGTTTCCTCAAATGTCGAGCTGTAGTTCTGTTCACATGTATATTGCTGTAATATAATCAAAGTACTGAAAGTACTGACAGGCTGGAGAACTGCAAAGGGACAATAGCTTTTCAAGTAATATAACATCAAGTGGTTTTCTTAGTCGAAAGAGCGGTAAGTGCTGGACGAAAAATATTTTTTTTTAAATATAAAAAAATTGGAGCCGCCGTGATTCGATCGCTGGACTTAAGCATCAGAAAATTACTAAGTGAGTTGCTTAACCACTCGGCCTCGACCTCGTTAGAGAAAGTTGAACTAAATAATTTAACATAATAAAATCATTGATGCACGCGCTATATCGCGTTCGTAACGCGTAGTAATAATTATCAACGCCTTTAAAACACCTTTTCTTTTAATTTCATACAATTTCCTTCCATTACAAGAAGAAACTAATATATTACAATCGAACAGATTAAATGAAACAAGGAAAGTTTAATGTTCTAATCTTGCAAAACTGATTAACGAGGAGGAACTGTTTTCATTGAGTGAATAGATTCTGTGTTGTCAGTTTCGGGAGTAAATGCATCTTTGTGGAATTCATTTTTTGGCATTGTAATAGGTCTGGCGACATCGCCAGCCTAAAGAACAGTTACAGAGATGTATAGCTAGTTGCGATAAACAAAAGTCGTGTTTTTTAACATTTCTGAAAATCCATTCATTAGATTTTGGTGAAAAAAAGACACTAAACTGCAATAACTTCTACCTACTCCGATGCCTAATTTCATAAGGTTTAGACAACTATTAAAATACATTTATTCTTTATTATATATTAAAATCACATACACATGGACGGTTTAACGCAGGGAGGTAATCTGGTATTCCATTTATTATCTATTATCAATTATTTAACCGTTACAATCCGTGATCGACGTGATTGACATTGCTGTTATGAAGACGATGCTTAGAAGGCCCGTATGATTCGGGTTATTTAGGTGTGACGCTTGTAAACACAAGAAGCAGTCACTGACAGCAATATCCCCCGCCGAAGGTAAAATTGAGGTAAACGACAAATTTTGTCACGAAAGCTTCATAAAGATGATCACTACAGTTGAATTGTTGTTGATGATGCAAGATTATATAGTGTACCTCATAACTGTACTTCTGTAACAGTTTTGACAAAATTCCATGAGAAATATGTAACAAATTAACGCAGGGCATTAACTCTGTCAAAAATGGTCGAATAAAAAATTCTGACAATATGCGCTGGGGGACATCATAGCAGTTATTCTGAGAAAGTTTTGTTGAAAAACCTTAGGAAATGTAGGAGGAGTTGCACACAGAAGAATTATATGTAAAAAGCAACAAAGGGCAATAACTCTGTCAAAAATGGTCGAATAAAAAAATCCTGACAACATGCGCTGGTGGACATCATAGCAGTTATTCTTTGAAAGTTTCGTCGAATTCCCTTAAGAAATGTAGGAGGAGTTGCACACAGAAGCTCGGACGGACGGACGGACGCCTACCATTACCATATCCCCTTCGCCTTCGGCGGGGGATAAAATACAATAATAACATGTACTTCGTCAGATTCACAGACGAGCCTCTCATGTGTTATATTAAGTAGGTTGCAAATATGTAAATATACCGTTAGGCATGGCCGTAAAATTGGCTGTTGCAAGTATGAAGTCTTCTAACTTGATATTTCATACAAAACTACAAATTCATATGTATGTTATATAAAACTTATGAACTTATTAAGTGTTTTTTAACTGAATTCTGATGTTTGCTGAAATATATTTATTTATACGTATCTCCCTAAACAATGAAACAGGATACTTACACTATCATAAGACCAGGTATCATACTCTATGACTGTACTACAATCTAGGTTCAATGACTTCATTTTGAAACATAATTTGTGGTCCATTGCAAAATCGTTGTGATCCATATCAAAGTTTATCTCACAAATTTGAGTCTGTCTGAATCCCCAACCCTCATCCTCGAGTGCCATATGATGCGTTGGATGACCATTATATTTGAAGTACATGTTCGTGATATACTGTGGGTCATAGACTTCGTCACAAGCATTTTCTGTATCTATTGGAGGTCTCCCTACAAAGTATGTTACATAGGTATCACTTGTAGTGTTTATACATAGATCTACTCTAAATGTCAAAGGTAATAAAACCACGCTCTGATAGCAAACAGTATGAGTTATACAGTAGAACGTTGAACATCATCTTGTACAGTCAATAAATATATATTAATCTTATAATCGTTGTGGTTAGTTATGAATTACACCACTTAGAACATTACATTTGGCGACGAGGATTACAACAAGTTTTTAATTAATTGTTGAAAAAACAACATTGGAATTTTACGTGACATATAAGTTACTCATTCATGAAAATTGATGTTTTACTAACGAAAAATGTCACAAGGATTACCAGTGTTTTCAAACTTTGTTGTGAATGAACCTGCCGTAGACACTCGTTGGAAGAAATGGTGCAACCGTCTTGAGAACTTGCTTGTTGGATTAGATATAAAAGATGCAAAGAGAAAACGTGCATTGCTCCTGCACTATGCTGGTGAAGGTGTGGATGAAATTTTCGACACATTATCAAACACAGGAGATGATTACACGACGGCAGTAACAAAATTGACTGAGTATTTCGCACCCAAAAAATGTACCGAGTACGAGATTTACAAATTCCGCCAATCGAAACAAGAATCAGATGAATTAATTGACGCATTTCACACAAGGCTCCGGAAGTTATCTACAAATTGTGAATTTGTAGATGCAGACATAGAAATCAAATCGCAAATAATTCAGGGATGCTTATCAACAAGACTTCGCAGAAAAGCCCTGAAAGAGGAAATATCATTGGACAGAATAATACAAGAAGCAAGAGCACTTGAACTGTCTGATAAACATGCTTCAGATATTGAAAATGGAACAACAGAAAAGTCTAATAGTGTAAGAAAACAGACCTACGGACCAAAGAAAAAAGCAGCATACAAGCCAAATAAATCTAATAAAACGAGGAAATGCAGGAATTATGGGTATGATTACCATCATAAATCTAAATGTCCGGCTCAAGGGAAGGAATGCAACTACTGTCACAAGAAAAACCACTTTGAAAGCGTATGTCGCTCGAAAACGAAACAATCTGGAGAAACGCACAATTTAAATGACTATTCGGCAAGTGATGACAGTGACCACAGTGTACAAAATTATGCTTTTGGACTAAGTGTAAACGTCATTTCTCCACGACCGTACATAAGTGCATCAGTCAATGGACATAATGTTAAGTTCCTGGTTGACTCTGGCTCTTCAGTAAACGTACTAGACCAAGAAACATACAACAAGATGACACCAAAACCAAAACTGCAGCAATCAAATACGAAAGTGTTTGCATATGGTACAAAATCAAATGTGAAGCTCCTTGGAAAATTTATAGCTACCGTTGAAACGAAGCAGAAATACACCACGTGTGAAATTCTCGTGACTGAAGGGAAAAGTGGTAATTTGCTGTCATATGTTACGTCAGTGGATCTACACGTGATGACAGAAATTCATTCACTGCAACCCAGTAAAGTCGATGAACTTTGCAAGAAGTACAAATCTGTGTTTACAGGTATAGGAAAGTTCAATGACAAACAGATTGATCTATATCTTGATCCAAATGTGCAGCAATAACACAACCACACAGACGAATTCCGTTTCATCAACGAAAACAAGTTGAGAAGGAATTGAAACGCCTTGAGGACCTGGATATCATTGAGTGCGTAGATGGACCTACTGACTGGGTCTCGCCCATAGTGGTAGCGCCAAAACCAAAGTCGAAATCAAATGAAATTAGGCTGTGTGTGGACATGCGATTGCCAAATCAAGCAATTAAACGAACTAAACATATCATTCCGACAATTGATGACATGATAGTGGATTTGAATGGATCCAAAGTATTCTCTAAACTGGATCTAAACTCCGGATATCATCAGCTTGAACTCTCAGAAGCTTCTCGCAATGTGACGACGTTCACAACACATGTTGGTAATAGACGGTATAAACGTTTGAGTTTTGGAATTAATAGTGCCGCAGAAATATTCCAAAATACACTCCGCACTGCGCTAGAAGGGCTAGACGGTGTAAGGAATATATCAGACGACATAATTGTATACGCGGAATGTCCAAAACAGCATGACCAACGTCTAGAGGCCGTTTTGAAACGCTTACATACAAAGGGGTTCACGTTGAATAGAGATAAATGTGAATTTAACAAACGTAAACTTGAATTCTTTGGCTATGTATTTGGTAAAGATGGACTCTCTGCCGATCCGAAAAAATGTGAAACCATCAAAAATGCTCCATCACCAACAAATGTCTCAGAAGTACGTAGTTTTCTGGCAATGACAAACTATGTATCAAGGTTTATTCCAGGTTATTCAACAATAACTGAACCATTGCGTAAACTGATAAAGAAGGATGTCAATTGGATATGGGAACAGGAGCAGCAAGAAGCATTTAAAAAGCTACAGAACAGTCTGAGCAGCGACACTGTGATGACTTACTTCAATCCGAAAGCTGATACGGAAATAATCGTCGACGCCAGTCCAGTTGGAATAGCAGCAATTATGCGTCAAAATGGTAGAGTAGTTTGCTATGCAAGCAAGTCACTAACTGATGTAGAAACACGATATTCTCAAACGGAACGTGAAAATCTAGCCATTGTCTGGGCAATTGAGCATTGGCATATCTATTTATGTGGACATCCATTCACTTTAATTAGTGATACGAAGGCACTGGAACATATCTATGCCAATCCGAAGTCGAAACCGCCAGCAAGACTTGAACGTTGGAGAATGAGACTACAAGCATATGATTTTCGAGTAAAATATAGGCCTGGTGAATCGAACATGTCAGATTACTTAAGCCGACATCCGGATGCCGCCAGTTCAAAGCCAACAATACAGTCAAACCGCGCGGAGGAACATGTATCGTTCATAGCACATCAATGTGTTCCAAAAGCAGTTAAAATGAATGAAATCATAAGTGCCACTGGCAAGGACAGTGACTTACAAACAGTTATATCAAATGTCAAACGCTCGACATGGAAAAAAACACAGAACAATGTAATTGAAGTTTTTGCACGATGCAAAAATGCACTAACAGTCGCGTATCTTAAAGATGGTGAAGTTTTACTTCATAATTCAATACTGGTGATACCAAAATCACTTCAGGAAAAAGTGATAAACATTGCCCATGAAGGACATCAGGGTATCGTTAAAACAAAGCAGTTGTTACGCGAAAAAGTTTATTTCCCGGAAATTGACAAACAGGTTGAACAAAGGTGCAAAAGTTGCATACCATGCCTTGCTGCAACAAAAACAAATACAGCAGAACCGCTAAATATGAGCGAAATGCCACAATATCCATTTCAACGTGTCAGTATGGATTTCGCAGGACCTTTTCCCGATGGAAAATACGTACTAGTGTTGATAGATGAATACTCACGTTTCCCAATAGTTGAAATTGTCAACTCAACTTCAGCAAAAACTGTCATACCAGTTTTAGACAAAATATTTTCAGAACACGGAATATGTGAAGTTTTGAAAACTGATAATGGCCCTCCAATGAATGGACATGAATTCTCACAGTTTGAGTTCCATATATGGGATTTACACACAGGAAAATTACTCCATTATGGCCGCAAGCAAATGGTGAATGCGAAAGATTCATGCGATCTATAGGCAAAGCGATACGAGCAGCTCAAGCTCAAGGCACGTCTTGGAGACAGGATATGCACTCATATTTGAGGAATTATCGCGCAACACCACACGCTTCAACGAAAATATCACCAGCCGAATTGTTTTATGGACGCTGTATCAATATCAAAATACCAAGTGTGTCAACGCCTACACAATCGGATCAGACAGACATAAACAATAAACATATGAAAGCCAGAAAGTCTGACAAAAATGCAAAACAGAAAATGAAATCATACGCTGACACTAGACGACATGCGAAACCGTCCAATCTAAAGTTAGGGGATACTGTGCTTGTTGAGCAAAATAAACAGAACAAACTGACACCACAGTTTGATCCAAACCCGTATGAAATTACGTCTAAGAAAGGGTCAATGGTCACAGCCAAGCGAGAGGCAAAAAATAACAAGGAATTCTTCCTTTTTCAAAAACATTGAATACCCGCCGCAATTACCACCATCATCATCATCATCGGACGACAACATCACAAAGAATCCAACTGAACTCCATCCTAGTGATATACCATCGTCAGATAATACACAACCTGTTCGAAGAAGTGTGCGTGAGAGAAAATCACCTGCATATTTAAAAGATTATGTTACAAAATAGTGTTCTTAAAAATAGTGAAACTGTTATACAAAAGTGCTGATTTAAGTGTTTAATGTTTGAATGTATATAGTGTATATTACTTTTTGATTTATTGTAATCATGTTTAGGCAAATGTTTAAATTTGTGAAAATCTAATGTTCCATACAAACAGAGTGATACTGTATTTTTAGTAATATTCATTCAACCTAATTTCACCACAAACAATCATACTCTGGAATGTCATTGAAACATGACACTGTTGTGAAAGATACTATTCATGGACCATTAAAATACACGCATGTTTATTTGACATTTTTCCGCCTAGAATGAACACGTGCAGAACTTTCAATGATATGAACACTTGTGAACTTTGATAAATTACGTACAGACACATTGACAGAATTTGTCTAGATTCATACCATGTTTGTTTATTGTTTCATTTATATGTTTCACATAATATTATGTTACCATGGCTATGCAAGTATCAATTCAAGTGAAGGGGAGATGTAGTGTTTATACATAGATCTACTCTAAATGTCAAAGGTAATAAAACCACGCTCTGATAGCAAACAGTATGAGTTATACAGTAGAACGTTGAACATCATCTTGTACAGTCAATAAATATATATTAATCTTATAATCGTTGTGGTTAGTTATGAATTACACCACTTAGAACATTACATGGTTTATACCAAGTGACGGTTTCAAGGTTTGGTGTCGGATGAAGCCTATGTATTGACTTGCCCCTAGCAACTATGGTTATGTACGCAAAATCGTAAATTTATGTTTGCTTGAAAATAACATATATACAAAAACATTATATTTACTCATACATGTAGTTTGGTTTAGAACAAAACCAATGGGTGTGACGATTCGACCGACAACTTGAAGGCATACCATACCCCGACCAAAATTCAATCTTGAAGTGTGTAGCATACGGTGCCACTCTTTTAGGATACATTGAGCTATTGGTGTGCTTTAAACTAAAATGTGACGGGGTTTTTTGTGGCAAAGTAGTTTTACTATCGTTTGTCGCCGATGGTAAGACTTGCACAGTGTTTTAAAGAAGCAGTTTACACCTACGATTATCAGCATCTGGTCGACTGATGACACTTACTATTTCACGCATAATTTACATTCCGTATCATTTTAATTACTGTTCAGTACGACCCATTTTTAATGTCTGTTCGTTTACTGTTTTCTTTTTTACCCAATTTGACTAAAGTACTCGATCTTCCTTGCGTAACGGGTTAGAACATATGACTTTAATCAGATTGTTTATTTACCCTGACAATGTCACATAATTCGCTGGCTTAGAATTAGAAGGTCTTATAAGACTGATATATATAAAAATAAGCAATACAGAGTGCTTCTAGTGAGCCTATTTTCATTAAAATCGGAACTTGTCACGTTGACCAAACTGAACTTGAAACAGCTTGTTTTACCAAAAGTAATGAGTAATTTGCAGACATTTTTTTTCTTGTTTTCCAAAAATATCGATTTTGTAGATACGACCTTCTCATTCTAAACCATCGAATTCTATATCAACTTCCGGTTATGTATTTGAGATGACATAACAATAGGAAAGGAATAATCTTAACCATCGAACACAATGTAGCGTACGCTTGGTGGGCAAACACATATTGATGACTCATGCATGTTAAGACTGTAGAGATCAATGCATTTTTACTGGTGCAACTATTTGAAAGCAGACTCAGTTGACCGTCAAGACGTGCATCATCAACTAGAACTTTATGAGCGTTTAGGGAGTTACCTGTTTTCCTGATACATTTAGATGTGCAGAACAACATTCCAATGCCTTATATTTAGGCGCATGTTTGGCACAGAAGGTTTGGAACTTTTAAACACTCGTACATTTAAACGTCTGTGACGTTGACAGTTTCGGTCAATACATTTCGTGGTTCGGTTCAGTGGCTTCTTAAACCTTGATTACAATAAAATGTTTACATACGTTACTTCATGTATTGAATTCATATCTTGCAAAAGTTCAATAACATTGAAGCACCATTACTGGTTTAAATGTTTAAAGTGCTTTGATCATGTTAATGCGGTATGCAAACTTACTGCATCACAGGAGCAGTATGCAGTATAGACTATATGTATAGACGTGTAAATATTATGTATTACCTGTAACAGTAAGAACAAGGACTGCTCCAAATAGCAGACGTAATACACCATGACCAATCATAATATCTGAGGTTTACCCGGAGATAGAGACTGAGAGTGCATACCATCTGCAAATGTCATAGATCAAAAGTTCATAACATTAATTAAAATATAAAATAGTCTACTGTATCTACGTATGATGTAGTAAATTAATAATATATAAACATAGATCTAATTAAGACAACCTTTGGATTTCAATAGTCTCTGTCATAAAAATTACCTTTATTGACTTATATTGTATCATTATTGTAGTATTGCCAGCGTATTGTCATTGTATTGTCAATGTCCTGTCAAAACATTGTAGAAGCGTTATAGACCTACCCCCTCCATTATTACCACTAGTGAGCCCAAACATCATAGCTTGTGTGCGTATCCAGTAGCGTAGCTGCCGCTAGGCCATTAGGCCCGGGCCTACACATCATTTCGAGAAAAAATAATATATATATTTGTTTAAGTTTAGCCTAACTTGAAATTTGATCTCCTAAATATACGTCAAAATGCACCAGTACTTTTCAAGGGATAAAAAAATCCGGGGGAGCATGCCCCAGACACCCATATTTATTTCTTCTTTACCTACGGGTCTACACATTGCTAAGGTCCTAGCTACGCCCCTGGTATCAACAATTCAAGCCGGGCTACATTCCAGAGAGCAGTAGTCTGTGAAGAGCTATTTTTAAAACATTTAAAAAAACGTTAAGTTATTAAATCTAGGAGGTGTCTAACACTTTTAAAATATAGGATATATCTAATTAAATCAGCCAACCCAAAACATTTACATATTGTAACACAAATGATAACAAATCAAAAGATAAAACATGTTTTTAACTTCGAAGAAATTGACTTACCGTGTGAAACGAAAGTAGGTCTATGTTACACTTCATCAGATGGGCTAAATCCCGGACTCATAGTTGATGCACCTTCATAAGCACGTACATCATATGCTGTGTAGTGAACATGAAATATAATATGTCACTTATAAACATACGTAATATAAATGGTTGTGGAGTTGTGCATGTTGAGCAGGATGTAAATGTGTAGTATTGGGGTCTACAAGGAGAGGCATACCTGTTATAATTAATAGACGTTATTGAGCAATGGACGAAGTGTGGGTCTTTACACATACCAAGTATAATGTGGTTACCTCCCTTCTTGACTACTGAATGATAATTTATATATAATAGGGCCTATAGTTGTCTCTATAATGTGTATCTGTTTTGCAATGGTGTTGTTTCATATACTATGATAATTCAACATGTAAGTTTTGTAGCAATTTATAAATTGTTTTCAAGAATGCCTCGTGTTCGATGTATCAATCTATTTTAGCTGTATATGTTCGTACCTTATATATTCGTACCTATCAAATTTCGTACTTCCATATTCGAACGCATTTTCATAGTTATTTTCTTTGTTACCTATAAAGGTTCAGCTTCTCTTCAGTTACATATGTATTTATGGCTAACTCAAGTAATAATATTGAAGGGTTATTAGGCAAACAAGTGCTCGCAACCTGCTTTGAAATAATAGGGTCAAGCAGCGTCACAAACATGATTTCATCACTCAATTGGAAAACTTTAGAACAAAGAAGAAATCACTCAACACTCATTATGATTTACAGAATAAAAAACAATCTTGTATCAGCAGACCATAACCACCTAAAACAGACCCGAAATCTAAGCTTCCAAATCCTCCACTCCAGAACTGCATTCCACATGAACACTTTCTTCCCCGAGCAATCCGCCTTTGGAATAAACTACCTATACATGACCAGTCCAGCCCAACCTTACATACATTTGCCAGTGAGCTAGATAAGTGAAACATGTATAATCCACCTCCCTCATATCCATTTTTTGATAGAGCCTTTCCATAGTTCTACTATGGTGCTTTAAAATGTTATATGCTTAATTTCGTTTTTGCAATGTTGCATTATTACTTTCATCTATAGTGCGACCACGATAATGATAAAGGCGGGAAAATTTGTAATATTCTGCAAAGATTAAGTAATCACATGAGCCCGATTTGTCAGTGATGTTTAGTACAAAACTGACCAATAAATTTGCAAACATTCACCTAATAATTAATGTTTTAAAACATCTTAAAATACACCCAGGGGATTAACCCATTCATAAACTCTCCATTATTTTTCAGGAATGGAGAGTTGTCTTAACAATAACTCTCCATTATTTCGTATACACATTTAATTTAATGTGTATACGAAATAATGGAGAGTTATTGTTAAGACAACTCTCTAGGCCTGAAAAACATAACACACATATGTAGTGTTAACAAAAAATGGAGAATTATTTTTATTGAATGTATTAACAGGTAATGGAGAATTATTGTAAATAATGTATAATTATACACCAGTGAGTTACATTCATTGCCCGCCCTCCCAAATAGATGGGTAGGGGAATTTACTTTTAGGTTACATTGCCCCAAAGGTATTGGTTCGGTGAAAAAAAATCCCAACATTTCCCCGGCAGTGCGGGGGAAGCTGGAGGGTAAAACACCGCAGCCATACCCAGAGGTTGGGGCCGTGGATACAACTGACTGGTGCATTACAAAATGTATGTGTTCACAAAAATGGCATTTACAATTTGCAGGAAAAACGGCACTCAACCGAAAGAGCGGAACACAGAAAAACGAAAACAAAAGACGGATAAAAATGCTCAAACCACAACGAAAGTAGAAAATGAAATCAACCCGCTGTTACTAAATAGCTTTTAACATTAATATAATTTCGGAATGAAAAATGAAGAATTAAAACATTGTAGTTATGTCCATCAAGTTGCATATCAATTATAAATATCCATGTATAGTTTATGCACGAAAATATATCCTCTGACTGAAACAAAGTCTTAATCAGTTAATAATGTCCACCGTGTTATAACATCAAGTGACACTGGGTAAATGACCATTGATTGATCGTGTAACACATAACTTACAACATGTGTTTGTATGAACTACACACCATTTTAAAGTAATGGAGAGTTATTGTATTAGTTCACTGGTTTCATGAAAAAAGCATGATCTTCTCGCTCAGTCATGTTCATATTTTTAATCTTCTATTTATAAGAGGTACATCAGGTGATACTTTTTTGGAAAAATTCCTTTTCTTTCAATTTTGACATTAACAGCATCTTTACAGAAAATCAAATTTACATTTTACAGTATTGGTGTATTTTAAGTCAGAGAAAATCCGCGTATCTGTCCATTCCTGAGAAATAATGAATACTCGGCCCCTTCGGGGCCTCGTCTCCATTATTTCTCAGGAATGGACAGTTACTTGGACTTTCTCCTTAACATATTATCCTGGACGTACAATAACATTATTTTTATTGTTCAATTTTAAATAAAAGTACTCCGTTTCAATGCTTTTTTCCATTGATGGCAGTTTCAGTTATCAAGGTAATAGGTATGTCCGTTCTTGCGATATTACACAGGCGAAACATATGCACAAAAATCTAAGACAATATTGAGGTTGGTACCTTTTAAAATTCTTACTAATAAGGCAGGCAGTCAGTAAAAGATGCCCACTAGAACTATGGCAAAATAATGTGGTTATTTTAGTGCTCTGTGGATTATGAGTTATACAAAGTCGTAGTTACTGAATTTCAACTGTATTTACTGAAATGGCAATAAATTGAAACTTTAAATGAAACAATCAGTCACACTTTTGTGAATTGAAACAAAATAATCAATAAAATCCATAAAAAATTACATTATTTACAATTATAATAAATACACTGTCAGGCAACACAATCAGATATCAGCAAATTGAAATGTTAGCTGGCTAATATTTGCAAGTGAAAGTCAAGAACCCACATGCTCCACTCCACCAAGGTATAAATTGGTACCTGTAAGGACAGTGTCTATTCCTGGGCGCCGCAGATCGATGTTGGCTGTCGATGGGGACTGCGTTCGCGCTATCCCCGAATAACCAATATATTAAATCACATAAAAACGCGGTACCTAAGCGTATTTACGTCCAAAAATTAAAGTTAAAAAATCTACCTAGCTATATGAGACAAAAAGGAAATACTAAAAAAGAACCCTTATCAAATTTTCCCAAGATGCTCAAACCAATCCGTCCTCGGATGAAGTTTACATCATAAACTGCATGTAATGTACCAATGGCAACTAGTAAGTTTGAAACATTTTGTGATCCCATGTGCATGATATACATGTATAGTGTGTTTGCAGACCGTGTTCACAAAAGACTTAAATATTCCTAGTTTGTCTGTATTGATGGACGAAAACATGATACTATAGATAATATATCTAATTAGGATGTTTATATCATTGCTACAACGAAATCGTATTTCCCCTAAGCTACATATTTTGAGTCAAAAATGAACGCAAAGTTTAGAGACGGGAATGCAATGCATAAGGAAGATGCATTGTTACAAGTGGCCACGCGGATTGCACAGGTAACGTTATGAACGCAACACTGTTTCATGGTCGGACCGAAGGGAAGTACGAGGGGCATTCTAAAAGTTCAGATAATGCCTCAGTAACTTGTTTAATATTGACTAAATGTGCATAAAAGTGTATATTTTCTAAAATATACAACCTTCCTCTAGCGAAAACAAGTAATGATAGCATCATCAGATCCTATAATATTCGTATATATTGCATGTAGGTATATTGCCCATTGAATTATCGACAAAAAACGTCAAATTAGCGCTTTGGAGGGTTACATAAATGCAAATAATTTCTACAATTTTTAATTCAATTTGATTGTTATTTGTACATATCATGTAATACATTCCTATGTATCTAATGGTAAATGAATATGTATGTTGCAACATTCAATATGACTCAAGATATACATGAGATACGAAAAGCCTAAAATTTTCATTAAAACGATTATTTTATCGGAAATACGCCAAAAACGGGCTTTCACATCTTTCAGCTGGATGTGTTATATAAATTTTTAAAAAACTAGTGCCCATTTTGTACATTAGTATGTGATTGGTATTCACACCGAGCCAGAATTCTGAAAAATTCATAATCTGAATCGTACAGCAGCTTAAATAATGTGACCACGTGACCAAAACACGTGTTTTAGATTGATGACGTCAATTCCTCAAAATATAGTTTCGCAAAACAATAATAATAAATACCATTTTTAATTTGACTTAAATTAAGTTCATAAACCAATAAGAATCATGACTATTGACATTTTTTCGACATGTGTAAGGGTATCCCGTTAAGCCACCCACTTTCTTAAACCTAGCGTAGGACACGAGAATCTGCTCTATAAATCAAATTTTGAGAAAGATACATTTATAACGTCCCCCAAATGAAAATACAATTTTTAATCAAGACATTTTCACATTTTTTGTGTAGATGATATTATAAGTAGGTAGTTTATGTTTAGAATTAAGTAAGGCCCATTCGGGGTCAAATGGTCCCCTACTGGGTTTTTTATGTTGCTGCTTTTTAATCAATTACTCAAATCCTTCTTAACAACATGACATTATTCGAAAGCACTAGGACGTATCTTTTAAATAAAATTTATTAAAATAACCAAAAGGTTACTTCAACAGCGCGCACCAAAATATACTTGCGTCGAATACAACACAATTACATCGCGTATTCAAGGGCGATTTCAGTCAATCCCCGAAACCATGTATTGTTTAAATACCAATAAAATTAGATATCCCATACTTAGAATAGTGAATGCATTATCGATGTCTGGCTGAAAAATTGATCTTTAAGACAATGTTTACTTCAAAGATATCTGACATACCAATCTAAAGTTATCGGTCCGTTATCAGAACTTTCAGAATGACCCTCGTATAGTCCAGTTAGGACATTTTGAGAATGACGGAATCGTTTATCCCTTCCCAAGATTAATACCATTATTAAACAGATAGAGTCTAGTTTAGCATTGAACTGATGATGTCCGTCCGTCCGTCCGTCACAAATTTCGTCCGGAGCATATCTTGAAAACTATTTAAGATATTGACTTTAAACTTGGTATATAGATAGATGGCACCTTGGAGAAGTGCAGTGACAAGGAACCATAACACTGCCTGTCTTAAAATTTGAATTATCTCCCCTTTTGTATTTTTTATAATAGCATTTTGTCCGGAGTGTATCTTAAAAAATTATTTAACGTATTAACTTGAAATATAAATAGATGGAAGTGCAGTGACCAAGAACCATAACTCTGTCTGTCTTAAATTTAGTATTTTCATGATAATTGTTTGTCCAGAGCAATTATTATCTTGCAAACTATTTAAGATACAAACTTTATAGAGTAATGATTCTGCTCTAGAGAAGAAATGTTCCCATACACAAGCAAGTTCATTCGACTGGGATGGTCATGTGATCATGGCTCTTGTTCTCACTAGTTTTTACACCGTAATAGTGGATTGTTCCACTGCGTCACTCTAGTCATACCCTAACTGGACTGTATATGACAACCATACAGTTTCTTTTAACTACTTTTAATGTCCAGTTTATAATAAAATGTCCTCAAAGTATCAAGAAATAAAAAAGTCACAAAGTTAAGTTTCTCAAAGTAAAGATTAATTATGTATCGTATTCACAAAGACTTATCAGCCAGAACTTATCACTTCCATAGATAATGTTACAAAGACTCGGTAATAACTTGTCACTAAGCGTGTCTCACAAAGACAAACTTGTCAACTTAATTATGTGATTCCAGTGATCACTTTTTGGTATTCATCTGCTTTTAATTAACAAATATCATAAACGATAAAAGCTATGTTGGCGGGGTTCCATCTAGCAGGGGGCCATGCAGATTTTTATAAAAATTATCAAAGCTTTGATAATTGCATAACACACTGTTCTGATGATATGGCTTGACTTTAAAAATCATCGAATCGCAAGAAAAAAAGTTGTCAGAACCCAAATTGTTGCAATCTTTTAATCATATCTGTATGTAATTCTGATTTCGAAATCTTATTCAAATCCAATTGAACAAGTACACTGCCCTCAAGTTCTAACCCGCCACCTTACAGTATTCGCCATAATTGTTTTATTAAAATATGTACCCGCATGAAATTTTGCATGCAAAACTTGAATACCAGATGCAGTAATTCTTTTTTTTTTGACATAAAAGATTTATTTTAAAACAAACAGCTAATATCTTTGTACAAAAGTCCCAAAGCACATTAAATCAAAACACTCCATGAACAATAATGTATAAACGAGATATAAAAACTGCATAGCACTTGTCGCTGCAGTAGTTCTTAATTATTTTAAACGACAAACGTTGTCAAAGGCGTGTCACGTAATGAGGTATGTTTATCAAGTCACAATAATACCCAAACTGTTTTTGAAATCGTTTATTAATAAGCGCATGGAAAGCACGTTTTCATAAACATTTTGACATGACTGATCCCTGTCCTATATAATACCACGTTACATATCTTGATCTACTCCAGACGAACTTAGCTGAAGAGTAACAATCTTTGAACAAAATTAGAAAAAAGGCTTTGTCAATAAAATAAAAAATTAAAAAAATCGTGAAATTAAAAAAATAAGGACCGCAGCTCTATCCGATCTCATAACATTCCAACAGGTCTGTCCCGTTCTTTGTGTGCCAAACTCAGCATGTAAGGTGTTTTTCGCGTAGGAAATATGTCATTTTTCATCAAAACGGTTCATGAACACGTTATTTTCGTTGCGCATTTCTTACACGTGTGAACATGCTATATTACGTAACAGGTATAACATGGTGATTTCAACTATAAGAAGGACAATAATCAACACCTAATTGGCTTTAATACATCTTTATACGTCTGTATGTGATTTTTTCATGCTGGTAAATGCATTATCAAAATAAAGTTTAAAAAAAAATAAACATTGACACCTAAGAATTGAGCTCCAGTGAATTTGTTCGAAATCGCGTCAATGTTCCCCTCGAGTCAAATTTAGGATGTAAAGTGTTTTTTATGATAAGCAGTCATCAATAATTCCAAATTCGTTCGTGTACACGTAAATTTTGGTGTACAAGCAATGAACCATATCCAACTATTTGTCCCATTTGTATTGAATGTGTTTTCAAGTCGACCACAGTTACCTTTCCTTGACTGATGTTATACCGGTTTTAATCTGATGGATCTTATCTCGATTGCGTAATCGCGCTACGCTAACTCAGCGGGTTGTCGGAGTGTATAAATTAATGTATATCATTTGCTGGAAGGGTTTTGTGCGTCCAGTTACACTTTTGGTTTTTTTGACATTTTGTATATGATGCATAGCAGGATTTTTTTATGGGCATAGCTCTGTCATTATGAAATTTCGTTTATAAGGTAGGTATCATCAGGAACATTTAAATGCTTCAATGGTATCATTCAGAATTCGTTGATCATGTGTGAGGAATCTAACAATTATGCACTTGTTATGCTAGTACTTATTTTCATGCATATTCGATGGATGATTAAAAAAGAAACGGTTACTAGTAACTGTACAATGCTTGAGTATGTGTGCAATATCACAAAGTACAGTTTAAATGAAATTTAGCAACCACTGCTGATTTTGTACGGTTTGTTCATTTCCATCTTCAAGCCAAAAACTGTTTTTTAATATCTTGAAAAATAAAAAAGTTATGACAATTTTAAGTCCGTGAAATAGAGCGTTTTTTTTTTAAAATAAATAGGAGAATATTTGCGCGCTCGCGGACCCGACAAAACTACAATTTGCCCTCTAATTGTCACAAATATTTTTTTCAAGGTATCGGGATGAAACATTTGTTCAACTTATATTTATGTTGGACAAGTGCTTTCAAAGTCATGAAGAGTTGAAATGTTAAACAAATACTAAATCGGTTTTCGTTGTTTTAATCAATTCATAACATCAATCCTATATCACATACAAAGAGGTCTTTGGATTCAGTTACAGACGCAAGTAGATTTAGCGACCTTTAAGAACTTGAGTGCGCGAATCATTAGCAAGTGATAGGTGATAGTTTTATTCTAGCACCGTTATTTTCGTTGAATTTTCGACTTTTATTTAACGTACTGGTCAGTGATTCTTACTTTACAGTTACCAAACAAAAGCAACATTTCCCTTTTTGTTTTTCTATTGTATTATGAAAATAAAGAAAATGTATACTTACAACATCAGATGTCTTCTTGTTTTTCTTATTATTCAGTCAATAGCTCACCTTTCCTCACCTTTTTGACGTTTAATTTTCATTTTTACGATTCGTATATACTCAATAGTTGATATCCGGAACTCTGTGCAAGGTGGTTTTCCCCTTAATTTACATGTAGGTACAAACAAAGCTGGCTTTGTTAGACTGGTTTTGTATTCATATGCAAATACAACTGACCCCTACTCTATTGTCCAGATATGAATACTAGTAATCAAGCGTGACAAGGATTATAACGGTAAAACTTTATTTGTACCTACAGATTAGTGGAGATCCGGAGTAGGTCTATTAGGTGGTACAACGTGTCCATTAACCAGTTTATTTAACAAGTGTCATAGGAATGATATGATTTTTTATTTTATGACTCAACTGTACGATTAATATAATTTTAAATTATGCGTGAGCTTATGACATTTCACTTTATTTTAATGCATGTATTAGTTTCCAAATCGGCAATAAAGTCAAAGTATCATAATAAAGTATGTATACAGGAAATATAGCGGTAATAGAAATATAGCGGTAATAACCCTTCAAGCGAATGTACCACTTTTATTACCCCACATGCTGTGACAATAACAGCGGGGCTCGTCATAAAACAAATAACAATGTGCAAATTAAATATATATGTGTATTACTTTTTTACTAAAAAAAAAAATGATACCTGTTTTAAAAAAAGTAAAAAGGGGGCAGATCTAATTATCGCATATCTTATACCAAAACACCAATCTAACGGGAAGAAATTAAACTATTAATCAAGTTTGCACAAAATATATTCCCCGAGAAACAAAAGAACTACGGACAAGAAAGTAACCAAGTTTGATATCAAATCCGTTCATTTCCTTCTTTGTTCAATATGAGTGATAGTCATGTTAAAAACCTTTAAAAAGGGGCTGATCCCATAATGATACAACTATGAAATTTAGTGCATTATTTTGTAGACATATCAAATGCACCAAGTTTTGCCAAAATACCGACAAAAATTAACTAATGATCAGCTGCATCTACTAAACATGTATCGGTATGCGAAAAAAATTACATGGTTATATCAATTTTTGACGCTACATGGCTGTAATATATAAGTGGCGGGTTAGCACTTTTGGGTAGTGTAATGTTAAACTCCAAACGTTTCCCATCGTTTCATATTTCATATCATATATCCTGAACTGTAACGTTATAACTTTTTATAAACACAAATATCTCATCCATGAAACCCACCACAGCCAATCAATGCATTGAGTACTAGGAAGTTTTAAAACTTTTTATGATCACCGTCTTCCCGTCTTCTAACAAATATAAGTTAAATCCATGCATAGAAAATCTATAAAATATTCAACAGGATAACAAGAAGCGCGGGAAAAAGGAGAATAATTCATATACATTATGTTAAGGAGAAAGTCCAAGTAACTGTCCATTCCTGAGAAATAATGGAGACGAGGCCCCGAAGGGGCCGAGTATTCATTATTTCTCAGGAATGGACAGATACGCGGATTTTCTCTGACTTAAAATACACCAATACTGTAAAATGTAAATTTGATTTTCTGTAAAGATGCTGTTAATGTCAAAATTGAAAGAAAAGGAATTTTTCCAAAAAAGTATCACCTGATGTACCTCTTATAAATAGAAGATTAAAAATATGAACATGACTGAGCGAGAAGATCATGCTTTTTTCATGAAACCAGTGAACTAATACAATAACTCTCCATTACTTTAAAATGGTGTGTAGTTCATACAAACACATGTTGTAAGTTATGTGTTACACGATCAATCAATGGTCATTTACCCAGTGTCACTTGATGTTATAACACGGTGGACATTATTAACTGATTAAGACTTTGTTTCAGTCAGAGGATATATTTTCGTGCATAAACTATACATGGATATTTATAATTGATATGCAACTTGATGGACATAACTACAATGTTTTAATTCTTCATTTTTCATTCCGAAATTATATTAATGTTAAAAGCTATTTAGTAACAGCGGGTTGATTTCATTTTCTACTTTCGTTGTGGTTTGAGCATTTTTATCCGTCTTTTGTTTTCGTTTTTCTGTGTTCCGCTCTTTCGGTTGAGTGCCGTTTTTCCTGCAAATTGTAAATGCCATTTTTGTGAACACATACATTTTGTAATGCACCAGTCAGTTGTATCCACGGCCCCAACCTCTGGGTATGGCTGCGGTGTTTTACCCTCCAGCTTCCCCCGCACTGCCGGGGAAATGTTGGGATTTTTTTTCACCGAACCAATACCTTTGGGGCAATGTAACCTAAAAGTAAATTCCCCTACCCATCTATTTGGGAGGGCGGGCAATGAATGTAACTCACTGGTGTATAATTATACATTATTTACAATAATTCTCCATTACCTGTTAATACATTCAATAAAAATAATTCTCCATTTTTTGTTAACACTACATATGTGTGTTATGTTTTTCAGGCCTAGAGAGTTGTCTTAACAATAACTCTCCATTATTTCGTATACACATTAAATTAAATGTGTATACGAAATAATGGAGAGTTATTGTTAAGACAACTCTCCATTCCTGAAAAATAATGGAGAGTTTATGAATGGGTTAATCCCCTGGGTGTATTTTAACTACGTGAAAAAATCAAGCGTGCACGATTTATCAGTGTTATTTTAGTATACAATTGACCATATGTGTTTATTTAAGCAACCGATTTTGCAACAGTAGACCAATTCGGTCAACGTTTGTAAACATCAAGTTATCCTGGGCGCACTTTAGTATATATTATTGCGCATTAAACAAGGAAGAACCTAGGGAAATGACAGACTCATAATGATCGATATAGAAGTAATTGTTGGACGATATTAGCAACAGGGTAAGCCTTTATTTTAATTAAAGTATTGTATACGCAGTATAAATGTACTAGTGCATTACATCCTTCATACGAAACCCGTGCTGTGTGATTTTGGTAAGTTCAATGTTGTTTTGGTAACTATAATGCTAACGACCATGTTAGAATTCTCAAAGCTCACAGGGCAAGCTTATGATCATATATGCAAGATGTATCGTTAGCAATATTAATTTAAGGTGTCTTTACATAACTGGAACGTTTATAAAGATTGGGATTATGTATAAAACGTGGTTAACATTGTTGCATTATTGTTAGGTAATGAAGGGCTTTTCTTTCGAAATATTTTTTGGCGAAACTTTCAGTTTGAAGAAGGAGTAAAATACATTTGATGATAAACATTGTTATTGACTTACATAATTAAGTAAACTCAATGGCAGACAGTAGCAATCTTTAAATTATAAGTATCCTATACAACTGCCAAGCAAACAACATCATCGTTGGTTACTATCCATGCACCTAAACGGGTCACAGCTTCGCCTAGAATAGACCCAAGTAGAATTGGCTTTGCACAAAAACTGACATATTTTTACCTACGGTCTTAGCTAATTATTACATCAAATACCACGTGATATCTCCTATCCGTTGAAAGCCTCCATAATGTTTTTGTGATGAACTTAAAAACTGGCGCATATAAGCTAACGTCTGGGCTATATGAGGTTTAGCGAAACGATATAACGCAAATTCTGAGGGCTAAATTCATATTTTTCTTTCACTTCAGACAAATAAAGACGGCTACCTCAACAGGTAGAGCAATATCAAGATTCATTATTGTTACATACTGCGTAAGTATCAAATTGACAGACTGGAACGGCAGACAAATGATACGGATAGGAAAAGTTTACAAAGAAAACTATACATGTAAAACTATGTATGTAACCTGACAAGGTATGTGCAAATGTAAACGACAACAAAAGTATCATTGATGACTAACTAAATAAACCGCGCACTTTATAATGACCGTGTCAATGTTTTGAAATTGACAAATATCATATAGAGGTTTTGGATAGTCAAACGACAACATGGCTTTTAAGGATAGAAATGTACTGATACGTGTTACTTTAATTTATTTAATGTCACTGAAATACGCCGAATGTAAGCCAGAAGAGATATCAGGGTCATCGTGGAATGGAATATTCACAATTTCTAAAAACATATTTGACGGTAAAAACTGTACCATTCAACAGTTAGATAACAAATCCTGGACTGAATGTGGAGAAAAAGGATATATGATGAACTGTAGTCACTTAAATCTACAAAATGTTCCTCATACCTACCCAGCTTTAAATAGAACCGAACCACGACTTACACCTCCTCTCTGTGCCCTCAACTTGAGCTACAATCATATAGTTACGCTTGGAAACAATTCATTTGTTGACGCTATTAACATAAATAGCACAGATGTTAGGCTGATGTACATTCAATATAGTCCCCAGGAAGAGGCCCTCCCATTGCACTTCGGTTGGGCTGACGCCTGCGATAGCCCCAAATGTGGGCTACTCGGGTACGCAATTTATTTGTGTGGGGACTGCGTTCGCGCTATCCCTAAATAACCAAAATAATCACAAATATCACATAATTAAATCGTTCATTCGTGTAGCGTCCAAAAATAAAGTTCAAAAACCTATCTACTATACCCTGAGCCATGACCTTTAAGATGAGTCTATTTGTCCGGGTAACCCGTGATTTATTGATTTCAATAGTCATGGTTTAAAGATATGCTACTAATTAATGTGTGTTATACATATCTGAATGGTCAATCCCACGTCAATCTTTATTGGCGAATGGATTAAACTTTAAAAGTGCAGTCACGACTCAATGCTCGAAATCGAACTATATCCGACCAATTTGTTTTCTTGTTGAATTGTCGAGAAACCTAAAATAATACCCTTGGATGACTTGATAAGATATTTATTTTGAAAATGATGTTTTTGTCTTATTTTTATCAAATTTAATCCGTGGGATTCGTGTAAAAATTGAAAACACAGGATAGCTGTTGTTGTCTCTTAATTATTCAAAGACTACCCCCTAATATGATTTAAAACTTTTTCATGGCTATTGAATTAAGCCGTTTGACGGCGAGTGAAATGACAAAGGTGTTTTTTTACTCAAGCAGCATTCTGTACACATGCTTTGTATGCGATTGCAGAAATAAAACAAAATTGACCGTAAAAAAGTTCTACTGACGGGGTTCGAACTCAATATCTTTTGAGTAATACTGCACCGTTATCATCTCGGCCACGATTTCATTCAGATTAAAGGTGAAAAAGATGTACTGATGATCCACATTTTTGCCGACGATATATAAAATAAACTTAAATTATGATTGTTAACACAACATGACTTCACTGCCAGGTATAACTCTAACGCGATAAATTGCAATGTCAATATAAACAGAACTCACTGACCATTACATCGATTTAGGTAGATGTTTGTTTTATATATTAAATCTTTTTTACCGAATTCGCCAGCAATAATTACGTCTTGGCTTATTTGAATATTTGTTTTTATACCTGTTTGTCCCGTTTACTTAATGTGGCACAGGTCCCAATACCGCGTTAGAGTTATATCCCTGGTCGGACTGTATAACTGTAACGCGATGTTATTTGCAATGTCAATATAAACAGAAATCACTGACCATTACATCGATTTAGGTAGATGTTTGTTTTATCTATTTAATCTTTTTTACCGAATTCGCCAGTAAAAATAACGTCTTGGTTTATTGGAATATATGTTTTTATACCTGATTGACCTGTTTACTTTATGTGTCACAGGTCCCACTACCGCGTTAGAGTTATAGCCAATGTTGATAATCACGTGATCAAATGAATAACGTTCGCACTCAAAAATAAACAAAAAAATAGATGTTCTTTAGACTGTATAATATATTCATATTAAGTGCACGATTGCTATAATCAAGAAAAAACTCACGGTAAGCGGACGAAATCGCAAATGTTTTGAGTGTAAACGTTATTCATTTCAAATCATTTTATCACATGATTCTATCCAGAGACGAAAATGAAATACTAAATATATCAAGTTATAACGACTTCTATCCTCATAAATCTTTTCCCAGCCTATCCGTCCTCGGACGAAGTTTACATCATAAACTGCATGTAGTGTACCAAAGTATTGATAACTAGGAAGTTTTAAACATTTTGTGATCTTAACATACAATGTAAACTCCATCATCCATGTGCATGATATATAGTGTGTTTTGAGACGGTGATCACAAAATGTTTAAATCTTCCTACTGTGACTCTATCGATGGACGAAAACACGATAGTAGTATAATGTAATAAGTATGGTTATATCTTTGCTACAACGAAATCGTGATTTACCTAAGCTACATATTTTTAACCAAAAAAGGAACACACAACAACACAGTTTAGTGACAGGCGTGCAATGTATAAGGATAGATGCATTGTTACAAATGACCACGCGGGTTGCACAGGTAACGTTATGAACGCAATACTGGTTCATGGTCGGACCGAAGGGAAGTATAGACCAGTCAGGGTATTTTGAGAATGATGGAATCGTTTATCCCTACCCAAAAAGATCAAAACCATTGCTTAAACAGGTATAGTTTAGTTTAGCATTGAACTGATGATTTCATATACTGGTTTTTACACCGTAATAGTGGATCAACTGCATCACTCTAGTCATACCCTAAATGGACTGTAGGAATGATATACATGTATGACAATGAGACAGTTCCTTTTAACTACTTTTAATGTCCAGATAATGATAAAATTTCCTCAAAGTATCATGAAATAAAAAAAGTTAAGTTTCTCAAAGTAAAGTACTAATTAATTAATTTGCAGCATATTCACACATAATTATTAGTCAGAACTTGGTTCTTATATAGACAATGTCACAAAGACCCAGAAAGAACATGTCTCTTACACACAAACGCTTTGAAAAGGCACCACATATGAAACATCGGATTTAAAGAGGAGAACGTCAATCTATGTTTATTTAATATGACATTGTGTGATTTTCATGTCATTATTACGAGTTTGAAATACATTATGATATAGGTAACAGAGTGACCCATGAAAGTGAAAGTCGTAATTTCAAAAGCAGGTATAGGAACCCGATGCAGCACGCATGTTGTATCTCCTCCTGAAGATTAACATTAATTACGTAATAGGATAGAAATAATGTTCGAATGAACGACGTGATGTTTCCCATCATTCAAGCAACATTAAACTTGAATTATAAATGTTATGTAGCCTTGACTGTCTGGTTAGTACCATACGACCGAGTTCAGTCAAAATATGCTCATTATGTGAACCATGGTTTCAAGCCTTTAAACTTGAAGTCTTGGTTATGAGAATCAGACTGTCAGGATATTTCCCATGTCGCTTCTATGGCACCTCCAAACAAAACTATGAAGTAGCTTGGAGACAAAAAGTTGGATAATTAGGCTCTAAACGGGAGAAAACTCATTAAATATGTACTTAAATTATTTACCTTTTTATTGACAATTAGGAAAGAAATAATTATAGAAATGCAATAACGTACTTTTGACACCCGGCATTATTTTGACACTGTGTGCAGCCATGCGGAACCAATTACAGTGACACTACCAGTGTAATATTGCCTCAAAGCTTGGACTCAATATCTTTACCTGGTTTCATCCATGTCGGTCTTTGACTAAGCCATTCGCTAGGTATCGTTGTGTGGTGGCAGCTGAACCGTCATGCTAAGGTACCGAGGCTCTTTCAATTCGAAGCAAAGGCAAAGGCATCCGAACAAATATTTAAAAAAAATTCTTTGGGTGGGGTATTCCGAATGAACAACATGTCGTTTTCCGTGGTTATGTCAAGTTTATGAACTGAAAAACCCATTTAAACTATTAATTTTAGCACAAAATGAATTAAGACAAATTTAAAATAATTTCAATAGTGATGCGTTTTTAAAGCATTTGAGTGTACATGAATATAGACAATGTCACATAAACTCAGTAAGAACTTGTCACTAAGCATGTTTTACAAGTACACACTTGTCAACTCAATTATTTTATTCCAGTGATCACTTTTGGGTAATCATGTGTTTTTAATTAACCAACATCCTTTAAGATTTAACGCATCAAAGCTTTGATAATTGCATAACACATTATTTTGACGATATGGCCTGACTTAAGTGTTGGTCATGCAGCAATGAAAACGTTTAATGAATAACTATGTATTGCGTTATCTGCCAAAACTAATCGGACAAAGTAGGCGGAACCCAAACATAGCAAATAGTTTGCTGAAATGAATCTATAAATCGTGTCTGTGTGTCATTATGACTTCAAAATCCTATTCAAATCCATTTGAACAAATACTGTAAAACTCATAACGTTTCCCATGGTTTAATATTTCATATTCTCTATCCTGAACTGTTTAACTTAATATGCGCACGGAGATCTCATCTTTAAAAGCCGCCACACACAATTAATGCATTGAAAACTAGGAAGTTTTAATACTGTCATGATCACCGTCTGCAATCTTATATAAGTGAAAGCCATGCATAGATTATATACATGTAAGCAATATTCACCGCCTGTTTAATAATACAAATGACAGGTGATAAATTTACCTCAGTGATAAATACCAGTATATTTGTGTTGAGCATAACACAGTGATGAACCAAGGGGAAATGATAAACTAATAATGATCGATATTGAAGGAATTTTGGATTGAGATTAGCAGCAAGGTAAGACTTCGTTTTAATTAAAACATTGTATGCGCAGTATAAAAATACTAGTATGTTCAGTGTTTTAAGTAACCATAATGCTATCGACCATGTAAGAATTCTCTAAACTCACAGGGCAATGCTATGACCATCTATGCAAGAATTGTCGTTAACAATGCATGTATTCATTTAATGTCAATGTTTATGTGTGTGCATAATTGGAGCGCTTTAAAAATTAGAAATCTGTATAAAACGTGGTTAACGTTGTTGAAGTGTTGTAAGGTAATGAAGGGATTTGCGAAATTATCAGTTGGAAGAAGAAGCAAAATAAAGTTTAGGTAGAGATTACCTGATGAAAATGCTTGAAAACACAAACTTGAAAAAAGCAATTTCAAACGGAATATGCCAACTGATCATATCATAAATAATAGAAAAACTTTGAGCACTTGTAATATGTGACATATGGTCGCCGAATTCAAATGCTAGCACTAAGATGAAGGCGATATAATTTGTGAAAAAAATCAACATTTTTTTCAAAATGTAGAACGTTATTATTATTGCATTCTATAAAACGAAACGCTAGTTATGCCTTAAAATCGATCGTCGCAAGGGCATGCCAGGCTTGAAATTAAGTGTTGGCGTTTCGTTAACGAGAAAAGCAGCATCACGTCCACTGATTTTTTCGACAAGGTGATCGCCATATTTGAATCCCCTTGTCGCTGAAGAAAACGTACTGATACATGTATTTCAAATATATTAATCAACAAAATCGATTACCAAATTGTAATGATGAACTTTATTAGGTTCGTAATACGTATATCAACTTTACAAACGATCTTAATGATAGTAATAGAGAAATCTATGCATTTTCTGCAACTGTAATCGAGTTTGTTTACAAATTTTACAAATATGTATTCATGCGCCTAAGGTGGTTTAAAATAGTGCGATAGCTTATCCGCGAAAACGTTACGAAGCATTGTTCATAACGCGTTGTTCTTCATGATTGATGATACAGATAAATATAAACATCCTTACCAGTTAATTTAAGTCCAATATGAAAGTCAATATCCGCATTTTCGTATATCAGCACAATGAGCACAAGGTTCTCATGTTAGCGAATGGATAACCGGAACTGTGTTATGCGGTTCCTGTCAAACTTTATTTTATCCTAATTTCGAACGAAATATGCCTTTTAAAGCAATACCAAGTATTTGTTACGTACGTATAATGATTGCATCCATTGTTTTTGTAATCCGATTATATATATCGTTGTGTGGTCGTGTTGAAATAGTAAAAATCAATTCATTACACTCCTGTCGAATCCCCACGAAATTCACGTGCTAAAGTTTCAACACACAAGTAAGTTTACGTATTGTGTAAGGTTACTGCCATATTTGGTGATCTTCTGCTTGAAGTGTTTTGCGTGATTTAAAAACTTTTGAACTCATACAAAGATCAACTATAGTAAATTCCCATTCTTAAATAAAAAAGGCTAACTAACAAACAAAAATATATTATGGACCAGTGCGAGGAAAGATAAAGACGCCTTTTCTTTTAAATGAAAATGTAGATCTTATTAAAATATGTTTTTTAAATACAGAAAAACTTATGTTTGAAATAATGTTCCCCAATAGTCCAGTCATTGAAGCTAAAAATATGGTCAACCTCAAACAAATTGCAAAACAGAGTTTCTTTGCATTTTCATCATCTACAGACTATCATCAACTACAGACAAAACGTCAAATATGCGAGTTCAGTCGGGAAAATACAAAAAAATCGACATGTTTAAGGTCACTTTTGGTAGCAATTTCAGCATTTTCCTTATTTCAGACTACATGGGGAATTTTAAGTTCTTGTAATTCCCGTGTAAGTCGTTAAATATTTACTAATTGCACCTTAAAGCTTATATTTTCTGAAAGATACAACCTTCTTTTATCGAATACAAATATTGATTTTATCATCAACAATTTACTTTTCATATATATGCCAGTCTACGTGTTGGTATACTACCCATTCAAATGTCGACAAAATGACTCAAAATAGCACTTGGAAGGGGAAACAAAAGTTTTATTCATTTCTTTAATATTAATCCAATTTGTTTAAAATTTACACATATCATGTGTTGTATACATGTGTGTCTAATGGAAAAAGGATATTTGTGTTTGGACAGTATACAATAATGACAATATACAAAATGTACACGAATCTATCGATTCGGGAGAAATAGTGATTGTTTTCTTTGTCTGTTCGTCCACAATTGCATTTGTATTCACAATTTTGACTTTATGATTATGAAACTTGGTCAGAATGATCATCTGAACAAAATTTAGGCCAAGGTAGAAAATGGATGATCAAGGGTAAAAAACTAGGGCACTAGGTCAAATTGTAGCAAAACCTTGTGTAGTCGCTAGAGGTCATAATATTGACCTTATTTTTATGAAATTTTATGAAATTTATGATAATAATATCAACAAAATCTAGGTCAAAGTAAAAATTTGGTCATCCGGGGTCAAAAAGTAGGTCGCTAGTTAAAATCAAAGGCAAACGTTGTATGGGTACGAAATATACAATTTTGGTCTAATATGTATGCAACTTGGTCACAATTCTCATCTCAAAACATCTAAGACAAGTATGTTTTTGCATAATTTGGGTCAAAATTAGGTCAATATGTGAAAATAATTGATGCGACTTTTTGGCGCATGAGGGTTTGTCCATTATTTGACCTAGTGACCTAGTTTTAACTCATGATAAGTAAATATTGAATTTGACCTACATTTTGTCTTCATGGTCCATGTGACATGGTTTCATAAATATTAGGTAAAAATGGCGCCTTTCAAAGATTTGTTCTATAATTTGGCCTAGTGACCTAGTTTTTAACTCAGGTTAATCCAATTTCATACATAACCTTGATTTTTGTAAGGTGATCATTGTAACTAAACTTCACAAGTGTAAGGTCGAAATTGCGACCCCTGTTGTCTATATCTTGTTTTTTCTATGTTTTGACCTAGTGACCTAGATTTTGGTTCCGGTTAACTCAAAATTTTATTTTACCTAGATTAGCTTCCGATGATCATTGCTGCCAAGTTTCATAAAAATCAGACCAAAATTGCGACCTCTAAGCACGATGTAAACATAAGTTACTGGTACAAGTGAAGATTTATTTACATCAAAAGTGACAAATATCGCGAAAACATGTGACAATTCAATATATTTGTTAATAACTCAAAAAGTCCCACGAATATTCAATTAGGACATTTTGTGCATTGCTAAGGATAGCTGTACGCACCATTTAAACACAAAACTGTTTGTTTTGCAATTAGTTTGAGGTTAAAAGTTAAAATGACTGGACTACAAATCCGTTTGTAAGTTGTATTCTACAATTATTAACTTAAACATATTTAATGAATTGAGTTTTAAGTCAAGATAACCCGATTTAATCAGATATGTGACTTATTTATTACAAACCAATAAGTATCTGGTTCATCAGGCTCACCATACCCTTTTTAAGATTTATTAAAAGTAGTCCTACACACATACATGTATCATTGATTGCAATTCATGTTGATGTATTTATTTGTTCAAAATGAATGCATTTAAACCATTTCAATTTTTAAAAAAGGGCTGGCATAACCTTGATCAAATCTCTGACAACTGATTTGTCTATGTTTCTTAACTTTTATCAACAAATAACAGTGACTGACATTTTGAAAAGTGTATACCAATTATATAATTATCTTTTAAAATATATGTTGATAACAATTAATGGAGCAGCATAGTCGTGAAAAGTGGCTTAGTTAAGAAGTAACCTGACCAAAAAAGTGCACATTTCGTGTTATATACCAAAATGTTCGGGAGGGTCTAAAGTTTTTCAGACTGTCGGCATAAATTGCAAATTTTTGGTGCGGGCCCTGAAATCCAAGATGGCGTCCAAGATGGCCGCCATCAAATTCAATAAGATGTCATTTTAGTGTAATGGCTCTAGATTTATTTTGGTTCAAGGCTTTGTCATCATTGTTCACACAAATATCAATCATCATGAAGACAACAAGACTAGATAATTTTCGTAATATTCCAAGGTCATTTTCAAGGTCAAATTCAAGGTCAAATGGGAAAAATTGCCAAAAAATGGCATATTGACTAGAGATTTTCTCCTATTGTTCACTTATATTATCTACAAAAAGCCATTTTTGCATTCATTTATGTTTGACATTGTATAACTATTGTATTGAGTGTTTTTAATAATACTTATGTTTGATAGTCATGGAGGAATAGTATATTTTGTACACCTATATCGCAGCATCAGCTCTACAAATAATTTAGTAAAGTATCCAATTCAATGTTGAGTAATGACTCTAGATTTGTTTTTGTATGATTCTATATAATCAACATTAACATAAATATCAATCATGATCTAAACAAAAGGCCTGCTTGCTTTTCCTGATAGTTCAAGGTCATTTCAATGTCATTTTCAAGGTCAAATGGCAAAAATCACACAAAAAGGTCATATAAGCCAGATAAATTCTTCAAACTAGCATCTGCAAATAGCTTCTTGCATCAATCATGATCTAAACAAAAGGCTGCATGCTTTTTCTTATAGTTCAATGTCATTGCAAGGTCATTTTCAAGGTCAAATGGCAAAAATTGCCCAAAAAGTCATATTAGCCAGATAAATTCTTCAAATGTTCAAAAATAGTATCTGCAAATAGTTTTTTTGCATGAATGTATGTTTTACACAATATAATTAACAGATTATATGTTTCATTTGTATTTGGTTGTCATGGATAATATATATACATATGATATGATATATATATATACATCACAGCCTCAGTTATACATACCCTTCGGTGAAAATACAATTCAATTTTGAGTATTTCTTTTAGGTTTAAGTTTTTAAATTAAATTAGCACAATTAAACCAATCATGATCTAGTTAATACAACAAAATGATGTTTGTAATTTTCCAAGGTTATTTCCAGGGCGAAATCCAAGGTCAAACAGCAAACTCCAGTAATACCTCGTAGTCGTATTGACTGAGTAATTTTGTGTAATGTCTTTGTTATAGTACTTTGTACATGCAAATTATATTGTGCCTCATTTTATACATACATATCTAGAATCTATGTAGGTTTTTGACATTCTTATTGATATTGACATAAAAGTTCATACTAACAACCATTATCACTGCAAATAGCTAAGATATTGGCCAGTATTTTGATGGTCATTTTTAAGGTCGAAAGGAATATACGAGGGGTGTCCCAGAATTACATAGACTTTTATCATAACTATTTTATTTACGCACGTATGTTCATCAAATTTGCCAAAGAAAAACTTCAAACTTGTGCCTAGTGAATCAGGAAAAAATGTTAATAGAAAGTTAGAAAAGTTTCTAATCAGTTGTCAGAATTCAATAATCAGCTAGGCGGGGCAGTGAATTTTTAAATCATTTTGACGTAATTCAACTGCTTGTACCTCACATATGACATATAAGTTTAATTTTACTTCCTAAACTTCCTAAAGGTAAGTGTTGTTGATGTATGGCATTAAACAAGTAACAGTTGAGGTGCGTCACCAGTGAAAATATGACGTCACCGGAATACGCTGTAAATGACATCATTGTGAGGTTTAGTGTTAATCTCAGGAGGACCCAATAACAGACGCTTAAAATACTGGATATAGCTCAGACCAAGCATCCTGTATCGAGAGCTCAAATTTTCAAATGGCACTATCACATTAAAGGTGGTTCAGACAGTATTAAACGACATGGGCCAACAGCGAAAACCATCGGAAATGCGACGCCACCTTATTTTCTATCATCTGGCAAAAGTAGTATTTAATTTGGTGTTCTTAGAGTAAGTATGTGCAATGTAACTATTGAGAAACAATATGTACATAGTAGTGAATGTTTCGGGTACCTAACACTGTCTGGAACAACCGGAGTTAAATCTTAGGGGAACCTGACGCTGTACGGAACCTCTATTGTTGACTCTTTGGGGTACCTAAAACTGTCTAAAACAACTATAAGCTAATATGGTAACCTTATACGTTCATGAACAACATTACCTAATCTGGAAAAATCTTTAGAGATCCTGGTCTCGTTAAGGTATCAAATACTGCTTATAACAGCATTTTTGGGCTCTTAGGGTCACTCCATACCTTCTGAAATAACCATACTTGACTCATTGTTATACATAACCCTGGGTGGAATTACTATTCATTGTACTATGTTCTATATTTGACACGGCATATATCATCCACTCTTGGCTGGATAGAATCCCTAACACTGCCTGAAAAACACATTACTGACTTAATGTTGGTACCTTATGCTGCATAAGTATAACAATATAACAGTACTCATTGGCTGGTTTGGTACTAATACTTCTTTCTACGACAACTTCTTAGTATTATTAGCTCTTTGGGGTTGCCATCACTGTCGTGAACAACCGTTATTGGCTCAATGGGGTAACCAACTCTGTTTGGAATGAAAGTTTTGGACCTTATGGGTACGTTACACTGTCTGGAACATCGTTATTTGGTCTGAGGAGCACCTAACACTGTCTAGAACGACATGGTTGGCTCTTTGTGGTACTTACACAACACTTATTGTCTGTTAGGGTTACCTTATACTGTCTGGAATAAACATTCTTTACTCTTTGGATCTCTTAACATGGTCTAGAATCTTGATTATTGGCTCTTTGAGGTAGTAAGAATTAATTCGCTTTAGGTGATACTTTATAATGTATGAAACAACTGTTATTGGCTCTTTTGGGTTCATACCACTTGACTATGAAATATATTTCTGCACTATGTGGTACTTAACACGGCACACAGCAGAAATTTCTGGCTGTGTAGGAAACATATCAGTGTCAGAAAACACTTTGTTACCTAGGTTTGTACATAATACAGCACAAGAATGACAATATCGGCTCTGCTGAGTATCTAACATGGCCATGAACCACCATTACGGGTGGTTGAAGGGTACCTAACAAGATCTGGGAAATTAATTACTGGCTGGTTTGGATACCCAACTTTGGCAGGAATAATGACTCCTGGCTCAGTAGAGGTATTAACACTGCATACACTTAGTCTTGCTATTTCTGACTCTGTGTGATACAAAACTCTGCCTGGAACATGCATGATTGCCTCTTTCGGGGTACCCAATGAGGGAAAACCATTCATGGCTCTCTTTAGTACCTAACACAGCAGTGCTCAACAAGTTGTGACTGTATGAGATATATAACACAACCTTGCCATTTGGGGTTACTAGTAACTATATTTGTTACAAACACTCTCGACTGGTCATTTCTGTCACTGTGATGTGCCTAATACTTCTGGATATTTTAATTCACTTTTGAATACATGTACCTAGCTACACTGGATACAGTACTTTCTTACATAGAATGAAGCTGTGTAAAACAGTTCAGTGTTACTTGTTCGCCACTGCCATTTGTGTAGTGGTGTCGATGCGTTTCAATATGATTCCCTTATAAAGCTTTAAAATTCAACTTGATCGCCAGTTAACTCAAACCTCCAGAAACTTTAGATGAGCTAAAACGCATTGCTTTGGACACAGAATTGTATCCATCGGCTTTACACGGACTTAATCACAATATATTATTGACAAAAACTATGTACGAGGCAAAAAAAGAATCACCTACATTGAACATTTGATAATATATAGAGCTCATTTCGGGCTATTAGAACATAATTAGGTACATTTGAAATATTTTCCAATATATTTTGCTGACCAACACAAACACCCTTTGTTACCAAGAATAACTTGGCAGTAATGATATGATACATAAATGAAACTTTCAATTGCATTTATCAAACATCGACATGTAAGCTGTATTTGGTCAGGTTTTGGGCTGCTATTTTTTTTAAAAACTTCAGACTCTCCCGAACATTTTGGTATATAACACGAAATGTGCATATTTTGTGGTCGGTTGATTGCTAAAAATGGGAGTTTGCTGCTCCATTAAATAAGGTACAGGAAAAATATTCAGATAGATAAATAGTGTGAACTTAAAGCAACAAAATGGTGTATGATACTTCGGGGTTATTCTGTAAAAAAGGTATTAAAATCATTGAAGAAAATACACACTCTTTTCTCGTCAAAGGAACCGTCGTAATTGACTTATATAACTAAGTAAACTAAATGACGAAATTCTAAGTAGCAATCTTTGAATTAGAAGTATGCTATACTACTGGGTACTGTTTTATCAAAGCATTTACGGAAATCGTAAACTTACGCCCAAGTTTTAATTTTTTATAACACTTTTACCACTACAAAGTTTTGTAAATGGAATTATGGCACTTATAAAGATTCAGTTTATGAGCTCCTACAATTTATATATGTAGAATTTAAATTTGAACGTAAGTTTACGATTTCCGTAAGTCCTTTCATAAAACAGTACCCAGATGCATTAATATCCATGCAACTTAAGGGGTCACAGAGTTGCCCGGAATAGACTCAAGTTTAATTGATTTTGCGCAAAAACTGACATATTTTTACTGCCGATCTTAACTAATTATTACATCAATTACCACGTGGTATGTCCTATCCGTTAAAAGCCTCCCTAATGTTAGTTGTGATTGCCTTAAATCACTTAAAAACTGGCGCATGTTAGCTGAAATCTGGCCTTAATGATGTTGGGCAAAATTAAAAAACGCAATTCCTGAGGGCTAATTCCATATTTCTCCTACACTTCAGATACATAAAGATGGCTACCTCAGAAGCTAGAGCACTATCAACCGAGGATTCATCATTATTTCTTACTGCACAAGTACCAAATCGACAGACTGAACGGTAGACAGATGATCCGGATTGGAAAAGTTTACAAAGAAAACTATAGATGTAACCTGACAAGGAAGTGTGTTCAAATGTAAATGACAGTACAAGACTCATTGATGACTGACTAAATGAACCGCGCATTTTATATCAGTATCACATTAATGTATTGAAATTAACACATACTCATAATCTAGAGGTTTTGGTTAATCAAATGAAAACATGGCTTTTGATGATAGAAGCGTTGTGATAAGTGTTATTTTAATTTATTTCATGTCATTGAAATACGCCGAATGTAAGCCAGAAGAGATATCAGGGTTATCGTGGAATGGAATATTCACAATTTCTAAAAACATATTTGACGGTGAAAACTGTACCATTCAACAGTTAGATAACAAATCCTGGACTGAATGTGGAGAAAAAGGATATATGATGAACTGTAGTCACTTAAATCTACAAAATGTTCCACATACCTACCCAGCTTTAAATAGAACCGAACCACGACTTACACCCCCTCTATGTGCTATTAACTTGAGCTACAATCATATAGTCACGCTGGAAAACAATTCATTTGTTGACGCTGTTAACATAAATAGCACAGATGTCAGGTTCTTGTACATTCAATTTAGTAAAATACAGTACATTGAAACGAATGCATTCCGGAATCTTTCAAAATTAGTGTACCTTAATTTAGCGGGGAACGATTTGAAATGGCAGGACGGATTCGGTGTTGAAGTGTTTGGACCACTAGTGAATTTAGTAACATTCGATATCTCAAGCAACACTAGATTGTATTTCGAAGGTTTGAACAAGGCTTTGTATGGACTGAGAAATTCGACAACGCTAAAGGTGTTAAATGCCAATGCAATTTATGAGATGTACGGCCATTGTATCATACTAAACTCTACCCATTTTGAAAATATTCAAACCTTGCAAGGTTTAGAAGTACTGCATTTGAACCTAAACAGGATAAATATGGTTGAGGACAGCGTTGTTCCTACCTTTCCCGACACAATCACTAATATATCTCTCTCTGGTAATTTGTTAGCGTACGGTACTTATATTAGTCGTCTGCATGAAATCAAGGGCTTTGTCCACATTGACATATCGAAACAACACGCCGGCTCTGACCCGTTTATCTACAGTAACACCAAAACCGATGATAATGTTCTACTTGATCATGCTAGTAACTCATCCGTAACGAATTATACTCAGGAAAACTGTAGATGTAATCTACCATTTGTATTTTGCTTGCCCGAAAATACAGAATCGTTGGACTGGAGCGGAAGTTTTGTTGTTGTTCGAGCGGCATCGATTAAGCAACCAATACGTTTGTTTATATGTGGAGCTAAACATTTAAAGAAACTAGACTTGTCCTTTAACTTTATAACTTCGTGGAAGTTTCTCATCTCTGGTCTTGAGAACTTGGCAGATCTTGATTTATCAATGAACCATTGTGACGACATTTCTACACTGTCTTTCGTCAAATATACAAGTCTAAGAAAACTGAACGTATCACAAAATTTACTTGGCATTGCTTTTGATAAAATAGAACAACCACAACAGCATTTAATATTTAACAGTTTGTCTATGCTTGAAGATATCGATCTTTCGTCGAACATTTTGACGCGTCTTCACGAATATATGTTTAAAAACTTATCAAATATAAAACGTTTGTATGTTAATGATAATTTGTTGACGAACTGGAGAACATCGTTAGAGAAAAGTAGATGTTTGGAATTGTTGAGTTTGAAAAATAACAAGCTCGATGTGTTGGACGAAACGACAACGACTTATCTTGATTCCCTCACTACGGAACATTGTTACAATGGTACAGTTGTAGATCTATCAGATAATCCGCTGGATTGTAATTGTGATCATCTCAACTTCTTAAGGTGGTTCAGAGACACTGAGGTCAAGGTCAAATTGTCGGATAAAACTGAATGTAGTATTAAAGGTAAACGATACCCGTTAAGAAACCGCACTGATCTTAAAGTTATAATGAATATCTTGGAGAGTGATGTATGTAAAGACAAAAGGTGGATAACGTGGGTGGCGAGTGTCCTTAGCGTTGTTTGTACGGGTTTCCTTAGCGCTGTTGGTGGTACATTGATCTACAAACATCGTTGGAAGTTGAGGTATTTATACTACACAAGACATCGACGTCATGTTCTGGAAGGTTATGACCGATTGTTTCAATACGATGTATTCATCTCTTACGCTAAGACACTTGGAAGTTTCATGAAACACTCTGCTGTACCAATGTTAGAAGATAAACATCACTTAACGACATGGGCGTATGATAAAGATTCCATTCCTGGTGTTTCTATGGCTGAAAATATCACACATGCTATCAATAACAGTAAGAAGGCTGTGTTGCTGCTGAACAGAGAATTTGTAAAGGACAGTTGGTGTGAATATGATACAAACATGGCTAATGTCGAGTCCATCACCACAAATAGAAATATGATAATAATAGTGCTGATGGAGCAAATACCAGGGGACGAACTTCCACTTTATTTGCACAGACTGTTGATGGCCGTGCGTTCTGTTGAATATCCAGAAAATGGACAAGACGAGAATACTTTCTGGATGAATTTGGCGGAAGAGATTAGAGCTTGATATCATTAGGGCCACTGCCATATTGAGGTGTTTATTGAAATTACCCTGGACCTTAGAATATCTCCCATAACCATTATTTAATTGAACCAATGAGATGAACTCGACCACAAGCTCTATACATCCACAGGGAATCGTACACACTATGGTACACAGTCAATACAAAGTCACACACAACGTCACACGCCATAGCATAGCCACCCACTCAAGAGTCCGACATAAAAAAGAACCAGTCACATTCCCAAATAACGTTAAGATCAAGCAAGCGTGTTCACTAGTTGAATGCTCTTAGTACACAGTTTGTAATTTTCATTAAATGGGAAAATATTAAACCAATAAGTGAACCGAATACTTAGCAAACCATTGGAATCAGGAAAATAGTGTCTATCATGGGCAGTATAAATATAATAATAACACCTCAGAAAACGACGACTTATTCCTTTTCTTAAAACAAGGAAGTCACATGCTAATATCGGGTATGTCTGGCATCTCTGGCGTACTGAATTGCAAGATACCAGTGTGTAGGATTTCATGTGGGGTGCATTCAATTATAGTAAAAGTCCGCTTTGCTGTCCTGTATGTCCCAGTGATTCAAGATGATGTTGACATCGTGCTCGGATTCGTCGCCACAACTCATTCAGTACATCTCTGACAGGCTACAAGACGGCAATTCCATCATGCTGATGTAGTTTGTATGATGCAGCTGTGACAAGGAGCATTATCCGGCGCAAGCATATACCACGGTTGGCATGGGGCATAGCATGAAGAATCACTATGGTCCGTGATTGTCGGTTGAATATCCATTCAACATGCAATTAGAAATAAATGCATCGAAAACAATGTCCCTGTGATCATAGTGTGATCGTTTCATATAAAAGATATGATTGACCAAACAAAGTAGAACTATGCTAAATTGGAGTTGTAATTCGCTTGATAAATGCCAATTGAACGTTTCGTCCATACCAAGAAATATACAGCATTGTGTTAGTGGTTTTTTTTAAACTCGTAAATAACTTGGACCTGTCATTTGCATTACTATATTTTGTTTGTATTTCTTAGCAATTGTTTGAGAAGTGATATGTTAAGAAAATAAATATTCTCGCTTAGTGTTTTGTTATCATTTTGCTAGCTGATTTGCATGTGATTTGCTACACTAGCAAAACATCAATAAAACACGGTATTTTGTTACGGTTTTGTTGTAGTTGTTTGTTTCAGATTATAAGGATTTTATATACTAATTTAATGTCGATATCGAGATTAAAGTGTATCGAGCTATATTTAACGGTCATTGTATGTCAAAATAATTACTTGCATCGTTTCAAGTATGATACTAGACTACCTTAATTGCAAATCAAAACTTTGGATGGGTTCCGTATACTTTAATTCAATCGTCGAAAAAATAGACGTTTCTTATAAGTGCATTGGGTGTTCTAGAACACTTTCGTATGAAAACGGACAATTTGCATGTCCAATAAATCACTTAGAGATTTTCTGTTAAAGCTGAAAAATGATCTAATGGATATAAAAGCATAATTGTTTTTCAGTTTTTGATTTTTTAAAACAAATATCGTCAGCTATAGCTCTATAGACTTTAAACTACTATATTCTTTTGTGTCCAATGTACAGAAATTTATAAGAGCCGGACTGTCTAAACAGAACTAAACGTGCTATACTTCTTAAAGGCAAAAAATCTACTCCTCAGTATCTATCTATCTATCTATCTATCTATCTATCTATCTCTCTCACTATCTCACTATCTCACTCACTCACTATCTATCTATCTATCTATCTCTCTCACTATCTCACTATCTCACTATCTCACTCACTCACTATCTATCTATCTATCTATCTATCTATCTATCTATCTATCTATCTATCTATCTATCTATCTATCTATCTATCTATCTATCTATCTATCTATGTTTTATTAAGTTGAAATGGATTTATAGTCTTTTCTAAAACGTAGGGTGCAACATTTTACAAGATTTATATTTCAAAACCAATGATCTTAGCATGTGAATACTACTGTCTTAACCATCACACTGTCCTATCACTATTTTCTAACCCAGGTCTATATAGATGTAATGATTTCACGACTGGTTTTAAGTATTATTTACAGTAGAGGTAGTCCCGAAGCAGTTCAATTTTTATACCTTTACCTCTGATTTTAAAAGCTTAATGTGCAGGAAATTGCATGAATTTAATTCCAAAAGTAAAAGCATCCTTCTGCCTCACCCAAACTGAGCCTCGATAAAAAAAATGTGGGTCCCCACCTTCTCCACAATTTCTGGATAAACGGGAAAATATATATTTTCAAGACACTCACTGTTTTGACAGAATGAAAGCAGACTTGTACTTCAAAATGTGCAATTTTCTTTAGTTCTCGTTTGTTCAGTACAATGAACGGCCGTGTTTCACTAACAAGGGAGGTAATTATATCCATCTTACTTTAAACATTTTAAGTTATTATTAGCCTACAACCTCTTAATGTTCTAGGCAGTTTTAGTATTACAAAAATATTTTAATATTATACCTGTCATCATTATTGCTATTCATAACCATCCTATTATCACGTGTGTTATTTATTCTGATGAAAATATTTTCAATGATCTTTAAACTATGCACAAGACATTGACCTTGAAGATTATCGTATAAGTGGAGTAGAAATAATAAATTTTCCCTTTAAGAATCATACTTACCTGGTACAGGGAAAACCTTGATCAACAAGGAGGTTTCCCCAGGAAGAGGCCCTCCCATTGCACTTCGGTTGGGCTGACGCCTGCGATAGCCCCAAATGTGGGCTACTCGGGTACGCAATTTATTAGTGTGGGGACTGCGTTCGCGCTATCCCTGAGTAATCAAAACTTTCGTAAGCAAAGCGCTGATCCAAAATGCATCATGAACTTCTCCGCTATTTGTCGAAATTAAAAGCAAACATTTAGTTTGTGATTGATTATCTATTTGAATAGATCAACTGTCTAAATTTACTTTCATCTATATTAAACCATCATCATACATCAGTGGTTCGAAGTCCCAAACTAACTAAACACATTACATTATTTTCCATAAAGCCTACGGCTTTCATATGTTTACATTCGCATTCCTTCCAGGTATGCTCGATGCGATCGCTTTTTAAAGAGTAAAAATTTACCGTGTCACCGGTCCAATACTGCGCGTATATACCGCGCATGCGCACTAGCGCTAACAATATACACATGTCATTTTCTACTTTCGGCGTTCGTTGCGGTTGCAAGCAAATTGAATAAACTTACAGAAATAAAGACTTAGGTAAATATATTGATATTTTATAAGCAATTAGTTGCTTTGAAATAATGGCATATCATGCCGACGAATTGTTTCTCTCCGAGGAGAGAGCAGAGTTTAGTGGGTTCTCGTCGGACGAGAATTCCGCTAAGCTCAACTTGAATGCAAAAACTAAACCAAAACAGGTTATTGTTATACCCTCTGCTAGTATTGGGTCTTCGGACCAGCCCAATAAAAAGTCTTCGGACAAGGGCAAAAAACCTCTAAAACAAAAAACGAAGGCTTCGGCCATTAAAAAGTCCACAAAAAAGGCACCTTGTCCTTCGGGTAGCCCAGTTGAGGCTATACAGCCTATTATTGATATTAATAAATTGTCTTCGGATGATATTGAAAAGTAACGTACTCTACTGGGGGTAAGTGGAAATAATCAACTGCCTTTGGAACCAGTTTGTGAGGAGTATGATGAGGAGAGGGAAGAGGTATTTAGAGGTCGTTCCCTCAACGAAATGCCCCGCAGTTGCAGTTGATGCAAATGAGATTGAACTGTCGGCGGTGTCGTTAGATTTTCAAGGGGCTCTCTTCGGAGATGATAAGTCAGAAAAAGAGAATGAATCAGAAATTGAATGGGATTTGCCTAAATTGAAGTTACCTAAAAAAGGTAAGCCAGTTTCTAACTCACTAGCGAGTCTGATTAATTTATCTTGTGTCTCACAATGTGATATGGATAGATTCAGTGAGCAATATCAGGTGCCTGAGAACTGTGAGAGGGCAGTTCCCCCAGTTGTTAACCAAGAGATTTGGAAAATCTTAAACAAAAAGTCGCATTATCAGGACAAAGCCTTGGTGGACTTGCAGAATTTGGTGTCCTTAAGTTTGGCACAAATGATTAAGTTAACTGACATTTTAAAACCTCAGATATCTGAGAGTAATGAGGCAAAGAGAGTGACCTCAGATTTGTTGACTGTTTTAGGACAGATTCAATATAATTTGTCAATCAGGAGAAGATATCTCATTAGAACTTCTTTAAACAGGAAATACTCTAGTTTATGCAATGTATCTATGCCTATATCCACAAAACTCTTTGGTGATGAGATAAGCAAGGAAATAAAGAATTGTGAATCTTTAGTATCCTTAGGCAATAACTTTAGACCTCCATTATACCCAGTCCGTGGCAGAGGCAGGTTTCAACATTCACAGAGAGGTTACCATGGCTACAACTCAAGGTATCAGCCATATAATAATCCATACAGAGGACAGAATTTCCGAGGAAATAGTACCAGACCTAGGGCTGGAAGAAGAGCCTCTGCTACGGTCTCGTCCCCAAACGAGTGAGCACTTCGGTGAGTACCGTTGGCAAAACTGCCTTATATATTGATAACTGGTTAAATTTTACTGATGATGATTGGATAATTAATACAATAACTGGTTATAAAATAGAATTTGATGTACCACCTTATCAAAAAATGTTACCAATTGAAATAAATTTTGATTCAGAGCAGTGGCAAACTGTAGATAATGAAGTACAAGCATTGTTGGAAAAAGGGGCTATTGTACAATCAGAACATGAAGAGAATGAATTTATTTCTAACTTATTTGTTGTTCCAAAGCCAGATGGCAAATGGAGACCAATTCTGAATTTAAGGAAGTTAAATAAGTTCATTACCTACAACCATTTTAAAATGAAACATTTAATGTCGTATTAGACTTGATTCAGCCAGGTGATTTTTTCACTAAAATAGATTTAACAGATGCATATTTTTCTGTTCCTATTCACATTATTAGCCAGAAATACTTGAAATTTGTGTGGAAAAATGTTTTATACAAGATGGTATGTTTACCTTTTGGTATTACATGTGCTCCTTATATATTTACAAAAATTTGTAAACCAATTTTTTCATGGTTCAGAATGAATAATATTCGTTGCAGCTTTTATCTAGATGATTCACTTAATATGAATCGGGAGAAATTGTCAGGCCATGAAAATAGTCAGTTAATGGTACACACTTTGGAATCTTTGGGTTTCACAATCAATTGCAAGAAGTCATGTTTTATACCAGTACAGAGAATAGTGTTTTATGGGTTTATTATTGATTCAATTGAATTCAAGGTGTATCTGACTGAGGAAAAAATTAACAAGATCCAAAATAAAGCGAAATCTTTGTTAGAAAAGTCAATGTTGAGTGTAAGAGAACTAGCTTCCTTTATTGGCATGATCATTAATGCATTTTATGCAGTTTTTGAAGCACAGTTACATTATAGATGCATGGAAAAGAACAAATTAGTTGGATTGGGGGAAGACATGAATTTTGATAATCAAGTTGATCTTACAAATGAATGTAGACTTGAAATACAATGGTGGTTGCAGAATGTTAAATCCAGGAATGGTAAATCTATTAGGATTAAACCTGTAGATTTTAAGTGTAGAACTGATGCTTCTTTGGAAGGATTTGGTGGGGTAGATTTACAATCTGGATCAGGGGTGAATGGCAGATGGGATATATCTGAAGCTATGTACTCTATTAATTACTTGGAACTTTTAGCTATATTTCTGACAATGAAAGCATTGTATTGTAATTATGATAGCAAACATATAGAAATTCAGTCAGATAATGTTAGTGCGGTTTCATACAATAACCATTTTGGGGGTATGAATTCTGAGGAAATGAATAAGTTAGCTATTCGAATTTGGTATTGGTGTTTGGATAGAGATATCATTTTGACAGCTATTCACATCCCTGGAATTGAGAATGTAATTGCAGATTACTATTCGAGAAATTTTTCTGACTCAACAGAGTGGATGTTAAAAACAGATATTTTTGACAGGCTATGTCTACAAACTTTCAGACCAGATATTGATCTTTTTGCATCTAGGCTTAATGCACAATTGAGTACTTTTGTTGCATGGTTTCCAGAACCAGGGGCTGCATTTATTGATGCATTTAGTGTGGATTGGGGTTTATATTGTCCATATATTTTCCCCCCATTTAGCCTTATTGGTAAGGTCATCAATAAGATTGATCAAGATCAAGTAAGGAAAGCTTTGCTTATATTTCCATATTGGCCAACTATGCATTGGTTTCCCATGATAATGGATCATATGTGTTCTTTCCCAATCAGGCTTCCGAACCACGAGGATCTTTTGACACTACCACACAACAGACAGCTTCATCCCTTAAGGAAAAGGTTAAAGATCATAGGTGTGCAGGTATCAGGGAAGCTTTGCATTCGAGAGGACTTTCAAAAGAAGCTGCCGAGTTCATCAGCGAGTCATGGTCAATTGGTACTCGAAAACAATATCAACATGCATGGGAGAACTGGTATATTTGGTGTGATAGGAGGAAAAATAATCCATTCTTTACGTCTGAAGACAAGGTTGTAGACTATCTTCTTTCTCTTCATAAACTTGGTAAATCTTATTCTGTGATCAATACACACAAATCAATGTTAACTCAAACTTTACCTTTCTTTGGCAATGTGTGGTGTAAGAATAGTATATTAATTCCTAGGTTGATGAAAAGTGTCTTTTTACATAAACCCCCTAAACCTAGATATGTAACTACTTGGGATGTTAACATAGTGTTAAGGTATTTGAAGATTTTGATGCCATTGGATTCTCTTTTATTAAAGGTATTGACTTTGAAAGTGGTGGCTTTAATAGCGCTAGCTACAGCTCCCAGAGCTCAGACATTAGTTTCGATGAACATTAACAATTGTATTAGAGAACAACAGGCAGTTGTATTTCTATTTGATAATATTCTGAAGACATCTAGATCAGGACATTCTTTTGTTTTAAAACTGGAACATTTTCAGGATGAAGCCCGCTGTGCCATGCATACTGCATTACACTACATTTAAGTTACTGAATCATTGAGACTTTCTAATAATTTATTTGTTTCATATGTTACATTTAAAGGTGTAACTACTAACACCATTGCTAGGTGGTTAAAATGTGTCTTGAATTTAGCAGGCGTTGATATTAATCAATTTAAGGCCCACTCTTATAGGGGTGCTGCCACTTCAGCAGCTTATAATAAGGGTTGTTCATTAAAAGACATTTTAGGTAAGGCGGATTGGAAATCGGATAAAACCTTTAGAAAATATTATTTCAGGCATACTATAAATAGGGATATTTCGTTTAATAATGCTATATTTCAAGAATAAATATAGTGTATTGTTTTTGAAATTTTTGTTGTCTTTAAAGATGCTAATGTAAACATATGAAAGCCGTAGGCTTTATGGAAAATAATGTGCCCTCATCCAAGCTTTAGTGAAGGATGAGGGGCATTATTGGAATAAAGCCGGAGGCTGAGTATGTTTACACCGCCCTTTATTTTAACATATGATTTTTATCAGGTTTGATGATATGTTGTTTCCCTCCCTAGGATCTGAACAACAAAATTTTCAGGGCTTTAAATAATGACATGTGTATATTGTTAGTGCTAGTGCGCATGCGCGGTATATACGCGCAGTATTGAACCGGTGACACGGTAAATTTTTACTCTTTAAAAAGCGATCGCATCGAGCATACCTGGAAGGAATGCTAATGTAAACATACTCAGCCTCCGGCTTTATTCCAATAATGCCCGTCATCCTTCACTAAAGCTTGGATGAGGGCACATTTTATTGTATACATGATAGTTGCCCTACTGGACGAGAGTTACTAAAATTCAATAATTGGCATACATGCTTTAACTGCGAGATCGTGATGTACCGGTTTAACCCCCGTCTTGCCCACTGTTTAAGGGAGAATAACTACCATGCTCCACTCCACCAAGGTGTAAATTGGGCAGTGTCTATTTCTGAGGGGGACGCAGATCGATGTCGGCTGACACATCAACAGGAGAGAAATAGCTTCCCCCAAGAAGACACGACCGTAGGTTTCTATAGGTAGCCCAATGATCAGGGAAAGTAAAAATGGCAAAGGATGTCTTAGCGGCTTAACAGCTGAAACGAGCCCTAGACATTTGCTAAATGAACTTTTAACTTTTTTAAATGTTTTTCTATAAATAATACAAACTAATACAACCAAGTTACAAGTTTTCGGTTACATATATCTGCAAAAAAATTGCCAATGTACATTACAATGCAAATATCACATTTTAAACTGACAATGGTAAAAATCTTAATACGAAATTGAGACAGTGATAAAGGACCGGACATTGGAATATCCCGTTGAAACGGCATAGACGGGTTTTAGCACCACTGGTATAAGTTTACTACTTTCGTTTTATACTGGATTGCATCGTCGGATTGACGGTAAGAAATTACTTACAAATTCCATGTCATTATATTAAACGATACTTACTTTACTTTTTTTGTTAATGCATTCATTTGTTACCTGTATTATGATTTATTGATTACCAGTAATAAAACATGATACAGCATTTGTAAATCCCTTCATCTGATTTAATCATTAATTACAGTCTGTAGTAGGTCATAGGATTATATTTTTAGGTCATATCTTTCATGTGGGGCTCTAGATAATGTGAAACAGGGGATATGTGATTTTGACAAATATGGTTTGGTTGTCTTACATATTTACTATTTACTTCGGATTTCTGAACTTAGGGTATGGTCTGGACAGCCATTAATGCACTTAAGAACAGTAGCTGGTTTGACCCCCTGTGTGGAATATCTAGTCTAATCCTTGATGGAGGCAAAAGGTTAGACACTCTTTCCACCGATAATTATTTCTAGATTCGCGCATGCTTCTGATTACTAGTATCCAAGCTAATTACAAGTATTTAATTAATGTCATATTATTGTTCGTCTCCTTGATTTGTTTCAGATGTTCCGATGTTTAACATTAAGATGCAACTATAGGTAGCCACATGTTTGGACATTTGTGCTTAGTTTTAGGGGCGTTTCTACTCGTCAATGCAGGTAATGTTCATACTATATATTATTTTACTTGCTTCTAAAAGAGTGTGTATTAACCGTATAACCTAGATATATGTTTAAATGTAACTGATATAGCATGTCATACCTGATAAACCATTCAACTAGGTGATATTATACAATGATTACATACTCTAGTAAACTAAAGTACAAATCGATGGCTTAGAACAAGAAGGTCGTAACTACCAAATCGATATATTGAGAAAAGAAGAGAAAACTGTCTGTAATTTAGTCTTTACTTATGGGAAAACACGTTTTTAAAACTTCAATTTGGTCAACATGACAATTTCAGATTTTTATGAAAATAGGCTCATAAGAAGCGCATTGTGATGCTTATTCTAAATATGTATGAATCTTAAATGGTCGTAAGTGGCATTTACGACCTTCTAATTCTAAGCCATCGAAATGTATTCAGTAAAGTGTACCCTGTATCAGTTTAAAATGAAGAATCGGATTTAACTACTTAATGTAAGGCATACCTGTGCGCATTAATAGCACGTTGTTATGTTATACATTAATTTTGTATATGCATATAACCATTATATGAATTTGCTTGGTTGTATTCGTTTACTTGTGAACATGTAAAGCAACGTAGAATCATCAACGTGATCCGGTTGTGAATACTAGTGTATTTTCTATTAGTAGAAATCAGTATCGAGAGGTCACGGGTCTTATCCCTATATCAGCTACTGATCAATTTCAAAGCTATGAGAAAAAGAATAAGCCACATTAAATAATACATAGTCGATTGAACAGACACAGTTGTTAAAATAGACTTTGACTGGGTTACCCATATGTATATGATATTAAATATAGGTTAAAAATATACTAGTATTTATTATATCTGTATCATTTCATTGGTAGATGACTATTTGATCGATTCTGACTACCAATGTGGGAAAAATTATCAGCTGGATGTTGTAGAATCTGTTACCATAAAATACAAGGGTGGCTTATCAGACGGTTATAGATGTGATATTGGATTTTCTATTGAATCCGTGTCGGATCACTTGATTTGTGTCCAACCAACTTCGTTAGATCTTAACTGTGGTACACAAATTCAGTATCAGGAACACTTTGTGTCGAATTACATCAATGATGGTGTAAGTTTACCTTTTTGTTATCTATTTGTCTTTAGTTTCAATTCCTTATCAAAATAGGATATACTATTTATTTCAAAAATAAAGACTTATGCCAAATAATTAAACGTTTAATAGTACATGCGGGTCACTCGGAATTAAAAGCTACAAAGAACATGACCATCATTAATAATAAAAACATAGACTAGAGCACACCAAGATCGCATCGTTTCTATATCTTACATTTCATTTCATTTTGTGTGTATCCTACTTCAATATTTGGACCCAAGTCCTGAATTAATAGCTTCAATAAAACGCGTAGCATAGTCTAATTACAAATTGACAGTTAAATAATCAAACCTACCTTCTTATGTTTTCCAGTTACTTACGTGTGATATGAATCAACAGAGCAGCTACGATGAACTCTGTCCTGACTATACGTCTCAATTTTTCGTTGTAATATTGAAGGAATCTAAACAAGGCTCATCCGGCGATTATGCAACTATTCGTGTCTACGCCAAGGCTGAAACTAGTAAGATTCAACATTCGAACAAACACATTGGGCTCGTTAAGACAACGCTTCTTACATAGTTTAAAAAAGTTCCATTTATCTCCGAAAATCATTTACTTAGAAATAACAAACATTTTGTCATCTTACACCATTGTAAATGTTAGTGAAGCGAACGTTCATCGACAAATACATTCTATACAAAAACTAAGCTATTTTTTGATAAATCTTAGAATACATTTGTATTACTTTTTCTTATACAAATCATGCCTGAGACATTCTGTCAGTACATACGGTTCATAATCAGAAGTCATTAGCCTTCCCCAAATTCTGAATACAGGTTATATAGTGTTCCCAGAAATTATAGATAATTTTAAGGTGTTTCCAAAATGGTGTAAATAGTTTATTTGAAAATAACAAACAAATGTTCTTTTGTATAATTTAGGTATGCACGGCCATTGTGTGATTTGCCAATGATTTTAGTTCTGACAATGCAATGGTTGTCAAGGAAATAGGAATAATTTTATGCCACAAGTCGTAAAATTTGCAAGTTTTGCAATGCATTCAATGCCTGATTCATTCCCTTTATTTAACGTGAAGGTATTTACAGATAGTTCATAATGGACACTGGAAGCAATTTATTGACAAAAACTGCCAATACAATCAGAACATGTAAGTTCTCAACTAACAGGAGCTGCAAATTGTTGATTGGGTGCAGATAATTACTGCCACCAAATATGAGCATTGCGTTTTAAAATCAATAAGTTTTTTATTCTCCATATGTTAATTCATAATAAACAAATGATTGAATTGTAAGGAACTTCATAAGTTGGCCTTAGTGTTGCAATATTTGCGATATGACTCCAAAATAATTATATTTTTGGTCTTTTTTTTTTCCCGAAATTCTTTTTTTCGGCAAACAATAAGCTATTCCCAATCGTTCAAGTTTTTTTAATCAAGTAAAAAGTGCTTAAACTTTATAAATGACATGTTCAGATATGTAACAAAGTATGTTGGATTTAATATCCATTAATTTTGCGCAAATAATAATGACTTTTACATCCCTACACCCTTTCTTCATTTTAGGCATTTTTTTTCGACGACCTGACCAGGGACCTTTATGACCTTTTACACAGAAATATTTCAAATACAACTCACTGGTTTTATGTTTAACAAATAGGCCAAGGTTAGATCTATTTAATAATGTACAAATTAAACATATTTTTCCATTTAAATTTCTGCAATTATGCTAATGCTACGGTCACAATGCTCGTACGGTGTCCGTACGGATTTACCAACTCGTACGAGTCTGAAATGCTTTAATCCTAACGGTATTTGCATCTGCTCACAGCTCGTACGGATCTCGTACAAGCTGTACAAAATGTATAGTTTTCACCAGATCACCGAGTCCTCTACGAGTTGTGAAAATCCGTACGATGCTCGTACGAGTCTCGATATCCGTACGGGCTCCGTACGGACGTCGCGCGAGTTCAGAAAAATCAACTCGTATTGAGCTCGTACGGGGCTCGTAGGGCAAATGTGACAAGGGTATAATTCTGATTCTCAATAGATTCTGGGAACACTGTATAACCATTATTTCGCCGTTTTTGTACCAGTCATAAATCAACACATTTTCTTTTTTGTGGAAGATGCTTACTGAAGAACGCATAATACTTTAATCAGCACTTACATGTTAGGTATGCAAACAAGTTTAGATAAGAATACGTACATTCCTGATGATATTTTCTGATTCTCAAATTCTTTGGAGAATACCGTGATTAAACGTTATATATTTTCAGCTTTAACAGCAATTATCGTCGTAGTTGTCGTGGTACCTATTGTCCTTTGCATTATTTTTGTGACTATGTGTATTTGTTGTATTCGACGAGCTAAAAAACTACAATCAACGAATGCTCAAGCTACCTACACAGCAGCAGTTGGTGCTACTTCTATACAGACAGGTGACATTTCATATTTAAACATGCATGTAAATGTCCCATAACAAGCAGTGTAACTTATTATCTTAGTTCAACCTTCAGTTTCAAAGTTTATTAACATTTCCAGTGGTTTTGGTTTCACTACATTTACAACTGTCTTGACTACATTGACTGCAATTATTCTGTAGAGGGGTAATTTATCTTTAGATGTGTTGTTCTTTGTACTCATTTTATATTGTCAGTACGGCAATCATTGTGTTGTTTTTATTGGTACATTCAGATGGAGGTGTACAATACCACAGTAATCCTTACCCACCACCACCAGGTAATCAGCAATCAAGTGGCGGGATGCCAGCAACGCCTTATGCAGCTCCTTCAGGTTTGTGTTACTCATATTATATATAACGATATAAAACATGATGTTGAACAAAAACTGACAATACCTTTTGTTTTCGAGACTGGTGATTCTTAATCGAAGAAAATGTTAATGTTGCTGCTACATTTTTATGTACATGCACGTTGTCCAATAGCACCCAGCAAAGTCATTTGTATGACTTGTGTCTAAGGCCAGTATGGGTATGTTTATTCTTAACGCTTTATTGTACACTGTAACAAATGAGAGAGCTGCCAATTGTAAAATAAGACCGGTTGTTTCGTACTGTGTGTACCTGAAGCTAATTCATCGAAAGTAACAATATTTTGTGTTATATCATAACCGTTAGGGGTCCATTGGTTGTATACATTGTGCGATGATGTTGATTATGTACTTCGCTTCTTTTCTAGCTCCGTCCCAAGATAAGACATCGGTACCCCCTCCTTCATATGACAGTCTCTATCCGGAATGAGTTTAGTGCCGAGTGCAGGAACATACTAGTAGACAGAAGTATTATAGTGCTGTGTTGTATTTGACATCAACATATTTTATCAATTTCACCAAATACCCGCTTATAACTTTTTTCTACACTCTTTTAATAAATCTTTATCTCCAAATGACAACTCATGACGAATCTCCTATTTATCAAACTTATATGAACTTGTTGTTCGTAACGATGTGTGCATGTAACTATGTTTTGTTCCGAAAGCCCGAATGATAGATTTATAAGAAAACAGTAGAAACGTGATAAAACTTGATGACCAGTGAGGGCTTCGATTAAGTTAACGTGTTCTGTCATTACTGTTCGTTTTTCCCGTTACTTAGGAAGGTTTTTGTTCGTCAGCAAAATGATTTTGAAAAAGATAATTGGTATCTCTAGGAGGCTGTATATTTCAATATATTTTATGAAGGCGATTTTTTATTGCCATGATATGTAGATGATATGTTCATGAAAAAAAATTATGTTACATAAAAAGCCTTAATACTGTTAAATACTTGGTAATAACTTATATCACATGAATTTCCTTGTATCCAGGTTAGTATAGCCTGTACGTATTAAGTTATACGTACCACGTGTAGTATAAACTATTGAGTTTTTCCAATAAATCAATGTGTATTTTGCGTTGTATAGACGAACACGAGAATTCCGTATTTGACCAACTTAACAAAACAGCCGAAACGGATTACAAGTTATTCTGGAAATTGCTTAAGAAAAACAGTGGAACCAATTTCGACATATGTACCACCATTAACGTAAACGGTCAAATCTTTCAAGACTCGGATGTAATAAATGGGTTTTTACACCATGAAACGGCGTGTTTGGAAATCACGACGAAGGTGACGAACTACCTCTGTAGTCAGTATTACCGCGTTGAATTAGATAGATACATAAGCATGGAACCAAATGCTCAGACGAAGCGTCTTACTCGGCCCTTCGAATTACAGGAACTTATTAAGGCAATACCTTCCTTGTCACGGAATAAATCTCCCGGTCACTATCAGCTTGTAAATGAGCATATATTATACGGTGGTAACACAGTCAAACTCATGTTGCTTTCACTATTTAACTCTATTTTAACCCACGTCAATGTGCCTGGAGATTGGCAAACGAGCATCATTATCCCCATGTACAAGGGAAAGGGTAAGGTCAAGACAGATCCCACCAGCTATCGCCCTATCTCCCTTATTCCTGCTTTCTGCAAACTATTTGAAAAGGTCCTACTTAATCGGGTCAACTTCCATCTGAAAAATGGGGTCTCCAACTTCCCAAATAGGCAACAACAGGGCTTCCAACCCAACATCAGTTGTTAATCAACGGCCTTCGCTGTACAAGAAACAATTTTGTACAATATTGAACGTCATTCTGACGTCTACGTTGCATGTCTCGATCAAAAAGCTGCATTCGACACAGTGCGTTTTGAAGCTCTTTTTCTTAAACTCGGAAGACTGCATTTCACTGGAAACTTCTTAAGACTTATCATATCAGCATATACCAACATTAAATCGATGGTACGAATCTAAGGTCACACATCAGACATTGTTCACATAAAAAGAGGAGTACGACAAGGTGGTTTATTGTCTACCTTCCTCTACTTGGTATACATTAACGACCTAATAAATGAACTTGAGCGAAACAAGTACGGATCCAATGTCATGACCGTAATAACCGGAAATCCCGCATTTGCTGATGATATTTCGCTGTTATGCCTTACACCCCTACACCTTCAAAAACAGGTCGATATCGTATATCAATACTGTATTCACTGGAATATTGCTATTAATGTACATAAAAGTAGCGTTACTTCACTAAGAAACGGTCCCAACCAAGAGTGGGTATTTTGAACGGCCACCAGTTCATTGATCAAACTGATAATTTCGTTCATCTTGGTTTTTTGCACTCGTTTAATTTAAAAAACAAAGACAGGATTGATGAGCGTTTACACAAAGCAATAAATGCGTTTTTCTCACTATCTGCGCAAGGTGTGCATGTCTGTGGCGTCAACCCACGTATATCTGCAAGTCTCTCTACTAAAATCATAATACCGATAGCCCTGTATGGTTCGGAATTGTGGAACAACATTCTTTCCTCAGACTATTCTGCAATATCTCGATTTCAACATTCTGCTGTTTAGCGCATTCAAGGGTTACCAAAAGCTACCCGTTCTGATATGGCAGAACCTATGCTAGGTCTGAACCGACTGCCGTCCAAGATAGAATCTCGCAAACTTATGTTCTTACTCAAACTTATGACCATTCCATCGGGCTCTGTGACGAGAGATATTTTTATTCGAAAACTTGTACTATTTCTAAGTGATAGATCAAAAGTAACTCTTGGATTCATTCCTGACATTTGTATCATTCTGACTAAATATGGCTTACAGTCAATTATCAATACTTTCATAGCCACTCCGCAAGCTATAATGTCCAAGCGAGAGTGGAAAAATGCTGTATCATCTACAATACAACTGAAAGAAACTCTCTTGTGGGACAACAGAATGTCTCAGGACACCGATTTTACTTTCTTCCGGATTCTGCACACACGAATAACTCCATCGATAATATATAACGTTTGTAAATTAAAATCTTTTAATTACATTATGTGCGTTATAGCCAGATTATGGACAAGAAGAGTTCTATTGGAAAATAATATCTGTGACATATGTGAATCCATTTATCAGGAAGAACTTGTACATGAGATTAGTGAATGTAAATGCACTGAGACAATCAGATCTCTCTTTTTAGACTCGCTGGTTGAGTACATCAGTCGAGACGATATAAATGAAATATACTTAACGGATTTAATAACGCGACACTGGGGTATGTTGTTTGGTAGAAGGCAATTCACGTGTATTTGAATAGTACAGATTAAAGGTACATTTATTGACGTCATTTTGGTAGCAAGATAGTACAAATCAGATGAAAATAAATAAATATATCGTACAATTAATATGCCGATCCAGAAAACGAAAGTTGCATTCTGGCCAATTGGCAGTACGTGTAAATAGGGCGATTGGTGAATTCAAATGCGCTGGACACAGACACAGGCTACAGTCTAATCATGTCATGCAACAAAATGGGTTACAGTTATTGGACAACTGACCGGCTATGCACGCTGATTTAAACGTAACTGAATCTGAAGCGAGGAATTTGGCTACGCCGACTAAACATCGTACTGAATCTTCAAGTTGTACTGCAAGCAGAATTGTTTCCTCGGACATTTTAGAACATAAATGCAGGTCTATGCGACCACGATGTGTTGCTATTATGAATGTTCGAGGAGGACGCTGTAACACTGTGATGGACTGCATAAATTCTAATTATGTTGAAACATGATTTTTGTAGGACGTGTATTGATAAGTGATCATTTCAATGAAATCAAATTTAAGCAGTTTTCATTGAATAAAGTCAATGAAATCTTACCATAAGTTAAAACATCCGTAATAGCCATGTGCCATATAGAGTGATTTCTTTTTCTGGGAACATTACACTGTATGGTTCCCGCAAAAATATAAACACATTATGAATAATGGGATATCATAACATATGTCATTTATGATATTCAATTTAATTTAGAATGCGTGTAAAGCAGGCAGACTACCCATTGTTATATACTCGACCTTGTTATACAGAATATTGTGACAATCAACGCTGAAAGCAATAAGCCGTTAAATATGTTACTTTCGTTTTCTGGACTATTGTCTTATTCGTGCAATAAGTTGTTCAATACACGTAGTATGCTGTTGCTTTTGGTATCAAAATGACGGCATTGAAATACCCTTTACGACTATATAAAGATATTTTGATAGGAATCTGGTTTCCTAAAATATACCAACATATCCAAGTGTCGCGTTTTTAAATCCGTCAACCATAATATCACTTGACAGTATCTTGCTCTCACTTAAACTCCTAGGAGCTCCGTTGGAACCAGTGTTTGATGTTGACACGGAGCACGAATTCCTTAGTTCATCTTACATGTATGTGAACAATTGTCTAAACATATACTCTGCTTATTGTGAAAACTTAGGCATGCCGGTAACACATGTAAATTGAACGGTCAAATAGCTGACCGTTAACCTTTTGAGGCATGTAATGCCTATCCATGTACATGTACATTTTGTTATTATTATCATGTTCCAAATTGTATAACCATTCAATTCATTCAATTCTTTATTTCCCTCTGTGAAGAGGATATTGAACAAAATATGTACAAAGTAACAGAGTAATAAGTGGTTATACAATTTGAAACATGATAATAATTACAAAATGTACAAGTAGAGGAAGGTAGACAATACACCACCTTGTCGTACTCCTCTTTTTATGTGAACAATGTCTGATGTGTGACCTTGGATTCGTACCATCGATTTAAGGTTGGTATATGTTGATATGATAAGTCTTAAGAAGTTTCCAGTGAAATGCAGTCTTACGAGTTTAAGAAAAAGAGCTTCAAAACGCACTGTGTCGAATGCAGCTTTTTGATCAAGACAGGCAACGTAGACGTCAGAATGACGTTCAATATTGTACAAAATTGTTTCTTGTACAGCGAAGGCCGTTGATAAACAACTGAGGTTGGGTTGGAAGCCCTGTTGTTGCCTATTTGGGAAGTTGGAGACCCCATTTTTCAGATGGAAGTTGACCCGATTAAGTAGGACCTTTTCAAATAGTTTGCAGAAAGCAGGAATAAGGGAGATAGGGCGATAGCTGGTGGGATCTGTCTTGACCTTACCCTTTCCCTTGTATATGGGGATAATGATGCTCGTTTGCCAATCTCCAGGCACCTTGACGTGGGTTAAAATAGAGTTAAATAGTGAGAGCAACATGAGTTTGACTGTGTCACCACCGTATAATATATGCTCATTTACAAGCTGATCGTGACCGGGAGATTTATTCCGTGACAAGAAAGGTATTACCTTTATAAGTTGGTAATAACTTATAATATAATGTTTCAAATGTACTGTGCTTTCATAGATTTCTCAAAAGCTTTCGATTATCTTGTTCATCAAAATATCTGGTATAAAATGATACAACTAGAACTTCGAGGTAAAGATTTTAGTATCATTAAATCAATGTATGAGAACGTTAAATCAAAGATCAAAGTAAATAATCACGTTGGCGAATCACTTGATTGTTTTTTTGGGGTACGCAAGGGAGAATGTTTAAGTCCGTTCTTATTCTCACTATATATAAATGACCTTGAAGACGAGTTATTAGAAAGGGATTTAAAGGTGTTGACCCTTGACTTTGTAAAGTTATACCTGTTAATTTATGCAGACGACATCGTAATCATGGCTCAATCACCTAGTGATCTCCAAAAGGGACGAGATATTCTATACGAATACTGCAGTAAATGGAAACTTAAAGTTAACATTGCCAAAACTAAAATAATGGTGTTTCGAAGAGCGGGTCAGTTACCCAGAAACTTAAAATTCTTTTATGATGGAATTGAACTTGACATTGTTAGTAAGTTCACTTACTTAGGCATTGTATTTACAAGTGGAGGAAGCTTTAACGATACACAGATCAATTTGGCCGGACAAGCAAACAAAGCAATATTTAAATTAAAACGTTACATGTTAAATGTTACAACGTTTGGTATAAAACATTCTCTGGAATTATTTGATAACTCATCACACCCATCTTGAATTACGGAAGCCCAGTTTGGGGTTTTAACGCAGCAAATCATGTCGAAAGAATACAGTTACAATTTTGCAAATCCTTACTTGGAGTCAAGTCTATGACTCAGAATGACTTCATATATGGTGAATTGGGAAGAACGAACTTACAAAACAAATGAATGTTTCATTTTATAAAGTTTTGGTTTAAAAAATTAGAAGCAAATGAACGTAAATTAATCAAAGTCATATACAATGTCCTATTAAATGATATTGAGCAGGCGCCAAACACAGTTAACTTGGTTTCATTATTGCGAAACTTACTCAATTCACTTGGTTTTCATGACGTATGGCTATCACAGGGTGTAGGTAATGTTAATATATTTCTAACTTTAGCCCGACAAAGACTGACAGACAATTTTATACAAAACTGGAACAGCAGAATATTGGATTCCACAAGGAGTAGATTTTATAGAAACTTTACCGCCTTTGGTTTAAAGCCATATTTGAGCAAAATTAATATAAAAAAAATCAGAATTGCCTTAACTCAAATAAGGGTATCATCGCATAGACTAAATATTGAAACAGGGAGGTGGAAACAACCAGCTGTACCTTTAAACCAAAGAATTTGTACAATATATAACACGCTAAAAGACGAGCAACACTTCCTTTTCGAATGCATTTTGTATAAAGATTTAAGAAAGAAGTATTTTGTATCGTATTTTCACAGAAATCCTAGTGGTTACAAAACCATAGAACTATTTAACACTGAACGTGTAAGTACACAAAGAAATCTTGCAATGTTTGTCTACCATGTGCCTTTAAACTAAGAGACAGCTTGTTGCACACCAACTAAGATAATACTCAATATGGACCTTTATTTATTTATTATTACTCACTAAACGGGGACATAATTGATACGTTGTCTTTGAAGTATTTGAACTTTTTGAATTATAAAAAGGGAGGTAACTGGTACTCCTACGCGGAATTTACATAATTTCCATACACTATCTTATTGACATGTTCAAATTAGGAAACACATGCAACATACTTGTTTTATACATTTATTTCATGATTAATGAAGGAAACTTTATTATTAGGGCCCTGCAATTTTTTTGCAGGTGCCCTATAGTAATCAACCTGTCCGTCTGTCCGTCCGTCCGTCTGTCTGTCCGTCCGTCCGTCCGTCCGTCCGTCCGTCTGTCCGTCCACATTTTTCATGGTTTTTTTTTAATAACTTGCAAACCGTTAAAGGTATCGACTTCAAACTTTAAACATAAGGTCACAGCAACAATACACTATTGTATGCCAAGTTATGTTACTCCAGCTACAATATTGTAAGAATTATGTCCCTTTGTAAAATTACAATTTTCCTCATTTTTCATCTTTTTTCTACATTACTTCAAAACCGTTACAGATATTCAAATGAAACTTGCTATACATATTGACAGTGATAATACGCACATGTGTAGCGAAGGGCAACAACTCCAGCTTTAATAAATTTTGGCTTGTGCCCCTTTTTCGACTTCAAAACTTTAACATTGGCCATAGTTCAAAATGTTTTTTCTTAATAACTTGCAAACCATTAAAGGTACCGACTTCAAACTTTAAACATAAGGTCACAGCAACAATACACTATTGTATGCCAAGTTATGTTACTCCAGCTACACTATTGTAAGAATTATGGCCCTTTGTAAAATTACAATTTTCCTCATTTTTCATCTTTTTTTCTACATTACTTCAAAATCGTTACAGATATTCAAATGAAACTTGCTATACATATTGACAGTGACAATACGCACATGTTCAGCAAAGGGCAACAACTCTAGCTTTAATAAATTTTGGCTTGTGCCCCTTTTTCGACTCCAAACTTTAATATTGGCCATAGTTCAAAAACTTTTCAAGATATTCAAATGAAACTTGCAATACTTATTGACAATGATAACGACAGGGCCCTGATCACGACAGTGATGGTTCTAGTTTACCTTCACACTATCTACCATCCTTTATTATTTTATATAGACATTGAAAATGCACTGTGAAATAGTTGAAATATTACAAATTTATATGCTTCTTTATTGTATACATAACAATTATTGTACACCTTGAACCATTACCATGATTACATTACTTAGTATTATGTTGTTTGTTCATGGGTCATTTATGACCTAAACAATCTTATAGCAACACATGTAAAACTTATTATGAATAAACTTGTAAACTTGTAAAAAAAAACCTTGTAAACTTGTATAAGTATAAGTTCTGTTGAAAGTTATATTGTGTGTATTTATGCACTATATTGTTGTTAAGGTAGTTTTGAAAAATGTCGATGTTTGTGTTGTTGCCTGTAATTTCACGCTTTTGTGATGCTATATACAGGTGTTTCCAATCAAAGCAATCCCATTACATATAATATTGTGTTATAGCATATGTTTAATGAACATGTATATGATTTAATTATACGAGTGTCGGTTATGCCGGTATATAAGTTTTTACTCTTGTAATGTGATTTCAATTGCTGATCGATTTATACATATGCAAAATATGTTACTAAATGGATCTATATTAAACTGATTTTTAAAAAACCATGCTTTGTCGTGTATGAACGAAATTGGTTTTGTCTTGCTTCAAACTTTACCCGGGACAAAGTACACGCCAGTAGATGGATTCCTGTACTGTATACGGATGTCGAAGAGTGGATAATACTTGTATTCATCCCTATCTTTCATTAACATACCTTATGGACATTCAAATTGATAGTGTTCCTTTGTCGGCGTAAATGCGGACTCGGCGATGTTATCATTTATGGGGGTGGTTTTAAAATATTCCACAAAACTATAATCGTAATACATATCGCGGCACGCGTTGTTGTATAATTTTTACTGTGTGAGAACAAAAGAAATCAAACGACAGTGGCTATAAAGATTTATTATGCCCCCCCCCATCTTTGAAGAAGGATATAATGATAATAATTTGTACTAGTCATGTCCATTGGAAAGCCTGTCTGTCTGTCGGTAGTCAAAAATGGGTTCCGTTCAATAACTCGAAAACGCTTTGCCTTCAAACTTTACGAATGGTTGGCCAGCAACATTTAATGACCCGTATTGATTTTGAGGCAAAGGCCAATGTAACTGTGGACGATACCATTTTCGACAATAAGGCTGCCATTGGATCATATGTGTTGTACAAACATTTCTTGTTTAACTAGCACTACATTAACAAAATGCTACTCGTACAAAGAAACAGAAGATAGACCAAAACAACCCAATAATAAGTACCACTTGAAAGGTAAAGTTAAGAGCTGCAACAAGCGATTGCAAATTTGTAATCGAACAAACAACTTTGTTACTGGCGATGCATATGATCATTTGTAAAGGGACACCACTGCATAATAAAGTGTTGTCGCGTTGAAACGTGGAGGTTGGATTTTATCAACGCCGCAGTGTTTTGTTTTAAGGTAAGTCAATTTGTCTAAAGCTCTGAAGTAAGTTCTATTCCAAAACATTTACTATACTTTTTTGACATGACACTAGTGTTACAGATGAATTGCAGAACATCGATCTTATATCAGTTTTATATAATTTCAGTTTTACATGATTTCAAGACCAATGTACGTTAACCATTCAGTGTTTACATACCTGCACGTAAGCCTATTTAGTCATGTGTGCAAACGTATAGTATAATTAATTAAGTGCATAAGCAGTATAGGGAGGCAAAATGCATTTGTTCAAATGTCTTGTTTTATAACAACATTATGTTTTACTAGTATACCGTTAGAATAATATAATACCGAACTAGCTAAACATCATGTTAAAGTGTATAGAGCTATATCTGACGATTTTTTTAAAACATTCAAATACTGAAAAACAATTATGCTTTCATATCCATTAGATCATTTTTCGCTTCAGCTTTAACAAAGAATTTCTCTGTGACGATTAAATCAAAGTACAAGGAACCTATCCAAATTTTTTATGTGCAATTTAGGTAGTCTAGTATCATACTAAAAACGATGCAAGTAATTATTTTGACATTAAATGACCGTTAGATATAGCCATATACACTTTAAGAACATCTACTTTGGCGACGTGAAGCGTAGAAATTGTTAAAAACGTACACATTCGGAATTTTGACTTTTCAACGCTTAGAGGGTATCAATTATTAATTGAAAATTGGAGATTTTGATCCCGTACATGAAGTTAAGCGAAACGTTGGACGACGGAAAACCAAAAAGAGATGAACAACTGATCAAAATAGACAAACTCTGATGTAACAGTCGGTGACTATTTGGACTGTTGCGAAATACATTAATCAATGGTGACGGCGCAACTAGACTATATACACCAATGGGTGTGACAAGAACAGACAAGGAGATGAGGAGTAACACGTAATTAGGAATGGCAAGCAATACAGAAGTCCCCTTCCTGGTTTTCAGGTTGTCAATATTTCTGTTGCCGTGGTCAACACAAAATAATTAGACGTGCATTATCTCCTTATAAGTCCCTATCCACATACCAAGTTGCATTAACCTAACTTGAAAACTGTTTGAGTTTTGTCAGGATCCAGATTTTGAAGTATGTTCATTATTATTTAGCATTTCTGTATCCAGAATAACCACAATATTTGTCCAAATGAACAAAAAAATGGACGTGCCAAGTTTGATGAACTTGGTTTTTAAAACTGTTTGAGTTATGACAGGATCAAGATTTTCTGACTGACGGACGGACGGACGGAGAGCAAACCTATAATCCCTTCCGGTAGAAAATCGGTAGGGGCTTTATAAAAGAAACAATTCCCTATCGCTTTCACTGTCTTTACTTCTTGTCGTCCGTCACCAGATTAGACACCTTTCTGGGGGTGTTACTTGTATTCCCTATCCTCTATCTACCGGTGGTAATGTTTCTTCATGCACATATCGTGGTCGACTATCATGTCGTCGACATACTTAAGCAATGAGTATATATTATAGCATACATTTTGTTACAGTGTATTGTCTTTTTATGTATGAGTAAAAAATGAGACTTTTTTCGTTTTGTCATCCGCTGATAATTGCAGCTATCGCTAGTTGATTTACGCTCAGTTCATTGTGGTTTTATATAGACCTACCATAATATTAGGGTCACGAGTCTGATGTCTGTCTTCTTAAAATAAGCACATACACAACCCACCGCCTACGAATTTATGTGTGAATATCACAGGTTCTACCGTATAAACTTTAAGTATACAAAGCATTTACAATGTTTTACTAGAAAATGCAGAGTGCAAATCTATGTTATGTATCATTCAAGGTCACTTTACCTATGGTTTTTCTTCTCACTGAAGCGTTGCAAATAATTATCAATCGTCTGGCGTTAAGTTGTGTATTTAAATGAATCTTATTCATACATATTTACAAAGTATCTATAAAAACCGGTCGTAAGCTGAGACAACTAATCGGTATATATGATACGTATATTCTTCAACTGTTAGAAGAGTTAATGTCAGACGATCATTGGACTGTATCACAAGACAGTTGACTAAAAACACATATCTACAATCTGCGGAATAATTTTCAACTATCTCTAACTATTTCTGTAATTTGCATGAAAGTACTTATAGTAAAAATAATGTGTTTAATGAATAGAATTACTTTATGAAAATACTCGAAGTCAATTCTTGATTTGCTAGATTTGACAGGAAAGCCGAGTTCTAATATACCTGTCTCATTTGAAGTTCCAGTATTAAATACCGAGGTATATTATATATCTACATAAAGGTTTTATACCGTATATTTATTATTTAGAGTTCGACCGCCCTTCATTCCGTACAAATACTTTACTAACAATGTTGTATCGGACAAATGTAATTTGCTATTCTTTCTAATGGGACAGTTCCCTCATAAGTATTACTCATTGAATCGACAGTACTGTATATATTTAATATTTATCTATGTTTATCAATGAATATTCCTATGGTAACTTTATTACCGGTAAGTCACTTGATGCAATTCACCAGTCTTCTTCGTGGAACAATTTACATCCAAGTTTAGGATAACTTAGTGCATAGTATGCTAACACCTCATAACATTTAGCACTGAGGAATGTTTTTATGGAAGCTGTTTTTATATATTTTTTCGTACTTTGATGTGTGTTTATTCAAGCATTGTTTTGTTTTAGATGACAGATACCGATATGATCCTATGTCGCAACATGCTTGGACAATTGTGTCTTGCTTTAGCGGCGTTTGTGTTCGTAAATGCAGGTACATTGTTTTGTATTTGATAGCAAAATTAAGATTTGCATTTAGAAAATGAGTTTGTTCTACGTTTTCACGTAACTGAAACACTGCGTTCGTGTAATTACACAATGGATACTCTATTGAATTACCGGTATTCAGGCATGACAGCATTTGGAATTATGATTACATTTGTTTCCTTTGTAGATGAATTGGTGATCGAATCTAATGATCAATGTGGAAAAAGCTTCAAGTTAGATGCTGTCGAGTCTGTGACTGTAAGATACAAGGGTGGCTTATCAGACGGTTATAGATGCGAGATTGGATTCACTATTGAATCTGTTGCCGATCACCTAATTTGTGTACAACCAACTTCGGTGAAATTGGATTGTGGTACAGAAATTCAGTATCATAAACATTTTGTGTCCGACTATATCAATGATGGTGTAAGTTTGCCTTTTCTTCTTTGCATTTAACCATTATCAGTATGCTTTGAAAATGTGTATTTAATTTTTTATTAATAAGAAAATAATTTTTCAACGAACATGTACGCATATCATTAAAAAGAAACCATAGGCATTTAATTCCAAGTGTGCGTAAATTAATTATTCATAGTTACCACAAGTTCATCTGTATATCTTAGAAGAAAAAAGGTACACAACTCATCTGCAATGGAACCGGAAATACCAATGGAAGAACTTCTAAACAGTACATACCCGTCAAACTTAAATGAACACATATCTCGTACATTTGGTGTGCTGGTTCATTTTTATTGTCGATTTTGTAATGCTGAGTTGTTTATATGCCTTTATTATTGTCCTTGACTTAGCAAACTATTACCCAACTATTACCTATCTATTCCGTTGTCCTAGACTTTTATACCGTATGAGAATTTGCTTGTAAGCATTTTTCATATACTCAATAAATTAAAATGCCTTTCTTATTTGCAGGTAATCACATGTAATTCCAACCAGAATAGCTCCTTTAATGAAATGTGTCCTGAATATGTACGTGAATTTTACATTGCTATAATGAAGGAATTTGAACAGGGAACTTCAGGCGATGAAGCCACCATTAGATTCTTCACCAAGGATGTACATACCAGTAAGATTCATGATTTGATGAAAGTAAACCAGAGCCCACAAAGCTAATATTAAGTGTGTAATACACATGATGGATTGAGACATTTTGTTGTTTTCTAATTGTCGGCACATGTAGTTTCATTCACTTAAGATTTGGTAATGCTTAAAACTATTTTAACACCTGCCATTCGGAATTCAATCTGTTCACTTTTATTGTTCTTGTTCAGTTGTGTGTTGGACATCATGGTGTTTGATTGTTTTTACTTTGTATTTCTTTTTGCGTGTGTCCCTTTTCGTGTACATGTATTTATGCTCTGTTGTGTTTCAGTAATATTACATTTACATGTTTCATATTTCAGTTTCAATTCTTGCTATTTCATTGGCTGTCACAGGATCTGTGATCGGCCTGATCTTCATTCTCAGTGTGTGTGTTTATTGTTGTCAACGAGGCAAAGGAAACCAGGCAAGGGTAACATACGCAAACGCACTTGGTGCTACAACCATTCAATCAGGTTATATTTTATATCATAGATGCAACTAATCCTCTTACATATACTGGTCAATATCAATTATATGCATAGTGATATCAGACATGTGCAGCTTTAATTGTTAACTTGATTCGAGGGGTAGTTTCAAAACATACCGACTCGTTGTTGACCATTATTTAACTATAAACGTTGTTTCATATGTAAAACGTACATGCCATTGCATGTATGTATTATATTAGCATGTAGTATAGCTCAACCCCAGTCAATATAATATTCAAATACGATTGGTCAATGCATGTTAAAATAAATAAATGTAATAAATTTGTAAATGTGAGAAATTGGAAAAATAGTTCACCGATTCATTATGAAACGTGTAATCAGACAAGACGTGTTAGATACGTTAATTATAGAACAAGAAAAAGATGATCAATGGCATAGGCAAATCTTTGCAGTGATATGGAATTACACTATTTTTTCCGTTGACAATCTGCGCGTATGTATATATGCGTATGTAAAATTATGTTACTTACAGTTCAGTGTGGATAGACACTGTCTTCTAATTTGGTGATATAATAATTCCATATTCTTTCCAGTACAATACTAGTAGTTATGTTATATTTGGTACATTTAGGTGCCGCTGTACAGTACCCTAGTACTACTTATCCCCAAGGGCCAGACACTGTACAACAGTCTTCAGATGGTTATCAAGTCCACCCAACTGTAACAGCAAAACCGGTACAGAATCCAATACCAGCGCTTGGGTCCTCTTTTAATTACCAGACGGTACCTCCAGCTCAATATCCTGGGGTACAAGGAACCCCTGTTCCATACCAGTCGGTACCTCAATCGCAGGGTCCTGGAATGCAAGCATCCCCTTCTGTCACCACTTCAGGTTTGTGCACCAAATCGTTTCTTCGTTTAGCGTCCGAGGACGGATAGGGTTTGGCATCTTGGGAAAGAAAAAACAACATAATTTGTAACCTCTTATATCTTCAAAATCCTTTGAGATATTGCTTTCATACTTATCATACATATTCACCATCATGTCACCAACCCCTGTACAGCAGAAGCTTTTAAACAAACGTGTTTTAAGTTATTTCATTAAGTTATTATGCTTGACAGTGCTATATAGCTATATTTGTTAGCCATATGCCTACATGTATCATAATGAGGATAGAAGTCATTATGGCTTGTTTTTTAGAGTGTTTTGTTTTTTGTCTCAGGATAGCTAGACAGGTTTTCGAACTTAGGGTGGACGCTAAAAGAAATTGCGATTTGGTATGGCCTAACATGATAAAAAAATGCGTGCATTTAACTACTAGCAAACAGAAGAAACATATGGGCGTTTTTCAAAAAAAGTGCAAATTTTGAAACAAATTTATTACCAAAAAAAATTATGCTAAATCAAATTTTCTTTAACATGATAAGAAAGAGTTATTATAAACAAACACATTCCAAGTAAGGGGAGACCTCCTGCTTCGCTAAAAATGTAAATATAATTGCTTGAATTTTTCAAAAAACATCATTTGTCCATCCTGTTACCACACCAATATTTCTACATTAATTTTAATATAATAAAAATAAATATGATTTGATTGTTGCAAATCATCAAATGTATTATATTTGTTGTATATATGCAGAAATAATTAAGTTATTTAATACAAAAACATCATTTTACATGAGAATACACCTTCACTCATTGCGCATGTATGTAATAATTACACTATTTAACTGTTTAATGTAAGCAATTTAATATTAAAACAAAATTTTCAGTGAAATACTGTTGCATATGCCAACTTGGTGAACATTTAATTAAGGAGTTCCATATAAAATAATACACAAAGTTGAAAACTTCAGAAATCTGATGGTAACAGGACGGAAAAACGGTAACAGGATGGACAAATTTGGTAACAGGATGGAAAATGTGGTAAAAGGATGGAAAGCACCTTCATTTGTCAGCCCTGTCAGTCAAATATAACATCCACAAAAAAGTCATTCAAGGAGGATTTCATTATTAGAGATATTCACTGATACTCTGTAATCATTCAATTTGACAAAAGAAGTAATTATACATTATGACATACAATTAAGATGGATTGTTACCTTAAGTATGGCCGTAATTTCTATTTCAAGAAGCTCTGCCTCCTTAAGTATCGGGAGCAAAGTACATTAAAAAATATTTTTTGTTATGTAAGATATTCTTCTTTAAAATGACATTTAAAAATCTGTAAGGTATTAAGTAATTCGGAATTTATGATCAATATATCAAATATTTGTCCATCCTGTTACCAAAATTGAAGTAACAGGATGGAACAAAAAAGCATGGTAACAGGATGGAACATTTTATTGTAAATTTTCCTATGAATAATAATTATCCCTCTAAAGAGTCATAATTAAGGTGAAAATAAGATTTCCCAATGTTTTTTAAATGTATGTCTGAGTTTTAATGTCATTATGTTGAATTTATAAGCAATGGAGCATGGTAACAGGATGGACAATTAAGCTTTACCATCAAATATTATTGTATGATTTTTATAAAAAAACACTATTTTTCTTAATAAAACATAATATTCCCTTTCCCCATTCTCTTTGTTAAGGAGACTTCTATCAATTAATTATAACTGGATTATACCTAGGAATAAATACTTTGATGTATTCCTGTTTTACCAGTAAGGTAACAGGATGGAACAAAAGTGAGGGACACACTTGTTCATGTAAAAAAACACTGGTTTTATTCCAGACCAATCAGAAAAATTGACTATCATCTACTGCAAAGTACAAAATCTTTATATTTAGCTTAAATTAGCATGATAAATTCATATAATAAAAGAGATTTTGAAGGAACAACATCACTCTGAACTGCTTGGGACAGCCCATTTTCAGGGAGTTAGATTCTTAATCGTAAAAATTTGAAGGATATAAGCAGTTTATATAGACATTTGCAGGGTTTGGTAGATAGAAATATGTTCAATCTTGTACATGACAACTGTTGGATTCAGTTGAGAGCTATATACACTATTTTATGAGTCAATAAATGTCTGGGACAACAATTTGCACTTTTTTTGAAAAACGCCCATATGCATGTACTAGACTATCAGAAAACATACAAAGACTTTTTTTTTAATTTTAAGTGCCTTTGTCGTTGTGTCATATACGATACTTGAAATAATTTTTATACTTGTGATCTGTGCCTTTTCCTGTTTTGTGTGTACCTTTGTTTGCGTTTAAAGATCAGTTCGGCAATCCCTGGATTATTATCAATAAAACATCCTATGTGCAAAGAGTTGTTCCAGATTTCAAGAATACTAGTCGCGTACAATTATAGAATAAGTTAGCCAAACTTAAGGATACTGCTGTGTAACGTATGATAGTCATTTGTATGGTGTACACAAGCCGTGTTATTAAACAAATTATATTACTGTGTATATTTTTGTTTCTAGCTCCTGGAACCATATCAGCATCTCCACCTGTCTAATGAGCCATCGCTGTGTAAGACATAGACCATAATATCACCAGAGTGCTATTATTTGGACAAAAACAATTCTGGAATGGCTATGTAAACAGTGAAGATTCCTCTTGACTAGTCATTGTAACATAATGGAAATTCATGTGTCCAAATTATGAGATAAACATGTAGTTCAATATCGTTGTTTTGGGAATTGAAACTAAAGACGTACTAGAATTAAAACAGACGTGTCAGTATGTACATTTTAGTCTGAATGCTTTGTTTTCAGTGAAGTAAACACTTTGCAATATATTTTATATTTAAATTACACAATTTATGATATTATATACATGTGCACATATTTCATTACGCTTGTTTTTATACTTATTGTAACAATTGTAAGCGTGTATATTACAAGTTATAACATTTGCAATGGGATCTTACTGGTTGTTTTTATATGTTTTCCAATGGCAATTGCAATATGTACAAACTTTATATGGATCTACGCGTATATTAAAGTTGTTTGAAAACGCATTTGTTTTGTTTTTTTGTTTTAATGGCTGTAATGTTTTGGGAAGAGGAAAATGATGGCACCCGGTCGATAGCTTTATTCAAGGCAAGATATTTTACATTTGGCCGTTTAAAGTCGTGGTCTAAATGAATGAATAGGGAAAGAATAGCAACCAAAGTGGATTCTAACAGTCTTATCAGAGTGAACATAGCCGTGATCACGGGTGATACAAATTACTGCATTTTTTTATATGCATTAGTGTAGTTAAACGAATAAATAAATACCACATTAACGGACATAGCAGTGGCAGACAACCGATCCAATTACGTTTTCCGCATCTCAATATGTCAGCCGGGAACACATATTCGCATCCTGTAAAGATGGAACCAAGTGCTTTTTCGTAGTCTACAAATCTGATGCACAACGGAGGGTTTCATTCAGTCCATTGCACGATGTTTCGTAGTGCGAATAGTTGTTCACTTGTGCTCCTACCACTTCTAAATCCATCTTGTTCTTCACGTAGTTCGTCATCAGCTTCGCCTTGTATCCTCGTAATAAGTGGTCGCCTTTCTTCCGTATTTTCACAATCGGCCCTTTGTCAATTTTCGTGTTAATTAACTGTTGTTTCGTATATAATGGTCTCGGCTGCTATGCCATCTTTCATCCAGATTAACCAATCGTAAGTTTGGTTATTTTATTATGTCTGTGTTTGATCTGTGTCTATATTTTCTAAAACAAACAAAATACAAATTCGAGTGTATTTGCAGATTGTTTATGGGTAAGGACATTCTAAAAGTCTGCTTGCATGTATTCAAAGGTTCGTTTTGATTACTTTAAACGCTTCCTAACGTATCGTTGTTTATGGGTGTTGTGATATTTCCCTCATTGCATATGCCTTTGTCATTCTGTAACCTGTATTCGTGTAAACTGCTTTTTTACTTTCTCTGTCAGGTCTCTAGTCCATTTCATTTTCCCTTTCTTATACGTTTCATGACGTTCACATCTTTATCTGAATATTTACTTTTTATTACTAGTAGTTGTTCATGTTCCTTTCTGATTTGCAGTTGTCAATTTGCTGTTTATTTCGTGATTGTCTCAATAAATAGTTGTTAACAAGTGTTTTTGATCACTTCCGACATCGCCCCCTCATTGCTCCAGTGTCTATATTTCGTTATTACGTAATCAGCAGGTGGTATATTTATTTTTGTATGTCTTGTTGCGTGATGAAATTATATCCTTTGATTACTAAGTTGTTCAACTTACAACACTATAAGTGACATTATTTCCATTATATTTCTATGATAAAGGTAGATTTATGAGTGTCATTATGTTGGTAATGCGATGCTTAATGTTGGAGCTCTCTGAAAACGCAAAGGTGCTTTAATGGACTGTTCTAAATGACAGATGTCTGGAAACTGGTGACACTTGCGAACAAAAAGTGCGTTCCAATGTTCAGTGTTTTGAACATATGAGGTATGTCTTGGTTTTTATTCAATATATGTTAAGTATTTTTTTATATATATTTTTGTTTACTGACTTTTTATGATGATACGGTTTGATAGAGATATTCATTGTATCTGGGGAATTAGATAAGCATCTTTTTTAGACAGGTTTCTGTTTTTGTCTTACCGAAATGTGTAAGGTCAATATGAGTCTTTACCATTTCAATGATATTGTTCATATACTTAAATACTAGTACAATTAAAATGGGTGTTGTTAAATAATCAACTTCAAAGCTGAACATTATTATAATCATTTTAGCAATGTTTGAAGCTTTTCTGCTGTACCTGTTACCATTGAGTTTAATCATATTTTTTCTAAGGACAAAAATGCATCACATGTCAAACCTATTTTGTAAACAACGTGCTATAACTCAGTATAGTTAACGACGATTGTAAAACATGAACGGAATGTGCTTGAGAGAATGAAGACAATTAGGTTAGGTTCCTAATATGCATGTATGTATATTTCTCATCTGCTGTGTACAAAATAAGAGATAAATAACATTCATGAATGTTGATTTATTATACAATTTTGTAGTGCACAGACAATCTACATCCACGCTCAACCGGTGGCAGCAGGTAGTCACCCACACAAGAGTAAAGCATAGACATGTTGTATATTTACAGGTTGTTTAAAATTTACATTAACATCTGGGGAAGTGTAAAAGTTACAGTCTAGTTAGGACAAACATACAATGACGCAGTGGAACAATCCACTAGTACGGTGTAAAAACAAGTATAAAAGCTTATACCAACAGTTCGATACCAAACTGAACTCTACCTGTTTAAGCAATGGTTTTAATTGGTAACTTTTTTATGTGGCATCAGTCCGTAGTTGTAGCAATAGCTTTATAAGAGTAGTTTACTCTACTATCGGAGAATCACACCGAAAATGAAAGTTTGCAGACTAGATTTATTTCCACAACGAATGATGGTTATACATCTTTGTAGTCGTAGTCCTCTTTGCGTATTTGATGGAGACATCTAGGCACTGGTCTTATCGGTTGTATGTAATTGCAGAAACTGGGAGCCTACCACATGAACATTTTTCAGTCCGATTACACACATTAGTTACGTATAGTGTAATTACAACATTAGTATCTGGTTATATTGTCTAACGTCATGTACCGTGTCAGATTTCTGTGCCTATTGAATAGTGAGGTACAAACCAAAGCCACTCAGCTACGGCGACAGCGCCTAGCCACACTGAAGACACTATACAGTACCGATTTGCTTATAACTAAAATTAAATTGTTGAACGTTTCGTTACAGTAAATAGTATACATTATTAAATATCCGTTGTATTGATTAGGGATTTAAGAAGGGGAAGCCTATTTTATTTAAATTTAATTTTATTAAATACTTTGAAAATGCTGCGTCGTTTAATCTTTACGTATATTTTATTCTCTCTTAATGTCAGCCATACTATCGATGTCGGACCAAGACTAGATATAATAGAGCTAGGAAAAGAGCACTGTCCTGCGACAGATTTCTGTACAATGTATCAAACAGTAAGAGCGGATTCGTGCTGCGTGGATTGCAACTGTAATGAATTTTGTGCAGAAACTAGATCCTGCTGCATTGATGCATTTGATAGGTGGGATCAGATGACGTATACGCCATTAGGACCGTCCTGTGAGAATGGGTACTATGAAAACGACCATTATTTAAGCAATTCATCATTACCTTTCGTCTTCTATTACATGGAAACTTACTGCTCTGATGGTCGTCCTTGTGTTATTTCTGACAAGAATTCGATACGATCGTTTGACGATATTGTTTTAGTGTACAGTGAGAAAACGAAAACACTGTACCGTAACAAAATGTGTGCAGAATGCAATGGAATTTATGATTACGTCAGGTCAGTAATGCTACGGTACTTTCTAGTCATGTACGAGATACATTGTTTTTGTAAATTGAAAACGTTAGTTCGTCTCTATTGTCCAATTAATATAAGCATATATCAAAGAAAGCCAAATATAACCGTTAAGTCTAATATTTTGCAAGTACATGTAGTACAGTAAAGTTCCGCTAATAAGACCACTTTGATTATTTTGAAATCATGCAGATTTTTGCCAGTTTAAGGTCCCAAAGTATTAAATTTAGAACAAAAAGGTCCGCTAATAAGACCGATTTGCTATTAAGACCACCTTTTTGACTGGTCTTATTAGCGGAACTTCACTGTATCATAAATGTGTTTTCCACGAGTCAAAGATTCGATACCTCATGAACAGATAATCCGACAATCAAATCATGTTCTACAATATGTTATACTAGTATTCTGCGTTTGTTAGTACAAATTATTCGTTTTACAATAACACGTACATTTCCCTTTATTTGCTTATAACTTATTGCTGTTATTTTTCCTTCATCAGAAAACATGGACTCATTGTGGAGGCGCGTATTATTATAATTATACTTGTATATATCATGAAACCGGTTTATTGACGATCCACACGACACGAACATTGCTTTTAGATTCTGAAAGAACCATCTATGATTTAACATGGCGGATGGTTCCAAACATGCACAGTCAGACAAGATGTGCAATACCGTTTATCAATATAATACTAGAATTAGATACAGTGTTCCCAGAAATTATTGAGAATGTTAAAGTGTTCTTAGAATGGTGTAAATAGTTTATTTGAAAAAAAACCCTGTTCATTTGTATAACTTAGATATGCAGTGTTCATTAAATGAATTGCCAATGATTTTAGTTCAGACAATGCAATGGTTGTCATGGCAACAGGATTTGTTACCCACAAGTCGTAAAATTTGCAAGTTTTAAAACAATGCCTTATTTAGGCCCTTTATTTAACTTGAAATTATTTGTAGATAGTTCCTAATTGACACTAGAACCAATTTAGTGACAAAAAATCCAAACTTAACGAGAATGTTTTTGTTCTAAACTAACTGGAGCTGCAAATTGTACCTAGGGTGCAGTAAATTACCGCCACCAAATATGGGGGTTGCGTTTCAAAATTCACTACGGAAATTTATTAAAAGCATTGTCGGGCACTGTTTTGTAGTTATTTTTATTCGCCATAGGTTAATTCATAATAAACAAATGTTGAGATTGTAAGGAACTTCATTAGTTGGCCCTAGTGCGGCAATATTCTTGATATGACCCCAAAATGGGTATTTTTACTCAATAAATGTCATTTTAGGCATATAATAAGATTATCGCAATTGCTAAGGGTTTGAATCCACTGAAAAATGTTAAAGCCTTATTAAAAACATGTTCGGATATCGAATATATTTAGAATTAGAAGGTCGTAAGTGCCACTAACGACCTTTTAAGATTCGTACACATTTAGAATAAGCATCACAAGGCGCTTCTTATGAGCCCATTTTCATACAAATCTGAACTTGTCATGTTGACCAAAATGAATTTGTAAAAGTTTGTTTTACCATAAGTAAAGAGTAAATGTCAGACAGTTTTTCCGTGTTTTCTCAAAATATCGATTTGGTAGTTACGACCTTCTAATTCTAAGCCATCGATATATGATGCAGTATTTTGGATTTAATATCCCTTGAGTTTGAGCAAATAATAATGCCCTTTTCAACCTTACCCCCTTTCTTCACTTGTAGGCATTATTCTCGACGGCCCAAGCGGGGACCTTCATGACCTATGTTTTATAAATATACTAAGGTTATATCTATGAAATAATTTACAAATTAAACATATTTTCCCATGCAGATAATATGCAATAATGCAAAGTTTGATTCTCAATAATTTCTGGGAACATTGTAACTGATGTGCATATATTTATATTCAGATGGAGGCTCGTTGTCGTCAAATGTTTCCATGGAAACGACAGTATACAATTTATGCAAGAAATGGGAATAGATGAGGCTTTATTCTACATGTTGGATTCCTGTAGTCTATTGTCCGTACCACCAGACCTTGACATCAAGCGTCGTGTATGTACTCGGCATAATGTAGACATCAGTTCGTGTAACATAACACAAGAATGGGGTCATTTTGATGCTGACTTACAAGCGGCATGTCTAAACCCATTCGCAGGTAACAAAACTGTTATTTTATTTAATAAACCATAGGTAACTGGCTTGGGTATCGCTAACTATTAAATAGAACCCATTTTACTATATATTCCCTTCCCAAACCTTAAAAAGTAAATCATTGCGACATATTTCGTAAGCTGTTTTTGACTCGCCAATTTACAAGCAAATACAAATGTATATAAATAATCAAACAATACAATGCAACACCGGAGAGCGAATTAACACAAAAAATGTATGAGAAATTCCGACAGGGAAGGTACCACTCAGCCCAACCAGCCGAGCACAGAAATCAGAAACACCACGTCACAACTACCCTGAACACTCATACTCGTACATATTTGTGACACTATGCCTTCCTGCTTTTTATATAGTTGGGCCTTTTGAACTAGGACAAATTGCAGCAACGCTTCCATTCGGTCATTTAGGTTTATCGTTTTGGCATATCTTTGTGAAACTTGATTATCCAGCTCTTGTACATTGGGAACTTGGGCTTTTCATTTTATCGTTAAATATGTATGGGCATTGTTCCGTGTATTTATGTTGTGTTATTTTTTAATGATTTCTTTGCATGGCTGGTTAAGCTCAGTGCTGCACTCCTTGTCCGATTTTATCAAATATTTTTGGATGTGTAGAATGTAGTGAATGGATATATTGCTTCCTAAGTTCCTTTATGAATCCGTGCGTTTTTTTTCAGTTTCTCCCTACATTACACCTGGGGACCAAGGAATTATATATAAGAATGTGTTCTGCTACTTGTGCAACAATCCAGTTTCTGTGACCAGAAATATTGATCAATGTGATGGTGGTAGAATAAGGGACATGCTAAAGGACTTCTCTGCTTTATTGGATATTGAAATTGATCTAACTACAAAACTTCCAACCGAAGAAATTGTAACTGCTTGTGGAAAGAACGAAATACTGGATGTGTTTTACGTAAGATGTTTTGTTATTCTAAACGTCAATCACACTGATTTTAATTTGTGAACATAGCACATGTCGATCTAGATGCATTTGTATTGTTAGGTGTGCAAGTCAAAACGTGGATATTGTAAGCTTGATTATGCGATCGTTGGTACCCACATGTAGTTTACAATTATTATTGTTTGATTGCCCTTCTAATAGTCACATTTCTGCGTATTTCTTTCTTTTCAAACATGGTAATATTTGTCATTAGAAATTTCAACGAAATACGTTGGTCATGATTTTGTTGGAATATGTGATAAATCCATTTATAGTGATCCACTATTTGGAGATATTGCTACACTTCACCATTTTCTACACACACTCTAAGTATAAGAACACATATACTTATGGACAAAAGTCTTGTCCGGTGTACTAATGGACAAAAGTATTGTCCGGTCCGCAAAAAGTACAATATCTTTTTTGTTTTACATCACACACTCATAAATAAAGAGGACATTAATATGCATTCGATGTAAGCTGATTTTTAAAGTATTTACCAGTTCTGATGGTACAGCTTATGCGTTTAAAAGATATTATGGAAATCCATACCGGACAAGACTTTTGTCCATTAGTATAATTCAAATCCTTCTTGTGTTTACATGTTTATGATAAAGGTTCAACGTTCAGATTATGATACTTCAGCCTGTAGATCATCTACCAAGTTAGTACAAATAATGTCCATATGATGGCAGTTGGCCCGTCACTTATCATATGAAAATCGGGGTTGTTTGATATCATTGGCAATTATATGTAACTCTGTATACATATATAGGCGTATGTATTTTAGGATTGAATATTATGATATTACATGTGTTATATTTATATTTCAGAATGTATGCAGAACAGTCCATTGTTATGATGGCAAAACGCCATCTTACGGACAGTGTATCAATTATCCACTCCGACCTTTTCACAGTTCCGACCGCATTTACATTAGCGTTTCTTTTCATCCGATTTCGAATCGAATACTTTTAGATGATACGACGACATTCAGCGGAAATACACTTCTCCCGCGCCATATAATATCCAAACTGAATATACCCCACTGCACGATTTCGATGGATTCGTATTTGAGTGTGTATACTGACTGGCACAATTACATAGAGTACATCCGCACTACACTCCATGTTATCAAATCACCCAGGTGTCTATATGAACACATATACACCGCAATTAATAAGTTATGGAAAGTAATCATACCACTATATGTGAATAACGTATCTTATGACGTGAGTATTGAACACCCGAAAAGAGAATTTAGAAGAATAGGCACACAGTTTAATATTACGGTCGAAAATGGAACTTTCAACACATTTTTCGATAATGATTGGGGGTCAAGCCTGAGTCCAATGATCTGCCCTTATGTAGCGTTAACAGAGGCTGAATTCTGTGAACTTGTAAACATATACATGCAAACACGTAATATCATATCAGCAGAGCCTTGTCCTATACTTTTTGGTGTCTTTGATTTTCGCGAATACTTAGTTTGTGTCGACATGCTGAAAGAAGTGCATCTATTAGAAGCAAACGAAACAGACAGCGCACTATTCAAAGGGATACTTTCCCTTGTAACTACTTGTCTCTCACTGTTTTGTATCATTGTTTCGATTGGTATTTTCTTATTCTTAAACAAGTTTAGAAGTACACCTATGTATATATTTATCAGCGCGTTATGTAATCTCTTTACCGCACAGGCCGTTTTCCAGTTTGGAAGTGGTTGGTCTGAATATAAACGTATTTGCGAAGTAATGGGCATAGCAGTACATTATTTCTGGCTGTCGGCGGTGTTTGCAATGAATGTGTATTGTGTAATAGTTATGAGAAGTATACAAACCTTACGCACTTCTGAAGATTCTCGGAAGACTCTTTTAGCTTCCTTTGCTTACATTTATGGATTGCCAGTGGGGTTTGTAATGATTAATATGGTCTACGCAACTTCTGTTCACGACCATTCTGAGTTTAGGTCTGGCTATGGAGCGAATATCTGTCATATCGACAACAATCTCATGAAAGGTCTTCTGTTTGTCTTACCTATATTTCTTACAGTCATTTCAAACTGTGTTGTCTACGTGATTACAGTTTACAGAATACGGTCAGTAGCGTCTGCTGTCGCAATGAATCGTAAGACGGCCTCGTTTGGAATTGTTTACTTTCGCTTGTTACTAACCTCTGGTGTGGCCTGGCTTATTGGTGCTGCTAATCAGTTCATTAAAGTTGGTGTGTTGGAGTATGTTTTCATCATATGTGTCGCTGGACAAGGTATATTTCTTCTGATTTCTATTGTATCTAGCAGAACTATTCGTCGAGACATCAAACACAGCATCAATAACTCATTTAAGTGATAAAGGATAGTTTTGTAAGGACAACAAGAAATTGTCCGAGGCGAAGCCGAGGATAATTTGTTGTTCGTCCTTACAAAATTATACTATAACCCTTGTAAGAGGACACTTTTGATCAAAACTTGTAATGTATTTGACTTATACAAAAAGTAAAATAATCTCCAGAGAGACAATGATTATTACAATCTACTCCGTCACAATAGATATACTCCGGAATTCAATGCAATCTGGTTTTTCCACACTAATCCCGCGGTACAAACAACTTTTACCGTTATCCATGTTTTCGTTCGATAAATATTCATGTATGAACCATTGAAATGAGCGATGCTTATTTAAAACACAATAGCATTAGCAAAGGATTAAGGTCAACATTATTTGTACCGCATGCAAATTTGCGGAAAACCCACAATATTGAACATTCCGGATTGTATCTATTCATGAGCATAAGATATTTTAAATTTTAGAAACTATGACTCTAAGACACATAATAACCTTGGCCTAACACACCCAACAGATTAACTGTCATATAGATTGAGTAAAAATCATGAAACTGTTAATACATCACATTAAAGCTATAATTACATAAGCAATCATTTGCCACAATCATGGATTAAAGCTTGATATACAAATGTATATATTTGTATATCATTTGTATCCATTTGGTTAAAAAAATAGTCGATTGTCATTTCTATCATAAAAATATTTATAAATGTTTATTTCCAAACAAGATTGTTTTAGGCGATTCTAATAATATACCTGAAACTACTTTGTTGATGTTAATTAAGACATATTTTAGTGTATGTTATACATATTAAAATGTTTAATAATAGCATCATGATAAATTCACACATGTTCAGGTTTAACCATTCATTTTCATAGGGTTATATTTATGGATATATTAACTACAGCATAATGTTGTATTCGATTGATTCTTACAGGCATCAACTGTTTTCAGGAAAACAAATAGAAAGTTATAACAGCTTTTCGAACTTTGTATAATAATTATTCAGATTGGTTTGTTGTTTGTACAATGTACAAACTGCTGATAACCAATAATATAAAATCATCCAATTTTAATGGATTTTGCTCCCAACTTTGTGAACAGCAATGATGATCAGCATTTGCTCTGTAATATTGTTAGGGTATAGATAAATTGTGATTATTTGGTTTTATCACTTAATTCAACCAGAGACTAATTAAAAAATTTAAACGCTTCATTTCTTTGGTTTAATTACTAAGTTTAACCAAGACAATTATTAATTTTCAATACTGCAAATTTGACCAGTTTACAGTAGCACGGTCATATTAATCCGTCTTAGTGTATTTGTTACAATCAGCTGTGAAGTTTATTTAACTGCTCATGATGTAATCATGCAAATCTGAAATAGTTTGAAGCTTAAATTGACCAATTATATTCTGAGTAAATGTCTCACAAAAGTGTACATTTACAGAAAAAATGTACACTTTTTGAAAGGCGTCAGTGAGCGTGTCGGAGTATAAGACAAAACCAGTTTGTGTGTTTGAAATAGTCTCACGGTGAGGCAATCAAAACCAAAACAATATCAGTAAAGCAATGTAAAGTTGTATTGATCAATCAATAGTCCATTCCATTCCATTCTTGAGAAACCGATATATACAAAAGCAGCATAGAAAGATATGTATAAAAAAATTGTATTGAACATTTTTTTCTTTATTTAATTTATGATGTGTTATGAACCGTTCATGGATACAAATGAATATTTTGTTTCTGACAGTTATCTTGACCGGAGCACCTAAAGGATAGTTTGAGATAGTGAATTAGTGTGTCAGAGAGTGTAATAGGTCAAATGTCTCACAGAAAAATGGTAAAAATTGTACATGTAGAAAAATGTTGATAAAACAAATAGCGACAAAATAAATTTATTTCTTTGGTGTTAAATGTTTCTTTCCTATGTCCTTGCCGGACCAGACGAAATACTTGGTGACAAACCCTTTTACGGTTTAGAACGCCTAATAATTACCCCCACCCCTCCAGTTGACTTAAAACTAGTTGCTAGCTTGGGTTGTGTGTACCTTGTGCGCTTCTATTCATTCCGTCACTTGGGGTCAATATTTGTTACATATCTTTGTTAACTAGGTTATCCAGCTCTTTTACAACAGGGATTTTGGCTTTTTCATTGAATTGTTTCGTCAAGTTATGTATGTACATTGTTCCGTGTAATTGTGTTATGTTATCTTCATGTTTTCTTTGTTCGGTTGATTAAGTTAGGTGTTGCCTTCACTGCCTGATTTCCTCGTATCTTTTTGGATTTCATTAAGTGATAATGGATGACTATGGTACCTTGTAGGGCGGACACATTCAGAATGGTATTGAATGGTATTGGCAATGGCGAAATTGTTCTTGTTTTTGATAAGGTAACATTTTTAGCTCACCTATCGCATAGTGTCAGGGAGAGGTGGTGTGATCACTCTATGTCCGTCTGTCAACAATGTCCTCAAACGATTTCTTCTCATAAACCACTAGATCAAATTTGATAAAACTTTGTCGGTATGTTCTTTGGATGCCCTCATCCAAAGATGGTCAAACGTGTGGCACAAAAAGGGGGTTTTAAAATGCAAACTTCAACAACAGTCTTGACTGAAACCACAAGGTCCAGGGCTTTCAGATATTTTCAATCTATGCCCATGGGGTCAAAATTGTACCAATTTTGAATAAACTTATATAGGGAAACATATGAAAATATTATTGTCTAAAATACAATGTCTGGAGCTTTGATATTTGGCATGTAGCATCGTCTAGTGGTTTTGTGGAAATCGACACAATCCGCTAAATTCTGGATACAATCTGATAGATGATGAAGCATATTTGTTTTGTCAATGTAGGGTTAATGCTTACTATTACTGACGGGCTTTGGCACCAACCGTCCAATCGGGACTCTGAAGATGTATTATCGTCAAAAGGCTTGCGTAAACGCTATAATAGCATAAAACAACACTTTATGAGTATGTTTTTCAAAATTATGACACTTTGGTGGTAAATTTTGGGCGACGTCGGGAAAACAAAAGCGAAGTCGCTGAGCTAACGCTATTATGTCATATACAAGTTTTTGGTTATGAGCGTCGTTTTCCTGTATCCGCAAATACCAAGAAAACGGTGACATTGTGTGTTTGTTGACGTTTATTATTTTACTGTCATAGAAAATTGATTAGTAGTAAGAATTAAAATGTGATTTACAGTTCAAATGACGTTGTAAATTATTTATTTTCATCAGTTTTTCTTGTTTCCTCGAATTATTGATTTTGTAGATACGACCTTCTCATTCTAAGCCAGAGATATAAACATATTCATGAGCATTAATCAGCGTTTTTATGCTATAATAAAATATTGGCATTTACGAAGGAACGTCTTAATGGGTATGTTTTGTGTTGTTTTATGGACTTTTAATTATAAAGTTAAGTTCCGCTAATAAGACCACTTTGATTACTAGTATTTTGAAATCATGCATAGTTTTGCCAGTTTAAGGTCCCAAAGTACTAAATTTAAAACAAAAAGGTCCGCTAAGAAGACCAATTCACTATTATAGAGACCACCTTTTTGACTGATCTTATTAGCGGAACTTCACTGTATTATATTTAAACTGATCTGTTTCTTGGGGTCATGTTCGTGTTATGCACGGTACATTGAATCAAAGATGTTGTAAAAATATAATTCTATCCCTGTGTTTTAGATACCTATATTATGTTACCCATGTGTAAAAACATATATACGCCATCTGCGACATTTATGGATATCATACTACACTCAAAAACTTCAAAAAAATATAAACTGACCATTGTTACGCGATATATAGTTTTACACACCCGAGGACATAAACAACGCCTCGCCTTACTTAGTGTTAACATGATCTCATAAAATATTTATTTTATTGCTATATCATTTTCAGTTTGTACTAATTCATCTTTCCTGTATATAATTCGATTTAGTGTACATTGGAAGTCTTGTGGTTATTAAGTGATAACCGAGCAAACAAGTGTGGGGGTTTCAATATCGGTTTTGCGTGCCATTACCGTTCACGTGCATCTGTATGACAGACGATATGGAAACGCCAATTCGTCAAAAACACTTGTAAGCGTGTTCTAATTTTATTTAACCTAATGTGCAAGTGTTAATATGACTGGGTTACTTTTACGCATACGCTAATCAACTTCATTTCAACATGTTCAATATGATCAGATTAGGTGATTGCTCAGTTGCGATATTGCTAATAAAACTTGAAACATGGTGATATCAAACGTCAGTCTAAATTTTAAAGGTTTTTATGTCATCGAGTGTATAGTCATACAGGCGAATAGCATCCGATCTAAGGCTGAAAGAAGGTTTAAGGTTCATTTGAATATAAAAAAGTGTGTATTTTTCTTCAATGAATTACATACCTTTTTTACAGAATATCCCCGAAGTATCATACACCGTTTTGTTGCTTAAAGTTCACACTATCTATCTGTCTGAATATTTTCCTGTACCTCATTGTTATCAAATATATTTGTAAAAGATAATTATATAATTGGTATACACTTTTCAAAATGTCAGTCACTGTTATTTGTTGATAAAATATTAGAAAAAATAGACAAATCAGTTGTCAGAGATTTGATCAAGGTCATGCCAGTCCTTTTTTTAAAATTGAAATGGTTTAAATGCATTTATTTTGAACAAATAAATACATCAACATGACTTGCAATCAATGATACATGTATGTGTGTAGAACTACTTTTAATAAATCTTAAATATTTTAGGGTATGGTGGGCCTGATGAACCAGATAGTTATTGGTTTGTAATAAATACGCCACATATCTGAATAAATCAGGTAATATTGACTTTAAACTCAATTAATTATATATTTTTAATATTTTGGGAACATTATTTCAAACATTAGTTTTTCTGTCTTTAATAAACATATTTTACTAAGACCCACATTGTTCATACAAAATAAAAGGCGTTTTTATCTTTCGTCGTACTGGTCTATAACAATTTTGTGTGTCAGTTAGTCTTTTTTCTTTTAAGAATGGGACTTTACTATAGTTGATCTTTGTATGAGTTAAAAGGTTAATAAATAACGCAAAACACTACTAGCAGACGATAACCAAATATGGCAGTAAACTTACACCATACGTAAACTTACTTGTGTGTTGAAACTTTAGCACGTGAATTTCGTGGGGATTTGACAGGAGTGTACTGAATCGATTTTTACTATTTACACAACTATATATACAATCGGATTACGAAACAATGGATGCAATTATTATACGTACATAATAAACACTTAGCATTGCTTTAAAAGACATATTTCGTTCGAAATTTAGATAAAATAAAGTTTGACAGGAACCGCATAACACAGTTCCGGTTATCCATTGGCTAACATGTGCTAAATTTGCCGATATACGAAAATGCGGATATTGACTTTCATATTGGACTTAAATTAACTGGTAAGGATTTTTATATTTATCTATATCATCAATCATGAAGAACAACGCGTTATGAACAATGCTTCGTAACGTTTTCGCAGATAAACTGTCGCACCATTTTAAACCACCTTTGGCGCATGAATACATATTTGCTACACAGCGCGAAATTTGTAAACAAACTAGATTGCAGCTGCAGAAAATGCATATATTTCTCTATTACTATCATAAGATCGTTTGTGATGTTGATATAATACGAACCTAATAAAATTCATCATTACATTTGGTAATCGATTTTGTTGATTAATATGTTTCAAATACATGTATCAGTACGTTTTCTTCGGTGACAAGGGGGTTCAAATATGGCGACCTCCTTGTCGAAAAAATCAGTGGACATGACGCTCCTTCTCTCGTAAACGAAACGCCAACACTTAATTTCAGGCCTGGCATGCACTTGCGACGATCGATTTTAAAGCATATCCAGCGTTTCGTTTCATAGAATGCAATAATAATAATGTTCTACATTTTGAAAAAATTGTTGATTTTTTTCACAAAATATCGCCTTTATTTTAGTGCTAGAATTTGAATTCGGCGACCATATGTTACATACTACACTACACGCAAGTGCTACACTGTTTTTCTATTATATATGATATAATCGGATGGCATATTCTGTTTGAAATTGTTTTTTTCAAGTTTGTTTTTTTTCAAGCATTTTCATCAGGTAACCTCTACCTTAAATAAAGAAAAATATATATATATATTGGACACAAATGTAATGTAGTAATAATTACCGTAATACATTGTAAGTAAATAACACGTGACTGTATATTAATCCTAACATAAAATATAAGTATTAATATCAATTAGTAACACTTTTGCACTACACAAAGGTATACAATGTATATGACATTCAACGATGTTAACCTATGACTGCATTAGAACATAGAAATAATAGAATACAGAACGATGTTAACCTATGACTGCATTAAAACATAGAAATAATAACATACAGAACGATGTTAAACTATGACTGCATTATAACACTATAAAAAATGTGCAACACGTTCATAACAGGATATACGGAGAACGGACGGATGCATGAACACACAAATGAAATAAATTAAACACAACACAATACTGTGTTACAAAAAATCTTGAAATACCAATGAAATAAGGTTTACTTAGTCATTTAAAACCGCATTTATATTAACTATAAACTTGCATATTAACAAGTCACAATTCTAAACGCATTAAAATTAAAGATATTTTTAAGTCCAAATGAAGCTCATTATTTTTTATGTTTTAAAACCACAATACTTTTATAGTACCTGTATATTATGTAATTGCATACACGTATTTACACAATACGTTCAGATATAAAACAGAAAGACAACACAAAAATAACAAATAATCCGTCATTAATATATGACATACGTTATCAAAAAAGCTACAAATTGAGCAGGAGAGGCAGTGCTCAACAAAAACAACTCTTTGAGTGAGAAAGGCACAACCAATAAAATCACAAACAACAAATACAAGCTACTGCGAGAAAATTAAGTAGGCATATGTATGCCTCAATCCAGATTTGAGCCCGGGCCGCCGAATACGGCGGCAAGCGCTCTTACCACAGAGCTACAGAGGCCATATATAGCCAACAGGAAAATAGGAAAATAATTATGTGACATGCACCATACAATTTTAAAAATAGCAACGGTTGTGACGCTATATCTGACGATCATAGTTTAAGTCACCAACACAGTCCTAATTTACATATACCCACTACTAACAAACAATAATTCATTGCACAACGAGAAAGGCATTGGTGTAGACAATATACAAAACACTACCATTTGTACGATTGAAGGCCACATTAAGCAAAAAACACAATCAGCCAAGTGACTGAACACATATTTTCTGCCGATGTCTCCCGATTACCCCGGATGGTTCCCGATACTCCCGAAACGATCACATTGAAACAACACACATTATGCATCAGGGCACTGTTTTATCAAAGTATTTACGATAATCGTACATTTACGTTCAAATTTGAATCCTTTATAATTATGTTACTGCTTCATATACTGGTAAAGCGATAGGTAAAGTCATCAGATAATTAGTTTTAAATTTTTTTTAACAATTCATTTCCCTCATTTGCAGATATAAACGCATTATAAGGAATTTAAATTTGAGCGTAAGTTTAAAATGTTCGTAAGTCCTTTGATAAAAAAGTGCCCTGGAACGCTCAACGACGCTTCTGAAAATCGTTGGCGAGTATATAAAATCCTCTTGTGCAGACTCTATTGATTCACACATTAACTATTTTGTGTATATTACAGCTCGTGTATACTCCAGTTAGGAAAACAAACGTTTTAAATACATATCAGGGATGCGATACCAAAATTCGGAATTTGTCACCAAAAGGTAGCCGAACATTCAACGAACGTTCAAATGTGCCTCTCCGTGACTTCCCAATGCCCCGCCATTCCTCAAGTTTCCTCCCTAAATACCAAATGTATCACGACTTCCCCGAAGCTTGGCTAGACCACCTGCAACCTTTCACTGTCATTTCTACACTCCCAAGACAAAAAACTTTCAGTGGAACCTAGGCTTAATGTTCAATATGGTACAAATGTCTAAAGTATGTTCTGTAAAAGTTAGCTAAATACGTGTGTGAGATTCATTTTCATGATAAAAATAAATATTTGTTATCTATACCAACTAATTCAAGAATGAAAATGCAACAATATCGTCTTATCTAGTAATAATATATCCCTAAAATGGGATTGTAATATTGCTTGTAAAAATCACTATATATAATTATACACATACACTAACACTAACACATATCACCAGTTACAGTGCCTTGGTCGTTTCGAGACCTGTCTTTCGGCGAGAAAACGCACATATACCAACATAATCACGTGTATACATTGAAATTTCAACTTTGAAATACTAGTACAATATAAAAACACCCTTCTGATATCCAACATTCATTGAATTTAATAAGACTATTGCCAAGCAATGAAAGTCCCCTACCGGTAGCCAATTGTAACAGGGAGAGTTATGGTTTTTGTGCACTGCACTTCTCCTAATTAACACCTATCCACATGTAAAGTTTCAAAATAATATCTCTTTTGGTAATGGAGTCAGGCTCTGAACAAAATTTAGGTATAAAAATAAACGCACGGGGAAATCAAAAAAATAAGCAAGGGAGAGTTATGGTTATTGTACGCTGCACTTTTCCTCATTGATATCTATCCACATGTAAAGTTTTAAAATCATATCTCTTTTGGAATTGGAGTTACGCTCCGGACAATGTTTAATTACGAAAAGTAACAAAGGGAAATAACTCAAAAATTAAGTAAGGGAGAGTTATGGTTCTTGTGCACGGCACTTTCCTCATTAATATCTATCCACATGTAAAGTTCCGTAATAATATCTCTTTTGGTAATGGTGTTATGCTCCGGACAAAATTTCAGTATGAAAATTAACAAAGGGGAATAACTCAAAAATTAAGTAAGGGAGAGTTATGGTTCTTGTGCACTACACTTCTCCTCATTGATATCTGTCCTCATGTAAAGTTTCAAAATAACATCTCTTTTGGTAATGGAGTTATGCTCCGGACAATGTTTCAGTATGGAAATTAACAAAAGGGGAATAACTCAAAAATTAAGTAAGGGAGAGTTATGGTTCTTGTGCACTGCACTTCTCCTCATAAATATCTATCCACATGTAAAGTTTCAAAATCATATCTCTTTTGGTAATGGAGTTATGCTCCGGACAAAATCATAGCTTGCTTAGTTTTGAAGTTATGCTCCGGACAAAAAAGTGTGACGGACTGACTGACGGACTGACGGAGTGTAAACCATAAGTCCCCTCCGGTTTCACCGGTAGGGGACTAATAAACATTAAAAACCTATAATATAACTTATACAATATTCCCTACTTCAAAGGATCAGCACTTTTTCAAATATTTTCAACATCTTAGTGTCAGTACTGTAATGAGACTGGCTTATCCTATGAACGACATTTATGCATTCAGTAGAGGCTGTCATAGGAAGGTGGAGGAATTGATGTCTTATCTGGAGGTGGGGCTATAAATAGAAAAATACACTGTATTAATACAATTGTATTGCAAAATTATAAACTCATTAAAGCCCCATTTGGCCCTAAACGCATATTTTCAAATTCAATCAATCGTTCACCTATCATAATCAGTAGATTAATGCATTTTGAGTCCTTAAACAAATCTCCAAGGTGAAAATCACCACTGGATGTCAGGAAAACAGACTCCAGCTTATAAACAAAATAATGATTCGTACACAATAAATGCATCACATATAGTCTTTGGGAAGCAACTCTTGCAAAAGTAGTAATTCACTTTGCAGATTTGATTTTTTGGCATTCTTAATCGACAAATCTATTGTATAGCTAACATTTTGTCGTTTAATAATTGGTCGTTCGTTGTAAACACATCTTAATTCCTCGTACAAGTGTTGATTAGATAATCGGAATATGAAATGTTTTGAAGATAACTAGTTTCCAAACCCCCATAGAGGTATGGAATCTTAGGTTAGTATTTTGCGTTCCCAATTGAACTAAAGAAACATTTACATATGATTCAAATCACTAATATCAGAGGTAACCAAATGTTATTTATAAAACATTTGTACACCGTTCGCTTGTTGACTGTGTTATATATAAAGCTAATACCTGAAGGAGCCACAGAAGACGTTGCTGGCATCCCACCACTTTGAACTTGAGGTACGGGTTGGTAACTGTATGGTCCAGGAGCTGTTTGTGGATTCTGTACCGGGTATGATGTCACCGTAGGATGAACAAAATAACCATCCGTAGACTGTTGTACAGTGTTGCCTGGATACGATGATTGCTGATTACCTGGTGGTGGGTAAGGATTACTGGGATATTGTACACCCCCACCTGAATGTAACAATAAAAACAACACAGTTATTGCACTGAAGTTATTACAAGAAACTAACTAGTTATTGTGGGGTTGTATAGGGATACGACGCTGCTTGTTTAAAGTAACAACTTGATTTCATTTTCATATCGCTTTAGAATATCCTGTACAGACTAAAATGTATAAGTACGAGATAAGCAATCTGCCAAAGCTTTTTTAAACCCAGCACTCTAATTAATACTTTCAAGTCTGTTCTTGCGGGATGATGCCTATTTATAATACCATCCATTTCATCTGAATAGTTATTGTCTTGTTATTTACATGCTGCGATGATGCATGTAAAGGATTCATGAAACGTATGTATTTTTGTAACCTTTTTACGTTTACTATACGGGCATTCATATGCAAAGTGACATGGTCAGTAACTAGTTTTATTGTTCATTCAGCCGATAGATTACTGGTGGAACATGAATGGCGATTAACATATAAATGATTTCGTCACACTGAAATATGTCTACGTATAATTAGTATTTTCTAGTCGACAGTCCATACTTTAAGTACTAGAGTAACTCTAGATAAATTTCCAATATGAGTTATTTGATGTCAATAACGAGGTCAGTGGTTAAGGCAAAAGTTACACCTGTTTCATGGAATAAAGATTGCATGGTCTGAAATTGATAAAAAAACTACTCAGGTCAACATAGAGGCCAGCATGAACTATTCGATGAGGTGACCGACGAAGGGTCTTTTGGATCCTATAGATATATGTTTACCGTACCTTTCCTCTGAATCGTATGATGTGTGTACTTCTTGAGATCTATGTGTGACATTTCTTTCGAAGATATTGAATACATTGTAGTAAAAATATATCCTCAACATGTTGGAAAGAAGAATACACGTGTATTACATTTACAATAACTTACAGGACCTAAATGAAACGACTTGATAGAAGTATGCTGATTTCACATTTCATTCAAAATGGTCATTAGACCAACACTGATTCGATTGTTGTCATTACATAGGTATGCTTCAACACAGAGATATGAATACATATGCAGTAGACAACTTTCTACATAAACTAGCTTGTCGATTTACATCTACGATTTATGAATGGACCTAATACCGGTACTATACAATCAACATTGTTACGTACATGTATGTAACTTATAAATATTGATTAATAAAAGGGTAACCTGGCTGAATGGTTGTAGCACCAACTGCAGTCGCATAGGTAACTTGAGCATTTGGTGATTGAAGTTGTCGACGTCGTCGAATACAACAAATGCACACACATACACATGTGAACATAAGTACTCCCACAACGACAGCTATGATAATGGCTGTTGTTACAACTGAAAAATAAAGTCAACTGAGGTTAAGATGATTGTGATAAACATTTTTTTTTCAGATTGCTTATGAAAATGATGAGTTTTTTTTAATTTAATTGAAGCTGTTAAGAAAAACACATCAAAATGCCCGTCGAGCAGAATTGAGCGTCACTTTAATAACAGTCGTAAATTTAGGCAAACTGTCGCTGCACCTAATCCTTGATATTTATAAAAGTATAAAATATAATTGCTACATTTCAGCTAAGGTTTGAATTAAATCAAGTAAATCACAACTAAGTTTTTATCGATCATCTTATACTCATATTAAATTGTGTGTTAAATGAGTATAAATATTAGCCAAGTGGATTTCTTAAAAAGGAAATTTTATCATAACGGGAACGAGACAAACGCGTCGCATTTTATATAAAAATACTTGTATTATGAGGTATATGCTTTTCCGTACAATACGTTTACAAACGCAAGCATCTCATTAAAATAATGCCTGCCTAATTGAAAATATCTCATATGCAATAATTAAGTCACTGATACTTAATCACAACAAGAGGGCCATGATGGCCCAATATCGCTCACCTGATTATAAACCCTGCACAATTTTCACCCAAAGGAATAATTTGAACATCTTGGTAGAAAACCACAAGATGATGCTACATACCAATTATCAAAACTCTAGGCAGTCTAGTTTTAGGCAAGAAGATATTAATATGTTTTCCCTATATAAGTCTATGTAAAACGGTGACCCCCGAGTGGGGCCAATTTTGACCCCAGGGGCATAATTTGAAAAATCTTGGTAGAGGACCACTAGATGATGCTACATACAAAATATCAAAGCTCTATGCAGTGCAGTTTTAGACAAGAAGATTTTGATATGTTTTCCCTATATAAGTCTATGTAAAACGGTGACCCCCGGGGCTGGGCCAATTTTGACCCCAGGGGCATAATTTGCACAATCTTGGTAGGGGACCACTAGATGATGCTACATACCAAATATCAAAGCTCTTAGGCATTGTAGTTTTAGACAAGAAGATTTTTATATGTTTTCCCTATATAAGTCTAAGTAAAATGGTGACCCCCAGGGTGGGGCCAATTTTGACCCGAGGGGAATAATTTGAACAATCTTTGAAGAGGACCTCTAGCTGAGTCTACATACCAAATATGAAAGCCCTGGGCCAAGCAATTTCGGAGAAGAAGATTTTTTAAGGTTTTCTCTATATAACTCTATGTAAAACTAAGGGCCCCCGGGGCGGGGCCAATTTTGACCCCAGGGGTATAATTTGAACAATCTTTGTAGAGGACCTCTAGCTGAGTCTACATACCAAATATGAAAGCCCTGGGCCAAGCGGTTACAAGAAGAAGATTTTTAAAGGTTTCTCCTATATAACTCTATGTAAAACTAAGGGCCCCCGGGGCGGGGCCAATTTTGACCCCAGGGACATAATTTGAACAATCTTTGTAGAGGACCTCTAGTTGAGTCTACATACCAAATATGAAAGCCCTGGGCCATGCAATTTCGGAGAAGATTTTTTAAGGTTTTCTCTATATAACTCTATGTAAAACTAAGGGCCCCCGGGGCGGGGCCAATTTTGACCCCAGGGGCATAATTTGAACAATCTTTGTAGAGGACCTCTAGCTGAGTCTACATACCAAATATGAAAGCCTTGGGCCAAGCGGTTTCGGGGAAGAAGATTTTTAAAGGTTTCCCCTATATAACTCTATGTAAAACTAAGGGCCTCCGGGGCGGGGCCAATTTTGACCCCAGGGACATAATTTGAACAATCTTTGTAGAGGACTTCTAGCTGAGTCTACATACCTAATATGAAAGCCCTGGGCCAAGCGGTTTCAGAGAAGAAGATTTTTTAAGGTTTCCCCTATATAACTCTATGTAAAACTAAGGGCCCCCGGGGCGGGGCCAATTTTGACCACAGGGACATAATTTTAACAATCTTAGTAGAGGACCCCAAGGTGATGCTACATACCAAATATGAAAGCTCTAGGCCTTACGGTTTCAGAGAAGAAGATTTTTGAAGTTTCCTTTTTGAAAATCTATTTTTAGCCTGTGTGACCTAGTTATGCGACGGACTGGAATTTTTTTAACAACTTTGGTAGAGGTCCACCCAAGGAACATTCCTGTTAAGTTTTATCAAATTTGGCCAAGCGGTTTAGGAGGAGAAGTCGTTTGAAGAAATTGTTGACGGACGCACGACGCACGACGCACGACGCACGACGGACGACGGACATCTCGGTATGACAAAACCTCACCATGACCACATTGTGGTCAGGTGAGCTAAAAATAATCTAATAATGCTATGCATCACGTGAGGTATAAAGTATTGTTATTTAATAGAAGAAAGCTGTTGTTATGACATTATGGCTTTGGATTTTACCAGTTGGTTTAAAACTTACTGTCAAACTGATTTTTAGCGAAAACACGAATGGTTGCATAATCATACTGATCCCAATGTCCAGAGCTCTTAGTTATAGTAATGAAAAAACTAGATGTATACTCAGGACATAATTCATCGTAGCTGCTCTGTTGATTCATACTACACGAGAGTACCTGCAAAATAAAAGGTAAATCGTCGTAATTAAGTTATTACGAGGTTCAGTCAAAAATAACTGAGAGTTGCTTATTTTAGGTCTCAAAAAGTATTTAGGTACTTTCTAACCATCTTGAAATTGTATCCCTTGTGGATTATCTGATTCAGTCTGTCATCGATTATAGGCTGATACATTAAGTTGCCAGGTAACCAAAGAACATCACATAAGGGTATGCGTTCGCGCAAGCCACATTGAGATTTACTATGTTGTAAATTGTTGTTTATTGGCACATATCTTTTAACTGGATTTTGCATTCGTACTTACTCTGGAAAAAAGGCAGAAAATAACTTACACCGTCATTGATATAATCCGACACAAAATGTTCGTGATACTGAATTTCTGTACCGCAATCGAGATTCAAAGAAGACGGTTGTACACAAATCAAGTGATCCGATACTGATTCAATAGTGAATCCTATCTCACATCTATAACCGTCTGTTAAGCCACCCTTGTATTTTATGGTAACAGATTCTACAACATCCAGCTGGTAGGTGTTCCCACATTGGTAGTCAGATTGAATCACCAATTCATCTATAAAGGAATAATAACACATAAAATTTGAAAGAAAGATACATCACTACCAGCACCATTTATATTTGCAGTTGGACCATCAGGAATACAATGTCGATTATGATTAATATACGTTACAAGAACCTGTTTACAATCGACATCATAAAAAGAAGTCGATAGTTGGCAATATATGGGTGAATATTTGATAAGGTGTCAAATGCGTTAAAGAAGAACTATATAATAAAAATGTTCAAAACTCTTCATTGGCTAGCTATTTCTGGCCCATTTATTGTACTGGCTTCCAGAGAGGGTTAGCACTATAACAATTATATCGACTAATAGCCAAAATTAATGGTCAGGATGTAAAATATGTTTCATATAAAATACCTGCATTAACTAGCAGCAGCGAAGCCCCTAAAACAAGGCACACCTGCTCAAGCATTTTACTGTTACTTAATTAGCTATATAGTTCCACTTGCATACATAATCTGAAACAAACAAAACAACATACTAAACACGATGTTAGATCAACATTCAATACATGCTTTGATGTCTGACCTCATTACATAAATGCAAAACCCTTATCACGATCTGAATTCCGTGCAAAAATGTATCAATAAGGTGGTACGCGTGCTTTATATCGATTGAATTTTCTTCGAAACCCCTAAAAATGACATAATATAAATAACAAGAGGGCCATGATGGCCCTATATCGCTCACCTGATTATAAATGAAGCCCTGCACAATTTAGACTAACAAAGGTAGAGCGTAAATATTGGAACTGGTGACCCCCGGGGCAGGGTCAATTTTGACCCCAGGGGCATAATTTGAACAATCTTGGAAGGGGACCACTAGATGATGCTACCTACCAAATATCAAAGCTTTAGGCATTGTAGTTTTAGAGAAGATTGTTAATTATGTCTTCCCTATATAAGTCTATGTAAAACTGGTGACCCCCGGGGCGGGGCCAATTTTGACCCCATGGGCAAAATTTGAACAATCTTGGTAGGGGACCAGTAGATGATGCGACATACCAAATATCAAAGCTCTAGGCATTGTAGTTTTAGAGAAGAAGATTTTTATATGTCTTCCCTATATAAGTCTATGTAAAATTGGTGACCCCCGGGGCAGGGTCAATTTTGACCCCAGGGGCATAATTTGAACAATCTTGGTAGGGGACCACTAGATGATTCTACATACCAAATATCAAAGCACTAGGCATTGTAGTTTTAGAGAAGAAGATTTTTATATGTTTTCCCTATATAAGTCTATGTAGAAGGGTGACCCCCGGGGCGGGGCCAATTTTGACCCCAGGGGTATAATTTGAACAATCTTGGTAGAAGACCACTAGATGATGCTACATACCAAATATCAAAGCTCTAGGCATTGTAGTTTTAGAGAAGAAGATTTTTATATGTTTTCCCTATATAAGTCTATGTAAAACGGTGACCCCGGGGCGGACCAATTTTGACCCCAGGGGCATGATTTGAACAATCTTGGTAGGGGACCACTAGATGATGCTACATACAAAATATCAAAGCTCTAGGCATTGTAGTTTTAGAGGAGAAGATTTTTATATGTTTTCCCTATATAAGTCGATGTAAAACGGTGACCCCCGGGGCGGAGCCAATTTTGACCCCAGGGGCATATTTTGAACAATCTTGGAAGGGGACCACTAGATGGTGCTACATACAAAATATCAAAGCTCTAGGCATTGTAGTTTTAAAGGAGAAGATTTTTATATGTTTTCCCTATATAAGTCTATGTAAAACGGTGACCCCCGGGGCGGGGCCAATTTTGACCCCAGGGGCATGATTTGAACAATCTTGGTAGGGGACCACTAGATGATGCTACATACATAATATCAAAGCTCTAGGCATTGTAGTTTTAGAGGAGAAGATTTTTATATGTTTTCCCTATATAAGTCTATGTAAAACGGTGACCCCCGGGGCGGGGCCAATTTTGACCCCAGGGCCTTAATTTGAACAATTACTAAATCCCCCAAAGCCATGTACATCCTGGCAAAATTTCATCAAAATTGGCCAAATGGTTTCAGAGGAGATTTCGTTTGAAAGTGTGGACGGACGGACGGACGTTCTCACTGACTTGACATTGTGGGGTTTTCTTTTGTTCATCCTTTTGTTTGTAAAACCCCATAAGCAACATTTTGCACCCCGTAAGCAACGGAATGAATAGAATCTAAATATAGCCTATTGTTCCACACCTCACAACTACCAGTGGGTGAGTACGGACATACAGACGGACGGACGACGGACGGTGAGTGATCACAATAACTCACCTTGAGCACTTTGTGCTCAGGTGAGCTAAAAAAGGATACGTCACCAGGCTCGTTTTCGAGATTCACATCTTTCATCTGTCATTGTTTTTTTTCTGTTCAGTCTGTCTATATCTTGCGTTCATTGCACTAGTATATTAATTTTAAGATTTTTATTACATCCCACTTTCAAAAATTGAGAAAAAAAATGTGATTTTTAATCGATTGTCCACAAAATCAACAATCGATTTTTTAAAATAAATCATATAAGTTTAGAATCGATTAGACAATCACTTTAGCAGATCATCAGGCTACTTTTGGAGCTATTCACCACAAATACTAAGTTTCCATAAATTAACATAATTTGCATATTGGAATGCTTCTTATTTCTAAATCATGCACTACATAGTGTTTACAAAAATATGAATTTGAACAATTGTTGTGGTTTCTTGTACACCCATATATTTAATAAAAGTGCCATTCCCCACCCATTTTTCTTGTATGCAAAAGTAAATAAAATATAAAAAATATCAAATTTGTACACTATTATTATGTTTGTTGCCATTCATTAATATTTATATTTTACAGTCGGATCTAAATTTTATGTTTATTCTTATCTAGATTCTAGATCTAATAGGGGATTTAAATAGCCCCGCGCAGCGGGGCTATTGAAAATACCCAGACCGTTAACAGGTGCCACGTGCATATCTTCCTTGAGTTTCTGCCGGTACTAATGCTTTCAAAAAAAGTTATTTCCGGTCAAAAATTTCAGGCAGTTTTCCGAGGTGAATAGTCCTTGGATTATAAAAAAAATAGTAAGCTGTAAACGGTTGAGCCTATCGTTCTCTTTCGATTAAATATCATTTTTAAAAAATGTGTAATAAATAAAAAAAATATTTTTAAAAAACCAAAGGGAAGTAAGAAATACGCTACTGTACTGTAGATACTCCGCTTTACGTGTCACTAGCCAGAGCGTTTGCGAGATTTTCATGCGCCCATTTCACACGGAAGATGTTTTAAGAATCGTCAAAAAATAAAGGTGAAATTTTCATTTAAATAGCCGATTTATCATGACAGTACTCGATCTCCGAGGAAATTGGTCTTTAATAAACATTTTTACGTAGTTTTACAATGATATCAACACTCAGATCATACCAGATGCTTGAACGTAAGTAGGCTACAATTCGTTCCATGTCAACAATGCAAATCAACAATTCTATGTCTCAATGTATAGCTTGTCAAAGCAATGTTTATGAGATTATTTTGTTACTGTCAGTGTGTATAATACTTATGTACCAGTTACTTTCATCCACAGCACCCCAGCCCCGGGTGAAAGGGCGCTCCGGGATTTTGAGTTGTCAAAATCAACAGCCCTTCAGCCTTCTACGGCCTACAGGGGAAGCTGATGGTAAAATCTCCCGCATTTCCCCTGACATCTACCGGTAAATATTGTCTCTAGGCTATTGGTATTCGCAGAAAAAATCCTAAATTTCCCCTGCCTTGGGGGGTAGCTGGATGGTAAAAACATGGCCTATCTGCCATGGATCCCTGTGGTCGGGAGGAACTGTGGATGTAACTGACTGGTGCATTAATTATTTGTGGTGGACAAACTTGTGTACTAGCAGGGTCCATACGTTGTCGCTTATGTAATATCTTCGATAAAGTTTACTTAAGCCTACTTCAGACGTTAATTATCCAAAACAAATAACTATCGCATATCTATTTCAATGGATTGATTCCGGATTGATCACCATCGGTAGCTGGAGTTCGGTTCGTGGGAGTATGAAACTGCGGAGCACAATTGTGTGATGTTTGTTGTGGTCTTGTATGATTGACTAGGCCCCCAATTAATGTCATACGGTGTCGCTTTTGCTATATCTTCAATTTTCCAAGGCTTGATGCTGATCCGATACTATGGACTGGACGAAATATGGTTACAGTAGGTTTAGAAATTTCCCCTGGACTAATTGAAACTGCTCTCAAGAATACAGTTAGGCCTACAAAGTACAATAAAGGTATGCCATTGATTTTACTCATTTTGAATCAAATTATGACAATTTCATTTTGAATGTGTTGTGTACAAAAAGATATTTACATTGTACTGCTAGGCAAGCGCTACCAAGTGATTTCGTTAGAAACGGGCTGATTTGGTTGCCCTTTTCAGCACTATGTACTCGTAACAGTCAGCTAGCCACAAGCGCATGCCGAAATAATAATATATTTTTCACTTTTTCCGATATACAGTAGCGCTTATTTTAAGAAGCTGTTTCTAAGCATAGCGCTCGATAGCGTGACTACTGTGCATCTCACGCAATGTTTGCCTAAAATCGTACATATCTGCGGTCAGGGTCAAACAAAAATTTCACATGCATCTCTGCAGCCGCAAAGCCTAAAGTAAAATAATTTAACTCTATTCGCTTGGGTCAGTAGGTCAAATGCCTTATGTTACTATGTAGTCACTAGGTCACAAATTTGGCCTTATATTCCAAAGCCTTTAATCAGAAGGATATTCTTTTAAAAATCAAGTTCAATATTGTGACATCCGGGGTCAAAAAATGTGTCACTAGGTCAAGTCCTAGAAATTTCTTGTCACGGTAGACAATAGAGATAAAAATGTTGGTCTTTTCTTGATGAAATTTCTGCAGAATAAATTATTTCATTATAATCTAGGTCAAGTTCAATTATAGGTCATACAGACCGGGGTCCCTGATTTTTTGGCTACCCGACTTCCCGATAATCGCTGATAACCTGTGGGACTGACGATCTGGCGACTAAAAAAAGTCGATCTGACTGTCAGATGGACTTTTTTCTGCTAAAATCAACAAATGCAGTTATTCCCTTATAAGGCGGCGTTTACACATTAAAAGAAGGTTTTCCTTGTTTCCAAGTCCTTTTATCATGATCTCAGTGTAAGACTTTGTCGAAATCATCGAGACTTCAGAAAAAGAGTACAAAAACACCAAGTTAGAAAAATGTTTCAGCTTTGCGATTGGCCTAAGAATTTATTATCGAGTCGACCAATCAAAATATGTCTTACACAAGACACCGCATTGTCGCAAAACCAGTCTTTCTGTACGGGTGTCCGCCTAATGATGGTTGAAAATTCTTGAGAAACATAGGAGTTGAGCACAGAATTAATTGCTTACGCTGCCTGCCCACACATTTGTGGCTATACCCAAATACAATAACGAATGATTCTGAAGCCTGGTTAATAAGTGTTGAAAGCATGAATATGCCAGCACAAAACATAGCATTTCATGAAAAATGCCCAATGCAAACTGAACTTATTGACCGGAAACTTTTTTTATGTATTTTTAGTAAACGTGACCATGACCCCAAATACAATCCCAAGCTAGGTATCCATGCAAGCTTGCTATATACAAAGTATCATTAAGATCAGCCTATCCAAACTTCAAGTTATTGACCGGAAACCCCTAGTTAAAAATTGTTTGACATCGCTGCCCGTCATCTAGTCCGGGACCAATTGTCCCAATCTTATAAAGCAGGATTTTTCGTTGGAAAACATGAAAAAAATACATGCGATAATGTACCCAGGAAAAAACGTACCCAGGACAGAAACTGAAATTGTTCAATTCATTGGACGGCTAATTGAAAAGTCTGGGTACCATTACAGAAAATATTCTCTCTGACAAATGTGTAACATGTATGCGGTTAACATGTATCAAATATGAAATGAATATACTGCGAATGCAGTCTTAAAGGGACTGTGTCACGTTTTAGCGTATGGCAAAAATCAAATAAAATTGTTAAATATTTACTATATTTGGCATAGATGCCTGTATATCCCATAAATAAGCACACTGGTATAAATATAACTTGTGAAACATTATTTAAGTATTTAACCTAAAAAAATTCTATACCATATATCTGAAATATAGCTTAGCAATTACCCAACATCTATTTAATCCCCGTTTAGGCGGTGCCTTAGTTCATATTACCATTTTGAATTTTCAAGGTAGTTCGAACCTCCTTTATTAATTAAGTTTATGCTTTCATGAACAATGTAGATTTATGGGATATACTTTTAACAAATCTACATTTCAGTAGCATGTACAGTGATATCATGGGCGTAGGAGCGTCTTCAACATTGGGGGGGGCCAAACATTTGGCAACTTGGGGTAAAATAAAAGTTTTGCTCGCTACGCTCGCAAGGTAAATTTCTTATATCAATTAGTCAACACGCAATATTTGCACAAAAACTATTCTAAACGCAAACTGTACTCTTAAACGTCCAAAACACTCCTACATCTATATACTAACTGTGAGTTTAGGGTTCTGTGCTCATTTGAGTAAGTAATTACGTCTTAACTGGAAGTTAATCCGTTCAAGTATACACGGATCCGGGGGCATAGCCCTCCGGAAATTTTTTCCTAAACTAAGGATAAATCTGGTGCATTCTAGGCGTTCTGATATAACTTATTTTGCATTCAAAAGGGACCTTAATGCAGGGAATTTAGGTTCTTACAAACCTTTGAAAACTTTGTTTAAAAGGCTTTATATAAAATTGGCAACGTCCCAAAGTCATATAGGAGGGTTGGGGGACAGTAAGAGTACAATTTATGGCACAAGTGTATTTTTGCAAACAATGGGTGAATAGGTATTTGAATATAAGGAAGTTATTATGCGAGCGAAGTGAGCAAAAAAAAATTTTGATACGTTTTAGCCAAGAACTGAAGGCAAATTGCCTATAACGAGATATATTAGGTAGTAAATTATAATTTTTCGTCTGAATTATTGGGGGGGCCAAAAGATATGTTGGCCCCCCGGTCCAGACATTGGGGGGGCCTGGCCCCCTGGCCCCCCCCTGCTCCTACGCCCATGGATATACACTAGATTTCTAAATCAAATGTAATACTACAACCAGGAATATACACAATGCAAGTACCGTGAAAGAATTACCTGTACTCTATACACCTATGCTTACAGAATTGCCTATATTCTAATAATAGGCCTGCATACATAATATTATATGTGTACTTAATGCGCCATAAATCTGCGGTTATATATGACCTTCATAGAAATCGAGTCATCTCCTTGTTATTGATAATATATAATTCATCATTTAAATTAAATGTAACCACAAAAAATATAACAAGTACTCAGTAACAATGTAATTAAACATCCGACAAAAATTGAAAATGGCTTACCTCAAAGCGAAAGTAGTTAACTCTTCGATACTGCTGCTAAAACCCGATCTCGGACGTTTGAACGGGACAAAAAAATTCTACGCAGTGTTCTCCCTTTATAAACATGTAACATTCGCATAGACATGTACAACATTAATGTACATCCATATCTCCCGACGAAAGGAAAATGTTTGTGACAAGAATGGTTGTCAATGTTTGCAAAATAAATCATATAATGTATGTGAACGTTTATTTGAAGTCCGGGAAGAAATCGGAACTTTTCCCAGTCGGGATAAATTTCAGGACGAATATCTATATAACCTCCCTTTGAATTAAAATAAGAGCAATTTCAATGTTGGTCTTCAGACAAATCAAGCGAGATATGACGAGTTGGTTTACGTAGAAATATAAGTTATCATAAACAGCTTTATAATCAGTAATTTGGTACCACAATGAGAAAGACATTTTTAAGCTGCAATGGCTTAATCATCCCTTTTACATGCATTTCCACTGACTAAACATTTTTGACATTATACAGTGGAAATTCAATTCTTCAAAATAACTAATATGTAAATAAAATATTGCACAATTAAGTGTGCCTAAAATGAGGAGAAGATAGTGTTACTCACAATACGAGGGGTGTTTCATAAATTATACAACTGTCCCGCGTATGCGTGATGCGTGCTTAATTAGATAGAATGGTTAATTGAATTAGAAGAATTATCCTTCATTGACATGCTGTCATAAAATACTCAAAATATGTTGATATATAAAGTTTGGGATAACCTCTATTTATGTCCACTCGCACCCACTGTGCTAAATTCAGCAATTGAGAGATAGACAAATCATGACGTTGTCCAGTTTTGAATGACCTTTAAATGATGTTTGCATCGTACGATGTTATTGGAACTAGCTATGTGTCTTGAGTAGTATCTTATCCATTCTATGCACAGCTTGCTTATGCAACAGCGAACGGGATTTCTAGAATGACCCTCATTTTCTAAGAAAAACAAAATCAACCATAAAACAACCCATTTTTAAAAAATAATACTTTTCAAAAAGACAGAATAATTTTGATCGTATTGGATTTTTTTTTATTTGATATATTTAGTAAGCTGAAAAAGATTTTCAACAACATTTTTCATTGCTAAATGCCTTATGTGCACATGCGACCAGAATTTTTTATTTTTGAAGCCTACACAGTAATTTTCATAGCTTAATTTTAACAATAATTTGCCCCATTGAGAATCTTTAATAAAGCAAATAAGTTTTTTCTCGAGTATATCAATAGTTTAAACTTGCTCTTGCGTAGAAAGCATATATTGTATTAGATATTACAAATGTAACATATCACATTAAGCCCAAAGTTGAAGTTTTATGCTACAAATAATGAAAGTCAATTTAGGCATGTACAGTGGTCTTAACTGATGTCTATAAAATGCACCATTACTACCTTAATATTTTATTGAAATGCCTGAAAATTTGCCAGCTAGCACTAAAAAGTTTGCTTAACACATACAAACTTACGAAACTACAATAACAGACCGCAAATAAAGTTTACAACCAAAGTTGCAGTATTTATGAAACACCCCTCGTAAGTATCTCCTATTTCTTAATTCGAAAGACATATCAATAAAGATCGGAAGGTTTTTGATGACCGCTTTATATTCTGAAGTTGATAATTCAATAAATTAATGTATATTGTTATTTATTTCGTAATACTGTTTTAGATGTTTTTTTACGTACATGACAGTAAAAGGGACATTAAAACAGGAAGTGAAATTCATCTTCAATGGTGTTACATAGTTGACATTTATTTTCTATCTTGGAAAGGTATTTCATCACGATTGTGCCATCTCTCAGTTTCTATTTCTAATATATGTGACCATAGCCTTAATTGTGTTAGAGATTTCTTCACTTTTTGAACATTCGTCATAATTATCAAGATAAGATTGAAAGCTAAAATCAGCAAATAACATTAAATTCTGGAAGTCGACAGACCATGCAAGGAAGCCAAAGTCCATGAAACTTGGAGGAATAATGTTTAAAGGTGCCACCGACTGGTAAAGCCAATACAAAGGTGGATAGAGATAAATCTTTAATCTAGTTGACTGTTCACACATTTTTTAATTGATTGAGTTCTTTGGTGTTGAAACCCTGATTTTTCATACTAGGTTCTTGCTGTTTTCCTCATAGTTTTCATTAAAAACCTCATATGAAAATGATTGATTTTTATCTTTTTTATTATTTAGCAACGGCAAAAATATGAACACTACATAAATGATAGTTCATTGAATTTAATGGTATAATTTGAGGACTATGGAGGAACTGCTATATAATAACATAATTCATGTAAAAACTTGGACAATATTGCTTGAGAAATGTAGAAAGGTTACACACAGGATATTTTGTGTGTACAAAAAAAAACCGAGAACAATACCTTCGTCTAAAATGGACAGTCAGAAACGGCATTTATTTGACTATCGTATTAGACTATATGTAACAAAGAAATAAATGTGTCTAATGTATATTACAACATTGTAACAAAATAATTTATTAGCATTGCACTTTGAATATATACATATAACAAGTAACTACATCCCGTTACACGATAAACCCGTCAAAATGTACAAACTGTCCTAATTGAATATTCGTGGGACTTTTTGAGATATATACAAATATATTGAATTGTCACATGTTTTCGCGATATTTGTCACTTTTGATGTAAATCAATCTTGACTTGTACCAGTAACTTATTTTTACATCGTGCTTAAAGGTCGCAATTTTGGTCTGATTTTTATGAAACTTGGCAGCAATTCTAGGTCACTAGGTCAAATAATAGACAAACCTTCATGGGCCAAAAAGTCGCGTCAATTATTTTCACCTATTGACCTAATTTTGACCCAAATTGTTCAATAACATACTTGTCTTGGATGTTTTGAGATGAGCATTGTGACCAAGTTGCATAAATACTAGACCAAAATTGTGAATTTTGTACCTACACAACGTTTTACTTTGATTTTAACTAGCAGCCTACATTTTGACCCCGGATGACCCAATTTATAACTTTGACCTAGATTTTGTTGATATTATTATTGTGACCAAGTTTCATAAATATAAGGTCAACATTATGACCTCTAGCGACTACACAAGGTTTTGCTACAAATTGACCTAGTGACCTAGTTTTTTACACTTGACCATCCATTTTCTACCTTGGCCTAACTTTTGTTCAGATGATCACTCTGACCAAGTTTCATAATCATAAAGTCAAAATTGTGAATACAAATTCAATTGTGGACGAACAGACAAAGAGAACAATCACTATTTCTCATTATTGTATACTGTCCAAACACAAATATCTTTTTTCCATTAGACACACATGTATATAACACATGATATGTGTAAATTTTAAACACATTGGATTAATATTAAAGAAATGAATAAAACTTTTGTTTCCCCTTCCAAGTGCTATTTTGAGTCATTTTGTCGACATTTCAATATAGTAGTAGTATACCAACACGTAGACTGGCATATATATGAAAAGTAAATTGTCTGATGATAAAATCAATATTTGTATTCGATAGAAGAAGGTTGTATCTTTCAGAAAATATAAGCTTTAAGGTGCAATTAGTAAATATTTAACGACTTACACGGGAATTATAAGAACTAAAAATTCCCCATGTTGTATGAAATAAGGAAAATGCTAAAATTGCTAGCAAAAGTGGCCTTAAACATGTCGATTATTTTGTATTTTCCCCACTGAACTCGCATATTTGACATTTTGTCTGTAGTTGGTAATAGTCTGTAGATGATGAAAATGCAAAGAAACTCTGTTTTTCAATTTGTTTGAGGTTGACCAAATTTCTTAGCTTCAATGACTGGACTAGATGTATATACACTATGCACGCTTGTCCAGTGGAATCAGTGCGGTTTTCAAAAATAATATTTGCCAACATACTGATGTCAGCACTCAAATGATAGTTTCTATGCTATACACGATACTAACTCATTCACCAAAGAGACTGTCGTAGGAAGGTGGAGGTTCAGCAGTTGGAGGCACTGATTCATTCTCTTCAGGTGGAGCTATGTCAAGAAACAAAAATACAATCATGACATTAATACTACAATAATAGAATAATGGGATTCCAAGCATAAAACTCAAATGCATCTCAGCAAATCTAATTATATACAATATTTTATCGATTACACACAACAAGCATCATCTTGCTATGTTGTGTAAAAATCGAATCGTTAAAATGCAGACCAAATTCGACAACACGTAAGCCTGCTAGCAGCACAAACACTTAAGTGTGACCAAGCTTAGCAGTTCCTAGACAGCTTTGTTGGTGAACCACCTCATGCTCTTTTATTGTTTAATGTCCCATCAATTTGTTTATCTTATGAAATAAGCAATCCATCTGCATGGACGATTTCTTTGCCCTTTAATTTCCGTTGCTAAGCTGATGTGTATTTTTTCTAAAACAAAAAAAACGTTCGGATCGGATTGTTCAATAAGTTCAGGGATTCGTGGTTCGCTTCTTCACACCAGTATTGTAAACGAGTTAGGTACAAGATGTAGCCATATCCAAACCCATACCAAAAAGGGGAATGGACATGTCAAATTAATTTGACTTTGTTTTTATACTTGTATATTATGTATGGCACAAACCTGAAGGGACGACAGCAGGAGTTTCTTGTATCCTATCACATGGAGCCTCGGATACAGATGGGGGATGATCAGCTGGTGGATTTTGTATGGACGGATTGTCTGTTAACGTAGTAGTCTGTTGTATGGAGTTGGTCGGAAAAGATGACTGCTGGTTTTCTGGCCCTGATTGGTAAGTATCACTGGGGTACAGTAAATTCTCTGTTGAATGTACCAATAAAACAACAGAATAATTACTCCCGAAAGATTAAAGTAGTTATAACAAGGAACCCGCGTACGTGTAACATTGAGGTATGCGAACCTGAGCATACCAGTGGAAAGTCAAAAAGAGCAAAGTTCAAGTAGAGTGGTAAATCTATTACTAGTATTTAAGTGTAAAACAAATTTTAAAGACATATCAAGACATCTATAAGTTCAATGCAAAACATAAATATTATATTTGCTTCACCGGTTGAGACTATGACAGATATCTTAAGGTTACATATAATGTGTAACATCACTCTCACATTACCAAGCCGTACAAGTATGGCTATTATTCCGAATGAATTGTCAAATAACATAACTCTTTAAGAGGTTAATTTTCTGTGGAAATATGAAGTGTGAACTAATGTCACTAGTGTAATTGGTATTGGTGTAGGCAACGTAACGAGCATTCATTTGTGTAAAAGTTAACCTGTCTTTGCAACAGTAATTACCTGCTGTAGTTGGGTTAGTAACTTGATCCTCCTGAGATTGTTGCCGGCGTCGGCGTCGAAACCAATAAATAATAATCGCACTCACAAAAAGTATCGTCGCTGCTGTGAGTAGTACAATCATTACCACTAGACATGAAAATACAAAACATAGAAACGCAAACATATGTTTGTCTAAAATTGCAATGAAATAAAAGAATATCAAAAAGTGATAACAACTTAGGAAAGCCAAAGTTGATGCAGCAGGCTGTTAAAGTACATATACAGCTAGCTTGGGAGTAATAAGTTTCAATTATGAGTATTTGAAATATTAGACTGTACGTGGGGTGTCCCACAATTAATAGGACTTTTTTCATAGCAGAACGGCAAATTAGAAATTAAGAAAACTATTTGCATATAATTAAATTTTGATCTTTCACTGACAAATAAGCGAAATATCATTGGATGAAAAATAGGAAATTTATTAAACATTAGATACGCTATGTATCAAGGAGGCGGGTCGCACCGTGACGTTATTATGACGTCGCATTTTAGGCACAATATTTTAACATAAAGAAACGTTTAATATTTTTGTTTATGGTCATCCTGACTTTCTAAACTGATCTTATAACAATGTTCCGATTGCTTAGATAAGTTTCCGTATCCCTGTTCACAAAAATGTCTTGCAATGATGTTAGAAATTGTACAAAACTTGGAGCGTCTACCAGGGTATAATCAGTGTTTGTTAACGTCAACCTTACTTTCTATGACCACACCTGTGCTTATTTATAAGTTTATAAATCGGCGATCTGTAAACAATTTGAGCCAACAGAAAACAAGTGACTGCATAATGCCACTACATTTGAAGCATTTTATCATTTCATTGGTTAGCACTGTCGGTTTTCCAAATGTATACCATTATATGACAATCGCGTGACTTCTGTTTAATGGCGTTGACGTCATTTTCATCCATGACGCGCTTAGATATATACCAATGAATACTGACTTATGATGACAAACACGGACCGATTTCTTCGAAAGTTTGCATGCGCATGTCAAAGTCATCCACGCATTGCGTTAAAATTAGGTTTTAATATTTATCAAGTGGAAATTGAGATATTCGAATTTTTAATAAGGATAGTAATGACAAATAATAGTGTGACCCGCCTTTGCGTTACATGGTTTCTATGACAACGCTTTGTTAACCTGCGGCCTTGAGCTGCAGGTTATATTTGTATGCAACAAGAAAATTTTCCATGTAAGGGCACGTGACCTGTTCTGAATGGTTTACCATTTCAAAAAATTTTTTTTAAAAATCAGCAGTTTTTAAGAATGTCGTGAACCAGACTAAGGAGGGGCACGTGACCTGTTCTGGATGGTTTACCATTTCAAAAAAAATTACGAAAAAATAAGCATTTTTTGAGAATTTCGTGAACCAGACTAACACCATTATTTTTTTTATTTTTCTATTTATTTCTATTTGTATATTTTAAAATAAAGAAATGTACGTCAATAACCATAATTATTTCTTTTACCCCTTTAAGAAATTAAAAATAAGAAAAAAAATGTGTTTCGATATGTGTTTTGACGTGCACCTGTAGTCTGAATTACCTCCCCTAGGTCACTACGTTATATGAGCATCATCAGCAACAACGAAATTTCGATGCTACCAGTACATAGTGCATATATTGCTAAGCATGTGAGACAAATTTCATTAAAATGTAAGCGTTGAGTAAGAAGTTATGAGAAAAGTCCTATTAGTTCTGGAACACCCCTCGTATGTGGTGAAGGTAATTTAAGAAATGTGTTCTTTTTAAAAACACAATTATACCAGGAATAGAGCCAATCTATCACATCTGTTTATGTTGTAAGTGCGTTGTCTGGTCCAAAACGCATTTAATTGTAAATGCAAAGCACCAGCATTCTGATACATGATGTCAAACATTTAATTAGTGTCAGATACTTTCTACAACGCGAAGACGAGGCAAATGTTACTATTATCGGTCTTGAAATTAAAGATAAAAATAATGTGTTTAATGCTCGTTTTCTAAATTCGTTTACTCGAATGATGGGGCTTACCGTGTGTCTGTTTTTTAACGAAGACCCGAATGGTAGCATAATTGCCCGATTTGCCATAACTAGATTCCTTTATTATAGTAATGAAAAATCTAGACACATATTCTGGACACGTTTCGTCGTAGGTGCTACCTATGTTCATCTCACATGTGAGTAACTGCAAAAACACATTTAACACATTATAATACATAACAAGTCAATTGAAATGAGGTATACAATTATATTAATATCAAATATATATGTGAGTTTTGGTTTGATGTGTGGGGTATTTTTTAACATCTTATGCTTGATAGCATAAACAATTACTTTCAATTATGCTGGTACATATTATACAGGCAGCATTTTGTTTCAAAACAACCAGAAGGTCATGGACCTATGTGACAATACAAATTCTACAAGTTATAAGATGTAACAGTTTCCAAAGTAAGTAGGATGCATGTAATATAACTTACACCATCATTGGAGAAGTCGGACACGGTGTTTTCATGGTATTGAATATATGTTCCACAATCGATATCTATATGGGTTGGCTGGGCACAAATTAAGTGATCGGCGGCTGATTCAACAGTAAATCCAATATCACATCTATAACGGTATGATAAGCCACCCTTGTACTTCACGGTTACAGACTCCACAACGTCTAGCTTGTAGTATGTTCCACATTGGTCGTCGGATTCGATCAGTAATTCATCTAAAGATGAAGTTAAAATAAAAATACCAAATATAATTTAAAGATAACAGATGCCACTACAAAAAGTAAATGTATATATACATTGATCTGTGGAAGAGTCTATTAAAGTTTGTTTTATTTTTGGTATTAACTGTAGGGTTGTGTACTGAATCTAACAATGTTTTGATTCTCTGCTAAAGCTTAGTGATTCATGATTCTAGTTTTGTAGGTCAACCTTTGCGAGTCTTGAAAATGAGATCAAAAATTCGTTCAGTCCAGAGAATTGGGTATAGAGTCGATAACTATGGATATTTTAATGTTTAATTATCTTTGGTGATGCTTAGCCAGTGTATTTATCTGTGTCTGTTGGTTTATTTCAGGGCCTTTCAAAACGATCGATCCATGGGTGACCAGTATGAATTAAAGAACAATTAGAGTGGCGTAGCCCTTCCTGGCGAAGAATTTTTGCTATTCTGGATTGTAAAACTAAACTTTGAATAAATAATAGATATTTAGTGCATAATTCTGTTGTTCCCAATGATATTTATGTCAATATAAGATGGAATGACAAATTGCAAAATAGTCCGTTATTTGTATTTGTGGGCGGAGCCAAAGAGTGTTCTCATGCTATTGACCTGAGGACAGTATGTGTCCTCAGGTCAATAGCATGAGAACACTTTTTCATGTGTTATCAGGCAGTTACTATGGTAGTTGCATGATAATAATTGTAGATCAAACACGTACCTGCATTAGCGAGAAGAATTGTTCCTAAAACCAGCCACAAATGTCCAAACATGATGCCACATAGTATTGCCTCTGAATATATGTATTGCCAAAAACCATCTGAAACGAACCAACCATATTTGATTAAAACAAGACAAAACACGTCCATACAACTTGTTGTATTAATACCAAGTATGTGACATGTACACATCATAATCTGAACTAGATTATCATTAGCCCAGACGTTAATCTGAATGGTACATGGTTGCATCACCGGCTATACGCCAGAGTTCCATAAAACGACTAGTCCATAAATTACCCAAGGACAGAAGTTATGCACGATATTCAAATAGCGACAAGGGCAAGACATTAGCATATTTCTTAACATATATTGAACTTTTAATATTTTGATTTCACTGCATCCATTGAATGTGGATATAATACACCTTTTGGGTTCTTTAAAAAGCAAATAAAAATAATACGACGATAAACCAGTGTTAAAACATTGGCATCTTAGACGTACTACAACTTTCCACAACCCGCCGCTAATTGGTGCGGGCGTTTATACAATAAGGCCATACAAATCGTATTTTCGTTTAGCATCCACCCTAAGTTAGAAAACCTATCTAGCTATCGGGGATAATCCTGAGACAAAAACAAAACATTTCGAAAAAATTCGACTTCTGTGTTCATTATTATATGGCTAACAAGACAGCTTCCAAGCATTGTCAATCATAATAACTTACTGCAATAACTGAAAGCTTGTTTGTGTGAATCCTACTGCTTTGCAGGGGTCGGGGATATGGTGGTGAACAAGAATGATATGTATGAAATCAATACATCAATGGATTGTGAAGATATAAGAGGTTGCAAACTTTTTGTTGTTTTTCTTTTCCAAAATGGCTAAACCTATCCGCCCTCGGGCGCTAAAACGACGAAATGATTTGGTATGACCTAACGTGTTCAAGCACACGTGTTCCAGACAAAACACTGTCACATACACTCGCGTTAAATACACAGAACAAGACTTGTTACTTAGTGTTCCATCGCACTGAAGTGTGGATTCACATTAACGTCGTGTTCCAATAAATACAAATACGAAAACAAGGAATATGAACATACATCCATCTCATAAATAAGCGTCTGCTCTGCATGTTTCAATGGGTTAAAGTATAAACCTCTGCTGCACACATTATGCAGAAGCCTGAATGCCGATTGAGGAATATGTGAATAACATGTAGACAAATGAATCAGAAAATGTGTGCGATTCTTACACCTAGAAATCACAGGTAACTGTATCGTTGAAAAAGAAAAAAAAAGAAAAAAAATTTTTTTTGAAAATTTAAATTTTTCTATCAAGGTCAATTTGTACAGAAATCCATGAGCCGGTTCAAGAGGTGCAGTTTATTTTTAATAAAAAAAATGCGTTATGCATACCAATTATCTATAAAAGGATGTGTGTTTACTAAAACAATGTTATGGGATGAATGTAAGCCAAAAATCAACTTCATATAATAAAATCCATTGCTTAAAGGCATACTTTAACTGGCGCTGGTGTAACACGTTGTGGGGGACGGCCATATAGATTTGTGTTGATTGCACCATATGCATCGGCTGTGAAACATTATCTACATTTTATAGAATAACTTTTTAACTATTTGATCAATTTTGATAAGATCTGGCATATAAGTACTTTAAACATTGCTGTGTATGAATATAATTAGTTTATGGAGATAGTGATAGTCAAATTTTGTTTTTGATTGATTTAAATTCTGGTTCATTTAGAACAAATAAACCTTTATAGAGAAATATAAATTTTCAAAAAAAATAAAAAAATTTCGTTTTCAACGATACAGTTACCTGTGCTAGAAATTAGATAAAATTCTTATTACTGATAATCTACGAGGAATGTGCTATAAAAAAGCACAGGTGTAATGAGATGTAATGTACTAATAACTAATTACGTAACATTTAGAAAAAAAACGATTTACCTGAAAACGAAAGCTCTTCATAGGCACATGCTTAAACCCGATCTCGGACTCGCACGGTATTACAATTTATATGCAGTGGTCTCCCTTTACAAAGGATTCGACGATAATACGAAGATCGGTTAGTTTTATCCAGTCAGTGGCATCCGGGACGGTTGGCGATTTTTACTTTCGGGTTGTCATTTTAACCCCCGTTATTCCACCGCACTGCGGGGACAGCTGATGGTAAATCTCCGTTGATACACCGCACCCTGACAACTAAATATTGTCCCCGGGGTATGGATTCGGAGAAGAAATCCCCAACATCTCCCCCGGCAATGAAAGCTTGAAGGTTAGAACATGGACGTTTTCCCGGCTCTCCACCTCCCATCCCCGGGGTGGGACCGTGGATGCAACTGACTGGTACATACAATGGAGAATGTCCGATCCCAAAAATGTCACTTTTGAAATAAATAAAACTCTCTAAATATCTCTAAAAATGAAAAATTAACAGGAGAATCATTAGGTATCTAAATTATAAGAAAATAATATTAACCATTCACCCTGTCACAATATGTAAATGAATGTATGTATGACTGTACACTTTTGTAAACTATTTCATGTTCGGTATTGCTTTAACATTTGATGAAGCTTCGATCTTTTCGTGTAATAGCTCAAATAACATGTCAAGAAAAAAACTTGCACCTTTCTACACAAAAAATTATATTTTCGGTGTTTTGCTATTACAAACATGCGTTCTTGAAAGCATTTCTGATGGAACGACGGTTTCCAAGTTTGGCAGACGTATGATAATGAAGTAAATTCACAAACTTGATATTTATCAAATTGCATAGAAAAGATCTTTAAAGTTAAGTTTGTTTACTCAGTTATATTACATATTATGTGGTTTTCCGCGTCACCATTAAATCTCTTACGAGACAATTCCACACCTCTACTTCTTCCTAATGATTTGCAGATACAAGGAATTCGGGTGCCTTATGCTAGCTTGTTTCGAATAAATTGTAAATTACTTTGTTCATTTATAATAACGTGCCCGGTGTAAAGCACAGCTACACGCGAGACGAACTTTTGTCTCTGATTAGTCTAATAGGGCTGCTTTGTAAAATATGTTTCTCGGTCTCAGAAAAATTGTCCTCAATACTTGAAAGCATGTTGACTGTTATCAAATCGTATGACGTAACGCACGCAATTGAGTACGTCCGTAATTTCGTACACTCGCTATAAAGCAGTAGTTGATACTACTTTCTATTTCACTCGATGCATTACATATCATATACCAAAATATTCGTTATAAAATTGTCTACATTGTCATTTTAATTTGAGTTCATGTAGAATAACATGTAGCTGTAGCATTGGAGAAAATGTCCGACAGATATACAAAAATCTATGTGCAATTTGTAACACAAAGTATTGCCCGTCGGCATAAAATAACAGCTATTTTATTCAAAATGTCATTAATTTTGTGGGATACTTCACCGAGTTGCACCAGAAGTTACGTTTTTTAACATATCATCGTGAAAAATCACGGGTACAAAAAATAAAAAAGTTAAATAATAAACAGTTAACACGAAAAAAGTGCAAATTTGCAAAAAATTGCCGAAAAATTGACGAAGACGCATGATAATTACGCAATTATTTTTTCATTTTTATAAATTAAATAATTATGATTTCGTTTTAAAAATATTATTTTTGTTTTATCATCAATAATAAAATCCCAATGCATTCTAGCCAATATTTATCGAGATTATTAGAATGAAATGTGTGGAGGAAAATTGTCCTACTCGCGCGTTTTAGCGATGCGTTGCGACATAGACCCTTTACGAAACTTAATAATTTAATCATAAGTCATAGTACGTACAATTAAAATAAAATTAAAAATATTATCAGAGTGAAATTTTTACTTTTAAAAATTCGAGAAGATTGCTCTTAAAATAAGTCCGACAGACTTAAATCAATGTGTGGAGGAAGATTGTCCTACGGCGCAATTTTGCGACGTTTTTGACGTTTTATGCGTAACGCAAGTTTTATAGTGGACGAACTACATCGAAAATAATTATTTTGAGCGATATTATGCATAGACGTGCAATGCATTATGATCCGTATATTATAGAACGAACAATGTGGTGTTTTTTTTTATAAAACAGTACATAGATAAGTAGGTATTGAATGCGTGAGTGAGGAAAATACTTGTCAGATAGACAACGAGTGATACTAGTGAATAAGTATTAAATTGAACAAGCGGGAGAAATTGATAACGAAAGAAACCCAATTTTCTTAATTAAAGAACGATGATATTGACAGATAAATGTATTGTAGTTCTCGATATTGTAAACATTTGCAGAATTAAACATTAATGATTAGATCATAAGATTAGTATTACGCAGAGTAAGTTATGCTGACGTAACATGACGTTACACAAACGTACTCAATACCGTGCGTTACGTCCATACAAATGTATTGCGTCCAGAATAACCAGAAAGGCGGCGGAAATTGATGAGCGTGCACGATTTAAAAGTGCTATTTTAGTATATATACATTTGACCATATGTGTTTATTAAGTAACCAAATTTAAATTTGCAACAGAAGACCAATCCGGTCTAAGTATGTGTATACAAAAATATATCACATTATCCTGCGCACTATATACGAGTATGGGAGTTATGGAATAAGTACTTGAAATTGTCCAATATTTATTTGCAAAGGGACGATACTCTTCATCAAATTAAAACATGTCCAATATTGAGTCTTTTCCCTTTGATTGTTTATGATTAACTCTTCGGAAAAACTTTTCAGCACACTTTTTATAAAAATACAATTGAAAGTAAATTTGTAAACTAATAAGATTTACGTAATGTTCAGTTGTTAGTCATTGTATACGCGTATGGTATATGACTAAAAAGTCTCTAAAAAACAAAGCATTATGGACTCGCCTTTTATCTGTCTGATTCTAAAAAATAATACCAAAGGCAGCACTCAACAGAAATAGTAGAGGTTGAAAAACACAAAAGGAACGCACACAACACAGAAACATGACAGACAACAATCACATGGTACAATGCCTAACAACTGAACAATGATATTTTTAAGTCTAAGTCTGATTTTTAGACTTACAACGTTGGTGAATATGACCTTATTCACCAACGTTGTAAGTCTAAAAATCAGACTTAGACTTAAAAATATCATTATTCATAATTACTGCATTTCTTTGAAATTCGATTAAACCGTGTGAAATTTGGCCTCTCGGGGAAACCATTCAGCTTGGATGCACACGGCTTAGTTTTCCTGGAATTAATTATCTAACGGTGTTTAATCATTCATCCTTTCGCAAGCAACGAGTGACCGGCGTGACCCATGGTAATTTGTCCGGCGTGACCCATGGTAATTTGTCCCATCCAAAAATTAGGAAGGTACTTTTATGTATCAATCTACAGCGCTTAGAAATAAAAGACTGTCTAACATTGCTTCGTAATTATAAATTTGTGCTGCTTCGTTATTTGGGATTTGAAAAGTATATAGCATATTATGTTATTAACATAATACTATTTGTCATTTGTACATACCGGTATACGTGGTACTTGTTAAATGCATATTTCTTGCATTAAAATGGTATTCGAGCTCGATTTACTTGAGTGACAAGCGATAGTTCTATCCCATGTATCCGCTACCCGGACAGCTAGATCTTGGCGAACTGTAAAATGGTGTGAATGCGGAAGAAAATAGTAAACTGTATTATATTATATAGACTTGAGCGGTTGACTAACTAGGGAGACTTGTTGAATACACACTATCGTTCCAGACGGTACCAATGGTTAAATGACAATGAAACGCATTGGCTGTTACATTGATCATAATTTCCCGCCTTTTACGACATTGACAACGGTTTATGATTATTCAAACAAACCTCATGCACGCTGCCACAAATTCTGTCATTTGTGATAAATTTCCAAGTAGCCACCCAAGTGCGGTGGTAAAAGTTCTATACAACTAACGGTTGCCGGACATGATTCCGGACATACAACCACAAAGAACCATCTGTCCACTTGTCAATATTAATTATCACACATCAAAGGGATACCGCCACTATGATTTGATTAATGAATAATTTGTTGACAAAACAATCAACGTGGTGGCACTGGAAACAATCTATAATAAAGACAGAAACATGGTGACTGTGGTTGACCGGAGTATTATCTCTATTTTCCTGTGTCTTAATTAAATACTGATTTTTTTACTGAGAAACGATAGCATTGTGGGATTCTTATATTTCAACTAATTTACTAATCCCCGCTTCTAGTGTTTTGAATATCGTTACTTTTCAGACTAGAATGGGTGTCGTATTCACGGCGATATTTAACCCGTTATTTTTGTCAGCATCATTCAGCTTTCAGATTCAAATCACACGTGTAAAATGGTCAATTATTTTCCATGAGAATTTGCAATATTTTCCCAAATTATTTATCTCTAAAACCTGCCAAAAACTCCGATTAAAAGAGTCACCTTTGCTCCGTTTTCACAATAAAAGATAGCTTTTTAACTCAAATTGCACGCTACTAGTTGCCATAAACCCGAAGCGCGCGTCACGCGCATGTCAAGCGGCCGAAATGAGAGCGCTACGGCAGACGAGGAACAGACGGTAATAAATCACGTGGACAAAATACATTAATGTACCGATATCTTACTCATAAACCGTGAGAACATTTTAATTCATTTATTTTGAGTGAGAAGAATTTTATTTCCAGCAGATATATTCCGACAGCAAGCGGATGTTCCATGTTTCATTCAGCAGCATTCAAGGCCCTTGCTGCACGTATCATTCATCTCCCGGACACATGCGAGACCTTTAATTTCAACTCCCATATCGACTGTTAAATGTAAAGTGTTTCTGACTTGAGGCCATGGAATTGTCGCATGGTTTAAACATGTTATTAACCTTCGTGCCATCGATTTCATCTTCATTAGCAGTTCAATTGCCGGAGTTTTTGTTTATAATTAGTTTATTAATTAACTGGATGCTCGTGACATCGGCAAGTAATAATCGGCTGAAGGCAACCTCGTTTGTTCTGCTAAAACACATCAGTTGATGTTTCAAGAAGTTTCAGGTTTCATATTTGAGAAAAAAATCGAATGCAGAACTCTAAAACGCGTTCCTTACAAGAAAATAATTATATTCATTCCTTTCTAAAATCTTCGACTATTGATCGATGTATAACTAACTATATGAGTCCACCGTATGCTAGTTGTATCTTATAATAGCATTTTGTAACGTCACTATTATATTAATACATCCTACTAAGTACTAAATTCGACTTTTTTTTAAATTCTTCATTACATGTATATATATTTTCAAGCAGATGCATCGCCTTTTGTTTCAGAGTCAGGACAATGTACATGTACAAGTAATTTCCATACGACCACACAATAGAAAGGAATTACAATTTCATTTATTGATATTGAATTATCAAACAAAATTTCGTTCATATTCGACAAAAACAGCTCACGTTGACCCATGTTTAGAAAACTCTTGTATGTACACACGTACGAACGATCGAACGGACGAACGGGCGGACGGACGGACGGACGGGCGGACAATATCATTGTTATATGCCCCACTTTTAAATAAGTGGAGGGCACAATGAGGTTCAAGATGGATGGATGGATGGATGGATGGATGGATGGATGGATGGATGGATGGATGGATGGATGGATGGATGGATGGATGGATGGATGGATGGATGGATGGATGGATGGATGGATGGATGGATGGATGGATGGATGGATGGATGGATGGATGGATGGATGGATGGATGGATGGATGGATGGATGGATGGATGGATGGATGGATGGATGGATGGATGGATGGATGGATGGATGGATGGATGGATGGATGGATGGATGGATGGATGGATGGATGGATGGATGGATGGATGGATGGATGGATGGATGGATGGATGGATGGATGGATGGATGGATGGATGGATGGATGGATGGATGGATGGATGGATGGATGGATGGATGGATGGATGGATGGATGGATGGATGGATGGATGGATGGATGGATGGATGGATGGATGGATGGATGGATGGATGGATGGATGGATGGATGGATGGATGGATGGATGGATGGATGGATGGATGGATGGATGGATGGATGGATGGATGGATGGATGGATGGATGGATGGATGGATGGATGGATGCATGGATGGATGGATGGATGCATGGATGGATGCATGGATGGATGGATGGATGCATGGATGGATGGATGCATGGATGGATGCATGCATGCATGCATGGATGGATGGATGGATGGATGGATGGATGGATGGATGGATGGATGGATGGATGGATGGATGGATGGATGGATGGATGGATGGATGGATGGATGGATGGATGGATGGATGGATGGATGGATGGATGGATGGATGGATGGATGGATGGATGGATGGATGGATGGATGGATGGATGGATGGATGGATGGATGGATGGATGGATGGATGGATGGATGGATGGATGGATGGATGGATGGATGGATGGATGGATGGATGGATGGATGGATGGATGGATGGATGGATGGATGGATGGATGGATGGATGGATGGATGGATGGATGGATGGATGGATGGATGGATGGATGGATGGATGGATGGATGGATGGATGGATGGATGGATGGATGGATGGATGGATGGATGGATGGATGGATGGATGGATGGATGGATGGATGGATGGATGGATGGATGGATGGATGGATGGATGGATGAACAATTACAATTTGTCATTTCTAAATTCGTTACTTAATCGTTTTAATTTTACATCTAAAATAACATTGCACTTATTGAAATTTGACCGAAGGACATACTCCATGTACTCTAAACTAATCGGAAGTAGAATATGGGAAGTAAAATACCAAAAGCAAATGGTCTGGTTATCAGTGATGTTGTACGGACTATGACGGACAAGTTTTGATGAAGTATTGGCGTTAAGTCTAAATGAACGTTATTGAATTACTACTACCAGCAAAACTAATCGGAAGTAATGGGTCTGATTATCAATTATTGACTGAATGACTGTATCACCGTGACTGTATCACCGTGACTGTATCACCGTGACTGTATCACCGTGACTGTATCAACGTGACTGTATCACCGTGACTGTATCACCGTGACTGTATAACAGTGACTGCATCACCGTGACTGTATAACAGTGACTGCATCACCGTGACTGCATCACCGTGACTGTATCACCGTGACTGTATCACCGTGACTGTATCACCGTGACTGTATCACCGTGACTGTATCACCGTGACTGTATCACCGTGACTGTATCACCGTGACTGTATCACCGTGACTGTATCACCGTGACTGTATCACCGTGACTGTATCAACGTGACTGTATCACCGTGACTGTATCACCGTGACTGTATCACCGTGACTGTATCACCGTGACTGTATCACCGTGACTGTATCACCGTGACTGTATCACCGTGACTGTATCACCGTGACTGTATCACCGTGACTGTATCACCGTGACTGTATAACCGTGACTGTATCAACGGGATTGTATTAATTATTAATCGGACAGTGCTATGCGTGTATCACTTCGACTGTCAAGTCTTAACGAGCCATGACGTTCAAGTCTAAACGAATACAAACAGGTTGTGCCTAAGTGAAGAAGATTTATTTCTTACGTCAATGTTTGAAACTATTCTAACATTATAAGGTTTCCATCTTTTTACCGAGGTTTAAGATATTTGCTGACACAGCACGATTAGATAGAAAAGCTTTTCTCACTATATAATTAATAGATCACCAAACAAGCCTCCTATCAGCCCTGGTTTTAACACCTGTTCTAAACTCTCTTACCTACCTTGAATATATATACAAATATTAATGATTCCAAGATAAACAGTATTTATCATTTATGAAAATATTGACCAGTCGGTACATCAAAGAGACGGACTTGTGGCAAGCCCATTTAAACCTACTGTTCAATGTTTGTTTTAACCTTGATAACAAATTGTGTCCAAATTAATGAATATTAAAACCATGTGTTTGCCACAAACTGGTTAATTTAATCATTTTAAATAAGATATATATTGAAGGTCGTAACAATGCAGCCATACAAATGTGTGTAAACTTAGCTTTCACTGTACTATATATAGTCGCGTGCTTTTATCGTTTCGCGAAGAAATGCGATTGTGTATCAAAGAAATCAAATTTACATTTACAAAGTAACGGTTCGCATTTTCAAGTCTTCTAGTATTAAGAAGCGCGTACCTATGCACACAAACATAGATAGCTTCACGAAAGCAGTCAACAAATGCCGAGAATACCATATCATTATAACTGTGGCTGTTAAAGACGGGTGGTTGCTGAATTCAGTTGATCATTAGTTTACACGTACAATGTATACGATTCGCTGGCTTAGAATGAGAAGGTCGTAAGTACAAAATCGATATTTTGTTTCAACTTCAGTTTGGTCAACATGATAAGTTCCGATTTTCATGAAAATAGGCTTATACGAAGCACATTGTGATGCTGATTTTAGATAATATCAGTCGAAGGTCGTAGGTAGTAGTTACAACCTTCTCATTCTAAGCCAGCGAATTGTTTGTTGAAACCGTAATATTCTAACCAAATACAGTACATCACGTCCGTCAATATATAATTTTGGTCTAAGTAAAATAATATAACTCTTTGTTACTCTTTCTTTTCTGGAAACGTATCACGTTGTTATTTCACATAATAACATATAACACCACAACCCTGGTGAAGGAAGCATTACACAACCGTTAACATGATCCATCACAACCCTGGTGAAGGAAGCATTACACTACCGTTAACACGCTCCATCACAGCCCTGGTGAAGGAAGCATTACACAACCGTTAACATGTTCCATCACAACCCTGGTGAAGGAAGCATTACACAACCGTTAACATGCTCCACCACAACCCTGGTGAAGGAAGCATTACACAACCGTTAACATGCTCCATCACAGCCCTGGTGAAGGAAGCATTACACAACCGTTAACATGCTCCATCACAGCCCTGGTGAATGAAGCATTACACAACCGTTAACATGATCCATCACAACCCTGGTGAATGAAGCATTACACAACCGTTAACATGATCCATCACAACCCTGGTGAATGAAGCATTACACAACCGTTAACATGCTCCACCACAACCCTGGTGAATGAAGCATTACACAACCGTTAACATGATCCATCACAACCCTGGTGAAGGAAGCATTACACTACCGTTAACATGCTCCATCACAGCCCTGGTGAAGGAAGCATTACACAACCGTTAACATGCTCCATCACAACCCTGGTGAAGGAAGCATTACACTACCGTTAACATGCTCCATCTACGGGCATCACTCCTGCATTTAACCCTCTACAAATCTTGCCTCCCACTCTATCACACACTTTCCATCTCCCCACCCCGCTCCCTCTCTTCCACACACCCTCTCCACGTTTATCCGTCTTTCTCTCCCCTCTCTATCTCAACCTCCTCCCCTCCTCTCCTCCTCTCCTCCGCTCCTCGCCTCACTCCCCCGTCTCGCAAACAGATTAAATATACCCCTCCGGCAGCGGTGCCCAGGAAGACAATTGTTTATGACCATTTGTATTATATTATCAGATCGATTAAATGTTAAATGTTCATGACTTAAAATCTTTGACGCAAAGTATGTAATTTGCATTTTTACATAACCTTTCCAAAATATTGAAACCGTTTTATTTTCATTTTGTTATTTTTCAAACATATTTTTTATAAAATTAATTTGCATGTCACTTCATTAAAAAGGACTTGTTTCATCATAGGTATTAGAGTGCTCTTATTATTATTATTGTTATTATTATTGTTATTATTATTATTGTTGTTGTTGTTGTTGTTGTTGTTGTTGTTGTTATTATTATTATTATTATTATTATTATTATTATTATTATTATTATTATTATTATTATTATTATTATTATTATTATTATTATTATTATTATTATTATTATTATTATTATTATGTAATGTATATAAAGTATCCATTCCTTTGCTCGACCAAATGGCGCAAGCATTAAAAAAGTATCATATTCCCAGAAACCATATAGCTTGTGGCCCTACAACTTTTTATCAGCGAGTTGTACGAAAATGACCAAATTTGACTCGCAACTAAAAATTCCGATATCGTCTGCTTACAAGTTTATAAAAGGCGAACGTTGGTAGTAGTAATAATCTTGTACCGAACGTCGGGCATTTCGTGTTTTTATTCACAACCCAATTGTGGGCTTTCTCATAATTACACACTGGACGATTTCAATAAATAGTGAACGCATTAATAAACTGTAAATGCATTTCTTTATGGCAGTTTTCATGTTCTAATTGGATAAATTCGATAATAAATTGGACTTAACCGCTGTTAAATATAATAAATAACTGTAATTGAAAAATAATAAAAGCTTCATTTTTGACCGCATTCCCGCGGTGACGCGGACGAGTTTGTTTCCTTCCAAAGTCATAACGGAACAACTGGTTTGATTTAAATGCGCGTGTGAGTGCATGAAGCGAAAAATGCATGGTATGCATGCTTCGAAACTCAGCTAAGCAAAACGTGTGTTAGAGTTTCAGACAGGGCGTGAATAATGGGGTTTGAAATTGACATGTTTGTAAGTAAGGTGTCTGAGGACCGGAAGTGCGCACTGTGCCGCCTAGTGCTGGATAACCCGGTAAAAACACCGTGTTCTCATGTGTTCTGTTCCGGTTGTATCTTACCCTGGGTGGTCAAACACGGTGCGTGTCCGTATATATGCCAGTCTTTAAACACCGGTGATTTGGATAATGTTTTGCCACTACGTGAGCTTGTACTGAACATGAAAGTCGTATGTCAGTACAAAAGTAATGGATGTACGAGTGAGTTACGCTTAAAGGACCTTATGAGTCACGTGACGGAATGTAAATCACGCCCCGTGGTATGTAAAAATAAGGGATGTGGGGCCAAAATCATTTGGATGGATGAGAAGTGTCATGAGGTTGATGAATGCGAGTTCAGATCAGCAGGAGTATGTCAGCTAGGTTGTGGAATCATTCTGTCACTATCAGAAGTAGAGGGACATAACTGTGTGGATTCACTGAAGGCACGAGTAGCCCAGCACGAGAGACACGTGCTGATTCTAGAAAAAGAGTTAGAGGATGTTAAAGTAAAGTTGAAAACTCGAGAAAAGGAGCTATTGACGAAGATAACGTCATTACAGAAACGTTATCACGTGCAAGGTGTTAAACTCGTGAATCAAGTGAGAGATAATGAAAGTCTACTAGCAGACAGGAACGGTAACTCGTGTAATAACCAGGTATGTTTTGCTGTAGTATTGTTCAATCAGGGTATCGCACCCAAATTCATTGTTTCACACATTGCTCTTACCTCAAAGCCGAGGGTCATAGGTTAATTAGGCAGAAAAAACACCGAATGACCTCAAACTTACGATTGTCAGGCGAACTTTAACATACGGCAACAATCAGCATTCTATTTTATTTGGTGTGTGTTTATAAAAGATAGGTTTATAAGCGGCCCAATTAGTGTTGTTCGTGCAAGATCGATTCCTAAGTTAAGTAAATGACGTTCTTTCGTGACATCATCACGTGATTACAGAAGTTGGCACGTGTTTGTGGAGGTAAAAGGCAGAACTGGTTGATCAGTGATTCCACTAACGATGGTGGTAATGTGTCTAGTGTATACGACACAAAAAACGATTGCAATAATACTTGTAGCTTACACAAAAACTAGGGAATGTCCGTCATAGTCCTTAAAGTTATATCTGGTATTTATACAAATCCACCCAAAAATATCAGATGAAGGATACAGTTTCCAAGCTTGATGACCGCGACAGTTGTCCTGAAAATGTAGACATCATGGGTGTATTCTAAAAGGTCACTGTGCATCAAACAGACTTAGGAAACATCCGATTTGGTTGTTGTTTATATTAGTGTTATGCCACAATTAAACGATCCATTTCTGGGATAATGTAATCAGACATTGCTACGATTGTAAGTTTAATTAGCCCCGCCCCCCCCCCCCCCGATGGTGGCCATTTCGCATAAAACAACACAATTTAATAATGGAGCTATCCCCTAAAGTACGTCGGGTTAACATATCATAGAAAAAATCTCTGAAATCAGTGAAATGGTCTTGACATCATACTGCATATTAACATCATGTTATTAGTACAATGTACTCGCTTAATATTTTCGAAATAATTAAAGCTACCTCACACGTAACTGCCGAACTCTTGACACACAAACCTATGAATGGCACATTAAAGCAAGGCATTGAAAGTTGTCGCGTTGGGAAGTCGGGTTGACTCAAATGTCTCAAATGAAGTTAATTTAATGCATAATTCACATTAACGACTTAATTGTATTTTAATTACGCCGCGTTGCATTGTGGGGGATACATTATATTCTCGACTGCCTGGATCGATAGGACTTTCATAAATGAATGCAAATTTAATTTCTCTCCAATTAATGCTCGCGTAACCGGACCATCGCATTCAGGAATTAAGGTAAATTAGCCAGAACTTTCCTTCCAAAATGTATCTCCAGCAAAAGAAATCGAATGCTTGATTTAGCTCAATCAGACTGGCAAAATGAACAAACTTCTATTCGATAGATTTTTAGCTCGAAAGGGAGCTTTCTGAATATCTCTATTTGTACTATGATTAGTTGTTAGTTTTTCCAGATTCTACGCCATGTATTAATTCAAGTTTTGAAATCTAATACATGTATCGGTTTACTTAGTACAACAACGGCTATAATCTCATTTAGAGGATTGATGTCCAGTCAATTTAAAACATTTGCAAGAAAATAGAGCATGAAATGACAAAACTGTGCATATACAGTGCTACTACAGTAACTAGTGGTCTTTTCCATCTACTTCGCTCTCTTCCACTCCAATACCATCTTATTCTTCTCTCCCCCTTCCTCGTTCATCCATGGTCCGCATTGTCACGATGAAACTGGGGTATGTGTCCAATCTTAAACTTACTATTTGAATAGTATCGATCCCGTTGGATGGAGCTCCCGGTTACGGTCATTCGTCGCGATATAGGCCTACGAAAGTCGTCCACAGCGCACACCAATACGTTATTTGTTTGGCGCTTCGACGCCGAGTGTATGTGTGTAGTGGCTGAACTGGTTGGGCCATTGTCAGGATTTTTAATATGACTAAGCTGTCACCATATTACTTCAAAACACTGTATGTGGGTTTTTAAACCCGAAAACAATAATATTTGAACATTTTCATTACGCACTTTACTTGAAGTATAAACAGACATTTGGAAGAGTTTAATCAAACATTAAGGGATTGTTCGAGTTTTTCTTGCATATTTTATGAATAGTAGACACAGATCTTTACATACAATATACTACAAACATTTAGTTTTACGTTCAAACTTTTATACAAACATACCCATTCATGGTCTTCAATAACTGTACGATATACTAGGGTAGCTGATAATACCCAATCCATTACGTAACGCGTCCCGTACTCACTTAACTTCGCAAATATGGCAAGCATTTGGTCGTGTGGCATTACTTGACAAATGACAATGGGTAAACATTAGATAGTCGGGATAGAGCAGCTTGTATCGTTTACTTAATAGGATGTTTGCAACTAAGCTGGACTCTTTGTGAAGACGGAAAAAGAAAGGTTTGGTTATCACAACGAAGTGTCTAATTGCCATAACAATCCAATACATCCCGTTCTTTGCTCGGGTACGTTTGGGTCACCATGTCCCTTTAAGCAATAGGACTCCCGGACACAAGTGGACAGTGTCATTCAGTGGGAGAATCATACATATGAAACAGTTCGCGCTTGCTTCCCTGTACGATTTGTTTTTATCTTTTTGCGTCTCAAAATTGCTATCATAATTACAAAATAATGATACTTGAGTAATAAAAGGGATTGTTGTCCTTGAGGGTGACAGGAACATGGTGGATGTGTAAATCTTACAAGAAAGTAAACAATGTATAATCTAAAACGTATCAATAGAAACTGACTACTGGTAATACAAAAATGTAATACGACATGCAAGACAGAAGCAGTAATAGCTTTGAAGAGGTTGTTCAGCTTAGTTGCCATTAATCACTTTGTTCCTTAACTTGAATTTATTAAAACGTGAATTTATGAAAAATATTAATTCTACGAACAATAAGATAAATTTTAATATAATTAAGTACGAATTTATGACAAATGTGAGAAATGATTCCACATCTTATGGGTACTGTCCATATATGTTTAGAGCATTATGTGCCAATGTGTTAGTTCAGGAAGAAGTTTGATTTCTAAGAAAGATAACATGCTGCTGATAACTTCTCTGATGAATATTTTTACTGATGCTGCTAAGGATTATAGTGGCAAACTTCGAAGAATCAAAACATCACTGGGGCGTGTTCGATTTTAGCGTAACTTAAGACTAAAAGTCTCTCTTGGACAGAACAGAAACATGCAGACGTTCATAACAGACGTCAGGGGCTGGCTGCACGGTGGCAGTCACGAGTAGTTCACAGAGAAAAGCCACACTATTTTATTTAACCGTATGAAATAATTCTTAATTTTGACAAAAACAGCCGACACTACCAGCAGTTTTTGCCGCGCTTAATACAAACTTTTTCAAGTATCGCAGATGCAGGACTCCACTAAAGACGGTATGAAAGGAGGCGCGCGAACGACATGCACGTGCAAGACCAATCGCAGTAAAATTATGTCGTATAATTAATTAATGCATGCCAGCGATCCGTGTGATTTTTTTTATTTCGCGCCATTGCTATTTGTATCACATAATGGCTTAAAAACTATTGTAAAATGTTAAAATACTTCGTACTTTGAAAATGTTGATTCTTCTGCTCGTGTTGTGAATCGTCATAAAATAAACGAGTGTTTGAAGAATTGTTGCCGTCGTGATTCTCATTTATTGTCGTAAAAGTTAGACGACCGTCTTTTCCTGATGTCAACACATCGTGATGTCTGCTCACTGTTGTTCAAATAGCCTTACTACGCCGGAATCTTTATAATTTGACCATACTCATTAAGAAAATGAATTGCTATGTGACGAGTTTTAAATCTTGACCATTGGTCCGTCCATTATTTTCATTTGCTTGACTACGAGAAACGAGGTGTTTATGATAAGTCGGTCATTCATTGATGATTTTGTAATTTTATATTTCCTCTACAGATTTCGTCATTTTTGGTGATTAAAATTTACTCAATGACATGAACTAAGTGATCTTGACGTTGTCGTGTTTTATCGGATCGTCATTTCAGACGAAAGAAGACTGATAATCTGTCTCACCAATAGTCTGGTTCTCAAAGGACAACTTGTGTCGCTTATAATGACTGCACGCAATTTCATTCATTCAATTAATGAATTCTTTCGTGTATTTTATAATCTTTGAGTCGATTTATGTTCACCCGCATTTTGCTTATTCGCACAAAAGGTCATTCTGGGCCCGAGTGCACTCGATTGCGTGACGATTGAAATAAGTAAACGTTGTTCCTTTAAACGAAACCCCCACGTTGAAAGTTGCTATGAAAAACGCACATTTTATCAAGTTAAAATGATGTATGCTCGTTTTCCTGAATGGAGTTGTATCGAAACACCAGGAGACGAGAATTTATTGAGTGTTAGATCTAGAACGCGTACAACGCTGAGTTGACAGAGCTACGTATAGAAATTGTGATTTACGGCCAAATAAACGGAACGAGACATATTTATGTACGTTAGACGAGTGGATATATCGCCTCTACAGTTAAGATAATGTTGATTTTAATGAATGCATTTCTCACATTATTTTGGCATTTTGTGAAAGGAAATCGGTAAATCTAGGCTGATCTATAGCGAGCTCAATCCAAACTGAACTCTTTAATTTCAGTATGGGTAGGCCTACTCGCGGGTGGTATATTTGGCAAGCCTGTGGGTCATTATGACCTAGCTATTATAAACCAGTGCCAACTTTACCAGTTATATTTAGCATTAATATGTGCGTATAATGTGAGTGTTTGACTAAAGCCCGAACACTCTCCAAATTATTAAAATGAAGTTTTGAAGAGGTCGATAGAATAACAGTTGTCGCGACAAGTATGAGCACCGTGTCTGCATTTAAAACGGTCGCTATTAAAACTGGCCACAACCGACCATGACACATAGGCTGCTGTCGCTTTCTAATCTCTTAAATTATCTTATCTAATTATAAAATAACTTATAAGTAGACACATATATTTTGTCCTAACCTCATTTACCTCATGTGTACCAATACGTTAATAAACTGTCCGTGTGTAAATTAAGTTATAGCACGTTATTGAACTTAATCATTTTATTAGGATTTTGAACTGATTCAGAAAAAGTGATTTCATTTCATTGATCAATTTATCGAGGCACCCCCTGCGATGGAAGCACTTACTATGACCATAACGATTCCATACAATACAAGCTAATGTGCTATACATGTACTTTTAAGTTTCTAAATAAAAATACTATTTAATTCATATCAACATCCTTCATCGTAATTTCATCTTGTCAACCTGCTGTCCATGTAACTGTCCCAGACGCACGCTGTTCCTCGTGTAAGGGGCAGATTGTCCGAGTATCACCAAAGAGACCAATATCTACAGTTACTGAAAGCAATCTTCAAACCATCTTAATTTCATGTTTTTAAAAGTTCAGTCACTTTCTGCAAAACATGCAACACTTCAAAGAAAATGCCGATGACCTGTTGTATTCATTACGACCCCAGCAAGGATATGATCCCTATGTGTCATTGTGATTAAACCTATATCAAAGTCCCAAGATCTAAGAACAGAGGGTTGACAGGAATTGTCAAGTAGATGTGTTTGAAGTTGGTGAAAACGTTTGATATATTAAAAGATATGTTTATACTAAGATGCAAAGAAGGATACAGTTAAAGGAGAGGTACGCGTATATTTTCGTTTCTTCAAAATTGCTATATAAATATAAAGTAATTACTTATGTAGTTTATATTCTAATGATTGTTGATATTTATAATTCCGTACTACCGATAGGCCTAAATTAACTTGTAAATTAAACAAACATTTGCAACACGACAAAATAAATAAGAAGCAGGACGAAGCATGTGCATTGCAGTCGACATTTTTGATATTGGCGGAAATCCGTTTTGACCCTGAACATATTGGTCTAAAGGGTCAGTAGGCCTGGGTTTGTGTCAAAGGCAGGTGAATAGCTTACATCTTGTGATAGGAATGTTTAATTTACGGGAAAATCATTTGTCTTTATTAACATGTTTATGCAGAAAGTTTCGTTTGATCTCCTTTCATGTCGTGGTATATTGAAGCAAGGTTTTGCAAACAATCAGTATGTCTCTTTCTTGTTGCGAGCAGATGAGAATAAAAAAGGCTTAAACATAAAACATTGTCATTATTTAAGAGGTCGCTAATATTCTTAACCCTGTTTGATCTTTTCTTATCACATAAAGAACATAGATTTGTAATCAAGTGGCAAAAAATCAACGCGTGTGAAAAAAATGTGTTTGTAGTACCATAAAACGGTCACATACGGATTGAGTTCGGCTTTTATACCAATCGAAGTTATTTGAGAGTTATTCCCCTTGATCTAGGTGTCGCGAGCGTCTGTACAAGCGCGCGCGTTGGGCACGTGAAACACGAATTACACTAGTTTTCCGCTTGCTATTGACATCCTTTTGAATTTTGCAGACGATTTGTGGCGACCTCAACACCATGGGTTTGAAAATTTCGATTCTCTACTTGCTGTTGATGGCGCAAGTAACATCAAAATTACTTATTGTTTCATTAATTCGTTTAATGCCATTAATTGGACAATAATTGGTTAATTTCACTGCTTCAGTTCACAAAGTTTGGTGAGGGACTTAGAGGCTAGATTCACTGAATACCAATAAAACCTACTATCATGAGTATTATGTGTATTCTCCGTAAGTTCACCTGCCTATGAAATTATATCACAAGATGCAGAGTTATTTTATTGTTCCTATGGACCTGTCAGTTGCAACCACGATCCCCCAACACCGGGGATATCCGATATCCAGGGAAACAACTGTGTTTTTACCTTCTAGCTTCCGGGCACTGCTGGGAATTTTTTCTCCGTACCAATACACCAGAGACAATATTCAATTGTCAGGGGCCTGGGAATACCTGAGATTTTACAATCAGTTGTCCCCGCAGTGCCATGGAAGGGCGGGAGTTTGACAAATCAAAAGTAAAAGCGCCGCCCATCACCAGGAAAGGGGGAAGCATGGATGCAACTGACTAATGCACTAGCTCTTTTGACAAAATACTTCCGTTTTAAGAAAATGTGGCCTCTGAAGCTCATTTCATAAAGATACTTCGGCTCCAAGTCCGTTTGAACAAAGACACCATGGTTTAGAGCCTCTTTGAAAAGATTCTTTATGATACAGTGATATTGAACCCCTATTTCACTACTGGAGTAGTTGTACAACATCTCCAGATATGAGTTTCTGAGTGGTTGGTTTCTGATCCCAAGCGTAAAATCAATTTTTGGCCCAACAATGTGGGGCGTATGATGACATTATTTGTCATTTATACCGATTTCTAATCATGTGCCCCAATTATGAGAGTAGCATAAATATTTTCTGTATAAATACAAATCTTTCTGATGTATCATAAATTTGCATATCTGCAACACTAATCTGACATTTACTGCATGCTTTTGTTATGGCCCGTAAGATGATCAAAGTGGGCCGTCTCGAGTCACGCTATTGTTGTTCAGGGGAACCCTACGGATTTCATTTGCCCGATGTCATAATTAAATGATTATACCCTGTACTCACTAGCTTGTATTAGGTTACACTAGGGTGGAAGAAAAACAGACTATGGGTGTTATATGTCTCCAATTTGCAAAAACTTCTTTGACTTTGTGGCTTAGCTATGTTGACAATACATTCAATTAACCGCTTTTTTCTTCCACAAATGTCAAACAAAGTAATTTGTCCGCGTATTAAGACTTCTTTGTACTGGCTATCAGATTCATTAATTAACTAAATTTAATTATTGTGTTGTGTTAATTCTGTTTGATTGACAGGGTAAGCTGGGTAAATCCTGCATGTATAAAATGCTAACAGACACTTCTTGTTAAATTCTAGGATGCAAAGTGAACATATCCTGGCATCAAGTTGCAAAAAATGTCATTGTTAATCTAGCAGATTAAACTAATTTAAAGTGATACAAACATTTGACAGGTTTAGAAAAAAAACTGCACTTTCGTAAGTCAAATATTTAACTCCATTAGCACCATTGTCTCATGATTGAAGAGGAAGATGGTTCCGAGGTTGGTTCCCTGTCATTCATTCCAGGAACTAACTTAAGGCAATCATGCAATGTATTATTAAATTCTATTTAGGATGTAATGCAAAATGAAATCTAAAAGGTCTAGCTTTATGGATTATAGTTATAATAAAAGTCAACATATAATTATTGCTTTATAAAAGTAGTATTTTCTCATAGGTATGTATTCATATTTATAAAAAAATCTCAATTTTGTCCCAATTCATAGGAGCATTACTTAAGGGCCTTTTTCTCAAAATGAGAAAATGCTGGAAGTACAAAGAATATCAACATTTCTATCAACAAATTGATATAATTTATTTTATTTAAACAAGTTGAAAGAGTATTAAAATATTATTGACATTGATATCACTGTATTTGAGTTAAACAAGCTATTTATTATCATCATACATAGTGCGCCGAGGATAAGGTGACATTTACAAACATTGGCAGGATTGGTCTATTGTTGCAAAATTGGTAAATGAACTCATATGGTCAATTTTATACCAAAATAACAATGTTAAAACGAGCATGCTTGAATTTGCCAACTAAGTGGTGGATACCAAATTTTCCTGCTGTTGATCCTATGCACATTATACTAAGCTAGTGCATGCAGCCATTTAAGGGATTACCTCAAATATGACTGCTTCAAGCTGATGATTGGTTTATTAAATATGAAAACCACAAATTGGCATTTAATGATTGGTTGCTTAAAATAGGTGGATGCTTGATTAAAGTGACAAGATACAATGAACACAAATTTTGTTATGACTAAATGTAATTCTCAAAAATGTTCAGGAATGAAGTGTCCCATGATTGCTAATTTTGCCTCCTATTCAGAGGTCTGAATAGCATTGAATTAAAAGATCCGAAATAATTCCTTGTGATGTGATGGAGATGGGTAGATGTGTTAATTTTTGTCAATTAAATATGTTACAACTAATTTGTCACGGCAAGCACACGCTGTGCTGATGTGACAGTCAAAATACATCAACAATCTGTGGTCGGCTCCCTAACTTTCTCACAAAGGGATCAGTTATTTTGTTATTTCTATGGTGACAATAGCATACAATTGCCTTGCTCTAATTTCTCCTAAATCGTCCCAGTGTCTTAACCTTACATCATTGAAAGGTCACAAAACATTAATAATCTGCAGTAATGTTATAGAAAGTGACATGTAAATGACCTTGTTGTTTTATTGTGGAATCTCGTAGCTCCCTAATCCCCGGTCGGTATTGATTCCCATGAAAGATCAAAGAAATCACAAAGGGCCACTCCTTCAAAAGTGTTCAAATTCTCGATACTAATTATTCCATGAAATTTAAGTGATTTTGTCTCCAACATCTGTTTACCTAATTTGGTGGGTTTTTTTGTGCTATTTTCCAGTGTGGCACAGATCTGAGGATGACGTTAGTTTTGGAACGATCCTCTGGAACTCTCGGATTTAATATAATGGGCGGGCTTATGGTAAGTAATCTTTATAATTATAGTACTTAGTAAATAATTAATTAAAAGTTAATTAGTATGTTAATTGAATTTTCTATCAAATTTATTTTGATTAATTTAGCTCTATAATTACAATTCTGAAACTTTCAGCTTTCACCACAAGTGACAGTCTGTATTGTATTGTTAATTGTGATTAAATAATTAATTTATATAATTTATCATTTGCTGAGCAATTTGAATTTACAGCTTCCTATTATGAATGACGTTTTACTGAACTATGTTTGTGAGAATAGATGGTAAGATTTATAGTTTGCAAATTGTTCCATAATATTACAAGGGCTTGGCGCAAAACTATGGTATGTGCCTCTATAAATCGATGTTACATATATATAGTTACCATAGTTTTGCAACGAGCCCTCAACATATAAAAGTTACCATGTTTGAGTTGAGTTTGAGATGTGGCTGGTTTGATCCCTTGACTTGACATAACAAAGTTGTTAAAAATTTACTGGTATAACTCGAGGTCGGTGGCGTGGTTTCAATTGACTGGTCCATTAACTGATGTATTGCTGATATTGTTAATTAACTTAAGCGGTTATGGCATCAGTGAATATGTCAGCTGAATTCTTAACACCTTACCTTCTGATTGGTTGATACTTAGGCACCATCTTAAAATTGACCAATGGCTAGACTAATTTTTGAGATGTGTGTTTGTGAACTTCATTTAAAACAGCGAGGCAAAGAAGGTGGATCATTATTGGCTTGAAAAGTTCGTAAGTTCATGAACAACATTTTGTAGGGGTGGTTTGAACCTTCGTCTTGACATAACAAGGTTGTAAAAATGTACTGGTGGTACAAATTGTTTGCTTGAAGCTTGGCTTAAAAGGATAGTTCCAGAACTAGTTGACTGGCTTTGAATGTGAGTAAAGCCTGATTAGGAAGTCTTCAAATGACTGACATACTGTTGCTGGGACATTAAAACCATACTAATAAAAATTTACTTAAACCAAGCTGACAGAAAAATGTAGGGTTGATACTAAGCAGTTTGACATTGAATTGATGATGTAATAAAAGATGTCAATAAGTCTTGTTCAAAGTGAATCGCATCTTTCATACAATGAATGGTAGTCTTTGATATAAAACTGTATGGTATATTGAAAGGTTTAAATAAAAATTGATTTAGTCGAGTACATTGTCAGGGTCGGTTTAAGTAGGTTTAGTAATTTCTTCAGATGAGGGATCAATTGACATGTGTCTAATCTATCAGTAAGGTCATGATCTAACACTGGATACATATAGTAACTTCACCTTTATTTATTGACAAACAATACTTTGAAGTGTTTCTAATATTTATGATCAGCTGATGTGGAAATTAATGGGTCAGTGTTACATTGGCTCATGGTTGCTGTGTTTTATATCAATTAAATAGGCTACTTTCAGTGCTTCCCACCAAGCTGGTTGGTAAACCAGAGGTAGTCTTGCATTTATATCCATTGTGCACTGGTAAAGAAATGTATAAAGCTTGGGTATCGCTCACAAATTCCTCATCCCCTTTGAGTGTGAGAAGTCTAGGGTTTGGTTCATGGCTGCCACATGCTATATGTGTTTAAAACCTTCCTTGTTTGACACTTAGCATAGTTGGCTGGTTCACCAAGGATAATGTGATTGAGTCTCCTTCATCATGACTGAAATAATGTTGCCAAGTGTGACTTTAAACAAAATTTATAAAAATTGCTTTAGATGCTTGGTTGTGTCTTTAACCATTAATCCTAGTTAGATAATATTCCTAATATCCCTTTCTTCAGATAGTGCCCATATCATCAGCGATGTTTTCAATCATAAATTTCATAATCTGCCAAGAGTTGTCATTCTTGGTTCACATGGAACAATGAGAACAGTTCAAGTTTTTAATGAAGTGAGCTGTACTCAAATGTATGATGGTATCTTTACGAGTCTTTGTGAACGTTATCAATTTAGCTTTAACCAACATTCGACCATCTTCAAACTTAATTTGAGTCCAAACTCAATGGTTTTGAAAATTAGTACAATGGAGTATTTCTGTAGTTATTTCAAATATTTTAAGATTAATATCCTATGGGCTGGTTTGTGAAATGAGGGCACCACTTAAAAAGTTCCTGAAAAGTTTTTTAATGTGTTTTGACTGGTTGACACTTCTTGTCATCTTTATTTATTGTTATTTTCCAGGATGAGAAATAATTGTTAAAGCTTTAGACAGTTCCCACAATTTCTAAAAAAAAGTGCAAAAAAATAGTCTATGACATCAGAGTAACTGTAACTACTACTGTCAGCTATAATGTTCTCTTACAAATTTTAGAAGAAATTTGCACTAATAGCCTAGTGGTCAATCATCCACTTCAAGTCACAGGTGGCAGTATTAGTGTTTGTTCCGCAAACGATTTAAAAAAAAAAAATATATATATAAAAATTTCCGCCACTGAGCTAATATTCTATCAAGGTATAAAGCGTACTATACGTCTATATGCCAAAGATTGTGGAACATTGCGTCTCGTTGTTTAAGCATAAAATATGGGCGCTGAAGAAAAATCGCTATACAATTAAGTCATTCAAATAAACTATAAGATATTCATTCTTACCGAAAATCTCATTCAATTGTATCTTATAACTGCGAAACAGCAAAACAGTGTTACTTTCGTTATTTAACTTCGCTCAAGGTCATTTTATTTATGCACTCCAGGTTACCTGCTGCGCTCACAGTATCGTAATTTCTGTTAGGAACCAAGCCTATTGTAAGATGGGATGTTCCACAATCTTTGGACATAGACATTCATTTTTTTCCAAACACTGATACTGCCACCTATGCTTCAAGTATGAGAGGTCTTGGGTTTGATCCCAGGTGGCCATATACAAAAGACGTTAAAAATGTTACTGGTATATCTCCCTTGCTTCATATATTGTATTGAAAGTTTTAATATCTATGCGGTTGTGGGTTTCATAGCAGATTGCATTTAACTAGCTAAATTGGCTGACTATCAGTCTATCATCAGACATATCTTGGTCTGATACCCGAGTTGGGAGGCCAGCTATTACGTTCTTCTGTGGCACTAGCTTAGCAACAGTGAAAAGATTTCCTCCGTATATGAGAAAGTTGCTATTTGCTTGTGTAAGAGTACTATCAATGTGCTGGGTGTTAATTCATGCCAGGAAAGATGGTTAGGTCAACTGGTTTCTGTATATAACAAAATATTGTTTGAAAATCAGACATAAAATCCGATGAAGCAAAAAGCCAAAACAAAAAAAAATATTCTCAGCACACAATGGTGAAACTCTGGGCTGTGAGTGTTAGCGATGAGTTTGTTCATTCATTTCTTAGTCATCAACTAGGGGCCGATTCTTTTACTTCTTTTTTCCTAAGTGTATGGTCAATTTGATTGATCACCAAGCGTATGATATGGAAGAAAATTGCTTTAATTGTGAAATCGTTCAATGGCTTTAAGGGTCCCTGGACCGATTACTCATCTGCAAAAATCATCAACAAAACTTGGTTTATTTGTAATAAAAGTGAGAAATTGGTGAATTTCTTGATAATTGCGTAATATCTAGTTTCATCACATTCTTGTTTAGATTTCTTAGAAGTGTATGATAGAATTTTAATGAACCTTTGGAAGGAGAGAAGAGGTATTAGTTTCTACACTGTCTGACTCAAACGTCTCCGAGTGACAAATACGAAAAAACAGCTGCAGACAATAAACAGGGGAAAAGCTGGACAGTTACAGAGTTGTTGGGAATGAATTATTTCTTGAAAACCCTTGATATGGATTGTTGTCTGGTTAAGTCCCATTTGCCGGAGTTCTCTTAACATTTTGCTTGCCAAGTACACTTAATATAGGTGTTATATTAATATGTATACCTGTGACTAGAGATGTAACGGTGGATATCATATAATACAATCAGGTTTAATTAAGACTGTATTATGACTAGCTGTATCGTAGGTTGAGAAAAACATGCCATCTGATCAGGGCTTGAACCTGGAACCTTTTACTTAATGCTCTACCTAACTGTTTCTATTTAGCTAGATCTATTCATCCATAATTATTGTGAACATGTTAAGATCATGACAATTCATCCCAAAGATCTTAATTGAAAATTAATTTTTTTTAAATATTCAATATTTTTAGATAAATATTGGTGAAGAAATAACATACTTGCGGCTATTTTTGTTTACAAAGTGAAGCAAATTTCTTCTTTGCACTGTAGTCAGTATTGCTACACTGTAATTGAAAATTGCAAAATCTTGTTATATGGTACCAATAATTATTCATTCCCAATCAATGCACAATACAGTTTGGCTAATTATATTGCAATATACTGATACCATCCTGATACATATTAGTTGTATAATAATTAACTCAGTGAGGTTTTCTAAGTGAATAAGTTCCCTAAGTGTCACCCAGCACATTATTATCTACATTTACCAATTAAGTTTTTGTTGATTATCTATTCAAATTGCCTATAAGGGAAAATTAAAGACAATGCAATTCCAGGAACACTTGACAAAGTGACAAAGTGATCTTCTTAAGGAAATAAATGGATTCACAAAATAGTGTGTTAATAGAAGATATTGGGAAGTCTTCATGAAGGCTTAATTATTTGAGTGACATAGAGTTAAAGCAATTTGTACCCCTGGCTTTGGTATTAAAACATGGAAACCAGTTTTAATTAAAAGTTCCTTAAACTGTGTTTTCTCTTTAAAATTCATGAAATGGGGCAATATTTGTGCGACTATTTGTCTTTGACATTCTGTTTCCAAGGTAACATTTAGTGCTAACTGCCAATCACTCATTATTGAATGACGTATAAATTAGTCCTCAATAAATTACAAACCTACTTAGTCCAACTTTGGTCTTTTGATTGTGGAAATAAATATGCAAATATTGTCTTGTTCATTTGTATTTTACCATGGTTAGTGGATGTAATTAGTAAGAAGGAATTGTTAAGTTTTTACTTTATTCGTACTTATTCTTAATCATCATTTTCAAGTAATGTATCAATGTTTTTTAAATGAAAGTTTATTTTATATGTATGTACTAATTAGACTGGTTTATTTGTTTGTTTGAAATGCAACTTCCATTCCAAGAGCTGTATCAAGAGACAAAAGTCACCAATGCAATACTTTCTAAGGTATACATATATATACGGGATGTTTTGTTCCATTCAAAATGGCATGCTCATTTTGGTCATTTCTACTTGCCTCTTTGTGCTTCAGTATGGTGATAACCTTCTTACCTGTCGTAAGCTGCCCGTCAATAGATACATAAGTCTGCTATGTAATGCAAAGGGTTGTGTAATAAATAGAGGATATTTGTATTTTTCCGTATATGATCGGCTGATAATTCACCGAGTGAGCAGCTGATGTAATATTTTCACGAGTGGCGTAGCCACGAGTGAAAATATAAGTCAGCTGCTCACGAGGTGAATTATCAAACGATCATATACGGTAAAATACTAATATTCTTTTTATTTCATGCTTCAAATAGCGTAATGATGAAAATACTCCACTATATACCTGAAATGTTTTGCGTGACGTCGTTTTCCCGCCATGCACACGTCGAGTTGCAATCAAATAGTTCTTCTGCAATGGCTTCAATTTCGTCTATTTGTTTTACATTTATGTACATATAATGTTGTGTTATTTGTTAAAGATTAAGAGAGCAAGAGAAAATGCTTATTATTTTATTTTTGATGGCGAGAAAATTTGATTTTTTAAAAATAGCCTGTTTGCCGTGAAATTATGAACTGTGAAATTATGAACAGTGAAATTATCGGGGAATAATCCACCGTTATTCCGCCGTAAACCACCGGTAAGGATGAAATAAAGGCTTAGTTAATGTTATAATTGGCTATGAAAAACAGGTAGTTGTTTAATTCCGGGACCTGCACTAACACTTACTTTGACTGGATAATTATCTTTTATTCTCATTGTCTGGTAGAAACAAATCTTCTGTCCCTATGCCTATAAATTATCACATCTATGGTCTAACCAAAGTCTTTCTAGTACCAAAACATCCTATAAACGTTCATATATGTCTATTTTGCAGACTTAGTAATGTTGAGACTAACTAATTTGTCATATGCTATGGCGGGAACCGTATTTTGTCTGTCTTGTAAAAATGTTGTAAGTTATTCATTACTGTCCAAAGTCATTATTCTCCTGACTACTACTGTACTTGGATTTATTAGACAGTATTTTAAGGTTTTTAGTTGCTTGTTAAGGCAGTGGAGCAGGTTTAAGTCATAAGTGGCTTTTGGGAGCTTGTGACCAAACTGACCACAAAATGGGTAAAATACTGTTGAGAAAGGGTGTAGGACAATTATACCTCCCAATGTCTCAAATGTCCAAACAGAAATTTTCTTTGGAAGTTTTAAACCAATTAAGTGGATACTATCAGAAAATTCTTGCTCTAATTATCATCTCTATAACCATAGTATCTGGTTTAATGCCCATTGGTCAAGCTTGGTGTCCAGATAATACCCACTGGCCAAGCTTGGTGTCCTGATGATGCCCACAAGTCAAACTGTAGATGACATGTGACATGGACAACTAATTGGGCATGTTGATTTATGACAATTGCAAGTGTTTAATGAAATGTTCCAATACAATACCACTCACATCCATTAGTAATACCTTTGTACTGGCATTGGTTAAAGTCTCGCTACTCTGGTCCTAGTTGAAAGAAAATAGTCAAATGTTTAAAAAGAAATTATCAGCATAATGCTTTGAATTATGTTATCATGATTGAAACATGCATAATGATATTGTACTTAACTCAATTTTCAATTTTTCAGTGTGTGCAAAAATCGCTCTCTTTCATAACTCAGGTCTAAGGCTGGATATGATATTTTTTAAATATAATTAAGTAAATTATCACACTTACTAAGTTAGTTAATATAAACTTTTCTAACATAATGATTAGTACCAATTATTATACTGTGTGCCAAATCTAACAAGTTTAAAAATACAGAAAGATCATGGTTTTAAATGACAGCTGCTGAAATTTCCTGACTCTAAATGAAACAATTTATCATAACTGTTCATTATACAGTTTCCAAAGCTTGCATGTATCATTTTGTTTTGCTGATGTGTGATGCATAATGTCACTGCATGCCTTTGATTTATTGCCAACTTGTACAAAAACTGAACACTGTTAATTGTGAAACACAGGATGTTTCTGTGCATTTGGCAGTCAACATCTGGGTATTTGACACTTTGCTAGAATGATTTAATGTTGTTAAAATTGCCGATTGCACATAATTCATGACTGTATGAAAATAAACTGTACAAAACGTATCAAAATACTAGCATGATTCCTACAGAGTAATAAACAATAAATTAAATAGCTATGGTAATTAAGTAATAATTGCAATTTCCTCATATTAAAACCTCAGTGCAAAAATTAACTTTTCTTCTTCTATTCCGATAATCAGTTACAATGGTACTGCTCAAATCAATTGAACCATTGTTATCACAATTCTAAAGCTATGATTTAAATTGATATTTTGCTAGAACTATTGTATTTTGATTGGTTCATAATAAAAAGATGTATTATTTGTCTGGCTCTCTAAGCCATTCACAAACTCGTGATCATGTTGAAAGATATGATTCCATGGTAATTGAATACAATTCTGTTAGAAATAAATATTGTAGTCTTTTCAATGATCTCTTGTGATATTTTTCTATGTGTTATTGAACCTTGCTTTGTCTCGTAATTTTTGCATTCTACGAATTAACTGTGGGGATCTAGCATCTTCTTGCAGTATAATTGCAAGCACCTGTCATAGTGTCAATATTCTCCATGATGTTTATGAGAAGTAATGAAGGTATATTGTTGTTAAATCTAATAAAGAACCCAGAATAATTCCACCCATTGTTTGAAATAAAGAAAATCACAAAAAACGTAATGGGGTAATTGGGTTATCAGTGGAAACAAGAGACTAATTGGGCTGTAATTTATTGCCAGGCAGTCAATTTAATGTTGTCCCAACTGGACTCTTATTTTCACCAATATTGTGTACAATGACCTTGAAATACCGTAGCTTGACCTTACAAGCTTATCATATTGCACCCGAATGGAGTGAATGACTGGTTCAATTTTACTGTTTAAGACCTTCTAGGGCTATAATTATTCAATTGGTCAAGACTTGGCCTGGGAGTTTATTCCCCGTTGATGATTATTGTGTTGTATTAAGTGACAATACTTTATTACTGTGTAAGGCTCTACTGTAAGGAGCTGGAGTTGATGAAGCGACTTGGGTGGATGACAATTATTGCCACATTTGTCTAGATTTTAACCAGATGTTTACTGACTACTGATTGGAAATTGATCACGGTTGGGGAAATCTTTGCTGATGCGACTTGACGCGTTTTGTGTGAACGCTTGGCATGTTGTTAAACTAAGTCTGTCTGACTGCTAGATAAATCATTGTTGTGTAGAGTCCGCATGGGATTTTAGAACGATACTAAAGTGTCATTAGAGAATTCCAAACTTTCACAAGCGCTCTTGTCAACTGTCAACTGATGGTATTGAATTTGACTGAGCGTATAAAAATGGACTGGGTTTGAAAAGAAGCAGTTACTGTTTGTTGTATTTTCTCTGGGTCCTGGTGAAATAGTAGCCGGTTATTTGTACAAAGATCTGTATTTGATAGATATCTTGTTGACCTAAAGGAATGATAGATAATGTTTGCTGTCCCATTAAACCATGTTTTATATCTGCCAGAGATTAAAACCTATCTATTGTAACCACCTAGGGAAGAACATGTCAGCTTCTTGCTTGTTATATAATGGTCGTAAATTGTCTCCCTAATCATGCAAATGTCTGTGTTGCATAAAAATATGTTTGTGTTTATCTTCTGGACTGTTTTGAAAACAAACATCATTTCATCATGAACATTTTTGAAATTTTGGTGACTCATTCTCTTTTAAAAAATTCATGATGTACTGTAAAACCTTGCTTCGTTGTTTTGTTGGTTTGAAATCCGCGGAAACTGTGTGGATACAGTTAAACCTTGCTTGTTTGCTGGTTTGAAATCCACGGAGACTGTGTGGGTACAGTTAAACCTTGCTTGTTTGTTGGTTTGAGATCCACGGAGACTGTGTGGGTACAGTTAAACCTTGCTTGTTAAAATGTTGGTTTGAGATCCACAGAGACTGTTTGGGTACAGTTAAACCTTGCTTGTTTGTTGGTTTGAGATCCACGGAGACTGTGTGGGTACAGTTAAACCTTGCTTGTTAAAATGTTGGTTTGAGATCCATGGAGACTGTTTGGGTACAGTTAAACCTTGCTTGTTTGTTGGTTTGAGATCCATGGAGACTGTTTGGGTACAGTTAAACCTTGCTTGTTTGTTGGTTTGAGATCCACGGAGACTGTGTGGGTACAGTTAAACCTTGCTTGTTAAAATGTTGGTTTGAGATCCACAGAGACTATGTGGGTACAGTTAAACCTTGCTTGTTAAAATGTTGGTTTGAGATCCACAGAGACTGTGGGTACAGTTAAACCTTGCTTGTTTGTTGGTTTGAGATCCACGGAGATTGTGTGGATACAGTTAAACCTTGCTTGTTTGTTGGTTTGAGATCCACAAGGACTGTGTGGGTACAGTTAAACCTTGCTTGTTTGTTGGTTTGAGATCCATGGAGACTGTGTGGGTACAGTAAACCTTGCTTGTTAAAATGTTGGTTTGAGATCCGCGGAGACTGTGTGGGTACAGTTAAACCTTGCTTGTTTGTTGGTTTGAGATCCACAGAGACTGTGTGGGTACAGTTAAACCTTGCTTGTTTGTTGGTTTGAGATCCATGGAGACTGTGTGGATACAGTTAAACCTTGCTTGTTTGTTGGTTTGAGATCCATGGAGACTGTTTGGGTACAGTTAAACCTTGCTTGTTTGTTGGTTTGAGATCCACAGAGACTGTTTGGGTACAGTTAAACCTTGCTTGTTTGTTGGTTTGAGATCCATGGAGACTGTTTGGGTACAGTTAAACCTTGCTTGTTTGTTGGTTTGAGATCCATGGAGACTGTTTGGGTACAGTTAAACCTTGCTTGTTTGTTGGTTTGAGATCCATGGAGACTGTGTAAGTACAGTTAAACCTTGCTTGTTTGTTGGTTTGGGATCCACAAGGACTGTGTGGGTACAGTTAAACCTTGCTTGTTTGTTGGTTTGAGATCCACAAGGACTGTGTGGGTACAGTTAAACCTTGCTTGTTTGTTGGTTTGAGATCCATGGAGACTGTGTGGGTACAGTTAAACCTTGCTTGTTTGTTGGTTTCAGATCCACAGGGACTGTGCAGTAGTGTTTTTTTCTACCAGATTGGTCAGTGTCCTTTAACTTAGAGAGAAGAGACAATTTTTATAGAAATGACCAGCTGTCCTGTCTCAGTACCAAACCAGAGATCTCTAAATGATCCATACTCATTGCAGCATTCCTTCACATGACCGCTGTGCCACCTGTACAGAACCTGACTTAGACTGACCAACCAAAATTAAGATCTTTGATGATGATGATCTAGGCACCGGTATGACCATGATGCAACATGTTTGCACATAGTCTAACAAGATCACAGTTTGCAAGGGATCTGGACATGCTTTTGAGAGAGATGTGTCATTGTCTAATCTTCACCATATGATTTTGTTTCTTCCAAAGTCCGGCCTAAGTACTCTTGATTTATAGTTTATTGCTTTCCTTTGTTTTATAAAAAACGACTATGACAGTTTTTCCTATGATTTATTAATGATTTGATAATCAGAATACTGGTTGAATTTCTCACTGATGGAGGCAACCCTGAGTCACATCCCATATATCTCATACACTGGGACGACCCTCCTCTTATACACTCAGAGGAAAGATGTATCCTGTCTCATATATATCATTTAGGTCTGTCCCCTTAAAACATTAAGGGAAGATGTATGAATGTAGTTATGAATAATTAATGTTTGATGATGGGGTGGTTAAGTTTTAGAAAAAATACAAAGAAGTAAACCTAAAAGCTGTTTTGTCCCACAGTGGCCTTCTCTGTACTGTGGTAGCTTTGAATTTGACCTTAAAAATCAAATGAGCCATTATGATAAAATATATTTCATTGAGCCTTCTGAATGCAGTCTGAGAATTTAGGATTTTAAACTAGTTGCCTGAATTGGCAGCTGAATTGTTTCCCTATATACTCTGTGAATAATTACTGCCAAAGTTAATTGCTCTAATCAACAATTATTTGTCCCAGACAAGTGCTAAGTTCACAGACTGTTTTCACACTTGTTAACTGAGCTCGAGCTACACTCCCAAGTGATGCTACTAACATTTTGATTCAGCGAACCACTGACTGCAAGATAGAAGATACTCATTACTAATTCTACATCATGTTTGGGATATGAACTCTAAAGTTGTACCATGAGCATTCAGCTTTGTTAAGAGATCAAGCCAGGACCAGTTCTATAAATCATGGATGGTATATAGAATCCCTGATCTTTCCTGAGTCTCTTTGATCTTAAATGACTGTTTAAGGCTCTTCTTGAACAGTACAATATCTTGCAACAATTTCCCAGACTTGTGCCGTGCACAATGAAACAGCATAATTCTCATCAAGTCAGCAATCAACAAGAACAAGAACATAATTATTAGCTTCAGTCTCACCATCTGTATGGATGTTCTTTTTGAATTGTGTGACATGTCATTGAACAGTTCAAACAGGCCCTGAAGTCATTCACAGGTGACAGGGTTGTTAAACTGTCTTAGACCCTTAATTCCATCTTGCAGAACAACAAATGGATTGCTTGTCTTTTAGTGCATTAAGTTTTGGCTTAAGGAAATGTTTTGCTGTTAACCTGACAATTTTATGTTGCTCGATGGAGAATTCCAGTTTTTCTACTAGATGATTTTCATTGTTCATGGTGGCAGGGTAAAGTGAGGACTGTTGGTGATTTTTAGTACATTTTTATGTTATTTTAGTGGCATTGAACAAATGTTGGACCTAATCACTTCCTTTCTTAACACATTTTATCACCATGTTTACACGGTTCACTTAAATGTTTGTCAAATGTTACCATTAGTGATAATTTATTCTTAATTTTCAATAAAAATCAAACATATGCCATTGCTTTTACGCTAGAGATGAAATTCGGTTAGAAACCGAGAAACAGTCAAATTATAAAATTTGTTTCTGAATTAATAATGACTTGGTCTAAGATATGAGTTTTGAGAATAGTCTAATAGTACGAAGTTTCTGATTGGTGTTGAGAATCATGCTTTTATTAATAACTGTTTAAGCGGCATGTCTGTACTCTAAAGAGACGGCTGTAAACTGCTGTATGTGCAAATAATATGTGTCCTTTCTTATACTGTAATGTGCAAAAATGTGGGCAAAATTTTGGAATTTGTAGACTTTAATAGTAGTGAGCATGCAGTCTATTTTTAGCTCACCTGAGCACGAAGTGCTCAAGGTGAGCTATTGTGATCGCCCAATGTCCGTCGTCCGTCGTACGTCGTACGTCGTACGTCGTACGTCGTCAACATTTTGACTTGTAAGCACTGTAGAGGTCACAGTTTTCATTAAATCTTAATGAAACTTGATCACAGTGTTTGTCTCTATAAAATCTAGGTCAAGTTCGCAACTGGGTCATGTGGGGTCAAAAACTAGGTCACTAGGTCAAATCTTAGGAAAACCTTGTGTACACTCTAGATGTCACCAGTTTGTTCCAATCTTCATGAAACTTGGTCAGAATGTTTTTCTCCATGAAATCTAGGGCAAGTTTAAAACTGGGTCATGCAGGGTCAAAAACTAGGTCACTAGGTCAAATCTTATTAAAACCTTGTGTACACCCTAGAGGTCACCAATTTGATCCAATCTTCATGAAACTTGGTCAGAATGTTGTCCTCTATGAAATCTAGGCCAAGTTTAAAGCTGGGTCATGCTGGGTCAAAAACTAGGTCACTAGGTCAAATCTTATAAAAACCTTGTGTACACTCTAGAGGTCACCGTTTTGGTCTAATGTTCATAAAACTTGGTCAGAATCTTGTTCTCCATGAAATCTAGACCAAGTTCGAAACTGGGTCATGTGGGGTCAAAAACTAGGTCACAAGGTCAAATCTATGAAAAACATAATGTTCACACCAGAGGTCGCAATTTTGATTGTACTTTCATGGAACTTGGTCAGAATGTTGTTCTCTATAAAATCTAGGCCAAGTTCAAAACTGGGTCACGTGGGGTCAAAAACTAGGTCACTAGGTCAAATCTTATTAAAACCTTGTGTACACCCTAGAGGTCACCAATTTGATCCAATCTTCATGAAACTTGGTCAGAATATTGTTCTCTATGAAATCTAGGCCAAGTTTAAAGCTGGGTCATGCCGGGTCAAAAACTAGGTCACTAGGTCAAATCTTAGAAAAACCTTGTGTACACTCTAGAGGTCACCGTTTTGGTCTAATCTTCATAAAACTTGGTCAGAATGTTGTTCTCCATGAAATCTAGACCAAGTTCGAAACTGGGTCATGTGGGGTCAAAAACTAGGTCACAAGGTCAAATCTAAGAAAAACCTAATGTTCACACCAGAGGTCGCAATTCTGATTGTACTTTCATGGAACTTGGTCAGAATGTTGTTCTCTATGGAATCTAGGCCAAGTTCAAAACTGGGTCACGTGGGGTCAAAAACTAGGTCACTATGTCAAAATTTAGAAAAACCTTGTGTTCACTCCAGAGGTCGTGGTTTTGATCCAATAATTATGAAACTTAATCAGAATGTTGTTCTCTATGAAATCTAGGCCAAGTTTTAAACTGGGTCATGTGGGGTGAAAAACTAGGTCACTAGGTCAAATCTTAGAAAAACCTAGTGTTCACACCAGAGGTCATAATTTTGATCCAATCTTCATGAAACTTGGTCAGAATGTTGTTCTCTATGAAATCTAGGCCAAGTGCAAAACTGGGTCATGTTGGGTCAAAAACTAGGTTACTAGGTCAAATGCTTAGAAATTCATTGTGTTCACTCCAGGGGTCACTATTTTGATCCAATCTTCATGAAATATGGTCAGAATGTAGGTTGTACTGATACCTAGACCATTGTGCAACAGGTGAGCGACCTAGGGCCTTCCAGGCCCTCTTGTTGTATTTGGGAGCATGCATGCACCATGTAGCATGTCCAAGAAACTTTAACTGTTAACTAATTCCCACTTGCAACCTGATAGATGCTTGGAACTGACCCTTTTCTTAGCAGTATTCATTGGTGACACCTAATTTGATGTTGGCTGTTACAATCAGATCTCAGGACCTGATGAAGATGAATGTGGTTGATGAAATCAAATTTATATTATGCTGGTTAAAATATGACCAGATTTACAGTTCAATCAGTGTGCTGGGTTCAAGTGTTAAGTAAAACATATCAAAATGCTATTTACTTTTAAATTTGTTGAAATTTTCGTATCTGTAGATATTATGTTTCACAATACACAATTTATCAACAAAAGTAAGTCTAAACAATGAAATAAGGGACTTAACAGTGAAATCGTAGCTGTTATTTTAGGGATAATATAACATTATGATGGTACTTAATCTGTATTTATGGCTCTCAGCTCTCTTTCATCTTGGCTATCAGTAAACCTGGTGTTCATAATATTTACCGGTAATGAATCCATTTATTTTATTGATTACTATGTAAATATGTATCACCTCTCAATAAATCAGTAAGGCAGTGGTTTTTGGTATAAATTCTATGGTAGTGGTTTTTATATGTAAATCTTTATCTTGATTTCATAAAAGATAATTATATCCATTGAGATTTATTTCCATTGAGATTTGGCATGAACTACATTTTCTTCCTCACAAAGTGATCTTTATTTAATGGTGTCCATACTTTATCATTATCTTTGATGGTGGGTCAGGTCTGTCTGTAGTTTCCGTTCAATAACTCAAGAACGCTTTGCCCTAGGATCTTCAAACTTTGCATAAAGGTTGGTCAGCAACATTGAATGACTACTATTGACTTTGAGATTAGTAGGTCAAAGGTCAAGGTAACTGTGACCTCTACAACTTGTTTTAGACAAGATGGTTTCCATTTGATAACTCAAAGCCCCTAGGATAGTCAAACTTTACATGGAGGTTGGCTATACCCAGTAGTTTACCATTATTGATTTTGAGGTCAGTAGGTCAAGGTCAGCATCACCATGACCTTTACTATTTTCGACAATTGGGCTGTCATAGGGCAATCATATTATACAAACATATGTTGTTTTGATTTGATTTGATTTGATTTGAAGAGCTGTTTCAGAATGCAGCCATATCATTGATTGATATTTGATTTTTGCTTGGAAACAATCAACCAGACTCAAAAATACTCTAGAATGTACTTACATTGTATTGGTCAATATATTACATACCATGTTTTCATTGGCTCCTCAAAGTTTAGTCAATCAAAATAAACAGCAGACTATTTTGTATTTACAGCCAGAAAATAACAACAACAACAGTAATGCAAATAACAACAACAACAGAGTTGGCATGGTAACAGAAGGAATTATCGTATCCAAGGTGTTGGATGGTGGAGCGGCACATAAGAAGGGGCTACAAGCACATGACCAGATAGTAAAGGTTTGTTTTCTATGCACCATTTCTTGCAGGAACATTATCTGTGCCTCACACAGGAATTTTATCCATCCCTCACAGCACTTTGATTCCACTATTCACTCGTTCAGTATAGAGGTATCTGAATAAGCACCTGATTCTAATGAGGAGTAGCTGGACTGTATGGATAAATTTCAAGGAAAACTCATATCAGTTCATTTCATTTTAGAATGTACAGTCAAACTTCGATGCCTCGAACTACCTTCGGACCGGGAAAATAGTTCGAGCCATCTACCGGTTCGAGGCATCAAGGGTACGAGTATATATGCACTGTATATGTATAAGTTTGAACGCTTATCGGTACGTGTACCTGTCAATCGTGCGTAAACGTCGTCTTTTAGTGTTTGTTCGTATTTCATATTAAATGCATATTTAATGCATTTGTATCAAATTGTGAAATAATATGCATAAGCATAATAAAACATGATATTGTTTGGCAAAATTGACTTGAAATCGTCGACCAGCTCTTCAAATATTCACGTTTGTAAACAGTTCCCTGTTCTATTAATCGCTCCGTATGGTTGCCTATTTAACCAATGTTTTAATTATAAACTAGCAATTCATATGTCAAGTTAGTCAATCAATAAATAAAATGATAGTTAAAACATAAACATACTTTTGAGTTATTATTTTATTGCAATATAAATCGAGTTAAGTTTGTTTGAAAGAATGCAAACATTTAAATTAATGAACAATAAATCAGTTATAATTTCCTTCATTAAGTAATTAAAGGACCTATAAGTGGTAAGATTTTTCACAAACATGTAATACAATACAGCCGAAAACAGTACAATAATTGTCACAAGGTGTTAACCCATAACACCTTTTACCGACTTCCCGTGGACAAACATTGGATTTTAACAATCAATGAAAGGTGCGAAAATTTGCATTGTTCGAGTCATCTACTGGTAAATCATAGCAAGGGACCAGCAAGTCAGTTCGAGTGTTCGACCCTCGTACTGTTCGAGTCATCTATGGTTTTTCTTTATAGATAAAGAAGGAATTTTGACGGGACCGGAGAACGAGTTCGAGTTCGAGGCATCTGGGGTGTTCGAGGCAAGTACTGTTCGAGGCATCGAAGTTCGACTGTATATCAAACAAATCATTTTGTTTCACAAATATTCTTCTTTTGTCATTTGTGATTCCCTCACATTGAAGTTAATTCTGACAGTTGGTGTCTGCTAGGTTTTGTGCGTGTGTGGGTTAACGAGGGGGGGGGTCGCACATGACAGTTGGTGTCTGCTAGGTCTTGTGCATGTGTGCATGTGTGTGGCGGTAACGAGGGGGGGTCGCACATGACAGTTGGTGTCTGCTAGGTCTTGTGTGCATGTGTGCATGTGTGTGGCGGTAACGAGGGGGGGTCGCACATGACAGTTGGTGTCTGCTAGGTCTTGTGTGCATGTGTGCATGTGTGTGGTGCGTAACGAGTGGGGGTCCTACAGCTCCAGTTATTTCAAACTCAACTTTTCATTTTGAGGAATGAAATATTGTCTGATCATGATTAATTTAATATTATCTTATTAATAAACCAACGATTAATGAGTTTTTGGTGGACATATTGCGTAATGACTAAATTGAACAAGATTACAATTTTATTGCCAACTCCCAGAACTATTTATTAATTAAATGAAGATTTAATGAACACTATTTCTCCTTGTTATAATATTGTTACAAAGATGTCAAACTGATTAATTATATTAGACATTTTTAAGAAATACTGGAACAAGCGCAGATTGAGTTTTGAACAGTTATTAATGAATGCATAACATTTAGCACATGAAATAAACCACAATAATTTATCTTCATTATCATTGGGTTGTAAAACTAATAGATTTTGAAACCGAAGCTTTTACAAACCACTGTGGATATGGTTTGCTGTTCTTGGGCATAGCAATAAAAGAGGACTTGGACTAAGGACTAGGCTTGCTACTGTAACTCGCATGTGGAAATATTGACTAACTCTAGCATTCATTTATTATATATTTGTTACAGATGTATTTTCAAAATTAATATGAATAAGCAGTGTTACGTTTCAAGTTATAAAAGTTTATATATGCTGATATATTCATGAATTACCTAGAGCTAAAATATCGCAAATAAAAATGGACGTACAGTAAATACAATCTATACCTTTGACTATACGAAACATCTGGAGTTCAAAATTTGTCTGGAACTGAATTATCAAAATTACCAAAATTTCCAAATTTTGCAAAAAAGTAACCCAATTTGAGTTGGACAAATGAGGTTGAGATAGTAGGTATCAAAGTTGAATAGTCTTGTGATATACAGGCTTGGGGGATTATTCCCGCAAGTGAAAGCCTTATAATTTAATTATCTGATTCTTTTAGTGTATACTCAGAAGAATTATCTAAAAAAACAATCACATGGCTATCGCTAATTGCATTTATAGGAGTTTTCTGGTCCTTGTAATTGAATTTTTAGGAGTTTTCTGGTCCTTGTTGACAGATATAAGGACTTTGAGCTGTGTTGTTTGTATAAAGGTAGCTGCAGGCTAGATCTATAGTTTTTCTACAATGTTAAATCTTCATTCATCCACCACTTCCCTGATTGGCATCATTTGACAGATTGCCGAGGAATTGCTCTTATTGAATTTCTTCTTCTGTTGTTCAACAGTACTCCCTGTGTGTATAATTATAAGGTGTGTTTCTCATATAACACCACCATCTTTTTACCTTATATAGCTAGAAGCTATATATACATGTACTGGTACTAGAACCGGAGGCCATTTTTAATTTTTTTTTTTTTGTGGAAAATTATTGTATGAATTTACCTTGTTTGGGGTACCAAAAACCATTGGAGTTTTGTAAATATTTACAGATGCCTTCGCACCAACTATATGATTGGTATATTCTGCTTTTGGATGCCGACAATACTACCTCTATTGCATTTTCATTGAAGAGTTCATGAATGTGTTAGACACAGCATCGTGTCTGGATGGACTATCCTAGGTTACTGTTTTAGGAAATATTCTAATTAAAAACTGATGATGTTCGGAAGACTGCTTTTCAATATCTTGATTTTGCAATAACTTTGAACTGTATTGAATTTCATGCCCTTTAATGAAAAATCTGCCTCTCAAAATTCCTGACTGGTTTTAGTAAAAATTGCTGAATATGCAGATTTTCAGTTTCCAAGAAAGTTAATGTGCAAACGTCAGCAAAATGTGGATGCTTTCATATTCCTTTATGGTCAAAATTGTCTCAAGAGAGTCTGGAGTATAAAACATATTAGAAAATGAGTTGATATAGCCGTCCCTTTGGACTCTTACTATACAATTATAATTTTTTCACCCTCTGTGTGTGGTGCAGTCAGATAAAGAGTACTTGCTAAAAGATAAAAAAATGTCACTCATGCTGTCTGGCTTTGAATACTACATGAGTTGGACAGGTATATTTAAATGAGATGTTTCATGGTACTGGCTTTTATATGTCATGTATTCCAAATGTGGAGAAGTTGTCAATTGTTTGCGGAAGAGGCACATTTAAACCTCATGGCTAGTTCCAGGAAACCAATTAATTCGACATACTGCTGTATATGCTGAATAATGTTGAAAAGTGAGCATTTCTATATTTGATATAAACAAACAAATTGTTTAATACTGCATCACAAAAACTGGATTACCAGAAATTAATATCTGTTTTTAGCTCACCTGTCACATAGTGACAAGGTGAGATTTTGTGATCACTCTTCGTCCGTCATCCGTCCGTTCGTCCGTCCGTCCGTCCGTCCGTCGTCGTCCGTCAACAATTGGCTTGTGTACACTCTAGAGGCAACAGTTTTGATCGAATCTTCATGAAACTTGATCAGAATGTTGTTCTCTATAAAATCTCGGCCAAGTTCGAAACTGGGTCATGTGGGGTCAAAAACTAGGTCACTAGGTCAAATCTAATAAAACCTTGTGTACACTCTAGAGGTCACCAATTTCATCCAATCTTCATGAAACTTGGTCAGAATGTTTTTCTGCATGAAATCTAGGCCAAGTTCGAAACTTGGTCAAGCCAGGTCAAAAACTAAATCACTAGGTCAAATCTTAAAATCTTAGAAAAACCTTGTGTTCACGCCAGAGGTTGTGGTTTTGAACCAATCATCATGGAACTTGGTCAGAATGTTGTTCTTTATGAAATATAGGCCAAGTTTGAAACTGGGTCATGTGGGGTCAAAAACTAGGTCACTAGGTCAAATCTTAGAAAAACATTGTGTTCACTCCAGGGGTCCCTGTTTTTATCCAATCTTCATGAAATATGGTCAGAATGTAGGTTGCACTGATACATAGACCAATGTGCAACAGGTGAGCGACCTAGGGCCTTTCAGGCCCTCTTGTTCTATTAATATTGTAAGCTTTAGGGTGAATGTCTATTTATGGAAGCAATAAGGTAAAAATTGTGTTTGTTTTGATTGAAATTAATGTAGATAAGATAATTACAGTAAATTCACATGCCTGACAATATATCATACAGATACATATACTGTATATACAATAATGTATGAACGGATGAATGGACATAATTAGCTGATTGACATATGATAAAAATAAAACTGTATGACATTGATCTTACCTTAAGTATGTGAATCATACTTTATTACCGACAGTTGAGTTTTATTGAGGATGACAAGTGGAAAATAAATATAAACAAACAATTATTATTGTGGTCATCTATGGTCATTTATCATCACCGGACATCTTGACCTTGGCTCTCAATATTGAACTGGAATAAAAAAAAAGACCAGCAGATGTTTGATTTAAATGATAAACTGTATGAGTGCAGACCTGTCCACTCATATTCCCTATCAATGTATCAAACTGGTCAATTATCTATTGATATTTCAGGCCAATGTTTAAAATATATTTGTGTGAGAAAATAATCCTAATTTGCAAAATTTGCTTTTGTCCTGTTTTCAAGGACAAGAAGTCATTGACTTCTGTTGTACTTATGTATAGTGTGTAAAGAGAAACTCTTACGTTTTGTTGATTCAGATTTTATATCCACCGACTGTCTAATGATTGTTTTTCGGTATAGTCCTACATATCTTCTGGTTCAACAAATCATTTCTCCAAAATGGCCTGTAAGGACATATTAGCAGTTTCTGTTGATTGTCTCGAAATCATAATAATGACATTTATTCTATAAGAGAGAAGTTGCCCATTGTGTGCAAATGGTCACCATAAAATGTCTGCTATGCACAGCTATAGATGGTGATGAGGATGCAGTCAACTAAGCAAATATTTGAGTAGGATATGTCTGGACAATCACTGATTACAACAGAGCACTAATACCAGCAGATGACAGCCTCATCAAGACAGATTTAATAATCTCCATTTCCATACACATCACCAGCCAATCTATTTATTTTCCAGCAGGGACATACAACTTTCACAGACTAGAACAGTAATCAGTAGAAATGTACCAAGGATTTGTTTCCTTGGGAATCATTTTATGTTCTGTTCTACTGTGGAGCAAATGTTCTTGTGAAATATTAATTGGATATAGGACACTGTAAAAAAATAATGATTCTCCCTTATTGCTTTGCCATAAAAATACTAGTCAATATAAAGTCTGGCACAAAGGTGATCAATTTAGCATCTTTCCCAAAATGTTTCTCATTGCTGTAGGTGGTTCACATGTAGTCCTTTCTTGATACAGCTCAAAATAGACCTTTGACTGCACTTTATGCACCAGTCAGTTGCATCCACAGCTCCACACCCCAGGGATCCAAATGGGATTATAGCTGGGGAAATGGCCATGTTTTTACCTTCCAGCTTCCCCCTCGCTGCCTGGGGAAAAGTTGGACATTTTTTCTCTAAACCAATACCCAGGTACAGTATATAGATTTCAGGGGGCCGATTTTACCATCAGCTGTCCCTCAAAGGCCATGGAAGGGCTGAGGTTAAAACAACCCAAAAGTAAAAATCCCGGCCCATCCCCAAGGGTTGTGGGCCGTGGATGTAACTGACTGGTGCATTACTGATGCCCCTTTACTTTGATGAAATGCTATAATGACAAGTGAAACCAAGAGAGCTATCAAGTCATTGCAGGGACATCATGAATAACATGCCCGTCATTCTGTATTAAATACCTAAATGAGTCTTTGGTTGATTTGCTGAAAATGCCGACTGTGGCTAATTTAAAAATAAAAAAAGCCTGAGTCTTTGTTAAAAATCATTCAAGAATGGAAATTAGTGTGAAATGTTCTGGCGTTGGGTGTGAAGTTTGAATTAACATTTGTCGTCTTCTTCAATTATTTGTCTTCAGCTTGTTTTGTTGGCAAAGTTTTTTTGTTTTGTGATCAAGTGTAATTAATCATATCAATGAAGTATGGCAGGCAGTTCTGTGATTGTCCCGTCTCTCGCTGTAAGATAGGACATGCTTCAGTCTGCCTAGAAATTTTGAAATTCATCCCAACATTTTTAGCTCATTTGTTTTGTTTTGAAACAATGAAGACAGTGCAGGTTACTTGTCATCATTAAAGCTTGACCTGAACCTTCATCGGCAACTGTGCTTCATATGAATGATTACAAATTAGCATGCTTAATTAATACGGCTGACATTTTTCTTTTTTAAATGGCTGATTGGGATTGGAATTAAATTTATTTAAAATTCATAGTCTAGCTTTCCAAGGCTGGTTTGCCTACTAAACAATCTGGTTTCTTTGGATGTATTTAGATTAACTTATCTTCTGTGAATTCATTCCATAGCAATGTAAACTTTATATATGTATGTTCATTTCCATGTACAGTGTAATCTGAGAAAACCAAACACCTTTCGGACCGCCTGATTTCTTTCAGATTTCACAAAAGTATCGTACTTACATAACACTCTTTTTCAAGTGATTTTTGTATTGTGAATATGTGTCCTAGATGAACTTGCTTTTGCCAGGTACATTGCTCTGTTGTGATGAATGTAACTACAGTGATATAGTGTCTTCAGGTTGTTAGCTAGAAGGCTTGTATCTTGCTAAGTTCCTCTTTCTTCTGTATACAGTGTGTCTACATTTTAGTTGGGAATTTGATAATAAGTTTCGCAGATACATCTGGATCAGGGATTGGGGGGTTAAGGGCAATACTCTCAGAAGCTGCCAGCACTTTCTCACAGAATCTCAATAAGTCGAAACAAAAGTTTCTAAAAATGCTCTTAAATTCTACTATAATGCAACCAATATAGGATGCCAAATTATTTTCCAATTTATAATGTAATAAAATGGTTCATTTGAATTTAGGAGTGCATTAAATGCACACGATGCAGCCACAATACTCTTGCTGTCATTTGACATCCTTTGCATTATTTCTCTCTGGGAATATAAAAGTTCTGTATTGTTTGTATCTTCATTAAAGTGCTGTGTTAGCAAGAATTGATAATCTTTTAGCATTATGACGTTTTTTTGGCAATTATCAGCATTTTTTGTCAGTACAAGTTTCCATAGTAATTCAAAATATTTTGACAGACTGGTGCATAATTTTCAACTCTCTTTGATATGTTTAGGAGAAAAAATACTGGCGACCAGTCTCAAGTGTGTGCAATATGAGTTATTACCATGGAGTTTGTATGATAATTCATGATGGGACATTGTTATGCAAAATATATCATCTTTTAGTTTGCGTGTTTAGAAGTATCTTTTGTCTCTTGAAAAAAAAAGAAAATTCCAAAATGTTTTGCTTGTGTGATGGTAACTTGAATAATGTTCATTGAATCGGTTTTCAAATTGAAAATTACGTGAATTCATTACAATTACGGCAGCTGCTTTTTTAACGAGGAAAAAAGATAATTTACTGAGTTTGCCATGCAAAGGCCATTTTTTCCCTTTGAGTTCACACTAGTTTGTTGAAAATGTGACAAAGGGTTAGCAAATGGATTGAATTAAAAGGAAATTCCAGACAATTTTGAACATGTTATCATTTCTTTTGTCATGGAATAGTTCCATTAATTTTCATTTCAACGAATGCTGAGGTCATGGGAAATTGTGAAAAAAAGTTATCTTCCATAGGCACTTTTTGAGATAATCGAAAATATCTTTAATTTTTTGACGTGTGATTTGATTTCTTCATTTTTGTTCGAAAATTGGATAAAAATCATTAAAATATCATGAACTTTTGATTTGAGGCCATGGTTTAAAATGGTTTGTTTGCTGCTAATACTAAGATAGATGGATTCATTGCACTGAATTGGCCTGGACTGAAAGTTATTTGGGTGTATTTTGGTAAAGAGTTTGATCCTTGACTTGGTACAAATGAAAAGGTTATGATAAGGACAGAAAATATGATAGGAGTAAAAATGTATGAAATTGGTATACATATCCAAAACTATTACAAACCTACAAAATTCTAGTTAGGAGTACTACAAGCAAACTAAATTTTCAAAGTTGCCATTTTCAACGTGGCACATATTTTAGTTAAATTGACTTTCAAATGTCAACATCATTTACAGATTCATGGCTGGTGCAAACACTAATGGAATAAGATGCAGAGTCCATCTTCAAGTTGTCTGTATTTAAAATGAATAATTAATTTCTATCTCCTTTTGAAAAAGAGCTCAACAAACTTTTTTGCACCCTTTTTTACAAACCAGAACAAATTGTAATGTTTTTGTCAAAAAGTAATGAAATTGTGAAATTGAGGTGGCATCTCAGTGTATTGTCAAGTCTCTACCAACATCTGTCCCCTGCATTAAATATCTTATGGCCCCTAATTTGCTGTTAGTTTATGGACCACAAGGGGGCCAGCAAAGTTCATTACTAACCAAATTATTTAATGTTACATTAAGCCGAGTCACATAAGGGGAAGTTTTACGAGTTTTACCCTACACACATCAACTTTTTTACAGCAACGTGGTCTGGTGTTGGGAGAGGAAACATCAAATTCTTCTGGGAAACCAAAAAAACAATAATGGAAAACTTACAGAAATGGGCAAATTTCTTGCAATCCCTGAGGGACATTTTTGTTCATAAATGCAAACCTTTGTTGATTGTCATTGTTGATTGTTTTCTTAATTCTTCATCCTCGATCTTGCGGAAATTAAAAAATCCAATTAGCGTGTTTCTGTGTTACATGTTGTCCCCTATTTTGACTCAATTTCATCTCATTCAATCGCCATAGTTACTGTTGATTTACTGCGATAAGGACAAAAATATTACAATTTATATCATTGATTGCGCTGGTTGTGATTTAAGTAACAACTATTTGATCAATTACCCAGATTACAATTTAAACAAGATCTTTATAGACTATTGCAATGTAAATTTGAAAATTATGATGTCAGAACATGCAAAGGTTTTCTTTCTTCTTGGTGATTATGTTATTTTAATTAATGCTTTATTCAATAAGGGAGCTAATTACTTTTAAAAATACTTTAGGTGCATTTTAAGCTGTATAAACAAAAGCATTGCCCAAATTGATCAATTTCGTCTATTGCAGTGCTTGCACTTAAATTGCTTTGTAAGTAACAAAATAACCTAATTTATAATAATCATCAACAGCTGCTGCATGTTTCATGTAATGTGTTGGTATATAAGTCTAAAGGTTTTAACAATTAAAAAGGGACATACACAGACAATAAACTTATCTTATCTCATCTTATTAGACAAGTTTCTGTAAATGTCTGCAGAAAATGCTGGGTGTCTACCACACATTGACTGTCATATACTGTTCCAGGTCAGGTGTAGTTCCTGTCTCTTCACTTTCCCTTTACTTAGAAGTATGATAGGTGTTTGTTGTATATTCACATCTATTGTTTCTGATTCAGACTGTATTAAGTATGATATATTTCACAAGACATGCTTGGAGTATATTTAAGTTGGGGATGTTTATGCAGAAATATTTGTGATATATGGACAGTCATAATCACTGAGATCCCTGTTCCTTACAAAGATCTGTTGAGCCCCTTTCCTTACATTCTTGTAATTAACAGACATTTGACAGCATTAAATGCACCAGTGCCTCTTTAGTAACCAAAGATAATCTGATGCTATTTCCTGTACGGACATTTTTGCCCGCGGGAACACGGAAAGTCTCGCGTTAAACCTTCAAATTAGTCCCTGTCTTTTTCTCAGTTAATGAAGTTCACAATTCCATTAAATGTTCTTACACTTTTTTAACCAAATTCTGCTGCATTCTAAGATTTTCTGATGAGTCATGCTAGGCATTGTTTCCTGTTGCAGTCACAAGGAATTCTGGGTATTATTTTGAAGAGGGACTTGTTGGATACGCTCCCATGATGCATTGTTAATTGACCAGGGTCAGTAATAGGGATCAGATTTGATGTCACATGACCAGTGTATAATGAACCCAACATCATTAGGGAATCTTTATTTAGGCATATTTATGTGACATTTATTATGCTGGCTCCCAGATTTTACGAGCCCTTATACGGAGCCCTTATAAAGGATTTACTGATGAGCTCCCTTGAGCTCTAATGATGAATGAAAGGCTTATTTCTCTGACATGGAATGGTCTGTGTTCATGTTTTATGATAGTAAAGTAAATTAGAGGTGCAGTGCCAAACATTCCAACTGCACCAGTGACAGTCACCTTTGTCAGTATGCACCAAGTGAGTGCTGCCTGTCCCAGAATTATTCTTGTTTGCACTGTCATAATTTAATCATGGATGGCTAATATGATTTTCTCAAATTTCAAAGTGTCTGTTTAAATTAGTGCACAGTGCATGCAATGCAAACTATGTGCACTGAGGATGAATGTTACAGTTTGTATATTTGTCATTTTCTCAAATATATTCTTCAAGTGCATCCCTGACCATCTAAAAAGTTTATGAGAATGCAAGAAATATGTGTCGTATGTCTTAAATACTTAAAATGTATCTCTGTTTACCATATTTAGGGGCAATGTCCTAATTGTAAGACCAGTGACCAATTAAACACTTAAACTATTTGTAAATAAACAAATACACTTTTTCATGGGAACATTTTTTGTATTTTTGTAAGTCATTAACAAAATGTATGGTTTGTTTACAATTTATATCTATTACCCAAAAAAGGAATGTGTTTGTGTATTGATTTCCTTTCAGATAGCAATTTCTTTGTAGACGGACATTCATTTGCACGTGAAATTAGGCATAAAAAGGGAATTTGATAGAGGGATAATTTAATAAGGATGTGACATGCAACTGACATTGGGCATTCACCGGTCATGAATCATTGGTCATTGTGGGAATATCGAGATTGTGGTTGCCGTGGACGACAAAAATACAAAAAAAATGTAGAGCTCGTAAACAGTATTAAATAATGTTTGCCAATTAAAAGTGATTTAATTGATGAATGAATGGCTTTAAAGGCAAATTGTGGGTCATTGTGCATTTATGTATCAATCAACATACAGTCAAATATGTATATTAAGCAGTCGCTTGAGTTATGTATACAATTTTGATAAAATCCATTTCCCTATGTCTGAGGTCATTGGCCAAACTAGCAGAGAAAAACAAATGACCACTCACACACATATAAAGCGCACACACATACGCTTATACTGAACACAGTCTTGTTTTATTGTACAAAGAATTAGCAGCAATAATTTATAGACAAAGATGGTTTCCTTTGCTCGTTGCATCAGTCCTGTGTGTTGCTCCATAAAACGTGGCTATCGTACTTTGTACAAGTTCCTTTGACTGTGCCTTTTAATGGCGTTGATACAATATTGATGTTTTTTTATTTTGTGAATAGGAATGTTTGCCACTTCAAGCATCAAGTTTGACTCAGATGTTTAAAAGGACATGAAAATGTTTACTTTATAAAATAAGTGTTTTCACCCCCAGCTGTGAGTTATTTTGTTTTGGATGCATCTTCGCCACATGAAATTTGAGTTGGTCTGTTTGACTGTACATCATGTTTGTATGGTTTTGGTTCAAGTGGCAATACAATGGTAAACCTTAGTTTACTATACATACAATGTAATGTTTTATGTAAGACCACCTCTAGAATGCTTCTGACTTGTTGAAGAAAAGCATGGCTGTATTTTATAAAGTTTTTTAAGTCCTTAGAGTCTGTAGTGTTTTGACTTGTTAAAATGAACCATGGCTTGCTGTGTTTTTTAAGAACATTTTAAAGAGTGATTTAAGAATATATCTTACGTTGTGGTCAGGTTGAACTCAAGTGAGTTTACCTAACTGTGCTTGAACCTGATAGCTTTCTATTTACCTCAGTAAGTGATCTGCGTGTGAAATATTAATGTTTATTTGTTTACGACCACTTATGTCTTATATAGACGTAGTACGTTTAAATAATTCATTGTATTTATTTATACTATTTGTTTATTTGTACTTAGTGTAAGTAATATCTTGATGTCATTTATTATCATTGCTATAAGTTTGCTTTGGTCGTATCGAAAATTGATGGTAACTGTATTCAGGAAAGGTTTACTAGTAGGGCATGTTATTTACCACTTCAGAGGTTGTAGGTTTGTTCCTGCGAAGATGCTACAACCACATGACTTTGTGAGCAGTCACTGTAATACAGTGATTCACATCTTCTAGGATTCTCAAAGACTTGTTCAGGGACTCCGGCAAAGTTCACTAATTGTTTCAAAATTGTATCAAAATCATTTGTCAGTGGAATAATAATCCCTCAGTCACAGCTCAAGTTTAGTGATTGCTCTTCTCAGAGGGCCTCTTTCTAGAGGTTGCACTGTGACTATTTTCAATTAAAGTTTATATTTTATAGAAGACGTATGGGAATGATAGAGAATTATGTTTCCCTCTATTAATTGGTAATTTTATCTGAAAGCCATGTTTGTTCATACTCTGTTGCACATATTATATTATAATTCATATTGACAGATACTGAACATGTTTTAATTGTTATAAAACGGATTTAGTCTATATTAGGATGAACCTGTTTGGTTTTTATGCTATTTTAATGTTGCTTTTATATCCAATTGTATCAAAATGGAATGACTGAAGTATGCATTAATATATTATTCCAAGTAGGGGAGATTGGCAGGGGAGCACTTATTTTGTAATAAAAGATTAAAACTTTTTATCTAATATTGTACATCAACAAATGACTTAGTCTGAGACAATAAAATTTTATTGAAATCAATTAAATCCCATTAAAACTAATTAAATACCAATTAGTACCATTTAAATCCCTTCCTGAAATAAAAGTGATGTACTGAATGACCCATATATAGAAATTTAAACTTGCAAACTATTGTTTGCCAATATTTGTTCTGTTTACCAAACCACTTTACAATCCTGATAATTTTGCAGATGAATAGAAAATAAAATGATAAGTTTTGTAAGTGGTTCTAAATTATATGTTGTGAATATATTTTGATACACTTGACATCTATTATGCGCATTGTATAGCTTGGCTATTTTGACTTGAGCCTGACCATAATGCAAGAATACATTACAAGGTTCTTGCTTCGAATATATTAATTTCCTCAAGCAAATCGTGCGATATCGGTATTTAAAATTTGTGTTTGTATTACATCTCGAGCATCTTCGTGATACTCCCCGATTATGAAAACATTCATTTGGTGTTGTAAACGTAGGCAATATATTGACTGTTAAATTATGCTAATCAAAAGGTCAGGCTCGTGTCAAATTGGCCAAGCTATAATTATTGAAATGCCTGTTATATAGGTGTTGATCTGATTTTCAGGGTGGGAACAAAAAGATCCAACTTCTACTTAAATTAAGCATGAGATGCGATACTTTTGCACCAAGCCCTCGATTTGACATTATCAGAAGCTTAAAAGGTTGACTTTACTAAAATGAATAAATGTAAATGTTGATCAAGATAAAAAAGAACAATCACTGCTGACGTTACTAGCAAATCGTTTTTGGTTAAATTGATATAATTGTTTCGGGGTGCGGCATTAATCTTATCCCACTCAGGATCAAATAAAGTTTAAAATTAAAAAAATGCTTTCCACCTTGGATGAAACACCTAGTTTTAATTGTTCAAAGAATGGCTTGTTTTTGCACACATTTCTACAAGCGGTCTGTTATTAAGCGCCAAAACTACTTCTCTTTTCTCCCTACAATCGACAGCTTTCAGCGCTTTGATTTTATTTTGGTCTCTATAACACTCTTCTTTAACCCTTTACTCCATACACAAACACTTATTCTGATAGGAGATAAGCAGCTCGATGTGAACCTATCACATTTTGTAGCTTTTTGGGACAAATATCAAAAATAATCTCCCTTGATAAGTTTTCCTGGTAAGTCCATTTCTTTAAATGGATTATCTCCCTTACCTACTCATAATTGGAAAAAAATTAGTGGTTAACTATTGTGATTGGGGCAGGAATTGACAATTTTTGGAATAAAGAATCCATAACCCTGAAGGATGAAAGGAAATTGATAGAACTTGTATAATATATCATCATATTGTATACACACTCTTGCTTTTGATGCTTGAAAGATATTTTTCTGATTTTTGGCATGAAGTTTGTCTCAAAATGGGGTCAATTAATTCAGCTCTACTTCAATTATCTCCCTTTGTTTTTAATGCCTTAACAGTACAAAGCCTTTCTGGTGTATTTTTATCATTAAAGTAATAATCTGTTTCATAACATTTATAACCCTATTATCACATAAACATGAATATTATAATTGATCATACACTGATAAATACTTTTCATCTTTTTAATAGTTTGTTTACATTCCTTTAATAAATCTATATCTTAATATTCAAATAAACACAAATTTACATATTTCATATTGTCTTACTTACTTATATTGTCGTCAGTACCACCCGGGATATGTCGGGATATGTCAATGTTCAGTATAAATGGTGGTAATTGAATTGTGTGTTCCCATACTTGTATAATTGTGATCATGACTGTGGGATCTGTCAGTAAGGTCAGGGAGTTCCATGTTGACGGAAGTACGGTCCTTGTTTACAAATACTTGAACCATTTGAATCATGGTGCCTTGTTTCACTTACACACATTCGGTCTGCTCCAGTGCTGTGGTCTGCTGGCTGGATGACATTGACTTAGTACAACCCTGAGATCAACGTCTAACTTTGTACTTCAAAAGGTGACATTTCCTCCTTTCCCTTCTAGAAACTCAATGGGATATCAAAACATTAGGTTCCATACTTGCTGATTCAACGTCATATATATAAGTGTTTTCTTGGTTCAAATTTCCTTGTATTTGAATTTGGTGATTGCTCAAGTTTTTCAAAGTTACCTATGTATTATATTTACATTATAATGTAACTTTGTTTACATTATAATAAAATTATATCCCCAAAATTTACTTATCTTTACTGCATTTGTTATATAGTTAATGATTATGGGCAGTGATATTTATGCGGCCAATAGAATTATGAGCATGTCTCCCTATTCCTATGTAGCATATTCACAATTTTTAGCTCACCTGTCACATAGTGACAAGGTGAGCTTTTGTGATCACTCTTCGTCCGTCGTCCGTCCGTCGTCCGTCCGTCAACAATTGGCTTGTGTACACTCTAGAGGCAACAGTTTTGATCCAATCTTCATGAAACTTGATCAGAATGTTGTTCTCTATAAAATCTAGGCCAAGTTCTAAACTGGGTCATGTGAGGTAAAAAACTAGGTCACTAGGTTAAATCTTGGACAAATCTTGTGTACACTCTAGATGTCACCAATTTGTTCCAATCTTCATAAAACTTTGTCAGAATGTTGTTCTCCATGAATTCTAGGACAAGTTTGGAACTAGGTCATGCGGGGTCAAAAACTAGGTCACTAGGTCAAATCTTATAAAAACTGTGTGTACACTCTAGAGGTCACCAATTTCATCCAATCTTCATGAAACTTGGTCAGAATGTTGTTCTTTATGGAATCTAGGCCAAGTTCAAAACTGGGTCACGTGAGAACAAAAATCTAGGTCACTAGGTCAAATAACTCCAGAGGTCGTGGTTTTGCTTCAACCATCATGGAACTTGACCAGAATGTTGTTCTCTATGAAATCTAGGCCAAGTTTGAAACTGGGTCATGTTGGGTCAAAAACAAGGTCACTAGGTCAAATCTTAGAAAAACCTAGTGTTCACACCAGAGGTCACAATTTAGATTGTATCTTCATGAAACTTTGTCAGAATGTTGTTCTTTATGTAATCTAGGACAAGTTCAAAACTGGGTTATGTGGGGTCAAAAACTAGGTCACTAGGTCAAATGTTCGAAAAACCTCGTGTTCACTCCAGAGGTCGTGGTTTTGATCCAATCATCATAAAACTTGATCAGAATGTTGTTCTCTATGAAATCTAGGCCAAGATTGAAACTGTGTCATGTGGGGTCATTAACTAGGTCACTAAGTCAAATCTTAGAAAAACCTAGTGTTCACACCAAAGGTCACAATTCTGATTGTATCTTCATGAAACTTGGTCAAAATGTTGTTCTCTTTTGAATCTAGACCAAGTTTGAAAGTAGGTCATGTGGGGTCAAAAACTAGGTCAGTAGATCAAATCTTAGAAAAACCTTGTGTTCACTCCACAGGTCGTGGTTTTGATCCAATCATCATGAAGCTTGGTCAGAATGTTGCTCTTTATGAAATCTAGGCCAAGTTGGAAACTGGGTCATGTGGGTTAAAAAACTAGGTCACTAGGTCAAATCTTAGAAAAACATTGTGTTCACTCCGGGGGTCACTGTTTTGATCCAATCTTCATGAAATATGGTCAGAATGTAGGTTGTACTGATACCTAGACCAATGTGCAACAGGTGAGCGACCTAGGGCCTTTCAGGCCCTCTTAAATTATGGGAATAAATTTTATGCATCCTTAATAAAGGAATCCATTGTACTATAGTGTTAATCTGTGTGTGTCCTATGTTTATATCATCTTAACAACCGTCAGGCTAGATTTCTCTGAAACCTTATTATAGGCAGCTATTCTACTAAAAGGAGTTTGAGTATTTGCTGGCAAGACTGTAATATTGGAGTTTGAAAGTTTTTATGTACTTCTGCGTTGGTCAGTGTTATTAATACCTCCGATTTTCAACACAGATTTACATTTATAGTTTAACAATGCAATTTATATAGACTATATTCTGAGGTAGTTTCAATATTTATTAGATATTGTTATTTAGATATTTAGACATTCTTGCCTAATATGATAGCTTTCTCCCAGAGCAGACAACAATTGAATAAACCGCCAGACATGCTGGACGCAATGTCAATCTTCCGTCCGTGTTTATCCTTACCATTCTGAATTCCTGTTGCCAAACGATCTAATATTGTATTGCAATAATCACGTTACATTTCCCTACATTCCTAGTTCTTTTTCTTGCAGAAATATTGTGACATTCAAGGTATTCAAATAATTTTTCATGGCAGACGTCAAAGTTGTACTTTTTGCTGTGTCATTGCGGTCCACTGTAGGAGTTCCACAAAAAGATAGATCTGGCATTTTAAGAGATTGAATACCGCAATGATATTCAATGATAAAGATATCAATGTTTGTATCAATGCACCATTTATAGGAATATCTTTTACATTAACGCATGTCTATTGAAATGTAGAATACTCCTTTATATTAATATCAAGATGTTATTTGCATAATAATTTTTAAGTTCAAAGATGATACAAAAATTGCACCTATTTGGGTGTTTTTAATCTTAAATCTTCTTTATTTTTTAAAACGATCGTTTATATGTTTAACTGTTCAACAAATGCCAGCATTATGTTACAGTGATACGTATTTGATGATTCAGAAAACTTGAAATGTTTTAAATTGTTTGCAGCAGACATTTTATATAGTTTGTCTGTATTATATCTTACAAAAATTTACTTAATTTACGTGTTTGGCAGTTGACACTTGATATTGACAGGAAGGTCACAAAAGTTGGAAATTATCCATAATTTTCTTGTCTTGTCAATTCCACTGCATGTCTGATGTCATAGTGTCGTATTTTGGTGTCATAATTTGATGGCTTAACATTATATTATCTGAATTTTAGAATTATGTTGTCATTTTATAGACAAAAAATATAAGACCAGTAGACTGGATTTGTGTACTTAATAATAATTTTGAACTCAAAGTTGATAGGGTAGTTTAGACAGCAGTCGTGTGGTGGGTCTGTATGAACTAACGCATTGCATAGTTCAGACCCTTTTATTTTTGTGTTCCTTTTTCTGCCCATCTTCCTGTCAATTTGCCATTGCCTTTGAAGTTATTTTGTAAGCAAATTCGGTAGTAATTCGTATAATTTATTTGTTTTGAGTCGAAGTAGCTGTTGTCACTGGCCTATTTCTATTAATCAGTTGAAGAACTGCAAAAATCAACAATAATTACCGTTGGCCTGAACATTTACTATATTTATCAAATCAAAATCCCTATCTTGAAATAATGTTTGAAAAGATTGATGACTTCCGATGTAAAAACAAATGTTTAAATAGATTTAAAAAAATTTTTTTTCCTCAAGCATTCCAATAAAGCAGCTGATCACTATAATATACTTTTAATATATTTTTGTTTGTCACAAAGCTGAGAAAAGGTCCCTAAATATCCCGTGTCTGCAGTAAATCCCATGTTTTAGTTTCTCGGGTGATTTCAATTTGATGCATTTTTTTCCACAAGTAGTAATAGTGACTTGTGTCAGAAATGATAAATGCATTCTGGAAATGTTGGATTATCATGATTATCTTGGTGTGCAGTCGTCTGGCAGCCAGACGGTAAATCAGGCTTGCATTACTTCCCCTGGATTAGCTTTGGATTTATTGTGTAAGTTTCATTAGAAGAAAAACTAATCCTGCATGAAACCAGGCTTAACAAATGTTTGAAAAAAGTCAAATATTTGTCATTTTTGTTTAATTTGTCACTTTTAATTAAACCGTTCTCAAAACAATGTAGTTTTTGTTTTACTTTAAAAATCACCATGAGTTTTCTGATTTATGAAATCCTATGTGAATATTAACTGTTAGTTTGTTGAAATTTTGTGATGATTGGCCCACCCTACTTGAACAGCACTTTGGTCCTTATAGACATCTCATTGAATATTCATTCTTTATTTTCAAGCTCAAAAGGTCTGAACTGGTAACTGAAAACATTCATTACATGATTCCTAGATATTTTAGATACTAAGATTTATTAACTTGTTTCTGATTTGTTGGTTTTGAGCTCACAGACATAAATAAACCAATGAGATTTTCTGTTACATCAATGTTCTTCATTTTTAAATAACAACTACAGTTCAATAATTGTTTGTCCACATCATAATTACATGAAACACATTATCAAAAAAATTTGGCCAACTTTAAAAAAAACATTTGGCCAACTTTAAATAATAATTAGGGGTTAAACAATTTGTCGACACAGTTTCGTCAGTGACTCTGTATATAAATGAAAAATGTATAGAGTTTGTGAGAAATAAAAAATTGCATTCATGTTAAAAGTGATTAATTTCAGGTGTTATTTCATACAATAATATTTTTAATGAAACTTCAGTATTTAATTACAAATTTAATGTATTCCATTGCGATTCATTAGCTTCAATGAAATGAATCTACATAACGATAAACTGATTTTTGTATGCCTCATTTCATTCAATCTGTTTCCGATTTCTAACAAGAAAATGAATACTGTGATATTGTTGCCATAATACTGATGAGGGTCTAGTGTAATTAATGTGTAAATTAAATGGAAAAAACCTGATCTGTTAAAATACATGTAAAGTAAGTCTGAACTTTGAGACTACCTAAATGTATAAGGACAACTGTAAAATTAAAAACAAAGTAATTTTCAATACAGGTTTCAGCAAATTGCTTTATTTAACCTTGCTCTTATAGATTGACACATGTCGAAGAAGATCTAGAAGATTGCTAGAGTCTCGTTGTTGAGGTTTTACTGTGGCTAATGGTTCTATAACAAGGGAAGTAACTCTTACAGGACAACTTAGTGTCAAACATAATTTATCTAGAGTTGCGGTTCTTTGGATGTTATTTTCTGTTTTAAGTTCAGAAAAAAGATGAAAGCTTAGTGCAGTGTTTTAACTGTGCTTTTTTCTCCCAAATCTTCAGATTAGAGTTTTTTGTTTATACTTTTAACATAATTTATGTGTTTTTATGGCATTTCTCAGACAAAATTTATTGTTTCTCAGTGGGGGACTGGATATAAAATATTTTCTGGGAGATTTGAAAATCTCACCTATATAATAATATGCTATCACAAACTGTAATTGATGTGCATTGCGAGCTAGGCAGATAATACAAAGCTGGCGTGGAAAGCTTTTTACTATTGGGCCTCGCCCCCAAAACAGTTTTTACCAACTGTAAGATGGTTTCGCACTCAACAAAGTACATGGTCAGGAGTACACAGGAGTATTATGAAGCTGGTTTATTGCTCATACTTGAAATTTAAAGTTTTTTTCATGACTTTATTACAAATTTATGTCTTCTTTTGATTGGAATCACTTAACATTTTGAGAGTTTTATACAAAACACGCAACACTATGGTAACTCTACTACCCTAGCAATACTAAAATAAGGTAGTCAAGCACCAAGGTCCAATATGTCAGATTAGTTTAAATGAGTTTGAAAGATCATGTTACACTTGACATTTATTCCTTGATAGGTCAACTCACATTGCACTCTCAACTTTCTGACAGAAAGTTAAAAAGCCACCATGAAAAAATCATATTTTACTATAACATGTTAAAATAATACCTCTGAGTTTGAAGGGGCATTTTAGTATAATTGTCCAGTCAGGGGTAAACACACAACTTCTATATTAAATGATTGCTCACATTCTGTAGGTCCGGATAGGTCTTCTCACTGACTGACTGTACATTATTATTTTAAAGGCACCCAAGTTAGTAACCTACAGAAAGGGTGACACAAGTTCATCTCTGAAAGCAGTTGTCTGTAAAGTTCCTGCACATCTGCAGTACGTCAACCTATGAACATCCGTAATCCATGGGGAATTATATATAAACGACATTTTTATTAAAATGGTTCTTTGAAACTGAAAAAAATCTTCAATATTGTTGCAGTTATATCCGTCAGAATTGCATAATGGTTGTTTTTTAATGAAAATCATCTGTTGGCTGGTATGGTTTTGTATTGTTCCAAATTTTAATCATTTTAGAATTACTTGCTTAGCTTAAATACTTTCTCTCTGTGTACTGATCAAAATTGGCGGCTTTGTTTTAAATGAAAGTAAATTTAGGGGGATATAACAACTTTTTACTTCATAACTTTGACTTGTTGCCAAGAAATTTTGGGAATTCCTCGAGCGTACATTATAAAAACAAGCAAGATGAATAATTAACAGTAAATAATAGGTAAAATCATGGATGAAAGTAAATTAAAACTGCGATATATGCCTGAGAAAATATTCAACATCGGATTATGCTTGTGTAAACAACGTCTCATGTGGAAGCAAGTGATACTGTGAGTGAATGAAGGAGTTTTATTTATATTTTCAAATATATTTTGATATAAATTAGATATTGCTGGAATTTTCTGTGATTTTGTGAGTGTTTTATTTTCTCTGATATTACGAAGGAATTTGAAATATCGAGTGTATGAATTTGTATGCGCACTTGGGCGAATGTGTGTTTTTGGATAACTTGTATTCTCGTATCGCAATATTTCAATCATTTTATTCACAGGTAGCACCTAAATATTGATATTAAAGTATCACATTACAATACAGTGTAATGCGTTTATTGTTTAAAATAGAATTCTTGGAATTCACAGACTGGTGCTAAAACTTTGATCTATTATAGATTGCTTCTAAAAAAATGCTATTTCAGATTAGTTTGAAACTTGGATCTATTATAGATTGGCTATAAAATATGCTTTTTATAAAATCTGCTTTTTAGACTGGGTCCAAAACTTATCTATTTTAGACTAGTATAAAACTTTTATCTAATTTAGACTGGTACCAGAAATTCAATAAATTATAGACTTTGGTTTGATATAGTTCAGATTAAAAAAAGAACAATCAGATGATTAAATTCATACCTTCCTCTGGCGTAGATTGTTATTGTCTTGGAAATTGTTGATGTTGTTATTTGGTTGTTTGTGACGAGTTTTAAGAAATGTTGATCTCCGAAAGACAATGAATGAAAGATTCTTTTTATCACATTCAGAGTTACTGAGTCAAACAACGTCAGAAATAACTAATTTAAGATGGCGATGTTCCAAGGTTTTTGCGCTGAAAAGCTGGTGATGTCACACATTTGTTATCACATGTGTTGGAGAACATTGTTCCGTCATTTATTATGACATGGAATATCACATTTTTTTTGTGATAAACTAGTTCTTCATAAGTTATCTTACAAATTATATTTAATTACTGTGTTAGAATTATACACCATTCAAAGAACCATATGGAGTATTAATGAGTAAACAAAAAAGTTAAGCAGTCCACCCAGCTTGTGTCTGGAATCGTTCAGATAATATGATTAGTATAGTAGCACTGACACAGGTTGCCATTATGAACAGCATTGATTAGCCTTAATTAAAGCTACTTTATTTGATTACATATTTATATATAGCAACCTGTAAATCTATAGACAGTACTTGGATACGATCATAAAACACCTGTATTATTGTTATGGTGACCTGAATTCCATGTTTTATTATGTCGTTATTACCTACCTTGTAATGGTATCCCTACTCCCCGGTGTTTTGTACTGTTCTAACCTCAGTACCATGTGATACCACCTTGTGGCATCTGGAATGTCAGTCACATCGGAGATATTGTTGGGTGGTGTGTAGTGCAATCACATGATTAAGAGCAATTTATACATTAGAAGATGAGCATTTTGAGAGGTATGATCAATTGTGAATGAATTTTGAATGTATCAAAGAGTAATATACCCTACATATCATGAACAGTTTTGAGAGGTTGATGTGATAGAGAGGTTTGATCTATTGTGAAAATATAAAAATAAAACTAGCAAGGACAGTAGCACATTAATAACGACCTAAACAAGACTCAGCCAAAAAACAGCTAACTAAAAGTTAACACACTATGACAAATCACAAGATCAACTTATCCAACCAAATAGTCTCGTTAATTGCTTAATTAATTACCAATTTGCCTATTTTAATTAAGAGATTATTGCTCTATGTGAAATACCTGACACAATATGATATCATAAGGCATAAAGACTAGACTTCGTTTTTAATTACGTCTCTGACATCATTATATAAGCAAAGAAGTCAAATAACGTCCTTTGTATTATATGCACACTTTGCAATATCAGCGTATGTCGATTATAATTGCATGGTAGAAGACTCGCTCTTGTACGGGGTGTGTGATGAAATGCACTGTTCATTGAAGGAATTTATGATTTGTAAATATGATGGAGGTGTTGAATGATGATCAATGTGTTATGAAGTAAATATCAGTAATGTTGATGCACTTATTACATTTCTTTCATGTTTCCTTGCTTCTAATGATTAATATAGCATTGAGCATGTTTATACCGTATCTGTTCTAATATCTAAACCTTCTTAGTACCTGGAGCACAATGCTTTAGAGCAAGAAGAGATTTGTTGATGAGCGACTAATGAGCATGTGATGACTGGCATCCTTTTGGTGCAGGATTCAAAATATTACTCCCAGTGTGTCTGGTGCAGGATTCTAAATATTACTCCCAGTGTGTCTGGTGCAGGATTCTAAATATTGCTCCCAGTGTGTCTGGTGCAGGATTCTAAATATTACTCCCAGTGTGTCTGGTGCAGGATTCTAAATATTGCTCCCAGTGTGTCTGGTGCAGGATTCAAAATATTGCTCCCAGTGTGTCTGGTGCAGGATTCAAAATATTGCTCCCAGTGTGTCAACAATGCCTCTATTACCAAATAAGACATTTGGGTACACATTGGATGCTGTGACAGACACATAGTCCAGCGTCTGGGTGCATTTATATGCAACTTTGCTGGCCAGCCTTTAAGTCTTGTTTGAAGATTCTTGTTGGCTGCAGTGACATTGAATATGAATAGATAATATCAGGATGATGTCTCTTCTTAATCAAGCTGTAGAAGCGGAGTGCTTCACTGAACCTAGGTAGTAATGAATTTTATCAAAGCACTTATGGAAACTTAAAGTTATGACCAAATGTTTATTCCAGTCACAGTTGAAATAATTTTTTCTGGTGTTTCTTCATTATGGCTATCTTTTTTCAATTCAGTTCAATAGACAAACACTGTTGGTGTTAAAGACGTATCTATTTGCTATCTCTGGTATATACAAAGTAATGCACTACATTAATTAAATTGTAAATTTATTTCAGAACATCAAAAAACAAAGAGTCTATGTCATGTTGCGATAATCTTCAAAGCCGTTTGAGAAGTTACATATTCTATGGCACCTGTAAGATAGTAGTGCTATAGGGGTACCTGGTTGGTCTTTGTGCATTTCTGAGCATACTGAAACTGGCAAACATTTCAAGCACAAAGGATAAAAATCTCGAGAAATTGTTCAATTTTTTTGTTTTAAAAAACCAGCATTCCTACATGATTTTTTCATAGATACTTGTATATTAATTTCATAGGAAATTTTTGTCATAAAAAACAATGGAACTTCTACATGCCTGAGAGCCTCCCTGCTCTGACAATTTCTGTGAAAGTGTTTATAGTTTTTTTTTTTTCTGAGTATGAAGAGTAGTGAGAAGTATGAAGAGTTACGACTAAACCGACTAACTGTGAGACTCATAATCATCATAGAGTTACTGTAAGACATTTTGGATAATAATATAATAATAGGTGGAAAGAAAAGATTTACCAGGTAATCTGGTAGGTGAGCTTTAGAGAATCCAATAATTGGCATAGAGATACATTGTATAATTGCTTAGGAGATGATTATTATTGACAGAATCCTTTTGATGTGTTCCAAAAATATGTCTCAGAAAGAGAATAATTTGTCAATGTTATAATGTGAACACTGGATGGAATGTAGATTTAAAGGATATTGTGTTGGAAATACAAGGTAGGTAATGGTAGTAATGTGTTGTTTATGGGTGAACATGCTGTACTTAATGTCCGATAATTCTTGTAACAATGTATGGAAATGTGTGCAATGGATTTTAAGCCTTAGATTTAGGTACCCTTGGTTAAATAAAATAACCTTTTGGTGTTTGGGGAGAGATGATGGTGTTGCCAGGATATCCCGGTTCTAGTGATGTGATATAAAAGTGGTTTATGGAGTAACGACCTGGCTTGTTTGGGGTTGTCATCTTTCGACTGTTTAGGTCTTCGGATCAGATCAAGGTGCTGACGAGATACATGTGTGACTTTTTAGCTCAACTGTCACAAAGTGACAAGGTGAGCTTTTGTGATCGCTCTTCGTCCGTCGTCCGTCCGTCCGTCGTCCGTCCGTTCACAATTGCTTGTGAACACACTAGAGGTCACAAATTTAGCCTGATCATTATGAAACTTGATCACAATGATCATCTCCATAAAATCTAGGTCAAGTTCGATATTGGGTCATCTGGGGTCAAAAACTAGGTCACTAGGTCAAATCAAAGGAAAACCTTGTGAACACATTAGAGGTCACAATTTGAGCCTAATCTTTATAAAACTTGATCACAATGATCATCTCTGTAAAATCTAGGTCAAGTTCGATATTGGGTCATCTGGGGTCAAAAACTAGGTCACTAGGTCAAATCAAAGGAAAACCTTGTGAACACATTAGACGTCACAATTTGAGCCTAATCTTTATGAAACTTCATCACAATGATCATCTCTGTAAAATCTAGGTCAAGTTCGATATTGGGTCATTTGGGGTCAAAAACTAGGTCACTAGGTCAAATCAAAGGAAAACCTTGTGAACACATTAGAGGTCACAATTTGAGCCTAATCTTTATGAAACTTGATCACAATGATCATCTCTGTAAAATCTAGGTCAAGTTCGATATTGGGTCATCTGGGGTCAAAAACTAGGTCACTAGGCCAAATCATTGAAAAACCTTGTGAACACATTAGAGGTCACAATTTGTGACTTATCTTTATGAAAATTGATCACAATGATCATCTCTATAAAATCTAGGTCAAGTTCGATATTGGGTCATCTGGGGTCAAAAACTAGGTCACAAGCCTTTGAAGGCCAAATCATTGAAAAAGCTTGTGAACACACTAGAGGTCACAATTTGAGCCTAATCTTTATGAAACTTGATCACACTGATCATCACTATAAAATTTTGGTCAAGTTCGATATTGGGTCATCCGGAGTCAAAAACTAGGTCACTAGGCCAAATCATTGAAAAAGCTTGTGAACACACTAGAGGTCACAATTTTGACCTTATCTTTATGAAACTTGATCACAATGATCATCATTATAAAATTTAGGTCAAGTTCGATATTGGGTCATCTGGGGTCAAAAACTAGGTCACGAGGCCAAATCATTGAAAAATCTTGTGAACACACTAGAGGTCACAATTTTGACTCTATCTTTATGAAACTTGGTCACAATGTTTATCTCTATAAAATCTAGGTCAAGTTAGATACTGTGTCATTCGGGCCAAAATCTAGGTTACTAGGCCAAACAGGTGAGCGACCCAGGGCCCTTTGGACCCTCTTGTTTCTGCTGATATGATGTGTAGTTGGTTTTCAGGGAGTTCAGATAAATGTCATCTTCCTACTGATATGACACTTGTATTGGTGTTTCTCTGATGTCCAGAGGCAAGCATAGTGCCTGAATGTTCCTTTCCATTCATGTAGTTTATGTTATTGGTTGTAGGGAGTTCAGTTGATGGTGTTGTGGAGATGTCCTCTTCAAACTGATGTATTAAGATAAACACTTGGTATAGGTGCATAGTTTCAGGGTGTCATCGGGCTAGAAAAATATTGTCATGACACCGTGTCCGATGATTAAGGCTTCATGTGGTTTTAGGGGTGAAGCTTTTCCATTATGTTCCCATTCACTGATGTACCATCATTATATAAAGAATATTTGAGCAATTTATTTCGGTACCTTTGAATAATAATTCATTAAATAACTGATCATGATTAAAGCCTTTATTTAAAGTATTAATTTGTCAATTTTGTACAATTATTGAACTTACATTTATAATAACTTCCTTGATTCAGAAGTTTGAAGTTAAAACAGTTCCATCTACTGTATTATGGGGGATTAAACCCAAGATATTTTGTTAGTACCATAGCTTTGGAGTAATTTCAGGAAGTTCATGGACAAGTAATCAGGGGGGAGGGGGGTACAGTGTTCTGTGTAAGCATTGTTATTGTGTCTGTGCATTGGTCAATCATCCATGTCAATATTTTTATTGGCTGACATTTACAAATTTTTTGCTTAGGTGGCAGTTACGTCTTATTCTAAGTAAATAAATATAAGAATAATGAACAGACAATACGAATATGTATGTCAGCAACATAACTACACAGAGTAATGCCCACAAACAACCCAAGGAAATGATTAAATGCCCAAGCCCCTGCATTTATAATTACAAAAATAACAATAAATAACAAAACAACAGTGATCACATGTGACCAAATGAAACGCAGTTAAGATCCGACCTAGTTCCCCAAATCTCGATGCAGGACGATAATAGGTTGGAGTTTCACAAATATATAATAACCAGGTATTGTGTGGAGTTAAGTCCCCTTATGCTACTAACCATGTTTTGTCAGGACTTAGCCCCCTTTTGCCAATAAACATGTGTTGTCAGGAGGTAAGCCCCTTTTGCTAATACTGTATAGCGGGTATATTTCACGGTGTCCAATTTTCGCGTTAATTGGATCCTTTTGAATTCACGATGTCTTAATTTCGCGCTAACGGGCTTGACCGCGAAATTAAAACCTTGTTGGTAAACATGGAAGGGGAGGTAAACGGTAGAGTATGAGTATAATCGTCACTACTGATCTCGGTGTTGTGTGTTCGAATTCCGGGCCGGTCAACTAAAATTGCTGATAGTCTTTCGGATGAGACTTTAAACCAAAGTCCCATGTATTGGTGCTATACATATGGCATGCAAAGAACCAGGAATGCTTCTGGAATTAGGGCATCTTTTGCATCATGCATTATCCCCCAACAACTGAAAGTACTAAGTCTTTTGGAGGCCTCGCCCATAAGAATTATCCGGTGGCGAGGATAAAGAAACGCAATAAACCAAACATACTGATCATTAACTGCTAACATAAGAAAAACATGTAGATCTATTTACAAACAAACAATTATTTCGGCAAACATTTACACGTTCCGCAAACAAAACTGTTATTAATTTTGAACAAGTGTGATGAAACGGCTTACAATTCAAACCTTCAGACGATATTGATATGCATGCATAGAAATTTAAACACGTTCTTTACAAGCTTCCAATTTCGAATTATATTTCATACATGTCGTAGTTCATTTATTATTACCGTATTTTACTCATGCGACACAATGTGTCTTGTTGTAGGTCTTGCAAAGTAATGTTGATTATTTCTTAAAGCTCCTTGATGCATTGTCTCCCTTTGTAAAATTTGTATATTTTTGGTGATTATTTCGCGGTGTTAAGATTTCGCGCATTTGATGTAAACCGCGAATATAGCGAAAATTAACCCCCCGCGAAATATACCCGCTATACAGTAACCATGTGTTGTCATGAGTTAAGCTCCTTTTGCTAATAACCACTGTTGTCAGGAGTTAAGCCCCTTTTGCTAATAACCAGGTGTTGTCAGGAGTTAAGCCCCTTTTGCTAATAACCAGTGTTGTCAGGAGTTAAGCCCCTTTTGCTAATAACCATGTTTTGTCAGAAGTTAAGCCCCCTTTTGCTAATAACCAGTGTTGTCAGGAGTTAAGCCCCTTTTGCTAATAACCAGTTATTTTCACACAGACTGTATTAGGGTGTGTCAAATATTACATTCATAGATATCTATAGGTATCTGACGCCTATAGCTGATGCAGTTGGAGATATTTTAATCTTTGTATTGATGCCAAGAACTGCCAACAATTTTAATTACACGTTGTTGATTGATCTTCATTGACTGTGTAAAATACCCAGCCAGAATTCCAAGGTGAAGGTTTCACTTAATTTGTCTTTTATGTTCTTTAAAACTGAGTGAAGATTTTACCAAACAAACAGAATCTCTGTTGTTTTGGCACATGGAATTGTTGGAAGATTTTGTATTTTTCTATCTAACCATGAAGATATTGAAGATAACAGCAAGCATGGCAGATTAACAGTAACTGTTATTTCCTATGTTATATTGTTCTGGAAGTGAAACAATCCGGTGGTTTTCTTTTGATCATTACAGATAATTTCATTGATTTAATTTTATTTTCTTGGCCTCCGTAGCTTAGTGGTTAGCGTGCTTGGCGCCAAGTCCGGCCATCTGGGTTCAAATCCAGGTGGAGGTACACACATGCCTGCCATATTCAGCAGAAAGTTGACTGGCAAATAAAGGCTATGCTCGACATGTTCAGTTGTGCCTGGTTCCAAACGATTGTGGTCTGTCTTATTTCTGTTTTCTGTGCTCGGTCTGTTTCAGTTGAGTGTTGCATGCCTTCCCTGTCTAAGTTTACAGTTCTTATAATTACCTGATCCAAATTCAGTATGTTGCCAGCTGTGGTCTGATTGTATTATTGCCTAGATTCATAGCTTAATTCCTGGTCATGGTAGGTCATGAAGATTCTACAACACAAACAGTATCCATATTTGGCGAAGTTCGCAGTCAAGGAAAACTGACTTTGTGAATCTGTCTTTGTAATGTTTACAACTGAAAAAAAATGTTAAGAAACCTAAATAAATAAACATCATAATCAATACTTATTATAAAAAATGTTTATACTTAAGTTATAATCAAAAATAGTTCTTCAATAATTGTATTGGATACAGAGCATTGGCATGGATACTTCGATGTAGGTCAGAGAATAGAAACAGCTAGCGAGATGGCAACAGCTGTGTGATGTCACAGAAAATAAGATTTTGTCGAAATTGTAAAAAAAATACTGCGATTGTCAGATGCAAAGTTTTCATTATAAATGCGAAGATATATATTATAAATATATAAACGTTGTTAGGAGGGTGTGATGATAGATTTGGATCCACCCCTGACACACGGGAGAGATACGGGAGAGATGGCGAGGTAGATGAAAGAATGAGCTGTTGTGTTACTTCCCCTGATCTGTCAATCATCCACAGACAGATTACATTATCCAGACATAATCCTTGATAATCTCACATAACAAGTTTTTTATCTTGAGAAAATATATATAGGGATTTCATGTAGTGAAGTTTATGTGATAAAAAGTCCATGGTGAAAAAATATAAACAATTAAATTTTGTTAGCTTTCTTTACAAGGTCAGATTGTGGTAATACATAGCTTTGTTTTATAGTTTTGAACTATAATTGTTTCAATGCCATGTGAAAGTAATTGTTTCATTGTGTACAATTTGCTCTGTTATAACTCATTGTTTTTGTATCATTTGAGCTCTATGATTGTTGTATACCGCTGCTCTGTCATTCTGCTTAATTGACTATGCTGTATTTTCATTTTAAGTGCTCATCTCAATTGCACTGTTATTAATACTGCATTAATTTATGTGAAACTGTTGTGCTATCATTGTTTGCAATTTGTTATGTTAAGAAGCCCTGTGATTGTGTATCGATTGTGTGTTGCTCTGTCATTCTTCAACCATATGCAATTTGCATTTTATATTATTGGCGCTGTTGCACTGTCATATAAATTGGCTCAACAGTTGGTCTGTAATCTTTGAATGGGGGCTCTGTTACCCTGCCCTTTAATATGTATAATTTGCTCTTTTGGACTGTATTTTTGCATAATTATCGGCTCTGTTATCATTCTGTTGCATTGACAAGTCATTCAATGTATAGTTGATTCAAAGATCTCTGTCACAACCGCGTAAACAAACATTCACCCTGGTCGATTATTAAAGGAATGTCAGGATTAAATTCTACCATGAATAATACACTTAAATGATTAAAAAGCTAATGGTCCTATAGCGTAGAGGTTATACTTGGTGTAATTAGCTATTCAGAGATGGAACATTATGGCGGTTTTGACAGACATCTTTGAATCGACAATATTTGCCTGACTGTTGCACTGTACACAAAAAGTTGTCATACCTTGTAATTAAGGTTATATTTGGACTTGTGTGAGTACAACTCTGTGATTAAATTTGTGCGCACAAGAACACCTTTAAATATATATTTTAGCGCCAGTTTTGGTATGCAGTGCAAATGATTGAATGAATGAATCCAAACAACAATTAGAATCTATTTGCTGAATTTCAAACATTATAGAACAAGCAACATTGAGGGATATTTTTAAACAATTAATTTGCATTTTAATGAAGTTAAGTGCTGCATGAACTCTATGAAGTGGTTGATGACACATACACACTGTTTGATGGTAGTAATTATTATGTTACTGTGTTAATTAGTTTAATGTTTCATTATATTCACTGCAGTCTAGAATTATTGCATTAACAAATTAATGCATTAACTGTGTTGGCAAGTTACATCATCTGGTATTATGTAGAGTTTATTGTCTGACTTTTCTGAGATTGCATGCCTTCAAGGTTACTGAACTTGATTTTGGAAAATATAGTGTCTGAATTCTACCTCCAAATTAATCATCAATTGGTTAATTAATAAAGGCTCTTAATTGACCAATCATACCATTGAGTTTCAAGATTACTCTCCAAGCTCCTTTAAAGAATCTGAATCGAAGTTAACCTATGGTTTTGTTAAAGTAATGCTCATTCAAACTTTTAAGACATGTGCACTCCTAATAAAGACAAAGTAAACTTTTACTTGGGCGGCTTTTGAACTTCAGACAATAACTGCCAAACTTGACCCGTCTGTATGATATGGGTTTGAGAAATTAAGTTTAATTACTTGTAAAACGATCTAATATCCTGATTAAACTTTTTATCAGAAATACTGACTAATGTTTGTTTTAATCAATATTCTTGAGTTCTAAGTAATTTAAGTTAGTGTAAATAAAAAACAAATGTTGACATCAATTTTTCTGTGAGTAACACCTGCAGATTATACCTACCAGAATAATTTATTCCAAGGAAAAACCTGATCCTTATTTTCCTGGGGCCTGAGACTAACTAGCTGTTATGTATGTACTCTATTTCATCCAACACATAAACTCCCTTAAGGGCCCCACAGATTAGGGACGCAGCTACCAGCGGCTAGGTTATTCAAAACATAAACGTCCTCAAAATGTGGACAATTTGCAAGTGCCCAAAGTTGACGAACAACTTTGGAGACAATTAAGGAAAGATACAAAGGCTTATGATTTCGCTATGCAGAAGGCGCAATCGTCCATGTGCCAGGCAATGGTCCCGGTTCTTAAAACACTTCAAGCCATGAAGGGACAAAACATATCTTCAGATGTAAAAGAATTTACAGGGGACACACTGAAAATATTAGCGCAGGCTATAGTAAATTCAAATGAGGCTCGAATGGAGAAAATAAAGAGAGATTTACTTCCGTCATACAAATCACTGTGTGCTAACAAACCGTCTGCTAACAAGCTATTTGGGGATCAACTTCAGGAAAATATCCGTAACTTGAAGGATTCAAAAACAAATCTTACAACTGGGTTTCAACCGAAAAAGCCTTTTTTAGGCAGACGGGGAGGGTCGCACAACAACCAGACCTACAACATGCCCAGGAACGGTCAAGGACCTACGACGTACTCCCCACGGATAAGCAAGCAGACATACTCCAACTCCAACAATTTCAGGAATCAACCAGCAAAGAGGGGAAAACCATTCAGGAAGTAATTCATGTAAGTGGTATAAACATTACATTAACAAACACGTCAAACAATTTCAAAGCGGGCAAAACATATGACAAACTTTCTGTATGGGAAACGATAACCACCGATGAATGGATTTTGAACACTATCAAAGGTTTTTGTGTTGAACTTACGGAGGAACCGAAACAATGGTTTGTTCCGATTCCAATAAAATTTTCAACTGAGGAAAAGAGAAAAATAAAATCCGAACTAAAACGGTTTTTGGACTGCGGAATAATCGAGCCAGTTAACACGGACGATCGCGGAGAGTTCATATCAAATATATTTATCAGACCAAAGAAAGACGGACGAGTTAGAATAATATTAAATTTGAAATCATTTAACGAAATGTATGTCGATAAACTTCATTTTAAAATGGAATCACTCCGATCGGCAATCCAGGCTATAAGACGAAACGGCTACATGGCATCAATTGATATTTCAGACGCATACTATTCTGTGAAAATATGCGAACCTGACCGCAAATATTTTCGGTTCTGGTTTAATGGAATAAAATACCAATTTACAGCTTTAGTAATGGGATATTCGTGCAGTCCTAGAATATGGACAAAATTAATGAAACCGGTGTTCGCTTATCTAAGGTCAATAGGGCACACAAGTGTGTATTTCATTGATGATTCGTGGTTATTCGGGGATACATTTCATTCATGCCTAATCAACATGGAAGATACCACAAACTTAATGGATCAATTAGGACTAACGGTTAACCTATCAAAATCAGTACTTGTGCCCTGCACAAAGATTAATTTCTTAGGATTTGTTTTATGTTCTAAAACAATGACGGTCAGACTCACTGACGGAAAGAAAGACGAACTCGTATCACTCTGCAAAGAGATGCTTGGTACTAAACGTACAACAATACGCACATTCGCAAAATTAGTAGGAAAATTGAACGCGACAGATCCTGGTGTTCAACACGCGTCTTTGTATATAAGGCCACTTGAGCAAGTTAAAGAAAGAGAATTAAAAATTCATGGCGGAAACTTCGATAGTTTTATGTACATTCCACAATGTATACATGATTCGTTACATTGGTGGGCGAATAACGTTAGAGAAAGTTATAGAAATATAATAAATTCACCAATTTCTATAGTCATTTATACGGATGCTTCCCAAAAAATGTTCGGGGCATTTAATGAGACTCACAATATGGAAACGAAAGGGTTTTGGTCACCGGCCGAACAAAGACTGCATATAAATGAGTTAGAACTCAAGGCATGTGAAATTGGGGTCCGTGCGTTTTGTAGTAACGTAACGGAATCGCACGTTCAAATATACACAGACAACACGACAAGTTGTTCGTATATCAACAATTACGGTGGGAAAATAGCACAACTCGACGCTATAGCGCGCAAGCTCTGGCTTTGGTGTATTGATAAGAAAATAAATTTGTCGGCTTCACACATAGCTGGTGTTTCAAACAAACGCGCCGATAGATTGAGTAGGACCGGAAATGATGATATTGAATGGGCGTTGGATCCTTTAATATTTTCTAAACTTTTAAAACAATTTTCGGGAATGAAAACGGATCTATTTGCATCTAGGTTAAATGCAAAACTCAGTTTGTATGTATCAAGATACCCAGAGGTAAATGCATGCGCTATAGACGCGTTTTCGTTCGAATGGAAAGATCAGTTAATCTGATAAAAATCTGGCGTGGACCATTAGTTGAATAGGTATAGTTAGTGAGTAGGTGAAATTTTCTTGGCACTCATTTACTAGCAGGCTGACAGTGCTTAATTTGTAGCATTACCAACTGATATATTTATATGACAAAGTTGCTGAAAATAAGGCTTAATTTAATGTCTTTGTTTGATAGCAGATTTATGTTTTGTGTGCATTCTATGCGTTCTATATCATAGTGGAGGATTTGGGGAATTAAAACATGTTAATTAAGGTAAGCTTATTGTTTCTTTGATCTGGTGGGGCTTGGCTAAGTCACTGGATATCATAAAGTTTAATTAGAAATTAATTGGTAAAAACGAAATTCTATGTCGACAATGCTAATCTACTGAATAAACTGAAAATTAGCTACTTTTCAATGGATATGATCAAATTTAATTAGATATTAATAAGAAAAATGAAATTCTATGCCGACGACGATATTCTAGTCAGATTTTTTTCATTGAATATCATAACATTTAATTAGAAATTAATTGGTAAAAATGAAATATATTTCGTAACTTGAAACTAATTTTGAAATTAATAAATTAACTTTGTTGTTTAATACTAATCCTGTTTAATATGAGAAAAAGTGTTACTGCAAAATATTGTTTATTTTAGTAGCTCCTGTGTTTCATCAGTAAATTGGCCAATAACTTAGTAACTGCTTCATTTTATGCATTAAAATCCATTAGGGATATTATTAATGATTAAGGCTCTGTAAATTGATTATTAATAATCAGGAAAATATTTACATTCGTATATGGAAGATGTTTATGATTTGAAACACATGAAACATTAATGAGTTTCTTTTTAATTGGGAATTAATTGGTAAAAAAAAAATTGTTTATAATATAATTTGGACAGATCTGGACCTTTTCTATGTTTTGTGTTGCCTTCATCAATATGTAGTAAGATAATGTATCACTGAGGAAAGGAAACCCATGAAACACTGAGTCATTTGTCTAATGTTTCTAGTTGTAGCATCTGTGATTTATTGGTAATTAACATTCCATTTAACTCTTACATATCTGTTACATACAAATTATAGATAATTGACGAAAAATGTAATATTGGTTTCCTTGTGAGTGTGTGCTTTTCTCATCAATTTTAGATACTGTATGAGGGTTTGGGTGGTATGCATTTAGGATTGTTGTGGTTTTAAAGTGGAAAGTAAAGTTCTATTTAAATTAAGTAAATCTGCTGCGCAAGTAAGATTGGTGGAGTTGTGAAAATATTTTTTTTTAAATTTGACTAGAATGATATTGCACTGTGTCATATTATGGATGTATGGCTACTCTAGCTGTCTTACATCCAGGCACACTTTTAAATGTGTCAATTCTATTTATCAAGTAAAAATAAGTATGTAATCAGCATTCAATGAAACTTATATTGGAAAGCTTTCGACCTGAATGTTGGCATGTTATTTATTTCTCATACATTTGGTCAGTAGCAGTTCCATTAGCTCTGCCAGCCCATGTTTTGTCTTGTAAACCCTCAATCACATACAGTAATCAAAAGCTATTAGAAAGTAAAAGAGTACACAAGAAAATTTCACAGAAAAATGCTATGAATGTAAAGTTATTATTTACCCAGTGACAACTTAATAGTAAAGATCATAGCTTTTAACAGATTTCTTGTATGTTTATGTTACCATTATGTACCACAAAACCACAAAATTGGGATCTGGTATTTGAGACATTTCTGTGTCTTGCAACCCAGGACATAAAATACTCATCAAATTAATACATTTCTCTTTGTGTGGGTCAAACTAGTTCATATAAGTGCAAAGTTGGGTAATTTCTTTAACATGCCTCAGAATATGTGTTCTCAGTAATCAAAGAAATTAAGACTAGCTTATAATTAGGGACTTCTATCATTTTATAGAAGATATGAGGCCAACCGTAGTTTTGTTTGTTTTCAGCTCTAAGACTTATACATTGTTATAGGCCATAGCTCAATAGTTTCAAACTTTCTAAAGTATGTCTTTGGTGATTTCTTGTTATAAAACATCTTGAATAATATCTATAAAAACAACAACAAAGAAATTGGCCTTCTACCTCAATCAAAATATTTTCGTAAGGGTATCGAAAACAAAAATTAATTTAGGAACAACCTAAGAAAACATTTTACATCTTGAATTCCGACATCAAGGCAGTTCCGTGTTGTTTTGATATCATACAACAATGATATTAAATCATTGAAATCTGTTCTACAATCCATATGATGTTAATTGTTTATGTGTTTCCTCGTTAACCTATGTTGGTACCTTAATCGTTTGTTGGCACTGCTGAAGGTACTAAGTCTGTAACCTTCAAACAATTTTTTCCATCTCTTTGACATTTACCATATTTCAGTATATTTGTTCAAGAAGATTCAAACATTCTAGCGGACTTTGTACAACTTTGTACAATCTTTGAAGTCAGTAAATTATATCTAAGTAGCCGTTCTCAGTTGAGTTATTTGTAATTGATGATGATGATGATAAGTGGGTTGAAGTCAGTAAACTAGCCCCTACCTATCTGTCAGTACCCTTCCATGCAAGAATCAAATGTCAATTTTATCAAATTTATCTCCTACTTGAGATAAGACATGACCAGCCTAACTGGCTTATAAGCTTGCAGCATGGTAGTCAAGGAGATTTGCTGATGAACATTCTACTGGTGGCAAGGTTATATTACATGACATTTATAGGATACTAAATGCTGTGAAAAACAATTTTTCAGGCTAAGAGCTCCTGTCTAATTTGTGTCATTTTGATCAAAAGCAATTTCTAACAGGAAACAAATCCAGAGAACTTAGTGAATTTGGTAGATTTTCAAACGCAAACAATTAAGACACTTGCAGAACTTGTTTCCAAACTCTGCAGACTGATTTTTGCTCCAATTGTGTTATACATGTGTATCAATTTTCATATCAAATATATAATGGGTAACAGCAATCACATTAACAGGCAGAGTTGCATTGATTTCGGTCAAATGCAAAAGAGATGCTTATATTAAAGTCCAAATACTCCAAATTTTAAGTCTTAAAGTTTGCTGTGATTCAGTTTGAAAGTCCCTGAGTGTGTTTTTTTCCACGTGTGACATCCTCTCACAGAAGAAGTAAGATTTAGTTGCCCATCTTATGACCATTTACATTAAAAAATGTCACTCCTTTTTCCCTGGTACCCCCTTTTAATGTCCAGGTTTCCACAATCAGTCTCATGCCCCAGCATATTGACTGAACAGCGAGAAACATGTCAGTCTTAATTTACATTCAAAATATGCAGCTAATATAATATTTATTGAATTATACCAAGGAAATAGTAGCTGACCAGTTGAGGGTTTTAACACATTTCCAAGCAGCTATGCCATGCCTTGGGGTCAAAGGTGGCACTTGTTTGGAATCTAGCTGAAATCTTGACAGGCTGTGATAGTGAAGAACATATTCCAGCTAAAACTAGCCACTGGTCAATTAACACATAGGAAATTGAGATGGTCAGTTTGGTCAGTCTGGCTTTAGGATAAGTAGAGTCGATTAGTCAGGAAGTTAATTTTATACCAGTTTTATGCCCAGGAAACTTTTAGTGTGATTCTTGGAAAGTGAGAAGTGAGCTTACTTCTATAAAGTATTCAATAAAGGTATACATGCTTGCTTTTTTGTACAATTTAATTTTAATCAATCTTATCTGTCAGGTACATTTAGCATGAATTGTAAAGCTTACCAACAGACAACTGTTGCTTTCAGATGTTCAAATAAAAAGATCACGGCAATTATACCCTAGTTTCTTATCATTTTGATTTGCTTCCATTTTCTTTGTTAGAAAGTCTTTATCTAAAAAGATAGCATAATTATGAGTGCTGAAATAAGTGTAAGAGAACAAGGTTCATCTAGTGATAGTCATCATCATTTATTTCAAATAGATTAGTTCCCAGATTAATTTGATTGTCTTGTTACTGTAGCCAAGACCTGTATAAATGCCACATGTGTTCTCTTGGACTCAACTTTGGTACAAATTATTTCTGTTAATTCTTTTAACATTAAGCCAACACAAAATAACAATAGTTTGGCACCCAACCCATGACCTGCGTCCATCTGTCTGGCATCATATGAAAACTTCTTGGTTCTAACTTCCTATATTTATTTAGATGTTTATTATAGTGTGCTAGACTTTTTGCAGAAAGTGCTTATAGTTCAGCTGGATGGTCAACAACTTGACATTATCAAATACCCAATTTCTACTTTGATTAAAACACGATTGTCAAAACTATAATTCACCGAAATGTCACTGTTAAAATGTAAGTCCAGTGGCATAACTGTCATATCTGAAGTCCTGAGCCTTGACTGTGTAATTACTAAGAATACTTATGTTATAATGCGCTTAATTACTTGATAAGTAAATATTTACATTACTTTCCACTAACAAGTAACAAACACGAGATAAGTTAATCAAGGTAGACTTTGCCACTGGATAGTGCACCTTGCCACTTTGCTAATTGTATTTTAATTGGCAAACATGCTTTTGGTACCGATTCTCACCAGGTGTCTTCACCTTTTGACCAGACATGTACAGCTAATTTAACTTCACTATTGGTCCATGGAACTTTTCCATTTAATGTTTATTTAATGTACGATGGTAAGAAATTATCATCAAATTAACCAGACCTTGGAATGGTACACTGAACATTGAACTTGGCTTTCTCCTGTTATCTACTTCTTTGTTTTCTTATAGTCATGTCAGTTACCTAGAAATAAATTGTAAAATTAGTTAAATAAATAGACACAGGTGGTGAACTGGGAGCCGGAGGGTGGCACATGCAATTCTCTTTGATACTAGCATGTCTCAGTGATGCAGCCCTTAGTTTGAGAACAGGAGGTGAGATCATGGGTGCTAATAATGTTGGCAGATTGGTCATGAAACATGGAATGGCGTGCTACTGGCAGCAGGTCTTTGAATGCACTAACTTCAAAGGAATGTTACTTACAACAGAGGTTCATAAATTAAAATGACAAAGCTGTTTATAATAAGCCATGTTGAGTTACTGAGTGGTGTTTTGCTCTGGTGTTTTTTTCTGGTGTTGTAAAGGGTTCACTGCTTGTTGTGTAACATCATTGTATATTTAATGACCTTTTTATGCCGAGCATTAACAACTGCCCCTGTGATTTATTAAAGAGTTACGTAATTGCATGGGATGGACCCTAATTTTCCTGATAATATTTTCGTTCCCCATCACTTACTGTGTACAGTAAATTATGTTAAATTTCTTTCAAAAGTCACAGACCCCCTTTGAAGTTCATCTACATAAAGTCAGCGTTTGGTACTTTTACTGCAATGGGGCTAAATTGTCCTATGATTAAAACTTTAAGTCAAAGTGACTGTTAAGAAATGAGTTGTAATGAAATATTTTATCCCAAATTATTAATTATTTGATGTAAATTTTACAAAGGATTGAATAGTACAGAATGATGATGCAATGGCATAGTTGGAATAAAACATTGCTGTGTAGGCAATCGTAGTCATAAAAAGTCAGTACAGAATATTTCATCAAAAGACCAATTCATTCATTTGTGGATGCCATCAGTTTGTTCTGTTGATGGCCGTTGGTTTGTTTTATAGATGGCCGTCAGTTTGTTCTGTCCAAGGCTGTCAGTTTGTTCTGTCCAAGGCTGTCAGTTTGTTCTGTCGATGGCTGTTGGTTTGTTCAGTCTATGGCCATCAGTTTGTTCTGTCGATGGCCGTCGATTTATTCTGTGGATGACTGGTTTGTTCTGTTGAAGGCTGTCAGTTTGTTCTGTCGATGGCCATCAGTTTGTTCTGTAGAAGGCTGGCAGTTTGTTCTGTCGAAGGCTGTCGGTTCATTCTGTCGATGACTGTCGGTTTGTTCTGTTGAAGGCTGTCGGTTTGTTCTGTCGATGGCCATCAGTTTGTTCTGTCGATGGCCGTCAGTTTTTTCTGTCGAAGGCTGTCGGTTTGTTCTGTCCATGGCCATCAGTTTGTTCTGTCGATGGCCATCAGTTTGTTCTGTCGATGGCCGTCAGTTTGTTCTGTCAATGGCCGTCAGTTTGTTCTGTCGATGGCCGTCAGTTTGTTCTGTCGGTTTGTTCTGTCCATTGCCATCAGTTTGTTCTGTCGATGGCCGTCAGTTTGTTCTGTCAATGGCCATCAGTTTGTTCTGTCGATGGCCGTCAGTTTGTTCTGTCGATGGCCGTCGGTTTGTTCTGTCGAAGGCTGTCTGTTTGTTCTGTCGATGGCCATCCGTTTGTTCTGTCGATGGCCGTCAGTTTGTTCTGTCGATGGCCGTCGGTTTGTTCTGTCGAAGGCTGTCTGTTTGTTCTGTCAATGGCCGTCAGTTTGATCTGTCGATGGCCATCGGCTTGTTCTGTCGAAGGCTGTCTGTTTGTTCTGTCAATGGCCATCAGTTTGTTCTGTCGATGGCAATCAGTTTGTTCTGTCGATGGCCATCAGTTTGTTCTGTCAATGGCCATCAGTTTGTTCTGTCGATGGCCGTCAGTTTGTTCTGTCGATGGCTGTCGGTTTGTTCTGTCAATGTCCATCAGTTTGTTCTGTCGATGGCCCTCAGTTTGTTCTGTCGATGGCTGTCGGTTTGTTCTGTCGATGGCTGTCTGTTTGTTCTGTCGATGGCTGTCGGTTTGTTCTGTCGATGGCCGTTGGTTTGTTTTATCGATGCCCATCAGTTTGTTCTGTCGAAGGCTGTCAGTTTGTTCTGTCAATGGCCGTCAGTTTGTTCTGTCAATGTTCTGTCAACGGCTGTCAGTTTGTTCTGTCAATGGTCGTTAGATCTTCTCCCATAACTGGGCAGTACAAGGAAATACATTTATAAGCCAGGAAGCATATATTTGCTGATGGTGTCTTGTTGCTGTAGTTTTGTTGGCTACATAGTTTGGTATCATGAAATATTTGACATCTCAATCTTGTACCCAATTATATACAACATGTAACATATGTTCCAATGTTCTGTCCAATCTGACATATGCTCAACTATTCTCAGAAAAACTAATTTCAGAATGCTTTACTGATGTTGACCGCCCAAGGGCAGCCATGTCATCAATCCTATATATCTTGTGAACCAGTCTGCAGGAAGTTGATGTGTCAAGAACTGCCAAAATCTTGTAAACCAGTCTAGTTAAGTTTGATGTCTCTGGATTTTAATTCCCCCCTTCCAGTCTGCTACTGAGTGATATAGGGTGGATTTGAATCAGCATTACTATCTGATAGATTGAGTATCAGAAATTGAGATTAGAGATTAGATCTTACTGATAATGTTTTACCTATTGTATGACCAAGATATGTTGGAATAATGCAAGAAATATCCCTTGTCCAGGTGACAGTAAATTGTTAAGAGTGTGTGCTTGGGCAGATTGTTTTGGTGGTGTTATCTGCTGGTACACATGTGAGAATAGTAACCATGTCAGGTTCATTTTGTATGAATAACATTCATGTTTGCATCAGGTACCAATAAAATGATGGTACTTGGGTAGTACTTGTAACCTGGTTAAATTCTGTACAATTTTTAGAACTTGTTTGAGTCCTTAGACATATCTTGTCAAGGTCACCAAACACTTGGTCATATCAGGTCAAGGTCACACAACACTTGGACATATCTGGTCAAGGTCAACCAACTCTGCCATATCCGGTCAAGGTCACTCAACACTTGGTCATATCAGGTCAAAGTCACCTAACACTTGGACATATCTGGTCAAGGTCACTCAACACTCGGCCATATTACTTGTCAAGGTCACCAAACACCCATATCTGGTGATGGTCTAAGTTAACTTTCTGATCAAAGTACAAGAATATTGCAAAACAAAACATATTTTTTGGATCAAATGTAACAATACTGCAATCTGTAACTTTGTTAACTGGCGATGACAGTAACTGTTTGTGAAGGATCACACTTGATGTGTTTTCAAGAGTTAACTGTGTTCTCTAGTGCTAGAATTTATAATACAACTGCTCAAAGTGCTGTTCTTAGTTAAGATAAGCGGTTGTAGGTGCATTGCAAATCTGTTTGATGGCCATAACACTTGAGTTCATTATATCTATGTTCACAAGAATGCTCCTAGCATAATCCTTCATATATCATAATGTGCAATCAGAAAATTTGTTTATAAAGCATTAACATGCACTACAAATGTATTGTTACATTGGCAAAATATAATTAATTTAATATATTTTGTGTGTGGGAGGGGGAGGGGTATTTTTTCACATTGGAAAGAAGAACTTTAATATTTCATTTGACAAAAAAAGAAGACATGTAGAATCTGTTCTTAATTTTGTTTAAACTCCAATTCTTGAAATATTCAGTCCGAAGAAAATGTAACACCAGTCGCCTGGGTACACTGGATTATATGGTTCGGATGTCATTTGGTACAATGTGTGGCAAGAAGTCGAAATTCTCTAACTTGAAACATGGAATACAGAAGTGGGCTATTAACACTTTTCCTTTCACTCAAATATTACAAAACACCATCATATATAATTAATGTAAATATTACATTCATGTGTTAATCTATCATTTACTCACAAGTTTGAAAGGTTGTCTTAATTCTTACTTTCATTCAGTTATACTCTGTTTCTATGGGTATGTAACCATCTATTAAATGTATATGTTAGAACTTCAAAGGAGGGCCTTAATTGAATTTGAGTGATTTTAAAAGGGTACAGATTAAGTTTTGTGCGGTGTGTACTGGTTTTCATGAGGTTACATGCTGGGTTAGTGTAGTAACTGTTTACACTTAGGCCTTTCTCTTACTTATGTTTATATTATAATAATCGTTCTGCAAAACTTGTGTGATATTAAATAGTATGAACAATTTTTTTAAATATTTTGTTTTAGGCTCGCCATCATGTATAGCAATATGTTTGTGACCAGAGGGCATGTTGCTCCCTTGATCAGCTCTAGGATAAAAAAAGCCAAGCATAGCCTTTATTTCTACTGAAATATTGGGTGCATATGTATTAATATGTACCTGGGACCAACCGTATGTGAACCGGTCACCAGATAAGATGGCAAGTGCACTAACCACTGAGCTATGGAGGCACATCAATTGAATGATTGATCAATCAATTAATTTGAGCATTTATTTGTTGAGTTGTTAGTGTGGTGCAGTCAGTTTGGTTGGGGTCATTGTTAAGTGTTAGGCACCATTGCCATTGGGTTTGAATCTCACCCATCATGTGTGGGTTCATATATATGACTATTAAATATTTAATTTGAATTTTAATGTTCCTTCAATTTTGAAGGTAGTGTATATAAAGTAACATTGACTCTTTATCAATAAGATTGATAATTAAGACTGATCAGTGATTAATTATTCTTTGGTAGGAAAACACCACAGACCTACCTTTGTTGTTTTGATGATACCTCTGAAGTCTGATATTATTGTAGTAAAAATGGAATTTACTGGAAAAACTACAACATTCTCAGTTGGGGGAAATTCCAAAGTCTTAAAATAGAAAATTCACACATAGGTTTAATTGTTAGTTTAATGGAACAGATGTTATTTTACACACTTAAATTTTTGTTTGAAGTTTTTCTCTCCACTTGAGGATTAAATGCCTTAATTTTTTACCACTTGAAAATAATGTTTTGATAATAATTACCATTAAAATTTAATTAAAAGGGTATGAAAATGATGACCTGTCGTATTTAAGTGTTACCCTCTGACATGTCCACATGGATATGTAATAATGGTGATCTAGTTAAATTGTACATGTTTTTTTTCTCAGAATTTGATACATTTTCCCTTGATATCTTTATGACTATTTCTAATATTGAAATAATTAAAATGTAAACAAAAGGTTCCCATAAAATCATATATTGCTTAAGCATGGTGCATTTATCATAAGATTTAGGTAATAAGATAGTGCTGTGTTTTTTCACTGTTCAAAGACAAATTTTAATGAAGTTAAATGTCTGTAATTTATTGGAAGACTTGGCAATTTTGTGCATTATGATGAGATTTTAATGACTTCTAAAATTTAGTAAAATATTGCAAGTTTACTGGCACAAACTAACTACTCAAAATGTAATATCATTATATATTTCTTCAACATACACTTTTAACTTTCTTCAAAGGATAAGCATATAGCTAACACAGTGACATGTGTCTGTCCATTTGTCTGTTTGTTCTCCTTTCATGTTGACCATTATAAGTCTGTGGTCCAGAGGTCAGTGTGCTGGATTGGTTTATCATATAGCCAAAACATCCGTTGATCCATTTTTCTCGCCTGTTCTCCATTCATGGTGACCATCAGTCTGTAGCACCATGTTGTTCAAAAGTACCAAAGATGAAAAAAAATGGTACCAGTAATTCAGTTATTCAGCATAAATTATGGGAGTCCGTCTTCTCTTCTGTCATACCCTTGTGGCAACGTATAACATCAGGAGTGAGGTATAGAGAGTGATTGATATATAGCTGTAAAATCATTTAATTTCGTTGGGACGAAATTTCGTGGTTTTGGTAATAATTAAAGACAATTTCGTTGGCACTTGAATTCGTGGATTTTGCATTTCAGGTAACTAAACAACGGTCAAAATCAATGTTTGATGGGATTAAAGTTCGTGGTTAAAGTGAACCACGAAATCCACGAAATTTAATCCCCCACGAAAATTAATGATTTTAGAGTAAGTTGGAAAACTAAACTGAATAAACACCAACTGGAGTTCAAATTGATACTTGTAGATAAAATGATGAAACTGGAATATCTGTTTTATGATTGTACATAAACCAGTAATGGCGAATTTCACAATAAAGATGAGATGCACATATTGGCAGCATCTTCTCATATGATTATTTTCTACACAAAACTTTGGAGAATATCCATGTTTATACTTATGCTCCTATTTGCAAACCATGTAAAACATTTTCAAACTTGTCAGTCAGAATTTGTCAAATGTTCTGCTTTGCTTGATAGAAAACAACAGGATTTTCTGGTAGTCATACTCAAAATTTTCTAAACATTTTGTCTATATTCACAGACAGACCGGTTTGAATCTGTAGCTCAATTGAATTTATAATGGAAAATAACTCATACTTGCTTCTAGAATTACATAGTTCTAACAGAGTTATCTCCCTTTGATTAAAATATTTCTAAGAAATTGTAATATTTTGATTATTTTCTCTTTTCAGGTAAGTGTCATTCATGTACAGTGCAGATGTCACGTGGTGTGGGTATCTGGTAAAAAATGATGCAGGCTCTGTACGGTATAAATCTGACTCAGGGCTTGACCCTAGTCAAGTCCCTAGATGGGGTCCCTTAGAACAGGTTAGTACAAGTGTGTGATGGAAACAATGTCTATAGATACATCAACCATTCACACATTAGTCATTATTCTAAAATAGAGTATAGTTATAAACCTCATCATTGGGAATTGAAATAAGATGGATCTTACTGTTTTAAAAATTATGTTATTTGTGTCCACCTTTCGTGTGGTGTCCAACACTGAAACATTTAAAACTTTTCATAGTACTCTCCCTTTGCAGTACTACTATCACAGTAAACATATGTTGATTGTCTCCCTTTGTATTCATACTATCACTATAATAGGACATTGAGAGACGATTCTACATGGATGCTTAGTTTTCATATTGATGAAAAGAGAAAAATGAGACTCTCAGCATTATAAGTAAATATTGTGTGACATTTCCCTTTTCCATCTGTAAAATTTCAAACTGCTTCGAAACCTTTTGTTTTAGCTTGTTTAACTGCATTTATGTACAATTTGATCACGTCATTTTGATCACGTCTGCTCATTTGACATTAAGAGGGTTTTTAGTGATCGAGAAGAAACAAATATTATTTGTGCTTTTAATAAGAATTAAATCGAAATTAATAGTTTTGAAAATGTTCACAGGTGTGTTAACTAGAAATATGATAGTATATTACAATTTGTTAAAGGTTAGTTCAAGAAATACAATTGTTTTAATTTATATGTCTGACCTGAATGGTATATTCCTTCTTATAATGAAGAAAGTTTTTAGCTCGTCTATTCAAAGAATGAGGAAAGCCATTCTACTCCCCCTACGGTGCTTTCTGTACTAAACATTAATTAAAAGTTCTGCATGCAAGTTACTATCTTAACAATAATACATACTGCATGTATTGGTCTGGATCTTCATGACATAGGGTTTTAAGTTATAAATCCAAACCAATTGATTAACCGTTTTGGGAATTCCACCAAAGCGTACGTAAGATCTGAAATTTAAAAAAGCATGAAATTTTATAATAAAAAATATGTTTGATTATATTTTATTATATAAGTATATTATTTGTCATTATGTGGCAGTCCTAGTGAGTATTATTAATTCTCATCAAAGTCAGCAATGTTAGAGTGAGCACTATCAAATAAAAGAGCGCACTGACACTCGTAAACAGCTCTTGTTGATTTTAGTTATTATTGATATTTGTATTTTGTCTTTTAATTGCTTTTTCTGTATAGTTAATAGAGATCTTTATAGAAATTGTGATTCACAATCATTGATAAAATGAGGAATTTAATAAAAAAAATCTATAATACTTAATTCTTAAGTCCTGGCCTACAGATTGATTATCTTTTGTCTTCTATAATAGAATATATTATATAATATTGTATACAGTTGACATTTTGTATTGTATAATTTTAAAATGTTTCTATTTTACATTTTTTTTTTAAAATTGGAAAGACTCAACTATGTTCATTTATTTACTGTTTTTGGAAATTATAATTATTTAACATTTTCTAAGCAAATACTATTTCCATGGATTCCGTAATTTGCTGTAATCGTTTGATTAGCCAAGTAATTTTTTTAAAGGTTGTATATTGAACTGTAATGCTTTTATGGTCTTTTAAGCCAAGTGACGGTTTATGGCAATGGTCTAGCTGGCTTTTTAGTTGTGGCCGTTTCTAATGTTTTCTACATCTTACTCATTAAATAAATCAGTTTGCTCTATTTGCACTAGGCTTTAACAACACATACCAGTTGATCAAAACAGGGTTTAAAGACAAATAATTGCATGTTAAAGTGGCTTTTTAACCTAAGTGTTTAGAATTGAAACTTAATTGGTAAATAATTGAGAAAAGTTCATTTAATGGGGACTGTGTAATGAAATGGAGACAGATAAATGAATGCACACCAGCTAGGGCTCTGACTGTATCCAATAAACTTTTAAATACTGAATCACAAAATTCACAAAATTACTTAAAATGGCTTCAGTAGCATCTAAGAGAGAGACTTTCAGCATGTTCGAGAAAATCTGTAAATGTAATTTAATAACACTGAGTGCATGTTTAACTGTTTTATTCTGTGATCCGAATAAAACAGAATGACAAACTGCTAGGCTATATTGGATGTTACTGATGTGTTAGCACAAAGTTATTGCAAATATCAGTACAATACGGTGACAATATCCCCTATTTACAGGGTTCTTAATTTCTAACTTAATTCCACCGTGTCTCGTTAATTCTAAAACTGAGTCTGATATATTGAAAGGAAAGTGATTTGTTAATAGATTTGTAATGAAGTTGCGGTACCCATGATTCACATCGATGCAGGTTTTATTTGTCGCAAAGTCTCGAAATCACGAAGGTTAATCCATGGTTATTGATTTGATACCATTGTAAACATGACTTTTCCCTCAGCTTTGACAATGTGATGTTTTTACGAAAGAAAAAAAATCTCTCGGAATGTTTAAAGCCGACATGTTGCTCACGAAGTGGAATTGCTACTTAGATGAATCATCGCCATGGTGAAACGTGGAAATGAGACGTTTATACATCTACTTACGGCAGGAAAATCGTAGAGAAAAAATCACGGCATGTACATTAATTTCAGGAAGGTCATTATTAACGCTCGAGATTAATTCTAGAATTTCCGTATTTGTCGACGACAGGAAGCTCTTCAAACACAACATTTATTTGCCAGTATTTGAATAAAGCGATTTGAATTTGAATACTGGTATTGTTATTCTCCTTGTTATTTGCAAACGGAAAAAAATACACTGCTTATCTGATGCATCCTAAAATGATGGATTACTTGAAATGGTTTTTTCCTTTTGTATGTTTGTATTGAATGTTTCTCATATCTTTGCTTAATAACTTGGAATAATTTCAATATTGTATTAAATATTTGAAACCACTTTTAATCTTCGGTATAACCTACTTGTATGAAGCCTTAGAACATGATGTAATCTTGGAGTTGGTACTGGAATGTAATTGTTGTAGTTCTCTGTAAATATGTCTAATTTGTACTTAATTATTGAACTTTCTGGCAGTCATTGAAGGTTTCAGAGGGACTCTGTTAGCACTTGATTCCAGAACTGATGGTCACAAGTTAGAGCCCCACTGGATCACATGTGAGGGGGGAGGCTCAAATGTGGTAGGGGTCCATTACTACTTTGCAATCCTTAATTAATTTCCAATTAAGTAAAGTATTGGTTATGTAGCCCGGAAAAGAAATCACACATGCTGATTAGTGTAAGTTGTAAAAACTTGTTTCACAAATTATTGCTGGTAAACTTTGAAACTTGGTTTCATGTGATGTGGACAGCATCTGTACCATGCAAAACATTGAGAATATTATAATTTGAGCATTATGTTCACAGTATATGTTTGGCAGTACCAGACACGTTTCAGTGTGTTCACACAGTGCACGAGAGAGTACTGCACGGAATCTCAGTGCAAAATTATTACAAAGTAATTAGTGCATGTTAGTATCAATCAGTAAAGTTCAAACCTTGCAATTTATCACCTCCCTGATTTTGATGATGATGTTATAGAACAGCTGTTTAGTGGTATGTTTGTCTGTTGTTGCCACATACTGTTGTAAATCCTCTGCCTGTTCCAGAAATCAAATACCATTCTTTTCTGTTAAATTCATTCATGCCACTTATGTAATACTCTGCCTTTTGGCAACATATATCATTCTTTTCTGTTAATTGGTTTAAGGTACTACAGTACATTGTCATTGTCTGTTGTGTGCAACTTAATAGTGTTCTGTAATCACTGCAACAGTCCCAAACCTGATAAGCGCTACTCAAAATTATCGTCATGTCAAATTGAATTGTCTGAAATTTTAATCTTAATTTTGTATTAAATTGACCTATGCCAAACAACCACCTGATGCTGTCAGCCACATTGGATGAGTGTTTGGATTGTCTGCTTAAGGTTAATGAAACTGTATTATTACAGAATAATAGTTTTCTAACTTTTAGAGGTTTATACTGGACCTTGAAGGCCCTCTTAGTCTGTAAAGCAGGACAGGGAGGCTATTACATTGCTGCCCCAAATATGGCTCACTGAGTGAATCTAAAAAGGTACATATAAATAAATCTGGTTACATTAACATTACAAGCACTTGATAATGCCTGCAAAGATTGCCCTATAAATCTTACAAGGGGTTAGTTAATACTGCAACAGGGTTGTTTGTAACTTCAACTGAGTTCTGTGTTGATTGTTTTGGTTTCTTCCGGTAAGAATCCTGACAAAATGGCTGTAAAATTGAAATTAAAACACCATGAATAAAAAACAACATGATCACTCATCAGTAGGGGTGTTTGTTGTGAAGACTTGTATCTGTATAACAACATGTTCGATTGTCAAGAACTTCTGTGAGAACTTCTATGATTTCCGGTTTATTTCAAAACTTCAGAGGAGGCTGAATCTCTTTGATCTGGCGTACCTTTAATCTATGAAATAAATAGATAATTGTTTTATAATGTGAAATGTTTTTAAGTAAGGTTATCAACGACTTAGAAATCTCTTTAAAACTTGGACTTATCAAGCTCCAGTAGATGTTTTAGTCTGTCTGTTCATGGAATTTGATTATTGAAAAACAAGATTTTCGCTGATAATTCTATACCAGCAAGTATTAACCATTAAGCTGTCATCAAGAACAAACAGACGTTCTTTGTACTATGATCAAGTTTTTGATGTAAAAATTGGTAAATCGGACTAAAAGTGTGGCATACATTTGATTCTTTCATACACACCTATGCCCACCTGTTGATGTTGGCTTGCTGCCTGCAATGTTAACATAACATAAACCGGAGATTTTTATTCCTGAGATTTTTATTCCACTTAATCAACATTATGTTATTGACTGCTCGCATAATTTTGAGAGCAGCCTAATTGCTTTAATTGGTAAATTAATTGAGTATCATTTGTGGATTATTGTATGTTGTAATTATTAATTGATTGGTCTAATTACATTGGGAATGTGAGTAGAGTCATTGCCCTTGCATTACCCAATGTCATATCGACATAGTTTCCAGATTTCTTCTCAAGTAGCTCAGAATGATGTCTTTTTGGCTTTATGAGAATAGCCTTGCTTTGCATTTTATCTATCTTAAAATTCTAAAAAAGTGTCAAAAACTGACATATACCCCTGAAATAGTGGGTGGAGTACCAAGGGGGGTACATCAGATTGTTTTAGGATAGGTGATCAGGTATGGGTGTTGGGTTGGTCTTGCTTTTAATGAAAGGAGGCAATCCTTGATAGTTGTGTGTTAAAAGGAGCTTATGTTCCTCAACCTTTGTATTTTGTATTCACTTTAGAATGTTCAAGTTAATGTCAATATTTAACCTTGCATTTGCAAACAGATGATTACCTACTGCCTATTGAAACAAATTGCTGGTGACAAAGTTGTCTATGTTTGCAATGTTGTTGACCTTCTGTGCATGGATTGTACACTTTATAAGTGTTCTCAAATAAAATGATATTGGCCCATTGTTAGAATTACCGTTAAATTTTAGTAAAAAAATATTGAATATTTTTATTTACCGAAATGCACAAATAAATGTATTGATTCTTTGTCATTTATTGATTGTCGGGTAAACAAAAAATAATTAAAAATGCAGTTTTTGTTCAGGTATCTAAGCTGTATAGTCTATATGGGTTGCTTGGGTACACAGCAATTATTACCCGTCGTAATTTTTTTTTGACATACAAAAAGTCCTTATCGCAATAAAATTGTTACTCAATTTTCAATTAATTGTGAAATAGAATAGTTTTTCTCTGCTTTTGAGATGTAATGATCAGTTTCAAGTATTTATCAATCATTTTCTGAGTATATTATCAATTATAGCATTATAAAGATATTTAATGGGTGCAGTATGCAGATATATTATGATTGGAAAGTATGATAGGTATTTTATAATGATAATATTATGACGTCAATTGATATATCGAGTGCTGATAGGTATATATTGTTCTATCTTTATCTGTTGCATTATATATACTGGTACTTAGAACTTCTTTGTATGCTCTTGTCTTGCTCTTTTTGTTACGATACTGCTCTTGTCCTACTGTTTGTAAAGAAATAGAGGATATTTGTTGATTTTGGTGTAAGATTGAATTTTATTTCACCGAGTGATCACAGAAATCGATATTTTCACGAGTGGCGTAGCCACGAGTGAAAATATGGATTTATGTGATCACGAATGAAATAAAATTCAATCTTACACCAAAAATCAACAAATTTTCTGTTTATTATATGCGTAATTAATCATATTATTAATATTTTACAATTCCCTCATGGGGCGCCCCAAATTCAGTTCAACCTATTCACTTTTTTTAACAGAAGTTCCACTGAAAGTAGTGCAACTATTTGCTGTAGTATTTTTATGCAAAACATAAAACAAGATATGTGTAAAGTTTATAAATAAAACTAATATAATATTTGACGAACACAAAATTATTTTAATGTTTTATTGAAAGCGAAATAACTGGCATTTATTAAATTTGATCGCGGAGTAATTTCATTGTCAACAAACAGTTTTGTCATCCACCATTGTGAATTCAAGTCACGATGCCGGGAATTTTTAATCATTATCACGTCATAGACTTATTTTTTCTATGTCACCAGTCTGATAAGTAAGGGGAAATACTCATACTGACAGTTAAAAACCGGAATCGACGTACAGAGTGACTTTATCATGTGTTTTGACGTCATCACAACATCGAAAAACGAGGACGACATGTTGATTTTTTGACGAGGTGCGATTTTGAATCTCAAAATGCATTTAGTATGATCATTTAAGGCAGTGGATTCTATATGCTTCGATACATTGTAGGTTTGTGTTTATTGCTTTTATTTGAATTGTTCAAAGCTCGTTCAGATTTTCAGATTCGCCTTTTAAATACGGAACCTTGGAATAGACCTTGGCGAGTCAGAACAGAATAAGCCTTCCAACTCTCCAATATTATTGAAGTTTATAAGAAGGATCTATTCTCTTTCTAAAGGCCCTTCTAGGAAAGCACTTACATAAATAGTGGTTCTTTCACCTGACTGTCACTTGTTGAGGTCTCGATTTGCGGTAGATCTAGGTTCATTTTATTCCTCACAATAATGAGGCCACTCAGGTGCAGTATGCCAACAGTATCTTTTTCTTTACTTATACAAAAATATAGATCTAGACTAAATTAATTTTTTTTTTCGTTTTCAATGATACAGTTACCTGTGAATGAGGCTCGAATAAATGCCAAAAAAGGCTTCAAATTCAAAGCCATTGGTATCAGATTCAGCAAAATACTCCATTTTTGACAGCTGTCAAGTAGCAGACATAATCAAGGAGGTAAATATGTAATTAAACAAACAATACAGGGAGGTAATTTATTTTTTCATTGAAGAAAGTAGTTCCGTCAAAAACAGTGAATTATCAAAAATGTTATTTCACTGTTATTTGTCATTGTTATTTTCACTGAAAATCACCATAATCCATTGAAAGCATATAATAAACACCATTACGTGAATGTAACATCATAAAAAATGTTCTTATCAATATTAGTATCATATTGAGAGTGAGTTGTTAAAGAAACTGTTAGTGTAGTTATAATATAGAAGAGATAGGATGGTTTCATGGTCATATAGAGAGGCATAATTATTATGTCCGTTCGTTTAAGTTAGTCTGTCCGTTACAAAATGTTAAAACTAAAATATTTTTGAGTTCCATCAAGGCATTGCTTTCAATCTTGGCATACATGTTAACCATCATAAACACACTACATGGTCAGAGCCATGTTACACTATCAAATATTTCAACAGAATTATGGCCCCTGAATGACTTAGCTATTTGTTATGGACATTAGACTTCCACCTGGGTAAAAGCATTTATTAAATGCAGTCTTGTTTCATACCTCTCTCTATATCATGTTTTCTTCAGCATGTTTCCAGAACTGCAAAATTATTTTTTTTTGGCCTAACTAGAAACAAGTTTGGTCAGTAAATTATTCTGTGAAGGAACAAAAAGATTGCAGATAACACTGTAACAAACCTTATTTGTTGGCTTGATTTATGGCAACAAATTACACAGTTATCATAGGGTTTTATTTGCCATCAAATTTATTTATTTTTTTGTGTTATTTAATGGATATTGTGTTAAAATATCTCATCCGTACTGTATAATTAACTCATATATTAACCTGCTTCATTTGTGTCAGTTTGTTTGAATTACAGCTGAGGACAAAAAAGTACAGAAAATAAATTTCAATGGCCGACTCATTGTGATTGAAATCTCTCCATTATACTGAGCTGTGTGAATGGCACCATACCATATCAATATCTGGAAGCAATTTCCTAGGAATATATATGATAAAAACGATACATAGAGTGATGCACTTCCGATCCAGGCGCTCTGTTTACTTTTTAAACCCTTTTGAATAATAACCCCGAATATGATGGATGGCTTTGATAACTTCATGCCAATATATTCCTGCAAGCTTCCGCACTACATAGATTTAGTCGGGATCACGGAGAGGTTTTCATTAAAGCCGATGGTATTGGTGTCTTGGTTATTTGTCAAGTTCTGACGTGCGTTATCGATATTGAAGAGCGGTGATCGCCTGACAGAAGTTTAATCTCGGTATTTGATGTCAAAGCAAGGAAACAATAATTGTAACAGGACTAGAATCAGATGTGTTGTTACATTCGATAAGTTAGATTATCTCCATCTTCAGAAACTGTTCGATAAACTTCCTGGCTTACTGAAAACATCTTGTTAATTTTGATATTGATGAGACAAAATCTGTGTTCATCGATTTTAATATAAGGTCACACTGATAGATTTTTGGCAGCAGGAAATGACTCAAACTTGAAGTAAACATTCAGATGGCTTGGAATAGTGTGATTCTACAGATATTTCATATAATTAAAATTATACTTTCTGATATACATGCATTTATTGTGTCCGCTTTTGAAGAAGTGGTGATATTATATTGCTTAACATTTGACAGTCTTATTAGTTCTTCAAATACCCCAAAATATGTATGACATAACATGAGAAAGACTGGTTCTATGCTTTGGCAACTAATTGGTAAGGATGGTTATATCATGCATGTCTGCAGTGGCTTCAGGTTGCAAACTAAACAATACCAAGAAAATTTCAAGTTAATAAATTTTATAATGATTCTTAAAAATGATTGTGATTGGTCAATTACTTTGGAAGTCAGGTGACAATTTTCAAATACTCCTCCATTTTCCACAATGAAGATAATTATATAATGCTTTTGTACCACAGTCACTAATTTGATTGCAGTTAAATAAATTTTGTTGATTAAATTTCAGTCACATTTTTTCAGAGCACATTTTTAAGTCATAAATTCAAGAAAGGTATTATAATGCGCAAAAACATTGATTAAAATAATGTTTTGTATTTATGTATGTTGCTTTGTCGTGCTGATGTTTGATTTTTGTTAAGGTCATAGATAATGTAAAGAAATTTTGTAATCATGTAATATGAAAAACATTATATTTAGTTGTGCATGTTGGAGGGGGTTGCAAGCTATCTTTGCATACATGCAACATGTCCATTGTATAACAATGTATCTGTTTCCCATTTCATGTATTGTTCAGTATTGTTCAGGCTGCGCCCCATGGAATTCGACCCCTTTCATCTGCTACAGGGGCTGTTAATTGATTGAAATCCGAGTGTTACTGTCCGTGCTGACTATGACTGTTCCCTGTGAATTCCTTCATCAAGTAAAGAGCTTTATGTATAGATAGAAACCTGACACTAATCACCTTAACATTGTTTTCTGGAATACATTTATGCCTTTATGGCTTTTGATAATATTAATTTTCATATAACTTTTTTGCATTTTTACCACATTAGTAGAATTGATTTAATTGTCCTCCTGTCAACCATTGAAAGCAATTACTCTAATCCTCTACCATACCATTCATTGGAGACTATTATACAACCTACACCATACCGCTCTGTGGAGACATCGTCTAACAACTGATATTGGAATTATATAAATTATTACATATATTCTCTGATGTCAGCATCATTCTCTATATTATCTTATAACCTAATATTTAGAGGTATGAATTCCCAAAGTCTATTGATTTGTGCAAATCGCAAATTTAAACAAATTTACAAAATATGTTTTAATTAAAATTCTGCATTAATATTTTCCTCTCTGAAGTTGGCTGTTCTCAGGCAAGGTTGGTGCTTCACTCTACCAAGAGGTGGATGCAACAAATCTGTTCAATGAACATTCAGCAACGATGGTTTGCATCGTTACTTGCTGGCCTTTGATAATTTAACAATTTCAATAAATTATTTTATATGCCCTGAAGAATGCTCTACAAACGTTGGTTTAAATAAAAGAAAGAAAAACAAACATGTTGTTTGGTTGTTAGATCCACATATTTTATTGTATTCAATTTCAATAAATGATCAAATGCTAACAATTAGAGTTCCCTTTGCGTCCATTAGCAAGCAGCTATAAGCAGGTCCATTGCACAGCTTGAGCCCTTTGATGAAGTTCTGTGATTCTAAAGCAAAGCCAATTGTAAATCATCTGATTGCATGTTCTGAAAAGAAAGGTTTATTTATTTCTATAAAAAACAAAGGAAATTGAATGTTTGTTGATTAAAAGGCGTGTATTATACAGTATTGTATGATGGGAAAGATGTTCTCTCAGAAACATGTATATTACTTTCTTTAACATATTTATTACTAAGATTAGAAAATGAAATAAGAAAAAAAAACGAGAATATAGTAGACGTTATTCTCTGGTTTATTCTATTATTTGCTTGTTATAGACTTGGATGTAATTATCTTCTTGTAGTGCTGGGATTCCTCACTTCAGATTGATAGCTAGCGGCAATACCATCGTCGTTGTTGTTCTACAATACCAATGAGAGAGACTTATTTGCTCCTCGATGGAGGATATTACAAAATATAATGGAAAACTTGGGGAAATGATGTGTCGTCGTAATTCTTTACAATAGACTAATACACTGTTGTTTGTATATAACTTGTATGTGTTTCCCTACAGGTCCTCGCTGATTGTGTCTCGGTGTCAATTCCTTGCTTTAATCAGATGACTGTCTTCCACTAGAAACAAATTGTTTCATAACTTCACGTCAGAAGTGTGTCTCCAAACTGACTAGACCCTTGTCTCAGAATTATTTTTAAAAAGTTTTCTTTTCTTAGATTATTCATTTTCCTCACAACAGTCTGAGAGTGAAATGTCGGCAACATCTGACCTCCTCAGATTGCTCCATTTGTTTGTCTGTCTGAATATGCATTCCTCATTCCACTTGTAACTGCTTGCCCTGAGTTGATCTGTCTGTCTGTCTGCTTACATTTGATCTGACAAATATGTTATAAGATGCCATTTGGACTAGTTCTCAGGAACACTCCTCATTAGATGCTATTCGAACAAGTCGTCAGGAACACTCGTTTTGTTAGATGCTTTTTGGAAAAGCTCTCAGGAACACTTGTTTCCTTTAAGATTCCATTCGGACAAGCTCTCAGGAACACTTGTTTCCTTAGATGCCATTTGGACAAGTTATCCTGAACACTCGTTTCCTTAGATGCCATTTGGACAAGTTCTCAGAAACGCTCTTTTGGTTAGATGCCATTTGGACAAGTTCTCAGAAACGCTCTTTTGGTTAGATGCCATTTGGACAAGTTCTCAGAAACGCTCTTTTGGTTATATGCCATTTGGACAAGTTCTCAGAAACGCTCTTTTGGTTAGATGCCATTTGGACAAGTTCTCAGAAACGCTCTTTTGGTTAGATGCCATTTAGACAAGTTCTCAGAAACGCTCTTTTGGTTAGATGCCCTTTGGACAAGTTCTCAGGAATGCACTTTTGGTTAGATGCCATTAGGACTAGTTCTCAGAAACGCTCTTTTGGTTAGATGCCATTTAGACAAGTTCTCAGAAACGCTCTTTTGGTTAGATGCCATTTGGACAAGTTCTTAGAAACGCTCTTTTGGTTAGATGCCATTTGGACAAGTTCTCAGAAACGCTCTTTTGGTTAGATGCCCTTTGGACAAGTTCTCAGGAATGCACTTTTGGTTAGATGCCATTCGGACAAGTTCTCAGGAACATTGGTTTCATTAGATGCCATTTGGACGAGTTCTCAGGAACACAATGTTCCCTTAGATGCCTTTCGGAAAAGTTCTCAGGAACACTCATTTTCTTAGATGCCATTCAGACAAGTTCTTATACGCCTTTTTATTTCCTGTCTGGTCTCTCCCTCTGTCTGTCCTTCCATCTGTTCAAACACTTCAGTCTCTGAGCTTATGCTTTGCATGATTCAGGGAATTCCAATTAATTTTTATACGCCTGTTGAAAAACGGGACGTGTTATGTGAACATCCTTGGCGGGCAGGCGGCAGCGTCCAGAAATTTGTCTGTACTCTAACTCAAACAGTTTTTGTCTGATCGTCTTCAAACTTGCTGACAATGCTTATGGGTGTAATATCTAGGCCAAGTTCGATTATAGGCCAAATCTGTGCATGCCTTCTTGGGTTATGGTCCTTCTTTTACCAAAAAAATGTAAAATTGGCCTTGTCTGTACTCTAACCCAAACAGTTTTTGTCTGATCGTCTTCAAATTTGGTGACAACACTTATGGGCATAATATCTAGGTCAAGTTTGATTATAGGCCAAATCGGTGCTGGCCTTCTTGGGTTATGGTCCTTCTTTTACTATAAAAAGGTTTTGACTTAATATGGGCTTTTATTTCATAAGCAATATTTTTTGTCACTAGCACACCAAAGACGGGCGTATTTTGTGACATTTTGGCACTCTTGTTTCACGATATGTTAATCAAGTGCAATGTCTAAGTAATGTTTCCCTCAAGGATAACTATTTACTTCTCACCAATTTGGTGGTGTTGAGTTGAGAGAGTCATCAATTTATTTTAAGTCTCATAAATTAAATTAAACATTACAAAAACTTTTTATCAGATAGTTACATTATCTTAGAAAAACAGTATGTAACTCACCATCTTTATTTTCTTAAATCCAGGAATAAATTAGTATCAAATTGATATGCATTTTTATATGTTGAAGATAAGATCACCCGAACAACTAGAGCATTTTTGTGTTGCCAGTGCTAAAAGTAGGAATTAATGTAGTGTTTGAAGCTGGTTTTAAATCATAGAATAAATTAATGATCAAATGTTTGATGCAGACTTGCAAAGTGTATCCCTGCATGGTGTAAGAAGACAACAGACGTTATGTAGCACTCATCTTAATCCATAATGAGAAATCCCTCATTGATTATGTTGGCTGATAAGTCATTGAAAATTCAGAAGGTGATAACTGAGACCTTTGAAAAAGAAAATTACGGTTGTACGTTCAAAGAGAAATAATAATTATGGTGCTTGTATCTGTGCATGATTAGAGCTACAACACCTTGCCTGGTGCTGATGAATCAATAATGAATGGTTTGATTGATTCTTGAGTAATACTTGTCACGATCCTGTCCATTAGAGGGCTATGTTAGAACATGCATCTCTCATGTACTTCCATGGTGTTTGCTAGCAGGTTAGCAGGTTAGCTTGTTCCAGAGAGTCGGCAGATCAAATATGATGTCATTTGATGGATGACTCTCTAGATAGGAGTCAATAATTGTGCATCAAAGTGGGACCGACTGGCTCAATAGCTGTTATTAAAATCATAAATGATTTCTCTACAGAATAATAAAACACTTTGTTTTAGTTGAGAAATGCCTCAGGTTACTATAATGGTGAAACTGAAGCTTGGAAACCAGTCTAATAACTGAGGCTTCTGATTGGTTGTTTTAAGTCTCATTTTTATTATAAAAAATGATCAGTGTTGGCTTTGCCTGGTTAAGTTTTATGTTTATGTCAAGTTTTCTACTTTTCTGTTTGCTTTGAAACTTGCAGACATCAATACCTGACTATCTTATAATAAAGCAAGACCCATAACTGTTTTCTTCCTTTTGCAAGAATTATGGCCCTTTAATACAAACTGAAACCGAACATAGTCAAATTTATTAATTTTAGTGATAAATTGTTTTAATTTTTCCTTTCTTCACATTTCCAGCAATGTTTGAAGTTCAATTATTAATGATCTTAAGCATGAAAGGGTAAAAAATATACAAGTTTAACTTGAATATATCAAGGGAGTTAGAGTGCACATAGAATCGTCCTTATTTAATTTCAGACTGACTTAAATGTTAAGCAACCTTAAGACTTTTGCACTGTAACAAAGTGCCTCACGTTTATCACACGTATTTACAAAACCACCTTAAAATTAGTCTAACTGATGCACAGTTGCGAAATGGCTTGGAAATTTAATTATATCTATTTTCACGACCAGACTTGCACAGTTACTTAAACTCATATATCTACAGTAGGAGAAATAGAAATGGTGAACACGGTTGGCATATAACTTGTGTTTTTTTTCCATAGAAAATGTAAAGATTAATGTTATTACGTCGCCTTTTACGTGCAGAAATAATCTCGATCTTTATGGTAAAATATTGTATACTGCAGTCTAAAGACGGGCTTAAGCAAAGATATATGTCACAGACTGGAGACTACTAAATGGGTATTTAGATTCTTATAGAAATGGTAATGAAAGCCATTTTGTCCATTTTTCTAGTATTTCAGTCAACATCAATCGGTCATATGGAAATGGTAAGGTTCTAAACCGTTTTACATTCCTGGTGCATGTTATTGTAGATAGTTCTTTGTTGAATTTAAATCCCAATGAAATAAAAAAAAAATTGCAGACCGAGATTTGTAAACTGCGTGCAAGTTTCTGAACTTTATGTGCTAGAATGTTGAATCAAAAATCAAATATATGAACATTCTGTTTTGTTCTGACTTGAAGTCTCTGATGACAGAAAGGGGAGGTCACTCTGCAGGAGTTTGACTTAAAATATTGAAAACTATCATTAAATACCTTTACCAACTTTATAGTCAATTCTTTGAATGAAAAAAGTGTGAATTAAAAATACCAATTTACAGGAAAACAATATTATGAGTCATATAAATCAAAATGCTACATTAATGCATCTGTATTATGTACGGTATAATAATATTCCTATATGTGTGGTCTATAAGGTCGAATCAATCAAAATATTCACCAACTGACATCTATAATCATTGGCTAAAAACATTCATATGTATCAATTGATTGTTTATTGATTTTTAAGAAAGTGATTTGAAAGCCAAAAGTCGCACGCTGTTACTTAATCAGGTATTGCAGATTTACAAAGACTGAGTATTAGGTACCGTTGTTAGTTATTCCAGGCTGTTAGCTATCTTCTAATGAATAATACCGTAATAAAAAAAAGTTCATTAATGATGTATAGTAATTGTAACATTGATACATTGTAGCACGAGATTACGTACGCAGGGTCGGAGATACGTGGTCACATGACTGTGATGGTGTTTAAGATACCCCGGTACATGATAATCTGTCCTTTTGATGAAAAAATGTTTAATCATTAATAACAAAATCATTATTGATTCGCTGTAACATGTTGCAAGAATACATATTCAGGATTAGTATTTTTTACTCAGTTATTTTATGGACGCAGGTCACAGTTAATATGAATTTATCGATGATTGTTTTTGTATTTGCTCATTTAATGTACAGCATGGTTCACAGCACAGATGTAGGATTGTCATACTTTCGTATCACTCTTTTTATGGCCGTATTAACTTAATGCAAAGATCTGTATCAAGGTTGCAGAAAAAATATGTTGGATTATCAAGCCGTATATACTCTGATTATCGCCCCTTTTTTTCTCCTAGAATTGAAGTTTTGCCTTTTTCCAGTCAGCTTTCTGCCGAAATATTGCCAGGCATACAAGTGTCTCCACCTATATTTGAACTTGTGTCACCAGATTAGACAGCAAGCACACTTATCACTGAGCTACGTAGGTACTGAGCATTGGTTGTTAAGAGGTTGTACAATATTTGTTATGCAAAGTGAATGTTTGAAAATATACTTCTGTTTCATTCCTTTTACACATGTCTGAAGAATCCCACTTGAAAAAAGTTTTAACCGAGTATGACATGAAACAACAGAAGTCATAACATTTTATGCTTCTCAGTGAATTTATTAGGACCTATACGGTAACTCCTGTTTTATTGCTGTTTTGTTGAGCAAACCGGAGTAAAGACAAGACAATTTTCCATCTCATTGAATTTACTCTTGACAAATATGTCCATATGCTCGTTTAAATTTCTATTCTTTTGCTCACAAACTTTTTTTGATAAAAAGGTTCTTATCTTATCTGTATCACTATAAAAATCACTGTCAGCAGCTGGAATTGGTGACTTTTGCATATTTAACTTGGGAGCTTTCGACTGACATCACTACTTTCCGAAACTTTATATTATTAACTGCTGTGCCGCATTGTAAAATCTCTACATTATGTAAAACGGTGTTATTAGTTTTACGCAGGTTTTTCTCAATTAACTGTGTCATCATGCCCCTAGGTTCTTGCCATTAATGTAATGATGCACTGATTATAATTAAGGCTAAAAAACCGAGATAGCGACAATTTTTTCATTTTTTTTCTTGGCACTGTCTCAGTGATCGCGTTGCCTGACAGACTATGACTGACATTACAAACAACGGGGATAAAAGCATGTTGCAGTTATAAAATTCAATACCAGTCTGACAAAGTTGTCATTTATGTTTTAAAGCTTTTAATCGTCACTGAGTTTTACTCATAAATTATTCTGTTTATGTTATAGGGTTTATTTGACAGTTGACTGTCGGAAGTTATTCGAATGTGGTGCTGACATATTACATCTAATTGTGTACAGGTAGATATTGTATGATTTTGTTTTGCGTCCCAAAATACCTTGCCTCCTATTATGTGCCTGAGTTGATTACAAGAAATATCGGCATGGACATACGATCCTAAATCCATATCTCCTTACAATAGAAAACAGGATGTTGATTTACGTCTGCTACAAGAATAACTCCAGTGCTTACAATAAACTGTCATTTAAATGTTGTCTTCAAGTATGACAACATTTAAAAGGTATAAAATGATCAATTGCTGTTACCAGTGTCTAGCATTGAAGAAAACAAATATGCAAGGACTTCAAAAGCATCGCAAAATGAATAGTGAATGACTTAAAAAGCCTTATCCTGTACAAGCACACTGACTGTAACTGTCTTGTGTCTTGTCTTGTCCAACAAAATTACCAATTAAAACAAATCTTATGTCTGCTATCAAATTGCCTGGTGCTATAGATGAGGTGGAATTTTCTGTGGTGTTTCTGTTCGGGAAATGAGACCTGTTCTTTTACGCTATAAGAATTTGTTTGGGGAAGAAAAAGTATTGGTTTTTGATGACAGACTGTTTATTGAACAAGAATGGACATTATATGTATCTGCCTTTAACCTGTAGGCAATGGAGGTCTTATTTTATTTGAAATATAGTACTGACGATATTTGTCAATACGTAAAAAATGCACGCTGTTGAATGACACGTGTGTCTGTGTGAATGATACATTCTATATGGATGGTTGAATTGTGTTGATATCGCTGTAGTGTTGATTCTAAATTGGTTTTTTGGTATTAATTACTTTTGATTGATACAGGTTTCGCATTAATAGTTATGATTGATGAGTATTTATTGATGAGCAAAATAAACATGTTTTGAGACAGTTTGAGACTGAAATGAGTATAGACAAACCTTCAATTTAACACTAGTTTCGATTTAAATTCTTGCTTTAAATGGTTTTTTTGTGTGCTTTAATTTTTATGATCAATTAGTGTGAAAGGAATTCATCCTGCTTATTCTCATACTAATAACATTTCTGGAAGTAAAACTGTGCTTAAGTTAACAAATTGTTTTACTTGACATTTTCGAGTTTTATGTATCAGGGATTTTTCTAAGTGATTGGAATACTACGGCTTGGAGTTATATAATATATAAAGGAATAATATTGAATGCATTTGCTTTAACTTCCATTTAGATATTACTTAATTTGATGAATTAAGATAATGTACATATTTTATATAAAAAAGTGATCTTTTATAGTAGTTGCCAGTCGTTTTCGTTATGTTTCCTTAGACATTATTGTTGCTTTTCGTCATTGAGAAAGTCTGGAAGTTTTATTATTTGATTTATATATATAACTTTCCAGGATTAAAGTAATATAATGCTAGGGTCATTGGCAGTGATTAGATCTATGGATTTTTTGTTTCCTTCATAAATCGAAATAATTAATATGCATTAAAAATTGTGATTTAAAAAAAAAGCCGCTTCTTACTATCAGGGAAGAAATGCTAAGCGCATCTATTAAATCTATAAAAAATTACCCCTTTTCTTCATAATGTGTAGTGATATAAAAGTACATTACAATAGTACTAATTAAAATATTCTTAAAATATGTGTCAAACTTTATAAAAGAAGTTATGATTGAATTCATTATGATTTTACGTTAGTCTTTGATGATGTCCTTACAGTCATCGTTTATTCAGAATATAATATATAGTCATAATTATTGTTTCATCATTACTAGTATATTGCTGTCTGTTTCCTGTTTGCTGCTAGGGAACATTTGTTTCATAAATATTTTATCAAATTAAGATTTTCTTCTATCTTTCTAAAGGATGAAAGTCGGCCTTACTATATGACAATTAAAATGGATTGGAATGGTCATTAATCTCATTATTTGAAAAACACAAAGTGAGTCTGATCAAACTGTTTGCTGATAGTTGTTGACATATTGAGGAAACAAAGTGTTATAAACGTATCAGACAGGGATGGGAAGATGGTTTATGTTGTCAGGATAGTGTGCTGATTGCACGAGATTTCAAAAGATTGCACGAGATTTACGGATAATGGAGGATTTGTGTAACAAATGGTTGGAAGCTGTATCTGGTATGGGCGGAGCTGGATTAAAGGTAAGGGGGTGGCTGTTGTGTATTTGATGATGGGAGGCTCAGTGCTCTGTAGAGGGATTTAGGGTAATGGAATATATGAATTACTGTATCTGTCACTTAGCTGAGATATTCATGGTTCAAATCCATACATTACTGTACCAATCTGTCTGACAACTAAGAGGATTGGTATAACAACTTCTTCAGCTAAGACGTCAGCGTTCGAACGTAAAAATTGCCGCGTGCAAGGTTTTAACATTGTATCCTCCTTTGCCCCGATTAAAGATCCAGGGTTTGAACGTATCATGTTATTTTGCTAAGCTTGGAGGTCCAGCATTTGAGCATAGCATGGTACTTTTACTTTCCAGAAAGGTTCAGGGTTTGAACCTTGCATAATCTAGCAGTTGGTCATCTGGAAGGTCGAGAGTTTAAGCCTTGTATAATCTATTGCTCAGATGAAAGGTCCTGGGGATTTGAGTCTTGCATGGTCATTTGCTCAAATAAACTAAGTATTATATGTTATAAATGAGGAAACAATTGGGATATTTCGTTCTAAACTTAAAATTTCATTAATTGTTAAGTGTTTTATTGCAGGCTTCTTGTCTGTCTGAACTTCAATGTCTTGAATGGTGTTAATAAAGACAGTATATAGGTCTGTTGGAAAACATGAGAAAACGTGTCTAGTCTTGTAACAGTTAACATTCTGGACCAGAGTTACAAGAGAGTTACCAAGTTCTTTATCACCTTAAATGGAAGTAAACGCTGCAGATTGAAGATAGATTGTTGTCAGCTTGAAGGCGACATTAATGTATACTAGACTGTTTTAAATAGATTAATGTCTGTGTCGTACATTCAACTGTCGCTGTTTGATCATGTCAAGTCATTGTGTTGAATCAATACCTGGTGTTTTACTCAATGTTGTAAGTTGTTTTTTTACTTTGTCTGATCTGTAGAAAAAAGGAAAGTTCTTGATTTCATGAATGAAGTCAATGGAAGTGTATTTTTGTATCAATTGTTCATGCACACCATGTCTGTAATGATTTTTGTACATGTTGCATCTTAATGTTTGTTTTAAACAAAACTTTAAAAAACTAAATATTTGTCTTTTGTAACAATGTAAGAAGTGAAATTACGTTCATATAGAAATGCAGTCAATTCACATTGCACTGAAATGTTGCTACCGTTTTTCATGAGGTTCATTATGATCTGATTGGTTGTTTCTGAGCAGAGAGTCATCAGATTGACCAATGGTACAGCAGCTGCTGCTTCGTTCTTGGACTGCATTAGGTATCCAGTTGAAATTCATATAACACCACGGAATGTTCATAACTTCTGTCATAGATCACTTTCAACATTAAAGCTACAACTGTTACTGTCTGACGTAGCTATTATGAAGCGGTTTTCGACGTGTTCTGGTTGACTATGAGGTGGCGCTTAATGTAAGCCACACTCACCGGATGCTGCTGCTGACGTTTATATTTGATGTTTCAATAGGTTGACGTAATTGTCTAAATTCCAACAGTTGAAGTATAACTGACTTCGTAGAGTTTTGATGTTTTAATATAGGTTTCAACAAATGTATATGTTACACAAAATAGTTGTATATTTCACAAAGTTAATGAAGATTGACACAAAGTTAATGAGTAATGAAGATTGTCACAAAGTTAGTATTGGTAATCCAATAAGTCATATTTTGTAACACAAAATATATAATTTAAACTTGAACTCAAGTTAATGTTCATATATGGAAATCCATATTTAGTCCTATTTATATGCTAGTTAGGAACTCCTAACTAACATAACCTAACACCTAAAGTTTCATGATGGTTACTAGTTATCCTGAATAGGATTTACTTGACTTATATACAAGTCTACAGACACCTAGAGCAATAATTATCAAAGGAAGTGGCTTTCAACACTTAATGATAAAACAGTCAAACATAATTATATTAAGGCTTCAATCAGTGACAATTGAACAATAGGTGTAAAATTAATAAAAGAAAGTTTGCAACATGGTTTGAAAGATATGGCTTGATAGGAAATTGATAACATCTCAGTCATCAAGGTATTATACTTAAGATCTCAGATTGACATGTGCTCAAAGATGGAGCAATATTATATGAATCGTGATTATTAAACAATGAAAACCATGATTGGTTATGTAACAAAAATGATGGTAATAAATGAAAAATGTACGTCATAACATAGCCATATATGCAAATGGGACTGTTTAAAAGCAGGTGACTGTAATATACAATGGATGTATAAAAATATTGCCTGTTTTAGAAATGTGTATTCAATATAAAAAGAAAACACCCATTTGCTTTAATTGTATTATTGATTGTTCAAGTTTGTTCATTGTCCATTGCTTGAATCAGGTGACAACTGACATAATTTCTGGTTGATTAAATCAGGTTACAACTTACATTATGTTTGGTTGCTTAATACAGGTGGTTGTTTAATTAACATTCACAGATTTGACTGTAACAAAAATCCTAATATTATACTGAAAATTGACTGGTTCGATGAAAAATTCACAGACTGACTTCCACTTTTGCATTACATAGAGTATTATTGCAAAGTCAGTTGGGACATATAATAAGTCATTCATATTTTCCATGTCACTCACAGTACACACTCAATAAAAAGTCTGATGTATTCTATGTCAATATTGGAAAAACATGTGTTTTTGAATAATATTTATAGTGGAATGTGATAGTTATGAATAAGTAACATATCTAGACTGTAGATATATATTCTTGATGAAAAGCATATCACTGGTATTGTAAAGTCATTGGGGGCAAAGTCATTTTTGCTGTGAATGCATGGTTCTCTTCTCCAGAAATGCTGTTCTTGAAATCATACAGTTTTCCCCCAAAAAATGAAATTGCCACAAAAAGGTCAGTTACCAAATTATATAAATCTTGATACACCTGATGTTCTTTGCTTTATTAAGGTCATTTTAGCCTTAGACATCACCAATTAAAGTTTAGAAACACTTTGTTAGTACATTTGTATTAGTTAAATTGTAAGCATCAGTAAAAACTGAAAGCTTTCCAGGAATTCCAGCATGTTCATGAAATAGATTGAAGAACTATAAAATCAAATAATGCAAGTTGTTGATCAAATACAAGACAGAACATAAGGCAGACCAATATAACACACCAATGACAATGATAAACAACATGCAATTCATTTGGCTTTCATTTGGCATGACACACAGTTCCCCAAATATGTTACTTTCAAGGGCTTGTATCTTAGAATGAGTTGCTAAAGTGCAGTGCATCATTCTATTGAATAAATTATCAAAATGTAGTTATTTTGGTGTAACAGCAAGTGGCAAACAACAGCAGCCAACATCAAACAACAGCAAACAACAGCAGCCAACAACAGAAACTAAAGCCAACAGCAGCAAGCATCAGCCAACAGCAGCAAGCATAAGCCAACAGTAACCAACAACAGCAACAAGTGATAGCAACCAACAACTAGTGACAGCAGTCAACAGCAGCAGCCAACAACAAACAGCATCAAACAACAGCAAACAGCAGCACGTAGCAACCAACAGCAGCACTCGTAACTTACTCAATAGTGAGGGATTGGTGAATTATTATACATGATTGCTATGAGAAGATCACGTCTCAAACAGTAACATCTTTCCTGTGATTTGATTGGTCAATATTTGCCAACTTGTCTCCTGTGATGGATTGCTACTTTACAACAATCGTTTAAAAATAACACTGGATTGATAGTGTACGGTTGCTGAACAAGTCTGGTCATTGCCTATTCCTGCTGAATCCTGCGATTAATTAAATATTAACCAGCCCCAATCAAAATGTCCTATCCTTGCCGATGATCTCTGATATGTTATTTATTTGCGTCTTGCATGTTGAAGGACATTACGGGGAAATCAAACTATCGCTTTTAAACAAGCACAAATCGCTTGTGTAATGGAATATAGTCTTTGATCTATCAATACAGTTTGTCAGGATGTATTTGTTCTATTGGTAGCTATAGGGCTGAGATTTTGGTTTCATGCCATTTCACAAACCAAGCCATAGGCAGCTTATAGTTTAAATCATTTTCATTGGTTGTCCCTTGGGCGAAGAAGATTCGTAGTCGATGGTTCCTGGTATTTCTGCCACAATTTGCATTTTGCCTGACATGAGGTGCATTTTAATACTTATCTGATTGTACAAAATATCTTGGATAAACAAATTACTACTGACTTAATGTTTTATGTTTTAAAAGCCAACTTCAATTGCAGGTTGTATCAAACTGTTATGTATTCTGCCATTTCAGTTAATGGTAAGCATAATAAAAATATGTGGTTATTTTTTAAGCTCACCTATAGTCCAGCTAGGGTATTCTGACAGTGACGTCATTGTTAATATATAACCGAAAGATTAAAACCATTGCTTAAACAGGTAGAGTTTAGTTTGGTATTAAACTGTTGGTAAAAGCTTTTATACTTGTTTTTACACTGTACTAGTGGACTGTTCCACTGCGTCACTGTATTTTTATCCTAACTGTACTTCCAATTAAGAGCTTTTAATGTGGTATCAACACAGGAAACACATTGGCAACCATGCTTGGTCATTTAAATGGTGGTCTGTAAGGTCTTTCACTTTACTTTCTGTTTGCAATTTAAGTATTCAATCAATTAAGATGGCAACATTATTGCATATTTTGTATTTAAAAATTGTACAAAAGTCAAGATTAGTGATTATCATTCTGAATGTGGAAGTTGTGCTTCTTGGTACTGTTTTACCAACGGACTTACGGAAATCGTAAACTTACGTTCAAATTTAAATTCTGTGTATTTCCTTAATTATTATAAATTGGGGACGGATATTGTTTGTAGACGTTCATTAACTGAATCTTGATAAGTATTACAGCTCCATTTATCACATTTTATAGATGTAAAGATATTATAAAGAATTTAAATTTGATCGTAAGTTTACGATTTCCGTAAGTACGTAGATAAAACGGTACCCTTATGCTTAGAATTTTTGCAGTACCATTGATTTTCGACAGAGTTATGTCCATTGGTTGGCAACTTTGTTTTAATGGAATTTCAATTTAAATACTATTGTTTTCTCTAAATTTTGGGATTATATTTAAAATTGCATCTAATAGATATAGTGTAGGCAGTATTGCTTTTCTCAGGATGTACTTCAAAAACTTTATCCTGTTTAGAACATTATGAAATTGAGGTGACATAGTGCTGTGTAATTTGCTCATCTTATGTTCTCAAAATTTGATTGCACTTCTGGGAATGTATTATTTCATAATTTTGATTTCTCACAGAAATATTGCTCGGCTTTCTGTCAGACAGACGCATCAATGTGTCTTTGGTATGTAATCAAAACTTTTTGCCAATTAAAGGGAGATGAAAGATAATTGAATTTTAGTGTAGGTATTTTGGTTCCGAACATTGATGAAATGTTATTTTACAATTCATTTGGGAATGGGGAGAATAAAATTGATGTGCGAAAGTGGTTTATTCCTTTGTTCATGTAACATTTCAATATTTACATTGTAGTTGGGTATGTATAAATTTCTAAATACAGCTCGTTTAAGATGCAATAATTTTGAGGGTTTGGTGCGAAACTATGGTAACTACTTGTACCATAGTTTTGTACTGAGCCCTCAAAATGCAGTAAACCTGACACCGACAATGCGTCAAATGTCTGGTAAATAAACAAGAGTGAATAATATAACATGCATCCATCGTGGACTAGCCATTTGGTTCAAGTTTTCATTGAAATATCAAGCTTGTATACAAATGCTTTAAACTATAAGTGATTATGCATGAGATGGAACAACATTTGACATTAGACATGCATTTTATAGTCAATCTAAAGATTTCAACTTCACAAATTTGATCTCTATTTCAGCTTCATAAATGTTTGTAGTTAACATTGAATTGATGAACTTGTAATCATGTCACCACTAGTCTACTGTAGTTTTTTTATACCTGCTGGTTACTAGCAAGGGCTAATGAACACGGGAATAAATTGACTACTGACTCATAAAAGGTGGAAACTGCTGGAATTAAATTGATAAAAATAACCCTGTAACATTTATAGTTTATTGATTTCCAATAATTATTGCTTATAGCTTTTCTTATCGTTTTTGTCATGAACATAGGATTTTCTGTCTATAAATTGGTATAAGCTGATTAAAAAGCTGCATCGTTTCTATATGATAAGACTGCTTGGCTCTATATAAGGAACTTATTGCAGTAAGGCATACACATATTAATGTTTGTTCTTGATGAAGTGTCCAGAAATATTTTGTTGGTAGGAAGAAAAAAGTTTTACAACGAAGTGGGTACATACCCAAGAAGAAATGTTTTAACCACAGTATTTATTTTTTATTACAAAAAATATGACTAGAGTTCAAACAAATTTTTAGGGTTACTAAGGTTACCACAGTGTATAAATCAGTTGATTTCCAGTAATTGAAATAAAGCATACACATTGAATTATATAGTATGACATTATGTTGTACAGTGATGAGATTTGCATGTACTTTTAATTGCAATAGGTCATTCAAGTTGAATTTAATAGTATCCAATTAAGTCTTCCAGTGATTTGGTTCTTACGCTGGAAATGGGTTACAGGAAACAAACATTTTCTCGTTAAAGCCTGACTATAAAATTTCCATAGCAATATTTTCCTTATATAGACATATTCATCAGCTGCGCCCTATTACGATATCTAAATAGCTGCGATTGAACGGCATTTGAGATAATGCAAGAAAGGTATAATGTTTCTACATATATTGGTTTTACGGGTATTTTAATGGTCTACAAGTATTTATAAATTGCTGCATATGTCTTATCTTCTTTTTTATTAGGCTCGGATGAATTATCAGAAAATTGCTTCAATTTTTAGTGCCAGATTTTTACGGCTTTCAATTTGGATGCAAATTCATTAAAATATGAATTCTGTTTGAAAGTATAAGACATGCAGACTTATATTATGTTGTTTATTGATTAGGCTTTCTCTCTCAATGTGGCATACATTTCTAACCTTTTCCTACAGTTTGAATATATTCTATTTTCCAAAAAACTAATGTTTGAGATTGGTTTCATTTGAAGTTTCTATTTCATGTGAAGAAATTGTTTTGCAGAGTGCTACATTCTGCTTTAGTAACTTGTGACAGAGTTATTACCCTTTGTTTTTATGTTGTATATAAGTGACTGAGTTGGTGCCCTTTGATATTTGTTTTAAGTATTTGTGACTCTGTCTCCTTTCAATTGCAATATAGGGGATTGAGTTAGTGCCCTTTGATTTTGTGTCCTGTTTTACTCTTATGAAATTGAGTGAATGCTGTTTGTTCCCATGAATTGGGCTATGCAACAGAGTTACTGCCCTTTGAAATTTGTCTTCAGCATGTATTGCATGTTTAAACATATTTCCTTAATCATACTGGTTTTTCATTTTTCTAAATCAGTTTTAAAAACATATGCTTTCTAATCAAATCTCAGATTGAATCATGTTTTGCTAATCAGTGAAAATCAACAACTTGTGTTACAATTGGATGTAAAACAATGGGTGTTAGGTGCATCAGTTTTTCATTTTCTTTATTACATTGTTTTTCTCTTGATATTTATCAGTGATATTTATTAAAACTTCTTGCATTTCATACCATTTATAATGTTAGCATTACTTCTGGAGAAATCTGAATGAGTTTTGCAGACTCATTAAGCTGCAAAGAGTCTTAAACCATTTCCCCTGCAGTCATTATACTTTATTCATAACTCAGTCGAGACATACAGACTACTAGTTGATGAAACTTGAAATTCAAATCTCACCATTTTTATTATCTTTTCTATATCAATTGTTAAAATGACTATATATTGTAGCTGGGATTTGATGGATTGAAAGTTAATTGAAAGTCAAGATAAACTTTTTTATTCAGATTTTCTGTATTTTACACCCAAGTTGATTAAAGGAACCGCGAGACATGTCACAGTGTGTAGACAGAATCCATCACAGATTCTGAAGAAATGGCCACAGGTTGTATGATAATAATGAAAGAGCTGTAAATCTCATTTATGGCACATTTTCCCCATGCATCCCGGCTCGCCAGTGGGCAGCTGCATATATAGATGTAATTTCCATTGAAAACTATGAACAAAATTCACCAGGACAGTCCAAATGAGTGACCCACAAGTGCATAGTTTCTGGCTATTTTCAGTCTTTTCAATAATCGAAGGCCAGATACCAATTAAGACCTAAAGACTGCTTGAAGGCTATTGGTTTGGTTTCCACTATTGCAATTTCATCTGATGACCTTTAGAGCAAGCAATTAAGGCAACGCCCATTATGGTGGCCATGTTTGCTCACAGGCTATATGTTTCTGAATGTTGTTCTATGTTGTTCAAATTGGGATTTAATTGGAATTTTTGGAATTTATCAACAACTTGTCCTGTAAATTTGTCATAAAATTAATCTTATGTCATTATTTAAATGATAATAACAGTGTACTGTCTGTTGACTGTTGATATTTCAAATTCTTATTGAATAATCAAAGTACTAACCAGAATATGTATTATTCTCCAGTTTCAATTTGTAAATTTAAGCTTTTGCCAAACAGTATAAATACATCCGACTATAGCTATCACTTCTAATTCTAGTTTATAAAACAATCTTTGACATGGCACAGTTCATTCCACATGTAACATAATATTCTCCAAAGCTTCACAAGTTGTTTTGCTGTGCATAAAATGTTGATGTTATACTCAAAATAAAATCTAGAAAACAAAAATGCTTCTCGACAATTGAAGGGTTTCTATGCAATGCATGAATGTAATTCCCTTGTTTCCTAGGAAAGGATTAAAGATTTCTGATCTTGTCAAACTTCTTGCCTAATAACTGAATCAGAAATTCCATGTGATGTCAATTCAGCAGGCAGTCTGTAACAGAATATAAGATTGATAGGAAGGTCTAAAAGGTTTGTTTACCTGTTAGCAACATCCCTGTTATGTCTGTCAGTTTCTTTACTGACACATTGCTTAATTGAAAATTTTGTCCAAAACTGGAAAACAGTTTCTGAAAGTATTTGTGACTATTTCTGTCTTTATTCCAAGTGCAGATCAATCATATGTTCTTCGGACCAGATGTACAGGATGTTGTGGCCGTCAAATCTGTGTGATTGGGAATTTGATAGCATCAATTATAAGATTAATATCAAAAGAGTTCTGGAGTAAAACCAGTGCTTGAACTAATCCAGTGGCAGCTGGGGTCACAAGTAGCAGTCAGTAACTTCACATTGAGGTTAAATTTGTCAACATTCATTATACATTATGACAGTATGCTAGAGGATTATGTCATATCAAATAAACTCCTCATACATGGAAACCCACAGTCTTAATTAGGAGTTGTTCTCAACCCCCATTATTATGGCTTCCAAATTCCAGAATACTGAGTCATATTGTTGCTTGCAGTAAATATATTCTAACATTGGAATTCGCTGCTTGAACACCAAAAAATGGAAATAAGAATTAAATCTGTCAGGTATTTGTCAACCTTGATTCTTTGCCTTTCATGTCTTCATGTTTCTTCACAACTTATAATTCTGGCATTGCACAAATCTTGCTTACCTTTGGATTCAAAGAGGAGTGACTTCTAGAACTCCTCATTGAGCTATCACAATTGGTATTTATCTAGTGCTAATACTTTACAACTTTAACAGTTCTTGCTTCATTTAAACTTTACCTTCATTGTCCAATTGGCCTTTTGACTGATGCTGAGATCTAATTGCAAGAATATTTCTTAGTCTTCCTGCAAAGAGTGCTTGTTAATGCAATTTCTCCGAATTTCTTTCCTAGTTTATCAAATCTAAACAAAAGAATGTTGGTGTACCTTGGTTCTTTTCAATAAGTTCTGACAAGCAATGTTTTTTTTACTTTTCTTCAATTTAATTAAAAGTTACAAAGCACCTGCCTTTAGGTGTGTAGACTTTCCATATAAAGCTATTCATATCTTTCAGCTTAAGGCCATGATGTAATGAGTTTGTTCAATGCCTTGTTTCAGCTTTGTAATTTGATCAGCAAGTTCTTGTTTAGCTCGTTGAATGTTTCCTTACAGCATGGGAGGAAAATGTGATTAGATATATTATTACTTAAGCCTTCAAGCTTAATCCTTACTTAGATATTTTCACTGGAAAAAGCATTGAAATTGTGGTCATGGTGACGTAACAATTCCAGTAGATTTTTCTGATTTTTTCTGCGAAACGTTTCAGCCTACACATGTTCTCTTACAATAGAAAGCCAACAGAGATGTTTGTTCATCCAAAAATTGTTTTTAATATCCTTGTTGGATAAATTGTCTTCCTCAATGAAAGATGAAAATAGAACTTGTATACCATTACTATGGTTTCATCTTGAGGACTTTGTGGAGGTAAATCACTGTTTGTAATGTTGCTATTTTTGATCAGAAGTGATAATAAAATTAACACTAATTAACAATAAATAATAATGATGTATCTACATGTATAGTAATTAGAGATAATACTCTACATGTGTATATATACCTATTTTGATATTAAGAAGTAAATTGTGTCAATACTATGGATATACTCATTGACGTCATCTTGTGCAAATATTGCTTCTTACTTTGCAATTATAACATAGTGATTATATAGAGAATAATAGGTTAGTGCCGTGGATGAGTAAGTTTATCTGGCAAGGCGGAGGAATTTATCGGGTGAGCCGTAGGCGAATCCGATAAATTCCGCAGCCGAGCCGGATAAACTTTCACTCACTCCACGGCACTAACCTATTATTCTATTTATCCGGTCACTACATCTGCTTTAAAAAGGGAATAAAAGTCGGACTATTTATTTGCCTTTTCATTATTTGTGCGTAACGTCACGTTCGTTCACTGACGTCACGACAAAACAACAACGTCGGACATCTTGATAACGTCATGTACACGCAGGTAAGTCGTAGAACAATTATTGATCGACCCAAGCTCATTTTAAATAGGAAAACCTCATCGTCGGATACAGAGTTTCAGCCGGCGACCCCGCTTTAAGAAGAAGTCCGTCAGATCACGTAATGAGGTGACGGTTTATTGCAAGTCACATGACGAGGTGATGGTTTATTGAAAATGTTATCCGGCACCCTGTTATCGGGCTGATTTGGCCGGAAGTGACTGGATAAACATATATAAACCTTACCCAGCCTTCATTATGGTTAGACAAAGGACCATAACTCTGGTTGGTTACAGGAGTCTGATATAAAACACATTGTAAAACCAAGGTACACAACTTCTCACTCGAACAAACATTGGTGTGAGGTTGGTGACTCTAGGCTAATTATACATGTTTATACAAAATGAACCAATCAGTAATTATTAATGCAGTTCATACTTAACACATACATTGAAACATTCAAACGTACTAAGTTACCTCTGACGACTATGGATGTCCATATTTGGATATAAGCAGACTCCTCATTGTCCAATATATTACCCACTAAATCTTACCATTGGAGCATATCTAACTCATAGGGGAGCTCTTGCATGCTGGTATGATTTATGTCCCCCATATTGCTGAATAGAAAATCTGTCTGCAAAGAACTGGGCTTGGTGTAAGTACTGAATAGAATGGGAGAAAAAAAACATAGAAAGCCTGGAGTGTAAGCGGATATAGTAAATTAATGAACTTTCTCTTCTGTAAGATTAAGCAATCCCTTGATAAAGATTATTGTATCAAAACCAGCCCTGTAATACATCATAGTGGAGTAGATAGGACTGGAATGAAATAACACAAACATAATGGTCAACAATGGAGTGTCAGTTTCCTCGTAAGCCTATTATAAGTAATTGATAGTTGTTTGGGCGGCTCACAATGGTGAATCAATCTTTCTATATCTACTAAATGGATTCAGTAATCAGCTAATGTGATTTGTCGGGCCTTTCATCTAATGCTTTTCATTCACTGCGACTCCATATTTAGGCGTTCTTACAATGCTTCATACAGACTTATTTAATGATATCGTCATTGAAGTGACCCTTTTCCCTTTCTCCTCTTAGATAATGTCAATTTGAAAAATCGGAAGTATACTATTACCAGGGGGTTGATTAAATTGTGTGCTTTCGTTGTGTGTGGTTTCCCTGGCCTTCTGATCGTATTCATTTAAATGATTTTTTATCGTCTAAATAAGATTCACAGTATCGCTGATTTGGTTTAAAACCAATCTATTCATCAGTTTTAAAATAGTGTAAATATATTTGAATTATTTTCGATGTGTTTAAATAAAAGCTTTTAAAGAACATAAAATAATCATGCCTGTATCATTAAAATTGAAATATTTAAATTTGAAAACGGCAGAAGCAGACGACAACAATTTTCTGTAGACTCTTCATTAATAAGGAATGAATAAGCATGTT